>OV725079.1:39784807-41115640 GCA_928085145.1 Nezara viridula
AGATGTTGTCCTTTGTTTTGTTTTTTATTGGTATAAAATAATTTTTTTTTTTTTTCTATCTTGCCTCTTTGCAATACGAAATTCGGAACAAGTAGCGCCTACCACCTCTACCTATTGTTCTTCTGTCACTCACTTTTTCACATTATTATTCTTTTGTTGTTTGTGAGAAATAATAGTCAGAGAGAATCCATTTGGCTTCCAACCATGAATACACAGTAACGATGAATTTTCTCAGATTACCCCAGTTACTCTCCGACGATAAATGAGAAGGCGATTGAAGAGTGGTATCTTCAATCATCTCCTCATCTATTATTTTTATTTAGCTGGATCATTTTTTCAATAAAATGTACTTCAGTAGAATGACCCCCTAAAAACCTGGTCTTTATGATTTGGTTACTAACCAATATTCGATGAAAAGGGGTCTGTACCACGGACTACATCTTTTGTTAAAAATACATTACATATTTTGAAGGCTAAACTTAAAATCTATTTTCTTTAGTTGCTGTTTAATTAATTAGTTTAATTTTAGTTTTTAGCACCCCCACAACATGAGCCATTCAATATTTTCAAATATAGTTTAAACATCAAATTTAGTTTTTAAAATCGACAAAATAACTTACAACTGAATGACGACAGTTGAAAGTAAGCAACAAAAGAGATTTTAAAGCCCGGACGCCGAATGCCTCACAGTGCGTGTAGACCGACTTCCTCCTAATTTGGCTGTGTTCCGTGACTTCCGTATTTTTTTAATATTTTTTTTTTATATGTCGGCTAGGCTATCGATCCGTATATCCTCTGTTGTATCGTCCACCAATAAGATCGAGACCTTTTGTAGCATAGACCAACTAGCGTGAACATTGATAAGATAGTATACGTAATAGTATTCATTAAGTCCAATGGCCTTTATTTCTTGTCATTGGCCATTCGTTGTTGATTCAGACAGTAGTTTAGACCATATACCGAATTTTATTTTGAAATACTCTCTTGCGTATGTTGTTAAACTGTTATCCGCAACAACAGTAATTCTTAGGGGATGCGATGGAATTTTTTTTTCGTTTCATATTTGGTCCATTTTTGGCTCTTTTGTCATTTAATCACACCACTAAAACACAACGATTTCTTAAACACGTTACGGAATTCATAATTAATACCACAAACATCTGTTTTATTAACCTATGAAACGAGTAGTTCATTTAAAGTTTTTTTAAGTGCAGAAATGACTTCATCTCTTTTCTACTTTAAACACGGCGGTTCATTAAACGTGTTACGACAATTCATGATTAACTCTACAAACATTTGTTTTATTAAACTATGAAACGAATAGTTCATTAAAAGTTGTTGTTGTTAAAAGTGCGTAAATGAGTTAATTTAGATAAAAAATTAGCAAAATGAGAATTATTTTGAAACAATGTCGAGTTGTATTAAAAATTCCATGTCTTTAGAAAATTGAATAAATATTGTATATGTGTTAGTTCACATTTAACATATTGGATTTATTTATTAATTTATTTATTAACGAAACAAAAATGTAGAACATTTGATTAAATTTTGCAATCTGTAAATTTCTTTGCATTGAGCAAATTTTTTGGCAGCTTCACAGCTTCCCATTATGTCCGGGTTATAATTTAGATCAGCAGGTCTCTTGGCCAACGCCAACGTAATCTTCGTAGCGGACTGTACGGATTTCTTGTACAATGAAGAATTTCTGTCAGGGGATTCATGTTGTACGTCCGTCTTTGGTGAAAGTTATTGTATTTCTCCTTTGCAGTATCTAAAATTGTAGGTACGTTCAAGTCTTTATGTAGTGTATCATTTGCGACATAAAACGGTGCTTCAACTATCCTTCGCAACACTTTTGACTGAAAGGTCTGAACTTTTTTAATGTTGGAAGTTTCAGCAGAACCCCACAGTTCTATGCCGTCCAAATAGGTTTAAGTAAAACTTTATAAAGGGCCAGTTTGTTAGTTAAAGATAATTTTGAACGCCTGTCAAGTAATCTGGATAAAAGACCGTATCGTCTGTTTAATTCTATTCGTTTTTGTCTGATGTGAGTCCTCCAAGTAACTCTTTTGTCCAGGTAAAAACGTAAAAAGGTTAAAAATTGGATTTATAACGTTACATTTCATTATTTTCTAGGTTAGGTTAAATTACTAGTCACGCGTTTAAGTAGCTGTTCATAACGGTAAAATCACTAAACTGAAAAAATAAAATTGGCTGGTGTGTTTAAAGCTGAAAAGAGCCGTACAATGGAATTTTTCACTTCAGTTACAAACCAACCTACACCAATTCACAAGTCGTTTTTGTTGCTCTTAACGGTCACCTGGCACTATATTATGTAAGGATAGTAATCACCAAGAAATAGTTGTCTTATTACTCTTTAGGAAAATAAAACAAACATTTATAATATTACAGATGCAATTGTGTTGTTGGCGATGGATCAGAAGAAGAGAATTATATTACAAAAACTAAGGTGCTTTAGACCACACGATAGAAGTCAAAACAAGGCTTGATTAATAAGATGAACTATATATTATGAATAAAAGCTCATTACAAAGAAGATGAAATGCAGAATATTTCTCTCGCTTACAGTATGCAGTTCGGATTTTTTATTTCTGATACGCTTTAATCCATATCTTCCATAAAACTCGTTATCATTTAGTTTCCGAAACTATTGTTTTTTCCTTTTAGCCTCTTTGACACGGCGTTACGTTCAGATAAAATTTTGAATAATACGCAATTACAGAAAAGATGAATTGCTGAACAATTTCCTCGCTTACAATACGCAGATCCGATTGTTAGTTTTGAGATATTTTTATCCTTTTTCAATAAATCGACTCCAGCCGAGATTTACCCGAGTGTTACATATCGGAGATCTGACGGCTCAATCTAATTTATATTCTACAAAAAAAAAAATGCAAAACGCCTCTAAAGGAGTTTTCAAGAAACCTTAGTGCTTAGAATAAAAAATATCTACTTACTGCTTAGATTAAAATTAATAAATGCAATTTATATTTATACAATTATGTAAATAAACATAGTACTTTATTTTCAGTAGTAAGGGATCTTAAAGATATTGTTAAGACGCAACTAAAACAAGAACTTTCTTTATTTTTTAACACAGTTGCTCAGGAAGGAAGGAGGAACCACTAGAAGTAGCCAACAAGTAATCCACCTTCCTCTACTTCGGATTTATCATTCAATTGTTCGAATAAATTTTCAAGTCGTTGCATAAGTAAACTGAATCACTAAGGGAATTCATAGGATTACTTCATAGGAGATAGTAAAATAAAATTCTTTCTTTCTAACCAGGAAAAAATTATTTTTTTATACAATTTGTCATACGAGATCAAATTTTTGTATTAAGAGGTTAAACTAACTGTAATAATAATTATTATTATATTCTTTAATTACAAACTACACGTTAATAAAAAATAAACCAGACATGGTATCAATTTATTGAAATAAAAAAAGTGGCTATTATCATCATAATCCATCCTCTTGAACAGTGTGATGAAATTAAGCAGTGTGTGGAGGAAGTTTATAGAGCCTTCTCCAGCTCTGCCGGTCTTCCATAAGACACCTTCTATCATTCCATTGAAGACCTCTTCTCTGGAAATCGCTCTTCGTCTCATCTTTCCATTTCCTTCTAGGCCGTCCTCTTCCTCTCTTGCCCACTACTTTAGCTCAATAGGCTTCGCTAGCTATTCTGTTTGGGTCTATCCGCAGAAGATGTCCTAGCCATCTCACTCGGTTCTCTTCTATCACGTCATTGGCCGGCTTAATGTTGAGGTTCGACCTGGTGGTAGTGTCGCATCTTTCGGAGAAATCGCATTTCTGACGCTTGTATCCTTGGTTGATGATTCTTTTACAGCTTCCATGAATTAGAAGAGTACGTTAAACGTGGCTTTTTCGTTGATAATGCGGTCCTCGCCGATGATAATGTCGGAAAGTGTGTCGCGAGCTTATGCAATTTTATAGACTTAATCAGATATTGGTATATCCGGTAAACATTTCCAGCAATAGCCTCATCCTGGACGATACCATCGGTTCGTTTGAGATTTTGAAGCTGCCAGAGAATGTATTGAAAGAGGAGCAGAAAGCAGCTCTCGTCAGAACAATATCAGTCGGAATATTCTGATTCATAGTTTAAGGTTTGTACCTAACCCTTAATCTTTTTCCAGATAGGTTTAAATTTCTGATGAAATCAAGAAGAATGTGTGGAATTCTAAAATGATAATAAAGAAAACAATCGTTGGAAATAGGTCCGATTTAATTAAAATAAAATATTTCCAAATAAGTTAATCAAATATTTTAGATAACTAAAGTATTTATTGATAGTTTATATCAAATATTTTTTCCAGTTCCTTGTGAAAATAGGACTTTTCAGCCATTACATGTCTACGCATAACATGTTTAGCTACTGTCATTATTAATCTGAGATCTGAAAATTCTTTGATTTGTGAAAAGAGTTTGGAATAATTCTTCCTTAATATAATCTCATGAATGACTTATTTGTATAAATTAACGTAAACGTATAGCCCGTGACTATTTGACATATACATAGTTGTTTACCGTGCATCGAAGCCAAATATTCCACATAGAGTAACGGGAAAATAACGGAATTTAAACAATACCACTACCCTGCTCTATTTGATATTGGGCCAATTCGGAGAAATTAAACTGGTATTTTCCTGTCAGTACATTCCTCTATATTTAAAAAAAGAAAAAGTAGGTTAAATCGGTAGACGTGGAGTTTTTTGTTTCTCAAAAATGAGACAAGAGTTTAAATGAATTCAATTATTATAGAAAAGATGGCCAAAATTAACATACATTGCTGGAGGAACAAAGTCGATAAAAGGGGGTTTATCATGGAACATTGAAAAGGACCAAACTAGGAAGATTACAAAACAGAAAATTATGTATTATGTTTTTCCAGAATATCATTCCTTAACCCATACCAACATTTTTTTTTACATAGTATTTACTATAAATTACTTTTCCACACTTTACATTCTTGAAATGATCTTATTTTACTTTTTAAACTGCGCCTACTCTTGGCGGAAGTAGCCCCCATACGATATGTTGTTTAAACTTAAAAATTCTTGAAATATCAATGTCACATTAATGATAAATAATATACATTATACACTCATTTTCACAAATCGGCTTAAAAAACTTTTTTATGGAAAGTCCCACCACTTTTTGGTATTACTTCCCGCATAAAATCAGCCATGCCACATCCTTACCCGCAGTTAAAACCCTTGTATTAAAATGTCTCTTGACAATTGAAGAGCTGGTTAATTATTTATTATGGAACAAGATTTTATTTTTCATTATATATCCTTTTTTTCCTTTATATTTCATGAAGATTTTGTATCACTTTTCACAGATCATTGTCAGTTGTTATTTATTTATTTTTTTACTTTCGCTTACCTATGTATGTAATATATAGTATATGGTATTAAGGTTGTGAAAATTTTTAAATCTTAGTTTTCAACGGAAATAAACGTTTTGAGGTTCTCTGAGTCCAAATCACCAAATACCGCAAAAAGGTACTATGTGAGCAGTCTAGCTCAAAAATGAAAAATCGTACGAAACCAATATTACGTATTTTAGATAGGTATATGACTCTAAAGTCACAGCAACTTTTTCCTTAAAATCGGCACTCCGGTGTGGTTTATTTATAAAACTTAACTCTCTTTTAGTGACAGAAACTATAAAAAAGGACTAAATGTGAAGTATGAAAGAATATGATAATTGGAAACCGGAAAAAAAAAAGAAAAATGCTTATCCAGCTGGAAAATGAATCACCAGAAATAACAGTCAGAAGGTATACGTATAATATATTGTTGGAAAGCGGAGAATTTTGAAAAAACAAAAAAACATATCTAATCTAAAAAGTAACGGAAAGTCCTGAAAAAAAAATATATATATAAATAATAATTTCAAAAAACTAATATTATTTAACGTAAATCACATGTATCCAAAGAAATTAAGTGAAATTTTCTTACTAAATGTAAACTTTAAATTTTTTTTTTAAGTTTGAAAAGAAAAGTATTTATAATCGACCAAAGCAAGCCAATGCTATTATTTAAAATACTATTTCATTGTACTTGTGTAAAAGAAGAAGTGAAATATAAAAATATTTCATGGATATATTTATAATCTTAAATACATTTAATGTAGTTTAATAACTCTAGATATGATATTATATTTAAATGATTAGGTATCTATTGTCCGTTTATTCCAAAAAAATCATCTAGTAATCTTTTAGAAAATTAAATTTGTGAATAATTTGATGAATTTTTCCTTTGTGAAATCTCAACATTATCCACTTACTATTTATACCACAACTTTTGAACTATCCATGGCAGGCAATGAAAATCTTGTAATTTCATTTTGATAAACTTTAAATGGAAAATAATAGTTTAATTACTAATAGTCCTACAATCTATAATCATTAATTGGTTAAATATTCGGATATACTTTCAAATCTCTCTAGGCATTTATAAGCTTTTAGGTCGACCGAATGACTAACTCCAATTTCAACATTCTTTATTATTAATTTTATTGATGTTTCTTGTGGCAAAAATAGACCTTTATTTACACTTCTATATTTCAAAACTGCAATCACCCACTCAGGAATAAACTTACTGACTGTCTATAAAGATATAACTTTTCTAACTAGAAATATCACTAAAATGACACTACTCAAAAATGTTGAAATTGGAGTTAGTTAGAGATATGTGGTTTATAAAACCGGATGGAGTAACAAGATTTTTATTGCCTACCGTCGATATAATAAATAGGCTCTTTGTAATTTTAATGGTATTAATGATCTGTTATCTGTAAGTTTTAAGCTATAGCTCCGTTAAAAACGCACTTCAAAAATTTTACAATAGCCCAACATTGCCAAAAAATGATATCTATTTAAAGTAGAGCGGTAAGTGAAAGTTGTATGTTGCACGCACCAGATTTTTTCACACACACACACACACACACACACATATATATATATATATATATATATATATATATATATATATATTATATATATATATATATATATATATATATATATATATATATATATATATATATATATATATATACACACACACTCACGCATATATATACACATGTGTGTGCACACATATATACATACAATTCAATCTGTTTTTATTTGTTTTATTGCGACCATTTACCTCTCCTGTATATACTTGTATTTATTACTCATGTTTAGTTATTCATTTATTATAGTAGGCCTAATTGCCAGATTTAATATTAATTTGGATGAACAACATGGTTATTCTTAAGAAACTTTGTACCAGAATAAAGTTAATTTTTTAGGTACTACTTCACTAGCAGGCCGGGTCGAAACCTCACTTCTTATCTATGTTATCTAGCTTCGCGTCACATAACCTCCCTCTTCTTATCCTGCCAAACCTTTCAGTTATTACATCGTATATTTTTCAATTATTCCCTTATTACGTTTACTTATTAAATTCTTCATTTTTGGCCCGTTTGTGTTCATTTTTCTTTCTTTTTTTTTAGTTTATGAAATTATGAATCTTATGAATTTTTATGGCGGTGGGTTCACAAAGCAGAGGACCCGACTATTTTAAATGGCATAACACTATTTTGCGTACCAACATAAATAAGACTAAGTGGAAATAAATTGTACATATGTCGCTTATAGTGTTGATATTTTTTCTTTTATATGTACATATGTTCTTTAAGTGTTTTTTTATTATTTAATTTTGATCTTTTATATTTACATATCTTCTTTAAGTGTTTTTTTTTATTACTTCAATAATATATGTGTCGTAAAATAAAAGTTTTTTTTTTAGTTATTACTTTTGTTTCTGTTTACACTTTCAATAATACGAATATAATGCAATAATACGAAGACAGGAATTACGAGAAGACTTATCACTGCCTTACCGGAAATATTAGTGTTCAGTTTATAAACATTGGCAGATAGCAGTCAGTCCCGGCCTGCTAGTGAAGAAGTGCCATTTTTTATTTTCAATTTCTAATTCTATCCTTTCTATTGTTCCAATCCATTAGGTTATAGATAATTTGTTAATTCTGAAATTAATCCTCCATACATGTGCCATTAGGCCAAACTGTTTTTTCTAGCCTCCTTTTCTTGGACCAGGTACCTGGAGAACGCCCTCCATCTGCCTGACGGAGGATACCCAAATTACCAGAGCCGGAGAGGCAGCTGTCGTGGCAGCTGGTCCGGCACCTGGGCACGAGCCCAATCCGGCCTAGACCCATCCTCCTATCCTCCTACATCGCCATGTGGCTGGCCTGCGGCGCCGCGAGGATACATTGCGTCGGATAAAAAAAAAGAATCGAACTACTGCCAGGATTTTTTTTTTTAAATCAGTATATGTTACATATCATATTTTTAATTTGTATATAAATAATAATAATATTAGCGAACGCGAAGATTCTTTAACGATACCACCAATCGTTACCCATGTAGTACGTGGTACAAACCCTTTTTCTCAAATTATTAAATTACATTCGTCGTCCGCTTTTGTTATAAATATTGTGTGTAGTGTATGTTTAAATGTTTTTACTTTCACTTACCTATTATATAAAATATATAGTAAGAGAAAGTATTGCAATCATGAACAATTTTGAATTTGAGTTTTCAACTATTGAAGAAAGTTAGTCGACTATTCTGCATATCATGGGTGATAAATACTCAAGACGCAGTCTTTTTTTTTTTTTAATTTTTAATTTTTGGTTTATGCCAACGTTTCAACCCAAACATGTGGGTCATCTTCAGGACGTGGTTTGAGCAAGTACTTGATCACCTTCAGTGCTCAAACCACGCCATACGTTGAAACGTTGGCATAAATAAAAAATTAAAAAAAAAAAACTAATAAAAAAATAAATTATAAAAAAAAAACGACTGCATCCTGAATATTTATCACCAAGACTTTTCAACGGAAATACACGTTTTGAGATCCTCTGTATCCAAATAATTAAGTCCCGCAAAATAGTTTGTGTGTCTGTACACGTGTATGTGTGTATGTGAACAGTCTAGCTCAAAAACGAAAAGTCACACGAAACTGTTATTACGTATTTAAAGTTTTTATATGGCTCAGATGTGACAGCAACATTTTCCTTAAAATTGGCTAACCGGAATTGCTAATTTATATAATCGGTGACACACATTTTTACAATTTTCTCAAAAACGGCTCTAAGGATTTTGATTTAACCCAATATATCGTGGTATTTTATATAATTTAGGTCTTATATCCACTGATATCACTTTACATGGCTTAAATGCCCAATGTTCATATACGTGTTCCTCTGAAGTACCTGCAATATTGTTTATTTAAAAAAAAAACTCTCTTTTATTGATAGAAACTATAAGAGATAGTTAAATATGAAGTTTATTTGAAGTTGAAAGAATATGACAATTGGTAACCGTAGAAAAAAGAAAAATGATGAAAAATGATTCTCCTGAAATAACAGTCAGAAGGTATAATATACTGTTGGAAAGCGGAGAATTTTAGAGAAAAAAAAAACAATATCTAATATTAAAAGTCGTAGAAATTAATGGAGTGTGATGAAAAATTATAAACAATAATTTTTGGAAAATAATATTATTTAATGGAAATCGCGTGTTTTCAAAGAAATTATACGAAAATTACTAACTAAATGAAGAGTTTTAATATATATATTTTTTTTAGTTTGTAAAAGCATTTCAAATCAACGGAATCAGAGCAATGACATTGTATTTGAGTGAAACTATTTCATTTCAACTATTTCATTGTACTTGAGTGAAATATAAAAATATTTTATGCATATGTTTATAACCCTAAATATATTTTTTGTAGCTTAATAACTCTAGATCCGATATTATATTTAAATAATTACGTATCTATCGTTCGTTTATTCCGGAAAATCATCATGTAATCTTTTAGATGAATTTTCCAATTGTGATATCAAAACAGTATCCACCTACTATTAGTGTGACAGCTTTTAACCAGTCCATAACCGACAATGAAAATCTTTTCATTCCATTTTAGTAAATTTTGCAATGGAAAATAACAGTTTAATAACTAATAGTCGTGCTATCCATAATCAACCGATGATATAATAAATAGGACTTACGTTATTTTAATGCTATTTATTATTTGTTAGCTGTAAACTTTAAGCTTTAGCTCAATTTAAAATGAAATTAAAAAATTTTATAATAGTTCAACAGGGCCAGAAAATATTTTTTTTTTTCAATGTTGAGCGATAAATGAAAGCTGTATGTTGCCAGACTTTTTTTTTCGTAAAAGGTTTGTTTATATTGTTTGTTAAATTCATTGCCATAATAAATTATTAGTCCTTGTAATGATTCAAAATGATAATTTTATCTTGACATCCCCTACACACAGTTAGGAAGAATTTTAAATTTATTTAAAATCTACATTGTACATCGCGGTTTATTTTCAATTTATATTATTATATAATTATAATTATTTTTATTTCCAATTCGTAACCATAATGAGAGAGAAATAATTCTGGGAATAAGAAATGCACCGTTCCGCATTGCATATGTAAAATAAAATATCGGTCACTAAAAACTTGTTTATATCATATAATATATACATGAAGCGAAAAATGTTATTGTTATTAGTTTTCAGAACTTATTAAATATTTTGGAATAAGTATTAAATAACCGAAAATACAACGAATAAAAATCTTTACCGAAAAGAATAAAATCGTATACAGAGTGAATACTGAAAAAAATGTTTAAAAAGTTTAGACTGTGTGACGAAAAAGGTCGAAACGTTACAAATATATGTAATTAAATAAAAATTGTTTCTAATATTGATAAAAATATTTTCATATGATTATGTACAATATTTTGGGATTTAAAATGTGGTTCCGAAATTAATTTTTAATTAACTTTATCTTAAATTAACCAATACAAAACAGCTATAATAAAAATTATAATCCGACTTGGAAATGCTGTGCAGATGAGTAGTGGTCGAAGAACTTAAATAAATAAATATATAAAATAAATTTCTTATAGATATAAATATACTTTAATCAATAAGAATCGAACAAAAGAGCGTCCATAAAGATACTATTCATCAGAATAGACTCGTTAAAGGCTAGGAAACCTCATCGATAACCACGCTCTAGTGAGCCCGAAGAGAAGAAACTAATCTGCTCACAAGATAAAACCCCTCTGGCTCTGTGGAAGCATTTTTTTACAGCTTGGTGTAAAATAATCCCTTGTCAGGAATTACATCTCTATATAGGCCGTATTTTCCATAATATACAGTCTCCGGCCATTATTTAAACCTGAAGAATTAATATCATTGTTAAAATATAATAGAGATATTCAAGCACCTTGTAGTGAATGCATAATGTGTTATTATGCTAAGCACTCAACCCAAATTTAAAATGAATGATAAATGACCCTTGTGTGCAAACCTGCTAAAGTGTTATTAGTTATTGTAAGGTTTGTGAGTTTTCCAGCTTTATCGATATAATAAAGTTTTGATCTATTTTTAAAATGCCAAAGTGGAATAATGAGGCAGAGTTAATGAATTAGTTGATTAAAAATGCTTTAAATGATAGCATGGATGAAGATTCAGAAGGAACAGAACTTGTTCAAAATTTTAATGAAATCATTAGTTCAATGAGACATAGCATGAATTATCTTCCTGGATCAGTGAATAAGTAATCTTATTGGTGCCAGAAGCTCTTGCCCAAAATGGATGATATCAGATGCAGGTCGATGGCGATGTTTGGTAGATACCAGTTTAATTTTATAATAAAAGTAATAACAAAAGGCTTAGCGAACCCAAAGGTCCGATACCGACAAGACCAATCGCTGTCAATAAACTTCCCTCATCCAGTCGCCGTCCAATCCCAGGCCCTTCAGATCGGCATTAACTTAATCTTCCAACCTCCGCTTCGGTCTACCTCTTGGACTTCTACCAGTCGGTACAATAAATATTAATCGTTTAGGAATTCTTTCGTTACTAAGTCCAACAATTTTACAAGCCCATTTAATTAGCCGCGATGTAACCGCATCGATAATATTAACCGAATATGATCCACGCAATTCTTGGTTGTGTAACAGTCTGAACTCTCCGGTTAACTCCTCCTTCTTTGGTCCGGATATTCTACGCAATACCTTATTTTCAAAAATCTTAATCTAAGGGGCCGTGGTGTTAAGGCTCCAGGAAAAATGGTACGCTACGAGTTTAAATCCCGTTCGCGGGATTCAACAAAAAGAAAAGAGATAAAAATATAAATAATTAATAATAAATTTAAATAAACTAGTGCAGTTCCTACTTGATCGCTTAAACCACTATGGATTCCCGCATGGGGACAGTAACGTCCTCACCCTGAGATTCACAGAAAGGTGAGCGACTTCTGTTTCTAACAACATAGCTCCTTGATCCTCGAGATTGAGAGTTGGGCACAGAGCTAATAACCCTATCCTGTAAAAAAAAACAGGATAGAGTTGTCTGCAAAAGGTTGCCAACCATCCGGATGAAGAGGGAGTGATTGTGATCGCGTCCGGTTATTATAAACCACATGCTCCCTGGATAACAGCTATCGCCTTGATCAGCCCCAATAGTGCTAGTAGACTAATAGTGGAAGTCAAATAAGTAAAGAGGTATT
The DNA here is from genome assembly GCA_928085145.1 of Nezara viridula. NCBI lineage: Eukaryota > Metazoa > Arthropoda > Insecta > Hemiptera > Pentatomidae > Nezara > Nezara viridula. The sequence continues at coordinate 39,797,471 of OV725079.1, forward strand.
AAAAAAAAAAAAACGTTAGGTAGGCTAATTGTTTTATGGATTCTAATTCTTGAAGACTGAGAGAGTAGGCGCGAGCTAAATAATTTTGTCGCAGAAAAATAACAAGCATTCACCATTTTCAGCCTAATCTTAATCTCCTTTTTATTTCAGTTATGAAATAAACTTTCTAAGAGATAGAACTCATATAATAAATTTTGCAATAACCTAGTGTATGAATTATTTACTAAATATTTTTTTTTTTAAATAGTTATGAAATTTTACCATGCAATCAAAAAAACTTTCGCTGGTCGGAATATATGTTCTTGGGCCTGACTATCCCCTTTCAAATATATACTGGTCCATGAAATCGTTTTGAAACTCTTCCACTAAGCTCGAATTGGTACTGATTGCATACGTTTTCCTTCTGTCTCAGTAACTTAGGTGAAGATTATAATATATATATGAGGTTATTTCAGCGCTAATTTTTCTATAGTGTAAAATTTTGTAAACCACATTAAATTTTGAATAATCTTGTTGTATTTAGGTCTTCCGAATAGCGGACGCCTCAATGATGGACTTGGGCGGACATGATGCATGCATTTTAATTGATAAGTCCATAACTGAGAGCAGGAAACCAATGAAGCCCATATTATGGGAATATCGATTCTACTTGTAACATCATAGCTTTACATGTACACTGGAAATTCTATACGCCGGTAGGGGTTTTAGTTTCAATATTTCATTGTTAGTTTTCTTACGGAATTGCTTGGCAATATGTCAACTTGTGTCCATTTAAATTAAGTTAACGTGAAAAACTTATTATTCGTGAATATCTGCTTTAGTTAAATGAAAAAAAAATCTAAAGCTTCAGACCTTACCAAAGAGATCAACATCGTTCTCCCCTTTCCGTTCACAGAAAATTACAACGTGTGGTACAAAGATGACTTTTACTATAGGTGAATTGTGTACGGCTTACACATCCAAATTTAGTTTCGAAATTTAGAATGGCAAAATAAACTTTTCAGTCATTGTACCGTTGCAGAGCGTTCCTAGACATCACTTCTGCTTCAATCATATGAGCTATCGCTGTTTACTTGTAAAAACAAAGAACAAAGAAAATAACCTAGCATAAACGCAAATATCTGATGAAATATAGGTTTATGATGTGTTGATACATTTGTTTGTTAGTTTTCAAGGAATGTTATGCTTGTAAAGGACCATTAAAAATATCTGTGATGACGAATGGAGCCATTTAAAATATTTAGAGGACATATTTCCATCGTTCCAGAGAGGTGCACGTGTATGAGTGCATATGCATTGTAAATCTATTGATTTTATTTTTAATTAATCTTTGAGCATCCTTCATACTTTTCTTAATCCAGGCAGTTCACAATTTAAAAAAATAGATCTTTAAGGTTTTAAAAAAAAAAAATCAATATTATTATTTTATTACTATTCATAACTTTAATAACCTGTTGTGATCAATCTCCCGCCTTTTAAGTTTCCTAAATTTTATCAGAAATGTCGACGTTTGTAAAAAATAATATATGACTTCTTGATAAGTTAAGATAAGTTAAGATTCTCCACCTATGAGTGTTCGGTGTACTTCATACACACCCGGCGTACTTCATTACCAGGTAGCTTTATTTTTTTTTTTTATTTTATATCAGAATGGTTCTTCTCTCTTTGAGTTGAAGGAAGTTATGAAAATTAACTTACCTGAATCTTGCATGATGTATTCTGTTCCACATTGAGTTTATGAATTTCAATAAGTAGTGTCAAAGGTGGTATTGCTCTGTCAAGAAATAAATCTTTCTCTTCTCGAGACAGAGTTTTTTTTTTCTGGTAATGATTCCTATGAAGGAAGAAGCAAATAAAAGCAATTATTTTATACATTGCCATTTTTTACATGTTCTAAGCAGTAATTTACTATAAAATCTCAGCAGTACTATGCGGAACTTTTTTTTTAATCTAACTTTGAAATAGGTTAGTGAGCCACATTAAAAGAAAAAGTAACAATAATAATAAGTTGGACATTGCAATTTCCGATTTGAAAAATTACTTTTAATACAATGTGCAATTCTATTTTTATGTAACTTGTGGAATTAATCTCAACTAGATAGGTTGAATATACGTTTGCCTACAAGTAAAACCAATTATTGGTAGGTTGCTAAAGACAGCACACCTGTGCTGTCTTTAGCAACAAAGGAATTACAGCTAGTTCATTACATTTAACGTTAATATACCTTAATATTAACTGCTATTTACATGATAATCTCATTTTTTTTCGACTAATTTCCACCTGCGTCGATCATTCTTCAAACAACTCATTGATTTTAAATCTTCTAGCATTTTTGTGATCTATGTTACGAAATAATACTCCTGAGAAGAATGTTTTTAAAAAATACTTAAATTAATATTTAAAAATAGATTTTCAATGTATTATGTTATTTAAATGAGAAGCATGCAGGTTCACAGTTTATTTTTCGTCGGGTGATTTGATATGATGTAAACGAGAGTCTTTTAATGCTTTTAGTTGGAGAATTTATTTTTAAAAAAGTATATCGATTGCACTTTGAAACATTGTAAAAGGAATGGAAACTATTTGTTAATTGGTTTTTTTTTTTTTAAAGTTTAATGAAAAGATAGAAACATTTCCTTTGGTACATTTTCTAGAGAGCTAATAAAATTCCGGTAAACCATATAAGCCTTATCATAAAAGTCTGGCAACATGTAATATATCACACAAAGCAATATTACTTACCATATAACATTTCTTATTTGCGTGGTTAGCGGAGAGGCCGTTCATTTTCACCTTTGATCCGAAAAGAGCTTTGAGGTTCCAAGAAGGATTTTAGGTTAATATAGTCGCATTTAGCGTTTAATTTAATATCCCCATTTTAATATACTCGACTTGTGAAACAGATTTTTTTAATATTTCAAGGGAAAAAAAGACCCTCACCTGCACGGAACGGAATAAGCTACCACGAAGAGGATAATAAGGAATTTATTGCATTCCAGAGGAAAGTCCAGTTTTAATTTCGGAGTGAAAACCTGACAACATGATTTATAATTTTTAAAGAAATAAATAAATTTCTCATAATTCATGGCAGAATCTCAACACCTGCTTTGCTGTGCATGACACGAATTCATTTAAAGGTGGAATGACTCTTAACCTTTTAATGAATAGGGAAAAATTAATAGGGCCCTGTTCCTGACCTTAAATCTGTCGCCACCGCTTTTAATTATTTATTCGCATGACTCTAATCTTAACGACTTTTCTTTTTATTTGCATTTTTAAATTTATTATATCAATAAATCTATATATTTAATGTGAATGGGCTGCTAAATTCATCTTGGTCGAAGTCGAAAATGAGAGTCGTGTCTAAAAGAAATAAATATTATATGAGCTGGTCTCTTTTTTTTTTAAAGAAGCAATGAAACATTTATTACAAATTTTTTTAATAGTAATAGATGAGCCATAGCGAACACAGAGATTCGATTCCCATACTATAAGGTTAATCATCTTCATATCTCCAATGAATTCTATTTAAACACTTATGTTAAGACTAGAGAGAGCTTGAGTAAGTGGATTTGAATTTAGAGTCAGTCTGTCACGAAAATAATTAAATCGGTCTGTGACAGTTGCCGTAATGAAAGGAATGTCAAGGTGAGTGTGTAACGTAAGGTTTGGAACGTAATAGCGTTCGTCTACAATATTCCGAAGGTCTTTTGACAGAAATTACTGAATTATTTTTATATCTCATGTCTTTACTGTTCTCCATAGCTCGATATCATATGTCCAAGGTGGTTTAATGAGCTCTTTGTAAATAGTTAATTTATTAGTCAACGATAATTAAGAATGTCTGTTAAGCGGCCTAGAAAGAAATCCGTATCGTTGATTAAGTTTTTTTCTTTTTTGTTTTATATGGTATCTGCATGTCAGTTGTTTGTCCAAGTAGAGACCCAAATATCGAAATGTAAATGAAACAAATTGGCTCTTAGACTCGTTTATTTTTATCCTCAATGTTTTAGCCCAAGAAGCTATATCGCCTAGGTGTTCCAGAAATACCTGAGAAGTCATCTTTGTTAGACGTTAATATTGCCGGGTCATCAGCAAATGTTGCCAAAATGTTCAAAGTTCTCAACATTAAACATGTAATTATAAAATATATATATATATATATATATATATATATATATATATAAAATATGAATATAAAATATGAAGATAACAGATTTAACTTAAATATAAAAACCATTAACATTAACCATTATTAACATTAAATCAAGAACTTTTTATTAAATTAAAATTAGATATCGGGTTTTTGGGAAGTGAGAAGGTAATGAATGAAAAAAGAAAAGATCTCATCATTGTGAAGGGAAAAAGCATAGTGAATCTTAGATGGTAAGAAATTTCAGAAAGCAGTCGAGAGGGAGAGAAACGTACGTTAAAAGGTTTTAGTTCTGTTTGAAGGAGCATATATATTTATTAAATGTCTATTCAGAATCCATACGTTAAGCGGTCTTTTTCGGTATAGAATAATGTTGATTTTTTTATATATTACTAACTAGCTGATGAACCCATCGTTGACGGGATAGATAGAATTTGAGAACCTTTTTTTAAATGGATTTTGTTTTATGGGGGGAGGGGTCCAAATTTAATTTTATAAAATTGGGTAAGAGGGTTGTTTTGATTTTTTTTAATGGGGGCTTATGGAAGTGAAGGTTTTGCAATAATAATAATAAAAACATTGTTATTAGGTGCACACAACTAAACCGACCCCCACCGATCCATTAAAAATTTGTAAGTGTCTAATTTTCATTTATGATGAAGCTAGGAGATCGTGGAGTCGATTGAAATAATAAAAAATTGCTGTAGTCTCTCTACTTCTTTATTTGTGTAAAAAAACAGCAAAGCAAACATTTCTGAAAGCGCTTTGCTGTTTTTTTAAACAAAGAAAGAAGTGGAGAGACTACAACTTTTTAATTAATTTTCATTAGATCTATTCGTGATAAACCGTTTATTTTTATATATATTTTTTTTCTAATTTGTCTTTAGTATTGGTCTGAGCAGAGCAGAAGCGAAACATAAGATTCTCGAAACATTTTGTCGCCATCTATTTTCAATAATTTAATTTTATATTTCACTAACAATAAATTGCCTACTTACTCAAAATATTCCTGCATCATTAAAATGTGCTTACTATAGTAGTAATATACTCCAGCTATATATTTTATTTTAACTCATCAAATAAAATTATTGAAGAAAAGGAAGGTTGGGATGATCAGTCAAAACACAAAATAGTAAAAATAAATAATTCAAATTTATTATAATAATAAATAAATAATTTAATAACTAATAATGAGAAAAGATTCATCTCTGAAACCGTCCACATCCAGCTCCAACTTAAGACAGTGAATAAAAGAAAAGACAAATAAAACTTATCCTTAGCCTATTCCCAAATTCTGAATTTATTAAAACATCCATAGCAATCTCTTTTTCCTTTTCCCTGACAACTTCCTTATTTCTCTTTAATGAAATTCATTTTCGTTTTTTTTAATCTTATTTAATAAATTTCTTTTCGTTTTCTTTATCTCACGTTTCACGTAGATCCGTTATATACTACATTATTACTTAATATTTATTATCTCTGCACTATGCGATCTCTTTAATTTATTCTATATTATATTATTATACTATATTTTATCATTATGCCATCTCCTTAATTACTTTATAAGAGACTAACTCGTATTGTTGTCTGTTTTATTCTTAGCCCTGATGAAGACCTGAGCTTCGGGCCGAAACGTCAGCAAATATAAAAATAAATATAATTATTTATTTTTACTACTCATCACACCCAACCATCCTTCTCTTCAATTATTAACTACAGTCAACCATCAGTCCAGAATTACAAATTGCGTTCAATTAAATCCAAAACAAATCGTATTGTAATACGATAATACGATACCATATCCTTTATCATGCTATATAAAATACTTGCGTGGGTATTTTAATCTGCCCAAAAGAAAATCCCTTTTCCTGTCGGTTTACATTTGTTATAACATACAACAGTGCTAAATTAAATTGAACAAGAGAGGGATATCCAATTTGAATTTTATCAGAACGAAATCAAAACATTTTTCACAATATGAAAAATAAGGTAAGTGTTATTCAGAAGACAAAAAAACATCAATTCAGCGAATTGTTACTTTGGCTTGTAGTTAATTGAAAATAATCCATTCTTTTTCCTGTTGCCATTACAGACCATATAGATCTTTTGCCTCTCTTGGGTTATTTCTCTCCAGTTAACTGCTCGCAGCTCTATTGCATTTTTCTTGATTCTATCTATCCACCTATTTCTTGGCCTTCCACGTGGTATTTTGCCTACTATTGAGGCATTCACTGTTATGTAGAGGAAAATAATACTAATTTAAATATACTTTACATCTACAATAGATTAGTTTAGAATTGTCGTTACAAAATTGTTGACGTATTATAACGTTTCAAATGAAGTACCCATTAGAACTATAAGCTGTTCAGACATTCTTCGTAGCTAAGAAGTCTTGTGAGCTTGAACGAACTAATACCATCTGACAAACATTACATGTATCCAGAACAAAATCATAAGAACTGTAAATAGTTATTCATATTACAACAAAGTAACAGAAAACGCAATTTGGACCTAACAGGTTAAACATACAAAGATATTATATACGAAAATAAAGTAATCACACACGAGCCGATAGTCTATACATCATTTCAAAGCATTATAAAAAAAGTTTATATAGATTGTATCGCATACAAATGAATTCCAGAAAAGTGAAAACAAATATATGTTTGTTGATAAAAAAATAAAGAGAAACATTTATCAAACCCACACATAGTAGATTAATAAAAGATTATAATGGCTTCTTCCCACGGGTATTGGAATATAATGCATTATTTTATTTCTTCCTTTCTCCTTTTTGCTAAGAAGCTATATAGTATTCTTTATTAACTACTACACATAGTATTCTTTATTAACTACTATACATAGTATTCTTTATTAATTACCATACATAGTATTCTTTATTAACTACTATACATAGTATTCTTTATTAACTACTATACATAGTATTCTTTATTAACTACTATACATAGTATTCTTTATTAAGTACTATACATAGTATTCTTTATTAACTACTATACATAATATTCTTTAACTGCAGTAAAGTTTAATATTAATTTTTTTTTTTTTTAGATATAGATGTTGACACACCTTACAAATCAAAAAAGGAAAAGAAACTTACACCATCTGCAGGTTCTTCTCATAACTGGAACACTTTGTTTTTAGATCTTAATGCAGTGGCTGAAGTTATTGCAGAAAAATATAACTGTACCAAGGAAGAAGTAGGGATTTTATTTATGTTTCACCTATTTTAACTATTATCAAAGTCTCTTTTTTTAAATTAGCTATTAAACATTGTAAGTTAAGAAAGGCTTGTGTTATATTATGTTTTTTGAGATCAAGTTTGGATATTTGATATATATAATTAGTTACTAATAAGTAAAAATAAACTTTTTTGTTTATACATTTTGAATTATTTTATTATAATTTATATATTTTTTTTAAATATTCAAAGTAGTTAACATTATTTTAATTCTTCCTTCCTCCTTTTTGCTGGGAAGCTGCATAGTATTTTATTTTCTGCAATGGAAACTTCCAGGTATACAAACAATTGGTTTATTTGTTGTTTTACATGTTAAGTTGACGTTTCGGGAAAATTATTCCCATCTTCAAAACTTGATATTTCATATGGGTCATCCCCCATAGCAGACACCCAATTATTGGTCCTAGGAATGTTGGTGTTGGATTTAACCGTTGGCCTTGTAACTGTACTTTCTCGCATTTGTACTGAACCCATGACCCTTCATACGGTACAGTTTTTTTTGTGTTTTTTTCTACAATATTTTAATGGTTAAATCAGTTTACAATTAAGATGATAAAAATACTTCTAAATTGAAATATTTATATATATATATATATATATTTTTTTAATTTGGTTTGTTCGAAGACTGTTTAAGCTTTATTTTAATTTTTATTTTAAATAGTTCTTCAAAAGTAAAAACACTTTTGATTAATTATTTTTATTTCAGTATTTCTAAAATGCTTTTGGAGGAATATCATTTAAATGAAATTGAAAATTTAAAAATGTAAGGAAGGAAGTCGGCTGGATTAGGGTGAGCAGCTGCAGCAACAGGTGGTGCCTTTAGGAATTAAAAATCTCTTCGCCAAGGAAAACAATCTGTAAAGAAATATTTAGGGACAGGATATATTTTTTTTTTAAGATCATTGAAAGATCCATTGAATTATAAAACTTAAATTTGTATCTATCATAAAACTGTCGGAGAATATCTCTCCTTATAATTTAAAAAAGAAATTTAAGTTTATTTCATCGAATAAATGTCAACTATATTCTAATTAAGGGGTTTTCAAACTTTTGGTCCGCGGGCCACTTTCAGACCACTGCGAAGCCCCGCGGCCCGCATCGAAACTTCTACTGAATACCATGGGCCAAGAGCTTGGGATGAAAATAAAAATCATGTTCTATAAATGACACATAGTTTTGAAACAGGTTTCTAAAAGAAACTATTGATGCTAACGAAAACAACTCATACGATAAATGTTGTAGTAACCTTGTGTGAAAGTGATTTACTAAATTTCATATATTTTAAAATTTTACTTTAAAATCAAAGAAACTTTCGCGGGCCAGATTGGAGAGGAGCTTGAAGGCCAAAACTGGCCACGGTTTAGATTGGAGACCCCAGTTTTAAGATAAAAATAATAATAATAATATTAAATCACTGACATTGTACGGTAAATATATTATTTATTAACTGATCGGAAATATAAATTTTTCTTCAACAAACATTCTGGTCCGTAGTACAGACCTCTTTTTATCGAATTGTGAATATCCACCTGAAACTTAGTAAATATTTTTATCTCATCGTAATCTACAACTATTTTATTTTTGAAAACTTTAGGAATTGTGCCATTTTCAATCTGGAGGGTGGCAAACTTTGTCTATTGAATTAGGTACTAAAAACTCTTAAATACTCATTTGCTTTCAACTTGGATCGTAAGATAATTTGATCACAAAATCGAGAAAAAAGATTGCCTTCGAAAATATTGAGCCGTTTGGCGTGACCTACACCCCCAACTTTTCAAAATAACGAGGTTGGGTTGGCCAAAGAGCCCAATATATTTGTAGGCCACCTTTTATCGATTTCGTGATCAAATTATCTTACGACGAAAGTAGAAAGCAAATGAGTATTTAAGAGTTTTTAGTACCTAATTAAATAGACAAAGTTTGCCCCCTACAGATTGAAAACCCCTTACTTCTAATGCCAAGAATTTTCGTAAATAAAATAGTTGTAGGTTACAATGAGATGAAACTATTTACGGAGTTTCAGACGGATGTTAATAATTCGATAGAAAGATGTCTGTACTACGGACCAGAATGTTTGTTGAAGAAAAATTTATATTTCCGATCAGTTAATAAATAATATATTATTTATATATTATTAGTACCGCGGACTATTTAATATAAAGGATAATTCGGTAGTTTGGTGCACAAGTTGCATACAGACTGATTTCAAAAGACTGACGATTATAACGTTCAGCAGAAAGTGTACAATATTTTCATGACATCTAAAATAATGTTCTTTATTGTTTTTCTTCCAGGTATACAACAATCGGTTTATTTGTTGTTTTATATGTCAATTTGACATTTCGAGAAAATAATTCCCATCTTCAAAACTTAAAATTCCATATTTTCATAGCGATTCATGGCTAAAGTCTGATGTGCTCCTTTGTCATTTTTTAAAATTTTTGTTATAAATAAAATAAAATTCAGTTATACTATCTGGAGCAACAACATTCCTAGGAACAATAATTGGGTTTTTGCTATGGGGGAAGATCCGTATGGAATTTAAAGTTTCGAAGATGGGAATAATTTTCCCGAAACGTCAACTTACCATGTAAAACAAAAAATAAACCAATTGCTGTATACCTGGAAGTTTTCATTGCCGAAAACAAAGAATACTATACAGCTTCCCAGCAAAGAGGAGAAAGGAAGAATTAAAATAATGTTAACTATTTTGAATATTTGAAAAAAATATATAAATTATAATAAAATAATTCAAAATGTATAAACAAAAAAGTTGATTTTCACTTATTAATAATTAATTATATATATTAAATATCCAAACTCGATCTCAAAAAACATAATATAACCCAAGCCTTTCTTAACTTACAATGTTTAATAGCTAATTTAAAAAATGAAACCTTTTATAATAGCCATACTAGGTGAAACATAAATAAAACCCCTACTTCTTCCTTGGTACAGTTATATTTTTCTGCAATAACTTCAGCCACTGCATTAAGATCTAAAAACGAAGTATAAAGGCAAAAAGATATTTATTTTTATTTTTTTTATTGCAACATATAATTGTTTTCATTTCATACAAAGCAATAAAATAAACTAATTTTAACTTTTCTGATATTCATTTTTATGCGATACAATCAACTTTTTTTTACAAAGATGTGACATGATTTATTGACTGTCGGCTCTTGTGTGATTACTTTATTTTCACAAATTATATCTTTGTATGTTTAACCTGTTAAGTCCAAATACGTTATCTGTTACTTTGTTGTAATATGAATAACTATTTTACAGTTATTATGAATTTGTTCCGGGTACTTATAATGTATGTCAGGTGATATTAGTTCGTTCAAGCTCACAAGACTTCTCAGCTATGAAGTATGTCTCAACAGTTGATGGTTCTAATGGGTACTTCATTTGAAACGTTATACTACGTCAAAACTTTTCTAACGGCAACTCTAAACTCCATTTAGCCTGACAGTTGCAACTTTGTAAACATTAGTTTTCCATTTAGAATTTTTTTCAAAATTCTTAATTTTTTCTATTAAGAGTGGATCTGACTAAAAGACAGGCAGTATTTTTCGTTTTTAACCACGAACTACAAAAACTACTGTACTATTTACATGCGGTTTCATGTAAAATGACGCTTATTGTAATGCGAAGGTCTTAATTTTTTTTAAATATATTTTTATATTATTGGATTACCTCATCATAGCTGGTATGCGGGGTTCTTCTAGAAGTGCAACCAAACCTATTCTAACCAGAGCAGGAAGGTCTATTCCGTGGAGCCATCCCGAAATCAATTTCTACCCACCCACGCCGAATTCGAACCGATCTCGCTATACACGAGAACGAAAGGTTTTTGAAAATATACCTAAACCCTTACTTAGCATTGTTGTTGGAGTTTCATTTATATGGTGTTAAAATACCACTGAAATAAAAGAATATATTTTGATTCCACAAATTTATCGAAAAGAAAAAAGAAAATATCCAGCAGAAACAGAAAAACGAAGCCAAATATTACTTATGTCTACATGCATTAAAGGATCCAGGATTTAATTTTGCTTCTGTCGGAACGTTTATTGTTACACAATAATTACTTTGAAATAAAAAGGAAAAAAAATATATGAAATGGTATATAAGTGATTCCTATTAAGTCCTATTAAGTTAATCGAAAAATATTACTTTTAGTGGTAATTTTTTCATAAGACATGGTAATATTTTACCATTTTGGGGGAGATTCAGCCCGAAAAGCCTCCTCCCCCTTCTCCTTTCCACCGCAGATCCGCCTGTGTCAACATGTGAAGTTCAAACAAAAAGAATAAAACTTTTTTTCGTTTAAAACATGCTTATAGTTTTTATCAAAACTTTTGAGCCAATCATTATCAAATTTTTACTCATTTTATTTTTTTTTAAACTTATTTATTGAAAAATAATACAATCTGTCTCAAGGACATTTATAATAGTGTTCTGAGATCACATCCACACTCTATGCACAAAAAATAAAATAAATTATACAGAAAAATAATATATATACAATAAATAAGAATAAAATAACCTAAAAATGAATAAATAAAAAGAACACATACATACCTCTATACAATATTTACAATCTAGCGAGAGAACTCCGAACCAGACTTGTCCCTCCTTTACTCAAATTTAAGGTCCTTGGAAGCCTTAACAATAATAAGACATCAATTTTTCGTTAACCTCGTAATAAATATATTCCCAGAAATATGGTTGTTCAGTGTCAACTATTTGCATTCTGATGGTCGATATATATATTTGATATTGTACAGCAGCTACCTTAGTTGTCTTTGTACAATAAATGAAAATAAATTAAATAGAACAACAGCAAAATAATAACACTAAAAATAAAAATAATGAAGAGAAGGATGGTTGGGGTGATCAGTCAGAAATAAAAAGGCAAAAATAAATATGGGAAGGAGTTGATCGGGGGGTGCGGTCAAATAAATACTAAATTATAGAAATAGTATTATTTAATTTTTATGCCGACGTTTCGACCCACTTTGCAGGTCTTCTTCAGGACGTAGGATGTAGCACTGCGGGAGGCAGTTGAAACACTGGCCAAACAACACGTTAAAATAAATATTATTATTTATTTTTGCCTTTTTATTTCTGACTGATCACCCCAACCATCTTTCTCTTCATTATTCACGACATTCGATCATAAACCCACAATTAAAAATAAAAATATATTGAAAATAAATATACATCACGAAAAACAAATAAACTACAAACAGTAAATATATTCCAATTTTTTTTTTTTTTTAAACACTTTATTGAGAAATATTACAATTTGTCACAGTTAAGGACACTTATAGTAGAGTTCAGAGAGTACATTCATACCGTATATACAAAAATATAAAGTAATAACAAAAGAATAAGAAAAAAGAACAAAATAAAATAAAATAAAATATATATATATATATATACATACACATAAGTAAGTAAAAATAGAAATAAAAGTAAAACAAACATCCTAGATAAAACATACCTATATACATTATTTACAATTAGCCGGTGATCTCCGAACCAATCCTGTTCCACATGTGGAGGGAAAAGGGAGGTTAGGAGATCCCTACGCTTCTCCCTCAGTCACTTCACTGGTATTTGAGACCAGCGGAGGATGAGTAAGAGCGCTACAGCCACAGACACTCATGACTTGAGTGGAGAATCTGGCCATTGCTAGAACTCCAAAATATCCATATTTACAGAAGGTCTCGTGGCCACTGCCGCTTTAATCTACGAATGGGATTGTAGGGATGGGTGGTGCTTGATAGGGATTGCACAATGGGATTTGGGTGATGAGAAAGGTTCAGGTGAAATTTGGAAAATTTAGCTGGGACAAGATCAAGAATAAATGGGATATTAAGGTCATTATGCAGGGTTTTATTGGTTACATAGAAGGGAGCATCGACTATTGTACGGAGGACTTTAGACTAAAAGGATTGAATGCGTTTGATGTTAGAAAATTTAGCTGTTTCCCACAGTTCTTGTCCGTAAGTCCAGATGGGTTTCAGTATTGTCTTGTAGATCAGTAATTTGTTTTCACCAGAAAGTATTCTAAAAATTAATGAGTGAATATTTAAAGAAGGAGGATTTTTTTTTTATCTTAATGAGCTCATTTCAGAAACTAATTGACCTTTTGGATCTTTACGATCTAAAACATCAAGATATGATCCATTGGAACAGAAAAGTAACATAGACAGCAATCTATCTGGAAAACTGTCAACAGCTTCCAGTAGATCAGGGAGAAGCCTTGTAGTTTGGGGTCGCCTCATGAAAAGACTTTTTTTCCCCATGGGCATGTTTTTTATTTAGGTTTGGTAGTGAAGGGTAAACCTGTCTATACATACTCTTTTTGACAGGTGGCTGTAAGTAAACATAGTAAAATTACTTTCAGTTTTCTTTAACCCTGGAAAAACTGAAGGATACAGTTAGTATAATACAAATAAACACTCTATTTTAGATACTAGAATATTTACCGTGAATTTTCACAATAACAGCTACAACCTGACATGAAGGGAAACAAACTTCCAAATCCACCCCAGACACACAGTAATTCAATGAGGTAATCTGTTAGGAGATCTCATTTCCTGCCCGGTCAGACCTTAGATATACAGGTCCCATTTAGATAGGCTCACTGCTAGATAAAGGATACGACGCTGGTCTCACACGATAAGAATGGGCTAAAATAAATACCTCTGTTTTAGCAGTCTCGGAACAAATATATTGCCAGAGATATGCTTGTTCAGTGTCAACTATTTGCATCCTAATGGTCGATATATTGTAAGGCCACCGTAGTTGTCTTTATTCACCATGAATCTAATGAGAACGGAATAAGTTAGGCCTCCTTTCAACAGAGTTAAACACTTGTTCTCGAATCGAGTTGTGTATTACACAGCGACGGGATGCTGCGGAAATTACTTGGCAAAAGCTCTTTAGAAATAAAAGATCAAAAAGATACTTTAAGAATACTTTTAGGTAATTTACAGATAACAATTTCTTCAGTGGAAATTAAAACATCCACGACGGCTAGGGATAAAACAGAATAATTAAACACATAATACATTTTTTTCTTCGAATATCGTCTTGATGTTCTTTTATTTTAGGTCTAACTCTCATAACAGATTGAAACGACATGAAACCGCTCGACGTTTCCGATTACTTCAGCAATTACTAGAAAAACGCTCTAAACTTCAAATTAATTACAAAAGACTCATATACATGACTAAGGCCTATTTAGACTTACGGAGTTGAGCTATGGGGCTCCACCAAACCATCGAATCCCTCTCGTATCCAATCCTTACAATCCAAAATCTTTCGTTAAATCTTCAATGCTCCCTACTTTGTTAGATAGATAGATAGAAAAATAATTTTATTCTGGGACACAGTCCCTTAAGAATAACAAAATAGAACAAAATTAAAAGATCACATCTGGCCAAAATAAAATCAATCGAAAAAAAGAAATAATGTAAAAAAAATATAAGGTGAACATTCTATATACAAAAAACGAAACTATATACAAAACAATTAATACTATGAAAAGGCACTTAAAGCTATTTGCACTGATAGCCTCGTATACACTTTACAAATAAAACCATCCATAATGACCTTAATGTTTCAGATCTGACCCAATCCATATACCCATTTTTCCATAATAAACTTCATAATCATCCCAACCCTCTCGTTTCTAGCCTTGCTTCCTCTTCAATTTCTGATAACCCTCCGAGGCGTCTGAAAAGAAGATGGCCCCGTGATCTCCTAATGTAGACATATCATTAGAGTGCTAACATTGGGTAATTACTCAACAAGTGTTTTCACGTCATTATATCCATATGTTCAAATTTACTAAATGTATTTCTTTCACATAGTTGGAATAATAATTAAGAAATAATAAAAAATAAAAAAATCTAACTCGTACCAAGTTGTAGACATATACATACTTCTGTTTTAAGTACGAATAACAAGGTTTTAAATTATTTTTCTGTGTCAGCATAATAATTAAATTTAGTTAAGTAGTGAATTAAAAAGCTAATTTGATTATATATTTGATTAATCAAAGAATATAATGACAAGTTATAAGAAAAAAATATATGCCTCAACAACCCATGGTAAGTATCGAATCCAGTACTTTTTAAGGTCTTGCCTCAGAATAAATAATGCATAATATAATAACATTAAAAATATAATGATAATCAGGTTAATTATGCATTGCAGAGGAGTAGTGCTGAACACAAATGTTAGTGGTGTATGAGCATATCCTAGGAAAAAATGTTTTGGTCTTCTCTTCTAAAAACAGTTCAGTTGAAAGTGGTATTATAAAAGTGATATTTTAGTTTATTTACAATTTCACTTGCTATATTTGGTTTCAAAGTTCCACCAAATTGAAATATCACTAATATTTAGATTCCTCCAAAAATTCATAAACTCCATAAAAATGTGTAACCCTAGAAAATTTAGATGATACCATCGTTCTACCTTGTGGCAACCAAAAGTCCCTTTTCTATTCGAACCCGTAATAACTTTATTATGGAGGGATAAAACTAACGAAATAGGTGCCATTTATATTGGTTTGGTTTCAACCATTAAACTTCATTCTTTTAGCATGAATGCTTGAACGACAATGCGAGAAGTGTGGCAGGTGCCCAATTTTCGCACGAATATTATGCTTCAGCTAAAGTCGGTGCCTTGTCGATGCAGACCTTATGCCCTTGAAATAATTCAAAAGGAAAAAACCTAGAGAAAACAGATTAAGCGATCCAATCTCTTTTTTTAGATAATTCGATTAATAAATTGTTCGCACAAGTGTTCTCTTAGCTGCCCACTCAGCATTATAAGGCAGCATGATGGAAAGTTTGATTTGAAATATATTTCATTACTTTTAATCACTTAGTAAATAGTAAGTAGACAGATTTAAATGGGAAAGGGACTTTTGGCCCATATGTTAGTTTAGAATTAAATTTAAATATTAACTAATAGCTAATACTACTCTTAAACAATAGTCAAGCACTCAGAAAAGGAAACTCCTTTTAACTACGAATTCAATTAAAAAAACAAATTCCTTACAAAATAAAGGATTTTAATAAACAAAATTCATTTTAGGTATACCAATCAAATGTACAATAACATACTATAAATCCATAAAAGGAATAATAGATAGATAATTGTTTTTAATATATACTCTGAGAATTCATCATAATTTTCAAAGAAAAATATCAGTAAAAATCAGTTCATATTAAAAATTATTCAGTCATAATAATTGTCAAAGCTGATAAGGAAAAATCACTATTCATGGATTTCCGACAGTTGAAACGTTGAAGAAAGTTGAGTGGATGTAAAAATTAAACCCATCTTAAGCCCTTAAAGTGAAGGTATTTGAGGGCTTAGGGACATAGATCTCAGTTGGGGTTGGAGTTTCAATGAAGTCATTACAGGACTCACATTTAACAAAGAATAGCCCTCTAATAACTTTAGTAATGGTCTAGAATACTGTGTTACTTTATCGCTAAGTTAATAATAAGATTATCACTTTTTCAAATACCAAATGAATAGTACAAACGTATTTTAATCCATATTTTATTAAATTCAAATAAAGTCAAACCTCTAAATATTGCTCTGTTTTGAAACTGCGCTGTAGCGCATCTAGAAAATATGATGTAACTGTTTATTTATTGTTTTTAATTTGCGTGATAATACTTCGATTTATTTATTGGTGAACCAAAAATCTCTGGGCCATTTTCTTTTTAATCTACGTCGACCAAGTAACATGATATAGATATTTTATTGAGAAAAAAAAATACATTTTGCCTAAATTAAGGGCATTGAGTATTTAGGATGAATGAAGTACAATCATACCATATATACAATAAAAGAAAAACAAGATTATAACAAAATAAAATAAAATAAAACTTGGAGTAACAGAATAAATCAAACATGATACAACATTAAATAAAGAAAAATAAAAAATAAATAAAGAAAGAAAAATAAATAATAAATAAAAACACATTCAAACTTATTTACAACCAAGTAACAGAGGGAGGAAATTGATCGTACGAGTGGATTGATGTGATTTTGGGTGAAAGAGTGAAACGTATTATTGAAATGATCAAGTATATTATTAAACTATTACCCATACTTACAAACGTAAACTTTTCTTTTTCTTTTTTATTTTTATTGAGTATTACAGTGATCTGTCTCTTGGAGAACAAAGGTAAACTAACGTCTATTTTTGATGCCAAATAAACTTGAGAATTAAAATGAAAACTTCTCTCCTATAGTTTCCGTATTTCTATTTATCCAAATTTGTAATACAGTGATTATAACCCATTTTTAAGAGCATAAGCAGAGGCTACTTTTTGAAGACATATATTATTATGTATTTCATTATATATCCACATTATATATTTTTTTTATTTTCAATATATATTTTATTCAATGCACAGAAATAAAAAGTTCAAAACAAAGAAATTTTCGATATTCGTAAGTTTAATATAGAGATTTTCAACTGTATTTTATATAGTACAGTCTGTTTTATAAAATATAAAATGTGTTCTGCTACTGATTGCGATCAGTATTGATCGCCGTATCCAACAATGCCTCTGTCAAGTACAGAAAGGAAATTACTTTTTAATGCTTTAATGACCGTTCCAATCCAATCACTGGAAATAGGGACTATGGGTATGGAATCTCAAGTGGGTTTTGTGGAGCGATGAGCGAATGGAATTCTATCAATCGGCTCCATCATTCCCATCTCACTCTGATTTAGAAAATATTAAGTGATAGGGCGATGAAGTGGTGTCATAGATCGAAGGAGTGGTCTGATATTACGAACCATGAAGATCTTCAATATAAATAATATTTTATAAATAAATGTACCCTAAATATACTTACCTACATTGGTCAATTAATAATTTACTTTTTTTTTTAGTTATATGATCGTTGTAGATTTGAGAAAATACAATACCAATATCAACCAAGAAGCACATATGCTCAGCTATATTTTTCCATTTGTATAATAGTAATAACTAATAAGTAATAAAATTAAAAGCATATCCGAATCCGAATTTGGTAAATATGACAAATATAATAGAATGGATGAGAAAAGTCAGTTTGGAAGAAGACGTATCAGATGTGAATTGACGGCGTCATTACGTATGTGGGATGATGTTTTGTTCCTAAGTTTTTAGTTTTTTGATAGACATCGATGAGGTAAAGTATATATTTATTATTCTATAAAAAAAAAATAAAACATAATTAAAAAAAAACCTATACCACTACAACCCATGAAGAGTTGATTTTAAAAAGTACTGTTTCTAGGCCAAGGGGCAGGGAGAAGATCGAGCCAGGATCACGCTCAACCGATCGATCCACTGCTGATGAAAAAAATACTTGACAGCCGGAATCGACTCGGGACCTTGAGCTTAATCAACACAGTGCCTAACTCTCTAGACTACTTCACTCTCAGCTTTATTATATTATATTACTGTCAAAATACAGAGCTTAATTTAATACCTAAAAGATAGTATGAAGTGCAGAAGTGCTACTCCGAGATATAGAAAACAACTAGATAAATATAAATAAAAAACGTCTTCCAAGTAAGGTCAGTATAGCTTCCTCACCATTTTTTGTACAATAATAAAATCTCTGGGAGAAACCGTTTTCGAAAATTCTATAGTCCGTTATCATACAAGAGTTTGATATCCACGGGTTTTGACCATCAGTGAATACTAAAATGCGAAAGAGTTCCGCATTTCCAGATTGCATATTTGATGATTCGTCGTTTAAAAAAAATTCCAATGCTTACTGAACACGCACATAACTACTGATAGTGCAAAAGGTTGTACGTAAAAATTGAGAGTTTTACAGCAAAACATATTTTTTTTCTTTATGATTCATTAGTATAATTGCATTGCCCTCTGCTATTTTCCATACTAGCAGATTGCTTGTGTCAGTTGCGCACAGCAAAATGTCACTTTCATCACAAATAGAATAAAAGTTGAAAGTTTTTACGTACGACCTTTTGCACTAACAGTAATAATATATACTTAATAGGTATTCTTTTCCTAGAAAAATAGATGGAAAAACAAATTGAAAAATTCAACTTTTTTTTCTGAATTAACGAGACCAATATCTTCCTTCAGTAAGAATAAAATTAATTATAATATAAAATATAAAAATATGCGTGAAGTCCACACAACTTTGATGATTAAGGAGGAAATCAGACCACGACCAGATGGTTGAATTTCAATAGAAATAAATACAATAAAAAATAAGACTTTTTTAAATACCATAAAAATATTGTCTTAACATAACTCACACCCCATATGATCAATACCTTCCACATTTAACTGCCATTATATCGTTAAGAAATTTATATCAGTTATAATTATTAAATGGAATTCAATTATATTGATATTAAGTAATTTCTATACTATTTCAAAATTTTCTCCAAGTTTGGGTCAAATCGAACACCCAGTTTTCTAACTATAGGCTTGTCAAATAATACAGTTTCTAATCTGAAAGCGGAAGTTTTTTTTTTTTTAGTGGTGAATAGAATTTGATGAAATTGATACATACT
The DNA here is from genome assembly GCA_928085145.1 of Nezara viridula. Lineage (NCBI taxonomy): Eukaryota > Metazoa > Arthropoda > Insecta > Hemiptera > Pentatomidae > Nezara > Nezara viridula. The sequence goes on from OV725079.1 coordinate 39,817,482, forward strand.
TGATTATCTGTTTACTAATTTCTAAATTCGAACATGGGGTTTCAGAGATATAGACGTTTTAAGGAAAACTCGTTTGCGCATATGTAAGAGAAAGCAACGGACAGAATTCAATAAAATTGTCCCTAAATTATTTTTTAACCAATACCTACCTTTTATCCAACTTTGAGCCGAATCGAACTACCCGTTTCTGAAATATTGGGATATCTACAAAAATGCGTTTGCGCATGAGTAAGCGGAAGTGCTGGTTAGAATTTAATAAAATTGACATGGGACCATCTAGACACCAACCTGAAAAATTCCTGAAAATTTCATGAAAATCGGATAAACATGCCGATGTCTATTAAAGAGTCAAGTGGATGGTGGAAATTTCTTATTATTTCAACTCCTGAGAAAACTGAAATCAAATCAACTTTATTATATAAGACAGAAGTATATTGTCATATAATACCTTCATGAATTCAGCCCTCAGGCCACTATTGAATTTATTTATTTTATAAATTACTTCATAAAAATATCCATACATATAGCATTTTCTTTTTCTATCGTATTTATAATCTTTAATCTATATATGATTAAATTTTAAATAAAACCCTTTTTTTCTAACAGTATTATACATATTATACATTTAAAATATTATTATATACATATAAATTATATAAATAAGTAACAATAATATAAATAAGTAGCAATAGTATTTAATAACTAACTTTCTAAAATATGTTGTTGTTTTTCTTTTTTACATTTCAGTTAAATCAAGATTTTAGGCAAAATTTATTAATTCATTATTTGAAAAATCATTTGCACCCAAAAATATTTTTATAATTTCTACTTACCTTGTTTTCTGTGTAAAAAAACTATTTGAAATTTCCTAATCCGCACTTTATCTATATTTTCACCATATACAGAATGTTTGAGGGTTAAATGGCCAAACTGCAAAAATGAGCTAAGAACTTCAAAAAAAAAAAAAAAAAATTCCTCTGAAGGTATGCAATTGCTTTGTTTAGGAGATATTCACACCTGAAGATTTTCGTTAATATGTATTATTTGCGTGGTATGAAATAAATAAAACCTATCTACTTGTTCTAACTATTTTATTAATTAAATGTAAACATTAACATTCATATTAAATGTTGTTCAAAGTGATTTCCATGAGCATTAAGACAGGCTTGTCATCTTTCTTTTACAGCAGCAGTTGCAGAACGGCACTGGATATGTATTATTGTTTCACAAGATTCAATTATCCCTCTTCGTAAGGAATTAAGGTCATTAACGGAAGTAGTGTATGCTTTTTGTTTAATGTCACCCAAACAAAAAAATCCAGTGGTGTCAGGTCTGGAGAGCGTGCAGGCCAAGCCACTGGTCCTGCACGGCCAATCCATTGATTGGAATAATTAACATTTAGCCATGGTCGTGGGTTAAATAATGGTAGTTTTCAGAAATTATTATTTATATATTTTTCGTTACTCTCTGTTATCTTATACAACTTAATTTTTTTTTAAAGTTTTTTTTTAATAAACCCAATTAAAGGTACTTTCGATGTAGACTTATATGAACATTGGATAATTGAGCCCTTTAAAGTGACAACAATGTGGATAAGATCTAGTTGATATTAAAAACACATAATATACTAAGATACCGATTTAATCAAAATCTTCAGAGCCGTTTCAGAGAAAAAGTTTAAAGATTAATTAATTTGTCATTATATTTTGGAAGTTGAAATATTTATAATTTTAAAAAACATTTATTTAACGAAACGTAAGGTGTACTCGTTATAATTATTCTTTTATCACTCTATGCAGCTCGATTTCTTCTAATTTTTTGAACTTATATGTACTTTTTCGCCTTTTTCGCAATGATAGTATCTACAAATTTTTCTTTTTGGTAACCTATCTGATATTTTCCTGTTTCCTACTCAAAAAATGCAGTTATATTCTCATGACTTCCTTTTTGATTTTTTCAGAAATTTCAAACATACTTTCGACCTCTTTGCTGATGAGGATAAAGGTCCTTGAAGTTTGGGCATTGCTTGTCTTTTAATTTCCCCCGCATTATTTTCATTTTTTGATTGGTCTATATTAATATTTCACTCATCGTATCTTTATCGAACAATAGACGCCAAACGTGTTCAATGTCCAATTTTTTTTTCTAAAATATTTCGTACAGGGACGTAACGCTGTTAGTTTTATTTTCATAATATGTTTCGGCGGTTTTTTTTTAAGATTTTGGTTGAGGAGAGTACCAAGTTTTTGTCTTAAAAATATAACCGGTTTTTGTTCATCATCAGGCATTGTGATAGTTTTCAGTTGATGAAAAAAAAAAATAAATAAATAAAATGAAAAAAATTCGCTGGTACGCGCGTCCATTAGACGAGTACAAATTACACCACTGATAGTGGTGTAACATCTGCTGGACGAATATAATTGACTATACAACTAGAAACACCCGTCCCTTAGAACGTGCTTTCTTGTGAAATTAGTCTCAAAATTACAAAAAAATTGTACATATCTAAAACATGGTGGAATAATGTTGCCGGTAAGCAAACTGAGAATTTTGCAAATAGATGCATCTGAGAGACGTATGTTATCAGTTGAGTGTTAACAAACAAATTTTCCGGCAGGCGCATCAGATATACTGTTTCGGATAACAGGCAATTCACTAACCAAGGAATAACTCACAGATTATAAAATTATATAATTGTTCTCTCTCTCTCTCTCTCTCTCTCTATATATATATATATATATATATATATATATATATATATATATATATATATATATATATATATATATACATATATTTAACTTTAATTTTTTTATTCACTCCTGTTATAATGTCATAATGGTAATGACAACCAGTGAATGAGATGATCGATTGCAAAATATAATGCTATGAAAGGCATGAGAGAGGGCAGTGCCCAGTGGTACCTCCTAGTGTGATATAGGCATTAGACTAGGAGGTCCCTCATCCAGCTCCTCTTCAGTCTCCTACAGACGTTACCTGGCATATTCGTACTGGCCATGTCATTTATAAGTTTATTAGGTTGTCCTTGTAAGTTTTCGTTTATGATGACCTCATATCTGTTCGTTAACATTCGGCATATGAAGGTCCGTATGTTAGGTTATGTTGCTAATGTACGAAGGTGCTTTTGTAATTGTCCTGAATGTTATTGCTTGAAAGATTTGAAGTTTGTTTATATGAGTCTTTTTAGCTGTTCTAAATCTGTGTTGGGTAAGTCCAAGTAGGTTTTAGTAAGTAAGTGTATATTAAAATTATTTTTCTTTCGCACATTTAAGAGATAAAATAAGGCTGACATATAAAATAAGATGACATTAATAGAAACTTTCAACTTTATACGATTCATCTTCTGGACTCCAAGGGACGCCTCTGTCTCCTGTTTTTATGAAGAGGTGAAGTGGCTTTGTCCTTCCTACCGTCGTATGTATTTCCTAGCATCCTTCTTCTTCCAAGTTACCCAATTCCGCCGTCCATCATTGGTTCGTTTTTGTTACTTCTATGTCAGTAAACTTTTTTTCATTTTTTATCTCAGTAAATTTTTTTTCATAATTGATTAAAGTCATAAGGTAACGTATAATTTTTTTATTTATTTATTATGTCTAATTATTTATTTTATGATTATTCTCTGAGGCTCCAAAACCCACATTTTTATTAGTGTATTTTATTTTAAAAAGACTTGTCCTAGAACAAATGTAATATTATTTTTATCATTATTATTAATACAGATCCATCCACAACGCATTACTTCTCCATCCCCGCTGACATTTCCACCCCCTGAAGAATAGTGAAGGTGGTTCTAAAGCTGTCGAGGACGAGCCGGCTGACCCCGCGATGATGCGAGGTGGCGAAGATACACGGGTCAGTTGCCACCTTACGGGAAATTGATTTCACAGATGAGTTGCCAGTTCGGGGCTTCCGCTCCACCATCTCTTCCTCAGCCTATATTATTACAACACAACAAATATTTACTTCTCCCTTCGGCGAGGGGTATTAATTAAGTCAGTTTTCATTCATTAGCATAGGCCTGGTGTGGTTTGAAACAAACCTTCCCCTCATACTCATGTTCGCTGCCTTACGGGGTAAAACGGAAGTTAAGCGGAAAAGCTGAACGTGAAATGAAAATTTATTTCGGTGTAGGAAACAATCACACATAAACTTTATTGAAATCCGATTGTTCCGAGTAAAACTCATTTAATTAATAGGCAATATCAAACTTCCAATTTGAACGTATCGAGACCCTCAACAACAATTTTAATTAAAATTAATAAAATACTGAAATAACGAGACTTTTAATAATAATTAAAAATTTATATGCATTATTTCACAAACCTTCATGTTTTTAAAAATTTGCTATGACTTCAATCCTTCTATTTAATTAAAAGCGAATTAGGAGAGAGGGTCAGAGAAAGTGAAGGAGAGGAGCGTTCAAAGGATGGTTTTAATAACGGGAACAATATAAAATATAATATTTATTTATTTACTCAAACCAAATAAAACAAAAAAGGATAAATATTGTTGTAACAATACCTGCACGAACTTGATTAAATTAACAAATATTTTTGTGATCACATCCTTCGATTTTTCTTTTTTTAAATATCATATTTCCACATAATTGAATCATTTGGAAAAATACCTCATCTTCATTTTGTTTTGTTTTTTAAGTAGTTATCCAACCACAGTTAACAGTTGGTTGTAGTGTTGCCCAAAAATCGGTCTTGGTCTTGCACTTTGTAAGACTGAATTTTTTATTTAAATAATTCTTTTAGTAAATCAATGACTTCCTGTCCTTCAGTATCCTTTAACAACACCTCACTTATTTCTGTTGAACAAATCCGTTACCCAGGACTCCACCTGGACAAACGTCTAACTTGGAATCCTCATACCAGACTGAAACAAGAAACCGTTCGACGTTACAAAAGACTCATATACATTACATGACATAATAAGGCTTATTTGAGCTTACTGGGTTGAGTTATGGGGCTCCACCAAACCTTCAAATAACCTCTCGTATCCAATCCTTACAATCCAGAATCCTTCGTAAAATTCTGAATGCTCCTTACTTTGTTACAAATAAAATCATCCACAATGACCTTAATGTTCCTTATGCATCAGATTTGGCCCAATCCAGATATCTACCCTTCCATTATAAACTTCATAACCATCCCAACCCTCTTGTTTGCCCTCCGAGGCGTCTGAAAAGAAGATGGCTCCGTGACCTCCTAATATAGACATATTATTAAAGTTCTACCGATGGGTAGTTTTTTCAACATGTGTTTCATATCATTATATTCATGCACGAAATCACTAGATGTATTTTTTTTTTTTTTTTTTATACAGTTGTAAATATCATATAGATAATAATAATAAAAAAAATAATAATTCTTGACATTGTATAGATTGTTTTTAATCTACAACTCTTCCATTCCAAGTTGGAGAGGAGCTATCACTATCTTTCTTGATAATGCCTTTCACTGGCTGATCCAGGATTTAATTTTGGGGGAAGGTTTCAGCCCGAATGATTTTTCTTTTATATATATAACGATAATTAGTTTGAAAAAAAGAAATAAAGAAGTTAACACCTATATGAAATGGTGTTTAAGTTCTTCTTTAAGTTCTTTAAATGTAATTACACGAACAATAATACTTTAAGAGATTGTTTTTAATATTTTTTTCCGAAAACATGATTATATTTTACTGTTTTGGGGGGCTTCAACCCGAAAGCCCTCCCCCTCCTCCCGCAGATTCGCCTGTGATGCCTTTGATGTATTGTCAAGTTAATTTTATTAATTTGGTTGGACTTTACTATGTTAATAAAACATCTATATATACCTATCCTGTAGCGTTTTCTGAGATATACAGTAACACGTTTAATAAATAGCAATAAGCTAATAGTTAACTGCAAGACTCTGAGTACGCAAGACCAAGACTCGTATTTTTTGTTTAAGGCGCATAAAAATCAATAATATATCATGAGCGCTCGATCCAAATATAATAATATTACGACCCCTTTATTGTACACTCTGTTTCATGATGTAAAAATGTTAGGTATACACTGTAGTAGCAAAGGATTGATATTTCAAAGCAACCACATGGCACAATTATTTTCATCTAAAGTACAAATTTCACACAACTTTATTTCAAGCGGAACACGGTAATGAAAAAACAAAAAAAAAAAAAAGGAAAGAAAGAACCCGGCCATAAAAATAATTCAAAACAAACAGAATTTGAGTAGTTTTTATGCTAAAAAAGACCAGATTGGAAAGCGTTTTTTTTTTTTTTAGTCGATATAAAAAGTAGTTTATATTTTTTTTTTCAATTTTAAAACACACACAAAAACATCGATTAAAAATGAATACTTTTATAATGTTTCAAGAACGAAACGTACAAGTGAAAAAAATTAAATATCGGATCAAAAAACAAAGTATACCGATTTAAATATACAATATTTTATATCACAGGGAAATTAAGCACAGGTCCGTATTTAACAGTTTTAACTGTAATTTAAACGAAATAATTATAAAAATTTAGAATTTCGTTACCCATATAGGGTTGAATTTGTCCAATATAGGTGTTTCCGTATGATGTTTCCGAATAATTATTTAATTAAAATTGTGATGTGTGGATGTTTAACTGCTATGTCGGAAATATCGAACCCCTGAAAGCAGAACCTTGTTCCGTCAATTACTTTGTTTTGTAAAACTGGGATGTCTAAAGGGACTGACGGTTTAGATCGGTGTATATTGCACGTTTTTAAACAAGGTAAACGAATTGAGGATCTTTGTAACGATTTTGTTAACACGGTTATGCAGTATTTAGTAAAAAATTAAGAACTTTAACTAAAATAATCTGTCAGTTTTATGAGAGTAAATTATTAAATATGTACAGTATTTCATTTATTTGAAAAAATCATCTTTATCTTCATGATTATGTATAAGGGTTATGGCATACAAATCGAACCTGAGATGAGAAGAGGGCAAATGAGGTATTTTTCGTGGACGGCTGAATTTAGAACTTCAAATTTCCAGTGATTTTTTTTTTTTTTATATATATAATACAAATGTATCAGGAAGTATTTTTTTTATTGTTTCATCTTAATTCAGTTAAGAAAATGAGTTGTTATTATTATAAGATAATGCCTTCGCCCGGTCGATGTGAGTTGCTTCCAGTAGCCTGACGGGTCTCACATACCCGGGGGGAGAGGAATCTCGGACAGCGTGGAATTCCTTAGTGGATGGTCACCCAACCACGCTCGACGTTGCTTAACTTTGATTACCTATAGCAAGCGCCTTAGACCACAAGACTACCCCGGCCCCCATATATAATATATATATTTCGAATAAACAGCAGGATCAATGAACATTTTGTAGTTTATTGAATAATAAATGGGCAAACAACATCACAGTTAGATCATGTACTCATTAGTGCCCGTCACAAATCCAACATGATAAATGCAAAAGCTTATAAAGGTGCAAATATGGACACGGATCACTATTTGAGCATTGCCGAGCTCAGATCACGAATTTCGCTGGTTAAAAACCACCACCAACGACCAAAGAAGAAGATTGATGTAGCTAAAATTAAGGACTCAGACCACCAATATTCGTATCAACAAGCTGTGGAGACGAAACTTAATGAAGAAGTAATTAATGACAGCTCTATGGTCGATGAACAGTGGAAGAGATGCAGCAACGCAATGAAACAGGCAGCAGAAGAATCTCTTGGCTACGAGACTAAATCTAGAAGGCCCCCATGGTTTGATGCTGAGTGCCTTCAAGCAGTAAAAGTGAAAAATGAAGCCTACAGAAAGAAGGTTCAGCGTCCCACAAGGCTCTCCCAAGAAACATATCGAAGAAAAAGACGCGAAGAGAAGAGATTACTCCGCGGAAAGAGAAGAGCTTGGGAAAATAAGAACATGGAGGACACAGAGGCATTGCGCGGCCAAAATGAAAGTCGGCTGTTTTTTCAGAGAATAAACGAGGGTAGGGCAGCTTTCAGGCCCAGAGTGACGGCATGCAAAGACGCGAACGGGACTCTTTTAAGCCACAAAGATGACGTACTAAGGAGATGGGTACAACACTTCAAAGACGCATTAAACAGAGGAACGGCGCCTGGAGAAGTAGGAGTAATGAAGGAAGACTCCCTGAATTCTATTGAACCCCCGGATGAGGAGGAAATGGGAAACGCCCTGAGGAAATTGAAAAAAAGAAAGGCGCCAGGCCCGAACGGAATCCAGTCAGAGCTGTTGAAATGTGGAGGGGAAGAACTCAAGAAAGCTGTGCATGATTTAATGCTGACCATCTAGGAGAGAGAAGCTATGCCTACGGAATGGGCAACAGCCATTATCTGCCCAATACATAAGAAAGGAGATCAAACAGAATGCGCTAACTATCGAGGAATCTCACTCCTTTCGTGTGCTTATAAGCTGCTCTCTAACATTCTTTTTGAGAGGATCCTCCCGTATTCTGAAAAGGAACTGGGGAAATATCAGGCTGGATTTCGACGAGGACGCTCAACCACTGATCAACTGTTCTCTCTGAGGATGATCCTAGAAAAGACTATGGAGCGTAAGGTAGTCACCCACCATTTATTCCTGGACTTTAAAGCAGCATACGACAGCGTTGATAGAACACAACTATACTGTGCCTTGGAGGAGCTAAGCATCCCTCAGAAGCTCGTACGCCTAATCAAGATGACCATGGACAGCTCGAGATGTAGAATACGCGTCGGTTCTGATGCCTCCGAAGAGTTTAAAGTGAGCAGTGGGGTTCGGCAAGGGGATGCCCTCGCCTGTCTATTGTTCAACTTGGCAGAGGAGAAAGCTGTAAGAGACTCCGGTATTCAGACCAGTGATATAATCTTCAATCGCCTGACACAGCTTCTTGGCTTTGCTGATGATATTGACATAATAGGTAGGTCTGAACGGGCTCTCAGAGAAGCGTTTATAGGCCTTGAAGCAGCTGCAAGACCACTTGGTCTAGAAGTCAACGAGAGGAAAACTAACTATATGAGAGATGGTGGTGAGGTTTATCTGAACTCTCCATTTGAGGTAGGTTCTTTTAAGTTTGAGAGAGTAAAAAGTTTTATATACCTTGGGTCTGAAATTAATATCCAAAATGACATGGCTCAAGAAATACAGAGAAGGATCACGGCTGCCAATAGATGTGTCTTTGGACTTGGCCGGCACTTAAGAAGTAGGTATCTCTCAAAGAAGACCAAGCTGATCATATACAAGACCCTTGTACGGCCTGTTTTGACATATGGCTCAGAGGCTTGGACGATGACTAAAAACGATGAGATGAAGCTGAGTGTGTTTGAGCGAGGAGTCCTCAGAAGGATTTATGGTCCAGTAAAGGAGGGTGATGTCTGGAGGAAAAGAAAAAATAGGGAGCTCAGTTCTCTTTATACAGACATCGACGTAGTCACGTATATTAAACTGGCCAGATTAAGGTGGGCAGGGCATGTGGCCAGAATGAGCACCATTGAGATACCCAAGAAAATAATGATGGAGGAGCTGCACCTCGCAAGACGGGTAGGAAGGCCGAGGACGAGGTGGTTGGACAACGTGGCTTATGATGCGAGAACCCTGCTTGGTGTACGGAACTGCAGAGCTGCAGCAGAAGACAGAGCCAACTGGCGGAGGCTCTTGGAGGAGGCCCAGTCTCGGTAGCGGGATGTCGTGCCACAGATGATGATGATGATTGAATAATAATTGAGTGACCTAATTCCCAAATTGAATAATTATGTTAAAATATAATACTCAAAGGTCAACTGAAGAAACTTTTTTAACATTTGGATTAAAAGAGCTCAAAAACTAAAATCGGACCCGAATACTGAAAGCAAGGAAAATTTTCAACATTTGATCCTCTTTGTAATGAGCAATAATTAAAAATTGTATTTTGACGTAATACCGAGTAAGAGAGTTGGAAAGAGAAAAAGACAGTACCAATAACTTCATTGAACTTTGGATTAAAATATCTCATTACCGATAATTTTGGTGTTAATGAAGATCAGTCAAGAAAAAATTTACAAGCGTGATTCACACACAACTATAATTGTCTATTTTCGGCAATGAAAACTTCTAGATATACAATTGGTTTATTTGTTGATTTAGATGTTAAGTTGAAGTTGAGGGAAAATTATTCCCATCTTCAAAATTTAAAATCCGATATTTTCATAGCGATATATGGGGGAAGCCTGATGTGCTCTTTTGCTATGTTTTGAAATTTTTGTTATGAATAAAATAAAACACAGTTATACTATTTGGAGCATCAACATTCCAGTGTGTCTGCTATATAACATTTTATTTATAATTGAATTTTTATCGAATTGAATTAACTATAAAACGATTGAAATTTCAATTTCAAATCAACGACTACAAATATGTTTGTATTATTTTAATTGGATGAACTTTCAGTAATTTTAAATAATTTTGGATAAATAGTCGAAAAGAATAAACCCTTATTTAAAACAAAAAATTCAGTCATTTTTATTCGAAAATTGTCTGACAAGATTCAAATATGCCACAAAACACTCATATTTAAAGATATCGAAATGCCTTTTGCAGTATCTTTTAGAACTTTTTAATTACTATAAATGGCCATATTAAAAAAAAATTGATGTTATCGGGAAATGCCAAGGTTTCGACACGCCTTGTTGTTTAACTTAAAAAACGATGGTTATTAATAAAACTGTATAATTAGGTCTATCAATTTTCTTCTGCCATTTTTTTTTTTATCATATCAACCACGAGAAGAGCCGATTGGTATTGGCCACTCTCTTGTTCTCTAGATTTGATAGACTCATCTCATAGATTGTTTGTTTTCCCTTCTAAAACGTACATTAATAAATATCCTGTGTTATTATTAATAAATAAATAAGTAAAACATAGATTTTACAGTTATAAAATGCTAACACATTCTTTTTTGTAATTACATGGCTTCAACATTTTTCTCAGCGCCAAAACTTTATTATTATAGTTAATAATAACATTATAGCGACGTAAGCAGACAATAGAGCTTTTCTAACAAGACTTAAAAACCCAACACACGCCTTACAGACTTTACAACATCATCTAAAAAACTAAACGATTGGTGCAAACTCTGGAAAATTCGACTCAACCAAGACAAATCACAACAGATCACTTTCACTCCTCGACATGGGACATGCCCTCCTATTTACCTTGACAATGCCCAAAATCCTCAAACAGATAAAATACAATATTTCGGACTGACATTCGACAGAAGAATGACATGGGGTCCACATATCAACAAAAGAAGAAAAACTTTAAACCTCAGACTAAGACTGTTATACTCACTTCTCTCAAGATGCTCAAAATTAAACTTTTTTATTTTTATTTATTTATTTATATGATATTTACAACCATATACAAAAAATACATCTTTTAAATTCGCACATGGATATAATGACATGGAACACATGTTGAGAAACTACCCATTGGTAGCACTCTAATAATATGTCTATATTAGAAAATCACGTGGCCATCTTCTTTTCAGACGTCTCGGAGGGTTATCAGGAATCGAATAGGAAGCAAGGTTAGAGACAAGAGGGTTGGGATGGTTATGAAGTTTATTATGGAAGTACAGATATCTGGATTGGGCCAAATCTGATACATAAGGAACATTAAGGTCATTATGGATAATTTTATTTGCAACAAAGTAAGGAGCATTGAGGATTTTACGAAGGATTTTGGATTGTAAGGATTGTATGCGAGAGGAATTTGAAGGTTTGATGGAGCCCCATAGCTCAACTCCGTAAGTCCAAATAGGCCTTATTATAGTCATGTAAATGAGTCTTTTATAATTATTGATTGGAAGGTTAGAACGTTTGTCCAGTAAGTGTTGAAGTAGGCGAAATCGTCGAGCTGTTTCTTGTCGTTTCAGTCTGGTATGAGGATTCCAAGTTATACGTTTGTCCAGATGGAGTCCTAGGTAACGGATTTGTTCAGCAGGAATAAGTGAGGTGTTGTTAAAGGATACTGAAGGACAGGAAGGCATTGGCTTACAAAAAATTAAACTTAAAACAAAAATTGAACATTTACAATTATCTACTTAAGGCCATATGGACCTACGCTTCACAAATTTACGTAACAGCCAAAACGGCCCACATACGAAAACTAAAAACTTTTCACTCTAAAACTTTCAGAACCATAACCAAAGCTCCATGGTACGTAATAAATAATTACATTACATAAAGACCTTCAAATGCCAACAGTTAACGATCACATACGTACGCACTACAAGCGATTTCACAATAACTTATATGAACATACTAACACACTTATGTATACGAGGTATGGCTACATTTAATATGAGCGAAAACACACTTAGGAGGCTCAAATGGAGCTGGATGAGGGATTTCCTAAAAGTATGCTAAAATCAAGACAGGAAGGGATGCCGCTGGGCACTCCCTCCAACACGCCGATCAATTCACTACTTGTACACATACGGACAGCAGACCCACTAATTGTCATCGCTTATGACAGGTGTGAGTGAATAAATGAACATTTTTCTAAGTATTCGGTATTATTAAAAAAAAATTAAATTCTACATATTTTCCTCCATACCCACAGTTTAATAAGAGACATAGCTACAGATGACCAACACCTGGATTTAAGGAGCAGACTAAAATGGCGCTGGATAAGAGATCTTCCATAAAAAACATAATGAGTGAATCAAACCAGGAAAAAGATACTGCTGGGTACTGTCCTCCCTACAGTCCTGCCTGACATATCATCATTTTCTAAAATATTTCAATATTAAAGTGGTTAATGTATTTTTTAAAAACACTGGTTAAAAGATTACTGGATCTAACAAGTTGCTCTCGAAGCACTAAGCTACTTGGATCAAACATTTTCATCAAGTTCGTTGTTAACGAATGCGTTGATTCGTTTCGAGATAAAACAATTCTGAAGCACAGAAAAATGGGGTGAAAATAAAAAATTTGAAATAGCACCTCCATCGCAGGTTGGGAGTTCGAGGGAGAGGACGGGAGGATTGGAAGTGGGGGGGGGGAGGGCTTGTTCTATGATGAATGGTCGAAGGGGATTACACAGCCGACCGGATCCACCCAACTCGTGATCGATGCTTCCGTCGACTCCCTCAAGGAGAAAAATTAGACAGAATCAGGGCGAGGTGGAATAATGTTCGGGAGCTTCGACATATGTTGGCCCTTTCATAACTGTTCTCTCGGACTTTGAGATATCGGAGGATCTCGTGAGGGCAGCTGCCGGGCAGGTGCTCTCTGCTTGCCTCACCGCCTTCCGTCTCGGTTATTTAAATGAAGTCGTCCGGAGTATCGGGTGTCCCGTTCGCCGCATCTGTCTGCTGTATTTAAAGGTTTAAAGAACTCCTGATAATTCATCCGACGATAAATTTTGACCCTATAGATAGATGATAGATAAGAGCGAGACGAAACCTGGTTGAATAAATTAAAGACGAGAACTGATTCCTTCTCATCAAGATCTCATCGAGCTAAACAGAAAGAAATATTTGCATACCCTTCATAAGATTTATGTGATTCAATTCGTTAGGATCACTAGCAGCTATTTATCGACTTTTATCCGCGGTATCCTTTTTTTGTAAATTATTAAAATGCTTTCAAATCTTCGTGAATGGCTTCGTATTATTCTAACCAACAACTTTGTTATCTACCCTAATTCTCAGAAATGGAGCGTTCATGAAATTAATTAATTTTACGAACAACTAAAAACTCATGAATACCTCCTCCACTCCTAAGTAGAATAGTAAATGTCATTTGTCTCATAGGCGCCGACTACTAAGGGCTCGCGGGGCTTGACCCCCACAAATGCCGCCATGGTAGGCGATCATTCTCCCTAACAAAGTCCTACAATTTGAACTTCATGAATATCTATTAAGTATTTAGGAACTCACTTAAACTACAAAAGGAATCGTTTATTAAAGTACTTTACTGTTTTAGTTTAAAGTATTTTGTGTGATCTAACACTTTTTTGCCATCAGAAAGAGCTTGAAAATACTCCATACCTTCCTGAGATGGTAATTATTCATATAGGTATATATTATATATCGCATATAGTCGTATATTGTATATCGCATATAGGGATATAGGATATATTCCAAACAATAGGCTCCCCATCCCTTGATCCTATAATCCTATAATAATTATTGGCCCTTCCAATAATTTTCATAAGTCGGCGCCTATGATCTTAGTGATGCACGCACTTCACCAGATTTTTCTATTCTGCAATTGTGAGTGTGACTTTACGTTTCTTCATATTCTTTCCATTGTAGAAATGTCGGATGTACCCATGAACATTTTTTTTAAATTGATTGAAGTGATAAGAGACAGACGCTCTCTCAATGGCATTACATTGCTTACGTAAACATTTTTGTCGATCTTGATATTTATTATCATTTTTTTTTATTTAAGAGACCAGCTGAGTTAATAGAAATGATAATTCTTTATTTTTTTTTAACAATAATAACAAACAACAATTAAAGTAAACTTGTAAAGTACTTTCTTGGCATTCTTAGCAGAAAAACTTGACATGAATTTCGAGGACAAATCTTTGGTTGAGAAACTCATGTCTTAAGGTGTATTTTGGGAGACTTTCGAAACATCCTACTAAACGGAGTAGGATCCCAAACATAATTTTCGGTATTAATAACATAAAATCTCACTAGCAGAACTCAAAGGTGTTATAACATAAAGCCGTACCACACGAATAGTTATAATCTAACAATTGAAAACTCGATTGACATTGTAATTTTCAGTCAATTATTACCCAATCGAGAGATTGTTCTGATATGGATATAATCGAGATCTTGGTCCCATAACTCATACGGGAAGGTGACAAGATAGAACTAAATTAATAACCTATTTTATGTGATGACGTGTAACAGCGTTGGCAGTTAATGATTTTATGACCACCTCTTTCCTCTTATTTATGACACAAAGCAAATTTATCATTATAATAATACAAATTGATATTAAACCATAAAGCGTTCCCCTTCCTCAATGTAAATAAAACAGGTGGCTAAGGACATAAAATATGGTTGTAAACAGGTGTGGAGGATATTGAAGTGATAACTTGTGCGAATGCGTGGGAATGGTGTAACAGCTTAACGATGTGACAAAAATATCTGCCCTTTTAGCAGGACGGGAAATTCATTTTTGTCAGCATTACTTTCCTGCCTTTGTTGTACTCTTTACTTAATATGTATGTGCCATAGATGTAGCTACTGAAATGATTACTAATGTTTTAAATCACTTCATTTATAGAAATAGTAAAGATAAACAGAAATAGAATTCAGTAAAAAAATCAAATTTATTTATTTACTTGTATTTGAGCATCATGTGCAACTACATAGGTTACAGGTACCTTATTAAATTTCATCTTAATTTCAATTTAATATCAAATAAAAATATATATATAAAAATATTGATATGTTTATAAATAATCTGTTGTTATAACTACATAAGTTATTTCGGGTGTGCAGATTAACTGTTATTATAAGGATTGTTAGTGTTGCCCAAAATCGGTCTTAGTTCTTTCACTTTGCAAGACGAAGACCAAGATAGCCTTACTGTTGCAAGACCAAGACCAAGGCTGGTAAAAAAAAAATCTTTTTTTTAAATAAAACTTAAGACAAAATAGTTATTATACTTAAGAATTATACTTATTATAGGTAGTGTTGCGTTAACCAAGATCAAGGCTGCCTAACTGTTGCAAGGCCAGGCCAGGACTTTTGAATTTTTTTGAATCGATTTTTTGAATAAAAATTAAGGCAAAATAGTAACTAATACTTGACAATCTCAGTTACTATATGTAGATAATTGGTATAACCAATATACGTTTGCATTTAACTTCTCTAATTTTTCATTCGGGATTAGTTAGGTTATCTCTGTAGTAATAAGCTAACAAGTAACTGCAAGTCTGCTGCGAGACTCTTGCGCAAGGCCAAGACCATGACCAAGACTGAGTTTGCAAGACCAAGACTGATCTCCGTCTCGCATTTGTGCTACAATAATTATAGGTAAAGAATTGGTATAAACAAAATACTTTTGCATTTAACTGTTCCAACTTTTCATTTGGACTTAGTTAGATTTCTACTGCCTGAAAAATTGCAATAATATCTCTATAGTAATAAGCGGTCAAATTTTTTGTACATATAGTGTGAATGTTATCCTACCTCACTATAACTAGTGTCCATGGGACAGATTGTTTAAACACTCAACAAATAAATTTAGAAAAACAATATATTTTACCATAACAATATTTTTTTTT
The DNA here is from genome assembly GCA_928085145.1 of Nezara viridula. Classification (NCBI taxonomy): domain Eukaryota; kingdom Metazoa; phylum Arthropoda; class Insecta; order Hemiptera; family Pentatomidae; genus Nezara; species Nezara viridula. Next base: position 39,833,782 of record OV725079.1, read on the forward strand.
TTCGTAGTTTCAATATATGTCACTGCTCAGACCCACGCAGCGTCGACTTATTCGACCTTTTCTATATTTAGTTCTGAGCTCTTCGATGGCAACGTTTTACCTCGTTTTCGGTGATAACAGTGTTCAATACATAGATAATACATGGTGGGAAGAAAGGAGGATAGAACGCAATAAACAAAGGTATAATTGAGTAATCAGTACCTGAAACATTATATAATTATCAGCTATATATTTTATTAAACTTATTTATTGATTGATCATAAGTAAATGACTACAAAACATAAGAGGACTTTCATAGAATGTATGTGGAGGGAGGCAGAAAGTAGCTTACTTACACAGTGCCGTAATATTCAACTTTCGCACTCTATCGAGAGTCATCGAAGAAGTGTGGTGGAAGGGGTTCATATTCAATCCATTCCATTAACCAAATAGGCTTTTGAAGGTTTTGGGAGAGGTTATGCTAAATTGTTTATGCATACTCGAGATCTTGGGCCATAGCGTCTTGTTTTTATTTTTATTTTTCCTTTTTCGTTTCATGGCTTCACTGACTTGTTTTTAATAACTTGATTCACAATTTTCAAAATTTATCCACATCATGTAATTGTAAATATACCTGTTAAGTTTTTTAAGTTTGTACGGTTCTCTTCAAATTGTAAATATACCTGTTAATTTTTCTTCTTTTAATCATAATGTTTTTTCAATTTTTCTTCTTGTAATTTTTAATATTTAAATTGTATTTTTTAAGTTTTCTTCTTTTAATATTAATTTTATTTTTTAAACCGTATTTTTAGATTATATTCTTGGAATCATTAACCTTTTATTTAAATGTCCTTGTTAACTGTTAACTTATCTTTATCTAATCTTTAATATTTAATTTTAATGGTTGTTGTACTTCATAATGTTTACACTGTACTCTTTAACTTCGCTTCTATTAATATTAATTTTTATTATTTAAAAATGTACTTTTTAGCTTTTGTTCCTAAAATTATTAACTTTTATTTTTATTATGTTTGTTAACTTATCTCCTTTTAAATCTTTAACTTTAAATTTTTATAACATTAATTCAATTGTACTATCATATTCATCTATTACTATTCTAAACTTTTTAAACTATTTGTTAGCTGTAGTTTTGTTATGTGTGTAGTAATTACTCAAAACATAATATTGGGCGAAAATTACCCAGGTGGTTGAAGAGCCCAAAACATTTATAAATAAATAAATAAATAACTTGATGATTGAATGCACTTATCTGTGCTAAATAAATCATAAGGGGTCACTTAATGTCAGTGAATTTTATTAGCATTAACCTTCTTTGTAAAAATGAAATGTTTCGAAAAGTAACTAAACCTTTTTATCGTATTGTTCTTTTTGAGTTATCAGGGAGGTTATGCGAGGTCAAATAGTGATATCACATTTGTACTAATCTGATTATCTAATATCTAGTTTTCTGTGCTTATTTTCTTGTTTATTTCGTGTTTATTATCGTTCATTAATTTTCTAGTTATTTTGTGTTATTTTTTGTATGTGTTTTGTTGTTATGGCTTAGTTTATTGTAAATATTATAAATAGCGAGGTTAGGAGTGGGACATTTCATTAACTTTCATACAGAGTAGATTCTTGTGAACTATTCTACAGTGGGTGGAAAGCACCATAGGAAGCCCTAGTGAAGATAGTTTATTTACTTGCTTGCGTAGGAACAAATTTAGTAAGTATATAGAGTACTAGACTTTTACTTTTACCACTAGTGATTCCTGCTGTTTGGGCAAGCCCATTCTAATAAGACATTTAAAAGTGTATTAAGAGACCCGTTAAGGTAAATGAAAACAATTTCAGGTGAATATAGTTCTTCATTTAGTTCTTTATTAGTTATAGTTTAAAAGTGGAAGGTTATAAATTGCAGATAACGTTATCTCAGTTATAATAAACCCTATGGTCAATATCGAGATGGAGGGGGTACAAAAGGAAGGAAATCTCTCAAGAGCAGTGGCAAAACGACCAAGGAGGGGCTCTTCTCATTTACCAGAGGATTTGGAAGAGACTAGTACTAAAAGCAAACTTTGCCAGGCTAAAGATATACAGGACAGCATCTCAATGGCCATTGAAAATAATGGAAAAAAATTAAGCTCTAGTGTCCGAGACCAGATTAATATCAAGGTACAATGCCTTGTTGATATTATTGAAAATCAGGAAAAGGAAAAAGAACAAGTTGGAGTCACGGCCATAGTTCAAAAGGCTATTTTGGACACGCTTTCGTCACAGAAGGTGCATGATGTATTGAAACAAATTTTAGTAGATAAATCTCCGCAAAAATATACCGATACACTCACCACGTCAATTGGAGCACCTCACCAAGAACCCAAACGTTCGAAGGAACCTCAGACACAAGCCGAAAAAAACATTAATCAGGCTGGATCCTCAGCTGCCTCTGAATCCTTCACGGTGGTGGTAAGTAAAAGGAAAAAGAAGAGAAACAACGCTACCAGCAAAAAAGAGCCTGATGCAAAGGAAAATCCAATCGACAAACAAGGTACAAAACCAAAATCAATAGCGGAAATAGTTAAATCATTGCCAGCTAAACCGACTCAAACGCCAAGACCTACATATGTCACTATCAGCGGAGTAGGCAAAACTCCGGTAGACATTATTAATGGCTTGCCATCGCCGGATGAAATAGGTGTGAAGGCGTCCATAGTCCGAGCGACAAAGGCAGGCTCTGTCTTGGTTCGCATGGATGATAGGTCCGAAGCCACCAAAGTAATCGGGTGGCAGGGGCTGCGTGAAAAAGGACTGCAAGCAAAACTTGCTATGAAGAAGAAGCCCAAGATGGAAGTAAAAGGTGTGCCTCAAAGCTGGACATCTATGCAGCTGTTGGAATTTCTATGGGGAAGAATATCTGAAAAATCGGGCGCCACAACACTTGTTCCTGATGACATTCGGCCTCTTTTCTCTTCAATAGCAAGGAATGGTTTTACTAAGAATTGGGTGATCGAAGTTCATCCAATGGTTAGATTTATACTCTTAGAGACAGCCAGCTTAGATGGAGGATGGTGGTCGATGTCCTTTAAAGACTACATCGACGCTCCACGGTGCACTAAGTGTCAGGGCTACGGTCATACTAAAGCAACTTGCCCAGTAGATGGCGTAGTCTGTATCTGGTGTGCAACTATTGGCCACATGCTTAAGGACTGCCCCCAAAAAAAAGAGTTGACTGGTCCGACCTGTATAAACTGCGAGCGGGCCAATGTCCCATCTAGCCAACGGAAGCATAAGGCAGGCAGTCGTGAATGCCCTGTGCACTTAAAGTGGGCCAAGGAGGTGGCAAAAAAGACTTTTTATGAATAGAATCACCATCCTCCAACTGAATATGGGCCGCCGACGCATCGTGGCAGATGAACTTCGAGCTCTCTCCCAGCGATTCGACGTCATGGCGGTCCAAGAACCATGCTGCCGTGGGAACATGGTCACGGGGTTCGGCCTCGCATCGAGGGTTATCGCCCTGAGCAGTGGAGAGAGGAGGCCCAGGGCGGCCATAGTGGTCAATAACCCAAACCTCGATGTGATGGATCTGAGGCAGTACACCACGCCGGATTATGTCGCTTGCTTCATCAGGTGGAGTAACGTTACTTTTACGCTAGTATCGGCTTACCTTCCTGATAGAAATGATATTAACGAAGACATATCCGCCATGGAGATGATCACAGCTTGTTCTCGAAATGTGATCATATGCTCAGATACCAACTCCTGGAACACGGTTTGGGGGTCCAATCGAACAAATAGAAGGGGTACTAAGCTCGGTGATTTCATATCTAGGAGTCAGCTAGTAGTAATTAACGATCCTTCTGCCATCCCTACATTCTCTAGTGCTAGGGGACAGAGTTGGATTGATGTGACTCTGGCATCACCGCAGCTGGCTAACCGCATCACCGATTGGGCCCTCGGATCTGATACGAGTTCCGACCATCACTCAATAGTGTTTAGTGTCGTAGAAAATGCGACACTTACAAGTTCCCACGGCATAACTAAAGGCTATATTACAAAAAGAGGAAACTGGAGTGCCTTCCGGTCCACGTTAGAGGGAAAACTCGTTGACAATGAATGGGATGCGGCGGAGACGGATCTGACTGATGACCTAGATTACAGAGTCTCCAGGATAACAGATATCATCTGTGATGCTGCTGAGGAAACCCTCCAGCACCGGAAGGCAAGAGCTCGACCAGTCCCATGGTGGACGCCGGCCCTCACTATTATGAAGAGAGAACTCTACAAGGCACGGCGGTCGTACCAGAGGTGTAGTTGTGACGAGAGGCGCACTACACTTCGTGACGAGTACAAGTCTAAGGCCAGGACATACCGAAACGAAGTGCGGTCACTAAAGCGGAAGTCTTGGGACGAGTTTATCGTTGAGGAGTCATCCAAGAACCCCTGGGGTATCCCTTACAGAGTGGCCCTGGCTAAGATGAGTCCACAACAGGTGATTGCTGCAATGAAGAGCGGCGATGCCCAGGCGACCACTCTGGAGGAGACGGCGAAAAATTTCATTATAGAGACCTTCCCCAGAGATGATCCATCCCAAGATGACGAGAGAGACGCGTTTATTAGACGCACTACGGTATGCCCACCCGGTACAGACTTGTGCCCACCCTGGGACATATGGGATCTCCGTACTGCCGTGGATAGACAAAGGCTTGGTCGTGCCCCAGGTATTGACAATATTGATACGGCAATCCTCCGAAATAGTATTCCCTACATTGAAGATCAACTCCTGGCAATATTCAATGATTGCTTAGATAGGGGCTACTTCCCAAAAAAGTGGAAAATTGCCGATCTCAGACTTATTTACAAGGGAGGTGACAAGGATAAACAAATGGCAAAGTCTTATAGGCCTATCTGTCTCCTCCCTGTTATGAGTAAGGTGTTGGAGAACATGATGGTCACGAGCCTACAGCCTATTTTTTCGAGAGCTTCCCATCCACGTCAGTATGGATGTACCAAAGGCAGGGGAACTGCAGATGCCCTGCTGAGAGTACGCCATGACGTTGAAGAGAAGGCGGAGAAGTATGTCATGCTCCTCTTGTTTGACATCACCTCCGCCTTCGATAGCGTATGGTGGCCAAGTGTACTCCAGCAGCTGCAGAAATACGAGACTCCTAGCAACTTGTACATTTTGATGAGAAGTTATCTCCAGGATAGAACGCTCCGAATAAGAGGTAATTTCTACGAAGTAGAAGATAGTATGGAGAAAGGCTGTCCACAGGGCTCTGTCCTTGGCCCTGCTCTGTGGAAACTTGTCTTCGACGAGTTGCTGGGTGTGCTCGAAGAAGAGCAGTTCTCCGCCACAGCTTTTGTGGATGATTTAGCCGTTGTGGTGGCGTCGAACAGCAGAGCCAGGTTGAAAGAAGAAGCTGAGCGGTGCGCCAACCTGATAGAAAGATGGTGCGAGATGAAGAAACTGCGGATGTCAGCTGCAAAAACACAGGCTATCCTCTTGAAAGGCAAGACTGATAGGGCTCACCCTATTACAATGATAATCCAAGGATCGAGAATTCGTCCGAGTGAGGTTGTCACCTACCTCGGAGTCAGAATAGGAAGAAATTTCAACGTGTCACCTCACTTGGACTATTTGAGAAGTAGGGTGACCCTAGCGCTTAATGGACTCAGTCGTATCGGGGGTGCATTTTGGGGCCTCAGATACCCAGCGACTAAGACAATTTATAAAGGTGTAGTTCTGGGTATTCTGAGGTACGCGTCCCCAGGTTGGTTTCTGCATCTCTCGCACCACCAGAAGAGGAGGTTGGCTTCGATTCAGCGGACGGCTCTGCTGCGCGTCACCAGAGCTTTCAAGACAGTGTCTCATGAGGCAGTACAGGTCCTGGCAGGAGGTGTTCCTCTCGACCTCCTGTTGCAGGAAGACATGTTAAAGCACCAGCTTTCAAGAGAAGGCTCGGCAGGTCTACCAGAAAATCTCTGTGAGAAGATTAACCAACAGCCAGGTAGATGGAAAAAGATAATACAAGACTACACCCTTGACGAATGGAACCAGCGATGGGTAACAACTCCGAAAGGAAGTACTCTTAGAAAATATTTTCCCACCATCGGTTCCCGGTTAGCAGCAAAATGGGTGGAACCTGGTTATTGGGTCTCCCAACTACTCACTGGACACGGGGGCTTCCGAGCAAAGCTCTTCCAAATTGGAAAGAATATCGACCCCTTGTGCCCCAGTTGCGGAGTCCCAGAGACTGCCGAGCACATTGTCGTAGCATGTACTGCCTATGAGGCACAGAGAGCAAAACTGCTCAGGGAAACCGGTCTCTACATTTTGACTGAAAGGGAGCTCCCTCAACTCATGAGTGAGGAAAACTATCCTCATTTTATAGATTTCATTGCAAAATGGAAATCCATTATAGGCCCAACTCATTTCTACTTGGGAAGAAGAGGAGCTGCACCGCCTGGAAGGCCGCCGGACGGAGTAGCAGAAGAAATCCGTGACCAAACTTAGAAGAAATGTAGTTGAAATATGGACCCAGTCTATAAATATTGTTTTTCTAGCAGCAGTGTGTTGTTACGCGGAAACGCTTAACATCTCACTGCTGCTAAAACCCGTATTGCCTATCAGGCACGGCAGGGATGTAAATAAATAAATAAATAAATAAATATTGTTCTTTTATAATTTTTATCAATTTGTTTCGTTTTATCATCATACTTTAGTACTTTTATTAATATTTTTATTATTCTTTACTTTTATAAGTCTTTACTTTTAATAAGCCATCTAACATATAAAATATCGCATCAAATTTTTCAAAATTTCTTTCCACTTATTATTGTGCAGTGATGCGATATTTTTAGCGAGTAGGTTAGTTTGTAAGCCCGATCAATTGGTAATAAAAAATGTTTAAACTTTTTTAAGATATTTGTTGGTAACATAAAAATATGTTGATATACTTTTATCATTTCCAATTTCATACTGAGAAAAAACTTAAGAAAAAAATTACTACTTCAGGCTAGCAGGTTGGTAGTTGTTCCTACTATTTTTCAAAAATGCAAATCAACTATTCTTTGACAAGAAAGAACAGTTATTAAGAACTGTTGAGAAAAAAAAAGTTCATTGAAGAACTAGATGATATGTGAAATTGCGGGAATTATTCGTGTTTGAAATGGATGATTTTTCAATTTATATTTAATAATATTACATAAATATTTATTTTAAAATTATTATTAGCTCATATTACATATAATTATTATTTTCCTAGCCATCTTGACAACTATTCAAAATTATAGCTGTAATTTTCATAATCCCAGTGCAGTTAAACCAAAAAGTTATAAAACTTTATTTGGGGTGTGCAAGACGAAGTTCTAGATAGATACATTTAAAATATAATTAATTTTGCTATCGTAACACCTAAAAATAACTATAAATTAATTTAGTGACGTAGTAATTATTATATATTTGTTTATACCTAGCATTTAATAATAATAACTAATAATTAAAAATAATATACTATTACATAATATTAACAATAATAATTAGTTATTAATAATAATATTTAGAAAATGAAAAGAAAAAAACATATTTTCTAAAATATTTCCTGTTATTTCCATAATAAGCTGAGATTCTAGTTAAAAAACGGTTAAGAACCTGCAAAAACGAAACTACTCGACAATCGGCGAAGGGAAGAACTAAATAAAAGCAACTGTAGTTTGGATATGTTTGGAAGAACATTTTATTTTTTTGAAATCAATAACTGTTGCCTTAAAACGTTTGGCGTTTGTTTTTCTCCCTAATCCTACTCCAGGTGTGTAGTGGACGCAAGCAAACCCAACTCGCTCTCTAATATCAGGGTTTCGAAAAATGTTTCAAGGTTTAGCCTTCGGTTAGCCGAATCTCCTGCTTATTACATCAACTAAAATGTAGGTTAATAATTAACATTAGGCGGAAAAATACAACCAAGATAATTATGAGTTGTAAGAGGGCTACGGTTGACCTAACTTTCCTGATAAAGCATTGGATATGGATGAAAAGATAATGTTTAATTAGGCTTCTATGTGCATTACGTGAATGCGGGAATCTTGTTCCTTAGATTAAAGATAACACAGAGTAACTGTTTAAAGAACTTCAGTCAAAATAAATATAGAAAACAAGAATTTCATAATCAAACGGCGAATATAACGGTGATTTTGATGTATGATTTTAACGGTTTGAACAGGGGTTGTTGCGATACTTGGCAAGTTCCGATATTCTTTATCGATATCGATACAAGTATAATATTGAATAAAATATATCGATATCGAAAGATAGTGGTATCGAAATGAAATGTTGGAAGTACTTACCAAACATATGATCGATTTATTGCAAAAAATCATTGCGCAATAATGATTTTTGCATTTATTGCAAAAATACAAGGTATTTTAAATACCATGTATTTAAAACACTCACAGAAAATGTATTTAAAATATAAAATACTTTTCGTATTTTGTATTTAAAAAACAAAATATTTGCGTCTAATGTACTTAGTTGCACTTTACAACTGCTCCTTATAAAAAAAAATGTAATTTTTTTATAAATTCAAATTTTTATTTATTTATTTTTTCAAGAAAAGCAGTATTTGTATATAGACATAGTTGAATTATTTACCTACTTTAGGTTAACCATTTGTAGGCTCAGTAAGTTTATCAATAATAATTATATTTCAAAATTTCTCTCGTCTTATATCAAGTGATTAATAAAAAATTCGTTAGCATAGATATGAATTATAATTTATAATATTAATTTTACAGAAAGCATTTTAGATTTTAGAAGAAAAGATAATTTCTTTGGTTAATTGAAAATTTCACTAAAGGAACTTAACTTACAATTTTTAGTTTCATCACTTTAAAGATTTTTTTAAAAATTTCCTAAGCGTTTCATTGTGATAAAAAATGTATATATTTCTTCTGAATAATTAGAGCATTTCTTTCTTGTTTTTATGAAGAATTATTCAAAAATCATATAAATAAAAATATATTTGTTTTCCCAACAATATATTTATCGATAACATACTCTTTAATCCTTCCAATGAAAAAATCCTAGAACCTTCCATAATTTAGACATATTACCAAAGATAATTGTATTGGAATTTTAGCACCATCGACCATAAAAAAATTGTAAGCTCAATTTTCATGGGCGAGTTTTAATACGAATGGTTAGTCTTACTACATGATTTGAGGGCGTATTTTCAATTTGATGCTGTATTTTATTTATTTAAAATACAAAATATATATTTTGTATTTTAGAAATAAAATACAAACACATTTCAATGTATTTTCTATTTTCAAGAGAAAGTACAGTCACAAATAATATATTTTATATTTTACTTCTTAAAATACAAAATAAAAAAAATATATTTTATTTTGTATTTTAAAATAATTTATTTTAAGTACTCCTCAGGTCTGGTTTGAACACTTGGAGAAATTGAAGTGATTGCGACCTTTTGGGGTACCTAAACCAAAAAACGAAATATATACAATAATGTACATAATCGTGGACAATAGAATTCTTCTATCAAGGTCGGCCGCTTATTATGAACAGTTTTATCTCAGATTTCTAAAAGTTTTCTTGACAAATATTTCAATGAATAACTAGTATTAATTTAATATTTTTGAAAACCGTATTAAAAATGCCCGAATAGCATTACATTTATCGTAGAACTTTATATTTCAATTTGATGATGATTCAGAAGACTAATGAACAAAACATAAATAAAGTAGGAAGTTAAGCTGACCATTAAGCAACTCTATGCCTTGCCAACTTTAATTTTCTTAATGCCTTTTTCGTTTTTACGTTCCTTTTAGAAATTATTTTGTTCTTAAGTTAATTATGTCTAATCGGATTATTATATTCCTTTCAGTCTGTCCCTTAAACTCCTGAATAAGCTATAATTCCTTAAGCTTCATTGTTTTTGAAGACAACGCACGTTTCGAGTTTTAAAAGGGGAGAAGCATTTTTTTAATTATTCCTCCTAACTTTTGTCCTCGACATTATTTCGCCTTTTATTTATATCAAAAATTATAAATTCAAAGTACAAGACAGTGGATTAAGACATTAAAATTGAAAACGAAATAAAAGTAAATGTTATAGATAACATTAAATAACCAAAATGATAAACTGATTCTAAAAAATGTTATTAACTTTATATTCATAAAGTCGGTCTGTCCCACTAGCGGATCCAGGATTTAATTTTTTTTCATCCTAAAGCTTTTTTTTTCATAAAAGTAGCGATAATTACTTTGGAAAATAAGAAAGAAGCTAAGTACCTATATGAACTGGTGTTTAAGTGATTCCTAAAGCCCTTTTGAATGTAATTACACGAATAACTATACTTTAAGAGATAATTTTTTAATATTTTTTTCGATAAAACATGGTTATATTTTACCATTTGGGGGGAGCTTCACCCCGAAAGCCCCCCCCCCCCGGTAGATCCGCCCGTGGTCTGTCTTAAATTAAATAGGGTGAAAAAAATCCCTTTTTCGGATGGCATGGAGTAATGGATTTTGATGAATGGTAAAAATAATAATAAGACTTAGCGAACCCGAAGGTTCGATGCCGATACCACCAATCGATGTCTCCATACTTCCATCCAGCAGACGCCGTCTAAATCCAACTCCGCCCGATCAGTCTTAATGCGATATTCTCACCTTCGCTTTGGTCTATCCCTCGGCGGTTATCCCTCGGACTCTTGCCGTTCGGCACAGCGCATATTAACTTTTTAACAAATGAATGTTATACCAAACGAAAAGAAATTTCTCAGACAAGTGACAAATTCGATCCATAAATCTCTACTACAGCTTTAATATAAGTCGTCGAAAAAAGACTGGACAAATTTAGTCTTGAAGATTTCGACACAGAAAACAAGATCCGGTTAAGTTTCTTTTGAAAAGTACTTGGTCCTTAGAGTCTTGGTCCTCTCCCAAAAATCCTTTTCTACTGAATTTGCTTTGGGTTTTATTGAGGAGCAAATTTCCATGTCCATATCTGCGATCCATATAGTATAAAACTTTCTACCAACGCTTTGTAGATCAGTTTTGTTTTTAATAAATTTTGCAGCTCCACAAAAGGGTATTCCCACTGCTTTTTTTGCCAGCTATGGTCTTTTTTATTTTTGCTATTTCTTTCAATTATAGATCAGAGATCACAGAATCGGTCAACTTTTTTGAGTTTCCCTAATGTTGAGCCGGTCTGCTCTTTTTTTTCTGGGTGCTTATATACTTAGTTTTGTTAACATTTATTTTGAGGCATACTTGTTCATGTTGATTAACTATTTTTCTAAACAATATCGTTTGCAAATAAAAATCAAGCAATAGTGAATTATTGGAAAATCCTACATAAATTCATAAAATATAACCTATGCAAAGTGTTTAACATCAAACATGAAGAAAAAATTCATGCTCAAGCGTTTTAAATAAATTTTTATTAGACTGCCAAATTATACGATTCTTAAATAGTTAATCCTCAAAGGCTAAGTGGGTCGATCATTTTTTTCTAGGTTGCTTATAAACATCAATTTTGGAAAATAATTAGTTCAATTTAAAAAACAGGTAAAATAAATACATAAGTAAAATGATACATTATTGATTCAATATATACAATTTATATATTAGATTTTATCAGTTACCTCCAATTAAACTTCTTCTATAAATTAATTAATGTTGTTTATATTACTTGAATGAGTAATTACTTAAATTTGAAACCGGGTCATGAAAGGACGGAACTTGATGAGTACCCGGGATAGCTTTTGATTAACCTTATATTGGAATTTGATATTGGATACTTTAGCTATTAGCCGGAGTCAAACTTCACTAAGCTAAATGCTTAATGAGCAAATCAATTAGTTCTATGTGGGAGCTTTAGGAATTTAGGATGAGGAGGCCCCATTGATAAATTTTGGCTTTAAGATCTATAGTTCAAATAGCTTTAATTAAGTTTTCTGCTTCACGAATTCTGTATATTTCAATAAATTTAATTATTGATAATCAAAATACAGTGTATCGAAGTAATGGTTTGAGAAGTCTTTCATTAAATGGATTAGTAGAAAAGAGTATCTGCGTTAAGAGAATCATTATTTTCATTAAAAAAAATACTTTAATTAATTTCCAAGCCATATTGCAATGATGACACCAGATCAGATTACTCGAAAGATACTCGATGACAAAATATATGCTACCAGAAGAGTGGAGATGAATGGATGGTCAGCCGATGTGAGATTCATCCTTAATTCTTAATAAGAGGGCAGCAGAAACCAACAAAGATGACTGGTGGACCAAATTTCGAGAAGCCCTAACTCTACAATAGATCTAGTGCCAAGAAAGAAGAAGTTATTTATTGATGTTTCGAGAAGATTTGACAAGAAAATCTCCGGTACGATAACCGAAGCGATCTGAGATCAGATGTCCTGTGTTTATTGTAAAAAAAGACCAATAAAGAACTGCTTACAGAAGCAATATCAATATATTTTTGCAGGACAATTGATGTCTCGTGATTTGAAGGCATGGAACTTAAAGTGAGCTGGTCATGTAGCTCACGGAAATTCAATAGAAAGCCTTCAGATAACAATAAATACTTAAACAGTAGACAAGAGACCTGTTTGATGGAAGGTGAAAAAGCAGATGAATAGATCAAATCAACGAAGATGGTTTATGTTTTTTCTGTTCTTTCTATTATTTATTATATTTCTAATATAAGTAATTCATTACAATCGTATAATATATAAGGTATATTTAAAAAAAAATACTGTTTCTTAGTCAACGGTTGTGCAAGGAGGTAATTTGACTGAGATCACGCTCAACCCTTTGACAACACGCTTTCGGGCTGAAGCCTCCTCCCCCCAAAATGGTACAATCTAACCATGTTTTACAGAAAAAAAGATTAAAGACTATCTCTTAAAGTATTCTTGTTAGTGGAATTACATTTAATAGGACTTCAAGAACCACTTAAACACCATTTCATGTATGTAGTTTATTTCTTTATTTTTTTTTCTAATTAATTATAGTTATACGTATAAGAAAAAAAATCTTTCGGGCTGAAGCCCTCCCTCCCCCCCAAAATTAAATCCTGGATCCGCTAGTGGTAACAGTAAAATATAAAGAGTTGTTGCGGCCTCTATTAGCACTACGTAACCTTAATGCGGCCTCTAATGACAAAATAATTCCTCATCTATTGCATATAGTATATGTCTATAGACTCCTCTCCCCTTCCTACCTCCAATCAACTCCTGATTAAACATTTCATTTTAAAAAGCGGAAAGGAAAAAAATTACTTTCAGTTTGAAAATAGTATTAGTCGTTATATTACATAACTAGGATTGCACTTTGAAATCATCACGCTGTGTGCACTAACAGCCATCGCCAACAGATGCAATATTGCCCCCCTTGTGGTAGAACTAGACTCTAGCGAGGATCAAAGGGCTGAGCCACGGAAAGGGTCAATTTAGGGGCGGAAAAATTGGCAGCCGCAATTAGGAAATTCCTTTGACCGGTATTGGCCACTATAGCCCTCGGGAATCGAACTAAATTAAGAGGATTGATACCAGCCTGGGCCTGCCAATGAGCGTTCGATCCAGCTCTGCACAACTCAATTATTTCAACAGAGCCTCTTTCGATCTACTTTTAAGGTCCGTTCACGGCTTTACTGTTTGTGACATAATATGGGATAATATATTAAATTTGTGGAAAAAAAAAAGCTTTTCATCTTCGAACCTGTAAGAAAAAAATGTGGTGCGCTTAACACACAACTTTCACTTACCGCTCTACTTCGAATAGAAATTATTTTCTGGCAATGTTGGGCTCTTATAAAATTTGTTAATTGCATTTTAAGCGGAGCTAAAGCTTTAATCTTATAGATAACAAATCATTAAAATTACAAAAAGTCTATTTATTATATCGACGGTCGGCAATAAAAATGTGGTTTCTCCATCTGCTTTTATAAACACAACTTATTAATGTCAGTCTTTGAGCCTTTCAGTAGACAGAATGACTAACTCCAAATTCAAAATTTTTGAGTAATGTAATTTTAGTGATATTTCTAGTTGGAAAAGTTATATCTATAAAGACAGTGAGGAAGTTGATTCCAGAGTAGGTAATTGCTGTCTTGAAATATATAACTGTAAACAAAAATAAAGGTATACATTTTTCACTAGAAACGTCACTAATATTAATAATAAAGACTGTTGAAATCGGAGTTAGTCATTCAGTCAACCGAAAGGTTCCTCTATGGCTAGAGAGATTTGAAAATATATTTGAATATTTACCCTATAAATGATAATCGATTAGAGGTCTATTAGTTATTAAAATAATAAACCTCATTTTTCATGTAAAGTTTACTAAAATAATATTACGAGATTTTCATTGCCTGCCATGGATAGGTCAAAAGTTGTCACACTAATTGTAAAGGGATAATATCGGGATTTCACAAAGGGAAAATTCATACAATTATTCACTAATTTAATTTTCTAAAAGATTACTTGATGATTTTTTGGAATAAACGAATAATAGACACTTAATTATTTAAATATACTATCATATCTACAGTTATTAAACTACAGTAAATGCATTTGAGGTTATAATTATACCCATGAAATATTTTTATATTTCACTTCTTCTTTTACACAAGTACGATGACATAGTATTTTAAACAATGGCATTGGCTTGATTCGGTGGATTTTTAATACTTTTTTTCCAAACCTAAAAAAAAATTAAAAGTTTACATTTAGTAAGAAAAGTGTATTTAATTTCCTTGGAGACATGTGATTTACGTTAAATAACGTTAGTTTTCCGAAATTATTATTTATATTTTTTTCATCACTTTCATCATTTTCTCAAATTCTCCGCTTTCAACGATATATTATACTTGTACATTCTAACTGTTATTTCCCGAGATTCATTTTCAACCAGGATAAGCATGTTTTTTTTCTCCATTTTACAATTATCATATTCTTTCAAACTTCATATTTAGCCATTTTTTATAGATACTGTCAATAAAAGAGAGTTAATTATTTAAATAATTCATATTAAAGGTGCTTTAGAGGAAGACGTATATGAACATTGGGCATTAAGCCCTGTAAGGTGACATTAATGGGGATATGACCTAAATGATATTAAAGACCTCTTAATTATACAATGAGACACTGAGTTTAATAAAAATCTTTTGAGCCGTTTTTGAGAAAATTGTAAAAATGTATATCACCGGTGATATAAAGTTCCACTTCCGATTTTAATGAGAAAGTTGCTGTCACATCGGAATTATATAAAAACCTTAATTACGCAATTTAAGTTTCGTACGACTTTTCGTTTTTGAGCTAAGCTGTTCACATACACACCGATACACAGACCATTCATACTAGTGCGTTTCGTGCTGTGAAAATAATGCCATTATCAATTCATTTGTTAGTTTGTAGTTTTTTCATGTTTTTATTTATAGTAACGACGATGATTAAAACCTTCTGTGTCTGTAGTGTCCTCATCTGGACGGATCCTTCGAATGGAGTAAAATTCAATATTATTACTAAAGCCAAAATGTATTAATTTATAAGTTTCGGAGGCAAGTTGGATTGCTGGTGGAAGATTGCTATAGAACATCCAGTTTCATTATTGATGTTTCGCACGCCACTGCATTCTGGGTGTCAAATCAAGTTTATTTAAATAAAAATATTTTTATGCAGAATATATTATATTTGAAACTATAATGTTATATACAGGGTGTTTCAGAATTAAGTGGCCAAACTGAAAATATAAATTAAGGACCTCAAAACAAGAAAAAAATTTTCAGTGAAGATATGTCCGCAAACGCTTTGTTTAGGAGATTCCAGTATGAATGCTAAAGTTTACATTTAATTATTAAAGTAGTTAAAACAAATAAATATGTTTAATTTATTTCATATAAAGTAAATAATTCACAACAACGAAAATCTTTAGGTGTGAATATCTCCTAAACAAAGTTTTTGCGGACATACCTTCAGAGGAAATTGTTTTCTTGTTTTGAGATCCTTAATTCATTTTTGCAGTTTGGCCACTTAGCCCTGAAACACTATGTATATGTATAATTTTGAATTGATATTTTATGATACAAACGCATTATAATTCAGTATTTAAAATACTTACGCTACTTCTATTCATAAGACGTTCCATCTTCATAGTAACTAGGTACGTAACAAGAATATTTTGAACTAATACAAATATATACGTTATCATTACTTCTAAAAATTAGGAATCATTTTCCTCATTGCCTTACTCTGTTATATATCTATGTTGAGATATATTACAAAGTTTTTGCTCCCTTAGTAGCTAATACAAGTTCTTCTTCGAGGAGTGAATGAACTCGATACGGTCTTGGTTTCCTTATTTTTTTCATTTGACGGTTTTATTTTGGTCTTCTCAGTTTTGATATTTCAGGTTTCATGATTGCGGATTTCATATGGTTATCATATTATTATTTGTGATAAACATATATAATAAACATGTATTAATATATGATGAATGTATTAATAAACATATATTTCTCCACTAAATTAAATATCCCAGTTAGCCAGAAATCTAATTTCAATTTCATTGTTTCAGTCTTTTGTTTTACTTAATCCTGATAAGTATCTAGAAGAATTTTCTAGGTCTTGGTTTTATATTACATTCAATTATTCAATACTTTATTGGACGGACAATAACTTTTCACCGATCCTTCGTTTCATGACACCCTACGTCGGTTATCTTCTCTAAATAAGAAGTTATTTCTAAAAAAAAAAAAAGCGCTGTTTTGTTTAAAAGTCTAACCATATTCAAATAAAAGTGGAGTCTCAATTACTTCGAAATACATCTTTTTAATCTTAATCTTTATTTGGTTGTTTTGAGGGCAGAACCAATATAAATACAGTATCCATCTCCATATTATAAACATTATAACACTTATTGTATTACAGTATTTTTTTTTATGCTACAATATAAATATTACCAAACTCTTAAGGATAACTTACAAATCACATTTATTGAAAATTCGGACAATTAATAAAAAAATGCCAATTATTAACAGTAGTATAAAATATAAAATTGTCAATTGAACACATAATCAATAATAAATAAATTTTATTCTTTAAATATTAATAAACTACCATAAACAATGAATAAAAAAAGAAACAAACAAGAAAACAAGTCTGTTAAATGCTTATCGTGATCCATGCATTCGTTCCAACATCCAACATCCAACATTCAATCTACGTTTTGGCTAAATACTCAGAAGAAAATATTTGAGATTACTCAACCAATTTTCAATAATTAAATGATACATTTTATTATATCCATTGTAATAAAGGAAAGAATTGTTAGCTATTAAATCGAAATATGAACCATAATAATACCTATTGATACAATTTGGTACCTGGATGAAAAGCATTGACTTCTCCGTGAAGGCGTTATTAGTAAGAGTACCTTTTCAACACAGATGCACCAAGACATAGACACAGATTTAGTGTAATAGGACAGCCGTATAGCCCCCTAAACAAAAATATTGGGCCAGAATGTCATTTGCCCTCCCCCTTCCTCCTAATAATTTGAAGTAAAAAAAAAAATTAAAATCAATAATCCCTTAATCTTTTGTGAGTTCTTAAACCCTTGAGGTAAGCATAATTTTGTATGTCATAATTTTATTGTTTATGAAATATTATAAATATAATTATGTTTTATGGGGAATGTTTCTTACAGATATTTTCTGATAACTAGTCATTTTTTTTTTTTTTTGAGGTAGTGTGAATTTAGGATATAAAATATTTTTCAGTTTTTAACAGATTTTAGCTGAATAAATTCTTGTACCCTCATGTTTAATGTATATATATAATATAATGGTTTCGTTCAGATATTTTCAAATATATATATATATATATATATATATATATATTATATATATATATATATATATATATATATATATATATATATATATATATATATACAAATAAATTAATTTTTAAATTTTCAGTATTTTTTTTTCATTTCACATTATTTATGTTGATTATATATATATATATATATATATATATATATATATATATTATTTTACTTTATTTTTTTTTTTTTACTCTTCCTTTCCCTTAATTAAAATGGAAATTCTGAGCTATCTACCAGGAAATAGATGTTTTCTTTCAACTGCTTACATAATTCTAATATCCAATTACCTTCCTAGGTATTGTAGATATTTTCTGATGATACTGCCATCCTATCCTCCCACTCAGATCCTTTAATAGCATCCCGAAACCTGCAAAGACACCTCTCCTTCATTGAGCAGTGGTGCAACAACTGGCGCATCAAAATTAATGAATCAAAATGCAAACATGTCACTTTCACTCTTCGACGCAGATCCTGTCCGCCAATCCTTTTTAATTCAATTCCTCTTCCCTACTCAGACACAGTCCGATACCTTGGCTTCCTTCTAGACAAAAGACTAACTTGGAACCCACATACGAGACTTAAAAGACAAGAGCTTAACCGACGATTTGGTCAGCTATATAGACTACTAAACAGAACATCTCATCTCTCAACAGAAAACAAATTATTAATCTACAAGACCATACTGAAACCTATCTGGACCTACGGACTTGAACTGTGGGGAACAACTAAATCATCGAATATCAAATGTATCCAATCCTTCCATTCCAAAATCCTTCGAACAATAGTCAATGCTCCATATTATGTCACAAACAAGACCCTACACCATGACATCATCCCATCCAGATTCTCCAACTTTCACCAGAACCTTATTCATCATCCCAATCCACTAGCGCAATCCCTATCCAGCTCCGAGCATCCATACCAACCCCCTCGAAGGTTGAAACGGCATTGGCCTCGAGATCTTTTGTAAATATGCCTTTGGAGTCCTGGCAATGGCCAGCTTCTCCACTCATGTCCTGAGCGTCTGTGGCTGTAGTACCCTCTTTCAGTCTCCACTGGCTTCTAATACCAATGATGCGGCTGGAAAAGTGGCACTGGGATCTTCCGGAGTCTTGCTTTGCCTTCCACATATGGGGAAAAAAGCCTGGCTCGGAGATTCTTGGCGAATGTATATATTGTATATAGTTATAATTGTGTTTAGAAGTTTTTATTTTATTTTATTTTTTTATTTACCTTCTTCATCAGTATTATTTATTTACTTCTTATATTTATATTTATTATTTGTATATATTGTATGAATGAGAACTTTTAGCCCTAATGCTTATAGCCCTCCAGCAGTGGCTGATTGTATTATTATTCAATAAATAAATAATATCCAATATGTTTATGTACCCTCGTACGATTGGAACATAAATCCGGACGTGTGCTAGACTAAGTAAACATAAACCGAAAGTATGTCATCAACTTAAGATCCTCACTATTTTTCGAGCTAGATTTGATATCTGTCTATAGTGCATCGTTGATAATAAAAATTGAGCAGATTGAAAGTTTGTATTTTATGATTAAGACAGCGCCTTATGGTCTCATTTCAAACCGAGACTCCTTATTGTCCACGTCCACAAGCTACACTGATTTTCCGATTTCATAAAAAGCAGATGTTCCTTTTAACCGTAACCTACAACAATACTAGTTCAGACATTCTGCTACAGCCATAATAAAGCAGAAGTGTTCTAGAGTGAGATAACGGTGAAGGTACTTTCTTATATTCACAGATGTGTCGGCAGCTGTCTTCCGCCGTCCACGGCCAACTTTCCGTATGTTCTAGGAGTCTCAAAGAAATTCACTCCAACATGTGAAGGTGTATGCAGCATGTGGTCCAGGCCAGATTGCTCATTTTTATGAGACATACCTAGGAATCACCTCATGAACGGACCCTTGACTTTAATAGCAGATCCGATCTTTGAACAGAATCGGCATGGTTTGTCTGCAACTAAATAAAAGTTTATTTAGTGCTACTTCAATAATACTTTTAAATATTTTGCAAGAGGATAGTAATTATTTGTAAATTCTATAAAACTTATTTAACAAATTGAACTAAATTGCTATCTGCCAATCTTGGCATCAGAAATGAAATTTACATATTTAAATCAACACTCTGCATTAGAGAACAAAGATTGATGTACTACTAGAGAAACCTAACCATATGAAGATATTACGACACATTTGAGCATGGGAATTAACATCCCTTGAGAAAAGTTCACAAAATAAATTAATGATGCGGTTCAGTGAGTAGTGCAGGGTTCTCCTTGAGTTTCCTCGCCTGATTGTAAATAGTGTATATATGTATGCATGTGTTTTTTGCTTAGTTTTAATTTTCTTATTTTTAGTTTATTTTATTTTATTATTTATTGCGTATATTTTTGATTATTATTTTGCTTCTATTTATTTTATAATTTTTGTACATATAGTGTGAATGTTATCCTACTTCACTATAACTAATGTCCAAGAGGCAGATTGTTGTAATACTCATAAAAAATAAATAAATAAATAAATAAAATAAAAATTGTAATAATTTTTCATTTGGCATGATATAACGTCGCTCAGAAGCAAATTTAAAAATTTTCATTAGAAGGACTAAATGCTGCCTTTTCTTCCACGATTAGGGGTATAAAAGTATTCACGTATTTAATTTGCTACTTTGATTAGTTTAATTTCATTTTGTTTATATAAATTTACTTTTGGTATTATTATTCTGTCGTTTAATTTATTTCTATTTATTGTACATAGAGTGTGGATGAGCTACTCCATCACTATTACTTAATGTGACAAAATGTAATATTTCACAATAAATAAATGTTAAAAAAATTTTTTAAAAAAGTAGAAGGATTGAAAAAAACACTTCTTCACACTAAAATACCAAAGGCGATAGACACAGGAATTTTTTTGGGGGTCCTCCCCTTCCTCGCCGTAGGGCTATACGGGGTTTTCCCGGGCCTGGGGGTTGACTATTTTTATAATATTTGTCACATATCCCACATTAGCCCACAATAGACACAGGAATCATACTCTTTTACGTGGACTCCTAACAACGATACAATTAATAACATTAGATATTCTAGTGTGTTACCCAATATTTCCATAAAACAAACGTAAAACAAGCCCAATCTGCCTTTTTTTTCTCTATTTTTCAAGGTAACTAAAATCCCGAAAATCTATATAATTCTTAAATTAAGATTGAACAATAATATGAATTCACCCTTTCTCATTCACACACCCAGAAGATATGAATCAGCCACTTCTCTCATACGTCAGCGAGACCTGGACACTAACCAACATCTTAAAAAACAAATTGAAATATTTGATTGGGAATCCATCCCTACTATTACCGGCAATGAGCGTAACAGCGAATATCTAAACACGACGATGGCTACTCATCAGGAAGCCTTAACAAGACAATTAAAAGCAGCTGAATAGATCGAATCAACTAAGATACAATTGCACTGCAGAGATGAAAAAGGGAAAAAAAATACAATAAAATCTCCAATTCTTGTATTAGAGAAGAAGAACCAACAAGGTAAGACATAGAGAGAAGAATAAAGAAAGGAGATTGGAAGAAAATGAATGACAAATATATCAAAAAAGAAAGAAGGCTAGAAATGATAGTCTTCCTTAATTGCCGGTATCACAATAAATTTGAATATATTCTTGAAACTGTATATTTATTTATATGGGTTTAAATCGATTTGTAATTATAAAATTCTTTGAAACAACTATGAAAATGAATGTTTTAATCAATGAAATGAAAAATACATTTTTTATTTCATGTTTCAGTTCTCATTTCATCTTAATTAAAAAGTTGCATTAAATATATATTTTTTTTAATAGGGGAACGGAAAGGAAAGCTCAATGCTTTCAAATCTAGATTAAAACATGATGATGTACATCATTAAAGAAAATTATAATGGCAGAAGAGGTTTATGAAGAGTGAGACCTTAAAAAGCGTTGGTCTGAAGTCAACTCTTTTAAGCCATCCTCAATTAAAGTAAAGCTTTGTTGTTGTTTTATTCGATACGGATTCAAAAATTATTAAAATTCTGTCCTGAGTAGTACCTATATATGGCAAGAATATGAAACACAGTTATTAAAGAAACATGTGCGACTAACAGTCAATCAATATCAATAGATTATTAACAATTACTTGGAGAATTATTCAGCGGTTTATTAATACCCTTCAGGTATTTAATAACATTATAATAATACTATATATTTTTATTTTAATTACTAAACGTTTAATTATAATTTCAACATTTACAATTTAATTTCGAAAATGGTCCTAAAAGATCATTTTACTTTAACTGCTTAAATCAATGTTCATTTCATAACCTTCATTAAAATATGAATATAAAAAACTATTACATTTGCAAAATTTTAATAAAATCCAATAGAAATCTATCATGAAATTTCTAATCCGAGTTTTCAAACAATAATTAAATCAACCGATTTTAATGGAAGAATTGGAGTCGTCAAACTATCGGAAAAATTGGTGGCAAACACTCATTATTGTTATATGTCACAAAAATTTACATTTGAGAATATTGGATTCGAGTTCAAAAAAGACCTCAGAAAACTATTGTTTCTTATCTAAATCAAATTCGTGTTAAAATTAATAATGAGTCATACTACAGAAAAAAATAATAAAGAATTACAAACCTACAGTAAAGAACACCACCTTTTTCTTATTATCCCCATTAGACAACTAAGATTTTATTCATCTACAATTTCTTTATTTTTCTTATTTAAATATGAATTAATCAATAATAATTAATATGCATAAGACGTCTTTCTCTAAAACCAGGTTAAGGGCTAAATATAGTATATAGTGGAGGTAGTTTAACTCCCTTAGGCATCAAAGCCAGCCTCAATACTAAGTTAGTAGAACCGCTAGCAGTTAGTGTCAACCTCAGACTAATGCACCGAAATGTCATTCTCCCCTTACATTTACTCAGCAACTTTCCGATAGTCCGAAGTGGAGGACTTCCCAATACGGTTTCCGAGGTAAAAGACTTTTGATGTGGCTATAACAATTATTGTCTTGGACAGTTCGTGTTACCAGTCGTATACTATATTATAAGCAAACTTATAATATTAAATTTTAATTTAATTCTAAAATTGAAGGGAAGCTTTTTGATATGAGTATATAACAGTTTAAACAATTCAATAATATAAGCTAAATCCATAAATTTCCTTAAACAATTCCTACGATTCCGTGATTCTATTCCAAAAAAAAATCACAGGTCCTTGTATAATCCCTTATTTTCTCCCACTTCGACTAGGGTTACATGATGTACAGAGGGGTGTCCACAAGAATGGAGGTGAGTCTGAAGAGACTTTGAATTGCTTCAAAAGATTGATCTTTGGAATACCCAGAGGTTTTCATGTTTCCTGTTGGTAACCCGAGTTGAAGTGGCTTTATCCTACTTCCCAACGGCAATTCCTTCATTAACATCAAGATGTTTTCCTTTTCCAAGTCCTAAGAACCAAAAACCCTCCCTACATCTTAGAACTTCTTACTTTACGCTCATCTATCTAGTTTCTCAACACCAGATCTCAACCTTTTTTTTTTTTTGGGTCCTCCCCTTTCTCGCCTTTAAGGCTATACGGGGTTTTCCCGGGCCAGGGGGTGTGGACGGGGATTTAAAAGACTCCTCCGGCGCCGGGATGCGAACTCGTGACTATTGTTTTATCACTTTATCTTATATGGTGGTGCTGTGCACACGCGTTAGCCTATTCGGCCACCCCGCCCACACCACCAGATCTCAACCTATAGATTTATATATCCCCTCTCATAAAACCACTTCTTTCAGAAAAATCTTTTATCATTCGTGCAGCCTTCTTCTGGAACTCCTTACCCATCTCCCTCCCACGTCCACAAATTCCTTCAAACAAGTCCTATTTCGCCACCTACTAGAAATTCAAACTTCCGCAAGCTTGTAAGAATTTTTAGCTTATATATTTATGCTGATCACCGGTATGTATTTGATAACAGCCATTTTATTTTTATTTATTATCTTTCTCTGTCAGTATTTTCTGTGTTTATTTTTATTTTCCTTCGTATTTATATCTTCCCAATTATTTTTTTGTATATATTTGTGTTATATCTACATGCCAGACTAATATACATATTTTCTGAACTCTGCTATTATTTTAAGGGGACTTTAGTGCCAGAATAAAAAAAAAGAGTTAAAAAAAAAAGGGGAGCAAACTTTGTCTATTTAATTAGGTACTAAAAACTCGTAAATACCCATTTGCTTTCTACTTGTATCGTAAGATAATTAGATAACAAAATCGAGAAAAACTGAGGCCTTCAAAAATATTGAGCCGTTTGGCGTAACCTACACTCCCAAATTTTCATAATAACGAGATTATACAGGACAAACGGCCCAATATTTTTGTAGGCCACCATTTTTATCAATTTTATGATCAAATTGTCTTACAAACAAAGTAGAAAGCAGAGGGGTATTTAGGAGTTTTTAATACCTAATTAAATAGACAAAGTTTTCTCCACTTCAGATTGAAAACGCCCCAATTCCAAGAGTTTTCGAAAATAAAATAGATGTAGGTTTATCTATTTACTGAATCCATCTATTTAAGAAGTTTCAGGTGGATGTTAATAATTCCATAAAAAAGTATTAGATACAATTATAATGGAAATGTTATTGATATTAAAAAAACGACTGTGTGTGTTTTAGACCGAACGTAGAAAGGAAAACATCAACAAGGCGAGAGTCAGATAGCGCGGAAGACCAAAGGGAATGAGGAAAGACTCGACAACTGAGGACTTGAGGATGATCGGAGTGTCCAGCATACTTGCTTTTGGTCGCGATGTCTTGGAAAAGGCAGATTAGAGGGCCAAATGCTTCAGGCGCCTGTTGAGCCGATGAATAAATAAAATTTAAAAAATATTTATATTGCCTTCTACAAATTTGTTTCTGAATTCTCCAAGGTATTTAAATTTTGAGATATTTTAGTCCAAATGTTAAAACAATGAAACTTGGCCAAAGTCTTCTACTTGAAGCCCTTATAATTACATAGAGTTTTAAATATAGATAGAGTTAGAGCAATAAAATAATAACGAATATTATAAAAATTATTTTCTTCTGCAAATTCTCAGAATCGACATAAAAAGTTATAACTGATCTAACTTTCGAACTGTTGGAGATGAACTAGTAAAATAATATATGCAAGAAAATTTAATCATTCAATACAATCATTCAAAAGTTAGATAGTTACAGTAAAAAACATAAGGTAAAAAAAGTATTTTTCCATATTAGCGATAGCTGAGGACGGATATCTCTGAAATTATGCTAGATAAAAACGGTGTGTAATCAATCATAGTGCAATTTCCTTCAGTTTTGATTTTGTATAGAACTCTGTCGATGCGATGGATAGTTTTCCTGATAAAAGCGAAAACCCGAAAAAAGTGACCTATTAGGTGTTCCCTCTCTCCTCACCACATCTGGCTCACCATCTAGGAGCGGGAACTTTCAGTATGTTTACCTCCTTACAATTCCAAACAATGTCCTAAAGTGAAAAATTGTGTCGCTGCTATTTCCTTCTATAACCCCTTTTCGAGCATTCATTGACTGGACTAATATGAATGTACTAGTTGGCCCGTGTGAAAAATTCGTAGAAAATTTTGTTTATTGAAGAAATAGTAAAATATGGAAATAAGTAGTTCCTATGTATTATGTAAAGAAGGAATTAATATTTCCTTGGTCGATTAAAATATTCCATCAAGCATAGACATAGACGAAAATATTTGCACAAATTGCTTTGTTAGGAACTATTTTTAAACACTGACTGGATAAATAATAAAAGTAATAAAGTCAAAATAATGCCCCGATCATTGGATATTCTAAATTATTAAAAAAAAAAAAAATGTAAAAACAACCAAATGTCTTTAAGAAATAGTAAAGTTAATATATCAGCCAGGAAAAAAATTCTATTCTATCTTAAAATAGGAGGATATAATTAAGTATACCAAAACTAATTGACTGTATATTTCTTAATAATTGTCCGATTTTTACGATTTTTTTCTGTAGGTAATTTAGTAATCTTTCTAATTATCGTGGTTACAATCCAGAAAACTTATTAGCGAATTAAAGTTATTAGCGAATAAAGATTCTTTTCCTTCATAACTTTTTTCCCCAGAAATTTCGGGATGATAGAAGTATTTTTCGCATGTGAAGGAGAAGAATATCTTCAAAATGTGTGGTAAATCATTGGATTTGATGAAGAATTGACGATATCATGCCGTACCGACAAAAAATACCTTTTAGAAATAATATATACCATATGAATAGAAAAGATATGTTGTAAACATGCAAATTTCTTTCCTTTTTTTTTCGATAATGATAAACATCGAATTCCAAAAACTTGACGAACACTAGTTAAACAAAATGACATGGTCCTCGGATAACTGTTACTAACAAGCGTTTCGGTTTATTTAGAAGATATATTTATACAACACAGCGGCGTTGTGCCCCGAAGTTTGAATAAGTATTGCTAATGACTTGGCAGGAGGGGTTTTCTCCTGAAATTCTATTTTCCATTGAGGCCTAAGGGAAAGAGAAAAGATAAAAGATTTATGAGGCCTCTCGTGGAGGGTTGTTATTTCAAGTCTCCGGCGGAAGAGTTAATCCGGATTTTTCGAGTAGGGGCCTTAGGGGTTTATCCAAGCCCGCTGCTGATCCTCTCAAGGATTATGGAAAGTTACTGCCCTAATTATAGCTGAATGGAGGTGTGAAGGAAATCTAGACAGTTCCGCTCTGAAGGAGACGAATACTCTCCTTCAAAGGGAACGGATTAGCGGCTAGTGCCGGAGCTGGGGTGGAGGAAAACGAAGAGAGAAAAGAGGTTTAGCTAGAATTAACTGCCTAGGGCCCGATACCCGGATTGCCGTGCCTCTTAAATCTTTCTGCGGATCTGGTTAATGTCCTCGTGTAAGAGTTTGTTAGAGGGCCTCAAGGGGGAAAGAGAGGATCTCCTGTCGAAAGAGTTAATGCAAACAGAATAAATACTACTTTCGCTTGGCAACTCGGTCTATTCAATCCCTTGTCTGAAACAATCATTTCTTTTCTGTGTAGGCCTGAGAAGGAATATACCTGATTCTGTGACGAATTAAAAAAAATCAGAGTTAACAATAAGTATTATATAATTTACAGGAACTTTAATTGTTGCCAATGTTGACACAACAAAATTTATCTTTTCTATCCAATAAAATTGTATCCATCTACTACTTAACCTAAAAGTTATATATTGATGTTAGTTTTGAACTTTAATAATTCTTTCCCAAATTTTCAAGCTCCATTTTTTTTTTTTTTTTATTTCTTGATATTGAGGAGTAAATACAATTGTTAATTTGTCTTTTAATATTTATTTTTACAATTAATAATTTTCTATGAATTTTTAATTTGTCAATTGTTGTTATCATTTAAAATAAATTGGCTAGATGGCTATCGCGGGTGATTGCCGTGAGCAGCCTGTCATAAACCAAAGTTCTACGAGTTTAATAGCTGGTGCCGGGCGCTTTTAACTCTGGCATATATCCCTCGCCCTCACCCATTGCCCAGGAAAAGAAAAAAAAGGACAAGAAGGGGGTACGAAAAAATGTACTTATCTCAGATCACTCACAGAAACAAAAATGTGGACCAATGAAAAAAATTGTATTCCTATATTTTGGACTTTGGACTAGTCCGAAAACCTCCTCGCCTTACCCTTCCTCCCCTCTCGAGGATCCATCAGTGCCAAATTTGATTGTGAAACCAAATTTCCACCATTGACAAATCAATTTTTTTAAGTACTAACACGTCATACGATATCAAGTAAAAATATTATAAATTAATTCTTTGCCATAAAATTTTGGCAACAAATAAAATAAAACAAAATTCTTCACTGTATCAAATTAAATATATTATGCTCATAAATCATACTTATTAATCATGCTCCAATTTAGTTGCAATCGGCGTGGAATTTACAATTCTCTTCGTGGGGTTAACAAAAGAAAAAACCTAAATCTTTTCACAAGTAAATTATGTTGTAAACATTTCATAGCTCCTAAGTTGTAACCTTAAAAAATATATATAAAAAATGTAATGGCCATTCTTTTTTTTCTTTTTTTGAACTGCAGAAATAAAATGAACATTTCTCATCCTCGGGTTTTAGTAGGGCTTAACACTGCCAATATTCGCTTATAGCCCTAAATGAAACTGACAATCTTCTCCAAAATGGGACGCATAAACCCTGTCCGAGCGGCTTCCATTTCATGAAATGATGAGCCGCATTAGATTACCTTCATGTGGGCTACTAAATGATTCCTAAATACATCTAGATCCAAAATGATTCTGTAATTATAAAAGGATTTATACTATTCAATAATTAATATATAATGGTGTAGAAAAGGTTCGTAACAATTTGTTGTTATTATTTTATATGTTCATTATTTTTTTTTTCTACTTTCCTGCAACTATGCGCAGTTTTCAACAGATCTGTATCTATAAAATACCGAAAGATAATTCGTATATAAGTTTCCCTACTCATCCAGTGAAAAGCCACTACCATTTCTGTAATATTTTTTTTTTCTTCATTTAAACATAATTTAGAACAATACGCTACAACCCCAAAATCACTAGAATAGGGACACAAATAATATTTGATGATTTTCTTATCACCCAAACTAATCAAATCAGCATTTAAATTTTTGTTCCATCCCCGACAAGACACGTGTATACCATTTATTATTTTATAAGTTTTTTGTATATATTTTAGGCCAAATGTACCCAGTTTTTACACACTGTATTCTTTATTTCGGCTTCAGGAGCCTTTTTCAAGATCCTACAAAACTAATTTTAATTAAGTTTTTACAGTTCAAAATACATCCTTATCAGACACATATTATTTAACAACTATTATTATTAATAATACTAGTAATATTAATAGTCCACATTTTATTTAATAATTTTTTTTTTAATTAAATTTATATAATCTACCTAACATCCACCGCTTCATAAAATTTCTAAACTCTATCATTACAATATGATTCGTCCTTTACTCATTCTCTTATTTCATAGAATTTCGTTTTTTCACTTCTAAAAAGTTGTAATATATAAATCAATAATTAAAATAGAATGTTAAAATTATTTTAAAAAAGAATATTATTAATTCTCGATTTAAGTACCTCTTTCGCAGATATATAGAAAATTGTTGCTCCTCACTAAGGCATTCATACAGGACTGGATTTATTTAAAAAGGAGTGGGGTGGAGGGGTTAGGGATCAGCTGTTTTATCCGTTATATATCAGTATATTATATTTTAATTGTATCTATTGAGCTAGCATACAAAGTATTTAAGTTATCTACATCTATCTGTTGATTTACCGAATGTTTGAGGTTTTTAGTAATATATATAGATTCGATTATTCTTCGTTTCTCAATATTCGGTACGGAAGCTGTACCGAAATCAAATTCATGTCCATTTTTTGTGGTATGCTGCGATAATCCTGTGGCTAATTTTGATTTTGTCGTTTTAGACCTGCAATTTTGCTTATGTTATGTTTAGTTTATAAAACTTATGAAAAAATGGCACCAAACCTGAATGATATGACTAGAAAATTTTATTATTTTATTTTTTTGGCCACGCCTTTAGGCTATACAGGGTTTTCCCTGACCAGGGGGGAGGGCGAGGGATTACTGCCAGAGTTAAAAGTCCGGGCGAGATCTCGTACACGTGTGTATCAGTTTTTGTCGGCGACAACCAAATTACTGAGACGATTATATTACGTTTTCAAGGACTATCATTCGACAAAATTACCACACCTGAAAATGAAAAGAAAAACCTCAAATGAACAACATTTTTGAAAATAAACTGATTTTCTCACCACATTTTTTAATATTTAGATTCTTTTTTTAATAAGACATAACTGCAATATCAGTTTCATTGGGTGTTTCTACATAAGAATCTATACTTATCTCGACAAACACAAAAAATCTGTTAGGATTCGCTTTAGACATATGCAATTCTTATAAAGCATTAATTAATAATATACCAGTAGCGCTATAAATATATATGGTACATTTCTCTTCCTCTCAATTTCTTTTCACCCTACCATCTACATTTATGTGGTTGCGAATGGTTTCCAAGAAGTTGAGATATTTTGAGCCAGCATGGCTAGGTCCTTAATATCGATACCAAGACGTTTTCCATGCTTGTTGAACGCGGTACAGTACCGCAAGCTTCCAACTATAGGCCTCTCATGTTGATCTCACTTTCCAGGAATCTCTCTTGGAGCTTTTCCTTAAGGAGAGGTATGAATTTATCAAACGATTCCTGCTTTCCTCCTTTCCACCCTAATCATAAATAAATTTGTTATGAAAGAGGAGATATATCTATATATAAGTAAATTATTTCAAGAGTCCCTTTGTTCACAGTGGTGTGATAGCAGCAATAATGCCTACTTTTTAATTTTTTTTTCAGTTTTTCTAACATCACGAATAAAAATACATGTTTTCATGATTTTTATTAAAGTATAAATAAAAAGACTGTTTATACCAATTTTGCAACTATTTTTATACCATTCAATATATTTTTGTTGAGTTCTGAAAATAATTTTTTGTTGTATAATTTGTTGGAATGAGTGAAATAATTCGTAAGTTATCTTTTTTTTTGTAAATTCTAAAATTTCGGAGCATCAAACGATAAGTTATTATTGAACTGATAAAGGAATTTTGTATTTCCACAGGATAAGTACCTTGCGTAACCTAATAAATCGAAGATAAAATTATTTCGATTTCGCGTCCTGATGCCGGCAAGGTGGGCTTTTTACTCTTACATTAGTCTCCCGTCCTCTCCCTTTCCTCGGGAAAAAAACCCTTATAATCTAAAACGAGGAAGAGAAGGAAAGATCTTTTTTTAAGAATAGCACCTTTAAAGATATCCTAAGTATATTTATTTTACTTTCTCAGTTTATTTTAGATATATGTACGTTTTTATATATGCTTTTATTATCTGTACTTTTATTTTATTACTAATCATCCTGTAAATATTTAGTTGTATTTTATGGACACACCAGAATATTAATGTATATTCTGTATTTATAATTTGTTCTAAAGGGACACTAGTCCCAGAATAATAAAATTATTTTCATTCATTCACCACTAATTGCATACTTTTTATGTACGAAAATTCCCTACGAAAATTCAGAACTTTGTTTTCTCATTTTTTTTTTTTTGGAATGTGCTTATTTTTCCACCTGAAGAAAATTATCTTCAAAATGATGGTCCGATCATCGCATTAGTATTAATAAATAAATAGTATTGATGAAGATATGGTGTTACGACAAAAAAAAATTGTATTTTCTAGTCCCATCCTTCGGGTTTGGTGCCATTTTCTCATAATCTAACATATGTCTATTATAGGCCATAGGTCACCAAAAAAACACAGTTTTTTCTATATATTACATGAATGTTTCTTCAACGTTTCGGCTTCAGAATTGCGAAACAATACATTGTATTTAATACAGATAATGAATTAAATACTAATAAGATAATTACTGAGCTAATCATTTTATACTCTCCCAATTCTCTTACATTTATTGAACACTGTTATCATGTTAAAAATTGAAATTTATTAAGAAATAATCCAATCTTTGGTAGACGTTGAATCATTCTCAGAATTTCCTAACCCAGAGGTTGGGTTAGAAGTGAATTAGAGATTCATTTCAAATTCAGCATTATAAACGTCAAGGAAATTTATAAATGTTTTAGTTATACTTCATTAAATATTTTTTTAATATAATTTATTGGATGACTGATACAATACCATTTATGCATTTATGTAAATAATATATTCGTATGTGACAACAATCTTAGTTTAATTCATATTAATATTTATTTAATATTTGTGGTGCATGACAGCGTTATTTTTAAAATTATGAAATACCATCTGTGAAAGTTTTTATTCTCTTAGTGATTTCCATGGCTCACTACGAAACAAGCAATACTTCAGCTCACTCCCATGTATTTTGTTTTATCTTCATTTACTTGCTGCCTGATTTTGTTCGCATCCTTTATCAAATATTTTTCAAGTATTATCTATGTCCTCTTGATGGTAATATAAGTAACAGATATTTATAATTAGTTCGGTAAATAACAATTTAAAATACATTTTCTTTTTTACAATTTATTGCACATGAAATATATTTTAGTTATTGATACACAAATTATCAATAATAATAATGGTTGTTCCAACCAAAATGGTTTTAGTCTACATGAATTCAGAAGGCCCGAGATGCAATAAAACATCGTGGTTTCCAGATATCTATCCTAAATTAAACGTTTCCTATGATTTTTCCCGTTTTTATGCATTTTCCGATACCTCGATACAACTCGATTTTTTTCTTATTTTATAAATAATATTAGCGTTCTAATAACTCCGATTTTAAGTTTTGATGATATATTATGTAGATATAACACGATTGCGTTGAAAAATTACTTTCCATTGTGTAGTAAGTCTTAAAATATAATAGTTCATTACATTCAATAGTTATATTTAATAAATAAAGAAAGTCAAAACGATTATTTACACAAAAAAAAAACTGATTAAAAGTGTAAGGATTTATTAAACATAAGGTTATTATTCAGGAAGGATTTTGTAAATTGCGTGCAGATAATTGTAGAAGCTAAACATGTCACAAATTCGGCAGATGGGATACCCAAGAGATCGTCAGCTGTGTCATTTGCTAACACGCAAAAGAAAAATATCCATAATTTTAAGCCAGTCCAAAAATCATACTATTGTATTTATTTATTTTTTAATTTCTGAATTAGTTAGATTTAGTCATTTAATGTCCAAATGAAGATCAGGTAGTCAAAATGTTAACTTTATGACAAATGTGAGAATTCAGTACAAAGAAGGAAGATTTCACGAATAACAATTTACTATTTTAGTAATGATAATATTTTAAAAATAAAATTACCAATTAAATTAAAGTTTCTAGTAAGAATAGAATTCCAGTGAAAGCAAATACCTGTACGGTTAGACCTCGTTTCGATGTCATAGGTAACAAAAATTTCAATTTCGCACTTTAGTGATGATTTTAATTTTACATTCCCAAGATCAAAAGTAGAAAAGCTTTGTATTCGTGTCAGAAATCATAACAATTTTTGTTCTCAAAAATCGAAATTTTGCACACGAGGTTTACTTTTTAAACATCAAATAAAGAATTTGGATAGTTATTTGTCTGTGGTTCATATGATCGATAAAGGACCTTTAATTTTGGTTGTTATAAATATTTAAATGTCACTCATTGTTAGCAGTAAAACGTAATGGATAAATATGAACCATAAAAGAATCTGATAAGTAACTATAGCAGAAAAGAGAGAAATATTTTCGCAAATTAAAACAAATTTCCGAAATAAATATCAGCAATATACGAGTAAATGTGTGAAACACCGTTGGTAAGCTAGAGGATTTGGAAAAAGTGATATCTAATATTTAAAGTTGAGGAAGGCAATCGATTCCAGCATTTAATTTTGAGAGGGCTTCAGCAAGAAACTTTATATACATATGTATATGTATGAAGGTTATTTGACTGTTCTACATATCATGTGTGATAAATATTCAGAACGCAGTCTTTATAAAGTTTTATTAGTGCCGACGTTTCAACCCAAACATGTGGGTCATCATCAGGGCGTGGTTCAAGCGTTGAAGGTATTCAATTACTCTTCAGTGCTCGAACCGATAATTACTTGGGCAGCAAATGAAAGAAATTAACTACCCATACGAAATGGTATTTAAGTGATTCTTGAAGTCTTATTAAAAATGTAATAACACGAACAAAAATTTTTTTTCCGAAGCATTGTTATATTTAGTAGCTGAATATGCATACAAATTTCAAAAATAGAACATATTGTTATTGCTTAATTATTTAGCTTAAAACACAAATATGCGCCAATGAAAAAAAAATCCATTTTGGGAGACTTTTTCAAACGGGGATCCCCTTATACTTAGAACCGCCTATAGTGGAAGGTAATGTAAAGTGAGGAAGAACTACTCACTTTTAATTGGTATTTATAGCATCTACTTTTATATTATTGAACGGGAAACAAATGTTTTCATGGAAACTAAATTGGATTTTCCAGGAAAATAAATGGTAAAATGTATTTCCTGCTTGACTAACCAACTATATACAATGCAGCAAATTATATTTATCATCAAATATGCAATATAAAATTTCGCTAATTGCTTCTGTAAATGACTAAACGGATTCTTCAGT
The DNA here is from genome assembly GCA_928085145.1 of Nezara viridula. Taxonomy (NCBI): domain Eukaryota; kingdom Metazoa; phylum Arthropoda; class Insecta; order Hemiptera; family Pentatomidae; genus Nezara; species Nezara viridula. The sequence goes on from OV725079.1 coordinate 39,868,007, forward strand.
ATCATCATGTCTCTCATTCTCTCAGTCATCCTAATGGTTATTGAGAAAAGTCAGATACTCCAAGAGCACAATTGTTTACTCGCCAACTCGAAGAAACATTTAAACATCATGATGTAGATGACAAAATATCTTCTACAATTGTTCAAAATCAACTTAACTATGACATTACCACCAAAATCAATTCATTCTGACGATGTTCAAAATTTAATTCAGAGTTTACCTAAGAACAAAGCTTAGCTTTGGGATTTGAATAAATTACAAATTTCTTCATTAAAAATTTACCCTTATATTTAGAAAGAAATAATTTTTCTAAAATCAATATACAATTCGAAATTTGCCTATTACAAATTTAATTTAATATTCAACTAGTTTGTTTAATAATAAATAATAATTATATTCAGAGTACACTGATTTGTATCGATATTTGATACTGATCAATTCATGCAAAGAAAATATGCAATGGCATAAAAATCCGGCCATTGGTTATAAGCACGTGAAGTTGTCACCGATAGAAGTTGAAAAATGGAAATAATGAGTACTTATGCGTTGGTTGTATGTCGAAAAGATTTTGTGAGTTTTCTTGGTTAGCTTCATTTTGTATTTATTGTAGTAGGCCTCTAGGCCATTTTCTTTTTAATCTGCGTCGATCAGGTAACAAGGAGCAGGAAATAGAAAGGACTAATGGATTGAAGCGATTTAGAATTGAAGAGCGGAATGAAGTGTATTTGCCGTGGATATAGGATTTTACTGTTGGGATGTTCAAGTCGTTATGAATTGTGTTATTTGAAATGTACCAAGGTGCGTCGACAATTTTTCGTAGAATTTTTCATGGTGTTGTTTGTATTTTGTTTATGTGTGTTTGTCTTGCTGAACCTCATAGTTCTGCTTGGTATGTCTAAATTTGTCTCAATATGGCGTTGTAGATTAGAAGCGTAAGTAAAGTGAGGATCTGATCTGAAATCTAGAAGATGTGAGAGTTGGTTATATCGTCTAGTCTTGTCTTTTTAATTTAGTATTTATGTTCCAGGTAAGCCTTTTGTCTAAGTAGATTCCGATGTACCGTACATAGTTTTTTTAAGGCACTGGGGTATTGTCAATCATTACGATGAGGCTTTCCTAAGAGAGTTACGCAAAATTAATAAAATTATTAAATTAATAATCTAATTAAGAGAATAAGTAGATATATAGATGTATTAGACGTGTAAGTTTGAACGATTTGGAAAATTAAAATAATTCTAGTCTCTCGTTTAGGGTGTTACTGTTTATCAACTATTTATCTGAATCAAAATTAAAACCAAAATGATAGTCTAATTTTATAGTAGTTAAATTTGTTTCAATATCGCGGCCGTAGAGAGATTTGTATTCGAAATTACTCCCTAATGAATAAATATTCTTGCTGCCAACTAAAGAATTTTTAGTCAAAGATCTAGGGACTCTGTTCTCTATCAACCTTCAGTGAGGGATTATCTGGAGTGTTGATCAGAGTTTGTGTGTTGTGTTTGCCACAACTTCCGAAGTGACTCAGCAATTTGTCGAGAGAGGCTGTCTGTAATTTGTGACAACTGAATTGTTTGGAGGTTTGTAAACGTGAGTTTTTAAATAAAGTTTCACCGGATTAGTAGAGTTGGTTAGAGCAAGTGGTGTGCTTCAGATTGAAAAGTTTGTAGTTTCCTCTCTCAGGGCTTTCTGTTCCGTCGTTAAATGTTGACGCCTTCAAGTCCATAAGTTTGTGAGATAATTAACGAGTTCACATTAAATCATTTCCTCGACGAAATGAAAACATATTAAATTATAACGATAATATTATACTGAAAGTGATGTGGTCGTTTGTCATTACGATATCGCCCATAACCGGTTCTTCAAATTGGTTTAAACGCATGGCTGAGCTCCATGGCCTGCCTTCATCGAGAATTACAAAACGATATAACTCTGTTTAAGCGAAATTACCATATTTGTTCAGCCGATTGATCAACGGATAATTTTGATGAAATTATGGGCCAACGGGTCGTCCAAGCTACACGCCTCCAAGGCGGTAAAAATACTTTGTGACAATTTAATTTAATTTTCAGCTATTAAAGCAAGGTTAGTTCAAAGCGCCAATTTTATATTATTTAGTTTATCGCTGTTAATAAGGTGGTGCATATTTATTACAGATACCTCACTCAGATGTTTTCACTCAATTTTACTTCTTTTATTTTCATTCGTTCATTACGTAGCAACCTGATATCAGCGCAATTAATTCCATAATTATACACATCTTTTTTTTGTTATTTTTTTTTCTGTTGGATTTACAGACCTTGCAGATCTTTTGCCGCCATCTCTGCCTATCTTGGCTACTGTTTTCCAGTCATCTACAAGCACCACTAATTACATACATAGATACTAACATGCATTGAGGTTATTGAGGATCGGAGGTATTTGAATCTCTCTAATCTCGGGAAAGATTTCGCTTGTATTCAGATCAAGTTGTTGGGATGGAATTTTCGGCTTATCATTTTGTTCCTTATTTATTTTTGGATCAATTCGTTCTACTTTTCTTGACAGAGCCGTAATGAGTATACCAATTTCCTCTTGATTGCTTCCAAAAGCATCTAAATTATCTGCATATCCAAAGACTTTATTCTTCCTCAAAAAAATAATTATTTTTTCAATTGATAAAATAATAATGTTATTTATTTGCTTTTAGGCTTCAAGACTTGTCAAAGCGTGTCATATTTTGCAAAAACACTACGTAAATTGGAACTATAAGATGGTATTTAATTAGATATGAACCGCTAAATAATTTTTGAGTGTAACGAAATTACTTACATAATATATATTAAGTAACCTAGCAATTTTATAAAACTCAAATGAGAATAAGAGGCTGCTTATATTATACAGGGTGTTTCAGGATTCAAGTGGCCAAACTGCTAAAATTAACTAAGGACCTCAAAAATAAGAAAAAAAATGTCTTCTGAAGGTATGTTCGCAAACGCTTTGTTTAGGAGATATTCACACTTTTCGTTGTTATGAATTATTCACGTTATATGAAATAAATAAAACCTATTTGGTTGTTCTAACTACTTTATTAATTAAATGTAAACATTAACATTCATATTAAATGTTTACATTAAATTAAATTTCCTTGAGCACTAAGACAGGCTCGGCATCTTTCTTCAACAACAGCAGTGGCAGAAACCACTAGATATTTGTGTTATTTGTTCACAAGATTCAATTATCCTTCTTCACAAAGAACTAAGGCCATGCTCAATCATATCCCATATCCCAATAAATGGGTTGACCGTATAGGACCAGTGGCTTGGCCTGCACGCTCTCCCGACATGACACCATAGGATTTTTTGTTTGGGATGACATAAAACAAAAAGTCAAAGCAAATCTGGTCAATGACCTTAATTCCTATAATATGAATTTAATGTTTACATTAAATTAATAAAGTAGTTGGAACAAATAAATAAGTTTTATTTACTTAGTATGACGTAAATAATTCACAACAATGAAAATCTTTAGGTGTGAATATCTCCTAAAAAAAGCGTTTGCGGACATATCTTCATAGGATTTTTTTTTTCTTGTTTTGAGATCCTCAATTCATAATTTCAGTTTGGTCACTTAACCTTAAATACCCTGTACAAGCATTTGTATATTATTTAAAATTTTTACTACACTACTGGCGTGATTTATGGATCGAAGAAAATCAACACTATTGTCCATAGCTTGCGATCCTTAACTTCTCCATTCTCCATTCTCCATGCATTGGCCCGTTATCGCTCTTAGACCCATTACGTGTAGAATTTTATTTGTTTTACCAGTATTTATTCAAGGCTGGTTATCTTTACCAAGCTAAAATGATTCAGATGAAATTAAAGATGAAACTGATGTTTTCGTTTTTACTTCAGTTTATCCCTTAGGCTAATACGGGCTATATGGGGTTTTCTCGGGCCAGAGGGGGAGGACGGGGGATTGATACCAGAGTTATATGATCCCTTGGGACCACAACGCTAACTTGTAATTGTTTTATGAAATTATCTTAGATTCCGATTATCGAGCAACGGCGGTACTGTGCACTCTCATTAGCTCGCTCGGACACACCGCTCCAATGGAACTAGTGCTATCTTCTGTTGTACTGGTTGATTGTCCTTACCTTTCGAGGCACATCCCCAGTTCTAAAAATGCTGCCAGTCTTTCGTTATTTCCTCCCTTACTCCTCTTTTATTAAATTCAGTAATGGAACGTTAGCGTTTATACGATGCACCTGGTTTTGATTCACAGTTCCTTTTGAAATCAAATCACTGATACACAATGGCAGAAACAATTATTGTTTCCAATGGATGCAGGGACACGTAGGAATATAGAAAAATGAAACTAATCATATTTTTTTCTCTAATTAAGAAATATATATATATATAATTTTTAAAAAAATGTAAAAAACAGTTGGGCAAATACCTGGGCGGGTATTCCTTCTATCCCAATAGTAATATAAAATAATATAGAGAAACAACAATTAAAACAAATTAATATATTTGTAATAATAAAAATAATAATAATTGTAATCAAATATAATTATAATAAAAATGAACAACTACAGATATTTCTTCGAAGTTTATAGCCTTGAAACAAAAGGCTCAAAGAGGTTCTTCGAAATTTAAGCATTTAATAGAACAGAAAAGGTCTAATTTATTAATGAATTAATTCATGGTAGTGGTTTAAAAATTAGGGACCATCCCTCGTACTACATGTGATTTCTTGAAGAGGCTCTTTATCTTCAATTATTCGATTTTATATACTATAGTTGGTGATTTTTTTTTTTCATTAGAGGCCACAGTAAAGTTAAACAGTGCTAATGGAGGCTGCAATAATTTTTATATTTTACTGTTGCTATATTTATGTATCACCATATACACACACCTATACATATATATACAACTTATTCTATTAACTTTCAAATTTTCGTCACTCGAATAATTAAATATTAGTTCTAGTGCTAGATTAATAAATATCACACAACTTTTGGAGGCCGAAGCGACGCAGCTCTACAGCCTAGAGGCCACCTACATCATTATTTGTTTTGGTTTTTAATTATATATGTAGATTGATCATTATGGGCTTAGCATCTCATCACGGTTGAGGAGCCCAGTAGTATTTTTGTAGTTTTCTCGTAAGTAATCTCCTCAGTTCATGTTTGAAAATTTATTGATAAATTTTTCAGCGATAAATTACCTTATCTGAAACATCCGGAGATTTTTTCTTTGAAATTCCTGACAAACTCAATATTTTTGATAGAAGGGATAGAACAAGAAATAAGTAAAAAGGCGATGGCTCCAGACAGAACTGTCAATCATACGATAAGACTGTCTTCTCAACGCCAATAGACTAGAGTTTCCTTTTTCCTTCAATCAATGTTTATCCCTCTGCTCCCTTCTGGCTTTCAGCATATAAATTGTATCAGAGGTTTTATCATCTTTAAATAACATTCTTACATAATTATAGAAATTAAAAAAAAAAAATAACATTTGACTAAAAAACGAAACAGACGAATTTTAAAAATAATAAACTAAAAATGTTAACATACTTTCAAATAAAGATAAAAACCATTCACTGTAGATATACTAAACTAATATTAATGTGGTATAATGCACTCAAATACTCCATTAAATTATTTTAATTCCATTGCTGGTTATTTTCATTTCATTATTTATATCTCCCATTTGCATTTGCATCCCATAATTGCACTGAGCTACTTACTGCATTATCTCTTTTTTTTTTTTGTCTTTTTGTTTTGTTATTACTATTCTTTTTTTTATGCTATCATTTCTTCTCCTTGATATCATATTTGCTGAATACCGTGGTAAATGGCAAATTTACCGTGAGCCACGAATATGTATAACTAATAAAGAATATTTATATGTCCCACACGTAAGAATGAGCGATAATAACAAAATCTGGTGGAAAAAAAAATGGTTAAGGTATTTCAGTCATGGAGAAGTATGATAACCAGTAGCACTTCACCGGGTCTTGATTACTTCCCTTAATTCACGAAAGGAGGTCTCTCAGTTCTTTTTTAGCCGCTTCTTAATGGCCGTGTCAGCCGTAACCGTATCATTTATAAGCCTATTGTTATGTCAATTGAGTAAGTTCATTATGAAAACGAAAATAAATATTATACATGAGCTGGTCGACAGATAGACACGGAACCAAATTTGTTTTGATGTCTACATTTCTAAAGAACGACCCGGTAACCTTCTGGCATTTTTTTTTTTTTCAGTAAAATACAAATAGCTTACTGTCAAATCCAAAATCTTCAATTTTTCGTGATACTACTATTCTAGCAATCGGGAAGGAAAATTGAAACTTGACATAGAAATTTTCTACTAAAACTCACAACCTCACAAATATATTTTTTTCGGTTTTGTTTAATTTCAGTACTATTATCTTGGATTTAAGAAAAAGTTACCATCGAATTCCTCTCGTATTCAACACTACAATCCAAAATCATTCGTAAAATCTTCAATGTTCCTTACTGTGTCACAAATAAAATCATCCATAACGACTTTAATATATCATATGTTTCCGGTTTAGCCCAATCCAGATACCTATCCTTCCATAATAAACTTCTGAACCATCCAAACCCTCTAGTTTCTAACCTTGCTTCCTCATTTAATCCTGATAACCCTCCGAGGCATCTGAAAAGAAGATGGCCTCGGGACGTTCTAATATAGAACTTTAATTTGAGTTCTACCAATGGGTAGTTTCTCTTCATGTTGTACATATCATGTTATAAATGTCACAATTACTTATTGTATTTTTGATGTAATAGAGTTGTAAATTTCATTAAAATAAAAAATAAATAGTAAAAACTAATAATTATCTAAATATTAATTGTTTTCTTGGAAAATATTGACATTCTTCATTGCTTTGTGTCGTTAATCTATTGTTTAATTAAAAATGTAAAATATAAAACTTGCATGAATAAAATTTGGTCCCTAATTGTAAATGTTAGTAACTATGGCAAGAAATAACATTTAGTTCAAAAAAAAGTTACGGTAACTATTTCTGTGCCCTGGAGGCAAGGAACATCCATTTTATTTATTGAATAATTAAGTAACTGAAGAAACAAATTTTAATAGCTTAAAGTAATGGAACATTGTCTCCCTTCAAAAAATAATCTAAATATTAAAAATGGACCTAACCTCCGGGGTACAGGTTTAATGTAGCATTTGATTTAATAAAATTCAAAATGTCTAGTTTTTAGAAAATTATCCATATATATATAGATCACACAATATGGGACGAGAGGCTAACGCGTGTGCACACATGTGCACTAACGAGTGCGATGCTCGGCAACCTAATAACCTAATTTAATGTAGACAAATAATTACGAATTCAAATCCCCGGATGAAATGGGACTTTTAACCCGGCATAATTCCCTGCCCTCTCTCTCGACTCGGATAAATCCATGTGTAGCCCAAAAGGCAAGGAAGGGGGGGAGACAAAAAAAAAATCATACAATAAATAATAATTAGACAATCTGTAAAAATTTATACATCAATATGTAGTAAGATTTTATTATTTCTGTAAACGATCTTAGAAATATTCTGTTATAAATAGATAAAATATCCCAAAATCAAAAGTGTTGTTTCATATTGAGAACGACGGCGTAGATAAAAATTTTCTCCATCTTTCAATTTCATGTAAATATAAAGTTCTATTTTTGAAATCCTTATATAGTTTTATTTCTATAATGCTCAGAAAAGTGCGGGTCATAATATTCAATATAAAATCCATGAAAAAAAAAAACAAATAAGTGACAACAGTAGGAAAGAACAAGGCTTAGTGAAGTTAAAAAAAAAAAGAAATACAGATAAGGAAAGTATCTTATCCTCAAAGCCCTATCTCGTTCCTGTTTGCTCTCTCTACCCCTCCCCTCTTCCATTTCTGCGAGATTGAGTAGTATCCTCCCATCTATGTCTAACCTTATCCCAAGATAGAGTCTTATCTTTCGGATCCACCTTCAGCTCTTTCCTTTACCAGTGTCTTTTTGATTCTGTTTCAAGGCCCACTTGACCAAATTGGGTTTCAAGTACTTGCTATAGATTTGGTAACATAAACAGAAATATACATATATTTTTAAAGTAGTCAACAGGTAATATATATCATCATAAAGCAGAAGTATTATATTCTCAATATTTTTAAACGTATTTCGGGTCCTAACCTTTAATGAAAAAATATTAAAATTAAAATTACTTAGCTGCACACCGCTACTGTCAATGCAAAATGTCGTACGTATTACTCTCTTGGTTATTCTCTTTGCGCTGAAGGTGACATTTTGTAATCTACAATTGTTGCAAGTAGTCTGCTAAATAGGAAAACAGCAGAGAGAAATAAAATGTAAAATTATACTAATAAATCAAATAGAAATAATAGGCTCTTCAGTAAAAAAAAAAATCATTTTTTACACACGAGTTATAGCACTAACAGTAGCGATATGTATTCCTCTGCGACGTATGAAATCACCTTTAATTATTTTAATTAAATTTATTTATATTTAAAAATAATGTTTAATTTTTCTTTACAATTTATTTATTTTAAATTTACCTAGGGTATAACAAATGGTGGAACCCACAAAGGCATTTCTTAAACAACAACTGAAGTTACAAACTAAATTTAAACCATATAAATTTATTAAGAGGGGCTTTAGAGACAGATAAACTCACAAGTGAATGAAGAAAAAACAAATTATGGTAGCAAACCGAAAATCCAGTCCCAACAACAGGATTTACGTAGAAGGAAATTCGTTCAATAGAGTAGACATATTCAAATACCTTGGCTCCAGATTAACTGCTTCTTTGGCACTACAACCCTGAGTGAGTCTTGGTCTCATCAATAAACTATTCGATTCTCTCCTGTTCTGCCGCATTTCAGTTGGTGATCCTTAGGATTTCCCTATCTTCCTCAGGAACTCATCTTCATTCATACTAGCCGCGTGACCAGCTCAACAGGGTCCCTTTGTCGGAAGTGAATTCGGATGAACAATTAGATTGTATCCGGACTAGACACCTCTCTTTCTTCATTGTCAGCTTCACAAGGCCAATTAACTGTTTTGGGCAGTGCTTCTACATCTTTGTATGAGCTATCATAAGCTCTTTTGAAGTCAATGAATAGGAGATTGGTTGGTATTCTCATGACCGTCCAAAATTGTCCTTACACACTTAATCGGTGGTCGAATTGCCCTTCCGGAAAACAGTCTGACATTTCATCATCTCTAGCTCGGCAATTGGGGATGGTTGGTTGAAGGAAATAGTGGAAAGAATTTTATATGCACAAGAGTAAAGTCACCCGATAGTTCCTGCATTCCAATTGTTCTCCATTTTCGTTCAGGGGCATTTCACTGCTCCATTGTCTTAATTTTTTCTCTTGTATTCAAATAGATTGGATCATGAAATATAATGCTCTATGAAAATCCTCACCTCTATACTTCTAAAATTCTGCTGTCAATCTGGAGAGCACGACTCCATACCAATCACTAAAAATTATGAACAGTCAGATATATACCTTCATACAACAAACGCAGAGCTTTCTTATCTCTGTTTAGAGATGTGGAAAATATGAAAAATCAAATGAGTGTGTACAAGTTTATGATGAAGCAAGTTGTGATAAACGGCTGTGAGATACTAACAGAAATCCTATAAAACATTGTTGATATATTTGAGAGGAAAATACTACGCCTTGTTAACCTTAAGCAGGCTGGGATAAGTCATTTACCAAAAGGATCAATAATGAACTACTTGCAGAACCAATATTGATAAGTTATAAATGAAGAGAAGAATAGTTGGGGTGCTCAGTCAAAAAAGGAAGGCAAAAAATAAATTATAATATTTATTTTTTACATATGCCGACGTTTCGACCTGAAGTTCAGGCCTTCATCAGGGATTTCTCCTTAAGTGTCAAGAGGAGAATAAGTTATAAAGGTAGATTCAGGCGACTGAACATCTACGAGATATGTAAAGTTCAAAGGGAAAAACTCTCATCAGCTAAGTTTCACTAGAAATTAACTGTTTACATTAAAATTAATATTTTAAAGTGTATAACATAATGTTGATTATCATCGCTACAATTCAGTTTCTTTTAAAGTAAACCGTTATTAAATGAGAACATTAATGAAAGAAAATGTATTCATAGATTAACGTTTTAAATGAAGATCTGTAATGCATAACTACTTGGTCTAAGATGGTTCGTGAGACGATATCTTGATACAATTATTTTTTGAAATTTTCTTGATGGTGAAAATATAACCATTGATAAATAAAAAGCACCCATAAGGATAATGTAGTGCTCAAAAAGGTGTTCCTTAGCACCGCCTTCTGTCACTAATGTACCGCTTCAGAAGGACAGAGCTATATTGGACTGCCCAAGAACACGGACATAAAGCCTCAATGGACCCCTAGAAGTAGCAGTTAGGGGACACACTTCTTGAGCACCGCCGTTAAGCACAGGCCGTTGGGATTTCCTTAGGACTCTTCCTTAGGCTTCTTCACCTCCGAATGCCTTGTAACCTCTTCGTCATTGTCCTCTCGTAATCTCAGTGGAGCTTTATTGCCTGCATATCTAATAATCTCATAAGAATGGTGAAAGTACTCAAAAAATGACCAAGCAGACAGTGATTGAAAATTTTAATTTCTTTTTTTAAATTCAGATTGACATTAACATGATGAAAAGTTCTGAAATATTAAAATCTATAAATCTCTTTTTATTCTAATGCCTAAAGCATAATTCATGTGACTTATTTTTTATTCCTTGTATTGGAAATTCTCAAATTTCCAAATACTTTAATATATTTATTGAATAACTAGTAACCCACGATGTGTGGAAGAAGATATAATGTATTGGTAATTAATAAACGTTTATAAATATAGAACCTCGCGCGGGCTCATTACCGCGTATGGGGAGCGTCCCACGGGTGGCGGATGTGGGGATGGTCGGTGGAAATTCCTTGGAAGTTCCTCCCGGCTAAGTCCGATGGACTCGCTGACCAACAATGAGAGGGGCCCTCCAGACTTGCTGGAGGGAGGGGACCTCCAGACTTGCTGGAGGTAGGGGCCCACCAGACTTGCTGGAGGGTGTGACGTAGGATTGAACGCCCTACTCACATATCTTTAGTTCACCAAACACCACAAAAAGTCATGGATCTCCCTAAGGTAAAACGCTCATTATCCGGAAGTAAACTAGTCCCCCGTTCGGGTCTCCGGGTGGGGACTGCTTTAGGGGATTCATGGCGCAAGTTGAAATATAGGGATTTAAATATTGGTACGTGGAACGTAAGGAGTTTAAACACAGCAGGGGGGCTAAAATCGGTCGGGAATGAGGTAAATGGGTACAATTTGGATGTCGTGGCTCTGCAAGAGGTTCGCTGGCCAGGGGAGGGCTCGATGAGGGAAGGGAAGTACACTATTTGGTACGGAGGAAGCGGGAATCATTGTTTAGGTACCGGGTTTCTAATTAGGCGTAGATTACTATCCGCTTTGAGGGACGTACAATTCTTTAGTGATAGAATTTCGGTAGCTACATTTCAGGGACGTTGGTCTAAAATCGCATTAATAAACATACATTGTCCGACCGAAGACAGTGACGATGAAGTCAAAAGTGAATTTTACGATAAACTCGAATGGGTTTATGATAAACTACCACGAAACTACATGAAAATAATTGTAGGTGACGCGAACGCAAAGGTAGGAAGGGAAGAAGTTTATATTCCGACGATTGGTAAAGAAAGTTTGCACGAATATAGTAATGATAATGGGATCCGTCTAATAAACTTTGCCATCTCGAAAAACCTGATAATTAAAAGTACGACGTTTAAACACAAGGATATTCATAAATATACTTGGACATCACCGGATTCGCAAACACGAAATCAAATCGATCATGTCTTGATACAACATAGCTGGCAAAGCAGTATAATTAATGTGCGGTCTTATCGCGGAGCAGAATGTGGGTCGGATCATGAATTAGTAATCGCGAAACTTCGACAAAAACTTAATATAAAAAAGAGGAAAGAAAACCGTTTCGATTTTGAGAATTATAATTTGGAAAAATTAAAAAACCCATCAATTAGAAACCAATTCGAGCTAGATGTTAAGAATAGGTTTGAAGCTTTAGAGCTTCCTGACGAGGACCACGAGGATATTGACAAGTTATGGATAGAGATCAGGGATAATATTAAAGCGGTCGGTAACTCGTGTCTAGGAAAAAAGGAAAATAAGAATAACAAACCGTGGTTTGATGAAGATTGCTTAAACATGTGCGAAAAAAGAAAAACCGCTAAATTAAAAGCTCTAAATAATCCTAGCGAAGACAATCTGGAATACTTCCGAATCTCAAAGAACGAAACGACAAAATTGCTCAAAAATAAAAAAAGGGAGTATCTTAAAAATAAAATAATTGAAATAGAAACTAATAGAATCGAAAATAACGTAAGAGACATGTACAAAGGTATAAACAGATCACGTAAATATGTAGGGCCCGTAACGTCTGGAATTAGGGATGATAATAACAATATTCTGACCGATCCGGTTGACATATTGAATAAGTTTAAGGACCACTTTGACAATATTTTAAATACGGGAAATTATGATCTGTGTCCTCCTTCTGAGTACCAGAGTGCTGAACCGTTAATAGAAGGACCAAGTAAAGAGGAAGTTGAAGTAGCTATCGGAAAATTAAAATCATATAAAGCAGCGGGAATCGATAATATTCCTACTGAACTAATTAAGGCATGCGGGGAAGCTGGAGTTTCTAAAATACATCGGTTGGTTAAAAAGATCTGGGTGAACGAGAAATTACCTGAAGAATGGAAAGAATCTATTCTTATTCCGATTCACAAAAAGGGTCCGAGGACGGATTGTAATAACTATCGAGGAATTTCACTCCTTCCGGTATGTTATAAAATATTAACTTCAATCTTAACCAGTCGAATCACGGAATACGCCGAGGAAATTATCGGAGACTACCAATGCGGATTTAGACGGAATCGTTCGACAATTGATCAAATATTTTCTTTACGGCAAATATTAGAGAAAAAATTGGAGTATAACGGTATTGTTCACCAGCTGTATATAGATTTTAAAAAGGCTTACGATTCTATTGACCGCCAGAAACTGTATAATATTCTAATCGAGCAGGGAATTCCAAAAAAACTAGTAAATCTAGTCAGGATGTGCTTGACGGAGACACTCAATAAAGTTAGAGTCGGTAATAATTTGTCCGAAAAATTTGAGGTTCGTACGGGCTTAAAATAGGGGGATTCTCTTTCGCCTATCCTGTTCAATTTGGCATTAGAACATGCCATTAAGGAGGTAATGCGAACCGAGAAAGGGTTGGATCTGGGCGGGACAACATCCGTGCTGGGCTATGCTGATGATCTGGTACTGTTAAGCGAAGACCTTGAAACTATAAAACTAAATACGACAACGTTAATGAAAGCCGGTAAAGAACTAGGACTCGAAATAAACGTGGATAAAACAAAATATATGGTTAGCTGCAAAAATGGCGATACTACTGGTGATGTCGATATAGATGGTAATATGTTTGAACAGGTAGATAAATTTAGGTATCTAGGTTCTACGATAACTAGAAAAAACGAAATTGAAGAAGAGATTAAGGTTAGACTGAAGGCGGGGAATGCTTGTTATTTTTCTGTGACAAAACTACTTAGTTCGCGCCTCTTGTCCCGTAACTTAAAAATTAGAATCTATAAAACAATTATCTTGCCTACAGTTCTATATGGATGCGAAACTTGGCCGCTTACATTAAGGGATGAGCAGCGTCTTAAGGTTTTTGAAAATAAAGTATTGCGTAGAATATTCGGACCGAAGAAGGATGAGTTAACCGGAGAGTTCAGACGGTTACACAACGCCGAATTGCGTGAGCTGTATCCGGGTAATATAATTGAGGTAATTTCATCACGGCGAATCAAATGGGCTTGTAAAGTTGTTGGGCTTAGTAACGAGAGAATTCCTAAAAGGTTAATATTTGCTGTGCCGAATGGTAAGCGTCCGAGGGGTAGACCGAAGCGAAGGTGGGAAGATTGCATTAAAGCCGATCTGAAGGGACTGGGTTTGGACGGCGAACGGTGGAGGGAGGTGTGTAACAAGCGATTGGTGGTGTCGGCATCGAACCTTCGGGTTCGCTAAGCCTTATTATTATTATTTATTATTATTTATAAATATAGAAATATAAAATATAATTAATTTTCAGACATTACAGTGTGGATTATCCTAACCCACCAAAAAACTTACACTTACTTACGTTATAGAAACAACGCTTGAAGCAATAACATAGTATAAAAAATACAATATACTATTAAAATACAATACTACGTAGAATATTCAATATTAATTAAGGTGAATTCTACCGTTGGATTTAGACGGCTACACAATTTTTAGTTAAGCGACCTAGGTGATTAAATGAGAGGGTAATTAAATGTGGCCTCCTCCTGAGTAAAGAGGACAAGTAAACAGCTCTGAACAGGGAGTCCCCAGAAGGCGGTTTCATGGTGCAAGTTGTGCCATCAATATTATTAAACAGGGACACTTTTTGAGGAATTTTGGGGGAGGAGGGTCATTACGGTTATGAAACATTACATAGCAGGGAACGAGGAGGAAACATGGACCAGACCACAGCAAATGTAATTGTGTAATCTGCGATTTTTCTAATATTACTTTCGTTTAGAGTGTTTTTATGATAAGGAGAGCAATGCAATTTCAAGAGAATGGTTGGAATCTCTGAATCACTGAATCACTGATAACCAAAGTTGATCAGTATTACAAGACGTAGTTGGGAGGATTTTATCGGAATTCTTTTTATTCAATTAATTATTGTCAGATTTTATAAAAGAGGATTGTCCAACTTAGGAAAGCAACACGGGGTCTGGCGATGGCGTTTGTTGTCCAATACCGACCTTTTTTTTATTCACCGAAAAAACTACTGAAGACAACCTATGTGGATTTAAACACAATCGTTAAAATATTTGATTATAAATAACTAAATAATATTGGAGAGAAAGCAATTCGAGAAAATGCTGTTCATCAAATCCATTGATGGATGGAGTTCGATACATGGAAGCATATCTAGAGCAATTGGTGGCGTCACCATTGAGTCTTGGCTCCCCATAGCCTTTTGATATTTATTATTATAATGTAAATAACCAAATTTATATTTTGATCTTTAAATTTAAATTAAATGTTCACAACTTACAACTAGTTTGGTTGGGTTGTTTTTGGATTGAAATGTATCGTTTTCCATCTCAAGTTTCAGTGTGAAGAACTTAAAATTTATAGCCTATTTTCAAGACAGTGAAAAAAAATCATTTTTAGAAGGATTTAGCTATTTATTAAATTCAATCAGGAAGAACCAACGAATTTGAAATCTCAATTAGAAGGCAAACAGGGATTGCCTGTTTGAAATACGATACTACAAAGTGAAAACTACACAATGGGGCAAGCTGACTAAGAGGATGATGATATGCAGGCGGGTCGATGAACGGAAGGGACTGACTCTCTTCGAGATTACAATGGAGACCGAACAGTACTGTCAGCACCGACTTCTTTCTGTCCAATCGACTTAATCGAGACTCTGTAAATTGGTTAAGCCTGTTCTGTTGGGCATTGCATCTAACTAGACAAACTAACTTTGCTCGAATTCAAAGTATCAGTTCTTTAAGACTTTTTAATTAATTATTGATCGTATTGGGTAGAATTAGTTTTATTTATTTTGTTATCATAGGACTTCACTTTCAGGAGTTTTTTGATCATGGGACGTTTAGCAGCCCAATAATTTACTAGATAACAATCCGTACAATGAAAAAAAAATGAGTCTGCAACTAACTGTATAAAAAAAAATTTAAAAACTAAAATTACAATCAAATGAATTTTTACATTACATACATTTTTGAAACTTCCATTCTAATGGATACCTTTTCAATGGCATTCAATACAACACAATAGTCTATTTTGTGATGAAAATACGACTAAAAAATGACATGAAAAGCGAGTCCAATTATCCAAGGTAAAACCCTTCAAAGCAACAAATACAGTGAGATTATTGGCTTTTAGGAATCTAACGATTCTGTATAAGCTTTCAAATTTATATGCGTATCAATTTTAATTCAATAAATAAAATAATTTTTTACTTATATTATTTTGAGAAACATTATAATTTTATATTGTTATATATATATAAACATACACAGACAGCTAGATATAAATTTTTTATTTTAATTTTTCAACTATGTAGGTATTTTCACCTATTTAAGCCCATTTGAACCTATGCTACATAGATATACGGGAAAGAAAAAAAGACTCACATACGTAAACTATAGACTTTTCAATCACAACTTTTCAGAACAATCATCAAAGCTCTTTGGTTCATCAGTAACATTACTTTAAATAAATACCTACAGATGCTAACAGTTTAAGACCACATATGAACATACTACAAAATACTTCACAATAACTTTCACGGACAACTCACTGATTCAAGGTATAGCGACAATTAACATGCCCGATAACCCATGTAGGAGGCTGAAAAGAAGCTGGATGAGAGATCTCCTCCACTAACTACAAATATTAAAATCAAGACAGGAAGGACGTGATGTAAATCCTTTGTTTTTTGTCCAGATAGTAAGTAGTACATTTATTTTTTGGAAATATATACACACACATATATATATACATATCATTTAAAAACATAATTTCCACTTAATTGTTTACACATATATCAGTTAAGTAAATTTTAAAAACTTCAATTTCAGGACAAAAAGCCAATTTAATTAAACCACTATCGTTTTTATTCCCTTGTATGTTCATATGGTGTTTTTCCCACGGCTAAAATGAAAAATATATTTTTTAAAAACAGTATGGTAATAAATTATGTTAATAATTTCAGTTAAAAATTAAATAAAAATATATGAAATTTTGCAGACATCAAAATATCCGAATTTTGAACCCCGGCCAAAAACATTTTCTATACAAAGCTATAAGTGGCCCATCACCGCCGTTAACATGGGGCTTGGGAGGATCCAGTTGTGAAGTTCCATTCTAAGCAGGCCAACTTGGAACTTGGAGTGCCCTCCAGGACACGGCTTGATAACTTCCTCACTGATAGATTTAGCTCCCAACTAGCACAGAAGGAATATGTTGATAGCCTGCCAATAGCCATCCTCGCGTCACTCACAGCATATTCTTGTATTGAAATAATGTTTACCGATTTAATTTAATTTCAAAATAAAATAAAAAGTTACTCACATTTCTATTTTTTTATTTCAATAACTTAAAAATAAATGTGACAGAGATCCACAATACAAACGAAACCTGACAGGATAGGTGTCAAATTAATTCTTTATTTGACATATTATTATTGGAAAACGTTGTGTCTTCAATTAGTAATAAATCCTCAGTTGATTGGAAATCTCCGATTAAAATCACAGTTGAATCTCCTATAATTGAAAGTTTACTTTTGCTGTCTGTCAGGTTTATTTCTTATTATTATTTTGTTTTGTTTTTTAGCTTAAACAGAACCTTACAACAGCTGTTAAGGTGACCAATTGACCATGGAAACAAATATAGCGTATTACAAAGAGTCTAAATTTAATTACAACTTTACAACAACTTTAATTATAAATCGTAAATATTTTCATATTCTATACTGTAAATTTTTTTTATGAAACAATAATGCAAATCATTTTAAATTAAAAATGTAAAATCAATTATCATTAAACATGGAATCCTGATTTACTTTCATTTTGTATATATGTATCCCTTATAATGTAAACTATAAATATAGCAACTTGCAAAGTCTCCGTCACTTAATATATTGGGACGGGGGGAGGAAGTCAACGTTAGGGTAACATAACAGTATTCAATGCATTGGAGGGAGAAGAGGACCACACATAAGGAAGTAGCTGAGAAATTAGTTTATTACCTGTAATATAATCTAATTATTACCCACACAGTTTATTGAATTTCTTGTGAGTTATTTTAAATAAACTAGTGCGAAATATTAGGGAGTGCCTTGCCCCACTACCAGTGCCAGCGCCTATGGTAACATAATTTATGTATTTGGTTCATTCAGTTAATCTTTTTTCTCTTCAAGAAAATTGGCATTTCAGGCATGAGGAAGAATAATACCCAGAAGAACCTCTTCCTGGTCTTGGTTTAGTTCCAGGAAAGGAGATATCTCATTCAGCTCCTCTTTAGTCGTCTCCTGATAGACAGGTCAGCTGTAGCCATTTCGTTGATAATTCCGTTGAGATGCTAGTGTAGTTTACGGTGAAATCGGGAGTAGAGAGTACTTATGTTTTGGTCGATAGTTGGTTGTCGTAAGTCGGTATGTAAAGTTTTATTGTTTACGTACCAGGGAATTGCTGTTATTAAATCTCATTTTAACATTTTGGATTGAAATGATTGTAGTTTTATGATTGCGCCTTTTTTGCAGAGCCGTAAATTTGTGAGGCTTATGTCCATGGTTTGAATAGGTAAGTGTATGTATTTAGTTTTTCTAATTTTCAGCTTTGATTTGGAAAAAAGGGAGTATAATATTTTTATTCGCTTGTTCAGAGTATTTCGTTTCATTTTGACATGTCGGCTCGAGAGTTCTTCTGTTGAATATTTACTGAGATAACGACAGTGTCCCTCTGAGGAATTTGGTTGTCGCCAATATAAACAGGTGGGCATGTGTCTCGTGAAGCGTGAATGTTATATTTTGTGATATGTCATGATTTAATCTAATTTTCCAAAGTGGACATCAATTTTAAAAAATTTAGTAAGTGATTTTGTATATTCAGTTAGGATATTCTGGAGTCGTGGTGTTTTATTAAAATTTTTGTATCGTCAGCGTTAGTAGCATTCAATGTTTCGGAGGTGGTAGACATTTCATGCATATTCATGCATAGTCATGTAAAGTAAAGCAGCCAATATTGATCCTGGAGGCACTCCTGCCGACACTGGTTGAATTGAGGAAGTGTCTAAGTCCTATTGGACAAAGAAAAGTCTATTATATGGTATATTTACGAAATATGGTACGGAATAAAGGTGTCAAATGGTATGGCTAGAGATGCAACGGATATCCTGGAAGTGCGGAGCTGGATGACAGCAGCCCAGAACAGAGAAGCTGGTGGAGGAGGCCAAGATTCGTCATTGAGTTGTAGTGCCGAGAAAGACAGATAGATGTGATATATTTAGTATTACCTTAATAATACATATAATATTTATTCACAAACAATCAATGTATATATATACGTATATATCCTTTACCACTACAAATCATCCAGTCTTATATTCAGTACTTTGTAAGAAGTACTGTTCCTTGGTCAATAGTTGTATGATGAGATTATTTGACCGAAATTATCCTCAAATGCCAGGTGTTTCCACTTCATCAATTATTTAATGTAGTTTTTTTTTTATCTATTATCATTAAAGACTTTGTAGACCTTTGACCAGCTGAACCGGCATTCTCTACCTCTAAGATCTTGGTCTATTCAAGTTTTCTGCACGCAGTTATCTTTGAAACCATCCATATGGTTTTTATACTCCTACGCACCTTTTTGTCTCCTACCAGCTGTTAAGGCATTTATTATTGTGTATATTGTTTCTGATAGATTGCTACAAGCTACATATTGGTTTATGAATTACTCCAAGCCCATCTTTACCTCATCACCATCATTTCAGAAAATACTGATTGACCAGAACTGCTTATCTTAATTAGTACTTCTCCTCCATGTATTCTGATTACTGATAACTCGGTGCAGACGATTTTCTACTAAAATCTTTCAATATTTCTTTCTAGAGTGCTGATTAGTCCTCACAGCTATATAACATAACTATTTTTAACATAGAAAACAAGGAGTCCTATAACTCTGTAATTACTACACCCTTCTTAGGTTTATGCTCGATATGACGGTATAAGAATCCAAAGATACCCTTTTCTCGTATCTATATTTCTTGTGATACTGTTTGAAAATTATTTAAATATTTAATTTTCTTTTCTTATTTACATTGCTTGTACAGTATGAAATCATAATGAATTAAATTGTTGTAAAATATTGTTTCAACTATTGAAATTGAGTTCAAATTTTCTTCCAATCGTTGAAAATTAAAGAAATTTTGTTCGAAATGTGGAAATTATTAGGTAATTTGGTCTCAAATCCTGAAATTATAGAGAAATTTAATTTAACCCTCACCTAAAAAATATTTTGTAGCGACTTCTTTGTATACTTTCAAACAATGGTTTAATCAAACCTGGTTCAAATGGAAGCCGAATTACAGTATGCATTCATCCAAGAGGAGCAAGCTATTGCAGTTTACTTCGATATGAAAAAAGCCTTCGATAAAACTGACAAATTTGCTATCCAAAACAAAATACACTCGCTAGGATTCAGAGGTAACTTACCAAAATTCATTCAAGGATTCCTTTCTAGTCGCTGCTTTCGCGTCCGTATAGGGAAACTGTTATCCAAGCAATGTAGACAAGTGAGTGGAGTACCACAAGGATGCGTTTTAAGTACAACACTTTTCGCACTGGCGGTTAGTGACTTGGGAAAAAATCTTCCACGCGGAATCAAAGTAATGCTCTTTGTCGACGATCTTCCTATTCTATACAGAGCGAAAGATGTCCTATCTGTAAAAGATAAGCTCCAAGAAGCACTGAATCGTATTGGTGGCTGGTCGAAATCATCGGGACTTTGTTTCTCATCTGAAAAAACTAAATGTATTCACTATAGCAGAAAACGAAATACCCCACAATCGCCAGAACTTCTTTTAGGTGACGCCATCTTACCATATGTCAACACCTGCAGATTCTTGGGATTATTATTTGATAAACGTCTATCCTGGGAACACCACATAAAATCACTCAAAGATACATGTACTAAAAAACTTCAGCTACTGAGAGTACTTAGTAGAACTAACTGGGGAGCAGACAGAACTACCATGATTAAAGTATACCAAGCTCTGATCGGCGCAAAAATAGATTATGGTAGTTTTGTCTACGGTTCTGCCCGGAAAAATGCTCTAGCCAAGCTCGACTCCGTGCACCACACTGGAATACGCCTTGCAACTGGAGCCTTTAGAACAAGCCCAACCCTGAGCATTTGTGTCGAATCTGGCCTTACACCACTGCACTTTAGAAGACAGATACTTGCAATAAACTATATTACTAAATTATACCCACAAACTTCACACCCCTCCCATAAATATGTTTTTCAATCTAAATTCTCAAAAAGATTTAAAGAAAAAAGGAATACCACATTACCATTGGCAGAAAGAATGTCTCTTATTATAAATAAACTAAAACAAATAACATTACATGAAATAGGAAAAGAAACAGCCCCTTGGACCTATATACAACCTAAATTAAATCTCCAACTCACCCCCAATTCACCAAAGATACTACATTACCTGCAGATTACAAAGAAAAATTCCACAAAATAATCATCACGTTACCTGAACATCTTCTAATATTCACCGACGGATCCAAATCAGATACATCTACTGCTTCAGCTTTTGTCACTCCTGATACTACCTACAAATATAAATTACACCATCTTTGTAGTGTTTACACAGCAGAGATGAACGCCGTAGCAATGAGTCTCCGATACGTCATGAAGAAGCCAGTTGCAAAAGTGGTTGTTGTATCGGATTCCCTAAGTACTCTGAAAGCTATGAATAACATGTATCCAGACCATCCAGGTATACACTGCATTCTAAGTCTTATAAAAATGCTTCATGGAGTTGGAACAACGGCACATTTTATCTGGTCGCCTGGCCATATAGGAATTAAAGGAAATGAAATTTCTGATAGAGCAGCAAAGGAAGCTCTTACTCTTCCAGGCCGCGGTAAAGTTTTTTTGACACCATCTGAACTTGCACGACCTCTGAGAGCAACCATATTCCAAGAATGGCAAAGACGGTGGGACAACAGCGCACCTAGCAAATTAAAAACAATAAAGAAAGAGGTGCAACCGTGGACCAGCTCCAGACGCAGCAGTCGTAGAGAAGAGGTCGTCCTCACGCACATACTAGACTGACTCACCTCCACCTCATAACAAAACATTCTATCCCCCGATGTCAAAAGTGTAACCAATCATTAACTATAAAACATATTTTGGAAGAATGCCCTTTTTACACCGCAAGATTAAAAGATTTTGGAATACCCCAGTATATATCAGCACCCCTGGGAAATCAAGAAGAAATCGTTACCAAAGTCATCAAGTTCCTGGATAGTGAAAGACTTACAAACTCATTTGACAGCCTTTTTTTATTTATTTTTTTATTTATTAATTTTTTTATTTATTTTTTTTTATCTATTTATTTTTATTATATTTTCTCTTATTATTATTTTTTTTTTCACTTGATTACATTTCATTTTAAATTCATTTGTTTATTAATCTCAATTCATTTATTGATTCTACTGCTATTTTTTAAAGTTTATTTATTTATACATTTTTTATACATATTATTACCTATAAATCTATTATTATCCTTATTTATTTATTTTATTCTATCAATCCATTTCTTTATTTATTTTATTTTTTATTTTTTATTATTTTATTTATTTTTTTATTTTTTTGTACCAATCATCCAAATAGTACTAAATGATGTTATTTAGTTGATCGGGCGCTTATGACCTGGATGTTTTGCGCCTAGACATCGAAACAAACAAACAAACAAACAATGGTTTAATATAGTATTTGATGTTATTTTTATAACTGAACCTCCATGGCACTTTATTATAGCTGAATAATGAGTATTTAAACATGTTATCGGCCATTGTGATGGTATTTATTATATAGTATTTAAAAAAATATATTTTATTTTGTAGCTAGATAAAATATAAGTATTAAAATACATTTTCGTATTTCAGTAATTAATCGAATTACTGATTGTTTATTATAAAATACTGATGTCATTCGTAGCATCACCCTTATTCCGAGCCACGCATTGACCAGACAACTAAAAATAATAGCGAGAACAATTGTAGTAATGAGAAAACTTACAGGCTCCAATTATAGAAGGGGCCATAAAACACTGAGGACTTATTGTATAGAATGCGTTAGGCCCGCACATGAATATGGAAACATCACCAGATGGTGATTGTCGCAGCTTTTTAACGTCATGGAATGTGCCATGGATCAAAAGTACCATAAACCGCGGTCGCTAGTTTACTTATTGTACGTTTATTCGTTAAATACTATGTAATATAACCTTCCTATGGAATATTCATCGCCATATTCTTTCTGCAGTGTGTGGATAACGTTTATGGGATGATAGAGAATAAAAGCTTACAACTTGTGAGTTAACCAGATGTAGCTCTATGACGCTAGATTAGCTTATTGTAGCATTTCGGATTTGAAGCACGTTATTGATTCCATCGGACGAGAGGCCATACACAGTGACTTTTTAGAGGAAAATATCTCTGATTAAAGATGTCAGTTAAAAAAAACCCATTTCTCCTTTGATAGGCCGATGAAAAAAAGTTGTGTTAAATATATATTAATACTTCAAAGAGCTTCTAAAATAACAGATCAATAATTAACGGATTTTATAAAAGGAACAGAAAGAATTATTTGGAGCTACTGATGACGAGAATCTTTATTTCAGGAAATTCGAAGCGGAAATTCCGGAAATCAATTGTTCCACCTGTATGCATACACAAGGATATATTTCTCATCCATAAGGATCGGATAAATATTTGAAAAGAAAATGCATAGAATATCCAGAATAATAAAATTTTAACTATTAAAAATTTTTAATAGTTAATAGTTTTTGAAATTAAAAACCTGGAGCAGCTCGCTATCATAAAACTTTCACTTACCCGTCAACTTTAATAATTAAATTTTTGCTAAAATTGTGCTAATTAATATGTCCGTTTTCTATTTCAAATAGCTACTCATTTTTAGTGAAGCAATTAAAGATGACTATTCCGTAATGATAATATTTATTCCCTTTCCCTTACATAGATTTATTTTATTAGTATATAATACTGTCAAAATAGTTTTTGAAATTAAAAACCTGGAGCAGCTCGCTATCATAAAACATTCACTTACCCGTCAACTTTAATAATTAAATTTCTGCTAAAATTGTGCTAATTAATATGTCCGTTTTCTATTTCAAATAGCTACTCATTTTTAGTGAAGCAATTAAAGATGACTATTCCGTAATGATAATATTTATTCCCTTTCCCTTACATAGATTTATTTTATTAGTATATAATACTGTCACAATAAGGACATTAGATATAATAATAAAATATTTCATTAACACCATACTATAAAATAACCAGAGGAAATAACCAACTTTATGCTTATCACATAGTTGAGGAATGGATGACGGTGTAAGGTGGGGGGGCTAAGGTACTTGAGTGTCCGGTTTTGAACGCTATGGGTTCGATTCCCACCTGGGTCGGTTAATTATCATTTGACGGTGGCTCTGGGATACCAGTATTGACAGGGGAAAGGACGGGGAGTTATGGTAGCGTTAAAAGTCCCTCCGGTAGCGGGATTTCAACTCGTAATCTTCGGTTTTAGGTTACCCAGAAACGCGTATTTTACACACGCTCGGATTTATCTCTCCATCATCTGTGTTGATTATATATTACAACTATTGTGACAATCATTGTTATCCAAAGCCTTCATATCATGATAAATTGAATTAACAGTTTCTTTAAGTAGTTCTTCATAGCCCCTTCTCCACCATGCGTTAGTGCTCTCAAATCTTTCAATACTTCTTTCTAAGGTGCTCAGTGCCTAGGTTTCACAACCACATATCAGAACTGGCTCTATCATGGCATTGTACGAGCATGATTTGAGACTTGCTGATATTTTTCAAGAAATCTATATTTTTTAAAAAGACAAGATAGCTTTGTTTACTCTCGTCTTACGTTCCCACTTACTAACCTACACTCAGCCTCAAAATGTTAGGCATACTTAAAAAATTGTTACCCCTACCCTCCCATCTTTTCAAATTACCCACAAAACATTATTAAAATAATCTGTCACTCACCTGAAGTTAATCAGCAGCCTGCTTGTATTTTGGTTCTCAAGCCAAGAATACATAGATTGTTTTTCTATTTTTCAAATTAAAGTTAAGGCTCGTCAAAATGTAAAACCCGCTCTTTGCTAAAAATAAATAAAACTCATTTTAATTCTTCGCGGCCTTTCCACCACCATTTATTAATTCTAAAATTCTGTTTGGCAATGAATCGTGGAATTGTTTGATTGTTTCTTGAGGTAATTTTTCGAATGAAGCCCGAATTTCAGATTTCTATTCCTCGATTGTTCCGAACTGTCTTGACTCAGAGTACATCCTTCTTGAAAGAGTTTCCCAAACATTTCCAAAAACATTCAGGTCTGGGGAGACAGCAGTCTAATTTGGCAATTGGCAATTGGCAAACCAGTCTTTAATAATTTTTACTGATTGTGTTGGAGCATTGCCTTGCTTGAAAATGGTGTGCCTTCAGAAATGTCATTAAAGTCAACTTTTGTTCCTCTCACAAATTTTTATATTCAGCTGAGTTTACTACTTACTTCTTTGTTGATGAAACAAAGACCAAATTTGATTTCTTTTTGTAACCAATTGATATTCAATCCATAACTTTTCCTCCTCCCAAGGAGCAACAAAACACTTAAGGACAGAGGTCGGCAAAAACTCCAAAGGACCGACACCGGTATTACGTGGGCATGTTTGGAGAGGATCAGAAGGCTTGTCTAAGTAAGGGAGGGAACAGAAACACCTTCGAGAAAGAGGAAACAGCCGTACGGCCTGGAGGCGTGGTCATTCTTTGTGCTACTAAAATTCAATCAATGAGAACCATTCTTGTCCCACCCTGAATATTTCTATAAAATCTACTGAGAAGGAAGAAATAGGGCGGATGTGGAGAGCCAACCCTGAGGAGATGTCTAATGTGGAGAGCCGGCCCTGAGGAGATGTCTTATGTCGAGATCCAGCTTGGAGGAGAGGTCTTATGATGATGTCCGGCCTTGAGGATGGGTCTCTTGTTTTCTTTAGTATTGGGGACTGAAGCCTTGGCCCTACATAGACCATGATGATCCTGCCAGAGCTTTGAACCATGATTTCAACTTAACAGATGCAACGATGACATCTACCAACTACAACCACTTCATATACAATAGATAAGTTTTATTCCCAACAATAAATTTACCAATGTTATAATATTTCATGGCAAAATAATTCTCAAAACGGTCCATCTGAAATCATGCCTTCACAGTTCATTGTTGAATTCATTGATTCTTGTAACTATAATTTGTAATTCTTGTAAATATAATTTGTATATATTAAAAATTGAAATATATTTAGTTTGTTAGTAAAAGTTATTTTAATTCTGCCACCTATTTATATCATTATAATCACAGGTAATGCTGGTAGTTAAAAAGCATGATAAACACAAACCAGCCTTTGAGAAAAGAAATTCAATTTATTAATTCTGGACCAAATATATTGTAGACCGAAATTTATTTTACTAATTTTTATTAAATAATTCTGGATAATTATCCAGTGGCATCTCAAATAAATTTCAACATCCCAAAACGTAGCATCTTTTATATTTCATCTCTTTTTGGGAAATAAGAGATAGCAGTTCCCAAAGAATAACCATTTGTACGTGAAAAATAAAAACAGAAGAAGTGGGTCAAACTTCAAGTTTCAAGAGTCTTACCAAATTAGTTTCTGGCTTTGGAAATTTAGTGATGAATACAGAAGATAGACCATCAATTATCTCATAAAAAATAAAACTTTTAATAAAAATTGAATTTTCAAAAAAGAATCAACCAAATGGTAAAGTTTCCTGTATTTTTTTTTTCAGGTTCTTATACGTTACCACGTTCTGATGATTTAGGGTCAGATAATTCGATAGTAGTAGAATAATCAAAAGTGCAAACAAGATAAAATATTCGTTCATTTGGTCATCCAAGTCGGGGTACTTGTAAAGGGTTGTTTTTTTTAATCCTTTGTTTTCTTTTCCAACAATATTTAACCAAAGGATATTTTCAATTTAACCAGAGATCTAGTGCATAGAGCTCAATGGTAAAGGGATTATTATCAGTATTAATTATTAATATTTCATTCATAAAAATATATAAATCTCTCTCTCTCTCTCTCTCTCTCTCTCTCTCTCTATCTCTCTCTCTCTCTCTCTCTCTATATATATATATATATATATATATATATATATATATATATATATATATATATATATATATATTGGAATATAAACCACATAATAAAGGGGAAAATATTATATAATATTAAACATGAAAATGACAATATGTTGCATGAGTGATAACTTGGCTGTTCTAGTAGACCAATCTCCGAAGCCCTTCATCCCTCAACTCAAACACAGAACTAAGTTCGTAAGTACCGAGGAAGGACGGGTAATAATGGGCGAATATATTCTCCCATCCAAAGTTTATTTAACAAACATTGGAGGCAGTATTAAGTCAACAATTCCTACATAAAACCAAAAGATAAATATGTTTTTAGATATCATAACAATTGGGCAAATACATGTATTTTAATTTTTTTTTTTTTTTTGTCGATGAGAATTAGATTATAACAATGAAAATGCAAAACGTGCCACATTTCTCTGATACATATTTGAAAAGATAATTCACGTTAAAGAATAAAGGTAGGAACAGAGCTATGTCATGACACCGCACAGTGTACATTTGTAATGTTAGATATAGTTCACTCATTTATTCCAAAAGTTTAGGCATGAATAAAAATAATGATTTCCAAGATTTTCGATGGTTTAAATAAAAAGCCTGTTTCTACCAAACTAATTTTGCAACTTGTTTTACATCATTTAATATTTGTGGTACCTGTGAAAGGTATGTTGAGTGAGATTTTGTTGATTCTAATGGGTATCACCAGAAAGCTAAGTTCTCTCTTTCTTTGAGTCTAATGGACTAAACCATGCGGCTATTACAGAGATGATTATAACTCAGTAAAAATAGCTAAAACACATGGACCGATATCAAGAAAATTCATAATTGGCTCTAAATATGCGGATTAATTCCTTATCGAATGTAGAACAAACCATGAAAAGTCCGCTAAAATTCCATCCAAAATGGGGGTCAAAGATGGCCACCTCGCACTTTCTGTCTGTATTTATGTTTTACCTAATCTCCGTCAAAAACCATTTTTCTTGAATTCAAAATGAACTAATAAAATCTTCAAGGATGCTTGTTCTGGATTCCATCGAAGTTCAGCTGATAAAAAAAATAATAAATGAGATATAAATTGATATAGTTGGCGCCAATAAAGCGAAATTTTCTTGAATTTAGTTCTATCACCCCTCATAACTTTGTAACTACTGACAAATGAAAAATAATGTTTTTAATATTTTTTGTAGTATTTAATAAAAGGAATATTAAAAAAATTGTTTTTTTTTATTATTTACTGAAAAATGGTGGAGATATGTTATTTTTTAATAAAAAAGACGCGTTCTCAAAGTTGAAGTCCATGGCGTACTATTCGAATTGAATAGCTAGTTATGAACTAGAAGCTACACACAGTTTCATTTAACTGGAGGACATACAATTAGAAACGTTTTTAATTGTAGATAATCGTAGATAGGTATGACTTTATTTTATGTTTTTAATTTACTTATATTTAGGTTATTTTATTTTTTTATTGTATATAGTTTTTATTTATTACGTTGAAACTATAAAACTAAATACGAAAACGTTAATGAAAGCCGGTAAAAAACTAGGACTCGAAATAAACGTGGATAAAACAAAATATATGGTTAGCTGAAAAAATGGCGATACTACTGGTGATGTCGATATAGTAATATGTTTGAACAGGTAGATAAATTTAAGTATCTAGATTCTACGATAACTAGAAAAACCGAAATTGAAGAAGAGATTAAGGTTAGAGTGAAGGCGGGAAATGCTTGTTATTTTTCTGTGACAAAACTACTTAGTTCGCGCCTCTTGTCCCGAAACTTAAAAATTAAAATCTATAAAACAATTATCTTGCCTACAGTTCTTTATGGATGCGAAACTTGGCCGCTTACATTAAGGGATGAGCAGGGTCTTAAGGTTTTTGAAAATAAAGTATTGCGTATAATATTCGGACCGAAGAAGGATGAGTTAACCGGAGAGTTCGGACGGTTACACAACGCCGAATTGCGTGAACTGTATCCGAGTAATATAATTGAGGTAATTTCGTCGCGGCGAATCAAATGGGCTTGTAAAGTTGTTGGGCTTAGTAACGAGAGAATTCCTAAAAGATTAATATTTGCTGTGCCGAATGGTAAGCGTCCGAGGGGTAGACCGAAGCGAAGGTGGGAAGATTGCATTAAAGCCGATCTGAAGGGACTGGGTTTGGACTGCGAACGGTGGAGGGAGGTATGTAATAAGCGATTGGTGGTGTCGGCATCGAACCTTCGGGTTCGCTAAGCCTTTTATTATTTATTTTGTTATATAGTTTTTATTTATTATTATTTAGTTATTATTTTACTTTTGTTAATTTTTTTTTTTTTGTACATGCGGTGTGAATGTGTTCATTTATCAATATAATTATTGTCCCCGTGACAGAATATTATATGTCTAAATAAATAAATCAAATCAACTCTTCAAAAAAAAAATTTGTAGATAAACCTCATCTGAGCTCACAACTTCGGTCTCTCGATGGAAAGCCGTTGCTTTCTATACGAAAATTTAAATTAAAATGGTAAACTTCATGTTTCATTTATCGGAAGAACTGACGGCTGAAATTCTTATATGGTGTAAAGAATGTGTCCCTAAAATAGAATTCACCTCGACTAACGATGTAATCGATTGCACTTTGAAAACTGACGACGTCAATGATATTGAAATAGTCCTGTCGAATGGAAGTTGGATGTACGAAAAATTCAAATTTCAATTTCAGGTTTCTCTTCGGTGTTTTATGTTTTACATGTAAAAGTTTGTATTACAATCCGAGACATACGTAAAAAATAGCGAAATTTCTGCACCTTTTTAGTTTTTTGGATATGAATCCGAAACTACGCATTTTATCTTCATTATTATTCTATACAAAGTTAAAAAGTATAAAATCTTCTAAGGATTTTTAACATGGCTTTTTATTATAAGACCAACGAGTGATTACTTGACTGTCTGCTTGTAGTAAAATACTAAAAAAGGCGGTTCCTCTTCTCCCTCCTCCCTTCCAATAAAGAAAACTGATAATCTATGCATTTCTCAAAGAAACCTTTAATAATCCTTTTGAAAAAGCATTAAATTTCTTATAAAAGTCATAGATATAGACTCATTGTCAAAATGTTAGACACGCCCATTAAAATTAAAGAAGCTTTTCATGTTTTCTTGTTATTATTAAATGTACCTGTTATTAAAAGTTTCCCTGGGTTATTGCCATCTTTATGCCTTTTCGACCACAGTGCACCGCTTGGCTCATATCTTTATCTTATACTTTTTAGCTTAGAACAGTATATAGCTTCAAACCTCTCATCCAAGAAACATTTTTCCTTTTTTTCTCTCACCCAGTCGTGTCTGAATAAAATATTTAGTATGAAAGTTATATTATATTAATTTTTAAGAACGGATGTTAATAAATTGGAACTGAGAGAAACTTTACCGTGTTTGTAAGTGCAAACGTCACTCTACTGTGGATGTAGGCCACACCTATGGTTTCCACCTACCTCCGAAAAGCCCAGATATTTAATTTTTTTTTTTTAGTTTGAATCTCAATCTCCGTTCTTTATCACTTTAATTCTACTCCAGCTAAAATCCATACAAGTGAACAATTGAACAATTGAATCATCGTATTCACTAATTTTTAAACTTATTAAGTGATATATGTTTAATATTCACTCTTTTAAATTTCTCTTTACTCGTTGTAAGTTGTAAATTGAATCTAAATTTCCTTTTAGATTATTTATTATTTATTATTATATTATTTATTATTATTACATAAGGATTATTTATTATTATGGAGCAATGTCCGTTGTTATCCATAGGTGAGTAAGCATTGATTTTATAGTAGTGTGGTCAGTACCACACACACATACCTCCATTATCTTTGTACCACATTCACGACTTAAGACGATTGTGAGTTGTAAAGGGTGGATTGACTTGAGAGGAGGAGCCCGTACAAGACTCGATTGCCCAACTTGCCACAAGGGAATTCACTGCCTCAATAGAAGCCAACCCAAATCCTCTTGGCACAGATCCTGGACATCAAGCAATATTATTGTTGATCATTCAGAATACAAGTGTGAAAAGAAAGTTTTACATCTGCGAATAATACTTAAACTGACATAAACTGGTTTGCAAAACATTTACTTATTGTCACGTTATAGAATGCATTGTAATAAACATAATTGTCTAAAAACACATTTTATTTATAAAAATAAGAAATTAACAAATAATGATTTTTTAAATATTTTTCATGTTAGATAGTTATGAAATTGTTTTTTTTTTTCCTGTACGATTTCTGTCATAGGAATTTATAAGTGGCAAACTTAATATTTCTAGCCCTAATATTTATGTTTTCATGAAAGTAATTGAAGCAATCAGTAGGTTTCTTTATTTTAAACGTGAAATCGTGGAAGTTTCAAACTTATAGCCCTGGCAGAGCCGGAAGAGTAGAATTAACTGTAAACTAGATCAAATGAAGTAAAGTCAGCGAAAGATGTTTATTCGCTTATAAAATATAATATTATCAAGATAGCCTATCCAACACACAAAATTTAAAGTAACAATGTACTTAATAAGTGCCTAGCTGTCCCATTGGAATATACTCATCCAGTTTAATAGTTAGGCAATAAGACGTAGCTATCCCTGAATTTGAACTAATTCATTATTTTATCCACTCAAGACCAATTTCTATGGTACATTAGAGCCATGATTTGTAGTTATCTCACTAACAGTATAGAAGTCTCTTACTAAGAGTAAAAAAGCCATAATCCAAAGCCATAAGTCATAAGCCAGAATTTTTATTTTATTTATTAAATATATCAAAAAGGTTCTTTCTAATTATCCTTAGTGCTCATAAGTTCATCCTCCTCATCTACCTTTTCAATAGATTTTTGTTCGTCATCGGCGAACACAAAAAGCAATATTTCAAATTCGGTTAAAGCAAGTTGTCATCAATTTTCAAACTTATTTTATTTTCATCCCTACCTTCCATTTAAAACGATATAGGAGTTTGCAGTGACTTGATACTCATTGCTGCAAAACAAATCACTGTTGCAAGTTCATATTTTTACATTGTGATGCATTGCTATGCACACAGCCTGCTGGATTCATTTTTCTTGCTAATTTCTTCTTCTGTCCTGTTCGGCGGCCTTCCAAGAACTATTTCTTCATGCCTACCCAAGGAGAAGTAGGGTTGGGTCCCCTTCTTTCCACCCGCACATAAAGCTTTTAAAGTGGTTTCGTTGAGACAACGGTTGAGGGAAGTTGCTTTCTCATAAATTTCCTTCATCAATTTGGCCCTCAGTGTCTAATATTTGGTGCAAGGTAAGGATGTGCTCAGCACTTTCTGGTACTCCACAAGTGGGGTGTGAGGGATCGATGTTTTTACCATGTTTAAAAAGCTCTGAAACCCCCATCCTCTGTGAGGATCTTTGAGACCCAGTAGTCCGGGAGGACCCATGTCTTTTCTAGGTGCGATTCGACGTTGGGAAAGAACTTTCTCAGTGTGGATCCGTTTTGATTTGTTACCCATCGCCGGTTCCATCTCTCCATCAACAATCTCCAAACATGGTTTCGCAGAACATGGACTCCTCCATAGAAAAAAACACTATGTAATCATATTCTATTAAGTCGTAAAAGGAATGTTAATACACCTCCAACCATCATCTTAAATGGGTGGCCCTTGTTTTTAGGAGAAAACTTTAAGTTTGTTAGTCTTCATCTCGATCGCAAGTTACCATGGCTATTCCATATAAATTAACTCGAAATGAATTGTACAAGCAAGATAAAGCTTATAAATAAATAGTGCTATAATCAATAACTCCTCATCAGAATCATCTCTCATAAAAGAAAACTACTGTCTCCACTTTTTGCCCAATATTTAACAGATGGTCTATACAAATATTGGGCCGTTTATCCTATATAATACCTTATTTTGAATTATATAATATCTTATTTTGACATGTTGGGGGTAGAGTTCATGTCAAACGGTCCAATGTTTCGAAGTATTGTAGGTTACAATAAGAAGTAGCCATTCACGAAGGCTTAGGCGTTATTTTATAATTTTATGAAATAGACTCTATACTGCTGACAATCATACCATAAGTAAAATAAATTAAATGGAATAACAGAAAAAAAATAATACTAAAAATAAATATATACATATGTAAACAAAAAATAATCTCGAACTAATCATAATAACAAATTATTAATTAATTAATCACAATAAAATTAAAAAATCGTCGACTAATTATAATTACATAATGGTGTAGAAACCATAAATTAGTTTTCCTAAGACCGCTAAAAATTGACGTATAAGTAATGCACTTAAAACTTTGTTTGGGATAATTTAAATAATGAGTTGTTCGTGTAAGTTGGCTGATGGGTATGATAAACGAATTACTAATGTTATTAAGTTCGATCGTGTCAATTAGTACTTGACGGGCATAGAACTGGCCTGGGGAAATTCAAAAAGATACTTCGCTATTTTATTCTTGTTAGTTTAGGACAATTAAACACGAAGGAGTGCTTTATTAGATACAACATAATTAAATACCACGAAGATAATTTTAAATGAACAGAAACAATTTTTCTATTTCAAAACTGTGGTAACTCAGGTATCCCTTATTTTTCTTATGTATTGTATATCTCATGTAGCTGATCTACTTTTAATTTATTCAAAATGTTGAACGGGCCATTTTTTTTTATTATGTTATTTTGGAAACGTTGGAAGGGCTTCAGTGTGACTTCAGTGAGAATGATGATAAGCCATACATCAAAGCAGGTCTAAAAATACTTTAGTATATTAGTTATTTAATTAATTAGTAATTTAAGACGTACAACGCCGGGGATCTTAAAAAATGATGTAGTCTATAGATTTTAAGTTTTACAGACCTATCAAACTAAATATCCAGATAAACGATGGACTGAGACGTCGGCTGAATAGTGTTTCCAATTTTTTTTTAATTTTTGGAAATCTGCTTCACTTTCCTCTTTTAAAAGAGAATCTGTTTTTGAGCTATTTAATTTTATATTTAAGAATTCCAAAGTCTGTACAATTGCTTGGCATATCGAATCGGCTTCACCTGGTGCTTTGGTTGCGGTTATACTTGCACTGTAAACGGCTATATCGTCGACGAACATGGTAACAGTATCATATTTGCAGTTGTGCCCTATGATATCCGCCATTTAAATAAAAAACAGTAGAGATGAAAGAACAGCTACTTGAGGCACATCGCAGGTGAGAGGAATAGTTGTGGTGTGTTCGTCTTGTACTCATACTCATCAGGCTTCGATTTGTTAAGAACGATTTTATGATACTATAGAGCTGTTCTGGACGTTCAAGGTCAATTTTTTTTCTGCCAGAAGATGATGTAAGAAGATTTATTAAAATCTTGGCAGATCTTGGAAGATCTGTTGTTTCATTAAATGGTGTTCAGTGCTGACCTATGCTTTGAATGCTGCTTGTTCTTATGAGAATGTCCCTCACAAAAATCTCTAATATAATTGAAGATTATCTTTTCAAACACTTTTGCGCGGTGTTGCTTTAGACTGATGGGTATGGAGTGTTTTTGAAAATCGCCTGTTTTAGTCAGTTTCAGTAGAGGACACTAGCGGATCCAGGATTTAATTTTGGGGGGATTCAGCCCGGAAGCTTTTTTTTCATATAATTACTATCGAAAAACAGAAAGAAACTAACTACCTATATGAAATGGTGTTTAAGTGATTCCTTAAGTCCTTTTAAATGTAATTACACGAACAATAATACTTTAAGAGGTATTTTTAAATTTTTTTTTGTTCATAAAACATGGTTATGTTTTACCATTTTGAGGGGGGCTTCAGCCCGAAAGTCCCCCCCCCCCCCCGTAGATCTGCCCGTGGTAGAGGAAACTGCGATGATGAATTGATGTCTGAAACAAATTTATGATAATAATTAATTTTTTTTTATTCCTTAAGTTGTTTTTTTTATTACATACAAACAAAATATCTCTTATATTCATTAAAAAATGTCTTTGATCAAAAAAAGGTTCAAAAACGAGATTCAGCATATCAAACGAGATGCTTAGACAACATATCAGTAAAATCTGTGCAACTAAAACTGAAATGGATATGGAATAAAGCCGGTTTTATCCCAGCACTCTGAAATGTAAACTGGGCTTAAGACCAAATCTAATTGGTTTGCTAACACTAATCAAATAATATCTACATAATCTATCTGGGTGGGAATAGACCGCGAAATTTCCCTCAACATCCTCTGGGTATTGATTCCTCATCACTGTCTGTAACTCTTACGTATAGAGGACATGGTTTGTAACTTACAGGCCTCTTGTCTTCATCGCCACTGCCTTAGCGATCGATACATGGTACAATAAGGTACGGCATATACCACGCCTACGTCACAAGATCTCTTTGTCCCAATAGTCCCTTGTTCTTACATTTGCCGAACAGGCCATTGATCTCATGGGCATTTCCATACTTGGCAACATGGCTCAAGTAATTGATTCCAGGTATTCAACAACGAGAACAAGTGTTCACTCTATTCAAAATATTTTGAAAATAGCTTTAATTATGAAATTTTCATACTAATTATTACCATGTAATCACACGAATGTAAAAACAGTAATGAAGTATTGAAAGGTAGTCTAATAAACGTTCTTAAAACCACGAAGAAACTTTTATTCTATCAACCGATTTTTTTTCTAGTTTCTAGTCTGAAGATGGGATAATAAAGTGATCCCGAAACGTCATAAAAATAGAGAAAAATTTTTTTGGGAGAGTTAACTGTTACTTAACTTTATTCAAATACCTTAGATAAATAGACATCTTCCTTAGGACTTATGAACAAAAGAAGAAAATTTTATTCTATCAACCGATTTTTTTTAAT
The DNA here is from genome assembly GCA_928085145.1 of Nezara viridula. Classification (NCBI taxonomy): domain Eukaryota; kingdom Metazoa; phylum Arthropoda; class Insecta; order Hemiptera; family Pentatomidae; genus Nezara; species Nezara viridula. The sequence continues at coordinate 39,904,093 of OV725079.1, forward strand.
TCTTATTTTAAATTAACAACTGTCAGAATAAACTGAAAAGCAGCAAATGTGATATGAAATATTACAATGACATAACAAGAATCCGTAAGTAAGGTACCCATGGCCATATCGTTCGTTCCTGATATTGATGTTGCTTGGTTCAGCAACGCTATTATAATAAACTTGTTTTAATATTTTAAAGAATTCAAATGTTTTTATCAAGTAAATTCTCTTTTGACTTTAGTAAAAGATCTATTTTGTTTTCTTGAAGGTGAAAAACATAAGTGGAAGTCTTGTATAATATGTTTAACTGTTCGTTGGACATTGCAACTTTCGCAGGGTAGAGGTTTATGTCCCCTTAATAAATAAGCATCAAATTATTTTTCTTGCATAGTCTATTTGAGGTGTTGTGTTTGAAATTGTTACATTTTATCTGTTTTAGCTGTCATTCTTGATATTTCCATTTTATAAACTTCTAATTTTATTTTCATAAGACAATATTAGATAGGACTTTATGGAGTATTATAATCGAGATTTTTTATAGTTTATTTGCCATGTGAGCCCCCTCATCTACTAATTCATTTCGAGTGATTTCGGAGTGTGAAGGAAAACCTAGATGAACACGATTTTACGCCCTTTCTATTTAAATTGTCACCAAATGTATCTTATTTCTCTAACTATAGTAGTTTCAGGTCTGTAATTCTCAATGACAAATATAACACTCGAGTCCATTACCATAGCCCATTCAACACATTCATTTGTCTCGAAGGCACATTTCACATAAACTAGGACCTACAATCAGGGAATTTTAAAAAGAAGTTGGAAGTTTCATTTTCTGAAATTTATTATGTCAACCAACATTTTTAAAAAATCAAGCCATGTGGAGACTGCAGCAGTTCTTAAAACGTAGTCCTGTTGTGGAACATCATTTAAAATCATTGTGTTTCCACAATCACTAGAAAATCTAGCAGAGAGTTGACTAAGGAAATAGCCGATGCTACAAGGACCCAAGTTTCATCCGCCTTTATCACAAAGAAATTCCTATCGTTTGGCCTTAGAGGTTATAAACAAGCGAAAACTACTTAATTTTGACAAAAAAACACGAAAATTAAACGGAAAAGAATGGAATAAATATTTATGGAGAAATGAGTCAAAATTTAAAGGCTTTGGTTACAGAAGGTATGTCAGAGAAAATCTTTAGTGCAATGTTTGGATGAATGTTTACAACCAACTGTAAAACAAGGTGGTGGCTTCATAATGGTTTGTGTTTAGACAACTTTCTAATTTAATAAAAAAAGGAAAATAACTTTAATGAGTTCAACTTAGATACCATTCGACATTGTTTTGACAGTGGACTGTATTTTTATTGAATGTGATAGGTTATATGATTTATGAAAAGTAATTCACTCCTTTATGATGCCATATAAAGATCTGCGAGGGCTCCTGTCATTCTTTTCAGGTCCTCTCTATTCGAAAACTTGGCCTCAAATGAGACGAGAGAGGCTCTTAGATAATGCCGCTTAATTATTTTCAGATCTCTGTTTTTACAACTCACCGCAAGGCGGCGCTCGGGAACAAAATCACGTTCACAAAACAGTTTGGGTGTGTTTCTAGCTCTGGAGTTGGATACCTCTTGTGAATAGATGGAAAACTAGATGAATAACGGTACCATAGTATCCTTATATACCATACAATACTATCTGGGCTTAATCTGATTGGACACAACTTTATTTTTCAGCTATATAACGGTAAAAAAAATTGCTATTTTGCCATTATCTGAAATAAACTTTTCACATCATTGTAATGTATTTTGAAGTGTTGAGTTCACATTTGTAGTCTTTTCTCAATTTCTGTTCTTTCGAGAATAGAAAGGATCATGAATTATTGAAAATTAATACATAGACCAGAAATGTTAAAATTTAAATTAATGGCTTTATCGTAACTAATAACGTGCCCTTCATTACTTCAGTAATTCCAAGTATGAAATTCCCAAGATATCTCAACTAACTCTTGAAAATTAATATTTTACTAAATTTCTCAAAGGGCAATATGCAAAACAAATTCTGAGAAAATTAAGTCTATTAAAGCCTAATTTAAACTTAATTTATCAAACTTGATTTATTTATGAAACTGTTTATCGAACTGGTATTATTACTTACATCATCGGATCACTTCTTTCATCGAATATTTAGATGCATTAGGAATCAGAGGTGGCCATCTTCCTTCAAATACTTTACTCCCTCCATTTTCAACTTTCGCAGATAATTTAATTACTCTCATCTTCTTCGTAACGGTGCTAGTAAAAGCGAATTCATAAAATTTGTAGTTTTCATACAATTGCAGATGTGCTCTGTAGCAGTAGCGGATCCAGGATTTAATTCAGCCCGAAAGCTTTTTTTTTTTCATAAAAATAACGATAATTACTTTGGAAAAAAGAAAGAAATTAACTACATATATGAAATGGTGTTTAAGTGATTCCTAAAGTCCTTTTAAGTGTAATTACACGAACAATAATACTTTTTTTACACGAGAGAGAATTTTTTAATATTTTTTCCTATGAATATAAAACGTATGCTTATATTTTACCATTTTTGGGGGGGCATCAGCCCCAAAGCCTAACCCCCGTAGATCCGCTCGTGCTCTATACCATGTTTTACCCTAGTTCCTCGGTTTTAAATAAATAAGAATTGAAATCTCACAAAAATATTATTCTTTCGAAACATTTACAGAGTATGGCGGAGACCATTATTTTGGACTCACTGGATATCCAACACCATCACCACTATTAAATCTGGTCATTGCTTTATGGATTCGGGTGACTGAATTGAGAAGAATTAGGATGAGAAAAAAAAAAAGAAAACAACAAATGACATTTTTATAAACAAATTATATCAAACTGAATTGTTATTTATTGTCAATCAGATGGATTAATATGCTTACTTAAAAAATTCATAACGCCGTATTGGAAAGTTGGTAAGAGCATATCGATAAAGCTGTATTTAAGGCAAGGAAGGAAAGAAAGACATAAAACGGCATACATAAAGTAGTTGCTCAGTCGTCAGCTTATTACCTGTATTATAAAATTATTATTATCCATACAGTTTATAGAACTTTTTTGAGGTGCTTTAACTTTATAACTACGAAATATCGGATGGGCTGGCCCTCTTGATAAAATATTGGTAGAAGGGGGGGGGGAGAGGTTGTGTCCTTCCTACCTCATTTGAATATGTTCCTGTTAGTTCCACCTCTGTTTGAAATAGTTTCTTCGCTATATTATCCCGAAGACCATAGATCATTAGATCCTGAAAAATTGATAACGGCTAGTTTGTTTGTATTCTATACTCGTTTACAAATGACATAGAATTCAAAACATATACTTACGATAGTTAGTATATTGTTTACAAATAACATAGAATTGAAAACATATACTTACGATAGTTAGTATATAGCCGAATGTACCCTATGCAGCAATGTTATATTAAGAGGAAAACATTTTCGAGAGGTTTTACTATCATAACTGATAGTAACAGTTAGGTAAGCCTATTTATAGGTATATTTGTATTAAAAAGGTTCAAGACAAATAGTCAAATTAAATACAGCATGACAGACTATTAAGACTATTAAGTAGCAGTGTCAATATGTTCACATTGTCAAAACTTTGACAAAATTTATTGTCACTTGATTAACTATAAATTTAAAAAAAAGAAAAGTTTCATTCAGCTAAAATTGTTTTTTTTTTAATAATCTCTGGAACAGGAACGTCATTGTGAAACAAAGTTTGCCCTGGCAGAATGAAAATGTTCGTTAAAATAAAGTGTGTAAATTATGACTTGAAAATTTGGTCCAGTAGCCGTTAATGGTTTCATCTATATGCAGAAATCTGCGGAGTTTTGAGCCCGAGGTATCTCGGATAAGCGGGGAGATAAGAGAATTATATCCGTAGGGTAGGGGCTTCCGGCCAGTTCTCCGTCTAACGAACGAACACCGTCTTCCTAAAAATCATCTCACCAGGTGAGATAATTAGTGGACCCTTGTCCTGTCGTTAATGGTAACAATCCCATTTCTTAGACCGTGCGAAAAAAAGAAACTTCTCCTGGGAAATTGCAACAAAACTAGGGCCTGTATTTAATTACCTATTAGACAGTCCATACATAAATTACGACAATATGGTAATATTTACAAAAATGTACGTACCCAGACTCCCATTTTCCGAAAACCTCCCGAAAATGTTCCCTTAAAATGACATTGCTGCATAGGGTACATCCGTCTATATACTAACTATCGTAAGTATATGTTCTCAATTCTATGTTATTTGTAAACAACTGTTCCAAGGAATAAGTATTTGATTACACAAGAATAAATATTTATTTTGATTGCAGGCTATAGATAAAAAATCAAAGATAGAAATGGCTAGAAATTCAAGAGGTAGTACAAATAATGAAAGAATTGCTAAAAGAAGTTCTATAGAAGATGATATAAAATTTGGTAGACTAGGATGTTTAAGAGTGGATATAAGAAAATTCAGTGAAAAAATTACGTAAGGAGGCTTTATTGTTAAAAGCTATTGTATAAGAGTGTTTAAGATCTCCAAAGACGCAAGTGTTGAGTATCCGCCCACAACTTTAAGTTAACGTATCGGAGGCAGTGAAGGCTTTATAAGTAATACTTTTATTAATAATGTCTGTTACAAATGGCATCTAACATACTGAAATATACTATAGATATATGGGATGACTACAAGAGTTCACTCCAGGTCTCCAGGCAAGAGTGTGACTTCAAGAACGTAACTGCAACAGTGATTTGTTCATGTCCTCTGCAACAGGAGCATGGGGGTAATATACCCAGGAATGGTAGAGGGGTGAAGACATTCTTGGAATTCTAAGGATTCTGGGATAGGGCTTCAAATGAAGTTATCAATAATTGATATTCTTAAGATGTCTTTGGCAAAGGGCTGAAGCTATTAACTATTGAGGATTAATATCCTTATCCTTTAGTATTGATATGAGATTCGTGAGAAAGAGCCTTTTGCTAAAATCTGTTATCATTTCTTCTTGATAATGGATCTTCTGGTGTGCAGTTAGTGCCTTTTAGATAACTACTTCTAAGCTATCAGAGATAGCTTACCTGGCTACCTAGAGATAGCATTGTCCTTTTATCCTTTGAGTTATTGAAATTGTTAATACAATACATGATTCACCAATTGGCATATTTAGCAAACTCAGTTATTAAAATAAAGGTTAAATTAATATTATTATTTGTTACGGATTAAGTCCATTCCGTAACTGTAGCCTCTATCAGTTGCGTTGTGGCGTTAAAAAGGTAAATAATCACTGGATGCTATCAGTTCATATATAACGTTAAATATTATCGTGAAATAATATTAAATTTTCTTATAACCAGATGTAGAGTTAATGCATTCTATCTGGCAGCACTGTAGCTGTTGTAAGCAAAGGCAGGATGGCTTGAGTGAGGTTACCCAGACATAGAGTTGTCCTTTGGTCCTTTTTTTTTTTTTTTTTTTTTTTTTTTTTTTTTTTTTTTTTTTTTTTTTTTTTTTTTTTTTTTTTTTTTTTTGCGTCCTTCCCTTCCTCGCCGTTAAGGCTATACGGGATTTTCCAGGGCCAGGGAGTGTGGCCGGGGATTTGAAAGACTCCCCAGCACCGGGATGCGAACTCGTGACTATTTTTATATCTTTGATTCATATGTCAGGTTGCCGGGCAACGGCGGTGCAGTGCACACGCTTTAGCCCATTCGGCCACCCCGCCCACTTGTCCTTTGTTCCTGATAGTGTGATGTTTATGTAGTGGAATAAAAGTGTTTTGTGTATTTGTGGTGTAAAAGTTTATCAACACAGCCACATTTGTTTCCTGAAGTGATTTCCTGACATTACATGATTCATTGGTTTTTCACCACCTTAGTAGTCCTTATGCCTATTAGCCTATTAGTTGTAGTTGTTTTTATTTCTTAAAAAATATGGAAAATTTGTTAATAATTGGATTAATGAATTATGACAGAAAATTTTACAATGATTTTTCCTGATCTTATACTCTCGAATATAATTTCTAGAATTAATAAAACGAATTTCACGACGTAATTTCTTTGTGATTCCAATTTTTTTCTCTTTGTATTCGCTTCCTTCACTAAGATTCTCGCTCTTCAAACTAGGTGAATGATAAACTTGTAGGGATATAACGTTTCCAACCAGGGTTTCTAGAAGAGGGTGTCGTGGTGAAAGTTAGACTATAAAATAATTTGAGGGAGGGCAAATTTCCCTCGGGGCTGAACTATCAGTTGTCTGTCTGAGGTTGTTTGAAGCCAAATTAAATTTTTGTTAATCCACTAGTATTTATAATTTAATAATCACAATTTATTTTCTGTTTTAAATTTTATTGTTTAACATTGGTTCGGCAGAAGTATTTGGTCGTTATAAATGGATCTGGGCAGCTCCGCCGAGGACGGAAGGTCTTGTCATTAGTAGCTGCCTAAGGCTTTAGCATTTAAGCGGCTCCTAAATGGAGCTACCAGCGGCCGGGCTTAGCTCATGTCTTATTTCGTTTCCACTGTTAAATATTTATTATTCCTTTCAATGCCTTTTCGTTCCATTCATGATGAAATATAGAAGAAATTTGTTTTTTAGTATCCTGCTGATGGATTGTCCCTTTTAAACCCAACTTCTGCGATGATCTTTCTAAGATTTAAAAAATCATAATTGCTTTCTTGGTTCTGAAATAGCAATGGAAACCATTACTCCGACCCAAATCTCTTTTCATCAAAACACATCAACTTACAGTTGTCACGTGAATGAAAATTAATCACCTCTTTAGTCGATCAAAAATGTCACATTTATAGGAACAGTTGTTTAAGTCAGCATTCATCCATTGCCAATTATTTTCGATATAGAAGGCAATTACAATAATATTGGACGGTTGCTCAGATAAATTGTACTCATCAGTCAACAGATACAAACATGTAAAATTGACTTGCGGCTGTACACTGAATAGTTCAATCAACACACAATTGCAATAGCAATCAACAGTTAATTAAGCATCATTTTGTATTGTAGGCTAAAAAACTCATAATTATATAACTGTGTTATTATTCTTAGGGGACTGTAGACCCGGAATAAAATTATTTTTTTATTTAATTTCTCAATTCAGGTATGTTGAGAACAGCGTGTCGACTCGAATCATCGAAGACAAATATTAATATATGTGGTGATGGAGGATTTTCAACGAGTCTAAGATAACAGTTTCTACCATGGTATGCATTTGCTCCCTTCCAACAACGTACCTCTCAAAGAAACTACATGTTGAAACAGGGACGGCTCCCACAGCTCTTTAACTTTGAATGTTCTCTCTCTGAATTCTTCTCTATATTTTTTAAATGTAATATATACTTTTTATAAATTCTGTTCCGGTCCAAACGAGCGTGAAGAAATCCATTCAGGTAGCTACCTAACCTTTAGTTTGGCGGTGTTAGTATTTATATGGCGAAATAAATTTTTTATTGAGAAAATTTATTTAGTGCTAGTCCGGAATTTTCCTGGAAAAATATCGTGGGATGAGAATAATGACAATGATGTAACGAGATATTTTGCTGCTTAATCGCTGTCCACACCTCTATGGTATGATGGTAGGATTAAATGAACATCACACCCACATGTCCCACATCATAAATCTGTACTTTTCTCTGCAATTGTGTTTTGACATGCCGCTACGGATAAATACATAAAAACAATTTTGAAACAGTTTCAAATATTTTTTTTTTAAAGGTATACATTTTCCCACTAGAAATATAACTAATTTTTTTTAAAACTTGTTTATTGAAAAATATTACAACCTGTCACGAAGGACATTCATAATAGTGTTCAGAGATCACATTCACACTCTATGTACAATAAATAAAATAAATTATACAGAAAAATAATGTTTCAAATATTAAAAAAAAAAAAAATACAAGCTAGTGGATGTTAAACTACGATAGAACTTTTTTGGGGAAATTAAAGATTCCACTTAATCAATGAGTGCCAACGATTTCCTTATAACTCATTATACATCCCCTTTAGGAAATCCTCATGGCTGATTTGTGAAATATCAATGTTTACGCTCCATAAAGGACAGCTTATAGTTCAGGATTAGGATTTAACGAAACGCTTGAATTTAATTTACTCCAAATTACCCTCTATATGTGTTTGTGTACAGTCGCGGTCATTGAAATCTATGACCTATTTCTTTTGTTCTTTTGTTGACAAAGTTGATTCCATTGAATTATTTTGTTTTTATTTAGGTTATGAGAAAACTTTAACAATATTTCTCAGTCCAGTTTTAACAAATGCCAAGATAAAACCTGTAATTATAACCAGTTTTAAAAAACTGTCCTCATCAGAAAATATTAAAATTGTGACGTTACGCATAGTGAAGAAATTTTCACGGAAACTAGTAACGAGGATAGCGTACCACCAATAAACGGTAGTCAAATTATGAAAAAAAAAAAAAAAAAGCACCAGGGAGTGAAAGAAAGAAACCGGAAGGAGAAAAAAATAAACGAACAATTTTATCGCTTATCGGTGCGATTTTTTTAGAATATCGTTTCAAAAGTGGCAAAAAAATGTCCGGAGATCTTGCAGATAGCAATATGGTAAAAAAATAAATTTTACTTAGTGTTCTATAGTATAACCCGAATACAGAAATTGGGGGGAAAAAAGGAATCTACTTAAACATATCGGAAGATTAATAGAGAAATTGACATCTAGGAATATTTAAACTTGGTGTAGTGGTCGGATGCCTACCTCAAGACTCTTTCATATGTCGAAATACATGGAAAGAAATCTATTCGTCAGGAGCTGTAGTGTGTAGTGCACACTACTAATAATAGCACATGACTATTGCACCAATTTTAAAAATATGTAGATATCAAATTTCAAAACAAATGTAATCATCAATTTACATCTTAGTATCAAATTAAAAATAGATCTAACCGTTCACTCAAAAAATCTTTACTTAGTTTTCAGCAAATTGATTAATCACATTTAATTCAATAACGGATTGGCGTTTTAAGTTAACATTGTTTCAAATCACTCAGGGGATCTCATCGAATAATTTGAGCTGTCAAAGTTAAAAATCGACACTTTTCATATGCTCTCTCGAAAAATCGTTACATTCCTTTTAGCGACAATATCTATGACCGCGACTGTATGAACGATTTCCACACACCCATAATTTGGTAGACTTGGTTATTTCCCCCAATAACCAATTTCCGATGAAAACAGCAATTCGAAATTTTTCAAGATCAGTTGGTAACAAAGTAATAATGCCAAACAATGTGACAGAAGCAATGTGTGTTCTGGTGCCAAAATAAATATATAAACTAATTTATTCAGAATAATAATCATAAGGAAAATAACTCTTTGAAATTTATATGAACAGGTGAGGTAACCGTAATGATGAAGTTTTATATCAATCAAATATAAACTTGTATGTCAGCATGGCAACCATGTTCTTGGCCAATGTTTATATTATCGGCTAAAAGCACATTAGGCAGTCACTCATAAGGTTTTTCAGGACGGAAAAAAAGGAAAATTTGTTGTTAAAAAAGCTGAGTTATAGAGGAAAATGGAGTTTGAGGCGACCGAATGTGTTGTGAGCTGCTCTCCTTGGACGCCGAGGCACCTGCCGCCGTTTCTAGAACGCACCTGCCCGACTCCAGCTGCCCGGGCCCATTATAGCAAGTCTCTTCCTTTTTCCTCTTGTTTTATTTACCTCAGCATCTGTCTCCTTCGGAAATCGGAATATTTTTTTGTCGGATTCGCTTCTTCGCCTTAGGGCTCCAGCCGGATAAATGAACTCAGGTAGGCGGGCGGACCATTGGTCGCTCGGTATCACTTGACCTCTCTTTTAACAAGGTGTCTCAAGTTCTTAATGGCCAGACTCTCGAAGATGATTCTAGACATAATAAACAAAAAATTTCATTTCATGTATGGACTGATTTTGAACGAAATCAAAAAAGTCCAATTTTGTCTTTTCTTAAGGTGTTAGATCACGTTTTATATTTCAGATTATAATCCGTGGTACAGAACCCTTTTTATCGATTTATTAGCATCCCCCCGAAACTTCGTAAATAGTTTCATCTCACCATAACCTGCAGCTAATTTATTTACGAAAACTCTTGGAATTGGGACATTTTCAATCTAGAGGAGGGCAAACTTTGTCTATTTAATTAGATACTAAAAACTCGTAATTACTCATTTGCTTTCTACTTCACTTTGATCACAATTTGATAATTTGATCACAAAATCGAGAAAAAAGGTGGCTTTCAAGAATATTGAGCCGTTTGCCGTGACTTACACCCCCAAATTTTCAAAATAACGTGGTTATATAGGACAAACGGCCCAATATTTCTGTAGGCCACCTTTTTTCTCGATTTTGTGATCGAATCACCTTACTATCCAAGTAGAAAGCAAATGAGTATTTACGAGTTTTTAGTACCTAATTAAATAGACAAAGTTTGCCACTCTCCAGATTAAAAACGCCTCAATTCCAAGAATTTTTGAAAATACAATAGTTGTAGGTTACGATGACATGGAACTATTTACGAAGTTTCAAATGGATGTTAATAATTCGATAAAAAGGGTTATGAACCACGGACTACCAAGCGATAATACAAAAAGTATATAATTCAGGTAATTAAAAATTGCTTCATAGTAAACTAGACAAAATTTTCATCTAATACAAGTAGAGCTTGTCTTTATCAAAACCATTCAAAGGGAATACTGCGCGGCCAAACAAAGTTCATTATAGTAAACCTTACAATGGGAAATATCAGTTAATAACTAACAGGCTTACAATCCATAATCATTTATAAGTTGAATGTAGAGATATACTTTCAAATCTCTATAGGCGTATATATATATATATATACATAGCTCAGAGATTGGAGGTATGTGGTTTGCAAAAACAGATGGAGTAACAAGGTTTTTATTGCCTACCATTAATATAATTGATAAAATTTTTGTAATTTTAATGGTCTTAATGATTTGTTAGCGGCAAGCTTTAAGCTGCAGCTCCGTTAAAAATTCATAACAAACATTTTATAATTGCCCAACATGGCCAGAATATAATTTCTATTCAAAGCAGAGCGGTAAGTTATTTATTGGGCGCACAACAATTTTTTTAAAAATATTATGAAATCTTACAATTATGAAATAAAATATTCCGTTTCTTGTATTTTATTTTCATATAAACGTGAATATTAGGATTAAAAACATTGATTAGTTTCTCTTCTCTTTTTTTACGGTTTATTTAAAAAAGTACTCAACTATGACGAATTTAGATTTCGCATATTGCTATTGGATAAGTACAATGTTGATGTTAAACAATTGGTTCCTTCCGTGGGTTCAAAGACTTTGTTGAAAAAAGTAATGATGAATTCAGAATTTTATGTGAATAACTCAGAAAGTGAATACCGCAAGGATCAATTCCCGCAATATGTATCTGTTCTATATACAACGCTATATTATCACATTAGATAATACATGTTTGAAAAAGTTGTATTCTTTTTAATGAATAAGAAGTGTATTTTCATAAATAATTTATTAAATTACACAAGAAAAAGAAGGAATTGAAAATTTTCAATAATTTCTCGATTATTATTTTTGCTGAAAATACAGAAACTACTGAGAGACAGAATTTAAATCACATAATTTTTCACACAAAGTAAGGTGAACCTCAGGAATGTCCAAAAGAGAGTTTCATGGCACAAGTAGCACAATCAAAATTTTTGAGGGGGCGCATCTCGACGGGATTATAAATTAGAATAAAAGTTTCAAACCAGAGTACAAGAGGAAGGCATGTAAAAGAACACGTGAAGTGTAATTGTATATGATCTATAATTTTTAAACGCTACTTTAAACTGCACTATTTATAAAAAGAGGATAGCAATAAAATATCTTGTGAGGATGGAGTAGGTTCTTGCCGCATAGAAATTAAGGGTATAGGTATCCCTGGTGAATGTCAACTCTGTTGTAAACTAAACCTCAAATCTGTTGAAATGAAATTAAAGTTTATCAAACAAGAAAATTGTTCATAAATGTGGGATGTTGTAGAATGATAAAAAAAAAAAACAAATAAAAAACAATCCATGATTTAATGAAGAACACAACTAAGCATAGTTTGACCGCTTCAAAATCCTTTTTAAATGGTTTTGACAAAGACAAACTCTACTTATATTTGGTTTTTCCCAAAATCGATTCTAGTATTATACTTTGGAAGGCCAAGAGCAAGACCGCCTAATTGTTGCAAGACCAAGACAGATCATAAAAGAAAAGAATAATTTTTTTTTCTCCCCTTCCTCGCTTTTTAGGCTATACAGGGATTTTCCCGGGTCGGGCCAGAAGGCGGGGGATTAACGCCAGAGTTAAAAGTCACTCCGGCATGGGGATGCGAGCTTGTAATTATTTTAGTATATTAGTATCTGTTGATCTGGATTCCTGGCGGTGATGTGCACACGCGTTAGCTCGCTCGGCCACCCCGCCTCCTACAATTTTAGTTACTAAATGTAAAGATTTGGTAGAACCAAAATATTTTTGCATTTAACTCTTCCATTTTTTTCATTTGGGGTTTAGTTAAGTTAAAAACTTAGAGAGCTTCATCCTTAAGCGAAAATATTTATTAAAGTAGTATAAAGTATTTGGAATCCATAACATCTCCCTTAATTTATTTATCAGATTGTTTTTGCAGGCCGCGATACAAGTTGAGTTATAGTTCGTTGTACAGACACTTACTTATCAAAATACATTCGCCCAAAACTTCGTGAATAGCTTCACCTCATCGTAACCTACAACTTTTTATTTTCGTAAATTTTTAGAATTGGACATCACCATTTACAAAGTTTTAGGGGAATGATAATAATTTAATTTTGATAATAATAATATTATATATTTACCTAGTACAGTTCAGGCAATTGAGTTCAGTGTAGCCATCTAAATCCTCCAGCTCTCTTATCTTCCGGACTAATAAATATTCTATACAATACTTCATTTTGGGAAAAGCCTTAGGCGTTATTTATTTCTTAGTCATTCCTTGTTCCTTAATGATTTGAATCTTAGACCTCAAGATATAAGTAGATCCGTCGGCATTTTATTATAAAATTTTAATTACTTTTTAGCTCTATTTCATAAAATGATTTTACCATTTCCATTCCTCCAGTTTTTATTAAATGAAAATTTATATCTTCAATACAAGCGAAATAATTTCAAAAAAGAACAAATTGCGTTTGAATGAAAGAAAAATGAAAGGTCTTTTATTAAACTTGAGGATCTTTTTTAAAAAACATTCAAACAGAACTGAGACAAAAGAATAATTAATTGCTAATATAAAAAATTAATTCATGCAAATTCTAATGAGGAAATTCCGAATAAAGAATTTTTATTTATTTTTTTTCATTTCAACAGAAATGAATTCATTACACGTGGCTTTCATTAATTTTATGTTTTTGAAAATTTTAATTTAATTTTGTTGTCATTCTAAGAAACTAAGCAAATAATCTATATTAAACATGGATAAAGCTGTCATATTTAAGAACATACCATCGGTTTATGGTAAAAATTTATTAAATGTCATTGCATAAACTTAAATTATAAACTATTCCACTGTGAAATTAGAAAATTGTGGACTCTTTTTTTACTAAATTTGATATGTAAAACGGTTGGTGTCATTTCAGTGCATTTACTTCGTTCATAGATAAATAAGGTCGAAATTCATAAAAACGTCCCTGAGAGTTCGAGATACTCACTTAGTCCACAAAGTAATATACTTTCAGTAAGTTTATAAATGGTTTATTTATTGTAAATATTTCGAGATTTATCCACGTTATCCTCTACAAAATAAATCTCCAAGCTGAGAGGCACAAAAAATGAAAATAAACATGTAAATGAACGTATAAATCGATAAATACATGTACGACTATGTGTATGTGTTGCAGGAGATGAAATGTTGATAAAACGACATCATTGCTCGAATAATTTTGGCTTTGAGCACTTTAATGATACGTAAATTGACAATAAATGTATTGTCTTTTTTATTTTTATTTTTACCAACAGAACAGTTGATAATGGATCTGAGGATAAAGAGGGCTAGAAATAATAAAATGAAAGGTAATGAAATTTGAAGGAAGAAGTTTATTTTATTTAATTTATTATTTATTTAAGAAATTTATCGATGTTAAACAGATATAATTATTGTATTTCATATATAATCTTTTGCCGTCTTTGCAAGCCTACTCCGTAAAATATTAATAAAATTTTATATTACATAAAAATGATATTTGTTAATACATTGTGAATAACATGGAAAATCAAAAAATACAAGAACCAATATATTTTTATTTTTTATTTTTCTTAAATACAGAGAGGAGAAAAAAAAGTATTTGAATGAATGTTTTTTTTAACTGGAATTAATTTTATAAAATACAAAACATAACTAAATTTTCTTTTCCTAAGTAATTAAAAGATTTTCTTCATATAAAGCCTACCTTAATTTTAAATTTGAATGTTGAAAACAATCATAATAGTCGGTCTAAATTGAAGCTATGTTACAAAAATTGGCTTTTTCTCGACTTTTTTAAAATGACAGATGTCTGTCAGGCCACTCATAAATCTCATGGAACATACCAGATGTTCGTTTGAAAAGAAATTCTAATAGTATATAAATAAATAGCTAAACATAAGGGGGAAATCTTAATCTTATGTATACATAATATTTGTGAACAGTTTTATATTTACCTTTCCGTGAAAGTGGAAAGTAAAATCGAATGGTATGGCATAGCAATTATGTTTTATATATACATACTTAAAAAAAATTATATTTCCATTTTTAAAAATAATAAACCATTGTGTAGTAATTTTCAGCGTTTTAATATATAAAATAAACTTAGATTTCATTTAATCATAAAAATATTGGTACAACTGTTTTCACGTGACAGCAGCTATGTTCAAGGTAGGTAGCTTTCAGGTTATACAGGTGCCTTAAGGTAACCTGGCTTTGTTTACATGGAAACCCGAATAAATTTGGGTGATCCAAATAATGGCCAAAATTTAGTGACGGTTCAAAAGAAACAAACTGTCGAAGTTCTATATGTAGATATCACGAACTATAACCCGAAAGTGCAATTTATCATATGTTGTTCTGCAGTTTTTGTCATATTTTTACTTTATGGATATTTACAAGTAAGATATATAGTTCAATTTCCACACTTATTTATTAGTTAATATACCTGAGTACATTTACTTTTCTTTGTCGTAGGAATTGATATTTACTCTTGATGGTTTTAAACCATATGGATGGTACTTGACTCTAGTACAATTTATATTGTATAGTATATTTTCCTGTATAGAATGTACCATAACAAAAACTGAAAGAAGGTATGGTTTTTGTTTTAATTTTGTTAGCTTCGATGTTTCAAACTCTTGTTATTAAAATTATATTTTCATTTCAGGATTCCACTAAAAGCTTACATATTCTTGGCTATGTTGACATTAGGGACTATGGGTTTCTCCAACTCTTCATTGGCTTATTTAAACTATCCCACCCAGGTTATCTTCAAGTGCTGCAAGCTGATTCCTGTTATGATTGGATCTATAGTTATTCAACACAAACGTTACAACATAATCGACTTTAGTGCAGCCATTAGTATGTGCATAGGTCTTTCGCTGTTTACACTTGCAGACAGCCAGCTTTCCCCAAATTTCAATATTTTTGGTAAGATTAACATTGTTTACTTTACTAGACTTTTTATCAATTGATGATGTGGTACTAGTACACAAGAGTTCCATACTGATTAGGCATAATTAAAAATCATTTCGATCGCACTTGTCCATGGAATGCTGAAAAAAGTCGAATGTTATGACATCAGCTCATGTCTCAACCACCCGTTCCATTTTCTCACATTTTAAAATGACCTGAATATCCCCACTGTTGAACTTCCTTATTAATGAATTATTTATTAAAATCATTTGTCAACAAATTTATTAATTATTAATTGGTATGGTGTACATTATGCGTACTTTTAATTGTCCTTATTACATTACTCAGTTGGTCCAGTAAAGAATTTTAGATTTAAAAGAAAAGTGGGTTGACTGAAGTTAAGATGGATAGATAGAGTAAGTGCCGATCCCAGAATCCTTGGAATAGGAACTGGTGAATGGCTGCTCAGGACATGGGAAGCGTGAAGAACAACTGTTGAGTCAGCCAAGATCGAGTAATGGATTGTCGAGCTCGTGGTGATGATGATGATTAATTAGTTTATTACTCTCAAAGACTTATTTAATTTATGATTATATTTTCTTCAATTATACCAGTCAAATGAATCATTTGAAAGTTCAGATAAGTTTCATAATGTAAATTTTAGTATTTGATTGGTGTAACTAATAATATATTTATAAGTAATATTTTTAAGAAAGCTATGGGGATGAAGAAGAATGTATCATTTAATCTTGCAGTGCCTAAACGCTTTATCATACCCTTGATAAACTTCCTCCAAATATTGTCGGAGGATTTTGTTGAGATCCTTCTGACAATGAATCCTAAGACAATATTCCTCACAAGATGTCAACAAAAAAGCAGTCTACAAGCCTCCAGTAGAGAATTCCTAATAGAAGTCTAATACTGTCTTCATGTGAAGGCATGGTGTAAATCACTACACTGGCCACCTCTAATGAGGACAGGATGGCCGAACACATTGCGGTGTAGGTCCCAGAGTGCCCGGTTCTGAACGCTGTGGGTTCGATTCCCACCTGGGTCGCTTACTTTTCATTTCTTGGCAGTCCAGGGAAATGGATCTTGACATTCCGACTCTGGCAAGTATGCGGCGGCAACCCCAAGGTAGCTGTCAGGGATTGGCAAATAGGACCTCTATAGACCCACTTGCTGGACTAGTTTCCCCCATCAGTACCAATACTCTAATGACCTTGTGTGTCAGTACATTTAGCTGACTAAACGGTCATACTTATCCCAATTTTTTACAAATTCCTTATAGCATATTTCACTCATGGTTTCATCTAATCCTCTGTTTCTCCTTCTCCATCAATATCTTATAGTTGTTTCAGGGTGTTTGAGAAAATATATGCAAAGAAAAGAGAAAAAAAATCCGATACGCAATACAACTTTCACTCACTATTCCGCTTCAAACAGAAATTATCTTCTGGCAAAATTAGGCTATTGCCAAAAAGTCTTTGAAATGTGGCATTATGAAGAAAAGATATATTTTACCTGTTGAATCGAATTTATTATTAACTCCATACATCCATGACCCATCTCCTAAAATATTGGTTACCTTATTGAGCGTCGTTCACAATTTTAATAGCTATTCGTATCTTCTACAGAAATTAGATGTGAAATTGTAGGGAGTCATGGAGGAAGTCTGAGACTCTGCAGGACTAATGTACAGAAATATTGGATTATTGAATAACATTGATTTCATAATAAAAAATTAAAATTATTCGTTTTTCCTTCTAATTAATTTTTTTTTATGACTTTCAGGGGTGATAATGATATCTTCTGCTCTGGTTTGTGATGCCCTTATAGGAAATTACCAAGAAAAATGGATGAAAAAATATAATGCTTCCAACAGAGAAGTAATTCTATTTTCTTATTCTCTAGGATTTCTGTACCTTTTTGTCATTATGCTGTTCTCAGGGAGTTTATGGTCTGGAATAGTGTTTTGTTATGACGTATGTATTATTTTAATTAATTTTATAAAACAAGGCTGTTGATAAATTATGGTAGTTATCATACCCGTATACTTGTTTCAGAAACCTCACATATATGGATATGCATTTCTGTTCTCCACAACAGGCTACTTAGGTGTTCAAGTTGTTCTCAGCCTCGTTAGAACTTGTGGAGCCTTAACAGCTGTCACTGTTACCACTTCTAGAAAAGCCTTATCTATTGTTATTTCATTCATTTTCTTCGCGAAACCATTTACCATACAGTATGTATCAAATTTTTTTTTTTTTTCAATGACATAGTTTAGTGCTTATCACTTGAAGACCCAATTCTTAATTATGATATAATATGGTTTAATTAAAAAGCTCCAATGTTTCCTTACTTGGTGGTAGAAGGCATACATAATTTTAGATTACTGACAAAAACTTTCTACATTATATGTATCTGCTGAAATTTTAGGTATATTGAATTGTCTGAGTAAACCAACTTTTTATAAAAATGATAATTTTTTTCATTTTAAAGTTGTTTTATCTTCTAAATTGTGAAGTGATTTAACCTTGCAGACATTGTAGATACAATATGCATTTAAATTAGTATTATTTTCAATTAACAAACCAAGGGATCAATCCGTGGTGTTGATATTTGTTTGTCCTCTTAATATTGCTTCCTTATTGCTTAAATTTCACTACTTTGTTGTCAACTTTTCTCATTACTTTTTATTATTAATGTCAAGAATCATTTTATCAACTCTAGAAAACTATTTTCTGAAACAAAAGTAACATTATATAGAAAACAAAAAAAAAGAAACTATTAAATATGGAATGTAAAATTAAATTTCCGGAAAATTCCAATATTACTATCATTTTCACAGATACTCTTAGCTTTTGAGGGTTTATACAACAGTTCTTGTTGTTAATAATGAAGTGTAAAGACTGAAATAGATAACAAAGTAGTGAAATGTTTACAATAAGATTATATAATTCAGATGTTCAAACTAAAAGTCAAGACAACGGATTGGTCTATTGGCTTGTTGTTAATTGAAAATAATACTAATTTAAATGCATATTACATCTAATATCTGCAAGATTAAATCACTCTACAATTAAGAAGATTTTAAATTTATTATGGGTGATAAATAGTCAAGACGCAATCATTATAAAAAAAAATTTTATTTGTGCCGTTTCAACCCAAACATGTGGGTCATCATCAGGGCTGAAAATTTTAAAATACAATCAGAGATATAATATTATACGACTAATAATGGCAAATAATAAACTATAGTGATTGATGGTACATGAATCTTAACTATTATCCTCCCCCAACCTTTTCACTCACTTACCAAATGTGTGAGTACTTGAAATCCTTCAGTGCTCGAACCACAGTTAGTAAGAGAAAATATTGCAAATTTTTATAAAAAGAATATATATTTAATTTTTAATATTCTGTATTGTAATAATAGTTAAGATTCATGTACCATCAATCACTATAGTTTATTATTTACCATTATCGGTAGTATAATATTATATCTCTGATTGTATTTTAAAATTTTCAGCCCTGATGATGACCCGCATGTTTGGGTTCAGACGTTGTCAGGCACAAACAAAAAAATTTTTATAATGACTGCGTCCTGACTATTCACCCATGATATGTAAAACAGTCGACTAGCTTCCTTCAATAATTCTTTTAAATTTATTATTTTTATAGATGAAATGAAATTGTCAGAAATTTTAGTCAGGATATGTTTGTTGGGTTGAAACATCGGCTAACCCAGTAAAAATATTGACTGAAATTCCTGACAATTTTTTTTTCGTCCTTATAATTGATCAGTCGACTACTTAACCATCTCTTACATTTTATTATTTTTATAAAAACTTAATTTGTTTGAAGACTTGTTCACACCTCTGTTGATATCTAAGTATATATATTTTCTGTGTGTATGTGTAACCTTATTTTAAGACTGTTATTCTGATTAATGTAGTGTTCTTTTCTCTATTTTCAGATATTTCTGGGCAGGTCTTCTAGTCATATTTGGAATTTACCTAAATTTGCTAAGTAAAAATCAAAAGAATCTTTGCAAATCAAATTTTTTCCACAATATCGTCCGACGTTTTACTCCTAAGAGTCATCTTAAATCTTTTACTACAACAGTATGATACTATGAAGGATATGTGAGTTGTAAGACTGGAGTTAGTTGGAACATCCTAGTGCATTTAAAGACACCAAAGAAGGACTTTAGTTGTTAGAAAGGCTTAACTGTGATTGACTAGGGGCAAAACTTTTTCCCTGGTCTGTTTTAATTCAATTGTGAAGTGTTATGGAATGGTATGAATTATGTTATTACATTGTACTTTTAATTTTATCAGTGACCATTGATGATCGCAAAGTAAATTTTATACATGGATAGTTTTTATATTTACTTCTTTCACATGTATTACTGCTTTGCTATTCTTTTTGTAAACTGAGAATTATTAATAAAGTCTTCCTTTAATAATTAAGTGCAATAAGTGTGAAACAAGTCAAAAATAAATGGGAAGAAGATTTTTATAGAATACATTAATTACTTTTCACTAACCACAGTGACTTTACTATTTATCAATATGATATTAAGTGATTATTCATTTATTCATAAATATAAACATATTTATGTTTGTCTGGAGATATAAATACGACAATGTTCATCTTTTTGAAGAATACTTAAAGAAAAATTTAAATTTCAATATCCAGAGTTACATGCCATTCATACTTAATTAAGTTTTATATTTTATAACTTTAAGTAAAAAAAATGTTTCAATAAATGATTCAAAAATAATTTTTTTTTAGATATGTTAGTTGATAATTATTGCTGTAGCTACTGAAAAGTACCTAGTGTACCTATACTACTTCGCCCATCTGGAGATAATAAAAAAAAACCATTGTGTTCTTCTAGAACTTACATTGCATTAGTAACCAATGACTAGTATTAAGAAAAAATTCAGTTAATCAAATTTTTCAAAAGTGTATTTAATATTGAAACCTCCTTAATTCATATTGATAAAGAAAGTTCCCTGAATTTGAAAAATATTGGATATGAATGATATATATTAAAAATAGTAGTAATATTTCAAAATTGTAAAGAGCTCACTTGAAACATTAGTTGTTGTTTGGTTTTCCCCATCACTAATAAAATATATGTTCAAATCTACTAAAACTGTAAATGAACTACTTAAACTATTACTGTTCAATTTTGATAATATAGCAGTTTACAATTTTTTCTGGATCTAACTATATATATAGTAAAAAAAATATATATATATTTACTTTTTGATCTATAGTATTGCTTATATCTGGTACTAGTTCTAGTAACTGGTACTTGAATTTAAATAAATTAAGCAGTCTTCATTTCATTTTGTAAATTATAATAATACAATAATTCAGGTATAAAATTGTTTATTTTAATTTTAGTTATTACTAAAAGAAATATAATGACTGTGTTAGTAATAAATAACTAAGATTATTATTTAGATTTTTTATTATGACTATAATAGAGAATTGATAATTGTAACTGGTTAATAAAACAGCTATATTTTAAATTATTATTTTTAGAAATACATAGCAAAACAAAAACTCTAGCAAAAAAACAATTTACTGTGTTTATAAAAATTTCACTGAAAGTTGTAAAAATATATATCAACTTTAGCTATGAAAATATGTTTTAACTTTACTATTACAGATCATATTTTATGTTAAAAATTAATTTAGTAACTTATTATCCTCCTATTGTTTTGTTCTCCATATTAGCATATGTGTTCACTTATTCAATGAAAAACAATCATTTGAGGTCTTCGAAAATAAAGTATTATATAGAATATTTGGTCCAAAAAAAAATGATTCCATTGAGAATTTATCAGGCTATTCCATGTGGGCCAACAGAGCAGTCACCTTATTAGGTAATTGGATTAGTTGTTTGATACCATTGAAATGTGCATGTAAAAAGTTCTTATGATTAACAAGAAACAAATCCTTAATAAGTTAATTAGTGTTAAATAATAAGCATTTGAAAATTGTGTTAAGACTGAAAATTTAGGCTGTGGCGGCAGTCAGTAGAAGAAGGTATACAGGGAGTGATTTGTTCGGGAAAACCGTTTCAACTAAAGGTGTGCTTGTTTGTACTAAAGGTTTATCGGTTGTGAGTCTCTGTTTTGAATATACATATCTCATGTACATTCATGTTCATATTATCATGATTTACAGGGTCATTCTCAGTATTTATTACTTATAGAAGCTTCAGAAAATGTTCCATCCATGTCCCAATTGTTGCTGTTTCTCCCTCTATTGTTTTCTTCTTTTTATTTTTACATCCATGTAATTTAGTTTGATATATTTTCAAACTGCATGAGAAATAGTATGCAGTTAGATGAGAAATAAAGCACTGTTGGTGGAGCTCTATGTATGTATGTAGTATGTATGATATAACTTAGAACCATGAAAATTATGAGAAACACTTAGTATCTTTTTTTTTAATTTGCTAGAGTTTTTTTTTTAGCGGTTAGTATAGAGATAATATATACATCATACATTACATATAGGCAATACGTACAATATTCGTTGT
Organism: Nezara viridula; assembly: GCA_928085145.1. Taxonomy (NCBI): domain Eukaryota; kingdom Metazoa; phylum Arthropoda; class Insecta; order Hemiptera; family Pentatomidae; genus Nezara; species Nezara viridula. The sequence continues at coordinate 39,926,377 of OV725079.1, forward strand.
ATAATAAATTGTTTAAAAATTGAAACAAAGCACAAAAATTAATTTCTGTTACTCAAAATTTTAAAATTCAATTCCCTAAGATTAAAATTGATTAATTTTAAAAACCTTACTATTATTAATGATATAGGAATATAGAGGTCTAGACCTACTAGTTATGTGTTAGTATTTTATTTTTAAAATATTCATATAGTTGTTTATTCAGCGATAGAGGAATAATAGTGGTAAACAATCATTTTTAAATTTAATTATAATTAAACTGAAAGATAGAGGAAATTGAAACATTATTCCAATTCCCACCCCTGTAAATATATATCAAGAAGAAATATTGTCCTTTAATAACCATATGACCTTAAAATGACATGATACTTTTAAATCTGTTATTAACACATTAGTACAATCATGATTCATCATTTTGATATAATTCATTTTATTTAATTTCTTCCTTAATCATTGTATTTAAATTTTTGAAAATAATATATATTTAACTTATCAACAAAACAGAGGTTGTTTTAGCTACTTTTCTAATTTCCTTGAAAACAAAGCCATCAATTTAATGTTAGTTTCTACCCTTATACTATCTTAACAAAAATTTAAGTTAAAAAAGCTTTATTGTAATTAACAAAAATTAATTCATGATTTCAGTTAACAGCTATTTGAGAATTATCTTTTTTAATTCTCTTCTCATCATCTTTGGCATATATTGAGTCTTTTGTGAATAAAACACTGTTATCAGTATCCTCACCTGGTATAAACATTTGATCACCCCATCTATCTAAAAATTCAAGAATTATTGCATTGGTCCAACCATAACCTAATGATGAGGATTCTGGTGATGTGGAATACCCTGATCCATAGCAGTCATACTGAAATATATATAAGCTTTAGGTTATAAATGTTAAATACATGTAACATATTTTTTTTTAATATAATTAGAACAAAATGACTGAGAATGGTGTTTTTATAAAGTTATAATAAGCTAAGTTATTAAGTTACTAGTAAATTGAGGGATGGAAATCTGAATAAAACTTCATCTTCAAATGAAAATAATGGGTGCTCAATAGTCAGTTTTTGAGATTTATAATTCCAACATTTCAACCCAATTCAAAAATTTATAATATCAGAGATACGATATTATATAAGAAATAATGATAAATTGTATGAGTTATAATTAATGGCCCAGGATTCAAACATTTCCCCTAACCTTTTTAATTCCTATATAAATGGTCTTCCCAAATACATCTACCACTGTTCACACCATTTATACGCTGATGACTCTCAAATCTATTACTCTTTTCACCCTTCTGAGCTATTAGTCGCGTTCGCCAATGTTCAAGTAGACCTAGATAGGATCAGTGCCTGGGCAAGTCTGAATAATTTAAAGCTAAATGCAATGAAAACTCAGGCCATTATTATAGGTTCCAGTTCTCTTCTTAAATTCATCGACTTCCTTTCTCCTTTAGCCAACAACAATCATCCCATCACATTCAGTTAAAAACCTAGGAATCACCATTGACGAAAACTTCTCCTGGAAACCCCATATTGCCCTCATTTTCCGAAAGTCAATAGATACCCTTAAGTTATTTCATCGCTCCCGTCACCTACTCCCACACCAATCCGCAAGCTCCTTAGATCTTCTCTGATTTTCCCCCACTTTGACTACAGCTGTGTGGTATATGGAGACATCCTGAGAGTACTTGAGGATAGATTGAAGTATTGGTTTTTTTTTTTTTGTCTGTGTCCCCTTCCTCGCCTTTAAGGCTATACGGGGTTTTCCTGGACCACTGGGAGTGTGGGCAGGGATTTAAAACATCCCTGGTACCAGGACACGAACTCATGACTATTTTTTATCAGTTGGTCTCACATACCAGATTGATGGGCAACGGGGGTGCTTTGCACACGCATTAGCCCGTTCAGCCAATCCCCCACCTAGATTGAAGCGATTTTTTTTTTTTGCGTCCTCCCCTTTCTCGCCGTTAAGGCTATAATTTAAAAGACACCTTGGCACCGGGACGCCAACTCTTGACTATTTTTATAACATTTGTCATATATCAGGTTGCCGGGCAACGGCGGTGCTGTGCACACGCCTTAGCCCATTTGGCCACCTCGCCCACAGATTGAAGCGACTCATCAACTTCTGCTTAAGATTTGTCTACGGTACTTTTAGGCGATCTCTTGTGTCCCACCTTTACGACGAGTTAAAGTGATTCTTCCCGCCAACAATATTTCCTATTCAACACTCGACACCCTTCCTACATCAGCAGTCTCCTACAGTTCAAAACTGTGGTCCACTCCTAGAAAACAAGATCCCGTGTTTCCAACCTTTATACTCATTCCCATAGAACCAAGACATTCGAATATTCCTTTACTGCCTTCTAGAATTCCTTGCCATCTGATATCTGCCATGTCTCTTTTTTGTCCTCATTCAAAAATATTATCTCTACCAATTCCTTCTCACTTCCCAAAATGAGATTGTACAATGAAATAAATATTATGAATCAAATTTTGACTGATGTGATTGGTTGTTGAAATTGTTTGAGTTTTAATTTTAAGAATCAACCCAAAGTGCTTATAACATTTTGTTTTTTATTTTCCCTGATTTCTGTTTGTCATTTCATTTCAATAATGTTTGTTTTTTCAAAATGGTTTTACTTTTTTTTTATTTGTTTTAATATATTTTCACTGAAGATATTGTATATATTTTTTAATTTTGATTAATGTAATTTTTGGCCAGATTTGGTTGATACATCACTATTTACCATTATTAACTATTATCTCTTGTATAATATTATATCTCTGATGTTATAAATTTTTCAGCCAGATGATGACACATAAGTTTCAATTGAAATGTTGGCATTAAAAAATGACTATCTATCACCCATGATATGTAGAACAGTCGACTAACTTTCTTCTATAATTCAATATTACTCAAAATTTATATACTAATAAAGATATGTTTTAATACTGAATTGTACACCTTTTTTTCACATAGTAATTTTATTTATTTTTTTACTACTATCAGTTGATGCTTCATAAAAATGTTTCATATTCTGGCATCAATACATTGCTCACTATATCTTTTATAATTATAATGTAGGATTTATAGATATGAACTTCATTTGTTCTTATAACAATAACAAAAAATACAGGAAGAGAAATTGCATCATGAAAACCTTAAATATAATCACTTTTGTGATTACACTTAAATATCTACTGAAGGTAGTTTAGGGAGTAAAAAAAGGTAACTAGTTGGAATCCGTCCTGAGATGTTTGAAAATTATTTTGTCGAGGACCCATAGGATGAATCTCGAACATTCCACTCTGGTTAGTACAGGTTTGTTACAACACGATAACTCACCTCTTTCTCCTTTTTGATGATGTTGATATTCTATATACACACGGTTTACAATTTGGATACTGCTTTTATTAATTTTGTTACTCGGTATTATTTATGTTTTGAGTTTTCTGATAGTAATTTTATATCTTTTGAATGATGGTATGCCTGAAAATATTTAGAATTTTTTTTTTTTTTTTGAACTATATGAAATTTCGAAGCAGTTTCATTCAGTTATATTTAAGAATTTGGGGGAAATATTTATGATTTTTCTCAATAAAGTCTGTACCTTTACTAGTATTTCATAGTGGTTATCATATGCAAAGGTCTGTATTAAAGGATAAGAATAAGTTATTTCAGGAAAAAAATGAATTAATATGTGAAAAAAACACATTTTTTGTTTATTGTTTGAAATTATTGGACCATATTGCTTTGAAATCTTAAATATGCTACATTCTGGTTTCAAGATTAACGGTTTATTTATTTCACTCAAAGACCGGTTACAAATTAAATTGTGATTTGATAAGCCACACTTTTTTCTAATATATTGAAGTGATGTTGGGATATCTTCCCTGTAAAATAATTATCAATAGTAAAATAGAACTTATTACTAGTAAACAATGGTATATTTACATATGGATGAGTAGACCCATGAATTTGATATTCTCTATAGCAACTGTTAATAAACTTATCCGCGAAATGAAATGCAAGTTCAGAACCAACAGTTGTACCAAGTCTGTCTAGACCTTGTACAAGAAATGCTTGTAAAGGTGGCCAACAATAAGGGAAATCCCAAAGTTCACCAGAGTCTTCCAATGATGCTGGTACCCCTCCTGTGAAGCAAAAGTAAATAATTTTTCTTCCAATTATTTAGGTCATACAATAAGTTTTAATATTTACCTGGAAGTTTTAGCATACCTGGAAAAGTATCAACCTTATTAGCATACAAATACTTCAATACATTTGACGTTATTTTGTTAGGATCTTTGCTGTATGACTTTGTCCATAAAGGGACTAAGTTAGAAATGTAGAAATAATCTCTCTGAATATTATTGTGCAAATCATAATCTAACCATACTCCTTGTTCTTCATTCCATAATATCTTTAAAAAATAATCAGCCTCAAAAATAACAGTATTTAATATAAAATAATTGCATGAAGAAATTCTTAAAAAATTTCAAATGCTTACAACTTCAATTGCTCTCAACAAATTTTCAGCTTCGCATTGGTATTTTTTTGCCTTTACTGTATCTCCAAATTTCGTATACCACTCTGAAAAGAGGACTAGATTTTTGTGTATGATAGCATTGAGATCAACTGGCACAATGATCTGTGTCTGGATATTGCTTCGAGTCCCTGTTAACCATTGTCTATATAAATAAAATATTAATGATACATGGATACGTGATTTCTACAATAAAAATATATAAAAACAATAATATGTTCACTTATATTAAGAAAATTTCAGAAACGAAATAATTGTGAGGGTGAAACTAAATCAGACATAAATTAATCCTATTGTTATAACAAAGTTGTACCCACAAACCACACACCCTGCCTACAAATACATTTTTGAATCTAAATTTTCTACAAAATTTCAACATAAGAATAATGCAACACTGCCATTAGTAGAAAGGATGATGTTTGCAATATGTAAGTTGAAACAGATCAATGTAAATATATTTCAAAATGATATATCCCTCTTGGACTTTTATACAGCCTAAATTAAATCTACTGCTCTCCAAATTTAAAAAAGAAAATACGGAACCTGCAAAATATAAAGAACTATTTCATAAAACAATTAGCTTTCTATCAGAACACTTACTAATATTCACGGACGGTTCTAAATCAGATACATCAACAGCATCTGCCTTCATCACACCTGGTGCTACCTATAAATGTAAGCTACATCCTCTTTGTTCCATATATACCGCTGAGATTAATGCCATCGTGATGGCTCTACGACATGTGATAAATTCACCAGTTGCAAATCTTGTTGTGGTGTCAGATTCTTTGAGTGCCCTTGAAGCCTTGAACAACATGTATCGAGTTCGTATAGGAATATATACTATTTTGGGGGTCATAAAACAGCTAAGTAACATTGGAACATTAATATATTTATGATGGTACCCATTATGCATTGGTACTGGTCATATAGGTCATACACTGGTCATGTAGGCATTGGTGGTAATGAAATGGCTGATAGAGCAGAAAAAGAAGCTCTTACCCTGCCAAGGCGTGGTAAAGCCTTCATGACTGCGTCCAAAATAGCGCGACCACTGAAAAAGGCTGTACATCAGGATTGGCAGACACTATACTGGGACAATAGCTCTTCAAATAAATTAAAGACGATAAAAAAGGAACTGAAGCCATAGAGTAGTTTCAGTCGCAGTAAGCTCAGAGAGAAAATTGTCCTTACGCGACTAAGAATAGGTCATACGAGGCTTACACACCTTCACTTAATTACGAAAGAAAACCCGCCCATTTGTCGGAAGTATGGAAAGAGAATGTCAGTCGTTCACATCTTGGAGAGTTGTGCTTTTTACATTAGAGAATTAAACATAAGGAGGATACCAGCAAATACACCGGCTGCTTTGGGAAATGATGAAAAAATCTTAGGCAAAATCATATGTTTTCTCTCTGAGGAAGGAATCTTAAAAAATCTCTGAACCTCTCATGCAGCACTCCCCATCTCTTTTTTTTCCTTCTCACAAATTTTTTTTCCCCCGTTTTCCTTTTTCTTTTTTACCTAACGTGCGAACTTCAAATAACTAAACTTCAATAACAATAAACAACCTTTAACCTTAATGTGCATTTTACATTTTTTAAATTTTATCCAATTCTTAATATTCATAACCAAAAGATATAATAATATATAATTTTAATTAATGGCGTTGATGACCAACAGGTTTTACGCCTTTACTATACAACTAACCAACCAATCCTAATCTTTTACATGTTGAGAAAGTTGTTAAACCAGCATTTTTTAGTCGAACAGAAGAATACAGTTATATGTCCAATTTTAATTTTTATGAATTAAAATGGAAGAAAACCCAAAACATAAGGGCTTGCATGAATATTTTAATTTTTTTTTTACTTCATAATTTTAATCAAAATCCAATTTGCCAAAATATTTAAAGTGGACAGCTTCTATCTTTTTTACTGTATAAATAGAATACTGGGCTTCAAAGCACATATTAAAATACTCGCTCAAAGAGCACAGTAAAAAATATCAGAATTTTTATAATTCTCAACATTTTTTATAAGCTTATGTCTTGGTACCCTAATAGCTGTATGTCCTTATGTGCTAAGAGGAAATGTACCAAGAACAATTTTTATATCATATTGGTAGATGATGTAACAGCTATGCTGTTATAATAATTAATTATACTTCCTTATCAACAAGTAAATAATCAGAGTATAAGAACTCTGTGAATATAAGAAGTAGTTACCAGTATTATATCCATGTTGAACATACCATCTTGATGAGAGATTCCAACCTGATTCAGAGGCTGAGGTTAAAGCAGTAAAATGTTTGACCAACTCTTCAGGAGTATCTGCTAATATTGCACTTTCCATATCATTCCTAAAAGAGTAACTTTCTCATTCGGTTTTCAATGACATTTCCTGTGACTACCAATTATCAGAAAGAAATAATTAAAAATTAAACTATTGTTTAGGTGTTAAAAGGTGTTCAGTTGGATAAAATAAATCTCTTGAATATTAATTAGCTCAGAATAATCAATTGCACTCCTAGTGGGGAAAAAGTAATGGGTGTGTACCATGATATCCTTTATAACGAACACTTTGATATCTCAATAGAATCAATAGCCACTGTCAGCTATACTGGCTCTAATCTAAAATTATTCCAGAAAATCTTTTATAAGAAAACATAAAATATAACATACTTCTTATTTGCATTATTATTATTTATTATTTTGGTATGTTAGTATTTTAATAATATTACTCACTTAAAAGCCTCAGGTCGAGGTAACTCACTTGGTACATTATATAGATACATTTTATATTCAAAACCATTTTTCCGTGCTGTTATAGACCTAAATTTCTTCCAATACTCAATTTCCTTTTCCAGAATCTGTCAGTATAACATATGGTTGTTAAAATTAAAATTTTCTAGAATAAAAATTAAAAACTCTACTGTGACTGGTATAACTAAAAAGACATTTGAAAAATGTTTTCAAGAAATATACTTATCCATTGCTCCAAGCTTACATGAAGGAAATTTAAAATTGAAAATTTAAAAAATTGAAAATTGGACTTATTATTATTATTAAGTGAAGGATTATATTATGATTTATTAATTAAATTACTCCAATAATATTTGTACTGTTTTCATAAAACAATGGTATTCTAAGTGATACAATTAGTTCATTAAAGAATAAATTCATATAATTATGTTTTTTTTTTTTTTTAAGTTCAACTTCATTACAAAAAATCTAAAAAAAAATTCAATTTTGAATAAAATTTTTTTGGGTAGTGCTATTCTAAACCTCCTTCTTTCTGTAGTTCCTTTGTGCCGTTAAGCGTGAAGCTGCAGTCCCAGCCCATCTTGCCCACTGGTCTCTGTTCCTGGCTAGTCTTCTCATCTCCAGTATGGTGAGTCCTCTTGCTGTGCCCAGTTTTCCAATGTAATCATGGTACGTAGGTCTCGGCCTGCCACGAGGTCATCTGCCCTCCGGTCTAGCTTCCATAAACCACCTGGCCTTTCGGGTTTTGTCCATTCTACAGATGTGCCTGAACCATTTCAATTGCTTCTCTTCCAGGATTCCACGGATTGATGTCACCTCCAATTCCTCACGGATTCTGTCATTTCTGACACAGTCCTTCTTAGTTTCGCCAGCTTTTCTTCAGAGGAATCTCATTCCACTACTGTGTTCCTGCCTACGTGCTTATCGAGGGTTTTCCAGCTTTCAGATCCAGAAACAAGTACTGGGAGGAACACCGCCTTATATATTGTGAGTTTGGCCTTTCTGCTTACTTCCTGTTTTCCTATGATTGTTTTGGCTATCTGGTAATATATCCCATTGGCCTTCTTCACCCGATTTAGTACCTCCTGGTCTATTTTACCATATTCATTGATGATTGTCCCCAGATACGTGTATGCATTTGTTACCTCTAGGGGTTCACCATTACTTAACATCATAGGCTCCGCATTATTGTTCCACGTTTCTTTTATAGCTTACGCACACAACCTTGCTCTTAGACGGGTTTATATGCAGCCCTCGTAGCTTCAATTCTTCTTCCCATTCGACTAATGATGCCTGTAGAGTCTCTTGTGAGTCCGCTATAAGAATTATATCGTCGGCATATAACATAGCTTGACCCAGCACGGGTGTCAAATTCCAATATCCCACAACAGCCCTTGGGATTCTTCTTTTACACACTTTCCAAATTTCATCCATGAGAAGGATAAAAAGCAGAGGACTAAGAATATCCCCTTGCTTTATTCCTTTATAAAAGTGGAAAGGTTCTGATGTGTGTCCATTGAGCCTTATTACACCCTTTGGATCTTGGTATATAGATTTAGTAGCACGCACCAAGTTTGCAAGTACTCTTCTTTTAATTAGTGAGTCCCATATCTCTTGTCTCAGAACTGAGTCGAATGCAGCCCTAAGATCCAGAAATGCTAGATAAACCGATTTTCCATGGTCCCATGCTTTTTCCACAATCATCCGTAGTGAGAATATGTGGTCTGTCTGCTGGGTCTGAAAGCAGCTTGCTCCTCCTCCAGATCTTGTTCTACTATATGCCTTAATCGCTGTTCAAGAATTATTGAATATATCATGTACACAACTGACGAGAGGCATATTGGCCTATAGTTCCTGCATTCGCTTTGGCTGCCTTTCTTGTGTATAGGGACTATTCTAAACCAAAAACCCAATTTTAAGAATATGATAAATAAATAATGAAAATTTTAAAAATGACAATCACAAAATCAGGTTGACTTCTTTTGATATATTTAATTAGCTTTTCATGTTTATATATATTTTTTATTGTTATTTAGTAAAATATAAGTCAATGAGATTTAATCTAATTATAATATGATATTAAAATGGGTGACATATAATTCTTTCTTCTTTCTTAATTTCATCACAAAATCTTTAAAAATAAGAGATGTAAAAGCATGTTAAATCTTAAAATTAAATTTTTATTTATTATATTAAATTAAAAAAGATTCAGATCAGGTTCAATAATAAAAAATATTTATGATTTCAGACCTGCTAGGAAATTCAAAATAAGAATGTATAGTAATAATATGTCAGTGTACTAAACAAAATACGAATGTCCCATTTATTAGTCGAGTGGTGCATTGGCTTTTTTAAATAAATATTTTCTGCATCAGTAGTCCTTCTGAAGAGACACATGATTCTCCACATGTAGTATTACATAAAAACAATATTACAAGATTTCAGTCACTAGTGGATCCCAAGTAAATGTTTGAGTTAAAGTAATCATACAACAATACATTATTGTTTATATATATATATATAAACAATACATTATTGTTTATATATATATATAAACAATACATTATTGTTTATATTATATATAAACAATACATTATTGTTTATATATATATATATATATATATATATATATATATATATATATATTATTATATAATATATATATATATATATTATTATTAGAATTATAGTAGGATAATAGGTAATGAAATTTCATGACCTATTATCGGACTATAATTCATATCTTAAGTTATAGTATATAAAGGTCGTATTATAAAAAAAAAAAAAACTTTGTAATTATATATGTATGTATATATATATTTATTTATTGGTCCATTTTTGTTTCTATGTAAAATCTGAGCTAAATACTTAAAAAATATATGTTCTCTTTTTTAAATCATATATTTTTTTTTTTATAAGCTTATTTATTGAAATATATTACAATCTGTCTCAGGGACATTAATAATAGTGTTCACAGATCACATTCACACTCTATGTGCAGTAAATAAAATAAATTATACAGAAAAATAATATATATACAATAAATAAGAATAAAATAACCTAAAAATAAATAAATAAAAAGAACACATGCATACCTATATACAATATTTACAACTTGGCGAGAGAACTCCAAACCAGACTTGTCCCTCCAGCAGTGGAGGGAAAAGTATGACTCCAGGAGTTCCCTACACTCCTCTCTCAACTGCGTCAGTAGGGCTAAACCCAGTGGAGATTGAGCAAGAGTGCTTTAGCCACATACACTCATGTCGTGAGTGGAGAATCTGGCCATTGCCAGAACTCCAATATTTACAAACTATAAAAGATCGCGGGGCCACTGCCGTTTTAACCTCCTTGGAGGATTATATGGATGGGTGGTGCTGGATAGAGATTTTGCAAAGGGATTTGGATGATGGGTAAGGTTCTGGTGGAATTTGGAGAATTTTGCTGGGATAAGGTCTAGGACAAATGGGATATTAAGGTCATGGTGTAGGGTTTTGTTGGTTACATAGAAAGGAGCATTGACTATTGTTCGAAGGACTTTTGATTGGAAGGATTGGATGCGTTTGATGTTAGTAAATTTTGCTGTTCCCCACAGTTCAAGTCCGTAAGTCCAGACAGGTTTCAGTATTGTCTTGTAGATCAGTAACTTGTTTTCAGTGGAAAGTTTTGATTTTCTGTTTAGTAGCCGGTATAGTTATCCGTATCGTCGGTTTAGTTCCTGTCTTTTAAGTCTAGTATGAGGGTTCCACGTTAGTCGTCTGTCTAAGAGAAAGCCAAGGTACCGGACTGTGTCCGAGAAAGGAAGCTGAATGGAATTAAAGTGTACTGGTGGACAGGAACTGCTTCGGAGCGTGAAGGTGATGTGTTGGCATTTGGATTCGTTTACTTTATTTCGCCATTTATTACACCAGTGCTCAATCAGGGAGAGGTGTCTTTGAAGGTTTAAGGATGCTATATCAGGATCTGAGTCGGATGATAGAATGGCGGTGTCATCAGCAAAAGTTGCCAGGAAGGTATCGGGATGGACAGGGATATCGGCGGTAAAGAGGATGTAAAGGAGGGGACCCAATATGCTACCTTGAGGAACACCTGCCTCAATTGGATAGCAATTCGATAATTCACTACCGCAGCGAACTCGGAAGGTACGAACTGAGAGGTAGGAACGGAGGACAAGGTACAAGGACTGAGGAAGATAGGTTTTCAGCTTGGAAAGAAGCCCGGCGTGCCATACCCGGTCGAAAGCTTGAGCTATGTCCAGAAATGCACCCGAGCAATATTGCTTGCTTTCCAATGCTGCGGAAATATGATCGACCACTCAGAGTCCTTGTTGGACTGTGGAGTGTTGTGAACGGAATCCGAAAATTTTGGGATTCTATAAAGGATAGGATTCGTTTCAGGAGGATCTTTTCAAAGATTTTTGAGAGAATCGGAAGTAGGCTAATTGGTCTGTAGGACGTTGAGGTGTTGGGAGGTTTGCCTGGTTTCGGAAACAGGATAATAGTGGAATGTTTCTACAAGAGAGGAAAGTGGGTGGTTCTTAGGACGGCATTTAAATCATAATGCAACACAAAAATGGTTTTGTTAGCATAAGCCTACAATCAAATTTTATTTTAAAAATCCATCCTCTCTGGTTGCTATGAAGGGTCTAAAATTAAATTTCAGTGTCAAGGAAATAAATGATAAAGTATTAATTCAACTTTAAGTATATTAAACTATGTCTATTATGAATAAGGTTTTAAATTACCTCAATATTGCTTTTTAGAAATTCTAAATCTTTGGTGTGATTATAAAAAGATTCCATCATCATAGGAAGCAAAGGCGGTTGACTTCTGCCTTTAAAATAAATTCTTGTCCCCGTTGGTACATAATTATATTTAGAAACAAGATAGATGAAATTCTTTATTATATCTGTGGGAATTTACTTTTTTTTAAATACTGTTATTGTTGTTATTAATAACAATATTACAAAATTTGATTTGTAGTAAAAATGAAAATTGATAAAAAACAAAATTAATAACTTTATTGTTTTGGTAAAACCATTTATAAGATTAATATAAAATTACTCTACTGATTTTGTTGACTAATACAATTGATATGTATCTATCAATAGTTTTTTTTTCTGTAAAATATATTATTAGCTGATCTTAAAATCTTATACCTCTTGCACTATCATGCATACTGCATTTTAATAAGCCATTTACAATCCAGTAGGAATCCCAATAATAAAGCTCTTTTAAATTCTCACCAGGAATCAGAAAACTGAAAAAAAATAAAATGGTTTCAGTATTGATAAGTTTATTTTAATTTCAAACACAAGCCCCTAAAAAAAGGAGAGGAATGCCAACTAACTTCAAGATTTGTTCATCCAAGAAGTTGTCCAAAAACCTATACTGAATTCAGATTTTAATATTAATAATAAAGTCAATGTATACTCTGGGATTATTCCTTCTAAATAATATACAATCCTCATAGTAAGGCTTAGAGACCCAAAGAAGTAATGAATTACAATGTCAGACTCTTTCTATAAATCACCAACAGTTGTCTTAACAAGCAAAATAGAATCCTAAATGACTAGGATGTATCAAGCTCAAAAGAGAAGAGAGGCAATTTTCTGAATTTAATTTCTTTTGTATTGAGGTTTTTTTTTTATTTGGTTTGTATCTAAATAAAACTGTATAAATCAAAAATTGTTGAAACACTAACAAGCATAGAGTAACTGACAATAAATGTCTCAGAAATTGGTTGCTGTTTTAATTTTCCATGTTGGAAGAGGGAGCAGCTACTAAACCTTACCTTTCCCGGATAGGACATGATACATGACCTTATAAAACCAATATCTGTAATGTTTTGATGAGCATACAACAATATCTATGAATTTCAAAGACCTTGAGATCACATTTCTAGGAATGATCAAGTTATGAAACCGATAGTGGCGATAACTATACTCAATCTGAAATCTTTAGAAGAGATGCAATAAAAGTTAACATGATTTATATAAATGGAAGTCTGTAAAAAAAAAAAACCTTGAGCAATCACCAATCCTTCCCATAAAAAATGTTCTAGTAAAATTTTTTAATAATAGAAGACATGAGCACTTATAAAAATATAAAGATACCTACAACAAAAAATGCCTCTGTACCACACTGTAAATAGTTCCACCTGAATATATACAATGTGTGACCAACAATGTTGAAGGGCAAGAAAATTTAAAATGGCTCTTTTTGCTAGGAAATCCTTAAGGCCCTGAATGATCTATCCAAATATTAAGAATTTCTCTACTTCTGTGGTGGCTCACTAGCGGATCCAGGAATTAATTTTGGGGGGGCTTCAGCCCGAAAGATTTTTTTTTCATATACATATAACGATAATTAATTAGAAAAGAAAGAAAGAAATTAACTACCTACATAGAATGGTGTTTAAGTGGTTCTTGAAGTCCTATTAAATGTAATTATACGAACAAGAATACTTTAAGAGATAGTTTTAATATTGTTTTCTGTAAAACATGGTTATATTTTACAATTTTACCCTTTCGGGCTGAAGCCTCCCTCCCTCTCTCCCCTGTAGATCCGCCTGTGTGGTGGCTGAAGAATCAGCTTAGGAATCTATCTTTCAGAGTGAAAAATGTTAATCCACCTAATTTACTTAACACAAGCAACTTAAAACAATATTTCATTTTCTTACAGAAATATTTTTTATTTTTTTTTTATTTAATTTTAATGAAATTTACAACTGTATTACATTAAAAATACAACAGGTAAATGTGACATTGGTAACATGACATGTAAAATATGAAGAGAAACTACCCATTGGTAGAACTCAAATTAAAGTTCTATATTAGAAGATCCCGAGGCCATCTTATTTTCAGACGCCTCGGAGGGTTATCGGGGATAGAGGAGGAAGCAATGTTTGAAACAAGAGGGTTCGGATGGTTCTGCAGTTTGTTATGGAAGGATAGGCTTACAGAAATATAAGTGTTGAAGTTTTAAATTTCAATAATATAAAAATAAAATTAATTCATAAAATAGAATTCATAGCAAAAGAGTGTTAACTACACGACTTATTAGGAGGATTTACTTACCCATGAGGAACTGGAATTAAAGAATACAACTGGGCCTGTGACTGAACCTCTTGAGCAACTTTTCTTCCTAGGTGAGTCCACTGTGCATTAATCTGAGTAGCCCATTTCTTCAAGTTTTTATCAGCTATTTTTTTTATAAGTCGTGGAAGCGGCTTCCAATCAGGAGGTATCCACAGCTATAATTTAAAATATTATTTTGACCTAAAAACATCAGTCTAACGCCATACCTAAGAGACCAATAACCTCTAATTCTTTGGCATCTTCAAAATGATCAGAAATAAAATCTCTCAGAGCCTCTTTTGTTGGCCGATGTTTACCAAACTGATTGCACATATTTTCATAGTTCATTAAGACCTTAAAATGATTGAATATAAAATGGTATTATGAATGAATATATAGACATTAAATAATAGCAATTTTAACTAACTGGTGTATTACTTCATACACTGGTCTTTTCAGCTTTTTGTCGACAAATACTTTAGAATTCGGAAATAAATCTGCCATTTGGATTGTTTTGAGAAGTCCTCCAGAACAATAAATGAACCTATTATTAAATTGATCAAATACATATAATAGATGAAATAAGTTGATTGCATGCATTATTAGCTAGTTGTAATTAATTATTAGTTATCATTTTTATAAGTTCCTGATATTTTCCAGTTGTCTCTTGTCTTGAATAAAAGGAATAAATTTGAACTAAATAACATTTTATTCTTTAATGCCATTAGTTTATGATTTATTAAAAGCTAAATATATGGTGCAATTGTTTTAAATCCTAGTTTAAATTACATTTTTTGATTTCATTCAAAAAGAATATTTCTGAAAAGGTGTCTCATACGAATCTTGAAGAAATCAAATGATTTTGCTTTGCCTTCCTTAAAATTTCAAGGTATTTTCAATAAGGAAATCCTTTAAAATAAGAATTATTTTTTGAGATATAGCAAAATAGAAGTGATGCAAAATTTAAGGGATTTAGGAACTCGACTCTGATTCTGCAAAAAGTGACCTTTTCTAATTTCAATCCATTTTGGTGACTTTAAATAGAAAGTAACTCATAATGAAAAAAAAATCCTTTCATTGAGCTTGGAATAATTGAACAGACAATTTGTCATTCATCATGCTTTCCACTGTAGGCACTTACCAAGTTTGTGAACACAATTACATGAAATATATGTAGATAGAAATTAATTTATATTTTATATTTGGGTATAAACTCTCACTTATTATGATCACAAGCCATCATCACGCTTTGAGACTGTAAGTTACTCATTTGAAAAGTTATGTTTGTTTATGTTGGTTCACAATTAAACTTAAATAATGAGATACTAGCCAGCATTCGATAGAAAATTATGACTGCAAATAAATGATATTTTATACACCAAAATTATTGAAGAAGCAGAGGAATCTCTCAAACCACTAAAGTGCAAATTTATAAAACTCTGGTAAGACCAGTGCTTATTTATGCTTATGAATTGGACATCATTCAGAACATAGGTGGCTCTTCTCCTTAAGGTATGAAAGGTGAATACTGAGAAGAATTCACTGCCCTATTTATGCCTATAGAACTTAGGCGATATGCATGAATGGTGAAATGAAAATCTATAGTTGTACATTTATAGTAAGTGTAATAAAAGTGGGACATCTTCGATGGAAGGAGTAGTTAGAATTGGTAGAAAACTCTTTGATGAAAGGGTTTATGAATAAAATATATTGATTAATGGAGTAGCAGTGAATACAAGATCTGTCAGAACAAACCAAAACTGTACAGTGGCTGCCACTAGGAGAGATAGAAAGCTTGACAAAACTACAGGAAGCCTTTGATTTTTCCATACGTTGTAGTGCCATGAATAGTGAAAACTACTCATTTAATTACTACTACTAAAAAAAATGGTATTATCATTACCAGTCTAATTAAAATATACAATTAATAAGCTATAGAAACTTGAAAAAAATAAAGTTTCTAAAGTTTTAAATCATTTATTAAATGTACTATGTTTCATTCTGAAACTACCTCTGGAAGATGGGTAGGAACCTTTTTACAGCAAGAATTACCATCACTGCTTCTTACATTTATATCAAGGGCACATTTTATCTACCAAATTCAAGTAGAAATCCCTAGAGAAGATGACTGTGTTGCAAAGTTCACAGAGGCAACCTGTCTTTAAAAGACCCGACCTCAGCGGAAAGGGCCCATAAGGGATATCATTTGAGCCAGCCAACCCTTAAACATAGTTCTCAACCATACTATTTCTGTTCTCCTGTCAAAAATATGCTGTATGACAGTGAATTTTCAAGCAAACACGACAATTATGAACTTGCACCGTCTTTGTTGAATTTTTTTCATCTGGTGATGTATAAAATAGCAATTCTATTATTTACAAGAGTATCCTGAAGTTGCAACGTATATATGTGCAAGATGTCTCCAACTTCTTCACTCCATATTATTGAAAAGCGGTCCACCTGTCAAGTATATCTTCTGACCTAGAGATCCTACAGAAAGTGCCAATCAGGAAATATAATAAGGGATAAGGACTGAAAAGCCGAAATTACAGTAGTAAGATTAGGCAGTGCAGGATACCAGGAAAATGCTGGATGTGCGGAACTGGAAAGCGGCTGCAGAAGAGAGAAATCAAAGGGCTCTAGGGATATTTTTTATCGTCAATACCTTGTTAAATATATATTATTTACCACCAGAATCCAACCTCGTCATTTATAATGTACGCCACATGAATACTGTGTAAATATATTACACTTTTTTTTTTCTTCCCTTCCTTGCCTTTTAAGATAAACGGATTTTTTCCCGGTTCAGGGGAGAGGTCAAGATAATATTGCCAGAGTTAAAAGTTCCTTTGGCACCGGGATTTGAACTCATAATCTTCGGTTTATCATCTTTGTTGCTGTCCAATGTGAATTTTACACACGCGTTAGGCCGATCTGCCACTCCACCCTCAAGATATTACACAATTATTATTTAATATGTGTATTGTAATGGTATAAATTAAAAATAAAATCTTGTATTCCTAGCTGTTCCCCCTTCTTTCAGGGGTTGTAAATTGAATGACGTAATTATTTATTTGGGAGCAGCAAAGTTTCAAATGTTAATGAAAAGTTTCATTTGGCTACCACTAGAGAGTCAGCGTACTACTTACTTCACTTTAACAAATTATTATATTTATTGATTTAGGATTTTTCGATATCGTTCATACGTCCGACTATTCCGTATTTCTTTGATTTAAATAATTCCTAATAAGATAATTATTGTATTTTTATATTTTTGTAATAAGTGATGTTACCTTCTGGGCAGATTACGTTTTTTTCCTATGATATTAAAAAAATGCATAATTGGATTATGCATCAATGAACTATTAAGATGAAATTCAAATCCTCTTCTGTCTACATCTATCCTTTTTAATAAGTTTGATCGGCTACATAAATTTGGCTTAAAAATCAACGTCATCTTTTCCACTGGGTACTAATTTTTTAAAATGAAAAATCGCAAACTGCGTGCAATATTTCGCTCCTACATGTGTTCTGTATTAAACGACAATGTATTTTTAAATTTTTCATTGTTGCATTGAATGGCATGACTTTAAAAATAATATAGATACAAAAGCTATCTTTCATTCACAAGAAAGGCGATTTTAGGATCTGTAAATCGTATTTAATTAGTTAGTTCACAATTAGAAGATTCATGTACCCAATTATTGATTTTTCTATAAACAATTTACTTAAAACTATTATTATCTCTGCATATTCTAAGATAAAAGTTGTAAATGATGTTTAATGAAAAACTCGAAGGGAGTTCGGATCCTCTGACAGTGTTATTGCAACAAACCATACATTACAAACAATTTTTCATGAACTAGAGCCTCGTTTTTCTCATTTATTTTAGTTGTTGCTAAAAAAAACTCCCAAACTATGCGCTTAATAGACAAGCTTAAATCATACTTTTTTTTTTTAAAGTTATTAAAATTTGTTTCAATTTGAGATCAAAATGAGCTTTATGGAACCATATAGATTTTCATACATTTACTCATTTCCTCAAAAAACTGAAACGTTTTTTTTATCGTCTCTTATTTTGTGAATTATCGCTAAATATATTTTCTTTATGAAACTATTCTTGAAGAAAGAATTTGAAGTAAATTTAATTAGCTTCTGTTTCTGTCAATAGGAGATTATTTACGCCCATTGGTTTTCTTATAAATCATAGATATCCAATAACATAATCAACCAGAATGGATAACCGAAAGTGCATCAAGAAATACAAAATAAAAACTGTTCAAGTTGTAATTGACAATTTTTAATTAGTTCTGATAAATATTATAGAGATAAAGATATAAAGTGTAAGACGGGTGTACAGAACCCCAAGGAATGATCATTCTTAAAACATAGATAAATATAATAAAAAATTAACAAATTTCAATGATTTTAGTTAGAATTTAATTCTTTAATACATTTTTGAAATGTTTGAAACTTTAAACATGTAATACTATATGTCGTCAAAAGGTGTCGCTAATATCCGATTTTTATTAAATCCAGGATTAATAAAAAAAAAAGAATTATAAATTTAATAAATAAATAATAATAATGTTTAATGAATACTGAAAAAATGATTATACAACGAATAATAAATATCAGTAATGAAAAGTTTTAATGCAACACTGGAGAGGATTCATTCCTTCATGTTTAGCGCCAATATCAGTCTTGTTTGATTTCGGTATCAGTCATACAAGTTGTTTACTAGTATGTCATTATTTTGAAAGTTCATTCGGTGGAGTATCATGAGTAAATCACCTCAGAAAAAAACCTGGAAAGGAAAAGGTCGAGGTAGAGGAGGGTATTTTAAGGGGAGACCTTTTATTTTTGAAAAGAAGAAGTTAGATCCTTGTAAGTTCATTTCTTTATTCATCTATTTGTGTAAAATTATTAATTCTCCTTGTTAAATAAAAATTTAAGTACATTAATGAAAAATAATTAGTAGTAAACTATATAAATAAGAGTATTTCGGATAGTGAAAGTGGTTCTTTTGGTTATTTATTTTGCAATATATTTTCCATTAAATCACTGATAACAGCAAAGAATAATAATTAAAAAATACAATGTCTGTTTGGTTGGTAGTTCAATGTCACATCAATTGTACAATAAATAAGACTCATACCTGTATCAAAATTTTGTTTTCGCTTAGTGTTTTATTATTGTACATATCTTATCACCTAAAAGCACCAGGCCTCCTAATTAAATTCATTTATTTTTAATTTATTCATTCGAATGAAATTTTATTGTTTCTCTAGCGGTTTTTAATGAGTCCAACTCAAGTGCTGCTTCAACCCAAATATTTTATGATAGAATACCTTATAAAGGATGGCGGTATTATTTTCCCGAGGAAGGTAAGTGTTCTAAGATATCTTTTATTACTTTTATGAAAAGTGTTTTACTCAAATTAATTCTACTTATTTATTATTCCAGCTTATGACTCCAATTCTGATATAGTATTGCATACTCAAGCAGCTGAATATTTTTTTGACAAAAATAAAACATCAATTAATCTGAAAGAACTGGAAAATAAGAGATTTTTTAATTTAGATATTAAAGTGTTGCTTGATGATTCAGAATTTCTTTCTAGATGGTGCACATTCAAAGACGATTTAGTAGAAAATGCAGAAAAAAGTATATCTTGCATGAGTTTGGCTTTGCATCAGGTATATTTTAAAATTTCAATTATTAACCTTCCTTTATTTATTTATTTTTTTTTAATTCTACCTTTTGTTATTTTAGACGGTTACATCTATTTTGAAAAGTGAAGATGAGGCTGAATTTCCATCTGTGAAAGTGAGATTCATAAATTTTGAGTCTATTACACCTATTAAAGATATCAAAGCTGGTTTATATGGTAAGTTTTTGGCCCTTGCTGAAGTTACTTTGTGAGCATTATCCTTAAGTTGCTCAAGTATTTGTAGACATGTTCCCTCATATTTAGCTTTTACATAAATAACATTTTAATTTGATTTTCCTGTAAATCAGTAACAGTTGCTAAGTTCACCGCTGCGTGAAAAATTCCCATAATCTTAAGCTTGCACTCTCAAGATTTCAATTTTAATAATGATTCTTGCCTGCTATATATTATTCTTATAAACAACATAACCTTAGAGTTACTGCTGGTCTGGTACTGCTTCTTGTGGGGAAATTTGTCTGGTATGTGGGTCTAATGATCCTTTTTGCCCACCCCTGATGGCTACCTCGAGGTTGCTGCCGCGTACTTACCAGACTGGGAGTGTCAAGATTTTCCAGGCACGGTGAGAATCAAAAATTAACCAACCCGTTTTGGATTAAAAAATTTGTATTTTACTAAATCCATTCTTAGCAAACATTTAAACAGTTAAATTTAGAAAATCAGCTAAAAAAAACCAAAAAGGTCTCATTTGGAAAATGCTCACAGAAACGCATATTTTGTAACAGTAAATTAAAAAACTTATGCTGGATTAATTTACATTTTGTTCTCTATTAACTTATAATTTTCTATACCATATTTAAGGTAAACTGATTAGTGTCAGAGGAACAGTTATAAGAGTTAGTGGTAATAAACTTATTTGTGTTTCAATGGGGTTTGGTTGCAACACGTGCTATACCACAATGTCCATTCCTCTCAAGGATGGAGTCTATAAAATGCCTTCTGGCTGCAAAGCTGATAACTGCAGATCCAAAAGTTTCACCCCACTTTGCTCATCAAACCTATCACGGACAAAGAGTTATCAGATCATGAAAGTCCAAGAAAGTGTTGCAGATGAACAGGTTTGATAAATCTAGAATATTTAAACCTATTTCACAATAGTATTAAATTGAAAATTTTAATTAATTATGCCTTGCTAGAGCGAAGGTGGCAGAGTTCCTCGTACAATTGAAGTTGACCTAACTGATGATTTAGTTGATTCTTGTGGTCCAGGAGACAATGTGACAATTGTTGGAATTGTTAAAGTAAATATAATTGAATATTTATTTTTAAGATAATAATTGACTTGAAACTATGATATAAATGAATTTTGTTATAGATAAGAAACAGCGAAGAAAATAGAAAATCAAAATCTGCTAATCTATTTACTCTTTACGTTGATGCTGTTTCTGTTGTAAATAGCAAATCAGGAGTTAACTCTGGAAGGCAAAGTCTCTGTAGTGTTGAATTCTCAATAAAAGATTATTATGCAATACAGGTATTAAGTTTTCTTTGTTAGATATTTCTTATGAGTATGTATTTATCAAAATATCACTTATTTACTTATCAATTTGAAATTATTCTCTTCCTATGGTCTGGGAATCCTAAAGAAAAAAGTAGAGTTCATTCTATTCTAAACCTTTGTGACAGCTATCATTTGTTATAGGAAATTCATGCTGAAGAAGCACGGTTCCGTTTACTGGTCAATTCACTTTGTCCAACTGTCTATGGTCATGAAATGGTTAAAGCTGGTCTTTTGTTAGCTTTGGTTGGTGGTTCCTCGGCAAACAGACGAGCAGATGCTCATGTTCTTGTTGTTGGTGATCCAGGATTGGGAAAATCACACTTACTTCATGCTTGTGCTCAAGTTTCTCCAAGGGGTAAAAGAAACTAAATTTGTTATTATTCTATATTTGTTTTTATAAAATACTTTGTATCTGTTATGATTCTTTAGTTATTTTATAGAGATAGAAGAACTTATAATTTAATTGTGTTTTGGTTGGGAATTTAATTGGAGATTGCCCAGTGGAAAACAAATAATTTTATTTTAATGAAAATTATTTTTTTCATTTGCAGTCAACTATTCTTCAACCATCAATGGTTTTTTAATTGAAAATTAAGTCAGTGGTGCTTTGTTGTACAGTTTCTTGAACCAGGAACCATATAGTGAACCTTAATTGTTTTAGTTGATATATTATATTAATATTTGATGTTATTCTTTTTTTTTTTTGAGCAGGAGTTTATGTTTGTGGCAATACAACTTCCTCTTCTGGTCTTACGGTAACGTTAGTTAAGGAAGCAGGTGGAGATTTCGCCCTTGAAGCTGGAGCATTGGTTCTTGCTAACCACGGCTGCTGTTGTATTGATGAATTCGATAAAATGACCAATCAACATCAGGTCATTATCCATTTATCATTATAGTATATTGCCTGATTTGATCAAAACATATAATTATCATTTAAATTATTTAATAATTAGCTGTTGATTTGATTTCCAAGGCCCTTCTTGAAGCTATGGAACAGCAGAGGATCAGTGTGGCAAAAGGTGGTGTTGTGTGCTCCTTGCCTGCACATGCTTCGATTCTGGCTGCGGCCAATCCCGTTGGAGGACACTACAATAGATCAAAAACAATTGCTGAAAATCTTAAAATGAGTGCTGCACTGTTGTCTAGATTTGATTTGATTTTCATCTTACTGGATAGACCTGATGAAGTATGCATTAAATAAATTTAATCATAAATCGATCTTTTGCCAACTGGCATCATTTCTAAACCACATTAATTTTTCAGCACTTAGACAGCATGCTTTCTGAGCATGTAATGACACTACATGCTGGACTCAAAGGGAAGAAAAAACTTATGTCTGTTAATTCAATGTGTTCTTCTTCTTGTGCAGAAGAAACTGATGATCCGAAACAACCTCTAAGGTATATTTTTAATTTAAATATTTTATATTAGATCATAAAAAGGATTAATCCCCCTCTCCTTTCCCCGCTCTTTATGATCATTTCATTACAGCAATAGATTAAAATTGAAATATGGAGAACCAGTTGACTTAGTGCCACATAGTCTTTTAAGAAAATACATAGCATATGTTCGTAAATATGTTCCTAATCCAAAGTTAAGCGTTGAAGCTGCTAAAGTTCTTCAAGATTTTTATCTCGAGTTGAGGAAAATGCAAGACACAACACCTGTTACTACTAGGCAACTAGAATCAATGATCAGACTCACCCAGGTACAGATGCAAAATAAATTTTTATTCTGATAATCTTAAAATGTTGATTGAGAAAATTATTAATTGAAAAGATACTATTTCCACCTGTATTAATTTTATTAGTTACAATTTCAATGTTGTTCTTTTTTAAATAAAAAGGCAAGAGCCAAACTTGAGCTTCGTGAAGAAGCCACTACCGACGATGCAGATGATATTGTACAGCTAATGAGATGGTCAATGAGAGATGTAGTTACAGGAGATTTGGATCCAAAACTTTCCCAAAATGGAAGAGGAATGAGCCAAGGTTCTAAGGTATTTATTAAAGAATTTATATATTTATTGATAATTCAATTAACTAAATGTGTATGAGGATACACTTATTAATTGTCAATCCCCATGATAATTTATTTTGCTATACTGTATTATTTATTAATTCTTTTATTTAAGTTTTTCAAAAATCATTTTAGATTTGTCCTTATTTACTCAAAATATTATTATGCAATAGATTGTACTCGGTATGGCTGTGGATTCAACAATGTAAGAGCCAAGTTTATTTAGTATGCTATATGAATGCTTTTCGGGAGTACCCCCTGTCCGCCTAATGGCTGACCAATCTCCATTTTATAAAGTATACAACTGTTCATTTAACTGTACTACTTGTTAAAATTGTATAACTATAATTTACTTGTATTCTGTAGTTAAAATTGTATTATTTTTTATTAACATAAAATAAACAAAACGAAACCACAGTTTAAATGAAATTTTAATTTCATTAAAAATTTATATTATACATCGTGCCTTATTACCAATTTATATTAACATATAATGATAATTATTCTTATAGCCAATTTGTAACCATAAGAATAAGAAGTGTTTGTCTTTGTTATGGTCCGTCATCGCTGGTGTCTTCATTTTGGTCCGTTCCACATTGTATATCCAATGTATTCCACTCATTCCAATGTATCCATTGTATTCCACATCGAACAGCCCAACCAACTCGATCCTTTCCAGTCTGGTTTTCGACCAGGTTACTCCACGCAATCCGCCCTAATCAAAATCATTAGTGATGTTCAGTCCGCTATAGATGACAAAAAACTAACTGTCCTTGTATTCCTTGACTTTTCCAAAGCCTTTGATACCATTAACCATTCCATCCTTTTCTCCAAATTAAAATCGTTATCCTTTTTCAACAGCTCTATCCTTTGGTTTCAATCTTTGCTCTCTCAACGTACCCAAGCAGTCTCTGTTCCTAACCAACCTTTATCTTCCTATCTAACCCTGTCCTCAGGAGTGGCACAGGGCTCTAGCATATCTCCTCTCCTTCTTAATTCATATATTAACGATCTTCATAAATCAATCCTTCACTGTTCCCATCACCTTTGTGCCGATGATTCCCAAATTTACTTCTCCTTTGCTCCCTCAGAGTGGCATGATGCGTTTGCCAAAATACAAGAAGACCTAAATCGCATCTGTGCTTGGGCAAATGAAAATAGATTAAGATTAAACGCTGCTAAAACTCAAGCCATTGTCATTGGTTCCAAACCTCTTCTCAGATCCAATACCAACATTCCTCTCCTCTAACTAAATGACCAACCCATCACCTTCAACTCTTCAGTTAAAAACCTAGGTATTTTCATAGATCAAACCCTCTCCTGGAATCACCATATTTCTGAAATATCCCGACGCTCAATTTCCACCCTGAAACTCTTCCATCGCTTCCGCCATCTCCTACCCATGTCCACACGTAGACTCCTAGTATCCGGCCTTATCTTCCCCCACCTTGGCTACGGCTGCGTAGTGTACGGTGGCCTCTCAACTGGGCCAGGGAACTGGGAAACAGATTGAAAAGAATCATGAATGGCTTAGTAAGATTTGTCAATGGAACCCCGAGACGTTCTCGTGTATCTCACTACTACGCCGAGTTAGTGTGGCTCTTCCCCTCCTTCAGAAGACAATATTTCCTAGCTACATTCCTTTACCAAATAATCCATAATCATCGTCCGTCCTACGCATTCAATCGCCTTCAATTCAAGTCATCTATCCACTCCATCTCCACAAGATCTCGTCCTTCTGACCTTTATACCCCTTTCCACAAATATGCCTCCTTTCAACACTCCTTTATTGTCCGTTCCACTACCTTTTGGAATTCCATCCCACTTAAAATCCGCCATGCACCATCCCTATCCATATTTAAAACCCTCCTATTCCAATTCCTCCTTACAATTCAATACGACGCTGGGTAGCCATTTATCATGTAACAAAATTGCATTTTTCTCTATTTATCATTCGTATATAAATATATATTCTTTTTTGAGCTTGGGAAAGATGTCTAGTCACGTTCTGTAATGTAAATGTAATAAGGTAAATACTTCTGCTATCACTTAGTTTTTAGTTATTTTTTTTTATTGTAATATGTATTTTGGCCAGATGGAATGTTAATTTTTATGTACAAAATTGTTATTCTTAAGGGACTTTGTCCCAGAATAAAGTTGATTCTTCTATTCTATATGTAAAATAAAGTATGGTTTGTTGACCAAAAACTTTTTTATATAATAGAGAGAAAATTTTTTTATTAAAAATTAAAATATATTTTAAAATTATTCTCTATTTTCAGAAATGTTGAAATTTATGTTTAAAAATTGGTCTCATGTATTGAGCATTTTGCCCTTTGAGGCAACATTTTTGTAGAAAAAAATTTGTTTTGTTTTTTTCAGGCAAAGAGATTTATAGGAGCATTGCAAAAGAAGGCAAATTTCGAGAATAAAGATACATTCACTGTTGGAGAAATGAAAGAATTGATAAAATCACTTAATCTGCAGGTGCAGGACTTCTATCAGTTTATTTCTATTCTGAATGTTCAAGGTTTTATCATCAAAAGAGGCTCAGATAGATATAAGCTATTATCTGTTTAATAATTGTTCAGCCTGTGTTGAAAACAATTATCAATATTTATCAATATTTAATGTGATATATATTATGTATTTATTTTTTGTGAAATGAGTCTGTTTTTTTAATCAGTATTCAATTATTATTGGTTTATCGTATCTCTAATATTAAATAAAATTGTTTTGTTCTAAAAAGTGAATATTTATGTTTTAAATGAATAAAGTTTATTTTTTTTTAATCTTGTAGACACGTTTATCCCACCATGGTCCAATAAGTTACTTAAAGTTAGAAATATTCAAAATAAATAAGTTATACTGTTTCTGATAGTCAAGCATCATCCATTCTAGGACATTTCCCACTGCAATAAATATCTATTTTCTCCTTTACCTTTTCAATTGAATTTAATTTGACTTTTCGCTACTCTCAAGCTGAGATACCAGTTTTAGCTATAAGAAAAGATTAATAGAGGCTGGTGTGAATGAAAATTGTCTTATGATTTTAGTTTTGATATAAAAAACTATTATTAGAGATACGTGTTAAAGTAACACTACTAATGGAAAATGTTATCAGATTTTGGTCCCTATCTTTTATAACAGTCAATAGCGAAATTTTATTAAGATTTTCACGAATAGATATATATGAAATTAAATGTTGTGTCAAAGCTTATTGACATTAATAGTACAAATCTTTGCGAAATGTAAGTAACGTATCAATAAATATCGTTATTAACAATTAGTGAACCCTACCTGTGTTATCCATGATTGAGGGCTTATAATTTTTTTATTGAATGATAAATTAATCACTAAAACTACATAAACTCTTAATCTAATTTGATGAGAACTTTTTTTATATTTTAAAAATGTCCTTTTTTTAATGATACCAAAAAGAAATTACCCACAGCACCAAATAGTCGTGGTATGCCACTGTTAAAAATGTTATATCCGGTATAAACCAACTTTTTCATATCAAAATATGCTAGAACAGCACAGCAATGTTTATCATTGTCAAATATTCCACTTACATTTGTAGCAAATAAGAAGGTACTTTGCTGTTAATTGTTTGTATTTATCTTTAATGTTTACAAAAATAGTTAAAGCTGTTAACTTAATTTTGTAAATATATTTATTTATAAATAACTATAGGTTTAAATGAAAATTTCAAGTCTTAAAATTTCTTCATAACCTATTTTCATACATTACAACTATTTACAGACGAGGGAAGAGTTCATAGTAAAAGTTATTTAATGGATTGAAACAATATTCTACTTACTAAAGATAAAAAAAAAACTCAGGGGGCACCCGGGTTTGAACCGGGGACCTCTCGATCTGCAGTCGAATGCTCTACCACTGAGCTATACCCCCGAGGATGACGATTTGGTCTCATTAAATTATTATAAGTTTCTCGTAAATAAGTGCCACACAGTACCGACAAAACATTTAATTTATCGGCACAAATGGCTCTATACTAATTTTTTAATAGCGTATATTCATTCAACTATAGCTGTACACCTATATATAAAATGCTCACGAATCTGGGCTACATAACATCAATATTTAAGTTTTTACACGTAAAAGTTCAAAGAATTTTCCTTAAGCATGTCAGCTACTGGTGCATTTACCTTAGTTATTGTTGGGAGTTGCAGCCAGAAAGACCTCACAAATAAAAGTTAAAGATTTTTATTTTATTTCTTGTCGTCATTACCCTCATACTACACTTCCAATCTTGCAGAACTGTTTGCTATAAACAGTGCCGTTTGTAATCTCAACTGTAATAAACAGCAAATATATCTATATATCTTCTATATGTATAGCAAATATAGAATCTACCCTAAAGATATGAAAAATTCTTTTTCAACAAACTCATAAGTCACAGACACAGTTAGATATATAAAAACATTGGAGAGTGTTGGGTGTAATATACAATATTTGTGTTTATCGGGTCACTCAGATATTAGATGTAATAAGCTAGGATGTAAGAAGCTATCATAAGAACAGAAAAAAAAAAGCAATAAAGGAAGGAACTCCAGTAGGGGATGCTTTTACAAAGAGAGCAGTAGCTTTGGTAAAGAGAAAGCCTCTTAAGAAATGGCAGGGTCTCTGGCATGTTTTAAGGGATAATAAGTTAAGAGTGATAGAGCCCTCTGAAGTTCTAAGTCGAGCGGACCTCCTGTTGAACAGAAGAGAAGAAATTATCCTGACAAGGTTACGAATTGGATACTCGCGGCTTACTCATGAGTACCTAATGACAAAGGGACCCTCTCAGTGTTTTAGCTGCGGGGTCAATTTAACAGTCAGGCCCATCTTGGCTGAGTGTAATACCTATGAGGCACAACGGAATGAAGTGGAATTGGAGAATAATATTACTGAAAGTTTTAAAAACACCACCAAAATGACAGAAATATTGTTTTTATTTCTTCAAATAACGTACCTATATAACAAAATTTAATTTTTACTTACACTTTTTTTGAAAGTTTAATGTTTTAAATATTTAGTACTTTCAAATTTATTATTAAATTTTATCTTGTGTAATATAAATACTGTGTAAGGTCTTTAATGAACCGTAAGAGGTTGAGAAACTCCACATTGTTATAAATAAATAAATAAATAAATTTTTTTTCGTCGTTTCGGCCCAAGCTGCTGGCCTTCATCGGGGCTACTACACCTGCATTTTTCAAATAAAAAACAAATACATAGTTAACAAAGTAGGTAGTAATCGATACATCGATCGTGAACGTCAAAAGATAACCAGTTAAAGGTTTTGTTAGTAACAGCTCTTTGCCATGTAATTAGATATTGTTATCAGCCAATAGTGTGTATTCCGTCTGTGATAGTGTAACATTTCATTAATTTATTATTAATTAATAGTAATGGTAAATATTTTAGTGAAATTTTAAAGATAGTATTTAAAATGCATCACTTAAATATTTTATTAGCTTCCCTGACATTTGTAGTAAGTATTTTTTAAAATAATTTTTCAAAAAGTTATTTGTTTTTAATAAAATAGATGAAAAAAATTAAACATAAACTCTTAGAATTACTATAAAGAAATGTTAATTTCAGGTGATCTTCAATGAGTGCAAGGGACACTTCACTGCAGAAGATTGTTGGGCCATAGGAATGAATAAAGCCAGTCTTTTATGTTCTACTTGTGACCAATTACCGAAATATGATTTAGAATTTATGAAGTAATTATTTCACAAAAGTATATTTCAATAAAATCACTCCAATTTTATCCTTTGAAAAAAAAAAAACCCTGGAAAGTTGCTAAATTTCTTCCTACTGATTCACTAATAGGTGGTTATGTGCTAATACAATTCCAGACATATACATTCTTTCAGTGAATTATATTTTAGTAAATGAAGCTTTTATAATTCAGATAAGTCAAGTTATGTAGTAGTTTATAAGTGTTATGTCTGATTGATGGTTGGTGAATGTCACAATCGTTTATACTGTACACAGAATCTCCAAAATAGCTGAGTGTATTCCAAAGTATATGGTGGAGACGGATCTTGTTAAGATATGGACTTAATATAATGGGAACTTATGAGGGTTTGTCTGTTTCTTAAGTGATATAATTTAAGATTTTCACCCGTGAACTTAATTGTCAATACTTCACTGCTTTCAAAATTCCATGTACAGTTATAAGTGATTTTGATTCACCTTGCAAACAGGTGTGACACCTGTGAAACAGTGCCCAAACTAGTCTAGTGTAAAGATCAAGTTATGCTGTTTTAATGTTAGAATTAATATAAAGAAATTATCTTGGTTCTAAATCTGATTTTCTCGTAAAATTATTGAGATCAGCCAAGATGAGAAACATGGTCTAACAAATTGTTTCTAGGTTCACTCAACCTTTTTATGAATACATACCATAAGGGCTGAAGGTAATCATCTACAGAAACATTTATTGGCTAGTTTTAATGTATAGAGTTATATGTATTTATTTGTTCATTTTTTGTAGTAAGGCTAGCTTTCTTTTCATTTTTTTTTCTGTTGTCATTATAGACCATTTATATCTTCTTGGGCTATTTCTTTCCATTTATCTACACTTTGTTCATTTATGTATCATTTATCATTTATCAGTTCTATTGCATCTTTGTTGATTCTCTCTATCCGTCTGCTTTTTGGCCTTCCACTTGGTCTTTTGCCTTCTATTGAGGCATTCATTGTTAGGTAGAGGCTTCCAGATGGATTGCTACGAGCTACATGCCTTGCCCATCCTAACCTCTGTGCCTTTATATTATGGGATATGTATTGACCAGTTTCTGTTAGCAGCTCTTTATTGGTCTTTCTTCTCCTTCTGTTAGTACTCTGATCCCAGATCGCTCCGGATATCGTGGGAAGGATTTTTCTCTCGAATCTTTCAACACCTTTTTCCATGGTGCTGGTTAATGTTCACTTCTCACAGCCATATATTAGAATTGGCTTTATCATAGCATTGTAATATAAATAATTTGAGATTTCAATACCTTTGAGAGGGAGAAGAAAGCTCAGTAATACGCTAGTCTATTTCTATAAGGTAGTTATTCATTGAGGTATTTGTGGAGCCAAGGTATTTGTATTTTTCTACTCTCAGGAATGATTTTTCCTCTATGCAGGTTCTGTTAGTGGGGTGGAATTTTTTACTTATTATCATATGTATTATTTTGTCTTCATTTACTTGTAGGCCGGTCTACTCTGCCTCTCTTATCAGAGTTGTAGCAAGTTTCTCATTGTCCTCTTGGTTACTTAAAAGAACAGTTATATCATCTGCATATCCAAGGATTTTATGATTCATTCCGATGTGGACCCCTCTATTTTCCTGTGATGTTGCTCTTATTACCTTCTCCAGGACTAAGTTGAACAATATCGGTGATAGTACTTGTGATTTGGTTGAATTGTATGTAGTCAGATATAGCATGATACTTGATACTGTATGCACAAAGTTGACTATAATTAATTGTTTGATTTCCATTTTACTTTGTTACATAATTGGTACTATGTAATTTTTTTTCTATATGATGCTTCTAATATAATCTATAAGAATATATTTAAATAAATCTCTTATGGTTATTTACATATTATTCCTAAGTAATTCGACTTAAAACATTCCCATATTTCGGATTGTAGAAAAAAAAACAACAGAAAGTCAATTATATATAAATTTATTTATTATTGTTTATTATCAGGGAGAACTGCTTGAATTGCTGTACCCGAGAAGAAGGTACTTCTGCTATCAAGAGATATCCAAGAGCTAGTTTAGAAGTGTGTACATGTAAATTCGGTGCTTACCCACAAATACAAGGTAATATTTTTTTAATAGTAACAATTTTAAATTAAGAATATTTTCCTTATAATTTTTATATGATGATTTTAGCAGTTCTATTAATCATATAATTTAAATATTACTGCGGTTTAGCAAAAGTTTTTTGCTTTGGTTCCCTATTTGAATAAACAATTTTTGTTTTTGTCCAACACAGTTTTTCTTAATATGGGGATAAAATTGAATCTTTTCTCATGTCAAAATATAATTAATCTTTTCCCTAATATAATCCTAAATGTAATTGATTTTAATTTTACTTATTTATTTGTAAGTATTAATTTATGAATGTTTAGAATGCCTAGTCACCAAAGTAGTAACGGTTTTGAATATAGATGTTAAATATTGAAATTAAATTTGTATAAGCTTGGAGCATCTAATTTCAGAAGTCCTGAAATAGTAAGTAGATCATAGTCATAATGGATTAAATAAGCAATTGAGATATAATGTAAATGCATATTAAGAGAGTTCTAACATCAGCATACATAAAGGTTTCACCTCTAATTACTCTTTTATTTTGGCACTTCTCAATGATCGTGTTGAAATTAATTGTATTCTTCTAGTCATAATATCTATTTTCTAACCTCAAAAGGTTGATTCACCAAGTCAGTATAACAATCTCCCTATATATCAAGACTGTTAAAAAAATTGCAAGACATTAAATTCATGATGTTTATTGCCAAATTCTAATAATAAATATGTTATAACAAAGGTGCCATCTATTTATTAACTAATTTTAGAGAGAGGCAATCATTGTTGAAAGCAGTGTTTCAGTGTCTAGTGAAAGCAAAAAAATAAATTGAAAACTTAAACAAGCACAAAATGCTCCTTCATTGGATCTTTGTAAATTCACTCACAGTTAATGTGTACAACATACATTTTATGCACTGTAACATACATTTTTAATTTTTTATCCATAAATATTAATTCACCATTGATTTAATTTTCTTTTCCAATTTATTTATTTTAAGCCAATTTTACATCAATCTTTAATTTGGTCAACTTAATGACTACAACATCTTAATTACGATGTTTCAGCTCGTCGAGCCGTTTTCAAGTCTAAAAGAAATTTTTCAATTTACAATCATATCTAAAAATTTTACATATTTCAAAATATAAAGATTTTTTATACTTTAATTTTCAGCTTTTATCAAGAGTGATAAACCACATAAGTTTCCGAACCTAACCATTCGATACGTGAGAGGACTTGACCCCATTATCAAGCTCATGGATGAGTCTGGTAATGTGCAAGAAGTATGTATTGTTATTATTAAATAATAGTATAAAATAAATATATCTTATTACCATTTCAATCAACTCTATTAATTTTTAGGTTTTAGCCATTGAGCGTTGGGATACTGATACTGTAGAGGAGTTCTTGAAGACCCATCTCGAGACAGATTCTGATAAAGATTACCTGAGGACTAACAGGATTTATTGAGATAACTTATGTAATTTGAATAATTTGGTGCATTTATAATGATGTGTCTTGTACAGTCATTATACTACCAAAATAGTTTAAGGTTTTTCTAAATCCGTCAGGTACATTGGAGAGATATTATTTCTTTCATATTTAAAGAAAAAGTATTTCATTCCAGTGGTAGGGTCTTGGTTTTCCTTTTGAGTCTTCCATAAAAAAGCTGGCAATAAATAAAAAAGTATTCAGAGGATTCCTTTATTAGGATTATTTCATCTGCTGAAGTAATTTTACTTGATGTTTGTCATTACTGTTTTGTGCTACTGTCAATATCTTTTTCATAATATTTTTTGTAAAAATAAAATTATCTGGTGCTTGAAATTTATATTTATGATGTACAATTTTAAAATATAATAATGATAAACCTTTCCAATTTATTTGTTCCCTTTTTTCTCATTAATCTTGTTTGGGCAGGAATGGTATTGATTTAGCCAAAAACTATCATCCACAAATCCTATACACCATACACAGGATGTATATCCCATCTGGAAAACTTTTGTCTTCAGTACTAAGACGGATTCAAAGTGGGTTTTCTCTCCAATACTTATTTGGATCTTACCTATGCCAAATGATCAAAACCCTGCGATCAGTTTCCTACCTCTACAGTTTTATACGTCTCAAACCAACAGTTCACTCATAGAGTACAAGATCCTGTGTTAGTGATGTCTGTATCTCGTCCAAATTAAAACTTTCAAACATTCCACTGCCTTCTAAAAATCCTTGACATCTAATATGTGCCATGCTTCTTCTCTGTCTTCATTCAATTTTTTTTTTTTTTCAATACCTTCTCACTTTCCAAAAGCTCTGGCATTGTGAAATTATCATTAATAAAGATATAGTATAGTATATGAAATGATTATTAATGTCTTAATAATTATTATTAGTTAATAAAGATCAGTGATGTTCAGTTGCAACTATTTTGATTAATTGGAATTTTCTCTAAAAAGGACCGAAAAAGAAAATTAAAGAATTTTATAAAAAAATGTGTGTAAACACCACCCTGCATACCAGAAATATATATATACACACACACGCATGTATATATGATAAATATAAGATATTTTATTAATTCTAAAATACATATACATAAAAGATTATACTAATCTTGACTCCAAATTTGTGCAATCAGGTGGGTTGTCTTGTCTGCAAATCACAAGCTTAAATTGAATATTTTATATACAGTGTCTTCAAGGAATATATAAGCCCTTATATTTTCAAATATTTTTTATTTTACTTCCGACTTTTTGATTAGCTCATTATCAAGTCATCTATAAATAACAATTAAAATTAAGCAAACTAATTTACAACTCTGGTCGCTCATTATCTGGTCATATAACGAGTGAGAACTTACCAAAACATTTTTTATATTCTAATTTCATGAACTACTATTTGTAGCACACCAATTTTCATCGAATAAATATATTCCTCGTCACCATCTCCCTTAAATTTGTGTGCATTAATTGATGCATGTCCCTACAGTAAAAATTTATGTGTGCAATTATTTCAGTAATTATACAATTTCTATTACTGATTACTATTTTTTTATTTAAACTTTATGCTCATCCAGTATGGTACTACCTCCTTCATCTACTTTGTAATATTGACTGTACATATGAACTCTTTATGGATGTATGGCTCGGTAGGAATTAACTAATGATTGAATGGGATCTAGCTCTGTTGATGTCTGTTGCCCTATCTCATTGGACTAGTTGGCCTATATTTTTGACACCAGATTTAAAATTGACTGAGTTACTTATGTTTTTAGTAATATGAATTGATTCCAATGTTTTTCTAATTTTATTGTTTTGTGCTGTGTTTAAAATTTTTATATTGTTGAAATCAAATGTATGATTTTTAATATTCTTTAATTGGATAAAGTTGTGGATTTTATGTTTTTTGGATTTTTTACATTCGTTTTGTGATATTTCTTAAATTTTATGATGTTTCACCAACATAATGTTTGGGACATTGTATACACCGAATTTTATATATCACGTCTTTTTTATCTATTGAATTTGTTCTATCTTTCATATTGGATATGTATCTTTCCAGTTTATTATCATTGTATAGTTCGAATTTGAGTTCTTAATGATCATATTTCTTAAAACCATTTTTTATTTTTTCCGTCAATTTCGGAATGTAATTTAATTTGTAATATATATTATATTCACTGTATTGTTTTTCTGTATCCATTTGATCGTCATCCTTTGCTTTTTCCTCGCCGTCCAACACTTTAAAATAATCCGTTATGAGATATTTATTTCTCTTATTCATATTGTTATTTTTTATGTTAATATTCTTTTTAGGTATTTTATCTTGCCTACCATCTTTCCTATTATCATTATTTTTATTATTTTTACATTCATACCACAGTTTTTTGACAAATTTATATGGATAAAAATTATTCACCAAAATATTGTATATATTGTTTTTAATCTTCTTCATATATTTGGTGTCAATAAGTTTTATTGCATTATTAATCAGATTAACAGCGGTATTTATAATCTGATGTTTAGGGTGGTTCGAGTAATAATTTAATATGAGATCACTGCATTTTTTTTTCCTAATCCAATATGTTTCTATTTGAATTTTGTTTATTACGATATTGATATCCAAGTATCTTATAATATTATTTATAGGTTTTTCTATTGTAAATTTGATCTTTTTGTTGGCATTATTTAATAATTCAAACAATTTTTCATAACTACCATTTTTCTGTGAAAATGGGTAAGTCATCAATATATTTCAGCACTATAATTGGCTTATCTTCCATTTTATTAATTTATTCCATTAACATTTTATTTAAAAATAACCACTTAATAGTACTGATATTTCTACTTCCCATTACTAGACCAGTTGCCTCTTTGAAATAATTGTTATTAAATTAAAAAAAAAATATTGCTTGCACATAATTTTAATCCCTCCATAAAAATAATTTTATTTTTTATATTAGTTTGATTTTTTATTTTGTTCCAATTTTCCTCTATGATTTCTAACATTCATCTATTGGTACGTTGATGAATAATTCCTTCAAGTCAAAACTCACTATATCATATTTTATATTTTCATCTAGTTTTAATTTATTTAATTTTTATTTTTCTTCAATTGAATTTATTACGTTGAAATTCATATCGCAGTTTAAATTCATTATTGCATGCTTAAAAAATTTTGATAAATTATCATTAGGTCTATTAATGTTATTGACTGTCGGTCTAATGTCTTTATTTTGTTTATGTAGTTTTATGAGTTTATTCCGTGTATTCTCAGTTCAATATAATTGTTACTAGCCTATTTGTTTTTAGTATATTTATCTATATATCGGTATTTTAAT
The DNA here is from genome assembly GCA_928085145.1 of Nezara viridula. Taxonomy (NCBI): domain Eukaryota; kingdom Metazoa; phylum Arthropoda; class Insecta; order Hemiptera; family Pentatomidae; genus Nezara; species Nezara viridula. The sequence goes on from OV725079.1 coordinate 39,962,686, forward strand.
AATTTATTTGCATACGTATTGATTTTTTCTGGTAATTCTACACTCAGATTGGTTCTCATCTTTTTTTTTTTACCGTTTTACTATCTAATAATGTTTCCATTTTCAATGTATAATAATTTCTATTCATGATCACTAATTTTTTAGTCTTGTCCGATTTTATCACTATTATTTCTTTATTTATCTTTAGAAAATCCCTAAAACACTTTAAATCATTTGGTTATTCAACATCAACATTTTCTGATGATTTTTAAATGTTCATATATATTCATTAATAACATTACATATGTGATTTCTGGTACCGTTAATATGGCATTCTATTTAAGGGAGATGGTGACAAGGAATATATTTATTCGGTGACAATTGGTGTACTACAAATAGTAGTTTCTGAAATTAGTATATAAAAAAATGTTTTGCTAAGTGTTATTTGTAGATGACTTGATAATGAGCTAATCAGCTTAAAACGTTTGAAGTAAAATAAAAAATTATTGAAAGTCTAAGGGCTTATATATTCTTTGAAGACACCATATATAAGAAGAATGAGTGCCCTTAAAAATACTACTGAAGTAGCTAAATAGTTGAATATTTTATATAGAAATTATATGAACAATATAGAATATAGACAAAGTGTTGTTAGTCTTGGTATAGAGAAATATATGTAAGTTTTCAGGGAAGTTTGTCTAGTATTTTGGTGAATATCCATTCTCGATAATTTGTTTTTAATTGAATAATTATTGAGTGGACTAAAAAAGAATTTCAGAAGAAAATAAAATCACCATTAATGGCAGTCAATGCTTATTACTTGGCTTCCACAAAATTAATTCACAAAGGGTTTGTGAAATATCTTCTTTTTTTTTAATAGATTATTTGGCTTGAAAGATGTGTCAGCAAAAAGATTATGACATAGATAACATATGGTCTATAGCATTACATAAGTTTCCATCGTATAAATATAAATGAATTAATAGCTTTTTACTCAATTCTTTTATCGTGTCTTGAATATGTTGTAATTGGGGAGTGAGGTAGTTCAATGAATAAGACACTGTGCTACTATGATCAGACTCCTAGTTCAAGTGTGTCTGTAATTTATTATTTACTATGTTGTGGAAGACTTCCTGGGGCATATGCTTCCTCTATAAATAAGTAACTAAGAAGATAATCATGGTGGTTGAAGTGGTGATCCTGGTGAACTCACTTCTGGCACATGTGTTGACCAAGAATTGTGGGCGGGATGGCCGAACGGACTAACGTGTGTGCACAGCACCGCCGTTGCCAGGCAATCTGATAAATGAGACAATTGATATAAAATAGTCATGAATTCTCATCCCGATGCCAGGGAGTTTTAAATCCCCCTGGCCCGGGAAAACCCTTTGTAGCCTTAAAGGCAGGGAAGGGGGAGACCAAAAAAAAAAAAAAAGGTGTTGACCAATAAATAGTACTTATGAAGTACTAAAGCCAGGGCTCAGGAGTTATGGTGGAACTTTTAGGTTTTAATGGGGTTCAAAAGATGGAAGAATGTGAGAAATTTATATTTTTACATTATGATTGGTAATATTTCAGGTTTCAGAACTAGAGGAAGTTCACTGTCTGGATTTTATACATTTGAATTTCTTTTTATAAGAATACAATCCTCTCTGTGCTTAATTGGCTACCACTATAAAAAATTATTTTAAGTTAGGAAACAAAAAAGGTAATGCATTTTTATTTTAGTAATTTATTTTTCATCATTTTCTTATGCACAAGGACTTTTGGAAAACCTAGTGTACATACTCACTTTCAAATCTCTATTTGTATGAAGAGCCCAGAAACTGGAGTTACCAATCAAATAGACTAATGAAGTTATGGCAGTTTTTATTGCTTACTGTTGATATGATAAATTCACAAATATGTTCTTTAAGATTTAGGTAGCTTAATTAAAATACATTTAAAAAAGTTTTTGTTGACAGCCCAATTTTGACAGACAATAATTTCTGTTCATAGTGCAGGGATAAATGAAAGAGTCCGATATACAAACCAGAGGCTATCTCATTAAATTTTATTTTTGTATGAATCTTTATGATCTATTATGATTATTACTTATTGTCCAGGTTTTTGGCAGATTCTAATATTTAAACTGGTTTAGGGGAAAAAATAAATAAAAGCGTTTAATTATTTGTTTCACATTATTTTTTTACTTTGAATCTGATGCTGGAAATATTGACAAGTATGCTGGAATAAATGACAATGACAAGGCTTATGCACTTTTCCACCGGTTAATTTTCAAATCTATAACCTCTTATGAGAATGACATGACAAACATTTTTGCTTATTAACCATTAAAATGGAGTATATTACTGATCAAAGCTCGCTTTATAAATAAATATTTAAAAAATAAAATAATATGACATTTTCCACTTTAAAGTTATTCTACTAGCTAAATTATGTTTCACTGGCTAGAATATTCACCAGCAGCATTGTCTGAGAAGCTCTCTTCGACTGTGAAACTAGAAGGACACGCTTATTTTAAAATAATAACCCACAATTTTGTTCCTAAAATATTTTCACCCCAAACTGAATTGCATTATGAATATTCTTTCCCATGATTCCCATCTTAAATTTGAGATAAAGGTAATAAAAAAGGTAACTTTGGTATTTTTATTTTTTTATCAAATTCTAATCTGATTTTATTCAATGATGATAAGTTCATTACTCAATTTTATTTAAATTTCCGATAGGATTTTTTTTTTGAAGAACCTTATAAATAACATGATTTATTAACTTTCTTGAAGCTGATTCGCGACTGTTATTTTTTGCAAAAAAAATAATTATGCTGAAATCACTAGCGGATCCCGAATTCAATTTTGGGGGGAGGGGTTCAGCCAAGCTTTTTTTTGTCAATAAGGATAATTACTTTGGAAAAAAAGAAAGAAACTAACTACCTATATGAAATGTTGTTTAAGTGATTTCTAAAGTCCTTTTAAATGTAATCGCAGGAATAATAATAATTTAACAGATAATTTTTAAATATTTTTTTTCCATCAAACATGGTTATATTTTACCATTTTGGGGGAGAGGGGGAGGAGGGCTTCAGCCCCAAAGCCTCCCCCTTAGATCCGCCTGTGGCTCAAATGAAGTGATAATTAGCTGAGCTACTGCTTAGTGTGTGCATTTGTGCGTATGCTGTGTTTGTGTATGGGTGTTTTTTACTTTCACTTACCTATATATTTAATATACAATAAGAATTTGATAATTGAATAAAGAAGAAAAAAATATCTGGTGTGTCCACTCACACTACTTTCCAACCTATTTCAGAAAAGTTTATATATCTTTACATATGTTCACGAAGAAACAAAAAAGAATTGAACTTGATTTATTTTCCTGAAAATTGATTAAACAAATGATTTGAGGACGGTTTATTTGATAAACTAAAGCCATGTAAACCGGCTTAAGGTAGATCAGTGCAAAAATTTCAATACTCACTAATATTGCTGATCAAAGACTTTTTGTCATAGCTTAGTATTGTCAAACAATAATTTCTTTTAAAAGTAGAGGAAATAATGAAGATTGTGTGATGCAGGCTACAGATTTTCTTACTTTCACTTAGTCATCTTTATTCTCTCATTCACCCAGGGAGCTCTGAAACGTATAGATCCGTCGAAAATCGCTTATCGGAAATTTGACCCGATTGCAATACTTTCCTTACCTAGTGTAGGTAGGAAAGTAATAAGTTAAAAAATGTGTAAAAAATAGAATAAGCTGTATCATCTCTAATACTGGTTCGATTTCAATGATTTTTTTTTGTTTTGTTGGTAATTTAATTATCTTTCAAACGTTTTCTTAAATTTTTTACCCCCATAACATTTTTCTTTTCTTTATAACTTTTTTTCCTGATTTTTTTCGGGAATTTAGTTCATGTACGAAAATTGAAAAGAAAATTATTATAACATTATAGGAAAGTTTCTTCAAAATCGTTTGACCCGTTTTCGAGCTACAGTCTATAGAAAAATATGTTTTTAATTTATTGCGCAGCAGCTATTGCCCATGGAGCACCCAATGTCTGCCACAGGTATCAGTAGTCAAAACCCTACAAAATAAAAAAAGAAGCAACAAAATCGGTTCAGTAGTTCCCGAGAAAATCTTGGCACAGGCAGACAGACAGACAGACCAATGGCTAAAAATGTGTTTTTCGGACTCAGGGGGCTCTGAAACGTATAGATTCATCGGAAATTTGACCCGATTGCAATACTTTCCTTACCTAGTATAGGTAGGAAAGTAAAAAGAAAATGCTTATCCAGGTTGAAAATGAATCACCGGAAATAACAGTCAGAAGGTATACGTATAATATATCGTTGGAAAACGGAGAATTTTAGAAAAAATAATATCAAATAAATAAAGTTGTAGAAGGTAACGGAAAGTGACGAAAAAATAATTTCTGAACACTTACATTATTTAACGTAAATCACACGTTTCCAAGAAAATTAAATAAAATCTTCTTACTAAATGAAAACATCAAAATTTGTTTTGTTTTTGAAAAAAACTATTTAAAATACATCGAATCAAGGCAATGACATTGTTAAAATACTATTTCGTTTTACTTGTGAGAAAGGGTAATTGGAATATAAAAATATTTCATCAATATGATTATAACCTTAAATACATTTACTGTAGTTTAATAACTCTAGATCAGATATTAATTTTTAAATAACTAGATATCTATCGGCCGTTTTTTTCCGAAAAATCATCAAGTGCACCTTTTAGAAAACTGATTAATTTGAATAATTGAAAAGTGAATAATTTGGTTAATTTTCCCTTTCTGAAATCCCAACATTATCCACTTACAATTAGTGTGACAAGTTTTGACCTATCCATGACAGGCAATGAAAGTCACGCTATTTCATTTTAGTAAACTTTACAATGGAAAATAACAGTTTAATATTTAATAGTTCTACAATTTATAATTATTTATAGGTTAGATATTCAGATGTACTTTCATATCTCTCTAGGCATATATGAGCCTTTCAGTTGATAGATTGACTAACTCCCATTTCAATATTCATTATTGATTTTAGTGATGTTTATAGCGGGGAAATTAATGCTTTTATCTACTGTTCTATATTTTAACACTGTAATCACCGACTTACTCTCTGTATAGTTACAACGTTTTCAACTCGAAATATCACTAAAATGACATTACTCAATAATGTTGAAATTGGAGTTAGTCTGTCGTATAATAAGAAATATAAATATATTTGGTGTTGCCTCTTTTTGCCTGTTTCTTATTAATATATATATATATATATATATATATATATATATATATATATATATATTTTTTTTTTTTTCCCTACGTGGTAACCCCACACAAGGATCGTTTATTTGATTTTCCTTCATGCTCCATGCCTTAAAGACATACTACATGAATTACATTTGTTTACAATTTTTTTTTTTTCTAGTTTCACATGATTTACATTTTTAGTTCAAATTTATATACATTAACAAAAAAAAACACAAAGAATAAACACACAAAAATTAAATCGGAAAATTAAATATTAAACACACAAAGTCAATCCAACAAAGCCAAAAAGAAATCACCCACGCTGCCCATCCCTGGTTAGTAAGTCGAAGTCGATCGATCTAATAAATCTAAGAAAGTCTGTCTTGAATTCAGTAACTAACTTTTGTTCCGTCTCAGGCCAATTTCCTCTTTTGATAATTATGCTTTTTATTAACTCAAATCGCTGTCTGTCAAATCGTTTACATTCATATATTATATGTTTAAAATTTTGAACCTGTCCGTCTTCATCACATAAGTCTGTTTGTATAATGTTGAATCTTTTAAGATATTGTTTTGTATTCCCATGTTCCGTAAGTACTTGCGTAAGTTTGTAGTCATTACTGTGAATGTGTCTGTAATTGTGAATTGAAATGTGTGGTATAAATCTGTGTAAGCTGGTGACTTAGCTGAGGTCACCCATATGTGATCCCATCTTTTGATGAAATCCAACTTTAAATTCATATTAATATACGATAAAAGAGCTTGATGATACGATGGCGGCAAATCGCTTTTAGCTGCTTCTTTTGCAAGGCAATCGGCTCGTTCATTGCCCTCAATCCCACAATGTGCTTTTACCCATTTTAGAGTCACTACTTTCCCTACAGTTCTCATCATTAACAATTTGTTTCTAATTTGGTCAGTCAAGTAATCATGAATGTCCCAATTATTAACAGAGTCTAGCAGAACTTTGTTGTCTGTATTTATAGTAACGTGAGTATTGGTTTGTAGAGGGTATTCATATATGTATTCAGTAACAGCGAATTTTTCTGCCTGATTATTTGAGCAATATGATTCTAATTTATATTGATGTTCTATATTCCTACCATCTTGAGCTCTGAACAACCATGCACATCCAACATTCTCGCCGTCCTTACTACCATCAGTGAAAACATCAGTATTTTCAGAAGTAATTCCCGGTCCAGTCCATAAACTTGTTGCAGGGTGTAACCAAGATTTACAGTCAGTAATTCTTTCTATTTTGTCTAGGGTCAGGTCTTTGTATCCTCTCTTTCCTTTTCTAATGTTATACAAGGTCGTTCGTTCTTCAATCTTCATTTGGATTGGCAACAGCCCTGCCAATAATATTGTGGCCTCGAACGATAGTGTACGATAGCTCTTACATATCTTAATCGCAATTAACCTCTGAAGCCTTTCCAACTTCACCAAATTTTTCTTACGTTCAACGGCCGGATGCCAGACATGCACAGCGTAGAGCATCTTAGGAAGTACAGCAGCTTCATAAATTTCCTTTAACACTTCCGATCTGAGTCCCCATGTCGCTCTTGCAGCCACTGATAGTCCATTTATAATCCTTAAAGTGTTGTCATATAGATTATCTATATGTCTGTTCCAATTCAGTTTTCTGTCAAAGAGAAGCCCCAAATATGATAATGTATCACATTGCGTTATTCTTACTGTATTGAGTCGAATATCCAATTCTGGTACAATTCTCTTTTTTGTGAAGAATATATATTTTGTCTTGTCTAGATTAAATTTAAGTTTGTTGCGTCTAGTCCATCGTCTCAGCCTTGATAATGTTATGTTTGCTATTGTCTGTAATTCATCGAAATCTCTTCGTTTTATAAGTAATAATAAATCGTCTGCGTATGCTAATAATGTTGAATTTTCCTGTAGGTCTATTTCGAAAACAGTATTGATTAAGATGTTCCATAGTATAGGTGATAGTGCTGATCCTTGAGGAGTTCCTAGAGTCAATTTCTTGTCAATATAATGAAAGTTTGTTTGGATTGCAAGTTTTCTGTCAGAAAAATAATTTTGAATGATTTTGTATATGTTTTTTGGACATTTATATTTCTTTAGATTATTTAAAATCGCAGGCCACCAGGCGTTGTCAAAGGCACCCGCGATATCCAAAGAAACAACCAATAAATTACTATTTTGCCGGAGTGTACTGGTGATATGGTCGTTCAATTCACTGAGTGCATCGTCAGTTCCTGATTGGGGTCTGAATCCAAATTGGTGTCGGTGGAGTATATTGTTACTAAGTAGATGATGCATTAATCTATTTTTTATTATTTTTTCAAAAATTCTACTCATTACAGGAAGCATACTTAGTGGTCTCAGTGAAAATGAATTAGCCTTAGGAATCAATGTTAATTTACCCACCTTCCAGCTTTTAGGAAATTCATTTCTTTTGAATAAGGTTTTATAAAGTCCAGTTATCAATTTTGGAAAGGAGTCAGCTATCTTTTTTATCATTCTTGGGTCAATTTTGTCTATTCCTGGTGCTTTCTTGTCATCCAATTTATTAATAACTTGTAATATTTCAAAATCCCGGATATTAGTGTCATCGTCATTATTAGGCGGGATAAGTATTTCTGTTCTCATTTGTCTGTGTTCGTTAGTGTCATCACTTGTATTGTCATCTTTGATTATCTTATTTAATATATGAGATAATGTATTATTAGTGTCTGTTGTGTATGTTCCTAGTTCATTCAAAGTTGTAGTGAGTAAGGTTTGAGGTTTTATTTTATTGGATACAAACTTATATGGCCATTGCCACGCCTTTGATGCAGTAGCAAATGTCTTCCAGGACTTTAATTTGGAACTTTTAATTAGCTTTTGATATGCTTGCCTACTTTTGAGATAGATCACTCTCCTTGATTCCCTTAGTCCATCGTCTTTTGTCCGCTGGTAATTTCTTCTTAGATGATTTGTCTCTTTACGCAAGCCAGTTAGTTCAGGGTTCCACCAAGGTACTGATCTTTTTGTAGTTCGACCTTTGAAATGGCCGGATCTTTTGAATGCTATATTGCAAGATTTTACGATAGATTTTATCATTTTATTTATGATAATATCAGTAGGCATAAGAGAAAACTCATTAAGAATCAGCTTTTCGGTCTCATAAACTGTCAATTCCTTCTTATCAGTACAATGTTGAGATAAAAACTGTTTTTCTAACTGATGTATTAAGTTAGCCAAGAATTTATTCCAGTCACCATTCTCTGTCAAATATATATAGTTTTTTGCTAGCACTCCAGTTTTATCATTTCCCTGTAAATGTAACTCATAAGTCAAAATGTTGTGGTCCGAAAAATTTGTTTCTCTAGAAATTGTCCAATTTTTTACAATATTATGTCTAATCAGTTTTGTATTAGATAATGTTAAATCAATATTACTACTGCCTCGCGGCCCTTGGAAAGTCATTAGTTCGGAATTTATATTCATTAAGAACAAATCTTTCTCAACAATAAAAGTTTCCATATTTTTACCCCTTTCGTTAGTTTTTTTGTCGAACCAATATTTAGATCTTGCATTGGAGTCCAATCCAATAATGATATTAGAATCTTTGAAATAATCCAAAACGCGTTCTATTTTTTGTAAATCCAAATTTATGTTTCGGGTGATATCAAAATAAGCACATATTATTATACATTTTAATTCACTGTATGATATTTCTATGCAAACAAAATCACAATCAGAATGTTGCAATATCATGCAGGCATCAATGTTTTTATTGGTCACAACGACTCCAGCTCTGGGATTGCTTCCTATTGTTTTTAAAAACCCTTGACTGATTATAACCTACAATTTTATTCAATCTTGTATAAGGTTCTTGGATTAATAAAACGTCTATTTGTTTCATTTTTATATACTGTTGTAGCATGTTCAATGTGCATTTTGAATGATGTGTGTTGAGTTGTAACATGTTTAATTGTCTATGTACCATCCTTAAAAATTAATTGTTTACAGTCCCCAATAATATTTTGAAATATGTATATATTATGGTTATTAATTACTCACTGTAGAGGGATGTTGTAGTTGGTATTAGATGCCAATTTCTGTATTTCTGTCAAGTACGACGGGCAGTTTCGGTCAAATACAGAATGTTCTGTGGGGCGCTTCTTTTGGCTTTTAGTGAACTTGTTGTAGTTTTGACAAATGATACATTTCATTTCTTGAGAAGTGCAGTCACTAGCCGCGTGTTGACCTCCGCAGTTCGAGCATGCTATCGTCCCTCTGCAATCCTTGCTTCTATGGTGAAATTTAAGGCACTTGGTGCACCTTCTTATTTGGAAATAATCCTGAATTCTCACCTTTTGATGTCCGAGGCTGATTTTATTATATAATAGCAATTCTCGAGTCCCTGCGTCAACCTCCAAAACAGCATGCCGACTACTATTCTTTCTTGTAGTGAGGATAATCACAGGTCTTATTTTATCCTTTTGTAAATTAATATCATCATTTTGAGCAGTTATGTAGTCGGTTATATTCTGTAAATTTATTTCTTCCTCAATGTTTCTCACAACAACACGAGGGTTCATTTTATTTATTTTATGGTATGATATTTTTCTTGAGCCTTTTATAGTTTGAGCAATTTCGTTGAGATCTTTCTCCCTGTCGGTCTGTATTATTAATGATCCGTTTTTTGTTTCTACAACCTTTTGAAAACTTATGTGTAAATCTTTTGGATTTACTAAAGACTTAAATTCGTTACAAAGTTCATTCGGTTCTAATGATATTTTAGGTTTAATAATTGCCTTATGGGCTGTTCGGTTTTGTGCTTTCATTACAACCCTTTGGGCAACTGCTGAGTAACTAATTTTGTTATTTAAAGAGAGGTTGTCTTTTTTAATAACCTCCCCGATTTCCAAACTAAATGATTGGTCACAAAGATTACCTACATATTTTTCCATCACTTCGATAGCTTTTCCTACCTTCGGTCGCAGGTCTTTTCTCAAGAGATTGTAATCCAAAACCTCTTTTAAAGTCTTGATAGCGTAATTTAAATCCAATACTTCACCGGCCATTTTGCTGGAGACCTGCTTGTGATGAGACTGAGACAGAAGAGGGGGCTGACAGGAAATTTCTTGAAGATTTTAGCGATAACGGCTGCAAACTTCCAACGAAAAATATATATATATATATATATATATATATATATATATATATATATATTATATATATATATATATATATATATACATATATTAATAAGAAATATAAATATAATAATAACGTAGTAATTTAATAATAAGAAATATAAATAACAACATAACTGCAGATAGCAGTCCATAGAGCCCGCGTAGCTCACAAGTACCGAACGTTTTAACTATCAGTGAGGTATGTTTGTTAAAAAAAATCTCCAGATTAGTTGATTTTTGTTATTCAATTGAAACGTTTCAGTTTTTTAGACTGCCAGTGGCACATAGAGAAATAAAGGACCAAATTGTAGATTACAAGGTACCTGAATCGATTTTAAAGTTTCCAAAGGGCCGTGCCACCTGTGACTCCTGTAGACGAACACTCCAACTGTCAGCGAGTCATTACAGATTCCGGCAATGGGGTCGGATGATAGGGCTGTTGACATCAGCAGCTTAATATATCGATAGAGGCTTCACCCGAATATAAATGAGAAATTAGTTTGGCTTATAATCAAATATGCGCTTTGGCGGAGTAGGGCTCCCCCGGGAGGGCTGAGGTATTGTACAAATATTTGGCCTCTGCCTCTTGGAGCGAGGTAGGCAACTGGGAGGTAATTTAGTACAAAGCAAACAGGGCCTGTTTTGTGTCGCTGGCCATTGTTCGCTGGGACACTCTTGCTTGACCAAGCAGTCCCCGCCGCACAGTGGTTCAGCCCTTTTTGGGTTTGTTGATCTGTTTACCGTGTGTCAATTATTTAGGATTCGCGTTTCTGTTATTTTGTAAATCAAATATTAGAAAAAAAATGATTTCAGAGGTGCGTTAAAAAAATTAGAATTAATTTATTTTTTTTAATCTGTGTAAAAGTAGAAGAGAAAATGTGTTAGCTACCAATAATATTTTTAAAAGAAATATATACAATCACAGTTTTATGAAGGAAATAATAATCATAGTCCAATCGAAATAGATAAATTCTAATTTACTCGTCTGTAAAGCAAGTAAAATTAAGTATACCATATTGATCATATGGTGCTAGAAACCTATAAACACAAAAAATTATAACTAAAAAGGTTATTTGAATTTTCATTTGAATTTTCAAGTATAATCGTAAAATTTTCTTTTTCGAAGTTGAAGGAAGAAGGTGTGAAAGTGAACATACGTAGTTGAAGGTGATATCCACCGAAAAAATGGATCCCAACCCAACTACAAATGTTGTGGTAAGGGACGAAAGGATGGACTTAATCGACGCTACTTGTGGTGATGCTTGGGCATTGGTAACGGGTAAAAAAAGAAATTTTCCTAATGAATCTAGGGATCCGAGAAAATACAAAAAAACCGAAACAGAAAATGTAACAACTCCAATATCTGTAAGTAATTCTTATGATGTACTTAATACCATTACCGAAAATGAACAATCCGCAGTAAATGTTCAAACAAACGAAAAACCACCACCAATACACATAAACGACGTTCAAAATTATCAGGCATTGGTCCTATTCCTTGAAAACAACGCAGCTCCAAATTCTTTTTTTCTGAAAACAACAATCAAAGGTGTAACAGTTTACCCGAAAACACCTGACGTATACCGTAAACTAGTTAGTAGTCTTAGAAATGGAGGTGCTGAATTCCACACATATCAGCTACCTGAGGACAAAAATAGAAGAATTGTCATTAAAAATTTGCACCACACCACCCCAATCTCTGAAATTAAAAATGATTTAGAAAAACATGGTTACATTGCAACAAACATCACAAATGTATACTCTCGATTCAAAAAACCTTTGCCCATGTTTTTCATAGACATAACAAAGGCCACTTTCAATGAAAAAATTTATGAAATCGAATCAATTTATTATACAAAAATTGTTGTTGAGGAGCCTCGAAAAAAAAGAATTATACCTCAGTGTATAAGATGCCAACAATATGGTCATACAAAATCATACTGCAACCATTCTCCACGATGTGTTAAGTGTGGCCAAGGCCACGAAAGTGTATCCTGCTTGAAGACCAGGGAGACAAAGGCAACTTGCGCAAACTGCCTTGGAGACCACCCGGCCAACTACCGAGGATGCCAAGTCCTGAAGGATCTGAGGGCGCATAGGAGAACAGCAAGAACCAACCATCCTCCTAGATCCCCACCTCTCCCTCCACCACCAAGTTTCGAAGAATTTCCGACTCTTCCGCAGCCCTTGCGAAAAGAGCAGCCGATACAAAAAAATTCTTCGCAGAAGGCTACGCCAGCTCAGCTGCAGGAACCATCAAGAAACCAGATGACGAGAAGAGATAATGCTACTACATCTGCTCACATCAAACCATCATGTTCAGGTATGAGGCGGGAAACTACTCAGCAGCCACCTTCAGCTGAAAATAATGCCCCACCTCAATTGCTCCAATTACTCAATGGTTTAAACTCCCTCATACAGCCCCTTTTTACTATCCTCCAACAGCTTGCACAGGTGACTCAAGCCATGTATCCACAAAATGACCGCTAATCAGCTGACTGCAGGCTCTTTGTCCATCCTTCTGTGGAATGCAAATGGACTGGCACAACACAAAACTGAACTGGACTTTTATCTTCATGAAAAACGTATAGATGTAGCCCTGATAACGGAAACTCACCTTACACCACGATCGAAATTCGGTATTTCTGGTTATGTGACACACAGGACAGACCACCCCGACAACACTGCCCACGGCGGCACTGCTATACTTATAAGATCTTCTTTATCACACAACCATTTACACTTACCAACTACACCTGACATTCAGTCCACAGGCATCACACTATACATGAAACACAACACATTGACACTAGCTTCCATCTATTGTCCTCCAAGATATGTGCTGACATCTTCGATGTTTTGCAACTTCTTCCAAAGCTTAGGTCGATGTTTCATAGCAGGTGGTGACTTCAACGCAAAGCACCAACATTGGGGGTCACGGCTATGCACACCAAGAGGAAGAAATTTGAGGGCTGCTATCCACGAGCTTTCATTAGACACTATAAATCCTGACACACCGACATACTGGCCTGTATCGAGACTCAAATCCCCGGACCTTTTAGACTTCTTTATTACAAAAGGACTGCGTACTGTACCTCATTCCATAAGTACGAGCTCTGATCTTTGCTCTGATCATTCAGCGGTACACCTTATTGTACTCGATGAGGCCGTCAACGTGCAAAAAATACCAGCTCTCATCAAAGGACCAATTGACTGGGATGCATATAGAGAGTTTTTAAACTCTTCGCTTTTGATCCCAGTGTCCATAAAAGGTGAAAAAGAACTGGAGGAGGCTGTGGAAACATTCACCAAAAATATTCAACAAGCTGCTTGGACATCATCAATACCAAAATTCAACTCTGCGACAGCTGAGCACTTGCCGAAATATCCTCAGTACATAAGGGACTTAATCAGAGCAAAGAGAAGAGCGCGTAAAATATGGCAGACTGACAGACACCCTTCAGATAGACAGACATTTAACCGACTAAACAATCAACTTAAAAGAGAAATCCAAAAATTTAACAGAACTAACTATGACGCATACATCAGTGGTCTTTCTACTGACGATGGGAGCTTGTGGAAGCATACCAAAAAGTTGTTAAAGCACCGAGAGCTGTCAGCACCACTTAGAAAAGAAGATGGATCCTGGGCCGTGTCGGATGAGGAAAAATCTGAACTCTTCGCTCACCACCTTTCTTCTGTATTTAAACCGTTTACAAACTTCACTAACACAGAACATGAGACTATGGTACTTAACACATTAGACATCCCACTTCAGCTGACACTACCACCTCCTTCTTTTACTCCATCTCAGGTTGCACTTCAAATCAAACAATTACCGAAAAGAAAAGCTCCTGGTTATGACTTAATAACAGCCGGAGCACTCCAACAAATGCCCAAGAAAGCTCTAGTATTTCTGACAACAATTTACAACTGTATACTAAGGACGTCAAAATTCCCTTTACAATGGAAATACTCACTTATTAAGATGATTCACAAACCCGGTAAAGACATATACAGTCCTTCATCATACAGACCCATTAGCCTCCTTCCTATATGCTCTAAAGTTTTTGAAAAATTAATATACAAAAGACTTGTTGACATATTGACTGACCAACAGGTAATACCTGACCACCAATTCGGCTTTCGCACATTCCATTCGACGACACATCAATTGCACAGAGTTACAGACTACATTGCTGGAGCTTTAGAACAAAAACTATATGCAACTGGAGTATTTTTGGATGTTGCTCAGGCGTTTGATAGAGTCTGGCACCAGGGTCTTCTCTTTAAACTTAAGACTATACTTCCATACACCTACTATCTTATCCTTCAATCTTTCCTCTTCGACAGATTTTTTTCAGTTCGGCAGGGCTCGGAAGTGTCTTCAGTCCATCCAATCTTGGCCGGAGTTCCCCAAGGTTCAATACTAGCCCCTCTACTTTACGTTATATACACTTACGATATACCTATTGACGATGAGATCTTGACAGCTACATATGCAGACGATACAGCAATCCTCACAAAACATCAAGACCCTACACAGGCCTCACTAACTCTACAACATCATTTGCTTAAACTACAAGATTGGTTCACACTATGGAAAATTCGACTTAATCATGACAAATCCAAACATATAACATTTACTCTTCGAAAAAACACCTGTCCTCCAGTTTATATTGACAACAATCAAATTCCTCAAACGGACACTGTACTTTACCTTGGACTCACCTTCGACAGAAGGATGACATGGGGCCCACATGTTAAAATGAAACGCATGACACTTAACAAACGACTCAAACTACTTTACTCTCTTTTTGCCAAATCTTCGAAACTAAAACTAAAACAGAAACTGAATACATATACATACTTACTTAAGCCCATATGGACATACTCATCACAAATATACGGCATCGCTAAAAAGACCCACCTACAAAAACTTCAAACGTTCCAATCAAAATTATTGCGACTCATAACAAAAGCACCTTGGTACGTGACTAACAAAACTCTACATACTGACCTCCACCTTCCAACAGTTGACCAACATATAACGACCCTATATCAACGATTTTACACAAATTTAAACGGACATAATAACAGACTTATAAGAGACATGGCCACAGCTGACATACCTCAGAACATGAACAGGAGACTAAAAAGGCGTTGGATGAGGGATCTCCTTCCTTAGACAACCTAAGTAATTGGAACAAGTTAGGGAAGAGGTACTGCTGAGTACTTTCCTTCCCCATGCCTGTCATGTCATTTTATCATTACCGCCATCACATTTGCTGATTGTTAACTTATTGTTGACAGGCGCAAATACATATTTAATAGACAAAAAAAAAAAAAAAAAAAAAAAGTATACCATTTTAATGTTAATAATAACACAGTTAAAATAACTGTAAAGCAAATCTAAAATTAATTTATAAAATTAACTTTGCATACGTAAGTAAAAATTTTTGTAAAAGATACGAGGTTGATTGATCTTCGTACCTCTTACAAATACGAGGATCGTCGTACGAACCCGTCAAATACATCTCCTTGTTTTTTATTGTTTTTTTTTATACATTCATTCAATTATGTGAATTAATTAGCAATTTAATCGTGATTTTAATAATAAAAGGCTCCATGTAATGCACACTAAAAGGGCTCCCGAATTGGCTGGACAGATGCATTTGATTCATAATTGTTTCTCACTAGAGTCTAAAAAAATGGCTATCTTAATTTTTTCAGGCAATTAATTGAGTAAGTAGGTAACATCTGCTTCTTTTCAGATAGTTGTTGCGTGATAGTCCTAATAAATTTCTCTAACTTAGCATGCACTTAATTTAAATGGACCTACAAAAAAAAAAGTGCTCAACCAAAAGCAAACAATTTTTTTTCTATTTATTAAGGTTTATAGCTATATTAAATTAATGCAACCAGTAAATATGCACTAATCAGGAATAATTTTATGAGTAGACTTGTCGAGATACTACATAATGGTAGCACTGCATAAATAGTTTTAAGTAAGAAGATCATGAGTCTATTTTCTTTTTATATGCCTAGATTGATTATCAGGAATCGAGGAAGAAGCAAGGCTGGAAACAAGTGCATTCTGACGGGATTGGAATTTGTCCTGAAATAATAGAGACCTCGCTCTGGCCGAATCGGAGACATATGGAATATTAACGTCTTTATGAATGATTATATTGGTGGCAAAATAAGGAGCATTAAGGATTTTAACAAATTATAAGAAGGATATATAAGACAGTGCAAGGATGGGTTGCAATGCCAGCTGCATAAACTGTGTAGAGAATGGGATCGAGGATATTACCTTGAGGAATGCCTACAGACTGTGCGAAGAGGGATGAACATACATTATTGTGATTTACTTTGAAGTATCTATCAGCAAGGTAGAGACGGATAATGAGAAATTATTATAACAGATAATGATAAAGATAATGATTATTGAATTGATAATGAAGAAGTATTTATAAGAGGTAATGAGAATGCCTCATTTAAGTCCCGGGTGCCAGACTCAAACGCCTGTGCAATGTTGAGAATGACAACGTAGAGAACCGTGCAAAAGCAAACCATAATCCAAAATATGCTGTTTCAAAAGCATCTGCTGTTGAATAGCGTTGCAACAAATAATAATAATATACTATGTTATGGAAGATTTATAAAAGTTTTCAATTGAGAACATTATTATTATTTTTTTTTTATCGTCATAGAATATTTCGAAACGATCAAAGGATATACTGAGATGTAGGTGAGAGGCTTATTTATGGTATAATTTTTATTCTAAAATAAACAAATAATACATTTATTTCAAAGAGAAAGAATTCATTAATACGATGTTACACATCTTCACAGCTGTCTCAGAAACTATTATAACTTTAAATTCAATATATTTGTGTAAAATTAATTGATCGTTAATATTAGGCATTGAATATTTAGCAATCTGACATGGCTTACATGCCGAAATGTCTTCCTCTAAAGTACCTTTGATTTTGTTTGTTTGAAATAATTAACAACTTCACATTGTAACCAGTAATAAAAAAAAATTAAATATAAGGATTTCGATAATGCAATATACGCATACAAGTGAAGTTTTCATAAATACTAATATAGTAGCGCTGATATTAATTAATATTTAATTGTGTAGATTACGATAAAATAAAAATGTGTTAATATAGTAGTGCTTAAAGAAATTTAAATATATAAATCGGCCTCTTTTGTCACTGGTTATCTTGCCGGTATAAAACAATTTCATGGTAATATATTATAATTAAATAAATAATATACAGTCGTAGAAGATAATGGTTATTTAAGATAAACATAAATTTAATTGCTTTTCGTTATGGAAAGACCAGTTGGCAACAATACGGTCTGCAATCACTCAGCAACATTGGGAGCAGTGTAAATTAGCGGCATTGAATTCTGATCGATTTCTATTATATAGGAAATAGAGTCACGGTCTTAAAATTTTGAAATTCATAGATGGCTGCTGTTGAGATTTGACAGGGCGCGAGTTGAGTTGGTTGTTCAAGCTCAGATGTCCTTTATTTGAATTGCATCCCATGGCTTGACATGGAATATACGGAGTGTCCACTCTGTAACCTACCAGTAAAGGAGGACCTCTTTCATTTTCTGACTGAGTGTTCAATGATAGGTCAAATTCGTATCGAATTTCTTTGAACTAGCCCGGTCCGAAATGATATCCTAATTTTCCTTCTAAATGCACCCTCTGTGAACGAATGCCGTAAAATTGACGGTTTTGCTCGACATGCGTGGAAACACCGTTTTAATTTGCTACATCCAGCATAAACAATGATCCGTCTAATTTATCTGTGGTCAGTTCATTCATCGTTGTTTATTATTTCTTAGACATAAATTATTCAAAATATTTATTATTTTATATTATGTTAGTTGTTTTATTATTTATTAGTCATTCATGTATATGCAGTTGTTATGAGGTCTTTATTTGTACTGCACATGTAAAACATATAACATTTCCGGCAGACGAGTAATCATGCCGTATTGTTCTTTGTATTTTGGAAATTGGGAATGCCCCAATGCCCCCTCATCATAACACGCCGGCAACATAGGGTAAAGTTCGAGGTGATGAGGCTCCTTAGAGAAAAGGAATTCACCTGCTTTGACGAGGTCTATTACATAGACAGTGAAGGCTCTACAAGATATGCGGATATTGTCCGCTTTGAGAGCAATGACATAGATCAGGCGGGTGAAGTGAAAAGGATAAAGAGGAATATATACGACAAATGCATCGCTTTCCTAAAGGAGAAATTCCGCGAGACTTTCGGAGAGAGAGGGTTCACCGTGAGAGGCCTCTGGTTTGGGTCTCGCGGAACGATCCCGGAAAGAACAAGAGCTTCCTCCACGAACTAGGTGTTGATGTTGGGGAGCTCGCGGTATTGGCCGAAAATATTATTTTTGACTCCCTGGGAATGATTCACTATCATCTATATACTGATTGAGGACGTCTGGTATTAATTGTTTATTAAATTTTAAATTGGTCCACAATCGTCTTATCTTTTTGTCTTTATTCGAGGAATTGCTGTGTTATATATGTGTGCGTGTAGTAATGAGTTCCTGGCGATTGAGAATTTGAAGAGAAAAAGAGGGAAGTATTTTTTTTTTTGTCTTGGGAAAATTTTTATTGTGCTATGTATATTGTTTAATATGGTTTTATTGTTGATAACTTGTAAGTGTATTGTTAGGAGGGGAAGGAAGAAAAAAAGAAAGAAAGGAAAGATATGTCATATATATATATATATATATATATATATATATATATAATAGAAAAATATAATATAAAATTAATGTAGTAGGGCAGCATTACTTTTAATAAAGTATTTCTCTCTTATACATATTTAATAAAGCATTTCTCATTCATTCATAAATTTAATAGATTAAACAGGTGAAAAAAAAAACATATAATAAATTTTGCTTGCACATAAATTTTTATCTGTTTCTACTCTAAGTGGACGGTTAGTGAAAGTTGTATGATGCGCGCACCGCGCCAGATTTTTTTTGTTTTAATGAGATGTTTTAACTCTGGATTTCTTATATTATAATATCGACTGCAGCGAGTACTAAGGTTTGTGGAAGAGGAATTCAAAAATTGTCAGTGGGAGTTGGACAGAGAGATGAATGACATTGCCACCCTCCAGAGGGGAATTCCTAGAGACGAATGGATGTGGAAATCGGGGGAAGGTTGGCTTGATCAACTGCCGCCGGGTCTCCAATACCTATAACTGATAAGGAATCCATTTCCCTCGGCAAACAATCGACTCAAATTGTTTTTTTTTTCCTTCCAATTTCAGGAGCGGGTCCCGCTGAGGATGAAGAACAGTATATTAAAATGGAGATTGAATACATGGGGAATAGAATTATTATTTGGGCCCTCAGCCCTGCGCCGCCTCCCTTCCATTGTGTTATTATTATATATGGTCCCGGCTCAACAGGTAGGCACAGTGTTCATTTTAACCTGTGATTAATTATAGAAATTCTGAAGGTTATAGTAGTTATTTTTCATCAAGGATATTATTAATTAAACCAACAATGGTAAATATATATCAAGAAATAAAACACACCCATATAAATATATACAGGGTGAATCGAAAAACCACGGGCCAAGTCCAGGAGTGGGTTGCAAAAAGGAAAACAATAAAAAAATATTCGTATATTCTTATCCGATTTCCATTTGTTTAAATTTTATTGGCTAATTACAAATAAAAAAAAAATCTGGTGCGCGCAACACACAACTTTCACTTACCGTTCTACTTTGAATAGAAATTACTTCCTGGCAATATTGGGCTATTATACAATTTTTGAAGTACACTTTTAACTTTTAGCTATTTAAACTATAAATAGCTTAAAGCTTATTTATAACATATTAAAAAAAAAAAAAAAAAAAAAACCTGTACCACTACAACCCATGAAGGGCCTTCCTTGGGTTCAGTACTATTTAGAGAAAGTACTCTTTCATGACCTACGGTTGTGCAGGGAGGGGATCGGGCCAGGATCACGCTCAACCGCCTGGTTTTTCCCCTTAATCGATTATTTAATTAAGGGTACCCACTTTATAGAGGCTGAGTGTGCCTCAGGAGGGTCTCACTACCTCAGGGTCACCCCACGGCCAATGAAACAGAATAATAATTTGTCTGCCATGAGCCGCGGGATTCGAACCTGGAACCTTCAGCACCGGAAGCTAAGTGCCCTACCACTGAGCTAACCCGCTCCTAACATATCATTAAGACTATTGTAATTACAAAAACTCTATTTATTATATCGACCGTAGACAATAAAAATCTAGTTACTCCATCTGCTTTTATAAACCAGTGTCTGATCTATGTGTGCCTTTCAGTTTATAGAATGAGTAACTCCAATTTCAACATTTTTGAGTAATGTCATTTTAGTGATATTTCTAGTTGAAAACGTTGTATATATGCAGATAGTGAGTAAGTTTATTCCATAGTAGGTGATTGCAGTGTTGAAATATAGAACTGGGAATAAAGTTATACATTTTGTCACTAGAAACATCACTAAAATTAGTAATAAGGTATGTTGAAATTGGAGTTAGTCATTTGAAAGAGCGATTTGAAAGTATATCTCAATATTTAACTTATAAATGATTATGGATTATAGGACTATTAGTTATTAAACTATTATTTTTCATTGTTAAGTTTACTAAAATGAAATTACGAGATTTTTATTGCCTACCATGAATAGGTCAAAAGTTGTCACACTAATTGTAAGTGGATAATGTTGGGGTTTTACGAAGGGAAAAATTCATCAAAATATTAACCTATTTAATTTTCTAAAAGGTTACTTGATGATTTTTTGGAATAAACGGCCAATATATACCTAATTATTTAAATATAATAGTATATCTAGAGTTATTAAACTACTGTAAATCTATTTAAGATTGTAAACATATCCATGAAAAAAAATTATATTTCACTTCTTCTTTCACACAAGTACATGAAATATTATTTTAAACAATGACATTGGTTTGATTCGGTGGATTTTAAATATTTTTTTATCAAACTTAAAAAAAATTAAAAATTTATATTTAATAAGGCAATTGTATTTAATTTCCTTGGAAAAATGTGATTTTCGTTAAATAATGTTAGTTTTCTGAAATCATTATTTATATATCTTTTCGCCACTCTCCGTTATCTTTTATAACGTTATTTATTTGATATTATTTTTTCCTCAAAACGTGTATTTCCGTTGAAAACTCAAATTCGAAAACTTTCATTATCGCAATACTTTCCCTTACCATATATATTAGATCTATAGGTATGTGAAAGTAATGAAAAATTCATACATATGAACACTACGCTTTTGGAATTATGATTTTGTTAACGACATATTGTAAACAAGTAACTATCAGATTAGAACATTTTCATGACCCTTTCGTTTTAGAGACTCGTCTCACTGGAGACTACTACTTTGAATTACAAGACCTATTAGAGAATGTATCTCTAAACATCAGAATGCAAATGCACTTTCAGCTTGACCGATCGCCGCTCATTTCGTTTGTTAGGTGAGGCTACGTTTGGATGAAAGGTTTCTAGATTGCTGGATTGTTTGCGGTAGTTCAATTAGTTGCCTTCCAAATTCTCCAGATCTCACATTGTTGGATTATTGTGTATGTGGCTGATTCAAAGATAAAGTATACAAAGTAAAATTAGACTCTCGGGATGCACTAATCCAAGGTATTAAAATTGCAAAATCATTAAACGAAGATACGAAACAATCAGAAAGGTAATTGTTGCCATTCGAAGACATCATTTTTAACATTTATTAAATATGATTTCTAGAACTGAAATGCTGATGTATGTGTGAAATATTATTTATTTGTAATATTTTGGATAAGAACGTAGGAGTTTTATTTTACTATGGTCCAGTGTGCAACCCACTCCTTGCAATTATTTTTTTTGAGCGGCCAAACTATACTGTTGTGTTTTTCATTAAATTGATTTTCACATTAACTTAAATATTATGATTAAAAGGAAAAAAACATAGTTACTTTATTTCATAAGCTCCAATTTCCATAATAGACATTAGTGTTGCCCATAATCGGTCTTGGTCTTCCAAAGCGTTGCAAGACAAAGGCCGTCTAAGTGCTGCAAGACCAAGAGCAGGACTGGTAAAAAAAAATCAATTTTTCGAATAAAAATTAAGGCAAAATAGTTACTAATACTTGACAATCTTAGTTACTATATGTAAATAATTGGTATAACCAATATACTTTTCCATTTAACTCCTCTAATTTTTCATTCGGGCTCAGTTAGGTTTCTCCTTTCTAAAAAATAACAGTAATATCTCTATAGTAATAAGCTAAAAGTAACTGCAAGACTGTTGCAAGACTCTTGCTCAATACCAAGACCATAACCAAGACTGAGTTTGCAAGACCAAGACTCGTCTCGGTCTCGCATTTGGACAACACTAATAGACATCCCTTTCATAAACAATGGTTCATTATCATCTTAGTTAATGAACTTTTGAAAAAGAAGCATTTTTTTCATTGAATAAAAAGTGTATTTTCATAATTCATTTACTAAAACAGACGTCAGAAGGAAAAGAAGTAATTAAAACTTTACAATAATTTCTGGATTATCATTTTTATTGAAAATACAGGTACTCTTGGGTGACAGAATATCAATTAAAATAATTTTTCACACAAATTTGAGGTGAATCTCAACTTTATTCTAAAACAAACCTCAAATAAATTAAACCATACGTAATTAAAGCTTATTAAACAAGGAAGTTTTTATAAAAGCAGGGTATTTGTCGTATAGTTGTAGAATGAATAGAAAACATCGCGAATAATTCATGATTTAATGAAAAATTTAACTTAGTGTGGTTTGGCCACTTAGAAGTCTCAGATATTGGCTAAGACAAACTACTTTTATTTAAAGCTATTTTTAATTAAATAATCCGAATTAAATAAATTTGTTATCGCTTCCTATGAAAGAGAAAACTTCCTAGGAAAAGACAAAATATTTAAAATTTTATCTAGAATCAACTCGTAGAGTTTGGCCATTAAGAGCTGAGCCGCCATGTATATTTCACTAGTGTTCGAAGTATTTTTGAAGCTGCTTAAATAAAATACAAGCTTAGTGTATCTGAAACTTGAAACCGCTTGTTATCGATCATAGCGCAGAGCGGTACCCGAAGGTACGAATAGAGATGAGGGCTAATTCCCTTTTTGATACGGGCCTTTGTAAGGTGTATGAGGTATCTGTGTGTGGCCGGGACAAAGACCAAAAGCGGTCTTTGTCATAATTGGGTCGAGTGGAGGCCGACACAAAGCGCCGTAGTTCCAATCCCAGGCTCACGGGCCATTTTCCATTTAGCCAAAATGGTAATAATTCAAAGATGGCCCCGTCTAGGCTCATCAAATTAGACAGCTCCGCCTAGCTATTAGGATAGCAAACTGAAGCAGGCTGAATGGCAATGTGTACTGTTTCCCTGTTTGCCTTCCTTCTCTTGTCCGCGGGTATATCCCACCGACCTATTCTTAGCAGATCTTCCTTGTTTAGAGCCATCATCATAAACATTCCTGCTGGTTTTGGATTTCTGCCGAGGCCGAATAATAGCAAATATGCATTGTTTATCATTTCTACTACAAGCATCTCACTAACATTTCAGAACATGAAAACATTCCTTTAGGCCGATGAATACATAATGAAAGCGGTTCAACTTTCCTCTGAAAGAGTCAAATATTACTAGTAAGGCCTTCAATATCATATTGTATACCTATTCGGACTCCTACAAGGGACAAGTATATCTCCAAAGCTTTTCATGAATGAAGACTTGAAGAATTTTGCACCACAGGTTATAGGGATTAAGACCCCTATTTATCAAATTATTAACATCCATCTAAACTTTCATCAATGGCTTCATCTTATCGTTACCTACAAATGTTTTTCTACGAAAATTCAAAGAAACGGGACGTTATCTAATTAAATTAATTGATTTAATGACATACTATAGTCTGACTATGAAGCTAAACTCATAAATACCCACTTGCTTTCCACTAGAATCATAATATAATTTGATCACAAATTCGAAAAATAAAGATGGCCGACAAAAATATTGGACCCATTGACCTATATTACATCGTTATTTTGACATTCTGGGAGTGGAAGTCACGCCAAACGGACCAATACTTTTGTAGGCTACCATTTTCTTTTATTTTGTGATCAATCTATTCTACCATTAAAGTGGAAAGCAAATTGTTGTTCATGAGTTTTTAGTAAAAAATTAAATAGACTAAATTTACCGTTTTCCAAATTGAGAATCCTCCAATTCTGAGAATTTTCGTAAATAACAAAGTTGATGGTTATGATGAGATGAAACTATTCACATAGTTTTTGAAGGATGTTAATAATTTGATAAAGAGGGTTCTTTACCAAGGACTATTATTTTTCAGGGA
Organism: Nezara viridula; assembly: GCA_928085145.1. Taxonomy (NCBI): domain Eukaryota; kingdom Metazoa; phylum Arthropoda; class Insecta; order Hemiptera; family Pentatomidae; genus Nezara; species Nezara viridula. Next base: position 39,987,560 of record OV725079.1, read on the forward strand.
AGATTATTTCGATCAGTAATTCTCTGAAAAATATCCTGTATTTTATCTCGCAACTGGATATGAAATATTGATGCTTTTGTAATGAGAATTCTACTGAAGGACCATTAACATTTAAACAATAAAAATTTTGCATGAAGTAAATTTATCAAAATGTCGTTAGAATTGGGAACTCTAAATGTAACTCGCGGTACAGAACCATTTCAGTCAACTTATTTAACTCTCATATTAAACTTCGTAAATGGTTTCGTTTCATCAATTTTTTAAAAAAGAAAATTTTCGGAAACCGGACGTTATCTCGTTTCGTTTATTTGGATGTCTAGTCGCAAAACATTCATGTCATCAGCGCCCGATCAACTAAATAACACTACTTTTGTACTGTTTGAAATAAGAATAAAAAAATAAATAAATAAAAGGATTGATAGAATAAAATAAATAAATAAAAATAACAATAGACACTTATAATGAGATAGATAATAAGATAATAAGATAGAATAGATAAATTAAATTTTTTTTAAAAATAGCTATGACTAAGTATTCCTAATTTCTTTAAATATTTTTGAAAATTTAGATTGAAAAAGATGTTTATGGGGGGGGGGGTGTATAGTTTGCGGGTATAACTTAGTAACATAGTTGATCGCTAGTTTCTGTCTTCTAAAGTGCAGCGGTGTTAGGCCAGATTCGACACAGATGCTCAGTGTTGGGCTTGTTCTAAAGGCTCCAGTTGCAAGGCGTATTCCAGTGTGGTGCACGGAGTCGAGCTTGGCTATAGCGTTTTTTCGGGCACAACTGTAGACAAAACTTTTATATATATATATATATATATATATATATATATATATATATATATATATATAATCTATTTTGTACCGATCAGAGCTTGGTATACTTTGATCAGGGTAGTTCTGCCTGCTTCCCAGGCTTTATCTGATTAACTTAATTAATTAATTTATGATGTACTAAAACTCATGAACATCCATTTGCATTACATTTGAATTGAAACAAAATTTGATAACAAAATTGAGAAAAAGGGTCGGCCTACAAAAATATTGTGCCGTTTGATCGCTGACTCTCCAGACTAATTGTGTTCCTGCAATAAATTTACTTCTGTAAGAAGATCAAATCGCGCGGCCAATAATCTACTTAGTATACAATGCCAACCGAAGAAAAAATAAAATAATGCTTTATAAAACCTTATAAACTTGTCTCTTTGAGTCAAAATTATCATTTGACGAAGATTTGATCTTTGTATGTTTATCTTCACCCCCAACAAAATTTATAAGGTAAATCTCTTCATACTTAGTCAATACAAAGATTTAACTGAAGAAGGCTATGAAGGAATACATAGAATTTGTTTACGAACACTAATTTTCAAATTACGGTTTTGTTTCCTTAAAAAGGCTCCTTTGTATGGGGTTTCCATTCCTTTTCCCCACTGGTGGTAGCGCATGACCTCCCTTCCTGCCAAGAATTATTTTTTGTCTCCGTTCCTTAAAATAAGATGAAAGCAAAACTATAAAAATTGTAGTTATTTTTTACCTTGATTTGATAATTAAACCTCACTGTAATTCCGTAAAAAAGTGTTTCCTCAAATTTTTTATGACGCCACATGCGCCTTATCGATTTTCCTGCTTTTTAAAGGGTTAATTTTAGGAACAAAAATAAAAAAAATAAATATATCGTTTTAAATCGTCCTAGTTTTTTGCTCATGGCTCTAATGGGGCAATGCATATAATAATGTTTTTCAGTTTCTCGGCTATTCTGTGTTAGTTATAATATCAGTTATCACCATAAATGTTGATTACTCATCATTATATTTCATGACAATTTATTTTTTATACGTATAGGCCTCGCCTGAAAATAAAAGATAATAGTCCGTGGTACAGACCTCTTTTTATCGAATTATTATCATCCGCCTGAAACTTCGTGAATAGTTTCATCTCATCATAAAATACAACTATTTTCTTTACGAGGACTCTTGGAATTGGGGCGTTTTTCAATCTGGAGAGGGGCAAACTTTGTCTATTTAATTAGGTACTAAAAACTCGTAAATACACATTTGCTTTCTACTTGGATCGTAAGATAATTTGATCACAAAATCGAGAAAAAAGGTGGTTTTCAAAAATATTAAGCCGTTTGGCGTGACCCAAATCTCCATATTTTCAAAATAACGATGTTATATAGGACAGATGGTATAATATTTTTGTATCTAGGCCACCTTTGTTATTGATTATGTGATCAAACTATCTTACGGTCCAAGTAGAAAGCAAATGGATATTTACGAGTTTTTTGTACGTAATAAAATTGAAAAAGTTTGCCTTTCTACAGATTTAAAGCGCCCCAATTCCAAGAATTTTCGTAAAGAAAATAGTTATATTTTATGATGAGATGAAACTATTTACGAAGTTTCAGGCGAATAATTCGATAAAAAGTGGTCTGAACCACGGACTATAACGCGTAGTTTCATGAAACTAGTCGTCAAAACCTTTTTTGGCTGTTATGGGGCATCGCAAGCGGATCTACAAGGAGCAGAGGTTTTCGGGCTGGTGCCCCCAAAATGGTAAATTATAACCATGTTTTATAGAAAAAAAAATATTAAAAACTATCTCTTAAAGTATTATTGTTCGTGTGATTACATTTAATATTACACCAAGAATCACTTAAACGCCATGTCATATAAGTAGTTAGTTTCTTTCTTGTTTTTTTCCAAATTGATTATCGTTATATATATATATATATATATATATATATATATATATATATATATATATATATATATATATATATATAAAAACATTCGGGCTGAAGCCCCCCAAAATTAAATCCTGGATCCGATAGTGCGACGCATCACTTCTTAACAATTGATTCACTTCAACTGTAGTTTGAACAAGTTGCTAAACTGTGACGTTTTACTCATGGCAGGACCGCTTATCCCTTAGAGAAATCTAATACAATAAGTGAAGCAAAGATTTCGGTCTCGTGCCTTGTATTGAGAAGAAGTTCCTGACAAAAGAGTAACATACCTGAACTAAAAAAATTAAAGCTTTCTTGCAGCTAATGTAGCAGTTAGACAAAAAATGTTTTGGTAGCTGGAGACAAATGGGTGAGGTTTTGATTGGTGAAGGTGAAGGTGCCTCGGCTAAATCATGCTTCCTTTATAAACTGCTTTCTGTTCTTTACCTTCCTCGGCATCCCACTCCCTTATCTCATTCTGCTTCATTTATCCTCCTATGTTCCCACTCCTTCTCTTCCGAGAAATACCCAAACCACATCCTCGGGTAATATACTTTCCTGTATGGGGATTGAGCACAGTAATTTATTAGTAACTAACACTTGAACTCGTGCCTTTACACGTTAATATCATGTTCATGGAGTAAACATTAGTTAAGTATTTCTTCTTGGAATTAAATAGAGGAAATGTTGCAATATAGATTTAATTTCCTTTGTGACCGGACAGAAGCTATGGATATGATCAGTTCAACAAAAGGTTTCTCTGCGAATGACTTTACTATGACTTTACTCATAGATAATTAATAGAAAAAATGAAGTCACGATGGACAACGAATCAATCATCAGAAGGATAAAAGATAATCAACTCTAAGCCGACCGGATAAGGTCCTTTGCATAGAGAATATAATAAACTATAGAATAATTTATTCTATACATTATGCTCCAAGGTTACGACCGGAGCGTTGTGAAGGGATAATGTTGGATCAGATTTGGGTTTTGATGTATTTCAGTGGAAGGATTGATGGGTTATTGGTACTGAACCTCTACCAAATTTTCTATATACATGTTAATGTTTAACATAATTTTTAAATAAAAGATTTTTTTAAATATATGTTTTGTAAAATCTTTACTTGCAAAGTTGCAAGTGAAAAAGTTCTAGTTCCAAAAGAACTGAAATATTATCAACAATTAAGATTTAGGTCACACCAAATATTTTTAAGAATAAAACCTTTTTTTCCGTTTCAATTCCTTTTTGTTCTTCATTGATTCAAGTTTCAAGTATAAATTTGACATAACAGAGCTCTTCTAAAAAGTATAAACCGACAAATATGTAAAAAAAAATAAATTCATCAGTCTTGATTTTTTCGATTTCGATGATTTTTACTTCATTTTTCATGAAATATCGGAAGATTTCAAATATTGAACAAAAGACTGTTTATTTTTGGGTTATTCGCGAACAAAAATTCTGTACTCACTGTTAGTTTTATTCTGCCTCTTTTCTGTAAAATGTGAATTATAAATAAATTAAAAGGGCTTCAAGTAAAATTAAAATTGTTACTGCTGATTTTGTGCTATTCCTCCCAGAAACTCACCTTTTTCATCCGTCATTTCGAAACGAAAGGCCGGATGGTAATGGAATGTATATAAAAACACTCTTGAATATTATTACAATATTGAACTCAAATTTCAAAGTAATGAGTGTGAAAAATTTCGGGAAAGTACCGGCTTTGAATAAACTAACATTCAAATTTTTATTTATATGAACTATTTCCAAATTTTTTTATTGGTAACATTACAGCTCGCCAATAGCTAATAAAATCAGTTGAGGAACACAGGTGAAAAAGGAATTGAACTGTTTGGCCTTTTCCCATTTGTATAATAATGTATTCCTTACTTCAGTTGTATTGAATAATGCCATAGTTTGCTAATTATTCAGTTCTAACATAAAATATCTTCTTCTTGAAGATCCTTTAGCGTTCTTCAAAGCAGTGTAAACACACAAACAGCAAGCTCGTGCTAAATGTTTCCAATCCATTCAAATTTTAGATCCTAGGAAAAAAAAATTGATAAACCACATACATGAAGAATTTGTTTATAAATAGTTGCTTCAAGGAATGCGAAACAATTAAATCTTCTTCCTGGGGTAAATATTTTATAACTCATATTTTCCCCGTACATATCTTACTATCTATTAATATAAACTAGTAGGCCCGTGCGAAAAATTCGCTCAGCATATTGTTATCAAATGCTAAATTAATAATAAAATAAAATAATGCAAAGTATCAAAAGATAAAGAAATCAATTGTTACTTTATCGATAAATACAATCGACAAAGGAAACCAAAATTAATTTAAATCTTCCTTTTTGTTTGAAACCAAGATGTTTACAAATTTCAATAAGCTGTATCTTTGCTAAAAATTGTCCGATTTCGATGATTTTTTTTTCTTTCGTAGGAAGTTTGGTAACCTTTTATATAATCATGGGCATAACCCAGAGAAAATTGTGTAATTTTTTAGTTATTCACAAATAATGTTTGTTTTCTTTCATAAATTGTTTGTCTGCCTGGATTTTCGGGGTGATTGGACTACATTACCCGCCTGAAGGAGAAGGAAGCCTTCGAAATTGTAGGCTCAATCTTGAGATTTGGTGAATAACTAACTATGATATGACTTACCGATCAAAAACACCATCGATAAATAATATAAGCTTCTCCTCTCTCGATCATTGAGGACTCAAATCGACGAAATGAGACATGTATTTAATAACAGTACTACAATTAACGTAAGGTTGTGTGGACGCGAAACCTATTTCTTGCGTTATCTCGAAAATAGCACGTTTTTGGGCTTAAAATCGCAGGTTCCGATGATTCCTGAAGAATATAGAATATAGAACAGACAATTAATTATTAAACAGACACAATAAAAAATTAAGTAATCATTAAACATACATGATCAAAAAACTAAAATTGTAAACCGTAAATAACGATCAATATAAATTACGGTAAGAGAGACATTTTTATCCACAACAAAATACATTTAAAATGAAGAAAATAAAACAAGTAGAAATAAAAAAAAATTGGTGTGTCCACTCACACAAATTTTCTACCTATTTCAGAAAAGTTTTTGTATATTTAAATATAATATGTCTATTAAGAAAAAAAAATGAATTAGATTTATTTACCTGAAAATGTAACAAAGAAAAGATTCCAGTACTATTTCTTTGATAAACAAAAGCAATGTAAACAGGCTTGTGGTAGGTGGTATGCCTGACGCAGATTTTCTTACTTTCACTTAGTTTTCATTTTTCACCCCTTTCTGACATCAGCATATAAACCCGTAATGTTACATACGAAATTGAATTGCTCTAACTTATTTAATAGCTGTCTGAAATAAACGATTTTTATATAGTTTTGCAGGGAATTTCATTACTTTAAAAAAACAAACGTTTTTTTCGAGGCTCTGAAATGTGCAGGATCCGTCGACAACAGCATATCGGAAATATGACCCGACTTTCCTTACCTGGTATAGTAGGAAAGTAATAAAGTAAAACATGTACAGAAAGTACATGTTTTAACATGTATTCGGCCTCGATGTTTTTTTTTTTTGTTTTGTTTGTAATTTAATTACCTTTCAAAAGCTTTATTATAAATTTTACCATAGAATGTGTATTTAGCGAGTTAGCCTCAAAACATTTTTCTTTTCTTTATAACTTTTTTTCCTGATTTTTTTCGAGACCTTAGTACATGTACGAAAATTGAAAGGACAATTATTAGCATATTATAAAAAAGTTTCATCAAAATTGTTAGAGCCGTTTTTGCGCTATAGTCTATAGAAAAATATGTATTTCACTTATTGCGCAAGGAGCTTCCAATTTGTGTTATAGGCATCAGTAGTCGAAATCCTACAAAATAAAAATAAAAACTACCAAATCGGTTCACTAGTTTCTGAGAAAGTCTTGGCACAGACAGACAGACCAATGGCTAAAAATGTGTTTTTCCGACTCACAGCACTCTGAAACGTATAGTCGAAAACCCCATATCGGAAATTTGACCCGATCGCTATACTTTACTTACCTAGTATAGGTTATATAGGAGTATAGTTTTCGCATATCTTCAAACAGCTGTACATAAAAATTGATAACGCAAAATTTATTAAATTCTGTAAAATCTAGTAAAAACTAGTTACGCTGCCTGGAAAGACTTATATCATACAAGATCCAGATAATCATTTTAGTTTATATACACGTGATAAGAAATAATGATTTTATCAACGATTCTCTATACTTGGCAAATATATATGTATAAATATATTTATTTTACGTATGTTTTAGACGGTTGAGGAAACAAAATAAGTAATCATATGAATACTTTTACTAATTTAAGAAATGAATTACTATCTGAAAATGAAGAAGTTTAGTAGGACTAAACTGACATTGACCGGAAAATTATGTCAGTAGCACAACGGTCTTTATTATGCTTCGTCATTATAATTGCGAATATTATGCAACTACCTTCGTTTTCTTATGATTAAGAGAAGTTACGGAAACCTCGATTTCGTTAAGATTATATCAGCACAAACTGGATAACAATAACCAGAGCCCGGAATTTTATACAGCAATAACCAACTAAATAGAATACAGTTGTGAAATTGAAAATGTAGCAAAAAAATCTGAAGTATACAAAATATGGTTGAAGTATTCAAATACGATAATGTGCCTAAAAATACGCTCGAAACAAAAATAAAAAATGGAGGTGGTAAAACAATTTGAAACAACGAAAATATTATTTATTTATAAATTTCTTTCAAAATATGAAATAATTATTGTACGTATCTCATTGCAATAAACGTTATTCAAATTTATATTCCATCTAAAATCGATGTATTTAAAAATAAGCCGTCACCTCTCTCAATCCAGCAAGCTTATGAATCATTTAGCATACTAAATGATTCTTTTTTATTCAAATTTTCGATCATAAAAAAAATTATTTGATAAATCACACTGCACAGGGAGGATTTTTTTAATATACATAGTTTCTTGAAGGTATGCGAAAATATTTATATAAATTAATATAAATATATATTTATAAAATAAAAATATGGAGTAAATTTTTTATTTCTCATGTTTTCGCCTACATATTCTTCATTTCTGGACTCTACTCCATGTATCAATAGTCAAGAGATTGAGAAACTGTGCTCTTTTATGCCCAATTTCCCGGATTCGAGTCCGGATATGTCAAGTGATTATTTATTCTTTTAAATCGATTCTAGGATCAGGAGTTCCTCCTGGGACACACCTAGCCTTTATAAAGCTTTAATTATACTGCTAATTAAAAAAAATATTTAGGCGGAAAACCAGCTGGTCGAGCTTGTACATGATCTCGATTCAATCACTTTTCTGAACAACCGTTGGCCTTGTAACGCGACTTCCTTACAAAGTAATGAACCCAAAACCTTTTTCTTTGGTTGGAGTGGTACAGTTTTTTTTTTCGAATAAAATTTGCTAAGCTGTGGCTTATATTCCTTTACTTCCGAAGTCAAGTTTTCCATTTAGTTGGAAGTTAATTAATGGGTTACTGTAATAGAAGATTTTTTGGAAAATCAGCCATGCGAGTAGCTCGATTTTTTTTCAAAATATGGACCCATACTCCTTTGCCTCTAAGATCCTTAATTAAAGTATGGGGAACTTAATAAAATATATTAATATGAATATATATTTAATGTCATTAGTAATAAATACCATATAATGTAATATTACAACTGTCATTTGAGATGAAATAATGATTCAATTTCAGGTTTAGCAATAGAAGTTTAAAAGAATTATTTGTAATGGATGACTGAGACAGAGGTGAGTATAGTGCTCACAATAGGGCCTTATCTATGCCCCCTGCGGGAACCCTTGCCAAGTGCCACGGGTCCAGGCTAGGACAATATCTGCTTCGGCTCAGCTCCCCCAGGATTAAAGTAAAACTAGTTAACCGGGGTCACCATTCTCTGTCCGGATTTAATAAAGTTATAAGCCCACGGCCGTCCCTGTATCGGAGTTGGCCTCCGCTTTTCGTTTGTTATATCAATGATTCATGCGATACCTTTCTCATAGATTCTGTTTATAAAAGCTGCTGTGTACTGCCATGGTATATGACACAATTATAGAATGAAATCATGAAAATAATCTAATGGCTCATCTCCACCCGCTCCTCACACTCATACATACATTTATATGTCTTAAAAAATTCTAAAAGAAGATAGGCAAGCTTCATCTCTGAGATATGTAATTAACAGAATCATAAAGTTTCAACGCAACCAACTTATTCCTGTTAAGTATTTTAATCATAGAAAAGAAAAACGAAATTAATACTAAACAGGGTGTTCCGTAGAAGTAGAGGGAAATTTTTATAGTTGTGATCGCAGACATCAAGATCTACAAAAAAGTTCATATAGACAAAGTTGAAAATTTAAGTTTTGTGTTTTTAAGTAAGTCACGTTATTTGTTGAATATAAAGCGATAACTAAAAAAATATTTGATTAAACATTGCTCCGTAGTAAACTAGATAAAATGTAATTCAAATGAAAATAGTGGTTGTCATTGTTAAAACCATTTAAAGAGCAGTATTAGACAGACAAATACAGCTAAGTTTCGTTTATAAAAAAGTCATAAATTATTTGTGATTTTTTTTATCAATCTTCAACTGTGCTACCAATACTCCACTTTTACAAAAACTTACTCGTTTAATAAGCTTTAAGTCCATGTTAATTAAGTTGTGTTTTATTACGAAAAATTTTGAGATTCGTCTTAAGTTGTGTAAAGAAATGATGCGATTTCCTTTCCAGTCACCTTAAAATACCTGTGTTCTCTGCTAGAATAACTACAATTAACTGTTGCAAAGCTTCTATTTCATGTATTTTCCATGATATGGGATGTGTTGTAATAAAAATAATTAATTAAAACACATTTTATTTATAAATATAACATTTTAAAAAATAATGATGAGCATGTCAGCCCTCGACATGTCACTTATAATTCTGATGTGTCCGCTTAGTTTAATATGGCACCAAGGGTAAAGAGTACGCATGTCTTGGTTGGTAGTTAGCTTTAATTATCATTTTTTTAAAAACAAGCATTAATTATTATTTATATACTTTACAGTATAAAAATTAAACTCTTTTCTTCGCAACTTCCTCAACTTAATTGGACGAACTATACTGTCATGGCCCATTTATGAAGACCACTGACTATTAAAATAATTATACAACTATTAGGAAGCATTAATATTCTAAAATAGTAACTCGTGGTTTAATATTAAAAAGATATAAATATTTATATTGCACCAATGGCAGATCCACGGGGGTGGAAAGGATAATTCCTCCTCGCCAGATAATCATTGAGAAATAACTACGACTGTCAAAAATGTACCTACTATCACTAATACACGTCAATATAGGTTCATTCATTAGGCCAGACAGGGTGGCCAAGTGGGCTAACGCTTTGCACAGCAACCTGGTGGAAGATCAATTATAATTAGTTGAATTCCGTTACCGTGGGGAGGGGAGGGCGAGAGGACTTTTAACTCTGGCATTAATCCCCCGCCCTCACCCCCTGTTCCGGTAAAACCCTTTATAACCTAAAAGGCGAGGGAGGGGAGCACAGAAAAAAAAGTTCATTTATTAGGATGTGTGAAATTGATTCACTTTTGAAAAATCGTTCGTTGTAAGTAGCAGGAATGAAATTAATTAACTGACCTTCTCTGTGTATAAGCCTTACAATTTTTAATAGTTCGAGATATGAGATGAATAGTATATTTATTACAATTTCTCAGATTGATAAGATAATATAACTACCGAATTCTGTGGTCACTGATAGTTTCCCTACCAAAATTGGGCGACAAAGTTTTGCATAACCTAATTAGGAAATGTAGAGATGGGATCACGGTATGAAATAAATTAATTGTATGTGTTCGATTTCTATCTAAGTTTTAGTTATGAAAAAAATGAATACAGAATTCTTAATATTTGATTTAGCGCTTTTCTCTTCTTTATTATATATGGGCCCCACGCCATTTTTCGGAAAAAAAAAAAATTTTAATTAAGATGATTAACAATTGCTTCATAATAAAGTAAACATAATTTATTTCTATTAAAATTTATTTAGAGTCTTGTGGTCCTTTATGGCTTGCGTTATACGAATTTTCATTTTCCAGGTTATGGTTAGCTATGCTATAAAATATCCCATTCCTTTTAAATGCAGAAAATCGAACCATGGTACACTTATTTGTAGCTCTCGTCTTCTGGCTTTCACCTCTTTAAATATTTCTCTTTATTTACGCTTCATCCCGTACATGAGGTCTCTCCCAACATGCGTTTTGATTGTGCGCAAACTATCAAATTCACGAGCAATACAGTTTTTATATAGTACTTATGGGTACTATTGCTTTAAAAATGAAATATTTCTGATCTAAAATTGATTTAAAAGATTCATGAATTCGGTAACCTCCTTGATCATTCTGTGACATATGAATCATATATACGGGTATGGGTTGAGTGCAGCAGCTGTATATAGCACTCAAGGCTGAGTGGAGATCCTGGGATGAGGTACCCCCGAGGTCCTATATTTCCTGGTTAGCCTTATTCGACGAGGCTCCTCAGATGGACGCAGACCTGACCAGCGCCACTCCATATATTGCGACAGCTCGGCTCTTGACCCCTCATCAGGCAGGTATCGGTTGACGGCTGTCAGGTTCCTCCGTTTGAAAAATCCATGAAGCTAAAAAAAAAAAAAAATACTTAACTATTAGATTTGTGGTAAGTAATGGATATAGTTTGTCAAAATAATAGTACTTTTAATATGAAAATAAAAGTTATACTCTTCGCTTCCTTCTCGATTTCTGATAACCCTCCTAAGCGTCTGCAAAGAAGATGTCGTCGTGTTTTACTAACTTGAAATTATTTAGTGAGTGCTACTATATTGGGTAGTATCTTGTCATTATTCTTGCTCTGTTCACATTTACTAGTTGTATTTTATTTAATACAGATATAAATTACAATGAATAAATTAATAAAACGAATATGTTATAATAAAGATAAAGCATGATTTTATTGCGCATGTTATTGCAGAATAAATATATTCTTTGATGGTTTAAACATAATAAACTATTTTTCAAATTTAAACATTAGGTAGGGTTAGCTCACCAGTGATGGACATAGCTAAGGAAATTTTTGTATTGTTTGGCTTATGCCGCCCTACTTATTATAGTTATAAACTTCTCCGTTTGATTAGTATTTCTAATGTCTCATTTTTCTATTTAATACATTAAAATTGTAAAAAATATTCAGTTATGCAGGTATAATCTGCATTTAAAAAAACACCTTTTTGCACTAGAGATGGACACCCCGAAATTCAATTATTCTAGTCATCGACAGTGGGTCGGTATCAGTAATTGACATACCTCAGAACAATTCTAAAATATTTTTTTAACAATAAAGATAACGACAAGATAAATGTTTAACTTAATATTAGCAAAACTGTTAGTAGGAAGGTATGAAACACACTAATCTTAAAAGCACTATAGAAACAACAATGATAGACATTCTTTTTTTTTTTTTTTTTTTGTCTATTAAATATGTATTTGCGCCTGTCAATAATAAGTTAACAATCAGCAAATGTGATGGCGGTAATGATAAAATGACATGACAGGCATGGGGAAGGAAAATACTCAGCAGTACCTCTTCCCTAACTTGTTCCAATTACTTAGGTTGTCTAAGGAAGGAGATCCCTCATCCAACGCCTTTTTAGTCTCCTGTTCATGTTCTGAGGTATGTCAGCTGTGGCCATGTTTCTTATAAGTCTGTTATTATGTCCGTTTAAATTTGTGTAAAATCGTTGATATAGGGTCGTTATATGTTGGTCAACTGTTGGAAAGTGGAGGTCAGTATGTAGAATTTTGTTAGTCACGTACCAAGGTGCTTTTGTTATGAGTCGCAATAATTTTGATTGGAACGTTTGAAGTTTTTGTAGGTGGGTCTTTTTAGCGATGCCGTATATTTGTGATGAGTATGTCCATATGGGCTTAAGTAAGTATGTATATGTATTCAGTTTCTGTTTTAGTTTTAGTTTCGAAGATTTGGCAAAAAGAGAGTAAAGTAGTTTGAGTCGTTTGTTAAGTGTCATGCGTTTCATTTTAACATGTGGGCCCCATGTCATCCTTCTGTCGAAGGTGAGTCCAAGGTAAAGTACAGTGTCCGTTTGAGGAATTTGATTGTTGTCAATATAAACTGGAGGACAGGTGTTTTTTCGAAGAGTAAATGTTATATGTTTGGATTTGTCATGATTAAGTCGAATTTTCCATAGTGTGAACCAATCTTGTAGTTTAAGCAAATGATGTTGTAGAGTTAGTGAGGCCTGTGTAGGGTCTTGATGTTTTGTGAGGATTGCTGTATCGTCTGCATATGTAGCTGTCAAGATCTCATCGTCAATAGGTATATCGTAAGTGTATATAACGTAAAGTAGAGGGGCTAGTATTGAACCTTGGGGAACTCCGGCCAAGATTGGATGGACTGAAGACACTTCCGAGCCCTGCCGAACTGAAAAAAATCTGTCGAAGAGGAAAGATTGAAGGATAAGATAGTAGGTGTATGGAAGTATAGTCTTAAGTTTAAAGAGAAGACCCTGGTGCCAGACTCTATCAAACGCCTGAGCAACATCCAAAAATACTCCAGTTGCATATAGTTTTTGTTCTAAAGCTCCAGCAATGTAGTCTGTAACTCTGTGCAATTGATGTGTCGTCGAATGGAAGAATGTGCGAAAGCCGAATTGGTGGTCAGGTATTACCTGTTGGTCAGTCAATATGTCAACAAGTCTTTTGTATATTAATTTTTCAAAAACTTTAGAGCATATAGGAAGGAGGCTAATGGGTCTGTATGATGAAGGACTGTATATGTCTTTACCGGGTTTGTGAATCATCTTAATAAGTGAGTATTTCCATTGTAAAGGGAATTTTGACGTCCTTAGTATACAGTTGTAAATTGTTGTCAGAAATACTAGAGCTTTCTTGGGCATTTGTTGGAGTGCTTCGGCTGTTATTAAGTCATAACCAGGAGCTTTTCTTTTCGGTAATTGTTTGATTTGAAGTGCAACCTGAGATGGAGTAAAAGAAGGAGGTGGTAGTGTCAGCTGAAGTGGGATGTCTAATGTGTTAAGTAGTATAGTCTCATGTTCTGTGTTAGTGAAGTTTGTAAACGGTTTAAATACAGAAGAAAGGTGGTGAGCGAAGAGTTCAGATTTTTCCTCATCCGACACGGCCCAGGATCCATCTTCTTTTCTAAGTGGTGCTGACAGCTCTCGGTGCTTTAACAACTTTTTGGTATGCTTCCACAAGCTCCCATCGTCAGTAGAAAGACCACTGATGTATGCGTCATAGTTAGTTCTGTTTAATTTTTGGATTTCTCTTTTAAGTTGATTGTTTAGTCGGTTAAATGTCTGTCTATCTGAAGGGTGTCTGTCAGTCTGCCATATTTTACGCGCTCTTCTCTTTGCTCTGATTAAGTTCCTTATGTACTGAGGATATTTCGGCAAGTGCTCAGCTGTCGCAGAGTTGAATTTTGGTATTGATGATGTCCAAGCAGCTTGTTGAATATTTTTGGTGAATGTTTCCACAGCCTCCTCCAGTTCTTTTTCACCTTTTATGGACACTGGGATCAAAAGCGAAGAGTTTAAAAACTCTCTATATGCATCCCAGTCAATTGGTCCTTTGATGAGAGCTGGTATTTTTTGCACGTTGACGGCCTCATCGAGTACAATAAGGTGTACCGCTGAATGATCAGAGCAAAGATCAGAGCTCGTACTTCTGGAATGAGGTACAGTACGCAGTCCTTTTGTAATAAAGAAGTCTAAAAGGTCCGGGGATTTGAGTCTCGATACAGGCCAGTATGTCGGTGTGTCAGGATTTATAGTGTCTAATGAAAGCTCGAGGATAGCAGCCCTCAAATTTCTTCCTCTTGGTGTGCATAGCCGTGACCCCCAATGTTGGTGCTTTGCGTTGAAGTCACCACCTGCTATGAAACATCGACCTAAGCTTTGGAAGAAGTTGCAAAACATCGAAGATGTCAGCACATATCTTGTAGGACAATAGACGGAAGCTAGTGTCAATGTGTTGTGTTTCATGTATAGTGTGATGCCTGTGGACTGAATGTCAGGTGTAGTTGGTAAGTGTAAATGGTTGTGTGATAAAGAAGATCTTATAAGTATAGCAGTGCCGCCGTGGGCAGTGTTGTCGGGGTGGTCTGTCCTGTGTGTCACATAACCAGAAATACCGAATTTCGATCGTGGTGTAAGGTGAGTTTCCGTTATCAGGGCTACATCTATACGTTTTTCATGAAGATAAAAGTCCAGTTCAGTTTTGTGTTGTGCCAGTCCATTTGCATTCCACAGAAGGATGGACAAAGAGCCTGCAGTCAGCTGATTAGCGGTAATTTTGTGGATACATGGCTTGAGTCACCTGTGCAAGCTGTTGGAGGATAGTAAAAAGGGGCTGTATGAGGGAGTTTAAACCATTTTCATTGATGGTTTATTTCTTAATATTTTCTGTTTGATGTTCCTTGTACTGTACCGCAAATACATTTTAAGATTCTTCGGTAAAATACATTCTGAATTTCTATTTAATCATTAATTTTTTACTGTTGATCAAAGGAATTAATCAAAGGGTGTTGGGGCTCACTTCTGTCTTGATAATTTTCTTCTAAACTAACTTGTAAGCTACCACACGTCTATATTTTGCCATCTCCGAGGAGCCGGCGGAAATGCTGTAGAATGCAATCAAATTTGATGATTCTTTTATTGATAAATTCATTTACTTTGGGAAATTTAATGAAGCCTGTAGTTTTTCTGAATTCTCTTTTTCAAAGAGCGTGTTGATAAAATAAGAAGCCAAACAATTATTTTAATCGAAGTTTATATTACTAGTTGGGCGGTGTGAATAATCAGCAAAAAACATTGGTCTGACAACAGATGATAAAATAATAACGAAATAATTAATTCAAGAAATAATTCACAATTAAATCATTAAATGAAGGAACCATTTCCCATTTTTTCGGTAATAATATTTTTTTTTTATAACCAAGGGAAAAAAGATTATTATAAAACTTCCTTCACATTTTAAACAAAAATGTTTACGAATTACAATAGCCTGTATCTCAGCTAATATTGTCCGTTTTAGGTGATTTTTTTTTGTATTGAATGGACTTTAGTAATCTTTCAAATAATCAAGAATCAATCAACAAAACTTAGCAAATAAAGTTTCTTTTCCTTCATAACCTTTTAACTGAAATTATGGGGGAATCTACACTATTTTTCACACCTGAAGGAAAAAAATATCTTCAAAACGATGGCTAATCATTGGGTTTGCTAAATAATTGACGAAGATTCCGGTGTAAAAAAAACCTTTGAGAAATAATATATAAAGATTGCATTAGCAGAAAATAATTAAAGGCCGTAGTTTTACTTTGTAATCCAACAAGAACAAAAGCGTAAAACAAAAAAAAAAAATCCATTTATGCCATGAAAAAATATAAACTCAATAAATGTAATAATCTATATCATTTCAGATTGCAAAGCTTCAGCTTAATCCAACTGAGTTTCAAAAGAGAAAAGAAGCTATTTCTTTATATAAAGATTCTTTATAAAGAAGCTATATCTTCTTAGGCGTCTGAAAAGAAGATGGCCAAGAGACCTTCTATATTAAAGTAACGATTGAAATGCTGCTGCTAATGGTTAGATGTTTCATAAGCTACTTTTATGTATTATAACAGTAGATATAGTTATTGTATTTGTATTTTTTTTATCTAGTTATAAATTTCAATAAATCATTTTTAAAAAAATAGTATTCTCTTCGATGTTTCTTTTTTTTTATTAGCAAGTATTTAGCTGCAGATATACTTTTTTACGATTTTTTAAAATTATTATTAATGTACTATAATTCAAAATTATTTTAAAACAAATTTCTATTAGGTTTGTTACTTTTTTTGTGTAATTTATATCATTACTAAGATTGTGAACTCCGCCAGGTGCGAATTTTTTTGTCTATATCTAAATATATACAGAGTGATCTTAAAACCCACAATTTTATGAATATATGTATGTACGGGAGGGTTAGATAATGAGGCTATATAATGGATTATACAGGGAACGTATTCCAGACATGGCCCGACCCATTTTGCTGCTAAGGGAGCTCAAACAAGGTGGCCCCAAACCGAACCATGTCAGCATAAAACAGCTTAGTGGATAGTTTTAGTTGGGTCTCCCCTGTCCCACTTACTGACCTGAAGTCCCTATTAATTGAGATAATTCAATATCTTCATTAAAGTTCCTTAATTAATTAATTACATAACTTACGGTTAAACTGTATTATGAGCAAATATTTCAATTAAATAACTATCTTAATAGACGCTACAAGGAACGCAAAGGATACCAATCGAGTTATGACAATATTGAAATATTAATATTTCTTCTCTATATATTTTATTTCCATGGAAGTTTCATTATTACTTCATTGCTATTTTATTTGAATATAATATAATATCCAGTATAGTTTTTGAAAAACTAATATTATGAGCAATAGTAGATCAATATTTTATTGAGGGGGGAGGGAATTTTTTTTATCAGTAATTAATTTAGACGAAAAATATACAAAAACTGCTTATATAAAATGATTTGTAAGAGATCCTTGAAGGGAAAAAAATTTAATAATAAAAACAATCCTCTTTTGGTCAGAACTTTTTTTGATGTAATAAGTTCAACATGGTAGAAAAAAATCATGTTGGACAAATTAAGTTTATAGATTAATGAGAAATATGATGAAAACAAAATAATTATATTTTGCACATTTTTTGTATTAATTACTCTTTCATTTATTTGTATTCATTCATTTTATTCAATATATCACAATGAATTAATGTTTCAATGAAAAAGAACGCTATACGAAAATACATTGCAATAAACTTGATTTACAAAAAAAAAAATGTTTAAACACGGTAGGAAAGTCATGTGAGTGGACACACCAGATTTTTCATTTAAATAATTTGTAACATTTTGTGGATCGTTTGTACAACTTTCCCATTCCAAGATGGGGGCCTATCCACTATCTTTCTTGACAATGTCTTTAGTATATTGTTAAGTTAATATTTTTAATTTTGTTGGACTTTACTATGTTAATGTCAATAAACATCTCAAGGTACCTATTCTGAGTATTTTTAAGATCATAAGTGAAATGTTTGATAAATATCAATAAGCAAATAGAAAACTGTAAGACTCTTGGGCAAGACCAAGACCAAGACTCATCTTGGTCTTCCATTTGGGCAACACTAAAGAAATGAAGAATCAAATAAAATTCCTCCGCCCTTAGTTTAGAGACCACCACTGCCTTAACTAGTAGTTATTTTAGTGTATAGTATACCAGTGTTAAAGAGTTACTAGTTTTCGTTATTTTTATAAATTACTAGATATCACTGTTGGCTAGTATATGTATATATAAACCAAAATAAGCATAAAGCTTATATTATATGCAGAAAGAAAAACAAAAAAAGGAAAAGAAGCAAAAAAATTATTGTTACTAAACAAATGTAATAATAGAGAACTTTTTAAATATCTATCTTTATTCTGAATGGAAACCCTACCATTCCAGAAGCAATATTACTAAAATAAGCATAAAAATAGAAAAGAGAAATAAGGTGATTATGTCGAAATGCTTGATACACTCGAAATGTAAGGGTGGATTGCCTAACTTAAAAACAAAAGTTTGTGTGTAACTGAAATGTTCGTTGTACAGACCCCTTTTTATAGTAGTATTAATGTCCGATTAAAACTTCGTGAATGGCTTTATATTATCGTAACCTATTTTATATTTCTAATCACAACTTTTTTTTTTCGTAATTTCGGAATGTGGGTTTTTTTTTTAATCTGGAGAACGATAAACTCTATTTAATGGGGTATTAAAAACCCACACGGACGTCCATTTGGATTGTAAGATAATTTAAACACTACATTGAATATACTTTTATTCTTAATCTTATTTAATTCAGATGAAATTTGTTTAGTATTTAAACTTATCAAATAGATTATGTTTGTACTAGAAATGTTCATTTTCAAAAGGTCTCCTCTGTAATATTTATAAACAAATACAGAACTTTTTTTTTCGATCTCTATCTCTCATTAAAAAATGTTTTATAGTTTTGGAGTGTTGCTTCCCCATGAGTATAAAGTTAGTCCACTTTACGGTAAAAATATGAAAGCAGGTTTTAGTATCACAATATTTTTTAATTTTAAAAAAGATATAATAGAAAATCCATCTTCTAAGCCAAGGATCGGATACGCTGAGGAGCGCCAGTATGAGAACCATAAGGGCTCAGAGGTAGCAACTAAATGGAACACAGAGGTTTTACGATCCCGGTTTTGAGGAAAAGTTAATACAAGCGGGGAGATGTAATGGCAGTTTGGCTACAGATTCTGCACGGCGGCTGGGCCTCTTTAGATTTATGGCTGCTACGTTCCGCCTCCGTCATCTCTTTTATTGTTTATGATCCTCTGTCAGGAAAATTCAGGAAATTTAATCGAGAGCTCCTTCAATCAGCATGGTTAGTGCATCTTCCTTAGATCTCCACTGGGCGTGTTCACTTTGCAATGAGAATTTGGTATAGTGCATGTGTAAAATAGGTTCAAGAAAACCTCCAAAAAAGTCAAAGTTGCGGATTCATGGTTTATTTTATTAATAATAAATATTAAAAGAACAATAATGTTTTTAGGAATAACATTTTTTTTTACCTAGTTACATTTAATATTTATTTATTTACATCCTCTCTTACCTTTCTACAATACGAATTTTCGATAAAAGCATCGCATGCCACTTCTATCTTTTATTCTTTTATAATACTAGACTGAAACGACAAAAAAACCGCTCGACGATTCCGATTACTTCAGCACTTACAAGACAAACGCTCTAAACTTCCAATTAATTACAAAAGACTCATATACATGACTATAATAAGGCCTATTTGGACATACAGAGTTAAGCTATGGGGCTCCACTAAACCATCGAATTCCTCTCGTATCCAATCCTTACAATCCAAAATCCTTCGTAAAAACCTCAATGCTCCCTACTTTGTTACAAATAAAACCATCCATTATGACCTTAATGTTTCTTATGTTTCAGATCCCTATCCTATCCAATCCAGATACCTATCCTTCCATAATAAACTTCAGAATCATCCAAACCCTCTCGTTTCTAATCTTGCTTCCTCTTCAATTCCTGATAACCCTTCGAGGCGTCTGAAAAGAAGGTGGCCCTGTGATCTCCTAATGTAGACATATGATTAGAGTGTTACCATTGGGTAGTTACTCAGCAAGTGTTTTCATTTCATTATATCCATATGTTCAAATTTACTAGATGTATTTATATAATACAGTTATAAATATCATTAAGAAATGATTAAAAAAAAAATTCTTTTAATACTTTGTCCTTCAAATTTCTTTTGATTGGAGGAGGTTAAAATGATTAACCCTACAAATTCCTTCCATACGTACACGTAATTTTCGTAGTATGGGTCATTCATTACCCTTGCTTAGAAGGAGTGGTAAATCCCCCTTCGTGATAATGTAGAATCCAGTTTTCTCAATTAGTTTGGCCCTTTATTTATTTATTTTGTTGTCTTATATACCTCGCCTTTAAGGCTATACCGGGTTTTACCGGGCCGAGGGATGAGGAAGTGGAACTAAAAATTTCCTCCGGCATCGGGCTGCGAATTCACTTTTTCATCTTCCATAACTTCGGTTATATGGTTGCCTGGCAACTCGCGGTGCTGTGCACACCCTCTAGACCATTCGGCGACCCCGCTCCCTAATTTGTCCATTATTGTCTCAAAAGCGGTACAGATCGAAACGACGTGCTCAGCAGTTTCCGGAACACCATAAAAGGGACAGAAGAGGTTAATATCCTCTCTTTAGGCATGGAGATTGACTATATTAGCAAATATGATAAATACATGCGTTATAATTTCAAACCCCTAGAAACTTTACTTTATTTTCCTCTCTACCTTCCTTTATTTAAGGCAATGTGGGAGTTTGCAGCAATGACTTAATACATATTCCTGCATAGAAAATCAATGCTACAAGTATAATCTTTTTACTTTGTGATAAGTTGCCATGCATACAGCCTGATTGGTCCAAGAAACTCCTAGAAACAAGTTTGAAGGAATGAAAGAAGAATTATTGTTCAATTATAGAGTGGCTTCTCCCTGAAAGGCTCTCTCGCTGTTCCCCTTCACCATTGAATTTACTAGTGTTCTCAACGAACTTTCTTAAAGATAACTGAATATAATCGAATAGAAAATAATACAGAAACGTATTAAAATATAATTTTCGTTAATCTTTGATTTTTAATTTGAATTTTAGCTTCAAGCAGTGAATTTTATAGACAAAATATAAAAAATATGGGAAATGAAGACTCAAGGAATAACGCAAAGGAAAATACAACAAGTAGGATAAGATGTTGCTTATGATGGTAGAAATTCCTCGCAGCGTCGAATAAGTTATGGAAAATTAATAAAAGAAGTGAAAGTAATGCACCATATATTTGAAAAGAATGCTTAAATTAGAATTAAAAAAAAAATAGGAATCAAAAAGTGAATAGAATTGGAATGAATCATTGAATGAAGTAGGAATACAAAGCTGCGGTCCATATGATTTCATATGTAGATGTGATTTGATTTCAAAAGGGCTTACGATTCCATTGGCCTCAAAACGTTTTGTAATATTTTGATACTGCACTGAATACCAAAATTACAGGGACCTTACCCCTCTCTAAATAAGTTCATAAATACTTAATTATAGAGTTAATTGTTTCCGTAAAATTTTCAACTTAGGTATTAATATATATATTTTCGTCTTATAAGTAACGTGGTATTGTTAAATGAAAATTTAAGATGTATGAAATCGCTCTCTGTGACGTTCAGTCAATTTTCCCTCAGTACTTTGACCCTTATAGTCTCAAAGCTGTGCAGATCGTGCCCGGAACACCACGAACTTTTAAAAGAGTTCCATAATATTTTTATCGCTGTTTTAAAGTATTTAGTAATAAATCATCTAAAAATAGTGTTATGCTCATATCGTCGGCACCATGTTATAGTTGAAAATAAGAGCATGTTTAACGTTGCGAATGTTACTTCAACATGGTGCCGACGATATGTGAAAATAATTTATTTATTTATATTCCATGCAATTTGCACCTGCGCGGCAGTGCATCTAGCAAATTTGTTGTATTTTTATTGTTTTGGCGTATTTGCTTGATTTTGTTTTTATCGGTATAATAGGTCTCTTAGTCATTTTCTTTTTAATCAGCGTCGTTCAGGTAACAGGGAGCAGGATATAGAAAGAAGCAAAGGATTCGTGTGATTTTTAGTTGAAGAATGAAATGTAGTGTATTTGTCGTGGATGTAGGATTTTACTGTAGGGGTTGTTTATATCGTTATGTATAGTATTTATTAAAATTTTACAATTGGAAACAGATATTTTTTTATAAATAAAAAGAAGTTAAACTATTATAATTCACTCATATAAAAATTACATCAATATTAAACACAGCCTGATAAATATTAGTATGATGATTTTTTTTTATATCATTACAATAAGTTTTTTGTTTATTTAAATTATGAATGTACATTATATTTTTAATTAGTTCAATTTCGATTTTCTTTATTTTCTACAATATTTTTTCATTAATTCTCAATAATAAATTCTTTAATAAAAATGTTAATATTTTTGTAGATTTGTTTGTAATTTATTTAAAATCCGTAATCTTTTTTTTTTTATGTTTAAGCTATTTAATATATTTTTAGTTTTCAATGAAAATAACAAGATTTGAATATCAATATTTCGATACATTCAATATGTATCGATACTTTCATTCGATAATTGCATTTCTACTCATTTCAAAGAATAAAAGTATCGTGGCCCGACATATTGACATAACAATAGATTTTTTAGGTTTATCAAATTGCCATTTCGATATATTTTAAAAATTAATCGATTTTTATTTTATTTTATTTATTTTTTAATGACTTCAAGATTTGAAAAAATAAACAATTTTTTTTTACAGAAATTTAGGTTCTTTTCATGCGTTGAAGCTGTAATTTTGTTTAATGAATTTTTTAATTTGATTGTGTCCTCGATCTTGCTCTTTTATTGTTTAGGATTATTGAATGCCGATCCCTCGACACTTATAGAATATCGGTAAATGTAATGGATCCTCGACTTCATCAC
The DNA here is from genome assembly GCA_928085145.1 of Nezara viridula. Taxonomy (NCBI): domain Eukaryota; kingdom Metazoa; phylum Arthropoda; class Insecta; order Hemiptera; family Pentatomidae; genus Nezara; species Nezara viridula. The sequence continues at coordinate 40,010,582 of OV725079.1, forward strand.
CCAACTCACAATTTGGTGTACGCCATTATTTTGATCAAATTTAAGAATTTATTTGTATTTTAAGACAAAATACGATATATGCTCACAATTATTTCTTAACGTAAATGCGAATCCAGATATTAAAGAGTTGTAAATATTGTACATAGGAATGAATGTGTTAAGATGATTTATTTTATTTTTAATTATTGATTTATTTTTTATTTCGTTTATGTTTGTTATTCTATTTTGATATTTACTTTTTCTTAGTTTACTCATTTATTTATTTTTATTTTTTATTTTATTGTTATGAATTTAGCCCTGTTACTTATTGCCTTTCAATGTGGCAGATTGTAATTAAAATAATTTAAAAAAAATATATTAAATAATTCAATATTGACATAAAACCTTCTATTTCGCTAAATTCCATAAAATAATTACATTGTATACATTTAATGGGAATTTATAAATTATTCATTAAACCGTTTTATATGCGTAACTTTTCCAAACTTTGTCGCTAGGAAACATACCCAACAGAATCGTAAACAGGAACTTGTGTCAACATGGGGCTTTTCAACACCCCAGATGTGTCCAGTTCTGCCGTAAAATCAGTAGCTTGATGTGACCAGGCAGTTGGGCCTACTGATGACCCCTCAAGACCCCGACAGGAGATTACACCACGAATTTTGATGGAAGTGGATTCGGTAAATAAGAGAGGGTGAGGTGTAAGACTGCAGTACGGGACCTGCATACCTCCGAGCATTCTCGATTCCGTGCACGGAGCTCGCTCGTAATTGTCAAACCGTCCCCTATTAGCCTCATATCCATCACTCTTAGCTTTTCACTCTTCGCGTCTTATTGGATTCCCACTTCCCCCACCAACCGAAGGATTTCCCTCTCTCTGATGAGGTTACGGTCCGTTGTGGTCCCATGCGACCATGAAATATAAATCAACTTCCTGTCCCGAGCCGATCGACAGAAAAAGGAAGGAGAAAAATATAACTATTATTTTCACTCTTGGAAGATCCCTTATAAATTGGACAAGAGGGAGGAAATCAAAGGCCCTGAAATGGGATTTCGAATTTCAATTTCTATTAATTTGCGTTCAGACGCTGGTGAAGAATGAAATTATAGCTCCTATCAATGAAGAAGATTCCGAAATAAATCAGTTATAATGGGGCCTGCCACGTGAACGAAATCACACCATAATAATAAGAGGATTATGGAGTCAATGAAATTTAATTTGTTTATATCAGATATTCCTAATATCACTTGACAATATTTATTGATAATGTTATTGCAATTCGTAATTGAAGGCGGTCCCTCCATGCCCAGTGGTATAATAAAAGGCCTCTGGCCACAGATGCAAAGAACGCATACAGCGTGCATAGCCCTCTTACCTTAAAATGCCCCTGGGCAATAAAAGGAAATTGAAAATTTATGTATATATACTATTAATATATATTGTATTTTGTAATCAAGAAATTCCTGAGGGGTAGGAAAAAAAAAAAAAAAAAAATTCGTAATTAATGATTACATATATAACTATAATATATATGTATATTATATTATATTAATATTATATGATACAGTATATTAATATTACATTATATTATAAATGTAATAGTTAAAAATAAAATTAAAAAAGATCAGAAAAAAAAAACAATACGTAATTAGTTATATTAATCGTAACACATTATTACGAATTTAAATGGTCAAAAAAATATCACTTAGTATTAATTATTTTTGTTTATTTGATTGACGCATTTATGTACTCAAGGCAGGAACAGTTAGAGATGTGTATATGTATACATTGTATCGAAAGTTTTCAAGTTGTATACATTTGTAAGTCGATAAGTTGGAAAAAATATTTCTCTTATCGGAAAAAAGGGGAGAATAGTTCGTAGTATTAAAATAACTCAAAAAAAAAAGTTTAATAAAACATTTTTTTTCGATGATCTCCTATCTCTCGATTTTCGTTATGTTATGTTATAGAGGTACAACCAAACCTATATTAACCGGTGTGGGAAAGTCAAGATTCATTCAAGAACTGAAATTTAAAAAAAAACGGCGAGCAGTGGTCTGAGATTGGCCAAAACTCATTTTCAAGGTGATCTGATGATTGGGAAACTGGGATAAGTGGAGCATAGTTAACTAATTTATTCCAACAGTTTAGGGAAGAATGTAAGTACTTGTTTGCATGTTTTTCTATAAAGTAGAAATAAAAAGTCTGGTCATACTAAATTAATTTTGCAACTGGTTATATATTTTTATATATTGTAACCAAGATTAAGAAAGCACGAAAAAAAAAAAGAACTTACTCTTTTGTTTCCTGTGCCTGATCACTAATTCCTATTTTAGCATGTGCATGTGCTCTTACATCTTATATCTCTTGTATCTTGACTATCTTTTCTTGATGTCTATATGCGGTATGCCATATTATTGTATTTAGAATAAGTATCTTTTGCGTTATTTTTATTATCTTTATTTTATTAAGTATCTTCCTATTTATCTTTAATTTTATATAGGAATTATGTTTAAATTCTCTCTTTTCCCTTGTATTTTATTTCTTTTTGTTGTACATAGTATTAGTTCTGTAAATATTTCTTTCTGTAATTATCTCGTTAGAGATGAAAGGCTATAAAGCCAGGCGCCCAACAAGTAAAGATTCCGATATAAAATTATGTTTATTAAAAATTATTTTATTATCTTTTTATTTTATCCTTTTTTTGGTCAGAACATAATCATTAAATTTTTTTTGTTGAATACGAAAGATAACTTTTTTATTGTATAATTTGTTGAAATGAGTCAAATCAGTTCGTAATTAAGTTATTTTTTAGTAAATTCTTGAATTTCGTAGGACAAGTTGTTACTCAACGGATACTGGAATTTCGTATTTCCATAGGATACTTTGCGATCCCCAAGGTCCTACTGTAACCAAAACGTTTTTTAAATTCTCTGGTAATGAATGTAAAAATCAGCTGCGATAACTTGAGCCTTTAATAATTATGAGGTATATTTAGTCAAGAAAGCTGAACGAAAAACGTTCTAAGATAAATATCCTATCCATACGTAAATACATTTATACCAAATATTATTTATTCCTTTCCATTATAAAAAACTTGAGGAAAATTATAGAATCAAAATAAACTGAAAGAAAATTATAAGGGACAGATTCAAGCGAAATTCAAACACATTTCGTGTGTCAAAATTGAAACTGAGATATTGTTTTCAGTTCACTACCATGTAATTTGTTTTGTCTCCATTTACTTGTAGACAGATTTACTCTGCTTCCCTTATTACAATTTTTCAAGTTTATCTATGTCCTCTTGATAGTAATTTAGCTAATATATAATTGATTAGGTAAACAATACGTTTTCATTTTTACTACTTATAACATATAAATTAAATTTTATTTATTGGTAAAAAATTAAAAATTATAAACAAGTCTATATTAACGCGAAAGGGCCGACATAAAACATTCAATTGTTCTGATTTCTTGCCTAAATTACAACTTTTTCTGTTACTTTGCCGTTTTTATGCTTTTTCTGACCACACAGCGGAGTCGCAAGACTTGAGAATGTTAAAGATTACGCCTTAACACGCTTGTCCATCATGACTCCGTCAGGACTTCAATGAAACGTATAAAGAATGTTGATACTATATTAGAGGTAATAAACTGATGACTCAACTACTTCTTTATGTATGGTGTTATATCCCCTTCCTCCATCCCATATATTGAACACTGTTTTCCATGTTACGCTAATCTTGCCCCCCCCCTCCAATATGCCCCCAAGTGTCGGCGCCTATGTTGTTGTTATCTAACAAAAATATTTCTGTACCATCTCTATCCTCTTATGTCGCAAACCTATTATTGAGGCAATTTCTCTTTGAATGGATGATGTTTCATATTTGCTATGGTGTATATATATATATAAGTTTTGTTCTTTAAAATCTCTTTGACTGATTTCTTGATAATCTATCTGTATTTAGTTAACTAATACACTTATATGAGTGGCCTCATGAAAGACAGACATCTGTCATTTTTAAAAAGTTGAAAAAAACGTATTTATTGAAAAATATAACAATCTGTCTCAAGGACATTTATAATAGTGTTCACAGATCACATTCACACTCTATGTACAATAAATAAAATAAATTATACAGGAAAATAATATATATACAATAAATAAGAATAAAATAACCTAAAAATAAATGAATAAAAAGAACACATACATACCTATATACAATATTTAACAATTATAAAACAAACAATTTTGTAGCTTTTTATTTCACCGCTTCAATTTTGATTGATGTTATGTTCTAATACATATCTAATTTGACATAGTTTATTTTTTAATTTTGGAATAGTTTCAAAGTTTATGTCTACATATTATAATCTTTAATGATTTTGACAAGGTCCACTAACCAATATACCTTTATTTATTTTTATTGATTCCTTAACTAGAAGCTTGGGTAATCTGTAATCCTGTAAATTTAATACTCCTTTCTTCATTATTTAGCAATCATTTTAATGAAAAAAAAACCTTAACGACTGGTGCATTAGAAGATAACATTAACCAAATCATGTTAATGTATTTCTGTAAAAAGTTAACGAAAATTAGCCACTATCGGTGCCCTTGTTATAATAAATATATGTATGTAATTTTGTAATAATTTTATTCTATCCAGGTCAATGTTGTAGAGACAAACAGAGAAGATAATATTTAATGCGGACGAGCAGAGACCGGTGGCTGTGATATATGCAGAGATTAGGCCAACGCCGCCTGGCAATGAGATCCAGGAAGGGGTCTAGCAAATTGCTAAGTCCCTTACTACCAATTACCGCCTCAGTAAATAGCCCCTCCCCCCGCCATCTCCCCCCCCCATAATCTTAGCCACTAAATTCCCTCGGTTTTAGAGAAAAATTTAAAGGTTGCTTTTATCTGGTCGGTAACAGCTTGGGTATACAATGCCCCCCTCCTCACCATCTAATTCAAGAGTGTAAACTCACCGCTACCTCATTACAAATAAGAATCAATTTCTGTACTGAAGATTTCACACCGTGATATCAAGGGGGATTATCAATGCCTATTAGCCTCTGACACGATTCCTCCGAGATAATTCCACATCTCCCTGTTGATTTTAGTTTTTGTCCATGTTTAGTTCTTTCTTTTTTATGCTTATGCAATCTAACGAGGGTTCGTCAGACACCGAAATTCCATTATAAGGCATTCATTATTTAGTAACAAGTTATTTTTTTTCTATCAAAATAACTCAACTTTTCACCAATACTTATACCAATATGGTTCTTTTTGTATGAGTTAATAATTATAGAAGAAAAAAAAAATGAATTTTGAAATGAATTATTATAAAGTAAAAAAAAATATACAAACTAACCTCTATATACTGAATATGGCTCTATCTTTTTTCTTTTTTTTTTAAAAAAGCACTATTATAACCTTTCTAAATATTGAAATCTCCAATAAAAATATTAATTTTAGAATAGTTGCAATTCCTATATTTATAAATTAAAAATTAAAAAAGATAAAAAATTCCGTAAATTCCTGGATCCTACATATGGATACTTCCTCATTATTCGTGCCTACTTAAATGATAGATACTTCAAATGCACAATAATGCTTATTCATCCCTCTTTTCCCAGTCCGCTGGTGTTTCTCAAGGTGGTATCCTAGGTCCTATACTTTACACAGTTTATACAGCTGACATCCCAAAACTGTCATCACCACGTATGCCTATGACACATGTGTCCTATCGGTTAATAATGATCCATTAATTGAATCTCAAACTCTCTAATCACCCATCACAAACCTCGAAGGTGTCAAAATTGGACGATTAAAATAAATTCCAATAAATCACGTCAAATCACCTTTACCCTTCGTCGTAAACCTATGACTTCCTGTCCTACAGTATCCTTTAGTAATACTAATCCCTACACTAATCCCTGTTGAACAAATCCGGTACCTTTGACTCCACTTGGACAAATGTCTAACTTGGAATCCTCATACCAGACTTAAACGACAAGAAACCACTCGATGTTTCTACTCGATACTTCAGCACTTAATAGACAAACGCTCTAAGCTTTCAGTTAATTACAAAATACTTATATACATACGGAGTTGAGATTTGGAGATCCACAAAGCCAATCTTTACAATACAAAATCATTCGTAAAATCCTCAATGATCCCTACTTTGTCATTAATAAAATCCATAAAGACCTTAATGTTTCTTATGTTTCTGAATCGGCCCAATTCAGATACCTGTACTTCCATAATAAACAGTTCAGAATCATCCGAACCGTCTCGTTTCTAACCTTGCTTCCTCCTCGATTCCTGATAACCCTCCGAGGCGTCTGAAAAGAAGATTAGAAGTGTTTTCATGTTTTTATTTTATGTTATTACATTTACTGAATTTATTCTTTCTTAATACAGTTGTAAATATCATAAAAAAAGATACAATAAAAAACCTACGACTATAACCCATGGAGGAACTAGTGTTCAGTATTTGGTAAGGAACACAGGCGGATCTACGGGGGAGGGGAGGAGGAGTGGCTTTCAGGCTGAATCCCCCCCCCCCATGTAACCATGTTTTACAGAAAAAAATATTTAAAACGTACGCATACAGTAGTCTGAAAAAGTCTTCAAACAAACTAAATTTTGATAAAAATTATAAATGTTTCAATTTAAATCTATTTTTATCTTCTTAATTATAACTCATTTAACCTTGAAGACATTGTACAAGAAAATATATATTTACATTACAATTATTTTCATTTAACATCAAGACAAGGGTTCAATCCGTTGCGTTGACGTTATTTTCATGGGCCGAGTATTGGCAGCTTGTTATTTAAATTTAATTACTCTTAATTACTCTTGTAACCAATTTAGTCTTTGTTCTTTATTGTTAACATTATGAGCCGTTGCATAAACTGTAGGAAGCTCAGCGTATCAGTATAAATTGTTCTAAAATTGGTATTCTCCGATTTTTTTCAGAAATCTAATTTAACATTCCATATTCCATATATATATATTTTTTTTTTCTATTTAATGTTAATATTATTTCAGACAATGACAAATTATCATATTATTAACCACCATAAAATTATAATAAAAAATATGGAGACTTGATACTTTTAGACAGGTCTAACAAACACAACCTTGCTCCTGAATAACAATTAAAATTATTTGCGTTGATACAACCGCTAAAAATCTAGCAGAGAACTGTCTCGGGAAATAGACGATGCTACTAGGACCCAAGGAAACTTCTATCATTAAGGCTTACAGGCTCTGTTCCTAGAAGAAAACTATTTCTTCGGTCTCTTAACCAGAGAAGGCAACTTCGGTTTGCCAAAGAACACGAAAATTTAACGGAAGAAGAATTGCACAAATTTTTATGAGATTTGAAATATTTCGTCCTGAAAGGGGGCAGTATGTTATAAAAGATCTAGAATACAATTTTTGGATGACTGTTTGCAAACAACTGTAAAACTCGGAGGTTGTTTCTTGATGGTTTGGGTGTGTGTTTCTAGATCTGGAGTTAGAGATATATGAATTGATGGAAAACTGGATGCAAAATGGTACTACGGCATTCTAACATACCATGCATTGACATCTGGGCTTAAGCAGTGTGGGCAGTGCACAATTTTTATTAAGATAAAGACCAAAAATAATAATTTTCCATTTTTTTAAATAATAATAAAATTAAATAGAAAAAAAAGAAAATTTGAAATATGGAATGTTAAATGAAATCACTGAAAAAAAAATGAAAAATTCCAACATTAGACCTATTTTCGCTGATACGGTCAGACGGATCTAGACACTTTACTAACAGAGTCAAGTAAGCAATAACAAAACTAGGCAGCGAATATTTTTCAAAGGAATCTGTTCTGTGTGAAGGGTACGATCCCGTATTTAAAGGTGGGATGAAAAGCGCAGGGTTTTGAGGTTAAAAATACTAGGTTGATTTTTAGTTATAAAGGATTGGCATAGGAAGGCACCAAGAAAGTATTGGCTAGGATCTCGGTCTGTGAGTTAGGCAAAAGCGTCTGGAGTCACCAACAAAAAATCCATTATAAATAGTCAGTGGTACAGAACCCTTTTTATCAAATTATTAACATCCGCCTGAAACTTTCTGAATAGCTTGTTCTTATCGTAACCTACAATTATTTTATTTACTCAAATACTCTTGGAAATGTGGTGTTTTCAATCTGGAGGGGAAACTTTGTCTATTTAATTACGTACTAAAAAACCCGTAAATACCCACTTGCTTTCTACTTGAATCGTAAAATAATTTGATCACAAAATTTAGAAAAAAAAGGTCGCCTTCAAAAATATTAAGCCGGTTGGCGTGACCTATACCCCCGAATTTTCAAAATAATGACGTCATATAGGACAAACGGCCCAATATTTTGTAGGCCACCTTTTTTATGGATGTTGTGGTCAAATTATCTTACGATCCAAGTAGAAAGAAAATGGGTATTTACGAGTTTTTAGTACGTAATTAAATAGACAACGCCACAATTGCAAGAGTTTTCGTAGTAAAATAGTTGTAGGTTACGATGAGATGAAGCTGATCACGAAGTTTCAGGCGAATATTAATAATTTGATTAAAGGGGTCTGTACCACGGACTAAAATTCATAAATTACATTAAAGCCGGAAGTTCAAATTTTTTGTTTTTCTTCGTGGATTTGAGCCACGGTCTGTAAAAGTTTTTAGTACTTCTTGATGTCCGCTCTTTAAATATCATGTTAATCATATTTTCTTTAAATTTCCTATCTAAAATTAAACTATGGAAGGAATTCCCAAAGTGCCTAAGCCTTTCCAATACTCCAACGGCAGTAGAGGTAGGTTCTTACCCTATCATAGGCTGACATCAGCTGAGAAAAACTCACGACGAAGGCGGCCTATGATAGCTCTCGTTAATCATAGGCCCGCGGCGGTTACCATTAGCTCGCCTCTATACTCTTCTATTTATTCAACTATGTTTGTTTTTCCTTCCTCAAGTCTTCCTCGTACCTTGTTACTTTTATTGATAGCCCGCAGACACGCGATATTTCTATAGTGCCGTCCTTATCTCCCTCCGTTTCATTTGTTTCCTCTTATATTTCTTCTTTTTTTTTCTTCCCCTCCAACGAGGTGTTATCCTCTTAATTTTCCCGCGTAGTTAATAATAACACTCAGGTTATCGGCATTTTAATCTGTGAGCGCCCCGTGGCTTTTAATTCTAGGCGCCTATCTACAAATGACCACGTTAATCCACGTCTGAAATTTATGGATCCCATCTATTCTAGAGTGCGTTATAATTATCCGACGAATCAATTAACTATGTAATGAATGGGCGATTAATTTACTTTAAGTGATTGTATAATGCCTCCTTATAGGTATATAGTAGCGATGTGTTCACGGATATTATTGATTATTACACAGGGTGTCTTGTAAATAATGGGTAATATTTAAAAAGGTAATAGTAGACTTTAGGGACAACAAAAAAATCTGTAAACCATGGTTAAAATTCACGCAGAAAATTTAATTTTAATTTTAAAATTTTAAGTAAATTACATACCCTCTTTGTTGAATAGTAACCCATAGATAAAAAAAAATATTTACTTTAGTAAATTGTTAAATTACTTAAAACTGAAAAGTTCTTAAATTTGCCCACCTTAACTGAATTTATAAACAGAAGAATAATAAAATTCTATGATTTTTTAAAATATTTAACCAATATAGTAAAAATGTCTTATTTAATAAGCTTTAAGAACATAATAATTAAATTGACAGTATGGGAATTTTCCCCTCAAAAACACTGCAAAAATACTGCGTTTCAAAAAATTAATTTTTAAATAATCCTTTTTACAGAGATCTCAAATCATGGGAATTAGTCTTATTAATGGTGAAAGGTAACCAACAAAATGTTCCCTCCACTAACCATTATTTTAATATTTACGTTCTCATGATGATTTTTTGAAAAAAGTATTTTTTTTTGGATATTTTTTATGAATAAAAATGTTTCTTAGTGATTAATTTAATACAGAACATTGCAGCTCTTTTCAATATTCGGAACATGGTCTATATAAACATATTTGAGGCTCTTGATATACAAAACAATTAATCTTGTTTTCTTCTTTTACAATCTAGAGAAATATGATTGATTACGTAATTGCCTATATTTGAAGGTCCACGTTTTATTGTTTAAGAATAAAATCTATTACTGAAGCAGTTTTTGAAGTACAGTCTTAACATGCTCGCTTAACCGAAAAAAGTGTATGGAGCTAGATACAAGTTATATAGAACCATCTATTTATCAGTATTTACTTTTTTATTTTACTTTTTCAGATACCGGACTGTGTCTGAAAAAGGAAGCTGGATGGAATTGAAGTGGACTGATGGACAGGATCTGCGGCGGAGTGTGTAGGCAATGTGTTTGCATTTGGATTCGTTTAGTTTGATGCGCCATTTATTACACCAGTGCTCAATCATAGAGAGTTACCTTTGAAGATTACAAGATGCTATTTCGAGATCTGAGTTGGATGATAGGATGGCGGTGTCATCAGCAAATGTTGCCAGGAAGGTATTGGGATGGACAGAGATATCGGCGGTAAAAAGGATATAAAGGACGGGGCCCAAGACGCTACCTTGAGGAACACCGGCTTCAACTGGGTAGGAATTGGAAAATTCTGAACCACAGCGAACCCAAAAGGTACGATCAGAGAGATAGGAGCGGAGGATTAGGTACAAGGGCTGGGGTAGATAGGTTTTCAGCTTGGAAAGGAGCCCGGCGTGCCATACCCAGTCAAAAGCTTGTGCTATGTCCAGAAATGCACCCGAGCAATATTGCTTGCTTTCCAATGCTGCGGAAATATGATCGACCACTCGGAGTCCTTGTTGGACTGTGGAGTGTTGTGAATGAAATCCGAACTGATGGGAAGGAAGATTTTGGGATTCTATAAAAGGTAGGATTCGTGTACTATTTCAAGGACAACAGTTGTGCAGGGAGGTGATCAGGCCGAGATCACGCTCAACCGCTTGGTTTTCTTCCTCTTAATCAATTATTTGAGTTTTGAATACCCACTTTATAGAGGCTGGGTGCGATCAACGGTTGATGAAAAATTACTTTTCATTAGCTGGACTAAAATCCGGGACTTACGAGCTCAGCTGCTCAGCGCCTAACTCACAGAGCTACTCCGCTCCCTATTTACAGAATATAGTTAATTAATTGACCTATTAATGGAATCTACAATAACGTTTTGCAAACAAGTGCTTCATGCTTACAAAAAGTAATTTTATTAATTTATTTTAATTATTCTATTCCTGTTTCAATTCGCCTTCGTTTCCCTTTTCGGATATTTTGAATTTGAGCAAATGTACCAAGAAATAAATTTTAATAAAGTAATTGGAAAGGCATGTCGCTGATTCTATTTATTCGTCCGGCCTTTATTCGCAGTTCTACATAAAATGGGACACGTTTAGCCGTCACGTATCTGAAATAAGAGCGGGATATATGCCGGCAGGAGGGGGAGGCGTGGGAGCCGGAAATGAACCTGTAGCTGGAGCAATGTGATAGATATTGTTATTGTTATTATCACCATGGCAGCGAATCCTCCCCCCCCTCCCTCCTTCCTTGCCTAATCACATCATCAGCCATTCACCGTATGGAATATAAACAGAGGGAAAGGTGAATTAGCCTAACGAACGGGGCTATAAGAAAATGGCCCACCCTCTTCGTAATTACCTAAAACATAAACAGACCATAAAATTTAATAAAATGCAAACAGAGCGGGAGCCGTTGATGCGTATAGTTCACTGAATGAAGATTAAAGAGCATCAGGAAGAGAGGGAGAGAAAATGCCCAACCCAACGCTACGTTTCACGTTTCCGGCATTTTTCCGATGGAAGATAAACAAAAAGTAAACACGAAGCAAAAAACAACACATTAAATTTTAATGAGCACACATATCGTATAGGGAAAAAGTATCTTCCCTTTAGCGTTTTGTGGGCTCAATGTTTCATCGTAAAAATTGAGTTTTTATTGAAGATATATTTAACATTTATTTTACTATTGACGAGCAAGAACTTATCGCAAATTAAATATTAAAAAATAAATACATGATCTAACCAACAAAGAATTACTGCGATTTGCTAATTATATGCCTTATTGGTAAAAATATATGTCTTATTGAAGAGCATAAAAGCTATGTCTTGGAGTGCCAAATTTTCTCTCAAAACATTGATTAATTGTCCTAAAACCTAATTTTGAATATGCACGCTCGTTCAAATAAATATTGTAATCCTAGATAAGTCGTGAAAAACGTCGTTACCGTCTCTCAAAGCCCCAGTTAACTTGTTTATCCGAAATGAGGAGTTTTCCACCTGGGACATAATTATAATTACTGGAATTAAATGGGCAAGAACGGATGATTAAAATTCTTACACCTGCAAAGTTGACATGTTGCTAAACACAAAGAATCAAAATTTAGATCGCAGACTGGTATAGAAAAAATGTTACAGAACAAAACGTTAAACAGCTTTTTGAATTTGTGAACTTATTATTTGACTTAGATTCCGAGTACCTAAAAGAGTCTATGATTAGAAAAAATATTTAGTGATTATCTTGTTTTATTTCATCATGGAACAGTAAAAGAAAAATAAATAGAACGTCCTAATATTATTTAAAGTTAAGAGAGTGAACGAGTATATTGAGTCCAAACTCAGACAAAATTGAAAAGGAATTAGTTAGTTATTTATAAAAGTGCTTTATTGACATTACCTTTGGAATATTTATGTATTTTCTTCCTAATTAACAACTTTGATAATGGTATTAAAATATTTCACGCATAATTTCAATCTTAATCTTTGGACTTTTGTCCCGCTAGATTTTAGCGGCACAACTGTGCTACGTTTCGGTTAGTACAATTCCAGACAGAAAAAAATGTTATCAATGTACATAAAATTTTAATTTTATACACTTAAACCATTCAATTTATAATTTACATATACAAAATATTTTTTCATCTGCCAATTTTATATGTATTTAATATTTTTGTTTTACATTATTTATTTTATATAGATGATATGTTTTCTTTTTATATACTATAGTTGTGTATATGCATACCATATACAGTTACTAAATGGAAGCTTGTGTCAAGAAAAAATACAAAATAATTTCTCTCTAAAAGCATAACTATATATATTATTTTTTTGAACATCAGTTCATATATATCAGACTCCATCATGATTTCATATGTTTTTTCTTTGTCTTCCAGTGTAATTACCGTAATAGAATAATTAATTTGATTTTTACTGCTTTGAGGCAGGTTTCAAACATTACCTTTATCAATATTGTTGTAGAAATTTTAGAAAATAATCATTAACTAATTTTATGATTTTATTTTTTCAATTAATATGTAACTACATTAAAAAAAATATTAATACACTAAAAAGATAAATTAATTGTAGCGATGAGATAAAGAACGATCCATCCTAAAAAAAATTAAGTAAAAAATATAAGGGGGCACCCGGGTTTGAACCGGGGACCTCTCGATCTGCAGTCGAATGCTCTACCACTGAGCTATACCCCCATGATGGCCTTTCGTAATTATTTAATTATAAATACATGACTAATTAAGTGTGTAAATAAATAAAAATTCTGATAAAATCTTAAAGTTATAATGAAAAACACTATAATATATATTACAAAAAGGTTTTGGAATTTATATTTTTAGACGATATTCAGGTGAACAGGTAGGTTTTACAGGTTACTGTGGTTGGGACATATTACTTCAAGGAAATTAAAACGTTAATGGAAGTTCATTTGAAATTGAAGAAATAAAAAAAAAGATTATAAGAAAGTTAGTTTTCCCCGCTTTCACGAACTGAAACTAAGGTTCCTATTATGTTTGAGCTTAAATTTTTTTGTTCAATAATAAAAATTAGATTCTATTCGTGCATTCCTGTATATTTATTAAGGTTCTTTTATTTAAAACAACGTTAGAAATTAAGATATACTTTTAATTCATGGATATTTTTAAATAGTAGGTGCGACAGGTGTACTCATATTTTAGGAAATTTCAATCACTGAAAATAATAATGTAACAAATAAAACGATATTATGCATTGAATCGATATTTAAATTGTTTTTTGAATTGAGTGTCGTGGAACATAAAATAAATAATTTAAAATTCACAAGGTATCCATCGCAATTAGATAAAAAGAATAAATTTCTAAATGGTCAATTTTACTTTTAAAAAGATTATATAAAATCTTAAGACCAATGATCAGAAAACAAATAAACAAAAAAATTTGTATTTATAGCATTCTATTTAATTTAATAAATAAATAAACTTTTTTATAGATGTTTCGATTATGACTTTGTAATTTATTACATAGAGCTTTTAAAGCGTGTTTTTTTTTTATCGATACCGGCCATTTTGAACTTTATTCTTACTTTTACCTATGGCAGGTGTGTCCGAAACATATAAAAATTCTTACTAACTGATTAAGGTTCAAGAGTTTATTGTTCTTCACAGTAATAATTTCTCTGCAGTCTAAACGTGTCGATTTTATGAAACATATTTCAAATTATATAGTGTTATAAACCTGTGATTAGTTAAGAATAACTAAATTATTTAAGTGAATAATTGAATTATTATTGTTCTAACAATAATTGAATAATTTAAGACAATAATAATTCTTCAAACAATTCTACCGGCCTCACACGATGATATCGTAAATGGTATTTTTTTTTCAACTTTAACACAAACCTCATATCCGATAGCAGCACTGGGGTTTTAAACTTGGCCGAAATCCACTAAATATGTAAATTATAGATATTCAGCATTTTTTTGAGTAACAGAGCTACGAGTGAAAAATATTTACATTAAACTTGTGTAAAAAAATAAAATAAATTATAGGACTCAGTTTAAATGTAAATAATACAACTCTGGCCGAAGGGTATTTTAAAATGTTTTTTTTTTTTTACATATTAATATTTTAACAGTCAGAAAAAAGTTGCATATTATTTCAGAGTTTATTTGTTTTTAATTTTTATCACATTATTGTTTTAATAATAACAACAAAATTAAATATATATATATATATATATATACCATAACACCATATAAAAACCATACCATTACACAAATTACTAAGTTACTTAATATATATATATATATATATATTTAATTTTGTTGTTATTATTAAAACAATAATGTGATAAAAATTAAAAACAAATAAACTCTGAAATAATATGCAACTTTTTTCTGACTGTTAAAATATTAATATGTAAAAAAAAAAAAAGCATTTTAAAATACCCTTCGGCCAGAGTTGTATTATTTACATTTAAACTGAGTCCTATAATTTATTTTATTTTTTTACACAAGTTTAATGTAAATATTTTTCACTCGTAGCTCTGTTACTCAAAAAAATGCTGAATATCTATAATTTACATATTTAGTGGATTTCGGCCAAGTTTAAAACCCCAGTGCTGCTATCGGATATGAGGTTTGTGTTAAAATTGAAAAAAAAAAATACCATTTACGATATCATCGCGTGAGGACGGTAGAATTGTTTGAAGAATTATTATTGTCTTAAATTATTCAATTATTGTTAGAACAATAATAATTCAATTATTCACTTAAATAATTTAGTTATTCTTAACTAATCACAGGTTTATAACACTACATAATTTGAAACATATTTCATAAAATCGACACGTTTAGACTGCAGAGAAATTATTACTGTGAAGAACAATAAACTCTTGAACCTTAATCAAACAGCGGAGCATTTCTGGCAAAGTGGGTTATTAAAACAACGTGAGGCACACTGAATATTTCCCTTTTTCCCATTAAATAATAATTTTGTTTTTATTATATCTTAACCATTTTTTTTTTCAGTTGACGTGATATTTTATTTAAGTATATATTTGTTAATAACTTGACTGGAAAGCAATGCAGAAAAAGTATAGTAAGTTCATTCTATTTAATAAGTTCATTCTATTTCAGTTCAACCATACCATTACTGCCATCATAACTGATTTTGATGAATCTTAGTAGTAGTTTTTATATTCCTTGACTTTAGTGACGATGGAATTACTAAAATAAGCATACAACTAGAAAAGAGACATTAGGTGATGTTATAAATGGAAAAATCCAAACAACAAAGACATGAGTGTCCAACATACTTATAAATAGTTAACATCCCAATTTAGACATCATCAGACTAAGATCATATATTTGCAAAAAGAAAAAAAAAATATTGCAATAGATACCTCACGAAGCCATCCAAATACAGAATGAAGGAAAGAAAAGGTTCTATTAACAACAACTAAGAAAGGTTACACTGCACAGCTGATTAGACGTAATAAAAGGAGGAAAAAAAGTATAACTAAAATATAAAACTTGTTAAATTTAATTTAAAAAATAACAATTAAAAAAATAAAATGAAAAGGAATATACAGGGCGGTTCAGGGTGGTCAAACTGAAAATAAAAATTAAAGACTTCAAAACAAGAAAAAAAAATCTTATGAAGACATGTCCCGCAAACGCTTTGTTTAGAAGGTATTCATACATAAATATTTTCATTGTTATGAATAATTTACGTTATGTTAAGTAAAAAAACTTACTTATTTGTTCCAACTACTTTATTAATTAAGCGTAAACATTAAATTGATATTAAATGTTGTTGAAAATGATTTCCTTGAGAATTAAGACAGGATCGGTATCTTTCTTGAACAGTAGCAGGGGAAGAACGGCACTGGATTCGTATTATTGCTTCACAAGATTCAATTATCGATGGAATGAAGGTCACTGACCGGACTTGCATAGACTTTTTGTTTAATGTCACCCCAAACAAAACACCAAACGGCATATTTACCATTAGTATAAATGTAAGGCGTAATGATGAGTACTCTGCGAAAGACTTTTACAAACTGATAAATGTTATTCAGAGTTCCCAATGCTAATTCCAAATAGTATTAACCCCTATGTTGCCGATAGTTTTTATACAGTTAGCTATAAAAGGCCATATAATTATTCTATCTAATCCATTTCCTAAACGAAGCGTTTGCGGACATACCTTCACTTTGGACAACATTTAATATGAATGTTAATGTTTACATTTAATTAATAAAGTAGTTAGAAAAAATAAATAGGTTTTATTTATTTCATATAACGTAAATAATTAATAACTACGAACATCTTTATGTGTGAATATCTCCTAAACAAAGCGTTTGCAGACATAACATCACAGGAAATTTTTTTCTGGTTTTGTGGTCCTTAATTCATTTTTGCAGTTTGGAAAATTGACCCTGAAACACCTTGTGTAACATCGATACCCCATAAAACTCAGTGAATACACGTGTATTATATAATATATTACTAAAACAAGCATAAGTCTAAAAAAGAGATATGCGGTGGATTTTTCCATTTACAACATAATCAGTACGAGGATACATAAACAACACAAACAGCACGGGGATACATTGAGTTTTTTTGGTAATAGTATTTACAGAAAATACTCTCAATAATACTTCTAAGTTTAAAACTTATAAATAATTAATAAATAGCTTTGAATAACCTAAGGACTTATATATCTGTCAGTGGGAAAATTCGAGTTTGAAACTGACTTCGAGAATGCTTAATTGGTGAAAAATTAAATAAGCTAACTTTTTAACGAATTTAATGACACTAACGCTAGGGAGTTGGCAAGTTTAGATTAGTTTTCAGTGTTTATGTTTAGCTGTGATAGTTCTATGCAGTTAGCACTTAACAGTAAACGGAGGACTACGCTGAGTAAATGTCCCATGCACTAATGGTTATATTATGCAATCAGGAAAAGTAATTAATCGAATAGTATTTATTAACGACAACGTGCAGCAGTCAGTTTAATTATTTCTATCGAGTTAATTAAATAAATATTAATTAAACGCTAATTAGTTATAACTTATTTTAATTATGTAAGCTATAAATGCAACCGCAATTTGATTTGGTAGGTAAAATAAAGACTCACCTTTAATATTTTTTTGTTTGTGTTTTTTTTTAACTAAATCGTGATTTTTGATGAATTTGTTGCAAAAACTGAAGAAATATTCAATTTAAGTAATTTATATTTGTTTCAATGTAAACTGGATAAAATTTTCTTCTAATGAAAATATAATTTGTCATTGTTAAAACCATTTAATGAGGGTTTTTGAGCGGCTAAACTTGTTTAAGTTTAAGAAAATCATAAATTATTGGCGATTTTTTTTATCATTATTCAATTAGACTACAGATACCCAATATTACAAAATAATAAAATCTGGTGTGATAAAATTGTTTTTGCAATACAGTATTTTATTTCGCGATAGTAGCAGATTCAAGTAGAGGTAGGCTTTTAGGCTGAACTCCTTCGCCCAGAGTTGAAATTTTTTTTTTCATATTTCCATATTTGTTTCTATTAGTAATCTGATCCTTGATCTTGGTCTAGCAAAGTGCTAGACCAAGACCGATTTTGGGCAACACTAATCCTAACAAAAGCCATGCTAAAGAATATGAAATATTTAATATTTTCTGTTCATTATATGTAATGGACTTAATTGTAAATTACCGAAATAATAGATAAAAAATATTTTTGATATAAAGCTTTTCTAATAAAAAAAATAATTAACAATAAAACTATCTGTAACTGAAAACCAGCGTTAGAACTAAGCCATCTTTTTTTATTTTTCTGATTATATTTTTCGTATTAAAAAGTTTCAGGCTATAGATTTATATAATTTGTTATAAATTATAGAGACTTTTAGTAGTTTAACAAACGTAGAGATTTTTCCAAAATTAGGTATTTTGAATTTCGAATATCTTTTCAAAATTAGAAATCTCAATAGAAGAGATTTTTTTCATTTAATTAATGAATTTAATATGAAATTTGAAAATTAATGAATTTTTTTTAACACTTTAAAAATAATATAAATAGTTTTTTTATTATTTCTTAATGATATTTACAACTGTATAAAATAAATACATCTAGAAAATTTGAACATATGGATATAATGACATGAAAAAACTTGTTGAGTAACTACCCAATGGTAGCACTCTAATAATATGTCTACATTAGGAGATCATGGGGCCATCTTCTTTTCCATCTTCACGCCTCGGAGGGTTATCAGGAATTGAAGAGGAAGCAAGGTTATAAACGAGAGGGTTGGGATGATTCTGAAGTTTATTATGGAAGGATTGGGCCAGATCTGAAACATTAAGGTCATTATGAATGGTTTTACTTGTAACAAAGTAGAGAGCATTGAGGATTTTACGAAGGATTTTGGATTCTAAGGATTGGATACGAGAGGAATTCGATGGTTTAGAATATAAATATAAGCGGTGAACACATATTAGCAACCTTTCAGATTTAATCGCTCTATTTGGTATGGATAGATTATTGATTCTTTCGTCAATATACGCCAATGAGAGAAAATGAGAATGTAAAGAATAATTTTAACAGGGTAATTTTATTTATACAAATTAAGAAAGTATTTCGACTAGTGGATTCCAAAATACTGTCGTAATTGATATTAAATTTCGTTTGTATACAGTCATACTTGGATAGGTTTTTTACGAATTTTCCATGAGGGGTGATCGTTTTAGCCTCCAGATCAAAAATTAAATAGAAAAACTTAAATCAACATTTTTATGACCAAAGGGGTAAAGAGGGGTTTCCCCTGGGCAGGCTGAATTTTAATGCTTGATTAGTATTTTATGTTTCGGGAAAGGATTAGGAAAAGAGAAGAAGTTGGTTCTGGCCAACACACCTTGCCCGTAATTTAAAATTTACAACGCACTTAGCCAAATTGACTCTAGGAGATTGAACCGGGAAACTTGATATCAGCTAAGTTTTAAACGGTCCCAGGGTTTAGTATCAGATAATAAACGCGGATGTGTTAAAGCGGGAGGACCGGGCCAACGCTCATGGGAGGCGCATTAGTCAACTGCGATAAGAAGAAATTAGCAACGATTAAATACAAAACGTGTCCCTCTGCGAGATGGTGTCGTTTCAATATCACAGTTGTCTTGGGGGTGGTGTTGTTTGGGGTTGATTGCAGATAACTTGATGCAGGCAAATGAACAAGATTGGATGGTATCTCTTACATTCTCTCTTCATTTTTATTACCACTTACCTATATATCAAATATATTAGGGTTTATATTAATAGATAAAATGTTTGATTTTCCGTCTCAATATTTTATTTTAATTTACTTAATGGGGTGTACGTTTCGGAATATGCCATCTATTTATTAACATATTCACACGACTTTTCATTTTTGAGCTAGGCTGTTCAATCACACACACATAGACCATTTTGTGAGAATTGTTTTTTGGACTCAGGAACCTCGAAACGTGTATGTTTATTGAAAACTCGAATTCGAAAATTTTCACTTTCAGAATACTTTCCCTTACTATTTCATAAACAGGCAGATGAATTCAATGTACGACAATTTTGTGTTTCACCAATTCTCTCACGAGTCTCACGAGACTGTGCAGATCTTAGCAGGAGGGGTACCTCTCGACCTTCTCCTGCGAGTTGACTCATTGAAATTGAAGTTCAAAAGAGAAGACTCAGCAGGTCTTCCGGAGAATATCCGGGTGAGTATTGCAGAAGATCCAAGAAAAATTGGCGATCGGTAACAATCTCGAAACGAGAAATCTTAAGAAAATATTTTCCCACCGTCAAAAGTCGCTTGGATGCAGAGATGGGCAAATGCTATTCTGAGTACCGACCAACAAATATTTCACTCACATTGTATCACTATTGAGAGTTCAATCTTAATTACATCGTTTGACATTAACTGAAGTAGTAATTAATTTCTTTGGTACTCAAAAAAGGTCAGTATTTGAGTAATAGACCCGGTACTCAGAGCTCAGAGTAGTATTTGTCCATCTCTGGTTGGATGTGAAGTGGGTTCTCCGGACTACTGGGTCTCTCAATTCCTTACAGGGTATGGGGGTTTCCGCGCAAAGTTGCATAGCCTTGGGAAAGTCATTGATTCCCTATGACCTAATTGTGGAGTACCGGAGACGGCTGAGCACTTTATAATCAACCGCACCTCCTTTGATGGACTAAGTGTCAGATTGATGAGGAAAATTGGACTCTATGGCCTCACGAACAATGAATTTCCTCAATTAGTGACGGAGCAGTACTACCCGTATTACAAAGATTTTGTGTACGGGTGGGAAGCTGCTCTGGGACCGTCACATTTTAATCTGGAGAGAAGAGGATCTGCTCATGGAAGGCCGCCAGACTGATAAATTCTTATGGTGAAAAGAAAATGAAGGAAAAAGAAGAGGGTAAAAAAAATAAATATATATTTGTTGTTTAATTGCAGGAATGACATGCACGTTTGAGATATGGCATCCTTGTAAAATCCCGTGTAGACGAAAAGCGAGGAAGTGGGGAAATAAATAAATAAATATAGGTAGGTGAAAGTAAAATATATACGACATTAAAGTTATGTATTTAAAGTAAGTATACGTCTCTGATGTTAGAGTAATTTTTTCTCCAAATTCGCTTACTTACAAATTCGATTTTAATTAAACTTGTCTTATCAGAGTAAAATTAATTGATGCTTAATATCAGATAGCTCCTATCCTCATTAAAATTGTATGAAAAGATTTAAATACCGAGTTTACAAAATTTCTATCACTCATATACCTTTAATTGCTGCCATCGTGTGGTAGACGTAGTCTCCTCTACATTGGAGCGCGGAATGTACTGTACGGGAGTCTTTCTCGACGTTGAACAGGCGTTTCATAGAGTCTGGCATCCAGGACTGTTTTACAAACTCCGTGAATTCCTACCACCTACATACTTCTTCATTATCCGTTCCTACGTTATTGACAGATAAAATATAATTCATAACATATAATATACTTCAAAATAAATCATAACAATGCTTATTTCTCGGTTTTTTCTCAGGTTGCTGGGGTTCTTCAAGGTAGTATCCTAGGTCCTATCCTTTACTCAGTTTATACAGCAGACATCCCAACCCATTCCAACACTGCCATGACCACCTATGCCGATGACATATGTATCTTATCAGTTAATAACGATCCATCTATTGCATTCTAAACTCTTCAGTTAAACATCACAAGTCTTGAAAAATGGTGTCAAAACTGGAGGATTAAAATAAATCCCATCAAATTACCTTTTTTTTTCGTCGTAAATTAAGAGATGTGTGATATCCCTTTGGAAATTGAGAGACTTCATAATATTTATCTCAATACCAGATCTCAACCTATAAATTTATACATCTCCAGCCATAAAAACACTTCCTTCAAAACTCCTTGATTCGTGTTACCTCATTATGGAACTCTTTACTTACATCTATACGACATTCATTGTCCACAAATCTCCTATTCCATCACCTTCTCCATATTTAAACTTCCGCAGACATGTAAGATTTACTTGCTTCTGTACACTGTATAAATCAACCAACTTAACAACTGCAACTGGAATTAGCAGTTAATTAGCCATCATTTTGTATACCATAAACCGGACTAATGCACATAATTACGTAGCTCTGTTATTAGTCTTAAGGGACTGTAATCCCAGGTTAAAATTATTTTTTCGTTTCTTTTCATTACAAGATTGGAGAAAATAATGGACAATGAAGAAAAAAGATTTTCAGTTATTGTAGTTAATTGAATTAAAGAAGTTGCTTATTTTCAAAGCGAACCCTAATTGATTTTTTAGGAAATTGAAACAAACATAGATCCCTATGTAAAAACACCCCATGAATTCGACGATGATTTTTTTTTTTTTCAAAACGAAACTAAATATTAAAAATATTGGTGTGGAAATATTTGTATTATCGAAATACTTTTTTTTTTTACATGAAATGTAATGAGATTCGTATTTCTTAAAAAAAAATATTCATAAATTGTTTTAAACCGTTTTAATCAGATATAAATTATAATTAAATTAATTGTATTGTTCCATTATTGTAAACAAAAACTTAATTTTTTTTTGTAATATTTTTATAACGTTCCCCAAATACGCTATTTTTTTTTCTTGAAAGCGCATCTCAATCAACCTTCTTTCGAATGTTAAAGTTAAATCTTTCCAGTAGACAGTATTTTTTAAATAGATAGTGATTTTCGCAAATATGTGCTACAAATAAAGTATTACATAATTTATTTTCTTAAAAATTTTCGTTTTGGTACTATATAGAATTGAAAATAAGATTCTTAACGTTTTCTGAAAAATTGTTAATGATGAATAATCTTCACTTCGGAAATAAATGACTCAAATCTTTCCTGGAAAAATATATGAAAAATTTATTTAAGGCATGTCTAAACAAAAATACAATGTACGGATATATCTACTTTGTATTAATTGTCTTAAAGTTAAGTTTATAATTCAAATTAAAATAAATCTGAAGGTTTATTAACTTTTATATAAAATAATTTCTATTTAAAGCAGGGTGGTTTGTGAAAGTTTTATGATACAGATTTTATTTTTCCTGTAAATGTTCACTTAAGGATCAAATTTATCCAGATTGTGAAAAAAGTAAAAAATCAAGACTAATGATGGTTTATTATACTTTAATGAATTTTCGTACATAGGGTTAATTGGATATTTTGTAAATTCGTAATTACTTAATGGGGAATTAGATGAACAAAATAAGATAATTTGATGAAAATTATTTCGCATTTCGTGTTCGGGTGCTAGGAGGGGGAGGGAGGCTTTTAACTCTAGCATTCACAGGGGCGGGGTGGCCGAATGGAATAACGCGTGTGCACAGCACCGCGAGTTACCTGGCAACCAGATGACCTGAAAATGAGATTAAAAAAAGTAAGAGTTCGTCTTCCGGTGTCAAAGGGGATTTTAAATTCCCCGCCCTCACCCTCCGGCCCGGGAAAATCCCGTATAGCCTAAAAGGCAAGGTAGGGAAGAAAAGAAGAAAAAAAAAAGCTCTAGCATTGATCCCCCTCATTCAACCTCTGGCGCGGGAAAACACTTTATGGCCTAAAAGGTAAGGAAGGAGAGGATAAAAAAAATAAAATAAAAAAATGATCTAATGAATTATTTATGGCTATATATTGATAATTATATAACAAATATATAAACAAAAAAATATTATCTATAAATTAAATTCTCGTCGATTAACTAGTATGTGATCACATC
Organism: Nezara viridula; assembly: GCA_928085145.1. Taxonomy (NCBI): domain Eukaryota; kingdom Metazoa; phylum Arthropoda; class Insecta; order Hemiptera; family Pentatomidae; genus Nezara; species Nezara viridula. Next base: position 40,034,726 of record OV725079.1, read on the forward strand.
GTACACGTTAATTGGATGTTTTAAAAAGGTTAATGTGTCATTTAATTCTTTCATGATCTAAGTTGTTTTATTTTTATAAATAAGATATAATTTTCCAGACTAATCGCATTTTATAGCCGAGATGGTGTGGCACCATCCCTCTTAGTGTTGTAAAAATAGCAGTAGTTGGCTCTTGCAGATAAGATAGCGTTTCTAAGATAATGGAGATACCGCCCATTCAACACGGAACTGTCAACCAGATAGCACCCAATGAGTACTTCTTCTAATGGAATGAATTCAGGCAGTGCTTGTTCCAAAACTAGCATTCATGTTAGGTTATATCTAGCTGTGACTCGCTTCTGCGTTAAATCTGTATTATCTATGTTTGTTTCAAAACCTTCTTGAAAAAGTGACCACTTGATATAATTACCTGAAAAATATCTTAAATAGCATTATCAGTAAATAAAAAGACAAAACACAGGAAGCTTAAATTTACAAAGCCTGTTCAGGTACAGGCTTTAAAATATTTAAATAAAACTTACATTACTTTAGCTTAAATGATTTACTTTCTTCCATTCATCCTGTGGTATAAATATGTACTGGTTTTATCTACATACCGATTTATAAAATGGAACATTTTTTTTTCCTAACAAAAAAAAAAAAGCGTTCCTAGTATCGACTCCAACAGGCTTAAAGTTTGTCCCTGCGCTTTACTGGACAGTGACTACAAATTATATTTTTGTGAAGCTCAGCCGACGTATTGGGCTACAGACTGGTAGTTCCTAAAATTATGGTATCCAAACAAACAAATACTTAAATTTTGTATACGTATTAAAATTTTTCTTAAGGTATCTTTTTTTCATTTTATTTTAGTTTTAATGGTCTCGAAAACTGTAAAGGTTTCCATTCCCTTTTTCTTTGAAATAGAATATCTTTTTGTCAACTCCTCTCTCTTTTATGAAGTTAATGTCTTTTTCGAGTTAATTCTGATCTTCACTTCACACTCACTTATGCCTTGGCGAGAAATTGGCTTGTGCCGAATTTAGCCGTTTTAGTTAGAATTTAGACTCTTCGGTAAGGCTTGTAGCTCACTATTAGAATAATTAACTGACAATGAAAGAAATTTTTAAATACACTTAAAAAGCAATAAATCAAGTCAGTTAACACGACAATAAAATTTTTAATTGTTAGCACTCGCTTAAAACGAGCTATATCTATTTTCAATTCTCCTGATTGATGCATAAAATGTCTTTTTAAATTCGAAAAAACATATAAAATGTCATAACTTTTAGTATTTTTTGTCAGCTTTATATGCTCATTTTAGATTTCTTACATAGCAAAATATGATTTAAAATGAAAATAAAAAATAAGTAAATGAGAAAATATTTGTTTCGGTTAGTGAAGAAAAATAAAAAAAATGTTACGGAGCTTTTACTTCAAATCGGAGTGAATTCAGCTTCAATATATTTTTTTAGTAAAGATATTAAATATAGTGCTATCATTCATGTTTTTTTTTTTAAATTATTTTTTAAATTGGTAACATGACATGTACAAGATGAAGAGAAACTACCCATTGGCAGAACTCAATATTCATGTTAATAATAATTTTTGGTGCAAAATTTAGTATCGCAAAAAAAAAAAAAGCAATATAAATTTCTACGATATTTTATTCTTTTTTTCATGAGAGCTATTAATAGAAGATAGAATATTGAGAAAAAATATTACATTTTTTACATTACAGTAATATAAAAAAATAATATTTTTCTCGGCTGCTGGGGGTCATTGGCAAGAGCACTGGGACATGGGTCTAATATTCTTCGTCCAAGTATCACCAAAACAAGTTTTATTGAAATCGGTGATCCCGCATTCTTAACCTCCCCATGATATTTGCTGTACACTTTCTAATTTTTAAATAATAATGTATAAACAGCGACCAAATATAACATTATCTTATAAAAAAATTATCTATAAAAGTATTATTGTACGTATAATTACATCTTTTTAAAGACTATAAGCTTTCGAGCAAAAGCCCCACCAAAAAGAAAAAAAAAAATCAAATCCTGGATCCGCTACTGGCTGAAGATACAAAACCCAGTTCGCATTAATAAAATAAATATATTGGACAGAAAAATCTGTATTAAAACAAAATACAAATAAATAAATTATAATAGATTTTGACGAAGCTGCTGTTTGGTGTTTTTTTCCAAACATTTTATTTGTTTTTCTTTTTGAATGAATAATTATTTATTAATATTTAAGTTAGTAAATATATTATATAACCATTAATAATATAAAGTATTACCATCAATAAATTATAAATATGACTGAAGTATATATTATATATATCAGCACGATGCAAACGTGTTAAATATCGCCTAAATTCAGTTAAATCTAAATCAGTTTCTGACAAAAACTAAAAAAAAAAAACTTTGAAGTAATAAATGGACAAAATGAGGAATCTTATTTTTCATTTTAAAATGTAGCAAGCAATTTAAAAGTCTTATAACTAACCATTCCTTAAACTCCTCTTTCAATTTAAGTATCTAGTCTTTTGATGTTTAGGAAAGCATGACAGCATGAGGTAACGTCCCGAGAACCTTGTTTGCTTTTGTAAAAATAGTCCTCATTAAGAAATCTTGAAAATTACCGAAGTATTGCACGTCGCTTCCTCATCCAACTACTTTCCATTCATCTCCACGCTTCTCGTATAATCTCTTTGTGAGTAAACGGGTAGGTATGCGATGTTGTTAGTCATTACACTTGACCTTTCTTAATGCCTTGGAATGAATTTATTTTATAACAGTGTTAAGAACTGTCATAAACCGTAGAGATGGGTTTATGTAGAACTAACGAAAGTAAATGAATTAACAAAATGAGAATAAAATTTTTTTAGCCGTTGCTTCAGGAAGTTGCACAGAGAATACAGGAGAATAGTTTTTAGTACAAACTTTAAGTTTATTTACTGAGTTTTAGTCATAACTCATTTAGTCATAATTTAATTATTGTAGGACGGAAACAAGTAATTTTTTCTATGGGAGCATGCTGAATTTTACTGCTTTTTCTTTTAACTTCACCACTCCCGAATGAAAATCACCAATATTTATGTAATAAATTATGGAATAACTATCATAATCTCATAAAATTTACTCTTTTTATTGACAAAATTATTTGTGAAAGCTTTCATTGTTTTAAAGGTACATTTAGACATTTCACAAACTATGGGAAACACTATTATCTAACTTAACCAGTGTTGCCCAAATGCGACACTCAGACGAGTCTTGGACTTGCAAACTCAGTCTTGGTCATGGTCTTGGTCTTGCGCTGTTACTTATTAGCTTATTACTATAGAGATATTACTGTAATTTTTTAGATAGGAAAAACCTAACTAAGCCCAAATGAAAAATTAGAGGAGTTAAATACAAAAGTCTATTGGTTATACCAATTATTAACATATAGTAACTAAGATTGTCAAGTATTAGTAGTATACTTACACCAGTGTGCGACCTAAATTTTGAATCTATGTGTCTAGCAGCATGTCACGTTAGCAAATATGTGAAACCTAATCGCCCATTCCTACCCGTTTAAAAGCAGTGATAATAATTATATATACAATAATTATGGAAAGCTTCTGTTTTGGGAGAAAAAAAATTAACCGTAGCATTGACACAAGTAAACTAGTATATGAAGACAACATATATTTGAACGATCTTGCAAATTAAAAATTTGGTTTTAGGACAATTAAGCAATGTTTTGAGAGAACATTAGGCACTCCAAGTCGTAGCTTTTTGGATTATTAATAAAGATAGGTCCTTAGCATATAAGTCAGTGAAGAAATTATAAAATAAATCTGTATTGAGATTAGTTGGTAATATTCAAATATCTTATCACTGTTATCTATCTACTTTTTGGTTTATTATTTTCAATAAAGAACCATTGTAATGGAACAAAAAATTCAAAAACATAACTCCCTCTCAAAATTTGAGGTTTTACGTTTCAGGATACTTCGAATTCGAAAAACGGACACATTTTTTTTCCGTCCCTCCTACGCGCATTTTCTCCGAAACTATTGGACCGATTTTTTTTCAAATTTGGATTTAAAATCAGAGGTCACCCGAGGATGATCCTCCTTTATCGACATTACTATCCGCCTTTTACTTCCAAGATGGCGACCGAAACGCCTGCCTTGCTACAGACTATAGCGCCTAAACGAATGTGCCGGTGTCAATGAAACTTCTCTAAAGTCTTCTTCTTGACACCCTTTAAATTTATCTATACAACATACTTCAACTTAAAGAAACTGGAAAAAAAGTTGCGAGGGATGGTAAAATTAGATTCCGAATAACTTAAAAAGTATACACTTTTTTGTCGATATTGTGATAAGATGTTTCAAAGGTACTTTGAAATTTCCTAAAAAATGAAGAAAGTTTCATCGAAATCAGAGCACCACTAGTAAAGTTATCGCGATTTTAAAATATTTTTGGTTTATGATTTTAAATAATGAACCATTGTAAGCGAATTAAAATTTGAAAAACTTAACCCCCTCTCAAAATTTGAGATTTTACGTTTTAAGATAAGTACAATTCGAAAAACGAATAATAATAACGAATTTCTTTGTCCGTCCGGCGTCCGCGCATTTTCTCCGAAACTACTTGACCAATTTTTTTTTAATACATACCGGACGTAGAACTTCAAAACTTGTCACATTTAATATAAAAAGCTCATTCATATACCCCAAAAAATTAATAATTTCGTCTATTATTTATTATAAACGAAGAAAAATTTTACTATGATCTGAAAAAAGAAAAATGCATTAATTTCTGCGGCCATACACTAATTAAAACATACACTAATCTGGTGCGAGCATCACACGACTTTCACTTACTCTCTTCTAAGTTGAAATAAGTATTTTCAGACAAATGGGACGTGAAAGAGAAAATTATAGACGCTACATTTATTCGTTTCATTATACCTATATACAAAATTTAATTTTTATATAGCTGTAATCTATACAATTAAATATTAAATAATACCAACAATAACACCGCAACAAGAAAACCGCATATGCATATGTAAATACCATTGTCGGAGTCCAAATTATATTAAGCTCATGTTACTTATGAAAGCCTGTTCTAATCTTTCGGACGAGCTCGTATTCCTTTGATCCCTGCATTACAACTATTATCCCTTACAATCTCTTATTTCTCATTTATTTAATCATCAAATTCTATCATATTTTATATTTAACTAGTTTTTATATCAACAATTAATGTGAAATAGTTAATTATTTTAAATTAAAAAAAAAGGTGCTGTAAAGGAATCAAATATTGAAAATTAGCCATTTAAGCTCTGTTAGAGAACATCAATGAGAACAAAACCTACCTTATATTAAAAACTGCTTAATAATACATTGATATACTGAGTTTAATCTAAATCGTTAAAGCCGTTTTGAGAAAATCGTAAGAATGTGTTAAATCAATGATATAAAGTACCACTTTCGGTTTGCCCCATTTTGACGAAAATTTTGCTGTAACATATCAGGCTTATAAAAACCTCAAATACCCAATTTCAGTTTCGTACGACTTTTTGTTTTTGAGCTAGGAAGTTCATACAAACACACACACACACACAGACCATTTTGTGGGACTTTGTTATTTTGACGCAGGTGACCTCAAAACGTGTATTTCAGTTGAAAACTCGATTCGAAAAAATTGTCACGATCGCAATACTTATCCTTACAATATATTACATACAAATGTAACGTAAAAATGTAGAGCGTTTAGTGAGATTCTGAATGAGCTTGTAATTCCGGATACGAATATGTGTATTTAACAGCAGATAATGAAAAAAATATCTATGTTTTCGGTCTAAGTGATATATACAGGGTGTTTCGTAAGTGCACGACACTATTTTAGGCATGTGTTTACTAATACAAAATAAACAAAAAAGCTCCTATTGACACATATCTCAAACTCATTTATTGTTGGCCGGGTGGCCGCATGGGCTAAAGCGTGGGCACAGCACCGCCGTTGCCCGGCAACCTAACATATGAATCTAATGATATTAAAATAGTCACGAGTTCGCGTCTCAGTGCCGAGGGAGTCTTTTAAATCCCCGCCCACACTCCCTGGCCCGGGAAAACTCCGTATAGCCTTAACGGCGAGGAAGGGGAGGACCCCCCTCCAAAAAAAACTCATTTATTAAACAGATATCAAATGTTAAAGATTTATTATTTATTTACTACATTAAGACTGACTATATATATATATATATATATATATATATATATTATATATATATATATATATATATATATATATATATATAATATATATATATATATATATATATATATATATATATATATATATATATATACACATATACTTTTTTTTTTTTATTTATTTTTTTTTTTCCTTTCACGTAACGGCCATTTAAGACCACACGAATATCATTAATTTTCATTTTCACTTTTTCTTTTCTTCCTGTATCTTCTCATCATTTATGCGTCCCTTTTCTTCGTTTCTTTTGACCACGCAGTTCCCTTCCGTTAAGTGATATTTTATTATAGAAATGTTATATTAGGATTTTAAACCTCTATGAAATATAAAAAAAATCTTCTGGTTTTAGACGAGAGATGGTTAACAAATTATTCAATGTTTTTTTTTTTTAAACAATAACAGATTAGTCTGAATGAGAAGAAAATATTTTACGGATTCTAGACTTTTATCCAGCTAGATTCGCAATCGGCCACACTGTCCGACGGTAGTAATCACTATTCCTAATATCATGTGTTTTGGAAGTTTGGAGTTCTTATCACTCCTTTCTACTATTTTCTAGAAGTAAATCTCCTGAATAGTGAGCCTTCCCACCTGGGGCGGCGCTAGGATGCACAGGTCTGGGTTATATTACCGCAGGCAGCGGAGGGAAATGAATGGGCGTTTTTCAAGCCGCGGGAGCGAGGGCAATGAAGACATATAACCCCCTGGATCCGAGAAGGGTTGCTGACGGGGTTTATTTTTAATTCCTCCTCCCCTCCCCCCCGGAACACAAATGAGTATACATGTTCCCGCCATAACGAACCATCAGCGGGTTACTTATTAAACCCTCCCTTTTGGTTTATACTCTATAAATTAGCTGTATTAACCAGAGTAATATATTTTTTATTATCTCTCCTCTAATCCGGAAATAGAGAAAAAAAATAAATTTTATCATACTCCGTCTTTTAAGGGAAAGGGGCAAAAAATAAAAAAGATTGAGAAAAAAAAGAGCTGCTTTGTAGTTGCGGGTTAAGCTGGTGAGGTTGGCGGGGTTAATAAAACAGGAATTACAATATTTTCTTATTTACCGAGGAAAGCTGTTTTCCTTCCTTCATTACAGGGCGGCTTTTCAAAGGAGAGCTTAAGGTGATTTACATTGAATATCCCTCAACCCGGCAACACGGAATAAAAAGTAGCAGGAAATACTAAGTTTTATTAATTCATGACCTATAAAATATTTATTACTACATTACATATGTATCCATATGAATACTTAAACTAATCAGTAATTTTTTATATTCTGAAAGTAAAAAATCAAAATTGAAAATAAAATTTTATTAATTAAAGGTGGAGGAATAGCTGACCATGTATTATATCTAAATTTACTTTGGGACTATTAGGTGACTACGCATTAGAGTTTATTTTGAATATGAAAACATCTGGCGGTCTAAAATATTTTTGTATTCAAGCAACTTTACTTCGAACTTTAAATAACAATTCTTCAATTCACCAGCTGATTATGGATTCCATATAAATCTTAGTACGCAGTACCCCGTGAATCCAAAAGTAACCCCGGTTCACGGTTTATTTTTTTTTTAAATTTAAAACAAACCTCCCAAACCCTCTCAATTCCTGATGGCCCTCCGTGGAAAAAGATAGTCCCGCGATCTCTTAATACATTTAAAACATATTATTAGGGTACTAACAGTGGATAGTTTCTCAACAAGTGTTTTCACGTCATTATACCCCCTTGTAAAAATTTACTAGATGCATTTTTTTATACATTTGTAAATATCATGAATAAATTAAAAACATTCTTTTTTTTAATTTACTTTTGAGATTATTTTCTCCTTTGTTCCTCTGTGTGTCGTTAGAAAAAGTATGTTTCATTTTTTTTTTTCAATTCAAAGCGCTTTCCAATGAGCTATTTTCTATATTGTAAGAAGTATATATGATCTAGTTTTTTAAATATAATTATTATGTATAAATCGGAACAGAAAAAAAACACAATACGTATACTTTATGACTTTCTTTTGCTTAAGAATAAAAAAAAGAAAAGATTTCTTCTCGCAGTGGAATCAAGCGTTGGAGCTGTGAACAATACAACAAAAATCAATAAAAATAATTGATAGAAAAAATATCGGGAGGGAGCTACAAGTAATCTCCATTAAGGCCTGTTTACTACATTAATGGCTTCTATAGCAGCCCGTCAATAACGCCTTTGTCTCTACTCTATCACGAATAAAAGTCATCAGGTTTTTTTTTTTATTATTATTTTATTTTGGATATGTAAAACACTAGTAATAAAAATTCAATTTGGAAATTCTATACCAATGTTGTATTGTTCACAGCAAAAAAAAACAACATAAAATTATCTCTCTCCTAAATATATTATAATTCATCATATTTCAATCTAACGCCAGTTGTATTTTAGAAATAATTTTATGTAACTAACTGATCCAAAGGAGGAACGGGACTTTTGGAATGGAATCCCCGAAATAGAAATTAATTTTTTTTTTTTAATTTGTTCCTGTATGTTTTATAATTAATTCTTAAAGTATTGTACCATGTTATATTTTTTAATTAAAACGAATGTGTTCCAGCTTCTAAATGTATGCATGCTAAGGAGCAATATAAAAATGTTATCCCTAAAAGCATTATTATTCCTTTAATAAAAATGTTATCGTTTTTTATTTTAAAGTCCCGAGATAAATAAATCCTGAATCCACGAGCATCAGCATCTCGAAGAGCATCAGTAATTAACATAATATCATGAAGTAAATACAAAATCAATGGATCTCTTTGATATAATGCTGCATGTAAAAAACTTCAGTTCAGTAAATCTCATTCCATACTTCTCTTCAGCTATCACCGAAAGGTTTAAAGAATTTTCTTTAATATACTACTCTTTATAAAAAACTGTTTACGTTTACTGGATTATTCATTTGTATAAATGTCAACATTTCTTAACCTCTTCCAAACGATAATGTTTGTTCACCTCTGTAGCATTGCACTTTCAACAAGTGATTTTCATATAATTTTGATTTAATAGTTTAAAATGGGCTGGAATGGGGCCCAGACGACCAAAAACGTCAATCAAGTCTGGGGTGAGAGCATCATTAATGAGTGCACTGTTCAACGGTGGTTAAAAAAAAAAAACGGGAGGGAGAATTCAGTCTTGAAGACAAAGAAGGTCGTGGAAGGACTTCCTCTGTTGATGACGATGTTTTGTGGGCTTTGGTGGAAGAAAATCCCCAAAAAACTGATCAAGAACTTGCAGAGAATCTTAACCTTAGCCAATCGAGCATCGATGGCCACCTCAACTAGGTTGGTAAGGAATAAAAAATCTAGAAAGTTGGGTTCCACAAACAATAAATGACCGCCAAAAAACAAAACAGAGTTATGAACTTTATACTACACTTCTTTACCGGAACAAAAACGATCCTTTTCTGTCCATAATTTTTACTTGTGATGAAAAGTAGATACTTTACGATAATAGTAGATTTTCAGAATAATCTTGGACAAAATTGCTTGACAGAGGAGATGCAATAGAACATTTTCCAAAGCCCCCGACTCAACAAAGGTGATGGTTACTGTTTTGTTGGTTTCATTTGGTTTGATACACTACAGCTTCTTAAATCCTAGAGAAATCAAATTAATGCAATGCATCAGAACTTGGCAATAATGAAGCCATCTTTGGTCAATCAGAAGGGGCCCATTTTGTAGAATTACAACGCCCGACCACATGTCTCAAGTGCGACGTCACAAAACTGTTGAAGCTTGGTTTTGGAACTCTGTCTCATCCGCCCTATTCTCCGGACCTCTCGCCTACGGATTTTATTTTTTTAGACACCTGATTCAGGGGATTAGAAAATGCGTTTTTGGAGTTTATCAATCCTAAAGATTGGATAATTTTATTCCGAGTGAATGAAAAAATTGCTTACACGTTAGAAATGTATTGATAGTAGTGAAGATTATTTTGATTAAATAAAACTGTTGTAAATCATTCTTTTTAAACAAAAATCCTGCATCATTTTCAGGACAACCTAATAGCACATAGATCTATTCTCCTATCCTCCTTAAATCTTGCAGAATATATTGTTTCTTTATAAAACAGAAGTTTCCTGTCTTATAAGAAAAGCCTAGGTTTGAGGTATTTTTGTTTGTTTCTTTTTATTTTAATACTCTGATTAATTTAATTTTTTACATAAAATTGCACATTTATAACTGTTTATATAAACAGCACGTTTTACATTTTTATTGTATAAAATTGCACAATTTGCCATACTTGAAAAATTTATTCATAAGTTAGTTTTAAAAAGTAATCATTAAGACAAAATTGGAAAGGAAAGTTTCAATAAACTTTATAAATTACAATATTCAAGGAAATTCTTAAAACGTTTTCAAGACTGTTTTTTTTTCTCTTTATTTTCGTGGAAAGCCAGCTGACCCACAACCTAAGTTTATTTTATTTTCAAAAAGCATAATGTTATGTGAGTTGTTTATAACCTCTTAAATGGCATAATATTTTTGAATGCTCCGTTGTGAAAAGTTGCTTAAAAAGTAGTCCTCTTTCTCAAGAACCTTCTATTCCTGCATGGGGGGTATGGCTGGAGACACAGATGTTTTATGGAGAATAATTTGCGAAATTAACAACAACGGTAACAATTTATTTATATAAATAAATACAAATCTGCAACAAAAAGGAATCAACTAAAAGTAATTTATATAGTAACGTTTGCCTCGTAAAATAGTAAGTAGCATTTAAATTCGACTTGAGCTTATTCCTGCACTGACATAAAAAAAAAAAAATGGATAATAAATTAAAACCATAGAGAAAGAACAATGTTCGATAATTGGTAGGCAAATTTTATAAGAATGTTCGGAAACTCCTGGGTATATTACTGCCATAAACGTTGAATATGTAGGATCTCTATTAAGGAAAATAGGTTCTTTCTGGATATCAATTTAAAGTTGCAAACAAATTTTCATAACACAAACATATTTTCTATAAATTTATTTGAATTTTTTATCTTGTTAATTTTATTTTTAATTATTTTAATTTTAGGAAACAACATAGGTCATAGGCGTGGAACTTTTTAATATTGTTAAGTAGTGATAATGGAGGCCGCGATAACTTACTGTTGTTATTTTTATTCATATATAAATATACTATTCTATAAATTTTCAGGTTTTTGAAACCTAAAATAATTAATGTAATTAATTATAGCGCTAGATTAATGAAGATCGCCCAATACGGAGGGTGTAGGCAGCTTACGGAGGCTTCTTGCGGCCTCTAGGCCGTACGTTTTTCACTTGTGAAATTAATGCAATTTTTTTATTGTACAAATGAAGTGAATTTCAGGATTATATTTACTTATTTGCACGTTTTACTTTTTAATTGCATCATATTCAGGCTCAAAAATTTATATAAATATGGAAATAGGACTCTTTTGATTATTTTATATTTTCACAACAGACTTAGAGCGTTTCTGAATCGATAGAGCGTTCCAGTATATATTTGATAAATTTTTGAGAAAACTTAATCGGATACCAGCTTTATCGGTCCAAAGATTCTTAAAAATCAACGGTTTATGTAATATAATCTTTCTGATCTAATATAATAAGGCAAGTGATCAGATATTATAATTTATTGAGCTATTGAAAAGATAGAAAATAGTTTTTGATTGTTCAAATATATGTATACATTGCTTCAGTAAATGATAAAGAGTTTCACTATACCAACAATAATAATGTATGCCCGTTAATTTCCTTACAAGAATTTAGCTAACAGCAAGTTCATTAGCAAAAGACAGGCCTGTGCTGGACTCTTCATCTTGACGACGCAGCAGTAAGGACAGAAGAGAAGATTGATATACCATCCATCGAGGAGCCTCGAGGAGGTAAATAGATTTTTTAATCAATGGGGGTCGATTTAGATGGAGAATAGCCCCAGCCCCGTGAGATTTACTCCGGCTCGTTGGCAATTTATCCCAGCGGGTCTCTCTCCCTCTCTCTCGTTGAGAAAACACTGCCTTCCCCGCTATCTTTTTCTTTTTCTTCTTTCCCTACCCCCATTTCTTCACAGATCACTTGATACCTAGATCAAGGCCTTCTGTCCGATCCAGGTCTTCCTCATGATAGGAAAGAGTTTTTCTATTGTCCTAAGAAAGGACTGTTTCTACTAAGACGAAATTTAGGACCTATTATTACTGTTATGGTTTCATTTTATAGCATATATACATGTAGGATTCGACATGGAATCTAAATCCTGGCCATTCAATTCAACCTGTACCACCAGAGAAGCCCTTTCCCCAAGTTCGATGGCTCAAGAAACCTAACCCCTCACACTTCCAAGATATTTTATTGGTCACCTTTTCATACAAACAGGGTAATTAAGGGGAAGTAGAAAAATCGTAGATCATATAAAATTACATTTGCTGTTCCACGTTTTCTTATTGCTCCTTATTCTGAAACTTTTCATTCCGGAAATTCATAACTCCGTTGAAATTGGCACTCCTCAAAAATTCAAAAACCCATCAAAATATGACCCCCTTAACAAGTTTGATGGCGCAACGGGCCCATAAAACCCCTTTCCGGGCACCGCTGTGTACCACTACAAACCATGATGGATCTTGGATTTATAACTTTATAAGGAAATGTGGGTTCAAAGACAATTATTTTGCAAAGAGGTTATTGGACCGTGATCAAGATCAAGGTTTCTTTCGTTAATCAGTTGATTAATTAAGGGTACTCACTTTATAGAGGTCGAGTCTGTCCCAACAGGATTTCTTGATAAACGACTGATGAAACAGACTAACAATTTTCTACCTTGGTCGGATTCTAACTTAGGTCCTTATAGGTAGAGTATAGGAAATCACTTAGCTATATCGCTATATCATATCATTTATACAAAGGATTTTTGAAGTGAAAACGAAAAATGATCATTATTTGTGATCAAGTCCCCTCAGAACATAAATGAATATCAATTAATTTTATCTAAATAATAATATAATTAATTTGGATTGGATTTCACATTTGATCCGATGTTTAAAATTTGAAGGCATAAAGAAATAGGTTATATTTGAACGAAAATTAATAAAAAACTTTACAGGGATTAAGCTTTTTAGAAAAGTTCTATTTTAACATTTTGTGTAGAACTTTTAAGGGAAAAAGATTTTAAGTAAACGTTTTAAGAAACTGCATAGTAGTAAAGTTTCTTGTTTTAGGTAAATGATCAACCTTCATTTATAAAAATTAAAAAAAAAAGTTACGTTATAAGAAGAAAAAAAAACGTACTTACATTACAGATATAATTATCTTGAATGAAATGCCCGATTCTCATATTAACACATATTCGGCCACATGACGAAAAACCATCATTTCGCAAACAATCAGGAATAGCCGAATAACAAAAATTCGTCATTTGTATATTACAGAAAATAATTGATTCTTGTTAAAATCATCCATAACGACCTTAACGTACCATATGTTTCCGATTTAGCCCAATCGAGATACCTATCCTTCCATAAACTTCTGAACCATCCAAACCCTCTTGTTTCCAATCTTGCTTCCTCTTCTATTCCCGATAACCCTCCGAAGACGTCTGAAAAGAAGAACGACTCGAAACCTTCTAATATAGAACTTTAATTTGTGTTCTACCAATGGGTAGTTTCTCTTCATGTTGTGTATGTCATGTTATCAATGTCAAATTTTCTTGTTGTATTTTTCATGTAATACTATTCTAAATATCATTAAAAAAAAAAAAAAAATTAATAGTAGTTAAACTATCAGGGATTTTATATATATATATATATATATATATATATATATATATATATATATATATATATATATATATATATCCTTGGAGAGCCCATTTGTAAGATCAATTTATGTTTCAAGCCTTGTAAAAATTACTTGAGTAGTACTATGGGAGATTAAAGATCAAATCTATGGTTATTCTATATTGTGTTTATACAGTAAGACATTTTGAGCATAATTGACATTACCAAAGATAACAACGGATTTGTAAAGAAAACAAAAAGAAAATTATATAAAAGAAGTATCTAGAAATTAATTTCTGAAAAACAATTGTATGAGCTTTTCTGTTGGTTTATATCTTTATGAGATTTTTATTAACCTGTTTTTTAGAGTCCCAAATTTTAACCGCTTTGTGCCCTAACTTCTCATTATCTGGTTAAGAAAATGTATAACAGAGGAATTTCGCCTCCTGTCATTGAAGAAATCGGATGATATACGCAATAAATACTGAGCAATTTTATTAAAATGTAATTTACTTAGCTTATTTTTAGTTATCAATAAATATATGAAAATCATTTATTTTTTTATTATTATTTATAATAATTTTCTTGTCCATTTTTTTCTCATTTAATAACATTTTTTCCTTATATGTTTTGGATAATTATTGATACAGATATACATTTTTATTAATACAATTTTATAATTAATTTCAATAATTGGTTTAATTAAACTTCCTTATTTTTTATACATGCTAATAAACATTCGTCTTCTCCTTGTTAACAACCGAATGTGATTTAATTTTTGTACATTAAATTTTTCAGTCTGAAACAATTTAAACGAATATATATATTTCAATGATATGTTATGTGAATACTTTTTTGTTCAGTTAACAAAATAAATTATCGTTCTTTTGATATCGGGAATTCCTGGCTTGTATTATTTCACGAAGCCTCTTAATCGGTTTTGTACTAAATATATGATCCTGTAATGCTCACATGTTTGATGTCATTTATTTATTGTAAAATTCTTATTGTTCCTTCTATGTATTTCATTGTAATTTAAAATGTTTACTGACTTTACAAAATTGGTACGCACTTTGGAAAATAACATTAACATGACAAGTCACAACATATAACATTTACACTTCGACGAGAAACGTCTCATAAGCTAATAAGTAACTGCAAGACTGTTGCGAGATTCTTGCGCAAGACCAAGACCATGGCCAAGACTGAGTTTACAAGACTAAGACTCGTCTCGGTCTCACATTTGGGCAACACTGATGGTAGGAGTTGACGACCTAGGGATTTTACGCCTTTAAACAGCAACAAACAAACAACATTAACTCCGTACAATTGATATTCATTCCTATTTGAGAATTTATCAAAAAATTCAGTACAAAGTCAGGAGTTCCATTTGCAATGAATTGAGCTGTGCGATGACTGTGAGCAAGCCATCAAGTTCGTACCGTATTTCGAACCTTACAATTAAATATCATTCTTTAATTTATTTTTGCAAATAGCACTGGCGGATATATGAAAGGAGCTTTCGGAATGAAGCGCTCCAAAATTCAATTTTTTCTTTCATTGGGCCATATTTGTCACCGTGAGTGATCAAAGTTAAATACTCAAAGAATCACAACATGTTCTATTATTTATATTATAATGCATAAAAACCTACTAAATTTAACTAGGGTAAACACATCAGTTGTGGGCATGAGGCCCAGTGATGGATAGATTGGGCTTTAAATGTAAATAATAACCTGTCTTGTTGATTTATGTTCCAGTTTTTTTCTGGATTGAAGAACAATGCTCTCTATTGACAATTGTATGAAAAAAGTTTCCAAAATAGAAGTTTAAAATGCCTTTCGTTGTTGTTTGGGTGATCAGTGTATTTCATAATTTCCTGCTAATAGTTTTGCTAAGAGTAAGGTGAACATTTATGTTATCTTATCTTTTTAGTTAAATATAATTTCCGAATTTTTCTAAGGTATGTCCATTACTGATACAGACTCCCTGTACATCACTAGAACAATTGAAGTTCGGGGTGTCCATCTCTAGTGCAAACAGATGTTTTTTTTTTAAAATTGTAGATTATATTTGCATAACTGAATATTTTTACAATTTTAAAGTGATAAATAAAAAAATGAGACCATAGAGATTCTAATCTTCTAACGCAGAAGTTTATAACTATAAGAATTACGGCAGCACCAGACAAAAAAAAAAAAAAGTCCTTAGCTATGTCCATTACTTGCGTGCTTACTCTGTGTCTCATAAAAAAATATCTGTAAAAGTATTATTGTTCTTCGAATTACATTTTTAATAGGATATAATGAATTACTGAAATACCATTTCATATAGGTAGTTAGTTTCTTTATTTTTCTTCTCATGTAATTTTCGTTGATTGTTAAAAAACCAAAAAACTCTCGAGCTGAAGTTCCCTCTTAAAATTAAATCCTGAATCCGCTAGTGGTAAATATTATTTATTATTTTATGTTGTATGTTGGACGATACACCGATTAAAGTATTATTTTAAACATTATAAAATGACAGGTTATCTGATCTTTGCTGCAATGAATATATGTATTCGTTTTTATTAATATGATTATTTATTTATGAAAATGGTTCATAATTTTATTATATAAATTTTAATAATCTACTAACAATTATTACCGTATGAGTAATATCCAATAATTAGTAATAATACCTATTTATTACTAGCAGAGATATTAACACCGTTCATTAGTGCAATTACATTACAAATTAATAATAACGATCATTAAACTCTGGTATGACAATATATTCTGTGGCATTGGATGCTTTTAATATTTCATTACATCTTGTATTATTGACGTTATTATCCATCGTTTTATGTAGACATGTTAAAGGATCTATTATCTTTCATGTAATATTAACATCAATTCCGTTTTAACATATTCCATAAATGTATGAGCGAATATCTGGCATATCTGAAATGTATCAGTAAGTTTAACATAAATCTGAAGTAAATTAGACCATTCCATTTGGAGATAGAAGTGGCATTGCAACCTGCAGGAAATGACAGCATCAGCTCGAGACGTGCCCCGACTCTAAATGTAATCAACAATTTAAAACAACATTATGCTGATCCCATCATTATACTGGCGTTGTATAAGTTGCAACAGGATCTGCAATATAAATCGCAATGCCTGGGCGGCAATATTTTTATTGGTCCGTTGGCCGTGATCGAATACTGACCGAATGAGTCCATTGAGACTGGATCATCACTCTGATTCTTATTATATCAAAGGTTAAAGATTTATTATTTATTTAGTACATTAAGACTGCCTATACAACGTTTTACGCGTTTAATACTAAATAACAGGTTTTAATCACCTGATAAACAAATGAACGATAAGCAATGACAGTAGTTGCTCATCTGTATGTCTAGTTTTGTATGTTTTAGTTTGAGTGAATACTGTGTCACAGTTCAATTTATGATTATTATGAGAAACACCATAAATTTATTCACTTTTGCAGAACAAACAGACATGCTTTTAACTTGTGGAGTGGTGCATAGAAATGGCGCTGCTGCTTTCCGAAAATATCGGGAAAAATTTCCTAACCGAAGAATACCAAATACAAAAACGGTTGAGGCCATTGAAAGACGCTTTAGGAATAATGGCACGCTAAAACCTGTACGAGTAAACGTCGGTCGACAAAGATTTCTACAAACTGCAAACGTCGAAGAAGAAATACTCGATGCTGTTCAGTTATCTTCTACTACTAATACCAGAAGATTGTCACGTCATTTCGTTGTTTCCTCTACCAGCGTATGGCGAACTTTACACGAACAGCACAGAAATTTCTCTCAGTTGTTAATTCGACAATGCACACGAACTCCCAATTTCCTGAACTACATTTTGGTTACTGATGAATCTTGCTTTACAAGAAACGGGAGTTTTAATTTTCGAAATACCCATACTTGGGCCGAAGAAAACCCTCGTACGACTGCTGATGGACATTACCAACATACCTTTTCTTTAAATGTATGGTGTGGTCTTCTAAGCGACAACATCATCGGCCCCTTCTTTTTGCCACCTAGGCTGTCAGTTATATGTTACTTGTATTTTTTAATCTTCATGAGCTTCTAGAAGATATTCCGCTAGGCATTAGGCAAAGGCTGTGATTTATACATGGATAAATGACGATGCTCCAGCTCACTTTTCTAGTAGTGTGGCTGATTATTAAAATGTGACTTATGGAGACCGAAGGATTGGTGAACCTGTTAAATGGCCACCACGATCTCCGGATTTAACGCCATGAGATTATTTTGTATTGGTCTGGATGAAGTCTATGGTTTATTCTGCGGCAGTTGGCACGCAAGAAGGGCTAAGAAATCGGATCATGGAAGCCGCAGTAACATCGGATATTGACATCGTGAATAGCTGTCTGTCTTTATTGCTTAAAGATTCAACTATTTTTAAAAATACAAATTTTTTTAATCAATCCACTTTAGAAAAGTTTATTTTTGGCTAAATATCCAGCTGAAGTTTACCACAATGCGTCTGCAACCCTAATACATCATATAAAGACTGCATATCCGAATTATTCCACTGGTGATAGATCCAGAAATTTTCTGAGGGAGACGCACTTGTATACCATAATATGAAGTCATAAATATTTAACTTTCTACATATGTATAGTTATTATATATAAGAGATCTTCAATCCTCTACCTCTTGCAAATTTAAAACATCAAATGCTTAGTTCATTTCCAAAATTGTCCTTTGGTTATGACCGATTATTGAGGGGTATGTGTTAATTTTGTGAAATATTGTAGTTTTGGGGCATTTAAATCTACTTATTAAAGTACTGAATAGACAGCATGGTGACTGACAATGAAAAGTATAAACAAAAATTAATTGGGTACTTGTGAGCGACGCGGGCTCTATGGACTGTTATCTGCCAATATTTATAACCTGAACACTGATAATCGTTATAAGGCACTGATAATCCCTATCTTCATATGAAATTAGTATCTCGTATAATAAGAAATATAAATATTCTTGCTTTTGTCTCTTTTTTGCCTGTTGCTCATTAATATATATATATATATATTAATAAGAAATATAAATATATTAATAATATAGTAATTTAATAATCAGCCATATAAATAATAACAACACTTTTAATTTACAACATACATAATTCATTTCATTTATTTATTTTTGAAGGCAAAATAGCTTAATGCTCCTCGGGTCCTCTTCTCTGTGAGAGCGTCGCCACAAAATTCACATAAATATGAATCGAGGTATTGCCTCACAGTTTCTCGCGCCTGATTAGTTACTTTTTTTCAAGATATAATTATTTCCCACCTTCTAGAACACTGCGAAAACCCTCCCTCTCTTTCCTCTCGCACACCCTACTTTGATCCGCTACTGTTTTCCACCCACATAATTTTAACAGTATCTAGAAATCCATCTCTAATATAGAATAGTTTCTCAAAAAAGATTTAATTTAGTTTTATTATTTCTGACAGCTATAAACAGAAAGTGACTTGTGAACCTCATTGTCATTTAAGAAGATTTAACAACTGAATAACCCCAATGACGCTCATTAACAACCATGGAACATCTGCGAAATGCGGCAAACATCAAAGCAGACATTTTTACATTTTCTGCCAACATGAGCCACATACAGAAGGCTAGATGTTTTACAGCCCTCCTACACTGCCTCCCCTCCCCCCAGCCGGATTGTGAGGAGAAGAGAACGCATATGACGAGCAAATATGTACCGCTCCATTCTACCCCGGCTTTTCTTTGTCACTCTGTATAAATGGAAATGGAGCCTTTGGTTTCCTCGGCAGCTGGGTCGTTTATTGCTAAGCTGTCTTGAGGCGCCCCATTCAATGCACTCTTCGCTCAAGTTTCCCATGTCGGTCTTTTATGTGAATTTCGTCTCAAGCTCTGTAATATCTGACTAGAAAACGCTCTTGATAGATTGAGACTGAGATTCTAGGAAAATATAAGGAGACGTAAACAGCATGTGGATTTCGGAGAATTTTAGTTTCTCATTCATGTAATTATTATCCTATTAAAGTTGTTTTTCCTTAGAGCTAATATGAAAATGGGTCGGAAAAACAAAGCTAAGCTTTTAAAACTCCTGACGCCATTGAGGGTCATTTGGGACCAAGGTCTTATAATTTAATGGAACTAGACATACGTGGTTCTTTATTAGTTTATAAAATTCATAGACCTGCATATAACAATTGATATAAACGATTAAAAAATTCCACAATGTATAGAAATTAGATGTTCCAGTTATAAATATTTTCATATGATTGAATTTTTTATTCAATTCCTTCCTGTTCCTCTGTATCACCGGCGGATCCGGAATTTATTTTTTTTGGGGGGGGGCGGGGAGGAGCTTCAGCCCAAAAGAATTTGTTTTCATATATATAACGATAATTAATTTGAAATAAATAAATTAACTACCTATATGAAGTGGTGTTTAAGTGATTCTTGAAGTCCTATTAAATGTAAATACAGGAACAATAATACATTTAGAGATAGTTTTTAATATTTTCTTCTATAAAACATGGTTATATTTTACTGGTTTGGGGGGAGGGGCTTCAGCCCGAAAGCCCTTCCCCCCCCCGTAGAACCGCCTGTGCTCTGTGTAATGCCTAAGCATAAAGATCAATTTATTAAGTTTTTCAAGGGCATTTAATGTACTTACAATTGGTGTCTGCAAGGTTATATATATAAGCCCTTATAGTTTAACTATTTATTAAATTTTTAAGAACGTTATATCCCATTCAGCTAATTTCTACTGGTACATACATCTCTTAAGAGTTCAAATATTAAACAATAGTGAGATAAGGATGTTCCTTGTTCGCTTTGAGGACAGGCGCATCAACGGTCGGTGGGAGAGAAAACTCTTTGGGGCTGAAGCCCCTATCCAAAATTGTAAAATATAAACTTGTTTTATGAAAAAAATATCTCTAAAAGTATTATTTTTGATATAGTTACATTTAATAGAACTTACATAATCACTTAAACACCACTTCATATAGGTACTCAACTTCTTTCTTTCTTCCGAAGTAATTATCGTAATATATACGTACAAAAAAAATTGTTTCGAGATGAAGCTATTCAAAATTAAATCATGGATCCGTTAGTGTGTGTGAGTTCACGTATTAAATAAAATAAATATAAGAATCCAGAATTGTAAATATTTTGATTTTGAAACAACGTTTGAATTTTTTTGTTTTTTAGAATTTACAGGCATTCTACAATATGTGAATAAAATGAAATATAATAAGAGATATAATAGAAAGCTTTTGAAAATTTCGGTAAGTTCTCACTGTACTATTGGCACCATGCATTTAATTTTCATTAGATCATTAGATCAGACTTCGTTAAATTAGATGCGTTTGATAGAGTCTGGCACCCGGACTCATGTACGAACTCCGTAAATTCTTATCACCTACATACTTCCTTATTATCCGTTCCTACCTTAGTGATAGATAATTCAAAGTAAATCACAAAAATGTCTGTTCATCTCTTTTTTCTCAGTTTATTGGTGTTCCTCAAGGTAGTATCCTTGGTCCTATCTTTTACACAGCTTATACAGCTAACATCCCAACCCATTCCAACAATGTCATCACCTATGCCGATGAGACGTGTATCCTATCAGTTAATAACAATCCATCTATTGCATCCCAAACTCTTCAATCCCACATCACAAGTCTTGGAAAAATGTGTAAAAACTGGAGGATTAAAATAAATCCCATCAAATTACCTTTACTTTTCGTCGTAAACCTATGACTTCCTGCCCTACTGTATCCTTTAACAATACCTCACTTATCAATGTAGAACAATTCCGATACCTCGGACTCCATCTGGACCAACGACTCATTTGGAATCCTCATACGAGACTGAAACGACAAGAAACAGCTCAACGTTTTCGACTACTCCAGCACTTACTAGACAAACGCTCTAAATTTTCAATTACTTCCAAAAGACTTATATATATGACTATAATAAGGCCTATTGAGACTTAGAGAATCGAGCTTTAGGGCTCTACTAAACCAATGAATTCCTTTCGTATTCAATCCTTACAATCCAAAATCCTTCGTAAAATCCTCAATGCCCCTTACTTTGTCACAAATAAAATCATCCGTAAAGACCTTAATGTTCCATATGTTTCCGATATTTTCCAATCCAGATACCTATCCTTCCATAAACTTCTGAACCATCCAAATCCTCTTGTTTCCAATCTTGTTTCCAATGTTGCTTCCCCTGCTATTCCTGATAACCCTCCGAGCCGTCTGAAAAGAAGACGGCCTCGGGACCTTCTAATGTAGAACTTTAATTTGAGTTCTACCAATGGATAGTTTCTCTTCATGTTGTACATGTCATGTTACCAATGTCACATTTTCTTGCTGTATTTTACATGGAATACAGTTCTAAATTTTATTAAAATAAAAAATGAAAAAATTAAATAGTAGTTAAACTATCAGGGCTTCTATGTATCCTTGAAGAGCCCATTTGTAAGGTCAATTTATGTTTCAAGGCTTGTAAAAATTACTTGAGTAGTACTATAGAAGAGTAAAAATCAAATCAATGGTTATTCTATATTGTGTTTATAGAGTAAGACATTTTGAGCATAATTGGCATTAAAAAAGTTAACAACGGATTTGTAAAGAAGACAAAAAGAAAATTATATAAAAGAAGTATGTAAAAATTAATTTCTTAAAAACAATTTTATGAACTTTTCTTTAGGTTTATATCTTTATCAGATTTTTATTAACCTGTTTTTTGGAGTCCCACATTTTAATAGCTTTGTGCCCTAACTTCTCATTATCTGGTTAAAAAAATGTATGAAAGAGGAATTTCGCCTCCTGACATTGAAGAAACTGGATGAGGAATAAGTAGTAACTAGGAATAAGTAGTAAGCAATTTTATTAAAATGTAATTTTTCGTGACTTATTTTTAGTAATCAATTAATGTATGAAAATCATTTATTTTTTTATGATTATTATTTATAATAATTTTCATGTCCATTTTCTTGTCTCATTTAATAACTTTTTTTTCCTTATATGTTTTGGGTAGTTATTGATACAAATTTACATTTTTATTAATACAATTTTGTAATTAATTTCAATAATTGGTTTAATTAAACTTATTTTTTATACATGTTAATAAACATTCCTCTTTTCCTTGTTATCAACCGAATGTGATTTAATTTTTATACATTCCATTTTTCAGTCTGAAACAATTTAAACGAATATATATATTTCTATAATATATTATGTGAATACTTTTTTGTTCAGTTAACAAAATAAATTATCGTTCTTTTGATATCGGGAATTCCTGGCATGTATTATTTCACTAAGCTTCTTAATCGGTTTTGTACTAAATACATGATCCTGTAATGCTCACTTGTTTGATGTAATTTATTTATTGTAAAATTCTTATTGTTCCTCCTATGTATTTTATTTTGATTTAAAATATTTATTGACAAAATTGGTACGCACTTTGGAAAATAACATTAACATGACAAGTCACAACATATAACATTTACACTTAGACGAGAAACGTGCCAACCAGTTTACATAGGAGAGAACCAAATTCCTCAGACATACACAGTACATTACTTTGGACTAATATTCGACAGAAGGATGCTCTGAGATCCACATGTCAAAATGAAACGACTTTAAACAAGTGACTGAAAATAGTGTACTCGCCTTTTTCTAATTCGAAATTAAAAGTTGGATAAAAAACTAAAAACATAAACTTACTCACTCAAACCCATATCGACATAAGCTTCTTAGGTTTACGGTTCGGTAAAAAAGGCGCACTTAAATTACAGTCATTTCAACCTTACGACTTACGACAACCAAACAACTATAGACCAACATATACGTACTCTCTACTCTCGTTTTCATCTCAAACTATACGGACACATAAACAGACTTATAAACGACATGGCCACGATTGACATGCCGGTCAGGAGTAGATTAAAAAGGAGCTGGATGATAGATCTCCTGACCTAAATCAAGGAAGTAAGTAACGACCTGGAAGAGATGCTGCTGGGTTCTATGCTTCTTCATTCCTATAATGTCAATTCATATTTTATCACAACACCTCTGCTAATTGTCAATAACATGACAGGTTCGGATACATACCTAAAGAGAAAATAAAATTTGTAAGTGCTAAAACGGACAGATTAATTAGGCAGCTGTAAATATGAATTAGTAAATAAATTATAAACATTCACAGATATAATATTTCACTAAGGCTCGAAATCAGGTTTATACCAATTATAAGCTCCTTGGTATCCCCAATGGGCTACCATTGGATTTTGAATTTCTCGTGGGGAGGAAATCCTTTTTTTTTTTCTTAAAAAAATAAAAAATACATTTTTAAACATTTTATAAGGCTTCAAAACCAGGCCAATGTTAAGTCAAGGGAAGCAGTTCACAGTCAAAAGCTCACCTTAATACCGACATGTTTTATGATTTATATGGGTTTGCAAGAGGTTTATGTTTTATATGGTTACCTGAAACATACAAGATAGTAGTGGAGCTATGTAATAAAGAGAAGGACCAAGAATAATAATAATAATAATAATAATGCTTTATTTATTCTGGGACGTCCCTTTAGAATAATATAAAAAGACAATAATATGGGCTAAGGAGCCTTAGAGATACATAAACAAAAATATACAGTAATTAAATAGTCAAAATAAAAAAAAATAATAGAAAAAATTATAAGTTACTTACTAATTTAGATCAGTTAAAAACAAAAAACAAAAAATTGAAAATAAACATGAAATAAAAATAATGAAGAACGCTCTAATAATTTATATACATATTTGCAGTAGTAACTATTTACAATTTTACTTTTCTATACTATTACAACTGTAGGAAGAAATAATTGGGTAGGTAAATCTGGGAGTAAGGGATAAAAGGTTTTAAATAGGTTTCGGATATTGCTATTATGTGGTAAAAATTATCAAGGAAATGTTCCTGAAATTAATTCTAGTGTGCAGTAAGGGATTGTGCATTGATGTGACAGGAATTCAGGATATTCGTCATGACTGGAGGGTTGTGAAGTAGGATTTTGGAAAAAAAAAAGAAAAAAAAATGATCAAGGATGAAGGATAGGATATAGCATTTTTTAAGCATAATGTCAAGTTTATAAATATAAAAAACCAATGCTTACATAAAATAAACTTTGTGATGAAAAAAAATAAATTTTCGGTGTTTCGAAATAAATATTCAGTTAAAATTAATTTATAACATAAGAAAATATAAATTTCTCCTTGGTCTAGATAATTGATAAAAATTGGCAAGGAATCGAATAAAGTTATAAATAATTTATACAAAAATAAAAGAAGCTTAAAATTAAAATAATAATATTTCTGATGAGTAACAATTGATACAAAAAACAACAAGAGAAGCTACATTTATAAACAAATAAAGAAAGCTGGAAATGAAAAAAATATAATAAATATATTTCTAGCGAGAGAAAGTAAATTAATTGCAAGCTGAAGGTAACTTATATACAAAGTCTGCAACGAATTTTACCCCCACTGAACCAGAGGTATCTTATTTTTGCAGTCACCCTCTTCTGCCTGGCTAACCAATAAAGGTGTTTATATATACTGTTATAAATGAGTCGTTTTAGTCTGAGATTGAGATTGGAGGTTGTGATCAAGTGCCTGAAATTGTAGGATTTTTGCCTAATCTTTAATAATTTTGAAGTGCAAAGAGCAGTAAATTTCAAATGTCTCTCTAGTCCAGTTTTAGATAGACCAAGTTCCGTGATATTTTGATGTACGAAACACCAATTCGAAATTTTGTATGTAATTTTCTCGTACTTGTTTAAAACGAAAAAGTATTATTACGATAAAAGGTAATAAAGTATTGGCACAGAAAATTTCACGATAGATTTTGATACAAGGAATAATCATAAATAAGTCAGAAGAACCAGGATCATATATAATGAAGTCTCCTGAAGACACTTTCAGGAGAAATAGGCCATCCAAAAAATTGAAGAAAATTTTAACAATAGAAAAATTGAAAATATGTCACATGAAGCTCAGGTGACCTAAGTACATTTGAAGAACCAGCCACACGAGTGAAACTGAGAAGATCGCAAAGAATGAGAAAGCCAGTTCAAAAAATAAATTTATGAAGTAAACGTTTTAAAAAATAAATCAATATAATAAAATAAGCAACAATGTATACAATGGGAGGTTTTGTATATCTAAATGTGCAATAGCCGATATGTAGTAAATCAGAGTGACCACATATCAATGATGAACATCTTTCATTTTCATAAAGTGAAGAAAAAGTAAATTTTTGCTTTTATAGATTCAACTCTCTTTGGAGCTGACAGAGAGCAGATATAGATCATATTCATAGATGGAGAATAAGAAGTAACATAGAGTTAAAGGAGTTATATGGAGAGTCAGACATCCTTATTGTTATTGCTCAGATGGCTGGGTCATGTTGAAGGAAGGAATCTCAGTAGACTTCCAAAAATGATACTGAATAGAACTCCAGGAGGAAAAAGACAGAGGTGGACCCGATGGTTGGGTGATGTGGAAGAAGACTTGAGGAGGCTGGGGATCAGAAATCTCGCTGTGGACCGTGAGGAGTGGAGGAGAGAGGTGGCAGAGGCTCAAGTTCAACACGGACTGTAGCGTCCATTGAAGAAGAAGAAGAAGAATATATTCAACTCAAACTGTTTCTGATGATTTTATTTAAGAATCTTTGAGTTGAATAATGAAGAGAAATTATTAGAATTGGGTTAAATTGAAGCTTCATCGACAAAAGTTTTTTTTTTTTTTAACTTTTTGAAAATGACAGAGTCTGTCCTTGATATGAAGCCACACATATGATAGGAAGGCAAGGTATCGGTAAACTAAATAAAATTTCATTTTATTATAATGTATATATATATATATATATATATATATATATATATATATATATATATATTTAGTGGCCTCATATCAAAGACGGACATCTCTCATTTTTAAAAAATTGAGAAAAATCAACTTTCTGTAACATATATTCAATTTAAACCAATTATAATTACCTTTTTCCGTGATTCAACTTGAGCATTATTAAATAAATTAATCGGAACTGTTTTGAGCTGTATCTGTAAAAAAAAAAATTGACTTTTCCTCCGCTTTCTGAAAATGTCTCTGATATGAAGCCACTCATATATACCAACAACAAATATAACAATAATAAATAATCGGAACTATTCTATTGAGTAATGTAGCATTCTGTCACAATAATGACAATAGGTATAGTGATATAAACTTCATTATAATTAAATGATAATGATGTTTAGCATAAATAACGTAATAATACCAGGAAGTAGTCTAAGAAGTTCCTAAATTATTCTTAAGTTTCAAGAACTCTAGTAAATTAAGCCAGTTTGTGTCGGTTAGTCTGAACATTGATCCGGGAAACTAACTAAATTTTGTTGAGGATCCTGATTGTTTACTAACAGGTAAGGAAGCTAATTGCTTACTGTTTATTTATAATAGAGCTCCAGGTCATTTAAAATCGATTATCTCAATCCAGCCCGTCTGCCCTTCTTAGCTGTTAGATGTAATCTGGTTCATTAATGGCGCTATTTAATAATTCATTCATTGATGGTATTTTAAATTATTTATTACATAAAATCTTCATATTACTGCTTCTAAAAATGTTTCACCTGCGTGTTATAAACTTTATCTATAATTATAAACATGTTAGCAGACTTAAATTTTTTTCCTTTTTTTTTGTAGCAAAATAGTATTTTTTATTTTCATTTACCTATACGGAGTTAAAATATTTTAAGACTCAAATTCATTTAAACTGGATTCTATAGTTGAATCCTTTTGACGTGCGTAACATCAACTACCATTAATTTATTTAATGAAATTTTCATTGGTGATTGTCATATATATAGATGGTTCAATATAGACTTTATCAAATTTCGTCTAGTTATTTCGCTTAAGACTGCGGTTTTCCTTGACAAGACTATACTTCAAAAACGGCCTACCCATATATAGTCCAGTCAATGTATGATAATAGAAGAGAATGGAAGTATCACAATTTTTTAGACCGTATAGATTTTTTTTTTAAATTTTTGTATAGGACGCCTTTATCCCCAAGATGAATAATTTTACAGATATAAGCATCTCGCTCACCTCCTAGGAGTGGGGACTTTTGTTGATTTTGACATCCTAACTAGTCTGAAAAAGTCCCAAAATAAAAAAATGTGTTTGTTCCGTTTCCATAAGTAACCTTTTATTGAGTACTCATTGACTGAACTAATAGATTTTCTTCCCCAACGTCAAATCATATATTTTGAAACTGATCATCTTAGTTTTTTCCTATTTTTCTCAATTTTCAATATCTCCATATCTATTTTGTATATATTGATAATCATTTATCTTTTTTACATTATTTTAACTTTTTATTCTCTTATACATAGCCAGTATATTTTGATAAATTTTACAATAACTCAATTTTCTATTTATGTCTATTATTTCCTTATATGACTTCCAATTCCTTTTCTCTGGTTTACATTTCATTCTAAGATTACCATTTTTTTTCCCATATGTTACGTTATTTTGACTATCTTTATTTTATTAGTCCGTACTTTGATGCCGTTATTATGATTTATTTCTCAGTTATCTGTTATTGTTATTATTCTACCAACTTCATTTTATTTTAATGTTCACTCTATCTACTTCATTTTACTTCAAGTTTTTTATACCTACATTGTTTAGTCTATACCTTTCACATTTTTTAATTTTAATTCTTTATTATTCAATTTTTATAATTTCCTCATACCAATTGTTATCTGGTTCTTTTCTTAGCCCTGATGAATGCCTGAACTTCAGGCTGAAACGTCGGCAAATGTAAAAATAAATATATATATATTTTTTTTGCTATATTTTATATTGACTGATCACTCCAACCATCCTTCTCTTCAATTATTCACTACAGTCAACCATCAACCCACAATAATTTTGAAACGATGGTTATCATACTGATCCTACTTATCAGACTTTTATATTAATAAGTTATTTTCTGCATATGAGAGGTTGTCTTTAGAAAGAAGTAATAAATAAATTACAAAAAGATTTTTTTAATTATATCCAAATAATTATTTCCTTTCTGAGAAAAAAATATTACTTTATTTTAAACATAATAAAAAAAAATATATATGAAATGAAATATTAGTACGAGGGACTCATTAAAGCTGTATTCCTTTTAATTTATCTTACACAGTTTTCCGTGTTTTTTCTTCCGGTATTTACCTGGGGATGATCCTTCAGGAAGAAAAAATAAATAAATAAAAAAGGGAAGGGAAAAAGTCATGTATGAAACAGCGGAGGTAAGGAGGATTTTCCAGAATTTCCCTGGAAAACAGAGCCAGTATATCCGGCATTTTTACGAGAGCGGCGGAACATAACTGCGGTGAAGGAAGTATTGGATCGAGACAGGACGACCGACATCATATCGGCTCCCCCCCTCTTGCCGTCGTAACTTTCTTCTGTCTCAGGAAGTAGAGTTTCTTAAATAATTATTTTCTCCAAGGAGGTCAAGAGTTTTCGATAAATAGTTAAACTTTATTTACGTCTTATTATAGCTTTTTCTAAATTGTGGGCGGGGTGGCCGAATGGGCTAACGCGTGTGCACTGCACCGCCGTTGCCCGGCAAGCTGATCAATGAATCAAAGATATAAAAATTGACACGAGTTCGCGTCCCGGTGCCGAGGGAGTCTTTTAAATCCCCGCCCACACTCCCTGGCCCGTAGAAAAGCTTTTTCTAAATTATTTCTATAGTAAGTTAATTTTAAGTATAACATTTAAGCTACAAGAGGCATAGATCTCTGAACTCATATTTACCCATTGTGTTTGTTCAAGTTTGTTTGTGACAAAAGATCCTTGGTTTTCTATACTATCTGACGTATAGCACTTTTTCTATAGATATTTAATTCGTCGGAGGCTATCATGAATAGCAATATAGGAGTTGTAAGGTTTTATATTTAGAATTGGAATTCGTCAGTTCTCCTTGCAATCGCTTGATACCTCATTCATTAATTTCCATTGCTCTTGAGAGCCGGAAAAGGGAATACATAATACTACCTATTATACAGGGCGTTTAAGGGTTAAGTGGCCAAACTGAAAATATGAATTAAAAAACTCAAAACATGAGAAACAAATACCCGCATTGGCGGTATACCCGCAAATGCTGTGTTTAGGAAATATTCGCAACAAAAGATTTTCATTGTTATGAATTATTTAAATTATATTAAGTAAATAAAACTTATTTATTTGTTACTTCTGGATGTTGCTCAAGCGTTCGATAAAGTCTGGCATCAGGGACATCTTTTCAAACTTAAGACTATACTCCCTCCAACCTACTATGTTATTCTTCAATCTCTTCTTTCTGACAGATTTTTCTCTGTTTGCCAAGGTACAGAACTATCTACTATTAACCCAGCCTTAGCAGAAGTGCCTCAGGGAATCAGTACTCACTGCTCTGTTGTATATCATTCACACATATAATATTCCAGATCCTGTTGATACTCTGACCGCGACTTACGCAGACTCTACAATATCACCTAAACAAATTCTACGACTGGTGCAAACTCTGGAAAATTCGACTAAACCAAGAAAATTCACTACATATCACTTTTACCCTTCGACATGAAACTTGCTCTGCTGTTTACCTTAACAATATCCAAATTCCTCAGACCGACAAAGATCAGTAATACCTTGGATTGACTTTTGACAGAAGAATGGCATGGGGCCCACATATCAAAACCACAACAAAAACTCTAAACCTAAAAGACTACGACTATTGAACTCACTCCTTGTAAGACATTCGAAATTAAAACTTCGACAAAAATTGAATGCATATACTTACCTACTTCAGCCTATTTGGACCTACGGTTCATAGATATACGGGACAGCCAAAAAGACTCGCATACGTAAACTACAGACTTTTCAATCTAAAACTTTCAGGACTAACACCAAGCGTCCCTGGTACGTCAGTAACATTACTCTACATAAAGACTGCAGATGCCAACAGTTAACGACCACATACGAACATACTACAAAAGATTTCAAAATAACTTACATGGACATATCAACTCATTGATTCGAAGCATGGCCACAACTAACATGACCAATGCTATCCGAAGGAGGCTTAAATGAAGCTGGATGAGGGATCTCCTCCACTAACTATAAATATTACACTCAAGACAGGAAGGGAGTCGCTGGGCACTCCTCTTTCACGCCGGATTGTCGGAACTTCTGACAGGTGTGAGTTGAAAAATTATATAAAAAAAAAATGTGTTTGTTCCAACTACTTCATTAATTAAACATAAACATTAAATTCATATTAAATGCTGTTCAAAGTGATTTTCTTGAGTATTAAGTTAGGCTCGGCATCTTTCTTCAACAGTAGTAGTGGCAGAACGGCTCTGGATATTTGTTATTGTTTCACAAGATTAAATTATCCTTCTTTGTAAGGAATTAAGGTCATTGACCGGACTTCTATAGACTTTTTGTTTCATGTTCATGTTTCAAACGAAAAAATTCAGAAGTGGTCAGGTCTGGAGAGCATGCAGGCCAAGCCACTGATCCTGCACGGCCAATCCATTGATTGGGATAATTAACATTTGGTCATTGTTGTGGACCTCTTCCATAATGTGTAGGACAACCACCTAATTGAAGCCACATTACCTTCTCAGTTTTAGCGGAATATTTCAGGTATTATTTACTTACTAAAACGTAAGTAATTTATTACAACGAAAATCTTTAGGTATGAATATCTCCTAAACATAGCATTTGTGCACCTTCAGAGGAATTTTTTTCTTGTTTTGATGTCCTTAGTTCATTTTTGTAGTTTGGCCACTTAATCCTGAAACACACTGTATATTATTATTATTATTATACAGAGTGTCCCGTAAGTAGAAAAATTTTTTTGCAGAAGATATAATAGACCTCAGGAGCTAAACAATTTTTTTTGTTAACAATGGCCCAATTTTCAGCGGAAAAATAGAAAATTTGAGATTTGTGTTTTTTAAAGCGAATCACGGTTTTTGTTGAATAGGAAGCGATAACTTAAAAAATATTTTATATAAGTAACTAAGCGTTGTCCCATAGTTAACAGGACAAAATTTATTTTAAACGAAAGCATATTTTGTCATTCTTAAAAGTATTTGAAGAAAAGTATTGGACGGACAAATACAGCTAACTTCCGTATAAAAAAAGTCCTAAATTATTTGTATTTTTTTTTTATCACTCTTTCCTTGCGCGGGCTCATTACCGCGTATGGGGAGCGTCCCACGGGTGGCGGATGTGGGGATGGTCGGTGGAAATTCCTTGGAAGTTCCTCCCGGCTAGGTCCGATGGACTCGCTGACCAACAATGAGAGGGGCCCTCCAGACTTGCTGGAGGGAGGGGACCTCCAGACTTGCTGGAGGTAGGGGCCCACCAGACTTGCTGGAGGGTGTGACGTAGGATTGAACGCCCTACTCACATATCTTTAGTTCACCAAACACCACAAAAAGTCATGGATCTTCCTAAGGTAAAACGCTCATTATCCGGAGGTAAACTAGTCCCCCGTTCGGGTCTCCGGGCGGGGACTGCTTTAGGGGATTCATGGCGCAAGTTGAAATATAGGGATTTAAATATTGGTACGTGGAACGTAAGGAGTTTAAACACAGCAGGGGGGCTAAAATCGGTCGCGAATGAGGTAAATGGGTACAATTTGGATGTCGTGGCTCTGCAAGAGGTTCGCTGGCCAGGGGAGGGCTCGATGAGGGAAGGAAAGTACACTATTTGGTACGGAGGAAGCGGGAATCATTGTTTAGGTACCGGGTTTCTAATTAGGCGTAGATTACTATCCGCTTTGAGGGACGTACAATTCTTTAGTGATAGAATTTCGGTAGCTACATTTCAAGGACGTTGGTTTAAAATCGCATTAATAAACATACATTGTCCGACCGAAGACAGTGACGATGAAGTCAAAAGTGAATTTTACGATAAACTCGAATGGGTTTATGATAAACTACCACGAAACTACATGAAAATAATTGTAGGTGACGCGAACGCAAAGGTAGGAAGGGAAGAAGTTTATATTCCGACGATTGGTAAAGAAAGTTTGCACGAATATAGTAATGATAATGGGATCCGTCTGATAAACTTTGCCATCTCGAAAAACCTGATAATTAAAAGTACGACGTTTAAACATAAGGATATTCATAAATATACTTGGACATCACCGGATTCGCAAACACGAAATCAAATCGATCATGTCTTGATACAACATAGCTGGCAAAGCAGTATAATTAATGTACGGTCTTATCGCGGAGCAGAATGTGGGTCCGATCATGAATTAGTAATCGCGAAACTTCGACAAAAACTTAATATAAAAAAGAGAAAAGAAAACCGTTTCGATTTTGAGAACTTTAATTTGGAAAAATTAAAAAATCCATCAATTAGAAACCAATTCGAGCTAGATGTTAAGAATAGGTTTGAAGCTTTAGAGCTTCCTGACGAGGACCACGAGGATATGACAAGTTATGGGTAGAGATCAGGGATAATATTAAAGCGGTCGGTAACTCGTGTCTAGGAAAAAAGGAAAATAAGAATAACAAACCGTGGTTTGATGAAGATTGCTTAAACATGTGTGAAAAAAGAAAAGCCGCTAAATTAAAAGCTCTAAATAATCCTAGCGAAGACAATCTGGAATACTTCCGAATCTCAAAGAACGAAACGACAAAATTGCTCAAAAATAAAAAAAGGGAGTATCTTAAAAATAAAATAATTGAAATAGAAACTAATAGATTTGAAAATAACGTAAGAGAAATGTACAAAGGTATAAACAGATCACGTAAATATGTAGGGCCCGTAACGTCTGGAATTAGGGATGATAATAACAATATTCTGACCGATCCGGTTGACATATTGAATAAGTTTAAGGACCACTTTGGCAATATTTTAAATACGGGAAATTATGATCTGTGTCCTCCTTCTGAGTACCAGAGTGCTGAACCATTAATAGAAGGACCAAGTAAAGAGGAAGTTGAAGTAGCTATCGGAAAATTAAAATGATATAAAGCAGCGGGAATCGATAATATTCCTACTGAACTAATTAAGGCATGCGGAGAAGCTGGAGTTTCTAAAATACATTGGTTGGTTAAAAAGATCTGGGTGAACGAGAAATTACCTGAAGAATGGAAAGAATCTATTCTTATTCCGATTCACAAAAAGGGTCCGAGGACGGATTGTAATAACTATCGAGGAATTTCACTCCTTCCGGTATGTTATAAAATATTCACTTTAATCTTAACCAGTCGAATCACGGAATACGCCGAGGAAATTATCGGAGACTACCAATGCGGATTTAGACGGAATCGTTCGACTATTGATCAAATATTTTCTTTACGGCAAATATTAGAGAAAAAATTGGAGTATAACGGTATTGTTCACCAGCTGTATATAGATTTTAAAAAGGCTTACGATTCTATTGACCGCCAGAAACTGTATAATATTCTAATCGAGCAGGGGATTCCAAAAAAACTAGTAAATCTAGTCAGGATGTGCTTGACGGAGACACTCAATAAAGTTAGAATCGGTAATAATTTGTCCGAAAAATTTGAGGTTCGTTCGAGCTTAAAACAGGGGGATTCTCTTTCGCCTGTCCTGTTCAATTTGGCATTAGAACATGCCATTAGGGAGGTAATACGAACCGAGAAAGGGTTGGATCTGGGCGGGACAACATCCGTGCTGGGCTATGCTGATGATCTGGTACTGTTAAGCGAAGACGTTGAAACTATAAAACTAAATACGACAACGTTAATGAAAGCTGGTAAGGAACTAGTACTCGAAATAAACGTGGATAAAACAAAATATATGGTTAGCTGCAAAAATGGCGATACTACTGGTGATATCGATATAGATGGTAATATGTTTGAACAGGTAGATAAATTTAGGTATCTAGGTTCTACGATAACTAGAAAAAACGAAATTGAAGAAGAGATTAAGGTTAGACTGAAGGCGGGGAATGCTTGTTATTTTTCTGTGACAAAACTACTTAGTTCGCGCCTCTTGTCCCGAAACTTAAAAATTAGAATCTATAAAACAATTATCTTGCCTACAGTTCTTTATGGATGCGAAACTTGGCCGCTTACATTAAGGGATGAGCAGCGTCTTAAGGTTTTTGAAAATAAAGTATTGCGTAGAATATTCGGACCGAAGAAGGATGAGTTAACCGGAGAGTTCAGACGGTTACACAACGCCGAATTGCGTGAGATGTATCCGGGTAATATAATTGAGGTAATTTCATCGCGGCGAATCAAATGGGCTTGTAAAGTTGTTGGGCTCAGTAACGAGAGAATTCCTAAAAGGTTAATATTTGCTGTGCCGAATGGTAAGCGTCCGAGGGGAAGACCGAAGCGAAGGTGGGAAGATTGCATTAAAGCCGATCTGAAGGGACTGGGTTTGGACGGCGAACGGTGGAGGGAGGTGTGTAACAAGCGATTGGTGGTGTCGGCATCGAACCTTCGGGTTCGCTAAGCCTTATTATTATTATTATTTTATCACTCTTTAACTGTCCTACATTTACCCCACTTTTAGGAAAACTTTCTTGTTTAATAAGCTTTAAGTCCATATTAATTAAATTGAGGTTCATCACGAAAAAAATTAAGATTCACCTCAAGTTGTGTAAAGAAATGATGTCTTTTTCTATCCAGTCACCTGTGTTTTTTGCAAAAATTAATATAATTAACTGTTGCAAAGCTTTTATTTCCTGTTTTTCCGTTATAGGGCGTATATTGTAATAAAAATAATT
This sequence comes from Nezara viridula, assembly GCA_928085145.1. Taxonomy (NCBI): domain Eukaryota; kingdom Metazoa; phylum Arthropoda; class Insecta; order Hemiptera; family Pentatomidae; genus Nezara; species Nezara viridula. Next base: position 40,070,595 of record OV725079.1, read on the forward strand.
GCCTAAAAACACATTTTCTATATTAAAATAAAAAAATTAAAACTAATGATTTTTCACATAAAGTGCTTATAAAACTGCGTTTTTCTCCATATCTCAGTCATAGAAATTGATAATGTATTTATTAATGACAAACGTAATGTTTCTTACTAAAATTTACGATTAAAATAAAGAAACCTACTCGTTGCTTCAACTATTTTCATGAGTGGGAGGGGTGGCCGAATGGGCTAACGCGAAACAAAAATAGTCATGAGTTCATGGGGCCAAGGCGTCTTTTAAGTCCCCGCCCACACCCTCTGGCCCGGGAAAACCCCGTATAGCCAGCCTTAACGGCGAGGAAGGGGAGGACCCAAAAAAAAATATTTTCATGAAAACATATATATTAGGACTAGAAATTAGGTATGTCACTAAATACGCATACATTTTTCTGTCAGAAATCTTAAAATCAGAAATCTCCTTACGTGAAAAATATTTGAAAAATCATTAGTTTTCATTTTTTTATCTATATTAATAAAATATGTTTTTAAGCAATTATTTTTATTACAATACACGGAAAAACAAGGAATAAAAGCTTTTCAACAGATAATTGTAGTTAAACATTTGTAAAACACAAGTAAAACACTTGTACTTTTAGGTCACTGAATATAAAAGCACGTCATTTCTTTACATAACTTCACAAACAGAACATAGCTTAGTTTAAACGATCAAAAGTCCTCTTTTAATGGTATTGACAATGACAAAGTCCATTTATATTTGAAGTTAAATTTATTTAGTTTATAGTGAAGCAATTGTTAATTAGTTAAATTTAATATTTCTTTAGTAGGCTTTCGATTAAAAAAAAAAAAAAGAGCATGACTCACTTAAAAAAAAAACACTAAACTTGAATTTACTACTTTTCTTCTGAAAATTGGGCCACTGCTTATATGAACTTTTTTGTAGGACTTGAAGTCTACCATCACTCTTATCAAAATTTCCCTCTACTTACGAGACATCCTTAATAATAATTTAGTGGTTATACCGTGGTAAATCGTAATAAATATATTACCAAAAAAAAACCTATATGGACCTACTCCAATGTGCTCACCAGATATTATTAAAAAAATTAAAAGAATATTGACTGCAGCATGCTTTGCTCACTAATGATGAAACCTTAGCTACAGGGTTTATTCAGTTTTCTTCTCTGTGTTTTTATTTTATTTTATCTTTTTAACCTTCTCTTAAAAGACCATCTAGGTGTTCTTTTTTCATTTTAAAATATATGTGTCATTTTAAAAGAGTATATTAAAAAAAAAAAGAAAAAAAATCTTTTAAACGTACCTTGATGCAATGTCGATTGACATTCATACCTTGCAGAGATCATACATTTTTAAATTTATAATTATTTTTTATTTCCAGATGGGCTTAGTAAGGCATACAAGGGTACTTTAACAATATGTAAAACTTTTGGCAGTCGACATAGAGGTGATATAATTTCATGCAAAAATGTTTCTCAATGGTAAAAATACTTATTGTTTATATCTGAGTCCTTGGGGTAAAGGACACAGATATAAACAATAAGTTTATTAAATTTTTTTTTTATTAAATATTTTAGTTGACAAGAGACAAATTTTAATAGGTCAAAGTTTTGGAAAATTGGCTCCCCTGAACAAATAGAAAAATTGACATGGCGTCCTTTACCTCTATAACATGGTTATATTGATATGCTACGTGCTAATATACATTTATAGTAGCTTCAATAAATATAGGAAATTTAGCGGTTAATCAAGTCTCTCCTTCTCCGATTACAATCTCTCCACGAAACTATATCAATCTTAAGACAAATAAAAAGCTGAACATCTCATTTCACATCGTTCGATTATTTCAACTTAGAGCACTTATAATCCTCACGTATTTCAATAATTTGATTCTATTCAATATCCAATTTTACATCTTATGCTATTCTTTATTGATACCGATTTAGTGAATTTAGTAAACGTTTCTTCTTAAATAGGGATTTATCTGTTCCCGTTGATTTGGAGTATTTTTGAAACAAAAATCCTTTTTGTCTTGAATCCTGCTCAAAATTGAATCACAAATCAAACAGCATTTTAGATTCATGATATTCGACGTTCAACAGGGACTTCGAGTTGTTGACCTTATATGTAAAGGTTTAGGTACTGGCGAGGTGCTTTTTAGAAATACGACATAAACGTTTGATAAATAATAGCATATTGAATTCCTTTTTAGGCTTAAGACTTTTGTCTCAACTCCAGCCTGGTTCTTAATTTGTTCTTAATTCCCGAAATATTCTTTCCGAATTGCGGCAGCAGGTATCCGAAACAGTTATTAAAACAAATTTCAGCGAACTCAATGGTTTACGATTTCTTAAACAAATGATTTTACCCAAACTGAATCAATTCGATTTGGTCATGTATATCTGGACAAATACTCGGAAAAATTTAAATAAGTTATTTTATTTAATTAATTACCAAGACAAAATCTAAATATTTAATAAAAAAATTAGGATTACCTATTTCTTGAATTTGTACTATTTATTTCTTAATGATTTATTAAATAAATACATCTAGTAAATTTGGACATAATGGATATAATGACATTAAAACACTTGCTGAATAACTACCCAATGGTAGCACTCTAATGATATGACTATATTAGGAGATTACGGGGCCATCTTCTTTTCAAACGCCTCGGAGGGTTATCAGGAATTGAAGAGGAAGCTAGGTTAGAAACGAGAGGGTTGAGATGATTCTGAAGTTTATTATGGAAGGATGGGTATCTGGATTGGGCCAGATCTGAAACATAAGGAACATTAAGGTCTTTATGGATGGTTTTATTAGTGACAAAGTAAGGAGCATTGAGGATTTTACGAAGGATTTTGGATTGTAAGCATTGGATGCGAGAGGAATTCGATGGTTTATTAGAGCCCCATCGCTCAACTCCGTAAGTCCAAATAGGCCTTATTATAGTCAAGTATATGAGTCTTTTGTAATTAATGGGAAGTTTAGAGCGTTTGTCGAGTAAGTGCTGTAGTAGTCGGAAACGTCGAGCGGTTTCTTGTCGTTTCAGTCTAGTATGAGGATTCCAAGTTAGTTGTTTGTCCAGGTGGAATCGTAGGTATCTGATTTGCTCAACAGGGATAAGTGAAGTATTGTTAAAGGAAATTGTAGGACAGCAGTCGTTGGTTTACGTCGCTCATTAATCTTGAAATTCGAATTCTTATATTGAGAACAAAAATAAAAATCAAAGTTAAGTTTGTTATCTATTTCTTTGAATCTATTTGAATGAAACTCTGATGTTATTTACACCAATCTAACTCAGTTGTACCGCAACTTCGGCAGTTAAGAAAATTAAAGTAAATATTAAAAAACCGAAGATGAAAAAAAAAAAAAATGAAATGAAAAAAGTTTGGTCCTGTTGAGACGTAGGGGAATGTTACTTCCGAGAAGGGGCAAACTGACATAATGGTTTTCCGTGGAGGGGGGGGGGGATGGAGGAGGGGTGAAATATGTATTTCCAGCATTGCTCGGCTTCCAGTCACTGCTGAAGTCGATGAGATTTATTCAGAAACGTACATACCTGTCCAGAAAAATTCTAACCTTTTAGATAGAGGTCTCTGATTCGGAAGTATGTGAATGGTTGTAATTCTTTTAGTTATTAAAAACAAGATCATATATATATGCGGACCAAATACAGTACATCTTACATCAACATTTAAAATTAAATATATATGTACATATATATTTTTTTCCTTTCGATAAAAACTAAAACTTATTTTTTATAATATATATAAATATAATATTAAAAAAAGTTATTAAAAAAAAGAAAGAAAAAATTCTCTTGTCTTCCAATTATGTATTTATATTTATAAGAATATATATCGTGGGGGTATAGCTCAGTGGTAGAGCATTCGACTGCAGATCGAGAGGTCCCCGGTTCAAACCCGGGTGCCCCCTGGAATTAATTTTGGTTAAGAAGTTAATATATTCTTTAAATAGAGATATATTACAACATGTTTTACTAATTTTTCATTTTTATATATAACTTATATAATATATAATGTGATTATGGATCTCTAGTACAAATGGCTAAGAGAGTTAATAACAAATAATTTTCAGCTTTTATCTAAAGAAAAAAATATTTTTATAATATATTTAATGGTATAAATTGCAAATGCTATATACTTAAATTATGAACAGTTTTGAATTTGAATAATAAAATAAATGACTGTTTTATTTACTGGAAATGTTTGTGGTATAAATCAAATATATTATAACATCTGATTGGCTAAATTATGTTGTATACTATAATCTTTTACTGTAATCTTTCTTGAAGTGGCGCATTGTTTTCAGTTGATACGTCTCTTTTGGGGGGTATTGCTGTAAGGTGTGATGTATTTCCTCTGTATATATCTCTGGTATCTTTTGGAATTTCATCAATTGTCTAAGAGCTCAAGAATTAAATAATGATCAACTTTAAGCAACGTGAGAATTAATGTTTTCCAAATGCGAGACCAAGAAGAGTCTTGATCTTGCGCAACAGTATTGCAGTTGCCTATTAACTTATTACTATAGAGATATTACTGTATTTTTTCAGATAGGGGAAAGCTAACTAAGCCGGAAAGAAAAATTGGAAAAGTTAAATGCAAAAGTGTATCGCTTATGCCAATTCTTTACATATATTGATTAAAATTGTCAAGTTTTTTATTTAATTTTTATTCACTAAAACGTTTTTTTGGCAAACAATGGTCTTGGTATTGCAATAGTTAGGCGATCTTGACCGATTTTAGGGAACACTAGTAAGAATAATTCGACTTACTGGTTATGGCCAGAGACCAGAGATATGTCATCTTAATCGACAATACTTTACTATACAATATATTTTAGAAAATAAAAGCATTACAAACATTACAATATTCCGAATCGAAGATTTTATTAACATCTGTATGTTACAATGTTTCTTTCTGGATACGTCTGTATGTTTCTGGAAAGCATGAGTATGTCGTTCATTAAACTGTCTACGACGTTTATTTTAACTTGCGGATACTGGTCGGATTTCAACTTTTTTTTGTTCTAGAGAATCTAATTACCTTTCGAATAATTCTAAACATAATTTGCCGTTATGAGTTATGCCATAACAAGCTTTAAAAAATTGTTTTCTCTAGGATGTATTGTTTAAATGGAAATTAATAGGGTATTAAAGCGAAGACTATGAGCAAGTTGCGTAAAATTCTTTTGCGCTGTTGTCGCACTACGATCTGTAGGAAAATAAGTTTTTTATAAGATTCTTCTGTCTGGGCTGAAAATACGTTCGGACTCAGAGGGCTGTAGACTGAGATTTCTGACCGAGAGAGTTGTCGAAACCGCAGATGGAGAGATTTCGATTATAGGAAGCATATCTGTTTCGAAACTAACCTACAACATAGGAATAATGGTGTATTTATGGAGGAATTGTATTAGATACGTAAAAGGAGCATATAGGACGTTTCGAAAGATTTTGGATTATTAGGACTTGGTAAGATTTGATGGTTTCATGGAGCAGCAAAGCTTAATAATTATAGTATTCGAGATATAAGAGTTTCTTGACAATTATGTCTTAAATGAGGATCTGTCTAGGTTAGAAATTTATTCGACAAGGATTAATGTAAAGATATTATAAGACATGATGTAAGAGTACAGAATAAGGTATAACCTGCATGAGGATGATTTGAGGGAACATGTTAGGATTTATTTAAATTTTCAATTAGTGACACAATTCACCGAGGGCTTTGAAGTGTGGCAGGACAGTTTAGGATGCAGTGGGTGGGTAATTATACACAGATAACACACATGTGACATCAGCAAATTACTGAGAACAATGTTTTTAATTTTTAATCATGAAAAGCCTTCTTTATTACAAAATGTTTATGAATTCGGATGAAAATTGCAGTCTTTGTACCCACCCTTACAGATAGTGGATAGAGCAGGAAGAGACGTTGAGCGCGAGTGTCCGTAGACAGGTGGTTGAGTTTATTCGCCCGACGACAACCTACGTGAGATTTCCTAGCCCCAGAGTTCTTATCTTTTTTCGTGGGTCGATGTCTCCTCTAATGACCGTTGGTACTTAGGACAAGACACTGCGATTATGAAAAATTTCACCTCAATAAATGGAGTTAATTACAGAAGTACGATCAGTTCACACTTACCTCTTCGACATGAAACGCCCTCATATTTATTTGACAATACCTCAAACATATCTTGGACTGATGTTTGACAGAAGAATGATGTAGTAAATCCCGTAAACTTATATTGTGTGTGTACTAGCGGAGTGTAAATCGGTTCATATTTTCTGTTGCAATTTAATTGCATAAATCATTTTATTTTAAAAATAACATGTGTTTTTTTTTATATGGACAAGTTTTTGGATGATTGAATAAATGGATTAAACATTTATTGTGAATTATATTTAAAAATATAAAAGTAACGCTGTGGACATATAGAAAAAAATATACATGCCCCGAAAAAAAAAATTAAACATCCTTGACACGGAAGACTTAACAGAAAACATGAACAAATTTACCAAAGCACACAAAATATAAGATTTATTATATGCTACAAATGAAAAACGTCAAACCTCAGACTACGAAAATTATACTCACTTTTTTCAAGACGTTTACAATTAAACCTAAAACAGAAACTAAACACATTTATCTACGTAAGTCCATATGGACATACTCTGCAAAGATATACGGAACAGCCAAGACTACCCACTTACTGAAACTACAAACCTTTCAATTAAAATTGTTCAGGAGTATAATAAAGCCCCATGATACGTCACAAACATTAATTTACATAAAGATCTCCACATGCCAACAGTCAATGACCTCAAGGCGACACTCTACAAAAGATTTTACGATAACTTACATGGATATACTAACACACTCATACCAGATATGGTTACTATTACCATGCCCGAAAACACGTTTAGGAGTATCAAAAGAAGCTGGATGAGGGATCTCCTCGCTTAGTACAGTATACTAAAATCAAGATAGGAAGGGATGCCGTTGGCAACTCTTCTTTCTTGCTCTGATCGATGCTCTTACTAGTATTCTTCTCTACAGCAGACTCACTGTTTGTCAGTACTTCTGGCAGGTGTCAGTGAAGAAATTAAGTTAAAAAAATCAACAACTTTAAATCGATAAATCTATATAACAACTTGACGGCCGAAACCGATATTACAAAAAAAAAAAGAGAGATATATCTACAAGGAGAGAGCCCCCTCTCAGATTATCATTTATGAAATCGTCATAAAGATTATTTTATGTTTTTTGGAATCACTGAAATAATGTTAGTAATAAATTTTTGTTATATATTTTAATGACTTAAAAGAATTATCCTTAATACCTCAGTAATTTGGTTTAGTTATTTATTTTTATTGAATACTCAATTTCAGTTGTGGTATAATATTGAGGAGAGAGATGGCCCGAAAGTGGCGGTTATTAAAAAAAACCTAAAATAATAAAAATTATTATGAAAATTTTATGATTCCCTATTTCTATAAAATGAATATGTTAGAGAGAAATTATTAAGTTTTATGGCTAAATCTAAAACTATCTTTTATTTAAAAGGTAATATACCTAAAGCAGTAAACATTCCTGAACAAAAAAGTTGTTCTGCGTTAATCTTTATAATAATTATTGTTATTTCTATTTTTTTACCAAAGAAAAGTCTCTTCCTTTCTTCTCCAGTCTAAAGATGGCTTCAAAGATTTTTTTTTTACAGGTAACTTAATCAAAGAAATCTTTACATTTTTATGGATAGTTTAAAACGATGGTTTCAGAAAAATAATAATCATAAATTTACTTTGAGTTTTTTTTTTTTTTTTTTTTCAAATTCCTATCACAACCAAGAAAAGTATGTATGTTGAAAGTTTTCGATGTGCAGCAAAGCTTTACGTTTCTTAGGCACCTGAGATCTTAATGAGATGAGATTACCTTAAAGAGATTATACATGGATTTGTATATATTTAATTGACAAATATTAATAAAAAATGAGACACATATGCATGCATATTTATAAATTTTAGAAACGTTTATCTTGTTATCTGTATGCTATGAAAAACAAAAATTAAGGGGGCACCCGGGTTTGAACCGGGGACCTCTCGATCTGCAGTCGAATGCTCTACCACTGAGCTATACCCCCACGAAGGATAAAAAACCAAGAATATAAAAGATGTATTGACAAACACCTGCTGTCAATCCTAAAGTTTAATTTAGAGAAGCAAGAGGTTCTTAACCTTTTTATAACGGCGGAACACTTCCGGCAGTAGTCAGGAATGACGGAACACGACGATGTGAGGGATTTATATTTACATACACTCATACATTATAAATATAATTTGTGTATAGAAAAATGTAAAAAAATTAAAATGAATAAAAATATGGATTTCTTTGTCGATAGAGTCACATGGTTGTTGATTTTAGTGAGATATTAGAGCTGTACGAGTTACATATAACTGCAATATTTGGTAATGGATAAATGCTACACTCATTTCATCTTCCAAATAAGGTATATAAATTTTCTCTATAATTAGATTTTATGTCGACCAACTACTGCCAGATGTGACCGCCGCCACAATAAGTTTAGAAACCACTGCTTCAGTAAATCAAACAGTAGGTGTTTGATTTTTTATATCCTTGGTTTTTAAATCATTGTGGGGGTATAGCTCAGTGGTAGAGCATTCGACTGCAGATCGAGAGGTCCCCGGTTCAAACCCGGGTGCCCCCTTAATTTTTGCTTTCGGAATAAACAAATAACAGCTCAAAAATTTCTAAAATTTAGGTGAGGATATATTTTTTATTTATATTTGATAATTAAATATATGCATATGCATGTATATTTACATTTTATTAATTTTAATGTTCGTGTTTACAGCAATTAAAGACAGAATGCTTCATATAGAAGTTGTAAAGATGAAACAAAATTTATAAGGATTATTCTTATTAATTATTAGGATTTCCAGTCAAAATTTTAAAATTTCCAGTAATTTTTTTTTTTTTAACCTTATTCTTCAACTCACACCTGTTAGAAGTTCCGACAATCAGCGAGTGTGATGTCAAGATGTAGAGATTGGTCTTGGAATAGGCGTGAGGGAGAGGAGTACCCAGTGGCGTCCTTCCTGTCATGAGCGTAATATTTATAGTTAGTGGAGGAGATCCCTCATCCAGCTTCTTTTAAGCCTCCTTCGGGTGCTATCGGGCATGTTAGTTGTGGCCATGCCTCGAATCAAAGAGTTTGTATGTCCGTGTATGTTATTATGAAATCTTTTGTAGTATGTTCGTATGTGGTCGTTAACTGTTGACATCTGTAAGTCTTTATGTAGAGTAATGTCACTGACGTACCAGGGAACTTTGGTAGAGAAAAATCTGTCAGAAAGAAAAGATTGAAGAATAAGATAGTAGGTTGGAGGGAGTATAGTCTTAAGTTTGAAAAGAAGTCCCTGATGCCAGACTCTATCGAACGCTTGAGCAACATCCAGAAATACTCCTGTTGCATATAATCTGTGCTCTAGTGCTGTCGCAATGTAGTCTGTCACTCGGTGTAGCTGGTGTGAACGAAATCCAAACTGATGTTCAGGTATTATGTTTTCAGTAGTCAGTACGTCAAGAAGTCGTTTGTAGAGAAGTTTCTGAAAGATTTTAGAGCATAATGGGAGCAACCTGATGTGTCTGTACGATGAAGGAAAGTCAGTGTTTTTGTTAGGTTTGTGAATCATTTTTATGAATGAATATTTCCATTGTAAGGGGAATTTAGTCGTTCTGAGTATTGCATTATAAATTGATGTTAGGTATACTAGAGGTTTCCTTGGCATTTTCTGGAGCACTTGAGCATTTATCAGATCATGACCGGGAGCTTTCTTTTTAGGTAACTGTCTGATTTGTTCTGCAACTTGAGTGGGAGTGAAGCAAAGTGGAGGTAATGACAGTTGTAAAGGAATGTCTAAAGTGTTTTGTACATGTCTTTCGTGATCAGTATTAGAGAAGTCAGTATGTGGTGTGAAAACAGAAAGATGGTTGGCAAAGAGCTCAGATTTTTGAAGGTCTGACACAGCCCAGGAACCATCTACGTTTCGGAATGGTGCTGACACCTCACGATGCTTTACAAGCTTCTTAGTCTGTCTCCATAAGCTTCCATCATCAGTCGAAAGATTTTTGAGGTAATTGTCGTAGATCGTTATTTTAAAATTCTGAATCTGTCGTTTAAGTTCATTGTTAAGTCAATTGAAAGTCCGTTTGTCAGATGGAAGTCGACCAGTCTGCCACACTTTGAGCGCTCTTCTCTTTGCTCTGATCAGGTCTCTAATGTACTGCGGATAGATTGGAAGAGACGTATTTCTGCTGGGTCTTGGTACAGATGATGACAATACAGCCTGTTGAAAGCTGACTGAGAATTTTTCAACAGCTTTTTAAGTCAAAATTTTAAATAAAAATTCTTGACTGTGAATCCTGACAATTTTGTTTCATCCTATAGAAGTTGTTCTTTACTGTTTAATGATCAAAAGTCGATATTTTTGTAACCCTCCAAAACTCTTTAAAAGTCTAATCAAACGTTTTAATTTTTAAAGCAATCATAATTTTTCTTAATATATTGCTTTCTCACTACCGACGGTAGGGAAGTATTGTATTCGTGGGAGAGCTTAAAAACAATTTTGTCCTCAGAATCAAAAATTTTCACTCGCGTTTTACGTTTCAGACATCAAGAATGAAATTTGGTTCGGTTTCTGTTTGTCTGTCTTTTTCTGTGTCTGTCTGTAGACAAATCGATGTAAGGAGCATATCACCTACTACCGTTTATCCAATTTTCAAGAAATTTTCAGGAATTGTGCGGGTTGGTGTCTAGATGGTCCCATATCAATTTTAATGAATTCTAACCAGAACTTCCGCAACGCATTCCGCAAACGCATGTTTGTAGATATGCCAATATTTTAGAAACAGATCGTTCGATTTGGCTCAAAGATGATAAAAGGTAGGTATTTGTGAAAACAAAATGTAGGATCAATTTGATTGACACATTGCTTTCTCTTATGTATGAGCAAACGTGTTTTCTATAAATATCTCCGTAGTTTTTGATTTATTTCAGTTTTCCAATAACTGCAAATTTGTCCTTGACCGGACACCAACAAACCAGCTGCCTACGCTAATCCGAGCTCTGCAAAGTGAGCGTTGATCGATTTTAGGAAAACATTTTCTAATGCCTACTTGTTGATACACAAACAACCAATGGTGCAGAAGTGGGTGGTTTAGTGTACATAACGTATAAATATTTTTCCAATAAAAATGCAGCTTCTAATGTATTTATCGCTTGAAATACCATCGCTATTGCAATTGAAGGTTTATTATCCATGCGAATTTCTTATTTCTTATTATTTCATACCATTTACAAAGGAAAACTGAAATATTTCTAAGAACTTTTGAAATCTACAAAATCAGTTGGGGGTATAGCTCAGTGGTAGAGCATTCGACTGCAGATCGAGAGGTCCCCGGTTCAAACCCGGGTGCCCCCTTAAATTTTGTTATTTAATTAAATTAGTTTTTTAATTCTTGAATTTAAAACCTGAAATTCATTAGATTTAAAATGTACTCTTTTTTTTTTATACAATTAATAGGATTTCAGCGTTATAGAATGATCAATATGTATGTTAATTAAATTACTAAGTTTTATTATTATTTTTTAAGATGGAGGAAAGATATTTAAAATCCATGTTTTTACTAATAAAATTGCCTAATTTTGTATTACAACTCTTTATAATACAATTGTAAATATATCAATGTAAAATGTCTATGTACATCGTTAACCTGATAGACACATTGTTAGGTTTTTATATTTGTAAGACTTCGTTTGATTTGAGGTAAGAGTGAAAAAGATAATTAGTAAGATAAAAATGAAAAATAAATTGTTGTTCATTTTTCATTATTACGTATCAATAGTATATAAAATAATTTGAAAACATCACTTCATAAATTGAAGTTATCAACAAACTTTTTCAAAATAACACATAGTTGATTATAGTTCTTACAGGTATAATAAAAAAAAAAAATAAAAATAATAAAAAAACATTGAATGTTAATAGTTAGTAAAAAATACCAACTAAAGTTTACGCTAATCTGAAGTACATTTTGATTCCTTATTTATCATTAAAATAACTTTCTAAATCCATGTTCGTTGAAATTAAAAGACATTTAACGTTATATACGTGTACTAAATTATGTCCCTATATATACATTCATTAATTTAGGTATTTTTTTTCTGGACCTGGTTTAGTGAAGAACGTGTAGTGGGGTTTTCAGTTAAGCAGTACACATATTCGTCCGCATGACGAAAATTCCTGATTTCACAAACCATCACCAATATCTAAATGACGAAAAATCGTCATTTGTATATTACAGAATAGAATTGATTTTTATTCTTTTAATTGTAATTAAATAAAATTCTAGACCAAACTGAGATAAAGAGATGCCGGCATATTGTGAATGGCGATACAAAAAAATTACCGAACGAATATATGTTTAGTTCTTAATCAGAGCATTTTGTCGCCACTTGCACAAAGCGAAAACTAAACTATTATCAATTATTTAGTGACAGACTTGATGCTTAAACTAATAAGAAAACGTCTAATCCTTTTGTTGAAAACAATGCCGCATTTCTTCAAGTTGAAACGGACAAAAATGACATAGTATTAATATATATTGGGGACCGAAAAGAGTCAACCCTAAATTACATTTGTATAAGTGTTTATAGATTTGTTTTACTAATATTGATTACTTCAAACCATATTCGTATTCAACAGTAATTTTTACTTGTTTTATTATTTCAACTTCATCAAAAGACAAACGTTTTCTAATCAGCAGATTGCTAATCGAGAGAACGCCAAGTTGCTAAGATGTATATTAAACAAAGCAGTAAACAATCAATTATGGACAAGAGAGGACAGGCTCCATGGAGGAAGCATTAGTTAATTTGGTGGTGGTGGGAAGGGGTGAGAGGAGGGGGGGGGAGTTGAACCAATGGCAGACCGGGAAAGGGTTAGGCCTCATTATTAGATTAGTGTCCAGGAGCAATGTGGGAAATTAGTTACAGTCCTCTATCAACATTCGGCAACTGGTGAATTTAACACCCAACTTGTTAAATTAATAATCGGAAACCGAGAACCCTATCGGCTCCTACCCGGCTATCTGGCTAATGGAGTCTGCTTTCCCCAAGTGGAAATTCATTATTGGTCCATTGTTTGAGTTCTTAGGCTCTGGAAAGCATGGAGTGGTTTTGAACTAATGAATTATTACAAAAAAATACAAACTCTGGTATGGTGGGTTTCCCTTTAGGTTATGGAGTAACTAATAATTCAGTCAGTTCAACAGAAAAAGAAAATGAATTAAAACATTATTTCATAAAAGAGGATTACCTAAAATATTTTAAAATATATGGTGGTAAGTTTCCTTAGATCTGATCTATCTTATTACTTCACATCAGCTTACGCCTAGAATGGTGAATAGGAAATGAAATCATAATAATAAAAACCTGAGTGAGCCCGAAGCTTTCAACGTCGATACCGCCAACCTATGAACTCAAATTATATACACCAAACTTGCTTCGGTTGAATATTCATACTGGCTTTAATGAATAGATCTTGTTAATATAGAGAACTATTTCTTTATAGATGCTATTTAAAAATCAACTGAAATATATATATATATATATATATATATATATATATATATATATATATATATATATATACATATACAGTGGAGTTTATTGGGGATACGATGATGGATGAAATCCAGAAACAAATTAGAATTTTTATTCTTTGAATGCTGACAATCTACCCATAATTGTTGCACTAACTGAGAATATTCAGCACTCGTAGTCCTGATGAAGTACTCAAATTTGGGCAAAAACGTTTTCACACGATAACGTTAAACTTATTTATTTTAGTTTAGATGTAGAAATACGCTCAAAATTGTATAGCTATTATATTTTATTTTATGTAAATTATTGATTTTAGTAATATGAATTATGACATTGTATTGTGGTAGATGATTCGATTCTCAAAGAAACAAATCCTAGAAATAGTCCTCCTTAATCATAAATACAAAAATAGCAATAAGATCATTTCATTTCCTAGATGGGACTAATATTAGCTAGTTCCATTCGTCAAATCATGATCTGATCGCGTGAAATGCTCCTGGCCTGGTTCTGGGTCCATCAATCAGATAGATAGCCTCTTTTGGACTTCCGTTGTATTACAACACCTTTCTTGTTTCAATATGTTAATTATACCGACGATAATAATAAACAACTCGTATCGAAATATCCGGTATCTATATCAAAAACAATGAACCTACAATTATAATACATGGCGTAGGTTTATTGCAAAAATTCATTAAGTGACATTTCATAACAGTAAATCACTAAGTAGTCTTTAACAATACTCCATTTACCCCTAACTAGCAAATCCGTTACTTAAGACTACGTCTTAATAAACATCTTACTTGGAATCTTTTAAGTAAATCTAGAACCTCGAAGTTGCTCCTACGTTTCTATGCTCCTCACATTTTCTGAGTGAATTGCCCGATCACATTCTTTCAGAGGAATCTATTATTTTATTCGATTCTCTATTCAACTGCCTTTCTCTAGTAAATGTTAGTTACGGTATCGATCATCAGTGTTGGCTAAAATTTATTGTTGTATCTCTACGTTATGAATTAATTTAGTATTTTTTACTGGATATGAATCTATCAGTCTTTAAGAAACCTGTTTTTCTTCGTGGTTAAAACTGGATCTAGATAAATTTATCTTGCAGTACAAAACAAACTGCATCTTCTCCACACGTCTGATTTGGATACAATAGAACTAGGTAGGAAGCCAGGGTGGCTGACATAGGAACGAAAAGCTATTGGGTCACTATTAGGAACCTGTAAAAGAGAGGAAGGAAACATCAAAGGGGGTTGGCTTTATAGTCCCGACAAAGAGTATTCTTCTTGTTGGAGATAGTGTTCTCGCTGCCCCATCAGTTCCTATCTACTTGCTTCTTTCAGGAGGGGAGACAGAGGTAGTTTTTATTTTTATTGGGAGGAGGAGGGAGGCAGTTTAAGGGTGACCACAGAATTCGGGAGAAATATTACCATGGGACAATACTTAATGAATAATTATACATTTATGGCTACTGTTACTAATAAATATATTTTGATAAGTTATATTTTATTTCTGATTATTTTAGGAGAAAAAAAATCCCTTCTCATGAATCCGCCACTACCCAGGCTAGAATATCTGCAACGATTTATTTTTTCTTTCCTTCCTTGCCTTTTCAGCTATACAGAGATTTATCCGAGGCCAGTGGACAGGGTGAAGAATTAATACCGGAATTAAAAGTTCCTCCGGCACATGGATTCGAACTCGTAATCTTCGATTTATCAGGTTGCCAGGCAACGCATATTTTGTACATATGTTTGCCCGCTTAGTCACCCTAGCCCTCCATTTCTTACTTAATTTTTACTTACATTATGTGATCGCATGATTTATATAATTTATTTCTTTTAATCTTATATTCCATTTGCATCAAAGCTGTGGTGTATGTAGCAAATTTGATGTACTGATTTTTATCTGCGAATTTCCTTGATATTTTTTTTATTATTGAAGAAGTATGTCACCTGGCCATTTTTTGTAAATCAGCAGGTATCAGTGAGGTATGAATTGAATGAACTAGTGTATTGAAGTTATTTCGAGTTGAAGATTTAAATAATAAACTAAATTTCAGTATGTTCCTCAATAATGTAAGAAACAATAGATACACCGATTACCGCTCTGGGGATGTAATCTCTATCCGTCTTACTTTTTATTTTAGCCTCATCCAAAGATCTACAAATCCAAGATCATCAATTACAAACCAAAATTTTATTTTTTTATTTTTATTTATTTCTGATTCTTCTTCGAATTTTAAGTCAATACCAAAAGGCCGTACTACGAAAACTTGCAAGTATCACTGAGAGACCTTGAGTGATTCGCAATAATTTGAGCTGAAAATACAAAAAAGTTATTTTATAAAATGTGTTTTTTGAAACTACGTAACGATTTTATTAGCTAAGATCTCGAACGATTTTGTTGTCTGATAGCTCAAATTATTAAATGAGGTCTGGTGAATGTTTTATTAATTTGAGCTCATAAGACTATAAAGATATTTTAACTTAGTAAACTGGCGGTTCCATGGGAAGACAGAATTGTGGCTTTGAGCTTTCGGGCTGTGACCTCCCAAAATGGAAAAATGCACATATTTTTTTACTAGTCCATTGTGGACATCTAATATTATTTGTTTCTGTGAGTGGCCTGAGTTAAATATTTCAACAACTATAATACGTGATTTTTAAAAGTTATTTATTTATTAATTTTTGTTTTGTTTTTTCGTTGCTTCTACCCTGCAGAATTATTGGCAATACCTTGTACTTACACTGTGTTATATAGTTTTATTATTTTTAAAAATTCAAAGTTTTCTTTTTTTTTAGGATTTGTGCCAAATCCAAGTCCAACTCACACTGCTCAATCCTTAATCGGCAAAGGGCACTTTCTGCTTTCCTGGGGAGTCTGTTAGAAGTTTTCGATTTGGAACAGTATCTTTTTATATCCTTCAATTAGATTCTTTTAGTTGCCTTCTGTTCTACCACATTTTTTAAATATTGGAAAAAAATACCAATCCATTCCCAATAAAAGCCTGGATGATTTGTTAAAAGTTGAAAAACGTTAATTAAAAAATATTTTTTCTACTTTGGTACTGTTCAAGTTTTTAGTTATTTATTTTTATTTTTAATTCTTAAGTGAGATGTACTTTTTTATAGTGAGATGTGTTTCTTTATATTAGTACTAATAATATATATATTATTGAAATTTTGTTTATTAAGGATTTTTTCAATCTTTTTTATCTCATTAACAGCTGTTATTACTTGCATGGAGTTCCACATTTTTGTCACAGGGTACGACCGAGAAATTCACTAGCATGAACGAAGGGTTTCGTAAGTTACAATGCTATTATTTATATGAGAAGGAGTTAGTTGAGGGTGCGGTCAAATAATTAAAAAAAAATTAAAATATATAAATAATTTTAATTTTTGCCGACGTTTCGACCCACTTTGCAGGTCGTCTTCAGGGCGTTGGATGTGGCACTGCGGGAGGCAGTTGTACAATTACATTGATGTACAAGAGGCAGTTGTTGTCGCAATTATAACTTTGCGGCAGGCTATTATTTATAATTCATATTTTTTATTTTCGTTAAAAAAACATTGGTTTAAGTTCAATTATAAAATATGGTTGTCGCAAAATTAATCTAAGGATCATTCGG
This sequence comes from Nezara viridula, assembly GCA_928085145.1. Taxonomy (NCBI): domain Eukaryota; kingdom Metazoa; phylum Arthropoda; class Insecta; order Hemiptera; family Pentatomidae; genus Nezara; species Nezara viridula. The sequence continues at coordinate 40,087,953 of OV725079.1, forward strand.
GAGTTTCAACGATACATCTGAATACAATGAAAATTTCATTTTTGCCACCACAGCCAATCATTTATGATCATTTTTTTTTCTCACAAATTGAGCATAAATATTCAAGTTGGAACATTCTTTCTTTTTTTGCTAAGGAGTCACTTGGAATTATAAAGTGAAACCCGAATAAGTTTTCTACGGACGAGATTGAGTTTTCGCAGAAGGGAAAAATGTTTTTCCGGAATCGAACTGATTTGAAGGAGGGTGGTCTCCATTATTAAGGAATGATCCTGGAAGCCAGTGGGGCAGAGCCCCTCATAACTCGGCCCCATAGCGGTGTGCGCTTTAAAAATGTATGTGAAGGAATGGGGGTAAAAAGGTCCCGCACTACGCGTCTAAAATACATAAAACCTTGGAGGATGCGTAGATGCTAGCAATGTATGGTATTATATTGACGTCGGCTCTGGGACTTTGGTTCGATCCTAATATATATATTGTAATAATAATATAATATATTGCAAATAGTATGAATGAGCTACTCTTCTATCACTATTACTATTGCCATTAGATGTGACAGATTGTAACATTTTTCAACAAAGATTTGAAAAAAAAAATAAGAAAAAATTTCCTTATTGAAAATTGAATTTGCTCTTGTTCCTGTTGTGTGAGTTTTCCTTGTTTTCTTCATTTCATATTTTCTTGATTAAATTGTATTTATAACCTCATCATCAATTACGTTCGATTAACAAATCGAATGCTTTGAATTATGGACTTCATTTAATGACCACATTGTTCAGCTGTATTTTGCAAATTATATCAAAACCACATTCATCCTCGGCCTAATTTTCTTCGAATTGGTTATTAGGTGATACGGTTGCGTTCATTAGCTATATTAATTTCTCATTGTGATTCTTGTTTGTTTTTTAAATATATTTTTTAAATATACTAGTGCGATTATTAATGCTTTCGTTACGGCAGTACCACATAGAAGATCCTGAAGAAGACCTACAACATAGGCCGAAACGTTGCATAATTAAAAAAAAATACTATTATATAATATTATATTTTATATATTGACCGCACCCCCGAGTAACTTCTTCTGAAAATAGAACTTACGATCAACCATTTTCACACAATTATGATTCCTTACCACATCGGTGAAAATATATAAAAGCTGTTTGCTAATATTGGCCTGCTTAATCACTAACAGATCCAAGATTTAATTTTTTTTTTTGAGGGTGTGCTTTAACACGAAAGTTTTTTTATTTTATACATATACAACGGTTATTACTTTGGGAAAAAGAAAAAAAAGCTAATAACCTATATGGAATTGTGTTTAAATAATTCTTGAAGTTCTATTAAATATAATTATAAGGGCAACAATACTATTAGAGATAAGTTTTCCTTCCTCCGTAGTGCTGAATTATATATATTTGTTTTCAGTGTTAACAGATAAAGACAATAAGCTCGATTGCTTCACTTGATGAAAATTTTTCCAATTTTCATTAAAACCGAGATGAAAGAGATCCGTTTTCCAATGGAATCCATGATAAACTTTACAACGTTAAATATCAGCACCAAATCGTCCTATTACAATGATTTTTTTAAAGTGAGTTTTGTCGACATTAAAAATACCAAAAAAAAAAAAAAAAACATACACATACTCTTACAAAATTTTGCATTCCTCGTAAATTGTTCCCAACTTTTTTTCAGTGAAGTATAATATACACACATATTTAAAAGGATTTGATAACAGGACTGTAAGTGAGTTTTATTAAAATAATTACAGCCGGTTAGTCACAACGACAGAGATTTTTAGGCCGCCATTTCGAAATGAAATGTCTGATGGAATTGTCGAGCTCTGAGGATCAACCACGGTTGACCTCTGTTATTAATATAAAATCTAAAAACAATCAATTTTTCTGAATTCGATTTTCGGGTTCTACGTTTTTTGAAACGTATTGTTGCTGCAACATTGAAATTTGTTTTATTTTTTGTAATTTTAAAAGTTTTTTCATCTAATTTATTGCGATGTAACAATTATATTTATTCAATTAAAAATTAAGCAAATTTATCATTATATGGAAGTTAAGCAGACGGGATTTATTTCAGCTCTCCTTACTCGGGCTGCTAATCTAGACCAGTAGTACGTCTATGTATCCAGGTACAACTCTCATTTCCATACCCTCTCGGTTCTACATGTCTACATTTCAGCCGAATCATTTTCAAATAAATCTCAAAATTCATGATTTAATTTCAAGAAATTAACATTTCTTCTTTATTTTAATTTTTCTGTTTTGTGCAAGAATATTTTTATTTCATATTTTATATATATATATATATATATATATATATATATATATATAACCTTTAGTTTATCGAACAGACAGTGATTTTATTTTTTGTACATTCAAAACTTAAAATTTTCTTTTATTCATTGTTAAAGCCCTTTGTGTTATTTTTTTGAACTTTTAAATATTTTACTTTCACTTACGTATGTATATAATGTATAGTAAGGGTAAGTATTCGCGAAAATTTTTGAACCTGAGTTTTCAACGGAAATACACGTTTTGGGGTACCCTGATCCCTAATAACCAAGTCCCGAAAAATGGTCTGTGTGTAAATCTTTTAATTTTGTTTAAGTAAACTTTAGAATGGAAGATAACAGGTTAGTAACTATCCTACGACCCATAATCATGTATTGGCTAAATATTCAGATATACTTTCAAACCTCTGTTGGCAAACAGGACAGAATGAATAACTCCAATTTCAACGTTCTTAATTTTTAATTTCATTGATGTTTCTAGTGGTAAAATTTATACCTTTATTCACAGTTCTATATTTCAACACTGCAATCACCTACTCCGGAATCAACTTACTCATTTTCTGTATAGATAACTTTTTCAACTAAAAATATCTCTAAGATGACATTACTAAAAACTGTTGAAATAGGACTTAGTCATTCTGTCAACTGAAAGGCTCAGAGACTGAAGTTGTGTTGTTATAGAAGTAGATGGAGTGACTAGATTTTTATTGCCTACCATCGATATTATAAATAAACTTTTTGTAATTATAATGACCGTAATGATTGGTTACCTGTAAGCTTTAAGGTTAAGCTCCGTTTAATATGCACTTCAAACATTTTACAATAGCCCCAGCATTGTCAGAAAATAATTTCTATTCCAAGTAGAGCGGTAAGTGAAAGTTGTGTGTTGCACGCACCAGGTTTTTTTCACTCTTATATTACCACTGCCATTTTACGTTTATATGTATTATTACTTGGCTGAATATAGGTGACTATTTTATTTCAACTTATATTTTTATCTTTATTTATAAAGTTTAAAGGTAGACTAACTACTTTGTTTTCTTGGTCGATCACAAAGATTTATTATTGAAAATAATAAACCAAAAAAACAAGAATTTTCCAAAAAAAAATATTATTAAAAGTTGTCATGCTGGGGTTAGTCATTCTGTCAAGTAAAAGGCTGAAATACAAGTTTAGATAGGAAATCAGTTTTATTGATAACCCTGCAGGTGATAGTAGAGCTCGGAGGAGCTTCGTTGAAAGGGACCTTCAACTACAATTAGCCCTTAATAACCCCCTTCCATCCCCCGGTCAACTTACCATCCTTCCCAAACTTGTCACTCTGTGTCCCCTGCCCAGAACAACTTTTCAACTAAATATTGTATTAATGGTAGGCTGATAGGAACATCGTCCGATGGGGTGACCCCTATAAAGGCCAGTCTCCAGCAGAATTTTCTCGAACAAATTTTTAGGATCACTTTGTTCTTGGATACTGTCCCTGGAGCGGAAGGATCCCGTCAAGGAACAAGGGAGTAATTAATGCCTGTCTAAAAAATATTTTCCACTTTATAAGGAAAGTTCAGTTGTCTACCTGTCAGTGACTAGTTATTTGATGATAAAGTTCAAGTCATAACTTTTTCCTCCTTCCAGCTTCCTTAGTTCGGTATTTTGTTTTTTTTTTTAAAAAGAAAAGATAGTTAAATAGTTATTTAAATCAAAATATACTAAGTTATTTTCGGAAGATCCCAAAACAGTAATTTTAAACTCTCAGCTCGCAGTTTATGACTTACAAGCCAATTTTGCCAATTTTGATAAATGTGAAGAATTCTCATTTCTGTGCTGCATTCCATGTTATTAGCAACAAAACAATCTGGAATTTACTCATCTCACCTCAACTGGTCAAACGATAGAGACGAATAAGAGAGTTTGAGCTCTAACAACTGACTATTTATAAGGGGATGATTGAAATTTCAAATTATTGTACTAAATTGGAACATTATCATTATAATATAATAAAATATTATATAGAAAACAATTAAGCAACACGATGATGCGTACGATAACCACCCGCCTACTTTACAGACTACTCAATAAAGGACTAGGAAGCCTCTTTATAGAGGCAGAGTGTACCCCAGAAAAGTCTCTCTCATACAGATGAGCTAAAACTGAAATACATTTTCTTTTATAGTTAAAATTACCTTACCACTTATCTAAGCCATTACTGTTTTTTGTTTCATAGGAATACCTTTAATATGAAGTTTTTCCCAACAATCACTTATATACAGACGATCTAAAAATTTACTTATCGTTCCAACCATTTGAGATGCTCGAGGCTATCCGAAAACTACAAGAGGATATTGACTGTATCCATAAGTTGTCGAAAAAAATAAGCTAAAGCTGAACGCAGACAAAAATAAGGCAATCCTCATCGGCTCCAAGCACCTCATTAGTTCCCTTTCTTTCTCTCCTTTACATTTCCTAAATAACCGTCCCATCCATTTCTTTCCGACATTCAAAAACCTCGGAGCGATCTTTGATCAGCTCTTTTGGAACTAGCACATTTCTCAGATTACCCGTAAATCCATAACTATCCATAAACAATTCCTTATATTCCAGACAGCTCCTGGTAACATCCCTTGTTTTTCCTCACTTCGACTATGGTTGTGTATGGGTGATCCAGTCGTCCACAGGACTGGAGGCGAGACTGAATATAATTATGAATTGCTTCATAAGATTCATCTTTGGGATTCCCAAGCGTTCTCATATTTCTTGTTGGTACACCGAGTTGAAGTGACTTTATCCCACTTCCCGACGGCAACCCTCCCTACATCTTAGAACTCCTTACTTTACGCTCCTTTATCCACTCTCTCAACACAAGTTCTCAACCTATAGATTTATAGATCCTCTCCCATAAAACTACTTCCTTCAGTAAATACTTCTTCATTCGTGCTACTTCTTTCTGGAACTCCTTACCCATATGCATACGTCAAACCACGCCCATAAACTCCTTGAAACAACTTCTATGCCTCCAATATACGATACAAATTTAAACATCCACAAGGTTGTAAAAATTTCTGGATTATATAATTACGTTGGTCACTAGTGGTTAATTGACAGAAGTTGTTTTTAATTCCATTTTTTATTTTGTTTAATTCTATTTTGCTTATGATGACTATTTTAATCTTTCGATCCTTAATGTCCTGTTGATCGCCACAAAAAAATCTATTTCTACTGCAATGAATTGTTTTCTTTAGTTGTGCTGGGAGATCATATCTTTGATCCATATATCTTTACACTTTCCAACAATGGTTTGTAGATCTCTTTTTTTTTTTTCATTTTTCTTCATTGAAAGTTCATTGATGAAACAAGAATTTCATATAATAAAATGTATTTTCACAATATAGAAAAATATATTAATTCATATTTATATTAATCCTTTACCAGTATCGTCGATTAAGAGCTTTAGTTCTCCACCCTGCTACGTTCATTATTTTGAGGACAACTAGTCCTCTGTCGAGCCAAAAAATACTTAGCTAGCACTTTTTTGGATACATTTTTTAGGCTTTCGATTATCACTCATCCAATATAAATAGTTAGTCCACTTCGCTGACAGGGATATAATTATATGTAACATCAAAGTACTAAAAAGGATAAAACTTTTTATTGAATACAAACAATATTATACATTCACATGTATTTAATCTAGGTCTTGAATACATAAAATTTTAAACAACAAAATTATATATTCCATTATATGTTGAAAAACAATATGTTGCTCAGAGTGACCCATCGGAAAGTCTTTACACAATAACGAATGCTTCTATAGCAGACCAGAGACAACGTGGAAGGTCAAAAGACGATAGACGAATCAAAACAATGCAATAGAGTTACATGCAGATAACTGGAAAGATTTATGCCATGATAGGCAGAGGTGAAGAACGCCGATTAAGGCGACCATTCACCTACAAGGCCTGTAATTAAAACATTAAAAAAAGTTATAATTTACAGGAAAATCTTTCGGGAACAGCTTCAATTGTCTTTTAGCTTTGTTCTATTTTTCTCTCTTTGAATTTATTGAACACTATCAAACTTAAAAACATGTTTGAATTAATGCATTTAACATTAAACATCAACAAGTATTGAAAATTATATTTTGGTAGTCACGAGATAAAGTGCATTGAAAACTATTTAATCCATTTTTGTAACGTCGTGAACAGTCACGCTATGACACTCATTGGAATTTTAACAATTTCAAATATTCGTACTGGAACAGAGCCTACCCCACTAATCGTAGAAATTACCTTTTAAAATCCGTTTTCGATTTCATTTCGGTTAACCGGAGCGAATAAGCGAGCTGAGTAGAAGAGATATCGACGAGGTGGGAAGGAACTCCCTGATATACAGCCATTAACCAGAATCGATTCCTGCTATTTATTGGATTTGCCTGCCTGAGGCTCGAAGACGTCCTGAAAGACTCCCCGCCAGTGTCGACTAAAAACTCGATAAAGTCTAATCGAATTTGAGGGCGTTGAGCCCACACTAATGAATCTGATACAGGACAAAGTGCTTTTTACTTCCCACCCTCCATCCCCTCCCAGCCCTTGAATATAGGCAAGCCATGTCGACCTTTTGCCGAGTGATTCCTTTTCCGACCTTGAGGGACGGTGCGAGAGAGGGTTTCTTCTTTCAAGAACCACCATTCAAAATTGAAGTCCTTGGTGACTTACGTTTACGTCGTTTACTCGAAACGCTTTTCTACCCTCTTGTATTCATCCCAGAAATTGAGACAACTGATTATTCTTAGCAAGATAATTACTTATCCGGAACTAGCTATCTTTTAAGTTTCATCGAACTGATGTCCTATTTCTCACTACCCTGCCAATAACACATAGTCAACGTCCCAGCATATCCAGATTCTAAAATGTTTACGATCGCAATACTTTCTCTAACTACATATATTATATATAAAGCTAAGTGATAGTAAAAATCACATTTGACCTCATAAAACTCGTCTTTAACAATTTATAAATGCATGTTAATAAGTTAGAGATGAGGGAGACATTGACAATACTATGTTTGGCATCCAACATACTCCTTTTTATTAAATGATTGACATTCATCTAAAATTAATTCGCGAATGGCTTCATCTATCGTAACCAGCAACTTTTTTATTTATGGAAATTCTTGGAAATGAGATGTTTTCAATCTGAAGATCGGTAAACTTTATCTATTTAATGAGGTACCAGGAACTCATGAACGCTCATTTGCTTGACACATGGATCGAAAGATAACGTGGGTTGTCAAAATAACGAGGTTATAGAGGCCAGACGGCCTAATATTTTAGTTCGTCAATTTTTTCCTCGATTTCGAGCTGAACTATGCTACGATCTAAGTGGAAAGCAAATGAATATTCATGAGTTTTTATTACCTCATTAAATTAATTTATTTAATAAAAAAATACCCAATTTATGAGAAGTTCCATGGATAAAAAAATTGTAGTAACAACAACCATTCACAAAGTTTGGATGGATGTTTGATAACATTTGATAAAAAGGAGTTTATATCACGAATTAATAGATTACTCTATGCTTATTAATACTCCCTCTTCTTAAATATTTGTATTAAAACTTGAAGGTGTATTGAAAAGTTATAGTAAATATTTTTAGAGTTGCAACAAGTTTATTGAATAAAATTTCAATCTTGTACACTGATGGGCAACAAACATTGGACTAATAGTGTCCATTCATACAGTATGTATAAACAAAAACCAAATAATTAAATAGAAAAAAGAGCAATGCAATTAGATATAATAATAAATATTCCATCTGCATTCTCTTGAAGATTTTTGTTCCGGGATGTTGATATTCCAGATATCAGAAAAAGCAAAGCTTGGGAAAAAATAAAATGGAAAATCAGAAACAATATAATTAAAAAAAAAATATGTCATTATATATTAAATACTATCAATATTATTTAGTTTCTTCAAAATGCATGTAATGTTATTCAACAAATAAACTTTTTTTCATTGCCCCTTATTTATTTTTCTGACGTGGTTCAACGTCTTGAAGCTCTCCATTTTCTGCATATTTGCATTAAAAATATACAAAAAAATTATTTTGTTACAGGACTTGTAATTGTTAATTCGGTTTCAATTGTATTCAACTGTATTCTTTTTGATATTTTTTTTCCAATTGAAACACGAATTTTACCATCCAATTTTTCCAACAAGAACCAGCTAGTCAGAAATTTTTTTTTTTTGAAAATCCTGAGAATGAATAGTTAGAATAGAATAAAAAATCAACTTTATCTGGGACATAGTCCCTTAAGAATAACAATATTTTTCATACAAATTAACAATTAATTTGACCAAAAGACCTATTTTGGGGAAAAGAAAGACCTAGTTATTGTGGTTTGTTTTATTCATAAATAAAACTTGAAAAATTCACAAAATTTGTAAGGAAAAGCAATCAAAATCGAAAAATATATATAATAGACATCTATTGTATTGGAACCATTGGACAAAGGCACTCGCCGCAGACAAAGGCGATGAAATTGAAATTTTAAAAATTCATTGACGCATTGTTTCACTAGCGAGCCCAACTTGTGACAAGGAACTCCAGCTTTTCACAATGACACAGTTCAACTTGTCGGGCTTGCCATACCCTCTAATATATTTAAATGTTTTGCATTCTTTATTGTAATAAAATATAAATTTAAAATATTATTATAGTATATTTCTAATTCATCGACAAACCGATCAATACTTAATTACATCTGTATACAAGAAAATAAAGTATATTTTGAAAAATGTAGATATTTAACTATATGCAACAGTCAGGTGTAGTATGTTGACAATCAGAGGGGATCCAGTAATGCATGAAATGTCAGAAATGAACATGTCAGACATGGGGAAGGGAAATGCCCATTTACACCTCTTACAGTCTTTTATTTATTTATTTATTTATTTTTACATTCCGCATCTATCCGATCGGGTCATTAGCGGCTTTAGATGTAATCAAATTAGGTGTACAAATTTAATGTCTTTTATAAATTCAAACACTTTTTGTATCTTTTCTTCGTCATCTGAAAGTGCTTCAGATATGTTGGAAGGTATATTATGTTTTGTTCTGGTGTCAGAGTATAGTCTGCAAGTTGTTACAATGTGTTTCAGTGTAAGTGATGTGTTGCATGTTTTACAAAATGGTGGTTCCAGGCCTCTCATTAGGTAGCCATGGGTAAAGGTTGCATGTCCAATTCTAAGCCGAGTTAAAATTGTTTCTTCTTTCCTGTTCTTTCTGAAAGAGGTCGTCCACGGTTTGGTATCTTTTTTGATTTCTTGCAATTTATTCGTAGATTGGTTCCACTTGAATTGCCATTTTTCATTTAGGATTCTTTTGCATTCCAATCTCCAGTCAGCAGTGGTCGTTAAATTGATCATAGTGGTTCCAATAATTTTTCTTCTTGCCACGTTCGCAGCTCTGTCTGCAGCTTCGTTCCCAGGTATGCCACAATGTGAGGGACGATGTCTCTGTCCGACGACTCCTTCATTTCCCAGAGGCAGTTTTTGATTTTCCTGGAAATGGCATTGTCGGCTTTCCCTTCGGCAATGGCCATTAATGAGCTTAAAGAGTCTGTAACTATAAGGCCATTTTTTATGTTTTTTCCTGTTAGTAATAACAAAGCCTGATATATGGCGAATAGTTCTTTTGTATTTTGAGTTACAGTCTTTTGTATTTTCGGAAGGAGATCTCTCATCCAGCGTCTTTATAGTCTGCTTCTCATATTCAGGATAATGCCAATTGCAGCCATGCATGTTATTAAATTGTTGTTTTGTCCATTTAAATATTTATCTAGTCGTTGACAAAGGGTTATTATATATTGTTCAACTGCTGATAGGTGGGTCATTAGGAAGATTTTTTTCAGTCAAGTACCAAGGTACTTTTGTAATCAAATTGCAATAAATTTGATTGGAAGGTTTGAAGTTTCTGTAGTTGGGTCCTTTTGGCGATACCATACATAATGGGTATATCCTTACGGACATAATAAATATGTATATCAATTCAGTTTCAAATTTCGTAAAGTCATTCGAGTCGTTTGTTAAGGGTGTTCCGTTTCATTTCTTTTTGCAGACCTCACGTCATCCGTCTGTCCAAGATAAAATGCTTTGTCTGTTTGAGGAATTTGGTTGTTTGCCAATAAAAACTGGAAGGCAGATATTTGTTCGAGAGAGCAAATATTATATATTCTCACTAATCACGATTTAGTTTAATCTTCCATAGTTTGAACCTTTCTTTTTCATTTGATTTTATTTCTTAATGATACTTACAACTGTATTAAATAAATATATCTAGTAAATTTGAACATATGGATATTAGAGATTAGGAGATCATGGGGCCATCTTATTTTCAGACGCCTCGGAGGGTTATCAGGAATTGAAGAGGAAGCAATGTTGGAAATGAGAGGGTTGGGATGATTCTGAAGTTTATTATGGAAGGATAAGTATCTAGATTGGGCGAGATCTGAAACGAAAGAAACATTAAGGTCATTATAAATGGTTTAGTTGTAACAGAGATCGTGGTGGCCGAGTGTGTTGGAACGTTGCCCGGTCTAGTATCCTCGTGCCTAGCGACGCCAGTTCAAATCCGGCCTGGGAGTGGTTGACTTTTATTTCGTGGCGGCCCCACGGAATGAAACTGGACCCTCTCACTATGGTTAGAGTAGGTTTGGTCGTACCTTTAGAACAGCTCCTCATATGCCAGAAATGGTGGGTGGGAGTTATCTAATAAATATTTAAAAAAAGTTTTATTTGTAAGAAACTAGGGAGCATTGAGAATTTTACGAAGGATTTTGGATTGTAAGGATTGGATAATTCGATGGTTTAGTGGAGCCGCATAGCTTAACTCTGTAAGCCCAAATAGGCCTTATTATAGTCATGTATATGAGCATTTTGTAATTAATTGGAAGTTTAGAACGTGTGTCTAGTAAGTGCTGAAATAATCGGAAACGTCGAGCGGTTTCTTGTCGTTTCAGTCTAGTATGAGGATTCCAAGTTAGTCGTTTGTCCAGGTGGAGTCCTAGGTACCGGATTTGCTCAACAGGGATAAGTGGAGTATTGTTGAAGGAAAGTGTAGGACAGGAAGTCATTGGTTTACGCCGAAGGGTAAAGGTAATTTGGTTGGATTTATTGGAGTTTAGTTTGAACCTATCTTGTAATTTAAGTAAGTGATGTTTTAATAGTCTAGATTTGTTTAGGATTTTGATGTTTTGTTAGGATTATTGAGTTGTCAGCATAATCTAAATAATTCATAGTAATAATTGATTTAAAATTGATAAAAATTTAGTTTTAAATATATGTGGTCAAATGCACATGTATTGACTAAAATTACTTATTTTATTGTTAGTGAAGAAGTTTAAAAAATATGTTTTAAGAGACTAAACCTCTTGGTTTAAGAATTTTCTGATAATATAAAATTTTATATGTTTGATATATCTTTGAATGTTCATTTGAAATTTTAGTAATAATTTAGAATTCGGTTTTGATTGCCAAAACATTTTATTTAAATTCAACAGTAAATATCAGCATCATCATAGCTTTACGATATCTCGAAATGTTCTTAGACTGACAGCAGGCCATAAAAGATGCAAGATATGACTTCCTCTTTGACGAAATGAGGAATAGCCGCGTACAGAAGAAGGCGGGCTTGTCTTTGCTGGGACATGGGCCGTGCACGATTAGCGCGGATGACGGAGCATCTGGGGACCAGTTGATCTCTTGAGGAGATCCTGTAGATGTCTGATAGCGGCCTTCTGCCATCCTCATCTGTAGTGTCGAAGATCTCATCACAGATATCCTTCTCTAAAGAGTAGTAGCGATTATTAAAGACATCCCGTCCGCAATGTCGGTCCTTAAATGTCAGTTTGGATGTATGAAAAATGAAGTTGAAACTATTTTAACTAGTTCAAAACATTTTATGATTATTCATTAATGAATGACAATACATTTAGGGGAAAAAATTTTCAGTTGTAGACTTGCTAATGTATTGATATTCTCATGGTGGTGTTATGGTTTACATCATTTGCATATTTGGTTTTCCCACATGAATCATTACGTCCTCTGTGCCTATCGAATAGATGTGATAAGACAGTAGAAACAGGAATGGTGAATGAATGAGTAGTGGCAACCGGTGCAAGCGTAGTTTGGGTTACAACTTCTGAGAAGAATTTTGAACATCAAGAAATGATCATTCATCTTTGCGATTTGTGCTGCAAATGGAGGACATAGTTTTTGTGGCCAGTGCCTACCTGTATGTTGCCAAACTTACAAGTTATTTTTTTTTTAAAAGGAACCTACTGGCGGTATATATTCTAGTCCAAAGAGGTTAGACCTAGACCACCAAGCCAGTTAGGTAATAGAGTCATGAAGATAAAGAAACCTTGTGCAGGTATTATTCATTCATTATCTAATTAAATTTATTAAATTTATTTTTGATAAAAAAGTAGTTTTTTTTTTTTTGGCATATGAAGACCTTAAAATAGTTCCTCTCCCGAAGTTTTTTTTATTAATATATACGTTTTGGAATCCTCTTTAATATCTCATCTTCAGACCGTTTATTATCTAATTTATCAAAAGACTTGTCAATTATTTTGTTATTATAAAACATCCCTTAAATTTATAGTGGAATCTTCTCTAGGGAGAGCCTAGTTACTGTTGACTTGATGATAAACATTCTGATGATGTGATAGTACATAGGATTCCGAACGTCGCGTACATAATAATAGAAGAAAATTTTAGGAAAGGAATTATTTTTAGTTTTTCTTATAAATGGTAAAAAAAACATATCCCTTAGGACTTATGAACAAATTGTTATGTCTTGTTTATTTATTATATTAAAAAAAATTATTTATTTATACTATCTCACTTAAAATAAAATTAATTTAAATGTTTGGGATCCTTCTGTATAATTGTCAGAAGATAATATATAGCCGAAGTTTTGAAATCCCAGAATTATAAATATTTTGTATTCCTTATTTTGATATATTGGGGAGAGAGATAGGTCAGTGGGTAAGCACTGGCTTTTCAAAGCTCATCAAAGCTGGGGATCGACTGTCGGGAGACCATCCTAGGGCACACCGAGACTCTATACAATGGATACTCTCAATTAAATAATTAATTAAGGTGAAAAGCGTGTTGGTTGAGCGTGATTCCTGCCCGATCACCTCCCTGCACAACCGTTGGCCTTGAAACAGTACTTTCTTACTTCTCAACAAGAGATTTCATGTTATTATATTCCTGAGTGCACATATACTAGTTGTACTTTTTTTTATAATACAGTTGTAAATATCAATGAATACAAAAAAAAAATTAATTAATAAATCAGTTCTACTGCACTCGTTAGCAAAATTAATTTTCTAGTTCCTGTCCCTTTTTGCCATTCCCAGCTTTTTCAGAAATTTCCATTCAACAAATTATAACTTCCATTCCCCATAGATTGGATGCAGCGAATCGCTAATTTATTTGCATCCTACATAGATTACTTTGATAATTCGTGGCCTTGGTTTGAGAAGGTTCTAACTAATATATTTCGACAAATTGAGTTAGATGGGAGAGTGCTAGCTGTGCAACAAGCGTTTTCATGTGATTATATTTCTGTATATACATTTTCTTGATGTATTTATGTAGTAATGCAGTTGTAAATGTAATACATGAATAAATTGTTAAAAAAAAAAAAAAAAAGAAAGTTAATGTTTTCCCAATGATTTCGTGTGCAATAGATATATCGTTAAAATATATACTATGGTCTTAAATAAGTTTATACCATCAAAGCACTTTTACAAAACATTCGCTTTGTTGATATCAGGGGCACAAGTTGCGCCATCAAAATTATTGAGGAAGGCATATTTGGTGGATTTTGAATTTATGGGGAAGAGAAGAGGCATATTACTACAGGATTCTGAATTTTCGGACTAAGGGAAAAGATGGAACATACCGCAACATATGTAATTGTATATGATCTACGATTTTTGTAATTGTACCTTAGGTGCTCTGTTTTTAAGAAAAAGTGAGGAATAAAATATCATTGGAGGAGAAAAAGTAGGTTCTTGCGTCAACGACCTTGGGGGGATGGACACTCCTGCTTAGCATAAATTTCCATCCAAAAGTTTTTATTTTGATTAGTTTCTATATAAATTAATTTTTAGTGATATTATTTTTTATAGTTTAATTTAGCTGTCTATTTTGTTCATCTTAATATATTGTCCATACGGTCTGAATGAACTCCTGTATTTACTAATGTCCTTAGTTGTGAAATAACGTAATATTATTCTATAATGAAATGTTTACACGCTTGGCATAAAGCAGAACATACTTACTCTACATACCATTTACTTGATATAATATAACATATTGTGGAGTGACAGTTGACTGTAGTGAATAATTGAAGAGATGATTGGTTGGGATAATCAGTCAAAAATTATAAAAAAAAAAAAAATATATATAATAAATATACTTATTTATTTTCATAATTTTTTTTTTTTTTTTGACTGATCACCCTAACTAATCTTCTCTTCTAAAATATTAAAATATCGAAGGAACGATATAGATAGTCAATAATATCGAATGTGATACTATCGATGGTAAAATATCGAATATTGGAAAAAAATATCGTTATTTCGATTATATCGACTATTGGTTGCCATCCCTACTGAGAAGTACGGAATTTGTATATCGCTACTAAAAAACGAAGAATATGATCGAGTTATATTGTGAAAGACTCATGGAGCCGAAACGTCACCAATAATAAAAAGATATTAAAGTAAACGAATTTTTTTCTGACCTTTGGCCAAAAATAATATGGCACCAGACATAAAAAATATGACTAGAAAATAAAATACAATTTATTATAATTATCCATCCATGAACGGATTTTCAAATACAATAGTACTAACAGTGAAGAGACAATATCAGACTATGAACTATTAAATAGATTTATGACTTAAGAGCTGTTTTGCTAAAAGCTTTTATTATACGATGTCGTGACATTATTCTCACTTAGAGATAAAATATTCCCAGATAAATTACAACCATTTAGAAACTCCTCCGGCTAGGTTCGCCACATTTAATTACCAGTAAGCAGGCGATGCTCACACCTTTTTTTTTTTTTTTTTTCTACCAACACCTTTTCCCTAAATCCATTAAAGCATTCCTTTATCAGCTGTAATTTATCAGGCGATAAACGTGAATTTCGCAGATGTTACATTTTAAAGAAAGCTCCTATCTTCTGTGTTTGCTGAAAACGAAAAAAAAAAATTTGCCCGCTATCTCGGATGCGATCTTTATCTGAAAGCTTATTTTCGGGGGAAAACTTTTAGCATTTAATGGTCCCATTTATTAGGCATGTTGTGGGCCAGGAAGAAAAATAAAAAGAATTCGGAACTGTATAGTAACTCCGGAGGAGGCTTTACATCGGAAACTCTCATGAAAAACTTTTCACATAGGTTTTCATCAGCGGGATTTCGCTGTATTACTGATGCAAACGTAGGGCTGGTGAGAGGGTCGTAGAGTTTCAGATATACTTTTTTTTCTTATCCTTTTGGCCATATATGACCAGCATTTTTTTTAAAGGTGTGATTTTTTCCCCTTTTATATATTTTTTAAGACTTATTCAGTAATTAGTGTGTAATGGCAGGATTTTTCCTGCAGCGAGTTATAGATTTTTGGATTTAAAAGTAACCCCTACATTAGGGTTTTAGTCGTATGTTGAGCAATACTATAAATACCATACAACAAATCGCCATTGTCGGTTAAATAAAACCTTCAATATTTGTAACAGGTCTTTTTTTTAATTTTTTTACGTTTTTATATTATAGATAAAGAGCTAGATAAAGAAGGCATTTATTACGAATGGATATTTTTACACTTGAGTTAGTTAAATTTTAATTCTTAATTACTTATTTATTGTAAATTGTGTGTGAACGTGACCTCTGAACACTAACATAAATGTCCTTTGAGACAGATTGTAGTATTTTTCAATAAATAATTTATAACTTAGGTAATTAATCCTTAATTACTTAGGCGATTATTAAAATAATATTTATATTTGTTATTTTTTGTTTTTATATTTTTGGTTCGATGTATTGCTCCACATACTCATTTATACACATGTGTATATTTATTTATTTTCTTGGAGTACTATTATGTTTGTATTATTTCTATGTTTATATTAGATCCCATTATGTTATGTGTACTTTCCATTTGGTGTACTCTCCAGATTTCTATATCTTAGATCTCTGATGTTTTTTTTTAATTTTTGGGCATCATGATGACCCACATGTTTGGGTCGAAACGTTGGAAAGCCTAACTAACTACAAACAATTGACTGCAAATCATATTTTTCATCCTCATATTTTTAATGATTCGCGTGTATTCTTTTTAATAATAACGAGAATGTGATAATATCATATTACGACCTTCCTGAAATGTTTGCAGTTTTTATTTGTGAGTGTAATTTTTTAATTTAGCAATTTGTGTTGGGTATGCTTGCTTCACGTGTGGCCATTAAGTTATTGCGTTTTTTTCTCATTTCGCTACCAACTCTTTTTCACCTCTACGTTAGGTAGGAAATGGAAATCGTAATTTTTTTTTTAATCTATCTACATTTTTATACGATATCCTATCATTCCTCTCCTTTTTCTTCAAAATATTTACTAAATTAAAAAAACTGGCAGTTATATAACCAAAAAATTTGGTCTAGATTATATTACGATTTAATTCAGAGATTTATAACAAATTAAAAGTGTTGTTAACTTGAGCGCCTTATTTATTTAATTTTAAATTTTACTTGAATATATTTTTAAATGAAAGTCAGTTTTCGAAAGATTTCTAGCCACTGTTTTTGTAATGATTTCGTATTCAATAGACATATCGTTAAAATATTTACTATGGTTTTGAATAATTGTTTACCATTAAAGCGCTTTTACAAAACATTCGCTTTGTTGGCACATCTGGGCTAGAAGGGAGTTTGATGGTGCAAGTTGTTCCATCAAAATTATTGAGGAAGGTATATTTGGTGGGTTTTGAATTTTTGAGAGGAAGATGGAGCAAATTTCCACGGGATTTTGAATTTTCAGACCAAGAAAAAGGGAAAAACATGGAACATACCGCAACATATGTAATTGTATATGATCTACGATTTTTATAATTCTACCTCGCCAATGTAAATAGTGTATATAGGTATCTATGTGTTCTTGTAAATAGTGTATATAGGTATGCATGTGTTCTTTTTATTTATTTATTTTTATTTTATTTTATTCTTATTTATTGTTTATATATTATTATTCTGTACAATTTATTCTATTTATAAAGCAAGACGGACTTGCTCTACATACTATTTACTCTACACTAGAGATGGGATATCGAAGACCCAATAGCGATATTGTCATAGATATTAATATTAGCCTATATTTATCGATACCATCAAAATTGAAATATCAATAGTTGATATTATAAACATTTTTTAAATATGAATATAGATATAAATATTGATTCTGTACCACTCAGGCGCAACAAAATTATGTTATTTTTCTCTTTAAATTAATTAATAGAAATATCAATTCTTCTATTCTCCTTAGTAAAATTAATTTTCTAGTTCCTGTCCATCTACTTCATCCTCAATTTTTTCAGAAATTTCAATTCAAACAATTATGCCATCCTTTTACATATAGATCAGATTCAACCAAATGCTAATTTATTTGGACCCTAGGTCGATTTCTTTGATAATTCGTGGAGAAGATTCTAACTAACGAATTTGGGCAAATCGAGTTTACTGAGTGAAAAAGGTTCTACGAGCGCTTTTTAACTCTACTTAAGAATAGCCATTGATAGTTGATATTATCGAAACATTTTCCTCTACTACAAACTACATTCAATACAAAACAGGCAAGATAAGCATAATTTTTTTCTGACGATCAGATTCATTTATAATTTCTAGCGCTTTCCGAAAAGGTTTTTATTTTTATCCCTCCCACATATATTATTACAAGGCTTGAAATCGGTTTTGTACCAAATATAAGCTCCTGTCAGGCTCAAATACCATGAATGGAGTACCGTTGGATTCAGAATTTCATGGAGGGTTAGCGAATCGTATTCTCCACTTTTGTTTTAGTTTATAAAATAAATAAAGTCGATACAAACATTTTGCTAGGCTTCAATACTGGAACGGTGGTAGGTCTGTAGATCGATAAGGGGCAAATTGGATCTTGAAGACTTTGATGCGTACAGCAAGACCCGGATAGTTCCTCCGGAATCCTGCGTTTTTAAAACCAAAAACGTACTATTTTCGAGATAACGTAAGGCATAGGGTTCGCATCCACACAACCTTACATTAATTGTAGTATTGTCATTGAATACATGTCTCATTTCGTCGATTTGAGGTCTCTATGATCGAGAGAGGAGGAGTTTATATTATTTATCGATGGTGTTTTTGATCGGCAAGCCATATCATCGTTAATTGTTCACCAAATCTCATGATTGAGCAACCAATCTCGAAGACTTCCTTCTCCTTCAGGCGGGCAAAATAGTCCAATCACCCAGAAAATTCAAGTAAACAAGTTATGAAAGAAAACAAACTCTTTTCCGAATAACTATATAATTACACACTTTTCCCTTGGTTATACCCATGATTATATAAAAGAATACCATATTCCCTACACAAGGAAAAAAAATCATCGAAATCGGACAATTTTTAGCAAAAATACAGCTTACTGAAATTTGTAAGCATTGGTTCCAAACAAAAATGAAGATTGAAACTAGTTTTGTTTCCTTTGTCGATTATATTTATCGATAAAGTAGCATTTGATGTATTTAACTTTTGATACGTTGCATTATTTTCGTTTCTTAATAATTTGGCATTTAATAACAATATATTGTGCAAATTTTTCGCACAGGCCTACTCGTTTTTAAAATAAAATTTCGAAGTGACGATATATCGACAGTCGATAATAGCAAAATAGATACTATCGATGGTAAAGTATCAAATATCGGAAGAGAAATATCGATATTTCGATAATATCGATTATCGATGACCATCCTTACTCTATATCCATTGATGATATAATAGATCTACTCATTACGAAATGTGTTTTGACTTATTTTACAGGCGTTTCCAAACCGTTTTGTGTAAAAATCATTGCGGTATGGAGAATGTAACCAAAACTATAAATTTTTTACTTCAAATATTTCAACAACGCTATAGTTATCGCTAATGCAAACATGTCTATTTTTATGTTTTTTATGTTTTGTTTTTTATGTTTTTGAAAATTAGATTTCGAAAACTTTTGTATTTGCAAAATTAAATTTAACCATGCTGGAAATCGAAAAAAAAATCATAAAAAAATTTAGATCATGGGTTTTATTTCAAGTTTTAGTTAGGTGATATGAAATACAATGACCCTCGTATCGAACTTCACTTTAAGTCACATCAATATTTTATATATTCCTGTCGAAGATATGTTGATACCACCGATTTATTTATGTTACCAATTTACTTAGCTTATGTATGGCTGATTAATTGTGTAGAATGGCGTCAGAGGGGAGGGGGGAGAGGAGGATAATTAATGCTAAGCCGACGACCAAGTTCCTTGAAATTCTCCTGGGTATCAAGAGTCGAAAAGGAGGATCATACTAATCTAAGCATTTGTCTATTAATTATTACGAGAATAAATAAATAAATATAATATCGGTTAAAATGAATATATATATAAGATACGTTTGTTGGTGATATTATTTATATGTTCAACGACATGATATACGTTAATCTATGTATATACTGATACGCTATGTTATACGGATTACTCTAAAGGTATGGAAACTATTCTAATATTATACAATAATTAGAATAATCTAGTTTAAAATAATTCATACTTGAACTTGTATCTATTTTATTAGCTTTTATATATACATTTTAATAAATTAAAACTAACAGTATCGTGTTTGGCAATCGTACGTCACGATACAGCGGACTCAGGACACGCCTTCCGTCTTCACCATACTTCTGAGAGACACTTACATGTTTATTTTTTCTAATAAAACATATTAGTGGACCCATATAATCCGAAATCTGAAAAGTAAAGCTCGATGCGCATCTCAAATGACAGTATTTTCATAAAAAGCCGGACAACATACTAGTGAACCCTTACATCGAAGAGATCTGAAAAAAGTATCAAAAACTTAATGCGCGACAGTGCAATCTTAAATCCTATAATATTTTCATTAAAAGTGACAACATAAGAGTGGATCCTTATATCGAAAACATACTTAAAGCTACTAAAAAAATTATGCGATACATTTTTTGTCTAGAATAATGAATAATAGATAATAAATAAGACCAATTATCTGTGAATAATGAATAGCAAATAAATAGTCTGTTCAAAAGTCATCGGATAAGAATAAAAAATTATTTATAATATAATAAAAATAATTTAAACCTAATTATTATTATACCTATAATACAAAAATAAAAATTAAAGGAAGGAGATGTTCCGGGGTGGCGGTCATAAAAAGGCTAAATAGTGGCAAAACTATTTTGTTAAAGCCAACGTTTCGACCCGACTCTGCAGGTCTTCTTCAGGGAGGTGTGTTCAGCAAGGAGTTTCACTTAAAAGAACCTTCTGGAGGTTCATGAAACTCCTAGCTGAACACACCTCCCTGAAGAAAACCTGCAAAGTCGGGTCGAAACGTTGGCTTTTAATAAAATAGTTTTGCCACTATTTAGCCTTTTTATGACAACCGCCTCGGACCATCTCCTTCCTTTATAATGCAACGGTCAACTATTAAATATACAAAGATAAAAATTCAATTAATGATTTTCAAATAATGCCCAACAATGGTATTTAGGCAAAATTATAGAGCTGATTTGGGTCTTTGCAGATGAATGCATATATGCTGCATGTCACAAATAGTTATTCCTTTAAATTACATTATGTTAATTTTCCAGGAATAAAAAAATGAATAAATTCTTGTGTTGATATAATTTTATTGGTGAACAATTTGGTAATAATATTGACTAATTTTAGCAAAAAAATTTTAGTCTCATCCGTTAAGAAGAAATCCGATATTGCTAACCTCCGGAGTGACTGAACTCAGTATCGGAAGACCATAGCCATCAAGATATTACCGAGATGACAGATCATGTCAAGGGGTCCATCTGTCAAGGAAATTTTATTGAAGGGAAAAAAATATTGATTTTTTTTCTTCCCTTTTACATTCATAATTTTGTTTAAAAGCTTTTTAGTTAAAGAGGGTGGAGGGATGAAATCCTCTTAACCAACTCAGAGGGAGAGAGAGGAAGAGATATAAAAAATATATTTAACCCACCAGAGTGCTTCTTTTAATATTTCTTTATAGCTTATATCTTTTGTAGTTTGTGCATAATGGATCACACCCGTGAGCTCGGCCGAACCTGTTGTATTAATGAGCTAGTGAATCTTTGATGAACTTCTTTATTGTTTATTTATTAAATGTAAATTAAAATATTTTATAACAATGCCCGTTACTAATGGATGCCCAGAAGGATTCAGCTAATCAGTTTTTAGAATCTAAAAAAAAAAGACAGTCATTTCATTAGAAATTTTCGAAATAAATATTCAAAACCCTTGTCTCAAGTAATCCTTACAAAGATTATTCAATTTTATATTCTCGGAAAACTTAATAAATAATATCTTTAAAAATACCATAATCAAGATAAGGAAAAGATAACTTGATGAATTGTACTCCTTGAACAAAGATTAAAATTTACTTCTTCAATTTGTAGATAATAAGATTTTTTCTTTTGATTCAATTAAATTTCTCTAATTTTAAATTAATTATACTCAATTAATTTTACAATTATTTACTTTCAACTCAAGTGTACTCACCATAAACAATAATTAATAACTGAGAATAATGATATTTAAAGCCATAATACAATAAATAGTATTTTAAAAACAATTCCATTGTTAACTTTTTTATTATAAAATCAGTGCAATCCTCTGTTCAAAAATAGAGGAAACCGTTTTCAAAACTTCAATTCAAAACGAATTATTCAAATTCAAAAACAGTTTTTAATTTAAATTATAAACGATACAACAATCTTTACAAGACATCATGGTTCAATATACCCTTCACAGACTCAAAAATATCACCTGAACAAATTCCACGACTGGTGCAAACTCTGGAAAATTCGACTCAACCAAGTCAAATCACTACATATTACTTTTACCCTTCGAGATGAAACTTCCCCTGCTGTTTATCTGAACAATGTAAAATTCCTCAGACAGACAATGTTCAATATCTTGGACTGACATTTGACAGAAGAATGACATGGGGTCCACATATCAACAACAAAACAAAAACTCTAAACCTAAAACTACGACTATGATACTAACTGCTTTCAAGACATTAGAAATTAAAACTCAGACAGAAATCGAATACATACAAGTAGGTACTTATAAGTCCATTTTGATTCACAGATATACGGGACAGCCAAAAAGACTCACACACGTAAACTATAGACTTATCAATCAAAAACGTTCGGGACTATCAACAAGGCTCTCTGGTACGTCACTGACATTACTTTGCATAATGACTTACAGATGCCAACAGTTAACAACCATATACGAACATACTAAAAAATATTTAACAATAACTTAAACGGACGTACCAACTCATTGATTCAAGGCAAGGCTAAAACTAACATGCCCGATAGTACCCGTAGGAGGCTCAAATGAAGCTGGATGAGGGATATCCTACAATAAATACAAATATTAAAATCAAGACAGGAAGGACGCCGCTGGGCACTCCTCTCCCTCAGGCTTATTCCAAGACCAATTCCGAACTTCTACATCACACCCGCTGAATGTTGGAACTTCTGATTACTGGCAGGTGTGAGTGAAAAAAATAAGATAATAACAATAAAGAAAAAAAATTTAAGTATAAAATATTTTTTTCAAAATGAGTAATGAAATTAATTGATTTAAAGAAAATAATAACGAGGAAAATCTATCCAATCTCAAATACTTGAAGATGGGAAAAAGAGCGATTGGTCGAATTTGTCAAAAATACATTTCAGGTTCTCTTTACTCAACCGATTCGTGAAAAAAAAAGCAACTAAATTATTATATAGTTTTTTCATATATTTTTAAGCCTGATTTTCAAGATTTCAGTTTAATAATTAAACTAAAGTATAATCGAATATTGTCCAGATTTAAGGTTGATGAAGCGTAAACATTTTTGGTTTTCAGATGCTTGTACACCGAGATGTTTTAGAAAAAACTTGTTTTCTTATAACATCTTTTACAACTCAACATCTTGAAAACTCAACATCGGGTGCGGATTAATACGATATATTGATTGTTTGTGTTAATTTTTAAAAAATAAAGAAAATAGTGCATAAATATAGTTTTTGTTTTAATCGGTTTTAATAATTTAAGTTTACCATTACTTTTATTTAATTATTTTCAAAATTTATCGAGCTTTGTTTCTTTTTAATTAAGAAAGAATCCCATTTTTTTTTTTAATGATTTTGTATCTATGATAGCTGAACTAAGATACGGTCCATTTCAGTTAGAAATAAGAAGTATAGTGTCTGCACCTTTTAAAAACCACCTGTATCTCCTTTCTGCATATTCTGTGCAGTATGCATCTATCCAATTCACAATAGATACCAACTTACATCAAAATTATAAGAAAAAAGGAAGCTGATTTAATCTTACATTTTAATTTTTTTTTTTAATTTGTAAACAGTGATAATTAATGCGAAATGGAAAAAAAAGGAATGACAGCGGTGGGATTCGAACCCACGCCCTTTCGGACTGGTGCCTAAAACCAGCGCCTTAGACCGCTCGGCCACGCTGCCTTATTGATACAGTTCCGTCCGGATATTAAACACAAACAATAACAACGTTTTATAAATAAATATTTTGATTTATCGGAAACTTCCTAGGTTTCCCAATCAGTTCCGAATTAAACGCTAATCGTGTACTAGAAAGACATGTAACTGCCATAAAATAATATTTTATTGGTAATTACTTTTATTTTTTTAAAGCAAATTTTCTTTGAATAAAAATTTCACATTATTGTATCATATAATTATAAGCAATAAAAAGTAAAAAAAAAAAATCCTCTTACCAACTTATTTTTTTGTTACCAAGGATTCCTTAAAACTTATTCAAAAGAATTTATATTTTTTTATTTTAAAGTACAATTTGAACCGTTATTTGAATATCTTCAATTAATTTAACTGAAATTAACTACATTTTTCTACATTATAGTGTATTTTACATCTTCGGCTTATAAGGTTAGGTACCTAATTTATTTATTTTTATTTCCTGCAAAATTTTATTCAGGAGGATTTTCTTTAGCTAAAAACCTCAAATCGTTCGACATTTTTTAATGGGCCATTGTTCCCCCCCCCCCACCACTACCCTCCTCTGCATACGCTCATGGCTATTCCTAAAGAATGTTAAAACATGATGTTATACAGAAGGTAAATCCACATTCCACATTACCATTGGCAGAAAGAATGTCTCTTGTTTTAAATAAATTAAAACAAATAAGATTAAGTGAAATAGAAAAGGAAATACACCCTTGGGCCTATATACAACCTAAATTAAATCTCCAACTTACCAAAATCACCGAAGAAACTGAAGATTATAAAGAAAAGTTCCACAAAATAATCATTCCACCAGAACATCTTCTGATATCCAATTACTGATTTTATTGCAATTTTTTAAAGTTTATTTGTTTATCTATTCTATCATTATTATCTATAAGTGTCTATTATTATCTTAATGTATTTTATTCTATTAATTTTTTTTCTATCCTTTTTGTATTTTTATTTTTTGTACCAACGACCTAAACAGTATAAAAGTAGTGTTATTTAGTTGTTCGTGAGCTGATGACATGGATGTTTTGGGACTTGACATCGAAACAAACAGGAAGTAAATACAAGAAAAACAATTTTTAAAAATTTTTGTTCTGTGTATATATCGTGTTTCTTGTAAAAATATATACAAATTATAATAACAATAGATTAATATTATAATATTGCAGAGTTTAAAATCATTTATACACCTGAGATTTTCCTATATTCAGCCTTCCTATCCTAATACGAAAGCTGCCTATGCCCTTTGGAATTAACATGAATTATTAATGTTAGCAATAAGGCAATTATTTCAACATTCCTTCTACATATAAGTAATTCTATTACTTACGAATTTTTAATCTCGTTTTTGTTCGGCACGAAAATCAATTTTATCTTCGCTATTTGCAGTTCACAAATGTGTCCTTTGGTTTTTATACACTTATAAAACAATTGGTGATTCAATTTTAAGGAATATAAACAAAGTATACAGAAAAAAAACACTGGAAATAGGTGTGATAGTTCAACACAAGAGTCATAAGAATGTTCATATTCCATGTTCCGATTCAACGCATAAAAGCAAACAATTTAAGTATATTTTGTTTTAAGATTGTCACATTTTTGAATTGGAAGTGGTAATAAAAACTCTATTTAATTTAGGCAATTATCAATGGCAGTAATAACTAGACAAATGTCTTATAAAAAAGAATATATTTGTCTTATTAAACAGTCTTACTGGATATTTAAGTATAAGGAAGTATTTTATTACTCTTTAGGTTCTATTTTTCTAAAACCATATTCCATATTTTTTTCTAAAAGACTCCTACCGGACTGGTTCCCCACTTTTATAAAAACTTCCCTTTTTAAGTCCATAAAAACTATTAAGTATAAGTGTGTAGTTATTTTTCGTAAAAGCATTAGTGCATTAAGGATATATCGCTTTCATATGTCATATATTTTGTCTTCATGAACTGAACAATTATTCTTGTATGAAGATTATAGCAATATTGTGAATACACTATTATAATTTTATTATAAATACAACAAAACAAATTCGGTTTTCTCATGCTGCACTGAATAAATACAAGAAGAAAAACAACTTTTACCAGATATTTTGCAAGGTAAAATAAAAAGATTTCCCTGTACTACTATTAGTTTATTTAGTACAACGATAGTCCAATATATACACTGACAGGCAAAAAATTCCACCCACTTGATTTTTCCATGTTTTCATCTAAAAATATGTCTGTAAAGTTGTATTTGAATATAATACATGGTATTTGTAGATAATACTTAGTATTTATGGAATTTTATAATCTTTTTTACCTTTAATAATCAAAATTTGATTGGGTAAGAAAGATTAGAGAAAAAAAAATTGAAAAACGAACCATTATTATTCTAAAAGAAATCAGTTACATCGTTTAGTAGCGCGTATTTTCTCCTCTTGCTTACTTCTAGAAGACGCCTGGGCATACTTTCCACCAGTCGGAAAATGTTCCTTTGCTGGAGGATAGCCCATTCCTCCCGAAGAGCCCTTTCAAGGTCCTGCAGTGTATCAGGAAGTGTTGCACGCGCTCTTATTTGTCTTCCGAGGTTATCCCATAAATGCTCAATGGGGTTCAAATCTGGAGAACGTGCTGGCCAGGCTGAAACCTCAATATTGTTCTGTTGAAGGAACGTCTGCAATATGCGGGCGTACATTATCGTGCATTAGAATAGAACGATCGCCGATTTCGTTGAGGATAGGCAAAAGACCTTCCACGAGCCACAACCAATTCTGTGCGGCGCTCCATTGAAATCCCAGTCCACACCTTTAAGGAACCACGTTGGAAAGGTTGGCTCTGGAAAAATCACAGGCTGCATATCTTGCGTTTCTTCTTTTCCATACCCTTTCGCTCCCGTCTGGAGATCGAAGAGCGAATCTTGACTCATCTGTAAAAAGAACAGCACTCCATTCGTCCATAGTCCAATGGCTGTGTTCTCGAGCAAAAGCCAGCCGTGTTACTCTGTGAATTCTGGTCAACTCTGGTTCTTTTACTGGACGGAAAGCCATTAATCCATACTCATTTAATCTTCTCCGAGCGGTACGTTCAGAAATATCCACACCACGAACTTCTTCGAGCTGATGAATCGCTTGGTAAGGTGCCGGTTTCGTAAAATTCTCAAAGTCAAAAACCGGTCATCCCGTGGTTCTGTTACCCTAGGCCGTCCTGAACCGGGCCTTCTATTGTAAGAACCAGTTTCCCGAAAACGCCTGACGGTGTCTCGTAAAGTTTCATATGGAACTCCGATGGCATTAGCTGCATATCCAATGGAACGTCCATCATCAATAAGTGCCACACCACGCGCAACACCCTCAGCACTAAGAGGCATTTTTAAACTTAATATGGAAGAAATTAAAAGCCGGAGACTAAGAAATGTGCTGCAAGAAACGGCACTGAACTAATGATACTGAATAAACATTTTGATTCCAAAGAAAGTAAACATTGGAATCTAGAATCATTCCATTGAATTAAGGATTAAGGATTATTGTCACTATATTAACATTCCTAATTGAAAACAAACAAAAAGATTACCTATTTATTCATTAAAAACAATAGACCAATCCAAAGCAGAAATATTTTTAGATGAAAACATGAAAAAATCAAGTGGGTGGAATTTTTTGCCTGTCAGTGTATATATATAAACTTATTTGTAATAAAGAAATATGCAAATTGTTGCAGTTAAATAACAATAATTTTGACATTGATCAGTTTCTGAAAATTCAAAGCCTTAATTAGAACATAAATACGGGGAAGCAATCATTAAAATGATCGTTATTTGTTCAATGAATGAGAGTGTATATAGTTTCCTTTTAGGGAATATACAGGTGAATTGATAGCCATTATGTTGAAGGCATTGTTTAATTGGAAATTGGATATTGATTTGCCCCAAACCAACGAATTAACCAACGAGAATTAAATTTAATGTTAAATATTCCTTCGTGTTAATATTATGAAATGTTAATATCGAATTTACTCCTACTCGGAAATATTTCGAGTAATGTGGGTTTCAATTAATTGCGATTATTTTCGTAACGTTATATCCACTTAATTTATATGAATAAGGAAGACAGGATGCCTAAACATTACTGATGATTCAAGATAAAAAAGTAATGAAATTTCTTTTATCTTATTGGACTAAATTTGTAGTTTAAAAAAATTAAGGTTATAAGATGATTTCAAAACACAAAAGCTCAGAGATCGATATACTTTAATAAACATGAACAAAAAAAAAAATTATATAATTATAAATTATATAAGCAAAATGTTTAAGATCATTGTTCTGAGAATACAAACTTTTAATAATAAATTAGCCTTTCTCCATTTTCAATATATTTTAAAAAATTCAAATAATGAAGTAGTTATATTCATGACACCACCGATAAAGTCCAAGTCACTAATTTCAGCAGCTGATGTTTATCCAATAAGAATAGCTATTTCATTGTTTACGGAAGGGCATAAATTCTTTTTTCAAGACACTAAGGAAAAATAAAGAGAATTATAAATAATTTTACTTTTATTTTTCCAAAATAAGTTTATATCACTTTAGTAACTTAGAATGTGAATGTGCCTGAAAATCAAATACTAAAGAAAATAATAATAAGGAAAGCTGTTTTTACCAAGATAAATAAAGAAACGAAATAATTGTGATAACTATTGAAAAAGAAAACGACTAAATTTATAATGTTACTATCACAACTACTACTACGGAATAGTATATGCTTTTTTTTTAGTAGTATTACTTTCAGTCACAATTAAGGACTGTAGTAATAGTGATATGATAGCTGTTTCAAACTCTATTTACGATAAATAAAAATAAATTATAACATTTTTTTTTCTCTCTTTAAATATTTATCCGCATCTGTCATGGTATTGACAATAGGCATATGTGTTGTGATGATCAGGATTGACATTATAGCCATGAGGGAGGATATTACCCAGCAGTATCTCTTCCTGGTCTATATTTGCTTCCTTGATTTAGGTGAGAAGATCTCCCATCCAGCTCCTTTTAAGTCTCCTCCTGATGGGCATGTCTGGCGTGGCCATGTCGTTTATAAGTCTGTTATTGAAAGTTTTGTTGTTGACGTACCAGGAAGCTCCTGTTTTAAGTCGTAAAATGTTGGATTCAAATGACTGCAGTTTTTGTGAGTGCTTCTTTTTTGCCGAACCGTAAATCTGAGAGGTGTATGTCCAGATGGGTTTGAGTAGGTAAGTGGGTGTATTTAGATTTTGTCGAACATTCAATTTTGATTTAGAAAAATTGAGTACAATATTTTCAATCGCTGGTTTAAAGTCTGTCGTTTCATTTTGGCCATCCTTCTGTCGAATACTAGTCCAAGGTAACGTACTGGATTTGTCTGAGAAATTTGGTTCTCTCCTTTATAAACTGGTAGACACGTTTCTCTTCGAAGTATAAATATTATATGATCATGACTTGTCATGATTTAATATTATTTTCCAAAGTGGATACTAATTCAGTAAATGATTTTGTAAACTCATTGAGGTTAATCTGGGGTTATGGTGTATTGTTAAAATTTTTGTATAATCAGCGTATGTGGCGGTCAATGTTTAGGAGTGATTAGGTACGTCGAGCGTTGATATAATGTACAGTAAAGGAGGCAGTATTGATACTTGACGCACTCCTACTAACACTGATCGAATCGAGGAAATTTCTAGGTCCTGTCGAACAAAGAAAAATCTGTCGAAAAGGTTGAAGAATGAGGTAATATATATTAGATGGTAGTGTTTTGAATTTAAAGAGAAGTCTCTGGTGCCAGACTTTATGCCTGGGCAACATCCAGAAAAACGCCGGTTGGGTATTGTTTTTGCTCTAGTGCTCCAGCAATGTAGTCAGTGTTGTTGTGTTGTTGAATGGAACGTACGGAATTGATGGTCAGGAATTATATTTTGCCCCGTCAGTATGTCAATCAATCTTTTGTATATTAATTTTTCGAAAAGTTTAGAACATATTTGTAGAAGACTTATCGATTGGTAGGATGAGGGATTGAAAATGTATTTGTTATTTTTGTGTATCATTTTGATGTATGAACATTGTCATTGTAGTAGGAATTTAGTTGTCCTCAGGATACAGTTGTATATTATTGTAAGGGACACTAGTGCTTTCCTGGGCATTTGCTGGAGCGTCTCGACAGTTATTAAGTCATAACCTGGTGCTTTAACATTTTAATAATTTTTTATGATTGCTGTTTTATTTTAGAGATTTTAAAATAATATTAATTCCGAGATGTCATAATATATATGAGATAATAACATCCTTTAAAAAAAAAATTTATTGGCGAAATAAAATTGTGGATGTAATTTGGTATTAGTAAAACCTGAACTGTTTATTGATTAAATATGATGATTAAATGAAAATCCCATTAAAAGATAAAAAACAAAACAATCTTATTCATAATAAAAATATTTGGCTTCATCAGTAAATAGTAAGGAATTCCAAAACTCTTTAAATTTACTTTTATTTTATTAATTTATTTAATTGCAATTTAAGGTGACATGTACAACAACAAAGACCAGAGGCACCGTGTTCCTGTTACATAATTTAAATCATTTTATACAGTTTGCTATCCTTCAAAATTTGCAGCTAAATTCCTCTGATTTTCGTGTTCCAAGGCTTGACGGTAGCACCGGAGTCTTTGTGAAATTCTTAAATGACATAACTGCTGACAATTGTCCATGATGAGCTCGATGGTCAATGGTGTGTTGCAGCTGCTGCATCTAGGATAAGGCTTCCCTTCAAGGAGGTGTCCATGGTCAGCCTAGTATGTCCTATTCTGAATCTACAAATCATGGTTTGCAGTGGTTCTGTATCTTCATAAATGTTCTTTAGTTTGTTGGTCATTGGGACCTTGGACCAAAAGTAGAGCCATGCTTCTTTGCACAATGATTCAGCACTGGAATATTTTAGTAAAAATTCCTTTGTATGGTCTCACACAACTGTTTGATTTTTCTTTTTCACAGAAAATTAACTGTTTTAAAAACATGTCGAACGGTTTTTGCTCTTTCAATTAGTATTGGATTTCGGATGCACTCAGTAAATAATTTTTTAAGAATCCATAACACATCTCTATCATTATAATTTTTTTTTTTGCAATTATATCAGACAGGTTAGTGTTATTTTAGGAACTATTTTGGCTTCTTTTTTTTTATGATTCAATCATTCAATTTTGAAAATTACGTATCATGAAACCTTTATGTGATGTTATTATTATAGAGAAATAAAATTGAGCTCATATATAATCATTTAAAAGGTAATTAAATTTCATACAAAAAAAAAACCATCAAAACCGGCCAATTATTAGTAAATATATAATTATCATTAAGAAATTGTATTTTCATTAATATTTTCGGCTCATGGCAGAAAAATTATTTATTCCGTTACATTAGCTGTGGGGCTGCCCTGGGATTAGGAGACACTCCTGAGGCCTCTATGAAATGGGTACCCTTAATTAAATAATTAAGTAAGCTGTAAAACCTGATCTCAGTCAAATCACCTCCTTGTACTACGAAACAGTACTTTTCCTAAATAATACTAAACCCAAGACCCTTTATTGGTTGTAGTGGTACAGGTTTATTATACTTTATTTAAGAAATAATATATTGTGCCACACTTAAGGGCATTAAGTATTGAGGCAACGTGAGACTCATTCATACTACTTATAAATTAACAAAAAAAAAAAGACAAAAATCTGCATTAAAAACATTTTAAATAAAAATATACTCGATGAACTAAAAAATATAAAATTCATAAAAACATATTCATATTTATTTACAATAATCTTTTTTGGTCTTAATGCAGGGCGGTCCCTCCACGCCCAGTGGTATAATAAAAGGAGGCCTCTGGCCACAAATGCAAAGAACGCATACAGCGTGCAGAGCTCTCTTAACTTAAAATGCCCTTGGGCAATAAAAGGAAAGTTGAAAATTTATGTATATATACATTTATATACATACTGAATTTATTCAAGAAATTCCTGGGGGGTAGGAAAAAAAAAAAAAAAAAAAAAAAAATTACAATAATCTTTTAATAATGGCTGTTTTGTTTTCGAACTAGAGAAACGAAATTCACCTAAAATTTGAGGTTGTACGTTTCAAGATATGTAGAAAAAAAAAAAACATTTTGCTGATCAGCTTTACAGCAAATAAACAAAAAGGAATAAGCGTTCAAGACGTTTCGGGTTAAATTTAAAAGAAATATTTATTTTTTTTTTTATTTTACATGTCTTGAATCTTAGAAGCTCAAATTTTAAAGGGATTAATTTTTATTTTCTTGGTCGATTACAAATTAATTATTGGTGAACTAAAGCAAAATATATGAACAATTTTCCGTATGCTTTATCATTACTAATAATGTTCCGATTTTAATATTTTTTTTCTTTTGTTATAGAAAGTTGAATTATCTTTATCTTTCAATTGATAATGTATCATATATAATAAACCATTATTTGTATATTTTTTGAGTAATGTACAAAGAAGTTTTCTTTTTCTAAATATTTTTTTTATGGTTGTTTATTATAACTCATAAACTGTGAAGGTAATCTTCAACTATTATTAGTTTTGATAATGACTAATAGAGATATGGTATACTGAGATAAAAAACACGTTTAAGAAAGAACTATTGAAATTATAAAATCTTCTTTTGCAACGAATCCTTCCTCTTTTCAACAGCTCTGACCTCAATTATCGAAATCGTAAGAGACGAGGAAACATGCTGACTTGAACATTGCAACATCATAAATATTTTGTTTATATTCATTGTTAACCGGCTAATGACAATGTGCCCCAGTTTTAAGAACTCTTAAAGGATTTGTGTTTTATAAATAAAATATTTATTTTATCGATTATTAAGGCTAAAAAACTATATTTGCATTGTATAACTGAATTAATTTATGGTTATATATCAATTGATTTCACGATTTTTTTTTCAATGAGAAAGTTGAAAGTATATTTTAATGAGATAAAATTGACCAATATTTAGAGTATTTTTTCAATAGATCAGTAAATATTACTTTTAAAATGTTGACGACATTCGGTAAGGATTGGTTTTTAATAATTTAACTAGCTGTATCACTTTCAATCTCGTTGAGTTTGAATTATAAAAACCCGATTTTATATACATGATGAGTTCATTAACTCATCTGTGCATCTCATAATTTAAATAACATCAATCCTTTTGTTTTTATTTGAAATATATTATTTAGTTTAAACAATGAGGTACTACTAATTCTTTCAATTAACCAGCTTAAAGGTACTTTTGGGGAAGCCATTTTAAAATCTTTGAAAGTATTTCTTCACTGTCAGATTATTTTGATAAAGATTAAACTTAGCTGACATCAAAGACCATTTAATATAAACTGTTATTTATTATAAATATTCTCAAGTATACGTTTAAAATAAACTGAATATAAATATGTTAAGTAAATTAAGAAGTAAAAATACTGGTATTATAATGCAAAGGTCGCTAAACTAAGGCCTTCTTTGATTACACGATAAAATTTTAAAAAGGTATTTAAAAATATTAAAATTTAGGTTTATATTTCATTTATAATTTTTTATCACACAATGCATGGCCTGCGAGACTTAGTGGAGGTCTCAATGTGGCTCTTGGGCCAAAGACTGCTGTTATAATGAATTACATTTAGCGGATCCATCTATCCCAAAAATTGGCGGAACTGCTGAGCTATCAGTGATTCAATCGATTAATAAAAGAACGCATTGAATTCCATTTATGGACCAGTCGATGAGTTGTGTCAATGAGCGCTGATTTAAGAAACTTGCCTAGTATACCGCCAATTTGATTGAACACATTGTGGTAGTTTTCTGAGACGCAAATGGTGACTATGGTTACTGCGTAAGCATAGCCTATTTTAGATATAAGATATATGTACCAGTGATAGAAACTGCATTTGACAGTTTTCAACTTATTAACAGATAGTAATAATAATAATTATCCCCACACATATTATTACAGTAAGGCTCGAAATCGGTTTTGTACCAAATATAAACTCCCGTTATGCTCAAATACCATGAATGGGGTACCGTTGGATTCAGAATTTCACAGGGGGTTTTCAAATCGTATTCTACACTTTTGTTTTTCTTTTTAAAATTAATAAAGCCGATACAAACATTTTGCTAGGCTTCAATACTGGAACGGTGGTAGGTCTGTAGATCGAAACGGGTCAAATTGGATTTTGAAGAAATTGATGCGTACAGCAAGACCCGAATAGTTCCCTTGGAACTATCTAATCCTGCGTTTTTAAGCCCAAAAACGTACTATTTTCAAGAAAACGCAAGGCATGGGGTTCGCATCCACACAACCTTACGGTAATTGCAGTACTGTCATTGAATACATGTCTCATTTCGTCGATTTGAGGCCTCTCGAGAGGAGGAGTTTATATTATTTATCGATGGTGTTTTTGATCGGCAAGCCATATCTTCACCAAATTCTTCACCAAATCTCAAGATTGAGCCACTTTCGAAGGCTTCCTTCTCCTTCAGGCGGGCCAGTAGTCAAATAGTCGAATCACATCGAAAATTCAGGCAAACAAGTTAAGAAAGAAAACAAACTTTATTTGCGAATAACTAAAAAAGTACACATTTTTCACCACAAGTGATATCATGCCGATTCGCGGTTGATTTTTAAATGAAAAATACTAGGTGATTGCTTCAGAGAGGTTTCCTTATCACTGTCCTTTCAGTTTTGATTCATTGAACTGTAGTTTACCATTTCTTAGTTTAAAACTGTGCTGATTTTATTTTGTTTTTTAAATTATATAAAATTCCTATTGATCACTTAACTTGAGTGTCCATCACTATATTCAAGCTGTCAGAATTTTCTAATTTTTCATGAATAATTAACTAATTTACTGAATAAAAAGATAATTGATAAACCAATAACGTTAAGTTTGCTAAATAGTGGGTAAGAATGAATGATTAATCAATGCTTTCAGACAGCACTTGGTCGGTGCTGTAAACACATACACAAGCCGTTTTTAAATCCATTTTTTACTATTCCTTTGAAACATACAGTGGCAACTGGTCAACACTATTGCTTGCCATTATGCTGTTCGATGGTGTAATATTTCATTATCCCTCCCAGAGAGCCAGAACTTAGGAGATGTAGAATGAATTTGTGTTCCATTAGTTAACGTTAATCTCGTTGTACGACCTCCCACTACTCACTGGTGCTGTCCCTTCAGTCCTACGATAATTCCGAAGGCTTTACAGTTACCCAACAGGGAGACATTATTACGCACTTATGTCAGGTGTCAGAGCATTGCAGAGCACCCTTCAGACTCGGCTCCAGCACAAGAAGCCGCAAGCCCTATCCCCACGTCAGAACCAATCAATTCTCGACTACCCCTATGGAGTATTAAAGTCACCCTTCTGCGGCAGTTTAGATTCATCTCTCCCTGTCAGGGGAGAGGTCCCTAATGAAACCTTTTTACATTAAATTAAATTCCAACATTTCGTGGTAACTCGCTCCTTCCATTGTACCCTCGGGACAATAGCTACAACGCCCAATATTGATATTCATAAACCTGGACCGACGATTGTTGGTCGTTATCTCTGGGGAGTAAATGAAGTGCTTCGGAATATATCGTTCAGTGTGGGTTGAATAATTATTGTAACGCTTCGTTCTATGTACTGGCAATAACAGGATCCGGGCACTAGATATAGATAATAGCAAAAAAAATTACGGTATTTATATTATCATCACTCCCGTACTAATGTTTTGAATTTTTTTTTTTCTTTGCATTATAAACCATGTAGGTATTTTGCCTTCTTAACTAGCCTGCTCCATCTTTACCTGTATTGGACTATTTCATTCCAGTTACCTGCACGCAGTTCTATTGCATCTTGGTTGATTATATCAATCCATCTGCTTTTTGGCCTTCCACAAAGTATTTTGCCTTCTTTTGAGCAGAGGCTTGCAGAGGGATTGCTACATTGAACTACATGCCCCACCCATCTTAAGTTTCGTGCCTTCATATCTTGTGATATTGATTGATCAGTTTCTGTAAGCAGTTCTCCCAACACTTTATTAGTGCAGCACTAGTTTTCTGTGCTTATTTTCTTGTTTATTTCGTGTTTATTATCGTTCATTAATTTTCTAGTTAGTTTGTGTTATTTTTTGTATGTGTTTTGTTGTTATGGCTTAGTTTATTGTAAATATTATAAATAGCGAGGTTAGGAGTGGGACATTTCATTAACTTTCATACAGAGTAGATTCTTGTGAACTATTCTACAGTGGGTGGAAAGCACCATAGGAAGCCCTAGTGAAGATAGTTTATTTACTTGCTTGTGTAGGAACAAATTTAGTAAGTATATAGAGTACTAGACTTTTACTTTTACCACTAGTGATTCCTGCTGTTCGGGCAAGCCCATTCTAATAAGACATTTAAAAGTGTATTAAGAGACCCCTTAAGGTAAATGAAAACAATTTCAGGTGAATATAGTACTTCATTTAGTTCTTTATTAGTTATAGTTTAAAAGTGGAAGGTTATAAATTGCAGATAACGTTATCTCAGTTATAATAAACCCTATGGTCAATATCGAGATGGAGGGGGTACAAAAGGAAGGAAATCTCTCAAGAGCAGTGGCAAAACGACCAAGGAGGGGCTCTTCTCATTTACCAGAGGATTTGGAAGAGACTAGTACTAAAAGCAAACTTTGCCAGGCTAAAGATATACAGGAGAGCATCTCAATGGCCATTGAAAATAATGGAAAAAAATTAAGCTCTAGTGTCCGAGACCAGATTAATATCAAGGTACAATGCCTTGTTGATATTATTGAAAATCAGGAAAAGGAAAATGAACAAGTTGGAGTCTCGGCCATAGTTCAAAAGGCTATTTTGGACACGCTTTCGTCACAGAAGGTGCATGATGTATTGAAACAAATTTTAGTAGATAAATCTCCGCAAAAATATACCGATACACTCACTCAATTGGAGCACCTCACCAAGAACCTAAACGTTCGAAGGAACCTCAGACACAAGCCGAAAAAAACATTAATCAGGCTGGACCCTCAGCTGCCTCTGAATCCTTCACGGTGGTGGTGTATAAACTGCGAGCGGGCCAATCTCCCATCTAGCCAACGGAAGCATAAGGCAGGCAGTCGTGAATGCCCTGTGCACTTAAAGTGGGCCAAGGAGGTGGCAAAAAAGACTTTTTATGAATAGAATCACCATCCTCCAACTGAATATGGGCCGCCGACGCATCGTGGCAGATGAACTTCGAGCTCTCTCCCAGCGATTCGACGTCATGGCGGTCCAAGAACCATGCTGCCGTGGGAACATGGTCACGGGGTTCGGCCTCGCATCGAGGGTTATCGCCCTGAGCAGTGGAGAGAGGAGGCCCAGGGCTGCCATAGTGGTCAATAACCCAAACCTCGATGTGATGGATCTGAGGCAGTACACCACGCCGGATAATGTCGCTTGCTTCATCAGGTGGAGTAACGTTACTTTTACGCTTGTATCGGCTTACCTACCTGATGGAAATGATATTAACGAAGACATATCCGCCATGGAGATGATCACAGCTTGTTCTCGAAACGTGATCATATGCTCAGATACCAACTCCTGGAACACGGTTTGGGGGTCCAATCGAACAAATAGAAGGGGTACTAAGCTCGGTGATTTCATATCTAGGAGTCAGCTAGTAGTAATTAACGATCCTTCTGCCATCCCTACATTCTCTAGTGCTAGGGGACAGAGTTGGATTGATGTGACTCTGGCATCACCGCAGCTGGCTAACCGCATCACCGATTGGGCCCTCGGATCTGATACGAGTTCCGACCATCACTCAATAGTGTTTAGTGTCGTAGAAAATGCGACACTTACAAGTTCCCACGGCATAACTAAAGGCTATATTACAAAAAGAGGAAACTGGAGTGCCTTCCGGTCCACGTTAGAGGGAAAACTCGTTGACAATGAATGGGATGCGGCGGAGACGGATCTGACTGATGACCTAGATTACAGAGTCTCCAGGATAACAGATATCATCTGTGATGCTGCAGAGGAAACCCTCCAGCACCGGAAGGCAAGAGCTCGACCAGTCCCATGGTGGACGCCGGCCCTCACTATTATGAAGAGAGAACTCTACAAGGCACGGCGGTCGTACCAGAGGTGTAGTTGTGACGAGAGGCGCACTACACTTCGTGACGAGTACAAGTCTAAGGCCAGGACATACCGAAACGAAGTGCGGTCACTAAAGCGGAAGTCTTGGGACGAGTTTATCGTCGAGGAGTCATCCAAGAACCCCTGGGGTATCCCTTACAGAGTGGCCCTGGCTAAGATGAGTCCACAACAGGTGATTGCTGCAATGAAGAGCGGCGATGCCCAGGCGACCACTCTGGAGGAGACGGCGAAAAATTTCATTATAGAGACCTTCCCCAGAGATGATCCATCCCAAGATGACGAGAGAGACGCGTTTATTAGACGCACTACGGTATGCCCACCCGGTACAGACTTGTGCCCACCCTGGGACATATGGGATCTCCGTACTGCCGTGGATAGACAAAGGCTTGGTCGTGCCCCAGGTATTGACAATATTGATACGGCAATCCTCCGAAATAGTATTCCCTACATTGAAGATCAACTCCTGGCAATATTCAATGATTGCTTAGATAGGGGCTACTTCCCAAAAAAGTGGAAAATTGCCGATCTCAGACTTATTTACAAGGGAGGTGACAAGGATAAACAAATGGCAAAGTCTTATAGGCCTATCTGTCTCCTCCCTGTTATGAGTAAGGTGTTGGAGAACATGATGGTCACGAGCCTACAGCCTATTTTTTCGAGAGCTTCCCATCCACGGCAGTATGGATGTACCAAAGGCAGGGGAACTGCAGATGCCCTGCTGAGAGTACGCCATGACGTTGAAGAGAAGGCGGAGAAGTATGTCATGCTCCTCTTGTTTGACATCACCTCCGCCTTCGATAGCGTATGGTGGCCAAGTGTACTCCAGCAGCTGCAGAAATACGAGACTCCTAGCAACTTGTACATTTTGATGAGAAGTTATCTCCAGGATAGAACGCTCCGAATAAGAGGTAATTTCTACGAAGTAGAAGATAGTATGGAGAAAGGCTGTCCACAGGGCTCTGTCCTTGGCCCTGCTCTGTGGAAACTTGTCTTCGACGAGTTGCTGGGTGTGCTCGAAGAAGAGCAGTTCTCCGCCACAGCTTTTGTGGATGATTTAGCCGTTGTGGTGGCGTCGAACAGCAGAGCCAGGTTGAAAGAAGAAGCTGAGCGGTGCGCCAACCTGATAGAAAGATGGTGCGAGATGAAGAAACTGCGGATGTCAGCTGCTAAAACACAGGCTATCCTCTTGAAAGGCAAGACTGATAGGGCTCACCCTATTACAATGATAATCCAAGGATCGAGAATTCGTCCGAGTGAGGTTGTCACCTACCTCGGAGTCAGAATAGGAAGAAATTTCAACGTGTCACCTCACTTGGACTATTTGAGAAGTAGGGTGACCCTAGCGCTTAATGGACTCAGTCGTATCGGGGGTGCATTTTGGGGCCTCAGATACCCAGCGACTAAGACAATTTATAAAGGTGTAGTTCTGGGTATTCTGAGGTACGCGTCCCCAGGTTGGTTTCTGCATCTCTCGCACCACCAGAAGAGGAGGTTGGCTTCGATTCAGCGGACGGCTCTGCTGCGCGTCACCAGAGCTTTCAAGACAGTGTCTCATGAGGCAGTACAGGTCCTGGCAGGAGGTGTTCCTCTCGACCTCCTGTTGCAGGAAGACATGTTAAAGCACCAGCTTTCAAGAGAAGGCTCGGCAGGTCTACCAGAAAATCTCCGTGAGAAGATTAACCAACAGCCAGGTAGATGGAAAAAGATAATACAAGAGTACACCCTTGACGAATGGAACCAGCGATGGGTAACAACTCCGAAAGGAAGTACTCTTAGAAAATATTTTCCCACCATCGGTTCCCGGTTAGCAGCAAAATGGGTGGAACCTGGTTATTGGGTCTCCCAACTACTCACTGGACACGGGGGCTTCCGAGCAAAGCTCTTCCAATTTGGAAAGAATATCGACCCCTTGTGCCCCAGTTGCGGAGTCCCAGAGACTGCCGAGCACATTGTCGTAGCATGTACTGCCTATGAGGCACAGAGAGCAAAACTGCTCAGGGAAACCGGTCTCTACATTTTGACTGAAAGGGAGCTCCCTCAACTCATGAGTGAGGAAAACTATCCTCATTTTATAGATTTCATTGCAAAATGGAAATCCATTATAGGCCCAACTCATTTCTACTTGGGAAGAAGAGGAGCTGCACCGCCTGGAAGGCCGCCGGACGGAGTAGCAGAAGAAATCCGTGACCAAACTTAGAAGAAATGTAGTCGAAATATGGACCCAGTCTATAAATATTGTTTTTCTAGCAGCAGTGTGTTGTTACGCGGAAACGCTTAACATCTCACTGCTGCTAAAACCCGTATTGCCTATCAGGCACGGCAGGGATGTAAATAAATAAATAAAGTTCTTTCAACACTTTTTTCTAGGTTGCTGGTTAGTGTCCAGGTTTCACAGCCATATATTAGATATAGATATAGCCATATAGCATTATCATAGTATTGTACACCGTTAATTTGAGATTTCGTTAGACTTCAAACAATAGTCGACGCTCCATATTATGTCACAAACAAGACCTTACACAATGACCTTAACATCCCATATGTTGTTTGAAAACAAACTAACCTAACTCAATCCCTATGTAGCTCCACCTATTCCTATAATCCTCTCCAGAGGTGGAAAAGGCTGTGGCCTCGAGGCATTTGAAAATATGATGATGGAGTCCGGACAATTGCCAGCCATTGTTTTCCACTCAATGCCTGGATGTTTGCGGCTCAAGTGCCCTCTCTGTCTCCACTGGCCTCTAGTCCAGAGACGCGGGTGAAAGAGAAGCGCTGGGACCTTCTGGATCCAAGCTTTGGCTTCCACGCATGGAGGACAAAGCCTGGCTCGGAGCCTCTTGGGCAAATGTTAATATTGTATGTAGGCGTGAATGAGCTTAAGAAGAATTTTATTTATTTATTAAATCTTATGTTTTTATTAATTTTTTTTCTATTGTATGAGTAGATACTTTTAGCTCTGATGTTTATTTCCCTTGAGTGTGGCAGATTGTTTTAATTCAATAAATATATAATTAAAAAAAAATTATGAAAGGTCATTGATTCAGTAAATTTTGAGGAAGTATTTCTAAGCATACGGTTGTGTATCGTTCGAACCTGAGTCCTTGAGAATAGCAGCACTAGTGCCTTGCTTGCTGTGTTAGCCAAGTCTTCTAAATAATTTTTAATGTAAATAAATCATAAATAAAAATTATATAATATCTCTCTTTTTTATTTTATCTATTTTATTAATAAAATTGTTGCTTGTATTCTTTCATGTAGATTTACCTTTTGGATAGAAAATAATATTTAAAATTCTCCTGCTAAGAGAAATTTATTTTTATGAAATTCTTACGTGATTTATCGTTTTTTTTTTTTAGTTTAAAAACTTCTTAATTGAGAAATTGGGAGTGAAACAAACATTTGCAACAATGTTTTGTTTGTTTTTGCTGATAAAATAACAGAGTTTACGAAATGTTTTATAAAAATGACGAAAGAGCTCTTTGTGAATTGAAACTTCAGAGGGTACTCATAATCGCAAAAAGAATAGAAAATACTACTTCGAACAAGTTTTGGAGTCCAATTTTAGTAATATACTAAATTTATTACTTGTAGCAGCAATAGACAAACCGACAAAAACCGGGAAGGCTATGTTGCTCAATGCATAGCGGGCTAATGGTTTGTAATTATATTCTCATTAGTAGGAGTTAGCCGTGATATTATGTATAATTAATCCACGCTTACTAGGTATACTTAGTAACAAATGAGCCGTCCTCAGATCCAACTCGGGTTATATTTTAAAACGCTTTCCTAATAATAGGTTTCAGTATTTTATAGCTTCGAGCGCGGATGGCTTAGCACTTCATCTTTTATTTTTTTCATCGTTTAGTAGAAGAAATAAGAAAAAAGGATAATATTGAAATGTTCAAAGTTATGTGAGATGGGGGTATAAAAGTGTGCTAACCTGAGAGTCCAATTTTCCGAATTTTTCGTTATTTCAATGTAATTTATAATAATATAATTTATATAATAATATTTATATAATAATATAATTCTTTTTTTTTTTCAATATAAAAATAAAACTCTACTGAGGAACTTAAATAGAAATTTTTTAAATTAATTTTACAGCTAGTTTAATGTTTTATAAAATCTCGTGCCTTAATTAAAATTAAAAAAAAAATGGTTTTGTTTATTGAAAAAAAAACTGTATTTTAAAATTTGATACAGTCAATTCGTTTTGCAGTATTTTTTTCATAGCTCTTTAAATACATTGTGAACTTCGTATTGTAAATTCTTTGTGGGATTTGGAAAATGGGATACAGGTATAAGAGATAAAAATAGACCATTGGTTAGTATAGACCTATACATACATATATATATATATATATATATATATATATATATATATATATATATATATATATATATATATATATATATATATATATATACTGAAAAATCTAAAAATTTTTGTAATATAAATAAATTCTATTTTATAAAAATAAATAAATATATTG
This sequence comes from Nezara viridula, assembly GCA_928085145.1. Taxonomy (NCBI): domain Eukaryota; kingdom Metazoa; phylum Arthropoda; class Insecta; order Hemiptera; family Pentatomidae; genus Nezara; species Nezara viridula. The sequence goes on from OV725079.1 coordinate 40,130,819, forward strand.
AGTTTTTAAACGTTAAGTATAGACTTTCAGATATTCTTTTAAAAGCGTTAATATATTGAATAATAAATAAAAATGAGGTTTCATTGATAAAAGGGAAAGCTTGTAAGATCTTTTTTATTTCTGTAATAATTTATTTTATTTTCATTTCTATCGGATCAATTTTTGTTTAACATTTTGAACATCATTATATTCGGATCCACGGATTTATTGAAACGTTATGTTTCATGTAGATTATAAAATACGAGCAAGCATTTCTATTTTTTAAATTCTGATTACAGCATTGTTAAAAAAAAATACTGTTCTATTTAAATAATAAAACAGAATTGTATAAAAAACATGGAGAATAAGTGGCTAAACATAGGTATTATATTAAGATAGTGCAGCTCCGGGATCACTGAAACTTTATATTTATCTTACTTTAAAGTAAGTCACGCGTTCTAGTAAACTTAGATATCTGATGGTGATACTGTAGTAATAATAAATGATTAATAATAATGAATAGATTAAATAATAAATGTAACGTTTTCTGGTTTGAAAGGATAAAAATATTATGAACTAAAGAATATTGGAACTCTTTATCAAATACTATATGGTATCATCCGGGGAGGAGTATGTTGTACACACCATAGTTTAATAAGTCTATGTTCCTACTCGGGCTAGAATAGGTATGTTGCTTGTAGGGTAACGCCCCCTTTCGTCATAAATTGTTACAGTAAAAAAAAAAAATATTAAGATCCTAAAATTGCCTGACATGAAATAAGTAAATGAAATCAACTCTTATCATCACAACTTTTTAAAATCTCAATTTATCCTTAAACGTTCGAAGGGTTCGACTGAAACGTACGAAATGTTTATAAACTCAAAACTAATTCCATTGAGAAATCCATCAATCGATTGAATCTAGCTGCGTTGAACAGTGATTTATGCTGAATTAATTTACAACCAGTTCGATTCCACTGGGATGTTGACACTCCTGTGGAAGATAATCAAACTTGAAAAATAAAAAGAAAGATTAGGAAAAACTTAAGTTATGAATTTTTAAGTTTAAAAACAGAAAATATATGGATAGAAATTAAATTTAATGTATTGTAAATACGTAAAGTAAATTGGAAAAAAACAACTCTGAGGTTTTATTGAGGTTACATCTAAGGAATTCATCGACCCCAATAACCGATAGAACAGCTGAGCCATCAGCAGTGGTTCAGTTCATGAATAAAGAGTCGCGATGAATGCTATCAATGAGTTCAGAAACTGTCTAAAACTCTCGTTTCAAAGAAAAAAAAATAACTGAGAAGGAAATAATTTTTTTTTTATTTAAGACTAGTTCAGGAAGAAAACATTTACTTGATTGAGCTTGCCAATACAAAAAAAAAAAAAATTAAATAACATTTTGATAGAATACTAGGCATTCCAAGACACAAATTTTTAACATTATTAATAAGAGATAACCCCTTACCCTTAAGACCCTCGAAAAATTATGTACTAAACGATAACTGAGATTAGTTGGTGACATTGACGTATCTAATTACTTATACCTATATATATGTATATATATATATATATATATATATATATATATATATATATATAGGTAATATATATAGGTATATTTATATATTGGCTGGGGTAGCTGTGCCGGCTAAGGCGCTTGCAATAGGTAACAAAGTACTGAGAGCTTGAGTACTTGAATATCTTCAGTGCTCCAACCACGCCTTGATAATGACCCACATGTTTGGGTTGAAACGTCGGCGCTAATAAAAATCTTATAATGACTGCGTCTTGAATATTTATCACCCATGGTCGGTAGAACAGTTGACTAACTTCCTTCAATATTGGTTGTAGAAATACAAATGTTAACCTAATTTCGCTTTATATTTATATCTGGAATAATAGAGGAAGAAGAATATTAAGTTCCCTCTAGATTTTACTTGAAAACGAATAATAAAGCTTAACTAAAACATGTGGAAAAACATAGTCTGCATGTTATTCAACAAAACAAAACCTGGACTAAGCACTTATTTTTACCAAAAGACGAATAATAAGGAGAAATAAATTTTACATTTTATTTGATAATAAAATCAAAATTAAGATAAGACCTCTGAATTAAAACAGTAATGAAATAATTAATAAAATGAAGTCATATTTATATCTGTACGGAATTGTCCAAAATTAATAAATCAAAAACCAACGTTTTTTAAAAATTTATTTATTGAGTATTACAACAATCTGTCACTTGGACATTAGTTATAGTGAGGTAGGATAACATTCACGCTATATGTACAAAAAAAAAAAAAAAAAAAAATAGAAACAAAATAACAATAAATAATAATCAGAAAGTACATACAACAAATAATATCAAATAACCTAAAAATAAGAAAATTAAAACTAAGCAAAAAACTATGGAGAGAAAAGCTGGACTCCAGGAGATCCCTGTGCTACTCTCTCAACCGCATCACTGCTACTAAAGCCAGCGGAGATTATTCGAGAACACACACAAACCAACGCTAGAAAATTAAAATAAATAGTTATGTTACTAATATTAAAAATAGAGTCTATATTAAAACAAAGATTGAATAATTTGTGTATGTTTTAAATAATATGTTTATTATTTGATATGAAATTTTGTATTAGGAAAATGACAAATATGGTCAGTACTAGAATACAGTGTACTTTTTAGAATAATTTAAACATTCAGTTGTAGAAATAAATTATTCCATTCCGACAACAAGCATCCGGTTGCGAGATAATAATTTCGAATCGTATTTCATTCTGAGTTTGCCTTTTAAACGTGGATATTAAAAACATAAAACTAAATAACAAAAAAAAAAAACTTCAAGAGTAGAGGGTGAAAATGTTCAAGGAAATAAAGATAGCCGGCTTAAAAGAAAAGAAACTGAACCTTTTGTCCTGTCGAGAACGAAAAAATGGAACACAGTTCAAGTTCAATGTCGCCAGGAGTCGTTTGCTCCTGTCCATAATTCCACAGCGCCGCCTGCATTGTTCCCTTTTTCTTTGGTCTAAATGGCGCTTGTTTAACCTAACTATTGTTCGTTAATGCGTTTTATTTTTGTTTTTTTTTTATTTTCAAGAAAAAATAGAAAGAAATATTCCTGGTTTAAAACTGGAACATTACGCATACTTAACACAAAAATCAATAAAAAACATGAATAAATTAATGTGCTTAATTCTATCGATTAATTTAGGAACTTTCCAAAATATTTATAACTTGTTAGCAAATAATATTTTCTAAATTTCTTGAAAATAATGTATTATCTCAGATTCTAACTACATTTTATTAAATCATAATTATTTTAAAAGTAAATTGTAATGTTCGAACATGTATTAACATGTTTCCCGAAGGTAAAGAACATCATATCCATTTTTGTACTTGTACAGGGGAGCCGATTTCCCACAATTTTAAGCTATTTAGATTTGTTCAGTAGTTACTCAAATAGCCGATGGAACTGTTCGGTAATTAGTGATTTAATCGATGAATAAAGAGACTGACTCTACGTTATGACGTTCTATATTTTATTTAAATCAGGAGGTTACCCTCAGTCCGCCCAACGGCGGACCAACCCCCTTTTTACAAATTATAAAACTGCACAATTCGTTGCTCCAATTTTATAACTTTTAATTTATATGTATTCTGTTGTTCGGATTGTATAATTTTTCATCAACACAAAATAAACTGAACGAAGTCACAGTTTGGACAAATTTTATATTTCTTTAAAATCTATATTATACATCGCGCCTTGTTCCCAATTTATGTTATTAAATAATTATAATTATTCGTATTGCCAATTTGTAACCATAATATATTGTCAACTTGTCCACCTTCAGATAAGCCCAACAATAATTTAAGCCTTTCATTACTTATATTTTCATTGTTTGTTATATTGGTCTTCCTTTTCTATTTCATAACAATTATAATTATAACATAATATAAATAATATTATATATAATGTTATAATTAATTTATTGTGGTCAAGATGAAATTTCTAGGTCGAAAATCGATCTACCACCTCCAGATGAATAGATACCATTTCTCGTGGATATGTTTAGTCAAACATCTTTATTTTGTATCAGGTAACAGCCGATCAATATCGCAACGGAAATTTGTTTCTTAGCTACTCAATCTGTTCCCCGGAGGTAAAAGACATTATATCACATTTAGCGATGGTATCGCTTTTTTTCATTTAATTATATATTTAAGTGTAAAAGCATACATAATAATTCGTGAATATATTAAATTGAGCCAAACTCTAAATTAGACCTCAGGAGAGATTTTCCCACAAAGTAGCAAAACAAAAAAATTGCAAAATTGTCAAAAAGGTCTATTTTAATGCAAAATTTCGAAGTAAACCAGTAAAGATCCTATAAGATTTTGTATTTTAAATCTATTACTCAAGATCGGTATAGATCTTTTGAAATACCAGTTTCCGTTAAAAAGAAAAAAAGGATAAATCCTTCATATCCGAGCTCTATTCTTAAATATCGCGCTTGAATCAATCCAGATAAAGATGAAAGTTGGTAAATATAGTAACAATGGTTTGAATCAATATTTTCATTTTATAATTCCAATTAATATAAAAGTTAAGAATATAATGACTCAATATTGATAAAATAATAAAAGAGCAAACTCTAGAAGGAGACAATCAACTTAAAAAATGTATAAGAAAAAGTAAATTACGGTTTTAATTATAGAAAAAACTTAAATTACTAGCATAATAGGCTTTTGGATAAATTTTTAAGGCCATAAAAAAAAGAAAAGAAAAAAGATTATAATGAAAATTATGAAGGAGGTAAAGTATGAGGAAGATTATATAAATAAATAGAACTCCAAGCACACGGGATTTACAATAACTTTAAACCTAAAAGGGACCTTAGTCTTTCGAAATGGAATGATATTAAATATTGAAAAGCCGAGTATTGTTTTTCCGAGAATTAAAAGGATAAAACAAAGCATTTTCACGTAGGTTTCCAATTCCATGTTCAGATTTCAACGTTCTTTTGTCAGGACATAAATTCAATAACCCTGTTAATTGCTGTTTTCAATTTCCCTTTGTTCAGATTCTATTCCTATCCTATTAAAATTATTTTATTCTCCGTATATATATATATATATATATATATATATATATATATATATATATATATATATATATATATATATATATATATATATATAGATTGTGAAATAATCTGAAATTTTTGTTTGTTTGGAACTTGAAATAATCTTTTCAAGGTCTCTGACCACATATTCTAATAACAGAAAGAGCGTAAACTAACATTGTATCCACAGTACAACTTCGCACAGAAAATTAATTTAATGGAAATATATATATATATATATATATATATATATATATATATATATATATATATATATATATATACATATTTGTGTAATCTTGCTAATCCGGCGGCTTAGGCTTAAATAATCTAGTTACGTCCATCTTCTTTTAATTAAAATAAAATGCAATACGTGCGTATTAAATTTTGGATACGTATATATTTACTCAGTTTCTTTATCGGTGAGTATAATTAACATGTTGCATCAATTGCAGAGATGAGGTCGCCTTGACTAGGTTAAGAATAGGACACATAAATTTAACTGATTTACACCTCTTTACTAAGCAGCCATCACCAAATTGTCAACACAATGGCTATCTTACTATCAATCATATTTTCCAAAAATGTCCTTATTATACCACAAGCTTAAATAGATTAACTCTAAAACCTGATACATCATTAGTATTAAAAAATGATGAATCAAACATGAAACAGTGATAAATTTACATTAAATCCATATTCCATTGAATAAAATATAGAAATAAATATAATTTTTATTTTATGGTACTTTGTTTTTTAATTATTTTAATATATTTCATTGTATTTAAAATATTTTTTTATTTATTATTCTATCTATCTGTTGTTAATTTTTGATTATTCGTTCTTTTTTTTATCTCTCATAAAGAGTTTGTGAATTCGACCGATAACAAAAATAACTGACTCACAGGCGTTGATGATCCTGGGGTTTTACACCTTAAAGCCTAGACAAACAAGCATATCCATTAAATTAATTTTCAGTGCGAAGTTGTACTGTTAATGCAATAAGGAATAGTTTACGCTCATTCTCTTATTAAAAGTTGTGGTTAGAGGCCTTGAAAAAGATTATTTCAAGTTCCAAAAAAACAAAAATTTCATATTATTTCTCAAGAAAAGAGTTAAAAAATAAAGCTTCGAACAATGATTAATTATTGTAAACATATCTTTTACTAATTTGCTCAAACAAATAATACACATGAATAAATCATGGTAAATATTTAAAGAGGTGATAGTTGATTATGTGCTACAAAATGTTTATACAGACCATGGTCCGATTACACGTAGAAAAGCAGGAAATTACCTTAATCCTACTATTAATTATTAAAATAAATAATAATTACGAAACTTAGTTATCAATGCTGTTGACATAGGCAGTACGCAATATGTCCACAATATTTTCTACGTCATAAGATAAGGTCAGGGTTAACGCTTTCCTCCCTTTCACGTTTTGGTTAACAATCTGTTCTCCTTTTCAGATGTTTACTTATTTTTAAAACGAAGACTGTTTTCATGCATACCAAGTTATAAATTTGTTTTAACATAAAAGTTAAACGATTAATTAATATATTTAGTCAATTAAAACTACAAACTCAGCAGATTTCAATAAATATCTATGGAACAATGAAAACTGGCACAATTAATCACAATTAACAATAGCGTTTAGTCAGCTTTAGTAACATTAACATTTTGCAATTTTTAATTGTTTAACGGTTACGTGGTGATTTAGCTGTTATTGTTACAGCAAGTGACAGACGGCCGAACACGATTGAACGAAGATCCCAGAGTGCCAGGTCCGGAACATTTTGGGTTCGAATCTTATTGAGATCAGTCAATATTTATTTCTTGGTGGTCCCAAAAAAAGAATCTTGCCAACCTCTAGATACCCGTCAGGGTTTAACAATAAAGACCGCAAGGTTTATTTACTAAGCTAATTCACGCCGCCACTACCAGCAAAAGTTATAGCAGTGCGGATGTTATGTTTGGTTTTTCCTTAAACGTTATTTTATTTTATTTAAAGAATATTAGATCAGTAACTTGAGGATACAAATAGGAAATGTACAACAAAAAATATGAGAAAATTTTTATGTTTTAACTTGTATGAATCGGTTTAAACATGTAAAAAACAGAATTGCTAAGTCGAGCCACCTAAACTTCATAATTTGGTTAAGTGATTTGGTTGATAACCATGGTCAACGAAAGCTAATTTTTACCAAATTTGTCAAAAAGTGAAACAAATTACTATAAATGATTTCCTGTGATGATGCCTGGTAATGATTTCTCAAAGGAGAAAAGAACTCATAGAATCAAAGTTGCAGAGCATAAATTTCCACGTCCACTGAGTACCAACAGTTTTAATGTAACTCACTTACTCTGCTCGAAATCTGAAATGTCCCTAAGGTTCAAAATTGTTAATGAAGATATGTATGATTTTAAATATTTTTATTTTTTAGGACTTGATATTGAGAAATAATACAATCTGTCTCAAAGGACATTTATAATAGTGAAAATTTATAACAGTGATCACATTCACACTCTATGTACAATAAATAAAAATAAATTAAACAGAAAAATAACATGTATACAATAAATAAGAATAAAATAACTTAAAGATAAATAAATTAATAAAAAGAACACTTGATTAAATAAAAAGAACACATACATTATTCACAACACTATTTAAAAATATTGAAAACTTATTTTCAATCTGCAGGGTCAATTACAGTAATTTGTCTCAGTTTTGGACTGATTTGGTGAAATTCAAAGCCCATTTACCGTTGCTATCGACCATATCACTTAACCAAATTATTAAATTTAGGTTCTCCTTCAATGCACAATTTTAAGTTATTTAATTCCTTAGAGAATACGTTTTTCGCTTCGACGCATCATTCAGGAGTTATGGTCAAACATAAAAAAAATATCAAACAATTCTGGCCTTTTTTGGTTAAAAAAAGGTTTTCCTTGATGGCTCGCTTTAGCGATTTTCTTTTTTAAATGTTTAAGTCCATATATACAAGTTGAAAAAAAAACAAAAAAACTACCCACATTTTTCGCAATATTCGTTTATAGCCTCAAGTATCTGACATAATATTCTTTAAATCAGCCGCCAGTTTTTCAGTTAGCATGATCCGACTGGCAAGACGCGCATTTTTAAAATATAAATGTTATGAATTTCCAAAAAAAAAAATCAGATGTCACTTTTTTTGAACGGGCTCTCAGACTATAATGTTTCTTTCAAATCCTGAGGTCATCCTAACAGCTTACTCTCCTTGCCTAAATAAAAATAATCTCAGGATCTGCCCCAGGACGAAAAATGATGTAAATAAAAGGGACAATTTTTCTGAAGGCGTTTTCCTTCAGGAATATTTATTAATTGAAAGAAGTGATCTTCCCCCTTTCTAAGAAAAGGAGATACGGCCTACATGTGGGAAAAGATTTATGCTGCTTCCGTGTTGTGAATTTAATGTTTCTTACCTGCTACTATCTAGAATTTATTAGTCCTTTGTTCCAAAGTAGAATTTGGAAACTACCACTAGTCCAAGCCAATTCGCTCAGTTATAGAAATGTGATTATTGGTTAATTCATTAAATTTAAATTTTGAATATTTAATAGTTGGCCGTCGCATTATAAAGGAAGGAGATGGTCATAAATGGCGGTCATAAATAGGCTGAATAGTGGTAAAACTATTTTATTAAAAGCAGACGTTTCGACCAGACTTTGCACGTTCTGCAGGGGTAGAACGGACAAGATACAAAAACATATAGAGAATTGTGGAAGTTACATAATATTTAGACAAAAAATTATAAACAATGTGAATAAGCTTATTGAAGTTATAAACAGAAAGCACATTAAAATATAAACAGGGTAAGCTATGTAACAAGATCGTAAACTGAAGTAAATAGATGGTAACAATTGTTCCAGTGTAATATATAATATATGCGAATGTGAACGTACTACTACAGATCTACAGGGGAGATTAAAGCAATAAAATAAAAAAAAGACAATCTAAACTATTTTGATTTTCAATACCAACCACAAATTGCTGAATGTTTCAATGAATTAAAAAATGATACTTACAAAACTGCATGGAGATATAAAAACACCATATCAAACCAATTAAAAAAAAATGAAAGATAAAACTGAAACAATGGATTCCAAAAATAATATATAAGTGCAATGTTCTAGTAAAAATATTATAGTATTTCTTGGGTGAAAATATATTTATATTATGGGTGAATAATATGTAAGTTTATTCTTTTTAGAAGTGTTGTATAAATGAAGTATTATATTGGTATTCTTCTCCCTCTCAAAGGTATTGAAATCCCGAAAAATCTCAAACTAAGGGTGTACAATGCTATGATAAAGCCAGTTCTAATATATGGCTGTGAGACCTGGACATTAACCAGCATCCTAGAAAAAAGTGTTGTAAGATTTGAGAGGAAAGAGAAGAACGAACCAATAAATAACTGCTTACATAAACTAGCCAATCAATATCACATGATATGAAGGCATAGATGTTAAGATGGGGCGGGACATGTAGCTTATTCATCTGGTATTACTATCCATCTGGTATCCATATTCTATCTACGTAACAATGAATGCCTCAATAGAAGGCAAAAGACCACGTGGAAGACCAAAAAGCAGATGGATAGATAAAATCAACAAAGATGCAACTGAGCTGAGTGCAGATTAATAGAAAGAAATAGCCCAAGACAGGCACAGATGAAACTAACAGGCTTGTTAAGGCGACAAAAGATCAACATGGACTGTAATGCCAGCAGAAAAAAAATTGCATTAAGCATTATGTATTTTTATTAAAAATGACTGGATTCATGATTGGACCTAAAAATATTTATTTATTGAAACATTTTAGATTACTGAAGAGGGAGACGAAGCTTTCCACGAAACGTTCAAATAAATTTGCAATCAAATACTAATGTTGATTAATTTATTTCTACTCAATTGGCAAATGAATCACTATATGCAGAACAAAGGTCAAACTTGCATAATTAAAAATTAATTAATATTGCTAAGCTAAACTATACTTATTTATAATGTGTCCTTAAGTTAATATTTTATAAAATATTATTTACGGTTATATTAATATATTAATATGAGTATAAATATTATAAGTAATATTATTATAAATAAATACTATAAATATTAATATAATCAATATTTAAATAAAATATCATGATTTTTCATGCCAGATTCTGGATGGTTGATGTAACCTTTAGTATGAATAGGGAAGCCAAAAAACGTTTAGCAAGCTCAGCTTCTTTTATCCAATTTAGTTTCATTTCAATGGACAGTTCAGTTACTGGCAGGCACTATTTATAATTTCCATAAAATATTGAATCATTTAAAACAATATTCATAGACACATTACATACGTAATGTATATATTTATATATTGTTCGTAACGTAATTGATGTTACAAACTTCTGGCACTTATAGAGGACATTAAATATTACAATGTTTATTCAGTGTTTGACGATTTTGAAAGGGAAGAAGTTACTTTTAATTTTTTTTTGTAATGGTTTTTGTTTATTTATTTATTGTTTGCAATGTTTCTACCCCGTGGTGCCATTGTTTTTAGATTAGAGATTTGACGTCAGTTTCAGAATATTTCAATATTTCGCGTGTAGTATCGTTGAAGTTAATTTTTTTTCTTGTGAGTGAATCTTTCTGGCACTCAACCAGTACCATTATTAATTCTTCTCGTCTTGATTCTTTGCAGCAAGTACTCCATTTGAGCTATTTTGTTTTAGCTCAAATAATTTCAAAGGGCCGCTCTTCCGGGGCCTCATTCCAATGGGTCACAAATATTTGATCTTCCTCAAGGATTTGATTTTACTCACCCAATCTTCCCGAGGAACACAATTTATGATTTTTACTTGGCTGTTGTCGCTGATTCGAACTGTCCAAGAGGCAATATCTGCTTTTTTATTCCCCTTGATGCCATAATTGTTACGTGATGCCATAATTACCCCTAGCTTTAACTGTGACGGACTCCAAATTAAAGCTACTTTCTTTAATTGCATTCAATAACGTGCACTGATCTCTGGTTCTTAAGTTCCAGTTGCACACTCTTTCAGTTAATTTTTTACGAAAGCTAATGCGATCTTATGATAATACCGCAAGTTAAAATGTACCTAGAGCTTTTAAATTAGAAGATTATGCGGACAATCTGCAGTCCATTAAAAATTTTAAAAAATCACTTGTATCCTATGATTTAACCTAATATAGTACTATCCTTGAGAAAGACCCCTTTAAATTAAGTTAAAAAAAACAAATTTTAATTGATTTCGAAATAAAATTTTAGTTTAAAATGGGAATTACCTGTATAAATAATGTTTGTGTTCCACAAACATTATTTTTATATCACTGGCTTTAATTGATGATTTTTAATATCATTAATTATTAATTTTCAAAAATTTGATTGAAATAATGTAGACCACTTCAGTTTTAAACAATTTTTTAGCTCAGTGACTTAACACGGCTGCTGCCGAGCGACATTTTCAAAAATGGTTTCATCACGCCCATTCCCAAAACTTGCTACCTTCAAATAACATGAAAATAACACAAGTTTGATAGTATTTGTCCTAGATAAAATAAAAATGTTCCACGAATTAACTAGTAGCTGCCGCCTACGAGATAATTAGTTGGCAGTGAATGTGTTGTTAATAATGGCAAAGATCTCGATTATAATTACAATTATTATTATAAATTATAATTATAATTATCCAAAATCCTTTGTAAAATCCTCAATGCTGAGTCACAAATAAAATCATCCATAACGACCTTAATGTACTATATGTTTCCGATTTAGCTCAATCAAGATACCTATCCTTTCATAATAAACTTCTGAACCATCCGAATCCTCTTGTTTTTAACCTTGCTTCTTCTTTTATTCCTGTTAACCCTCCGAGGCTGCTGAAAAGAAGATGGCCACGGGACCTTCTGATATAGAAATATAATTGGAGTGCTATCAATGGGTAGTTTCTTTTCATGTTGCACATGTCATTTTACTTGTTTCATATTTACTTGTTGCATTTATCATTTATACAGTTGTAAATTTCAATAATAAAAAATAAATAAATAATTAGAATTAGAATTTTTGTCATTTTTTAAGACCCAGAGATTAAAGAAAAAACTAAGGTGTATTCTTTAGACCATACGACAGAAATGAAAACATCGGCGAGATTAATAATAACATATTTTTTTTCTTTTCTGTTGGCATTAGAGACCATGTATATCTTACCTGATGTAGATCTCTGTTCCGATCCTCTCGTAGATATGCCTGTGGTTTCCTCGATGCCTAATGTCTAAATAAAGGTTTTCTAAAACATAAAAATGTATTTTCAAGACAGAAATTAATTCCTGAATGAGTTGGTTTAAAGAAATAAAATAGTAATATATATGTGTGTATAAATTAAAATATTTAAAAAAACTTTTCAACGGAAATACACGGTTTGAGATAAACTGAGTCCAAATAACCAAGTCCCGAAAAATGGTCTGTGTGTTTGTATGTTAGCAGTCTAGCTCAAAAACGAAAAGTCGTACGAAACTGATATTACATATTGAAGATAAGTATATGCCTTAGGTGTGACAGCAACGTTTATTTAAATAAAATGAAGCCTATCTGCTGATTTCAACATATAACATCCCTATATTATTTTTGACTCGATTTAATGAAAGGGTTTTATTATTTTTTACTTGATTCAATGAAAGAGTTTTATTAAAAGTAATATGTTTTTTTAATACTTTTTTTAATGACCGTATTTTAATTAAAACCATACCAGCATCAAATTCAGCTTTAATTAATTTCAAGAATCACGGGGTCATAAATGTTTTTTGAACATTTGATTGGTTCGTCGGCATTTCCAATGAAACTGACAAAAAAAAAAATAAATAAATAAAAATAAAAACAATTTATTTAGAGCGGTTGAAAATTCATCAATCAGCAATTTAAGGAGAATTACCTTGATTGAAAGAAAGAGATAATTCTTGGAGATAACATTCTGTTCTACAAATAACTATTTGATATAAATTTCAATAAGGATTTTTAAAAAATCTTTTTATTGAGAAATGATACATTTTGCCACATTTAAGGGCACTGAGTACTAAAGCTGAGTGAGGCCCATTCATAGTATATAAACAATGCAATAAAAAAATAAATAAATAAAAATATATATCTATATAACAAAGGTAAAAACTATAAAACTAACGAAATGTAACTTGAAATCAAATTAAAAAAATAAATAAAAAATAATAATAAAAAAAATACAGAAATTGGTAGCAAATTAAATAAGTCATAAGTAAAACAAATAAATATATAAAAAAGAAAAACATTCATACTTAATATATAAAAAAGAAAAACATTCATACTTAATATATAAAAAAGAAAAACATTCATACTTAATTTACATTATTTACAATCAGCCAAGGGAGCTCCGAGTCCAGCCCTTTCCTCCACATGTGAAGGATAAAGCGAGACTCTAAGAGATCCCAGCGCTTCTCTCTCAGCCGCCTCACCGGCAGGAGTCCAGCGGAAACTGAGAGAGGGCTCTAAAGCAACAGACGCTCATGACGTGAGTGGAGAGGCTGGCCATTGCCAGAACTCCAGTGACAGTCTTTACAAAAGGTCTCGAGACCACTGCCGTTTCAACCTTCGAGGAGGGTTATAGGGGTGACTGGAGCTGGATAAGGATTGTGCTAAGGAATTAGGATGGTGGATTAGGTTCAGATGAAAATTTGAGAATCGAAATGGAATAACGTCAAGGACATAAGGGATGTAAAGGTCATGTAGGGTTTATTATTATTTATTTATTGTTACATTCCGCATCTACCCGATCGGTCATCCTGTCATCCTGTCATCTCACTCAGATCCTGAAACAGCATCCTTAAACCTACAAAGATACATCTCCCTTGTTGGTTTCCAGTATGGGTAGGATGCGTTTGAGAAGGATTTTTTCAAAGATTTTGGAGAGGATTGGGAGCAAGCTTATTGGTCTATAGGAGGAGGTATTATTGGCAGGTTTACCTGGTTTTGGGAAGATGATGATTATGGAGTGTTTCCATGTCAGAGGAAAGTGAGTTGTGCGGAGAATACAGTTGTATAGGTATGTGAGGAATATAATTGCTTTTTTTGGAAGTTGTCTAAGGATCTGGGAAGTAAGGAGATTGTTTCCAGGGGATTTTCGAGGTTTTAGGTTTCTTATAAGGAATTTGACCTCAGAGGGGTTGACAGCTATAGAAGGCAAGGAGAGAGGAATAGGAGAAGAGAGATATTTTTTAACTTCAACAGTGAGGGTGGAATGGAGTTCGGGGTGGGGAGTAAATGTTTTGGATAGGTGTATGGCAAATTCTTCAGCTCTAGTCTCATCTGACGAAGCCCAGGTTTGATCATTGCATCGGAGGGGATGGGAAACAGAATGGTACTTAAGGATTTTTCTGGTCAACTTCCAGAGGGAATTGTCATCGGTAGATAGGGAAGAGAGGTAGGGTTATATGATTGGGATCAAAATGAAGCTAGTTCTTTTCTTACCTGTTTGGTATAATAATTAAACAGTTTCCGATCATCAAGATGCCTGGTTCTTTGCCAGATGGTCCTAGATTGGCGTTTGGATTTAATGAGGTCGGTAAGGATTTGAGGCAGAGGAATCTTTTTAATGTATCTTTTGGAGAGGATTGGTGAGGATGCAGTCCAGACTGCTTGTTGGATCAAGGTGGTAAAGGAACTCACTGCATTATCTAGGTCTTGAGGGGTTTTGAGGGATACTCTGAGGTCTATTGCATCTGTTATTGTTTGGCGGAAAAGGTTCCAGTTGACTGGGCCTCTGATGAATGAGGGAGGAGATAACCTGGGGATAGGGGATACGGAAAGGGTTAGATTTAGCGGACTGTGATCTGAGGAAAGGTCATCGAGCCGTAGAACTGAGTAATTTAACGGCCCGAGATCTTTGTGAATGAAGAAGTCGAGGATATCAGGATTACGGTTAGGATCGGTTGGCCAGTATGTAGTAGTATCAGGGGGAAGTATGTTGGAATTGTGGGAATTAAGTGCAGACAGCAACGATCGCAACGAATTCGTGGTTCTGGCTCCCCATTGCTGATGTTTGGCGTTAAGGTCTACACCTATAAGGAAGTGGTGTCCTAGAGAATTAAGAAAGAGAATGAAGTTAGGTTCAGGTATTGTTATTTTAGGTGGAGAGTATGCTGCGACAACTGTAAGAGGAAAAAGTGAAGTTTGGATAGTTATTGCTGAGGTTTGTAGGAAATTGTGAACTGGTAAAGGATACAAGTGATGGCAGAGGGACTGACGGATAATGACAGCAGTGCCAGCATGTGCTGTTCCATCAGGGTGTTCAGTTCGATTTATCTTGTAGCCAGCCAGGTATGTTTAACTGTCTTTTGTTTGTTAGTCGGGTCTCAGTTATTAGGCCTATGTCTATGTTATTGTCCTGTAGAAAAAAGGTTAGTTCGTTGATGTGATTTAGAACACCATTCACATTCCAAAGGAGAATGGAGGGGGGTTTTATTGAGGACATTTAAGGAATTCTTATCGAAGGGATAAGATTGGCTATGACATTTGTAAGTAAGGTAATGAGCGGTGTCATGAGGGATTTGGTTTCGGAGAGGAATGATGTAAGGAGGCTGGTAAGGTCATTGGAATTGTTAGGGGGAGGAATGTAGGATATTTGGTGAGGACTGAACTTTTGGGTGTTATTATGTTCGGGTGGTGAACCATGAGGTTGTGGTTGAGTTTGCGGCAGGGCCTGAGGTTGAGTATGCTGTTCTAATTCTCCTAACATTTGAGCATAGGAGAATTCTTTGTTTGCAAATCTTGAGGGTTGCCTTGGTGGTCTGGGAGTCCTGGAAGTCTCTTCATGTCTAGGCGCTGTCTGTAATCTTGATTTTGAGATTATATATGTCTGGCATCCTTTGTAATTTGCTGGGTGATCTTTATGGCATAATGCACACATTGCAGAAGTTTGGCTGGACTTATTGCAATCTTCCGACTTATGTTGCTACCCGCACTTAATGCATCGCGGTAAGCGGTGGCAATAGCTTTTAGTATGGCCATGTGATTGGCAATTAAGACATTGTACTATTTTCCGTTTTGCATACAGTTTTTCGATAACTATGCTAGTATAGTACAGGCGTCTTAATTTATAGATGTTTTCGACTCTACTGGTGCGCTCAAGTCAATAAGGATTAACGCCACTTGTACGTCTGGTACTTATATGTATATCTGGAACCCATGTATATATATATATATATATATATATATATATATATATATATATATATATATATATATATATATATATAAGTTAAGCGTCGGCGGACTCTAACAATAAAAAAAAAGAAAGGAAAGGGCTTGAAATGCAACACTCACGGTTTCAGAAAAGATACTGATTTATTCCATTAGTAATCCTCCTCATATACATTTCATATGTTTATTTACATTCAGGACGGCATTAAGGCTGATATCGCCGGTCTCCGGTCTTTATCTCCCCCCCACCAGTTTACGAATAGGATTTTTCGGAAACTTAGATATTCCTAGATCGGAGCCAACGATTATCAGTCTTAACACCTTACAATTGTTTTTACAAGTATAAAGTTGAAAGAAAGTAAAACTCACTCGAGACATACAATAATAAAAAGAAATAAAAAAAAACAGAACTAAACACAACACTTGCTTCCAAAAACAGAACTCTTAATACCCTAAAAAAAAGAAAAAAAAAAAATAATACACTTTCCTCTACTGTATTGCTATGATTCTATTTACACATAAAAAAAAAATACACCATATTTTTGCTTTGACAACCAAAAAAAACATATTTGTTATAAACCGTGGTGAGGGTACTACGAATCCATTAGTTTTTGTTCCGGTTCTATCATTGGGAGCTTCAATTGTTCAATGTGAACAGTTCTCCTCTTTCTAGGTTCATTAACGCTTTCGATCGTTAGCAGATTATGTTCCCTAATAGCAACCACTCTGAATGGACCCTCGTACCGTAACAATTGTTTCCCTCTGTTGGTTCCTACTCTACGGTACACTATTGTCCCGATCTTTAGATCACCCATTTGGTCACGTACGCGAACATTCTGCCTCTCTACCCGCTTCTCCTTTTCCCGCTTAATTTTCCCCGTTACTCTTCCCCACGTCTTTTCCACCTCCACCCTATTGCTCTGGATTTGCTCGACTAATGGTTCATTAACCGTTGTTTCCCCGCAATC
Source organism: Nezara viridula (assembly GCA_928085145.1). Taxonomy (NCBI): domain Eukaryota; kingdom Metazoa; phylum Arthropoda; class Insecta; order Hemiptera; family Pentatomidae; genus Nezara; species Nezara viridula. The sequence continues at coordinate 40,148,177 of OV725079.1, forward strand.
TCGCCTTGGCCTGCGCATCCCGAATAGTACTTCCACGGGCGAAAATCCCGTGACGGAGTGAATCGAGTGGTTGTAGGCTGTTACCGCTTTCTTCATTGCAACATCCGGCTCCAACCCTTTTTCCCCCTGATACACCCGGATGTGGTCACTCAGCGTGCTGTGCAACCGCTCAATGCCGCCTCTACCTTTAGGATGTCCCGGGGTGTTATAATGCCAACGAATCCCTAGTCGTTTCACCTCCTCCCTAATCGCGGCATTGTCAAACTCCCTACCACCGTCCGATGTGATCCTCTCGGGGACCCCGTAGAACTGCACCCAGGTTTGTAGGGCTTCCGCAACTGCGTTGGCAGACTTGTCCATGACCTGGTGTGCCATAGCTACCTTGCTAAAGACGTCGATGACCGTGACCCACTTGAACCCTCTCCAGGTAAATGTATCAATCTGGAGGTCCTGTAGTGGCATATTCCCCGTCGGTGTCTCTTCCTGAATCCCTCTGGGGGGGTGTCGATCATATTTCGTGCGCATACACACCTCGCATTTCCCTATGACCTCTTGGATGGATTTTTTCATGCCCCACCAGAAATACTTTCGACGTAATGCCTGCAGCGTCTCGTTGACGCCTCGGTGGTTGGTTTTCCCCTGGTGATAAGCTAATGTGACTGCCTGTTGCTGTTCCTCATCCTGTATAGTTTCCACTGCATACTTGCAACGGATGAGCGTTCTGTCCACACCAATTCGCTCGGATCTCCACATCCGCTTTATTTTATCCCATACCGTGTTATTCCCAACTGGTGCGTCTTTCCAGGTTCCGTGGCGTCCTTCAGTGCCGTACAAATCTGCTCTTCACTCACCCCGGGTTGCGACCAGATGACGCGAATCTTGCTTTTCCCATATCTTCGATAATCTATTTTCATCATCCCTGCTACTCTCGTTTTCCAGATTACCTGACGATGCTTGTCATTGATGATGTCGTCTATCTCCTCCATTTCCACTGCTCTTTCCTCCGCTGAGCTCTCCTCTTCCGGGGACTCTCCCCTGTCATCTATACCGACGATATCATCTGCTCCTTCGCCATCGGGAGTCCATTCACTCAAGAATTGGCGCACGTCTCGCGATGGTCCTCCCCCGTCCTCTTCTACCGCGTTGATCATGATGGCCCTAGAGAGCCAGTCCGCCACCACGTTCTCCTTTCCCGGCTTATACACCCCCTCTATATTGTATTGGCTAAGGACTTCCTTCCATCGCGTGACCCTAGCTGAGGTTTCTTTAAGTTTCCCTACCCACTGCAGGGGTTTGTGGTCGGTGTGGACTCGAAATTTCCTCCCAAATACGTATGGCCTGAAATGGTCGATAGCCCACACTATCGCGAGTAGCTCCCTCTCCAAAGCGCTGTATCGCGATTCCGCACCCGTAAGCCGACGGCTCGCGTATGCTATCGGTCGTTCACCCTCACTCCCCCCCTGGGACAAAACGGCCCCTAACGCGTATTCACTCGCATCGGTGGTTATATTAAAGAGCTTCTCAAAATCCGGGAACGCTAACACCGGCTCTGTCAGCAACCTATTCATACATTTTCGGATATTATTCTCCATCTCTGGTGTCACCACAATCTTCGCGCCTTTCTTCAGCAAATTGTTAATGGGTACCAAATACTCTGCCATCTCAGGTACGAATCTCCGGTAGTAGTTCAGCGTCCCGAGAAGCCTACGGATCCCCTTCACGTCCCGTGGTACCGCCATCCGTGTGATTGCCTCCACCTTTGCCGCATCCGGTCTGACCCCCTCGCTAGAGATAGTGTGGCCTAAAAAATTGATCCGCGTTTGTCCCAGCAGAGACTTCTCGCTTGACAATTTCAGCCCGAATTGCCGGAGCCTCTCGAATACTGACCTCAGATGTCCCACGTGTTCGGTTTCCGTTCTGCTAAAAATCAGCAGGTCATCCATATATACCTGACATACCGAGTCATCGATACCCCTCAAAAATTCGTCCATCAGACGCTGAAATGTTATGGGCGCATTCTTCAGACCAAACGGCATTCTGGTGAATTCATAATGCCCCCTTTCGAATGTAAACGCTGTTTTGTGTTGGTCTTCCGGGTGCATCCGTATTTGGTGATATCCCGCCTTGAGGTCCAACGTGCTAAAGACCACGGCCCCACTCAACCTATCGAGTATATCTTCGAATCTTGGGATCGGGTACTTCTCGTCTACCGTGTTATCGTTCAATTTACGATAGTCTACTACCACCCTGTATTTTTCCTTATTATCCCCCGGTGCTGCCTTCTTCTTCACCGCCCACAGGGGACTATTGAATGGTGAGGTGCTATCAACTATGATCCCTTGTTCTTTTAGACTATCTAGCTCCTCTCGAATATGCTGCCTCAACGCCTGCGGGTATCTTCTCTCTTTCACGTAAGTTACCCTATCCTGCTTCAGTGGGATTTCATGCACCGTCCTCCCTGTTACCCCTAATACCTCACCTTCCCTGAAGAAAATGTCCCTAAACTCCTCCTGTAGCAACTTCCTCCAGTCCTCCACTCTGTTCACCGCCCCTATCCGCACCCTTCTTTCTCTCGCGACCCCTATACATCCGAACTTCCTCTTTCCCAGCCTAACACTCCAGTCTCCTCTACGATTTCTAATGCTCGCCCCTACCTGCCCTAACAAATCGCACCCTACTATGACCTGGTATTCCCGAGTCATGTTTTTTACTACGTGTACCCTCAGTTCGCCCTCTTTTCCTGCCCACCGATCAAGCCTTATTGTCGCTTCTCCCTCTACACTACAGGGGCCACCCAGAGTGATTAGCTGGCAATCGCATTTTTGGATCCGGAGTGCCCTCTCACTCCCGCACACTTTCCCTAACGCCCCTCTGGTCATAATAGTGCTCGAGCTCCCGGTATCCACGAGGCACTTTACTCCCCCGTCTACCTCGATAATTGGCAACCAGCATGGCTTACCTCGGATGTTGTTGCATGTTGCTGTGCGGTCGCCTCTCTGCTGCCACACTCCTCAGATGCCGCCCAGCTTCCTCCTCACCGCCGCCGTTCGTCGCTGCTCGGTCCGTTGGCTGCTCCTGCCTCCTTCGCCTCCACTGCTACCTGGTTCGTCCGTCTCTGTCCCCGAAGTTCCCGACTCCTCGGTTGCCTCCTCCGAAGATCCGTCCTTCCGCTGCATCCTAGCCCGTCTTGTCAACTTCTGCGTGTTTACCTCCATGGGCTCGTCTTGAGTTCTTTCTCTCCTCCGGAATATGTACGGGCACTGCCTAGCAATATGCCCTTCGGTACCGCACTCGAAACATCTAGTGCGCGGACATTGTGCAACTAAATGTCCTGGCTTTCCGCACCCATGACATTTCCTGTCTTCCCTGCGGGGTCCATTCCTCGGCCTCGCCTGTCCGGATCTTTTTTCACCCATCCTGACCTTTTCTCCGCTCGGCTGTATCGTTTCTCTCCTCTTCCAACCCATCGGGGCTGTCCGGGGTCGTCTGTCATTCACCCGGATCCACCCTGGTTCTTCCACGTCCATCCGAGTCTCTTCTTCCCTTGCGCTTAGGTCGATCATTTCCTGGGCACACTCGAGGAATGATCTCTCCCTGGGCAATCCGTCTCTCCTCCCCGTTTCCTTCGCCAACTGGACCTTGAGTATCGTCGAGAGGAACTCCATCCTGGCTTCCACCTCTCCCACACACATTGTTTCGCGCATTTTCTCCGTTATGCGGTTGTACTTTGCCACTAGTACCCCCGCATACTGGCCCCTCGTCTGACGTTGGGACCGGCGCTCCCTAAACATTTGGAAGATGTCTTCCTCCGGCGTCCATCTGCCTCCTCCGAAGGCCTTTTTCAGTCGCTCCTTAATCACCGGCCATGGTGTCTCCTCGTCCGCCTGAATTTGGTTCAGGATGTTCCTCCTTACTCGGCACACCAGAGCCGCTTTCAATGCTTCCGCGTCCCCTAGGTTTACCAGGTCCTCCGCCACCTTTACCTCTATTCTAGACATGAGGCGGTCTCCGCCTTTCAGGAAATGGTTAAGCTCACCTACCTCGCCACCGAAGCGTTCCAGGTCCGCAATGGCTCTTCGTAGGTCCTGCGTGGTCGCCGCTCTTATTTTCATCCATTCCAGCGCGTTAGCGTGCGCTTCTGCCAATGTGTCCCTCGGTAAGGGAGGGATCTCCTGGATCTGCGGAATCTGCGGTACCTGAGGTATTTGAGGTATCTGAGGAACCTGAGGGGCCTGCGCGATCTGAGGTATCTGCGGAATTTCTTGAGGTTGAGGGATTTCCGGGGCGCTCAACACTCCCGGCCTGATTAAGCCCTCTGTTGGCATCTTACTCTTTCCTTATGACTAGGAGAAGAAAAAAACCGAGAGAGAAAAAAAATGACTTTTTTAAAAAAAAATTACTTCTCTGTTCTCCTGTCGTAGTCCCGGGTTTCGGCACCAGTTAAGCGTCGGCGGACTCTAACAATAAAAAAAAAGAAAGGAAAGGGCTTGAAATGCAACACTCACGGTTTCAGAAAAGATACTGATTTATTCCTTTAGTAATCCTCCGTATATACATTTCATATGTTTATTTACATTCAGGACGGCATTAAGGCTGATATCGCCGGTCTCCGGTCTTTATCTTATATATATATATATAAATTTCTCCAATGGACGTTTGATTATTATAATTTAACGTAGTTATTGATTGGGAATGAGGTCACTAAATTATAGTTCAATAAATTACAAACTATTTATAGATTTTGGCGTTATAAGTATAAATCTTCCTCTAAAGTATTTTTAATTTGGTTAATTCTTCTAAATACTTCTTAATTTTTGGTAGTCGCTATAATAAATGGCTAAATATAATTTTTGAAAAAAATTGATAAGTGAATAAAGGAGAAAAAAATAAAAATGCTTATACAGGTCAAAAATGAATCTCCGAAAATAATAGTCAGAAGGTATACTTATAATATATCGTTTGAAAACGTAGAAGTTTATAAAATATAATATCTAATAAAGAAAGCTGTAGAAGATAACCGAGAGTGACGAAAAAATATAAATAATAATTTCTGAAAATCATCATTATTTAACGTAAATCACATATTTTTAAGGAAATTAAGTGGAATTTCCTCACTAAATGTAATCCTTAAAAAAAAGTCTTTAAAATCCACCGAATCAAGGCAATGAGATTGCTTAAAATACTATTTCATTGTACTTGTGTGAAAGAACAAGTGAAATATAAAAATATTTCATAGATATCTAACCTTAAATACATTTACTGTAGTTTTAAAACTCTAGATCTGATATTATATTTAAATAAGTAGGTATCTATCGGCCGTTTATTCCAAAAATCATCATGTAAACTTTTAGATAATTAAATTAGTGAATTTCTCAGTAATTTAATGAATTTCTCTTTTGTGATATCCCAACAATATCCACTTACAATTAGTGTGACAAAGTTTGACCTATCTATGACAGGCAATGCAAATCTCGTAATTTTATTTTAGTAAACTTTGTAATTGAAAAAAAATATTAATAATTAATAGTTGTACAACCCATAATCAACGGATCGTACAATCCATAATCATCCGTCGATATAATAAATAGTATTTTATAATTTATATAAATAGTACATTGCCATGAAATAATTTATATTCAAGTAGAGCGGTGAGTGAAAATTGTTTGTTGCGCACACCAGATTTTTCTTTCTTATGCTAACAATACCATTCTCTTACAAAATAGAGCCTCGATACCTCATGCCAGTGAAACTTCGACAGCCTCAGCACAGTCTCCTCAACACAGATATTAAGCTACTCCCAGTGGCTTAATATCTGTGCTGGTGCCTAATCCCTGCTCCTCAAAAGCGATAGCCAAATGCTGCGCCTTGTTCCTGGATGTTGCGCTGGCACCAGGGGCTTATTTTAACTTACATACATACTAATAACAGCTGCTACATGGTACATAGACAAAAGAAGTTTAACTTAATAAAGGTGTAAAATTTATTTATTGTTCTCTCTGACTGTCAAACCAGTACGGTTTATTATTAAAACTGGCCCTCAATTTTCGATGTTTGTCGTAAATTTTACCTGTATATATGTATTTTTTTCACTAATTCTTCTGTATCTAATTAAACCGATGTATAAACACACGTTTAATGTCATTATCCATAAAAAAAATCACTGTTAATATTTTGACGTTTGTCCTGCTTGAGAGACTGGGACAGCCCACTGTGCGGCGTACTCTCTCCTCTCATAGTTCATTTTCGTTTTCGTTGCCTTTCCGTTGCTACGTCACATTCCTGAAAAAGATTGAATCCTCTATTTAATGCCTCATCAATTAAACATATCAATTGAAAATACTGTTGGAGCCTCTTTTGGACAGGTCAATTCTCTTCAGTTGCTCCTTTCAATTATGACATTGCCTTTGATCCCACCAATCAAATATATGCTATTTAAATTTTATTTTACGGTCAAAAACATTTGAGTTGTATGTTTTCCAAATCTAATCAATCCCTCATCCATCAATCAGGCTCTCGTGGATCTTATTTTACAATTCTTGTCAGGCAATACGTCTCCTTTTGCAGTCGGAAACTTTTAATTTGTTGCTCATGATATCGTAGGAACGAAACGGATTTTCTTGGCGGGCTTTGCGGGCCGCTGGTACTATAGGTTGGCAAATTAGCCCTAGTAGGTACTATTGATAAGGGCCCTTGATAAGAGAGGGTTGGGCCTGGTGCTGGCTTCGGCCGCCAGGCAGCGCCGCTCACGCTCCCCGCTCAGTAGCCAGTCCGCGCTCCCCATTGTCGGGTCCAGTGCCGCATCTCTCTCGTCACATCTCATACATTATATATCTTATCTACTCTGTTATATATTCGGGTATTAGCCACAGCCGATCGCGAGTGTATTCACCTTTTGTGGGATAGGCATCTTTGAATCTCCACCGAACTTTGTGTGAGTAAATTTCCAAATTATTTTTTTTTTTTTTCATTTAATAATAAAAGTGTTAATTTAATTTTAAAGTTAATTAATATAATTTATACATACAATTGCCATCATAATATATAATTTTCTTGTGGTTAAAAAACTTTAAAACTATTTATTTTATGTATCCACTCTACTGTCATTATGCCGGTGATAAGGGATCCTTATGTTTCGGTTGAACTCGGAACATATATATTAAATTATTTTATATTAAAATATATAGAACATTGAAAAAAAATATATAAATAAATGATCTATCATATACGATATTTTAAAAGTTAATCATAAATATTAACACCAAAATTCATTATACCTACTTCAAAAGTATATAGATAGCCCTATAAAAAATATTCTCTATTCATATCAATAATTTCCATAACATGAAAAGTACTTAAATATATACATAAAAATGAGTATCGTAATTATTATTATTATTATTATTATTATTGGCAAAATTTAAAAAAAATGTATATTATATAAAGAACTTAATATATTAATGCAGAAAATAATAAAAAATCCAAGCAAATGCTATTATTTTTTTTACTCTTCGTTTTCCATTTCACTTCATTTTTAAAAAAATATTTTATTAAACTAAAAAGATATAAGATAAATATAAACTGCAAAATTGTTATAATATTCAATATAAATCGAGCCTAAACTCTCTAAACAACAATAATACTTTGCAAGTGTAAGCATCGCCAGTGGCCTGTAATTATGCTCGGAGCACCTGTGGCCATCCCCTGCAAACCCTGCAGTGGTCCAACCCCTTCTTGAGCTTCCTTTTCCCGATTTTACGAAATTTCTTTTCTTTTTTTGAACAGTAAACTTAGAAGAGCCTTTTTGTTTATTTTAGGATAAAAAATAATTCTCTCGGTTAGATTAATTTTCGATTGAATATGAATTTATTTCATATAATCCCTTTTTCGTTTTTCTTCATAGTTTGATAGTTTTCTTCCAGAAAACTATTGTTGATACTATTAGTTATTGTAATTGTATAGCTCATGAATGCATAAAACTTCTCATATTACGTCATAAGTAACATTGATCAATAAATTAAATGGCTAACATCCATGTTCGGTCTTGTTTCAATTCAACTAGGAAAATATAAGTAGCTTAAGAAGAAATGTGCTCGTTAGTTAGTTTTTTAAATTCAAAATTAGATTTTTTATAAAAAAAATATAAGAAATTTTCTTAATTGAGAAACATTTTATTATTTTTGAAACGAAAAAAAAATTATTTTTATGACTTATCTTTCGGTTTTTGTTGATTTCAGTATATTTTTCATTTTTATAGTTTTATTAAATTATTCCTTCGTAATACCCTCAGTAAACTAATTTATTGGGAGGATTAAACACGAATATAATAGAACATTACATTTTCTTAAAAATAAATTTATCAAACAAGTATTTTTTGATATTTAGTTTAGAATATTTGTCGAAATTAGGCAAATTTGCTGCTACAGGTTGGTAGATGACCGGAGCCATATTGTATTTTATATTCTATATGCCGGGGGTAGATTCACTCAAGATGGTTCTACTGTATTATAATGTTACGGTCGAATTGTATTAAAAAGTTTTCTCATCTGATATTTCTAAAGCGCCTATTCTAATATTATTATTATTTAGGTTCTGCGTAGTATAAATATATATTTAAGTTCAGTGATGATAAATCTATGGATGTACTTTGAAACTCACTCCATTTTGTTATTGTATAAATGAAAAATTAAAATATTGAAATTTCCTTATCTTTCTTGAAACAACGTTTTCTTGTTTAAAAAAAAAAAAAACAATATTATTTTACAAAATACAAACTTAGTTATTTATATGTTTGATGCATGCAGTAAATAAATTTATGAACTAAAAGATACACATGTAATAAATATATATATATATATACTATTTTATTAGGTTTTCTATTCGTTATATTAAATTTTGATCTATTTGATATTACTGTCCGCTAGATATTTCATCCTTTAGATAATGAACATATATGTGATATCATATACACACATATATATATATATATATATATATATATATATATATATATATATATATATATATATATATATATAAAGAATATTATATTCATGACATTACTTATTTTAAACAAATATGTTTTAGATTTCTATAAAATAAATAAAATTATGATTTAAAACGGGTGAGGATGTGAAGTTTCATTATGAGCAATAAATGTTTTTTTTTTGTTTTTTCTTAAAGACAGACACTTATTTGTTATGGTTAAAGGGTTAATTTTACTTTATTAATTGAATTAGGTTGGTGCGAAAATAATTTTTTGTTTCATTTATTCATAATTTTAAAAATTGAATTATTCTAATTGAATTTATTGATTATGTTTCATAGTACACAACGTTTATAGTAAACGGCGACCAATCTGTGAATTAAAATTTTTACTTTAGTGTCAAATGATTTTTTTAGCAAAAGATTTCTTTTATTTAAAAAATAAAAAGTAGTATTTAAAACTATTCAGTCTACCTAAAGTATAAAATATGGACCTAAAAAAAAATTTAAATTAACATAGTTAATGATTTCAGAGACGCTAAACAGAACTAAGAATTTTTATTGTAATTTATTGTTATTTGGTTAAATCTCAACATGAATTTATTACTTAATTTTTATTGAAATTATTTTTAATCTTCAAATTCTAGTTTCTTAATTTTTTTTAATATATCTGTTATAGTCCATGGTACATACCCCATTTTATTAAATTATTAACATCCGTCTGAAACTTCATAAATAGCTTCATGTCATCGTAACTTACAAATATTATATTTACGAAAATTCTCTGAATTGGGGCGTTTTTAATCTGGAGATGGTCAAACTTTGTTTATTTAATTAGATACTAAAAATTCGTAAATACACATTTGAACCGTAAGATAATTTGAGCACAAACTCGAGAAAAAAATGTGGCCTTCAAAAATATTGAGTTGTTTGGCGTGACTTACACCACCAAAATGTTAAAATTAGGAGGTTTTATAGGTACACTTTCCTGAGTATTTATACTAATTTTATAATTTGCCATTTCAATGTGGAAATTGTTTTATTGAGTAGTATAAAATTCTGTCAAAATGAGGACAATAATTATATAAAATTAAATCAAAATAATTAAACATAGCTGTATTTACTATTAGCAATCAACCAGGGGAACTCCGTACTAGAATTCTCCCTCCATTGGTAGAGTGAAATTCAGAAGTCCAGGAGATCCCAGCGCTATTTTGCCATTAAGGACACGTTTATGCGTTTAGTTATAACTTCTTCATGTTACACAGTTGTGGCATCAGACACTCTCATTTATTTCTAGGTCAATATATATATATATATATATATATATATATATATATTATTTATTTATTTTCTTGCATAGTAACCCTTTACAGGAGGAGTTTATTCTCTACGTATTACCAAACTGATTGCAAATTCCGTATATTATATGTGTAAATGTTTGGTTTATATTTTAGTTAGGCAATTGTTTTTTTGTATGAGAAAGAATTAAAACAAAATCATAAAAAAGTATTTAAATCAAACAGAAAAATTAAAGATATATATGGAATAGCAACTAAAAGATTTAAAACATTCTGAATAAATAAACAATTATTTAAATTATTAAATTATTGAAATAATTGAATCAGTGATTTTAAAGAGATTTTTTGTGAATAAAAAAAATTAAATAAAATATTGTAACAAGTATATAAATTACCTTTTAAAAAAATCAATAAATGAAATTACGTACCACAGAGAATTTAGTTAAACGAAAATGGTGGCGAGTTCATTAATATGTAATTTATAAAAACGAAAATAAAAATAATTTAAATAAAAAAAAAAATTACGCAATAGCATTGAAAGTTAATGTAAAAAAAAAAAAAAAAATACAAAAATAGTACAAGATAAATTCACAGATAAACATTTAAAAATATGATATTAATAACTAAATTAAAGCATTAGTAGCACAGTAAATAAATATAAATAAAACTACACACACACAATATAAATTTCTCTATGTATATTCAAGACCTGTTTCAAACAGCATGGTTATGAAGACAAGAGTAACTGTGACGTTAGATAAAATCAAAATAGTTTGTATAAAGTACTAAAAAGAGCTCAGTTAATTTTCACTTAAAATTTGTAAGGGCATTCTCCGTGGAGTTAATAAAATCCGAGATCCAGACGACCACAGCTTGTAAAAGGAAGCAATCTCCAACCAGTATTCAAACCGATAATGCTGATAAACGTCTCGAATGAATATTTTACTCTGGTTCATTTTTTTTTTCTTCCTCTCTATAGGGACCAGAAAATGTATTTAGGAGTTGCTGCCTTAAACTATTTCTATTACGATTTCTCTAAATTGGCTGTTAAATTGAAAAATTAAGTATTCGGGCCTTCTTCAAGTTAGGAAAGAAAAAAAAAATAAGGGCCGACATCTTTAAAAAACAGCCACGCTCCTAAATCGTCATTGGCTAGTTGGCGTACTCAAGTGAATCATTGTGATGTGTGATTACTTCAAACCTTAATTCAGATGTTATTTTATTTACCTTAACCCTGCTTCTACTCTTTTAAGTAGTATTCCATAATAATATATTTTTTTTTAATTTTTATTAAAACGTTTAGGAAATTTAGTCGTGTATTATTATTAGTCTCTCAATTACAGAAGTTAGTGATAATTTTTTTAATATTGTTTTTTTCTCATTTTTATTCTCACTTGTCAAGGATATGAGCAATAATCAGCAAATGTTTTATTAGTTTTTAATCATTCCGTGCACGAGATAGAATAGCACCTCTTACCGGTATTTATATAGTTCCTTAATTAGGAAAAGAGATCTCTCGCTTAGCTCCTTTTCAGTTACCTCCTGATAGGCATGTCGTTCATAAGTCAGTTGTGGTGTTCTTGTTGCTTATTATGAAATTTTGAGTAAGGAGTAAGTTATATTTTTTGTCGAAATTCAGTTTATAAAGTTTTTTTGTTTATATACCAAAAAATTTGGGACTGAAAAGTTTGTAGTGTTTGTAAATGCATTTTTTTTTTCTGAACCGTATTTCTTTGAGGCGCACGTCCATATGCAGTTAAGCAGATATTTTCAGTCGTTTGTAGAGTCTTTCTCTGATCTTAAAAAAAAATAAATATATATATAGATATGTATATAAATACATATAAATTATAACACTATTTACCTTTTTACCCCTGAATGTTAGTGATGAAATTACTGATTATTTTTTTTTAAATTATTTTAAATTGTCTGTTATATAATTTATTTTTCAAATTCATATTATCAAAATTCTGATGTAAAATTTAAAGAGTAAACAAATTTTAAACTACCTGACTTACCATATTCATTCTTGAGTATTAGTATTCATCAATAAGCTCTTATTTGAACGGCCATTGGCGTTCAGAGTAATGAGGGGCAGAGAAAAAAATAATAGACAATTAATAATATATTTTTATAAATAATTATTTAGTTCGATTTTGAATAAAATAAAATAAAGCAATGATAAACTCTTGTGTATTAATATTGGAAATTTCCTGTTTGGATTTGGAATAAAATAAAGGATATATACGGCTTAATTAAAAATATTTAAATTAAAATTTTGTTCGTTTTACGATATGTATCAAATTTACACCGCCCTTATTAAAAAGAGAAATTTGATACAGGCACCATATAAATTTTATTAAATGCCAGCTTCATTTTTTTTTCAGGAATTATCTGGAACAAACTTTATCGAATTGAAACAAAATATTTTATATCAAAACGTCACAGCTGAATTTCGCATGTAATAATATCATATTTGGTTGTTTTTACTATTATATGTTGATGATGTAATAACTTTATAATTAGACCTATAACATCAAAATCTGCTATACTCTATAACATTTTTTTTATAAAATAAAAAAACTAAGCACAATAAAATTTGAAGTATTAGAAGTTGAGTATTTTCTATGTATTATGTTTATGTATATTATTGAGTATATAACAGATCTTCTGACCAGAGGTTGTTTTGTTTTTTGTTCTTAAGGGGATTTGTCCTAAAATAAATTTATTTGTCAACTATTTTGGGTATATATGTATACATACAATCTATGAATCTATGCATTATCTTGTTAACTGCAATCAATCCGTAATTTATTATATATGTGAAAACTTTGTTTAATAAATGAATTGACGAGATGAGTCAGCAAATGTCCTATATATTGGGACTAAAAGCTCTCACTGGAGCGGAAGGGTATTTTACTAAGTTGGCTACAGTTAGTAAATCCTAGAGCGAAGAGGGTCTATCCCCCTCCCCCCAACCATCGTCCCACCCCTAACTCAGTTACCAGAAGTGGCCACGCTGAACTGAATTACCTAATGATTTTCTCTTATCAAACTAATAGTCTTTCCCATGTCTTGGAACCCTTTACTATCGGGTTAGCACTCAACGTCAACCATCTTATCCTAACATCCTTGTTAAATTGCAAATATTTTTATTAAATAAATTCATATAAACATTCACTTATCTTTTCTCTACCGCATCTCTCTCCGTCGTATAAAGATATTATATATTTTAAGCATAACTGTAAGCTTATCATGTGAATACATCTTAAATAAATGTAAATATATGAATAATTGATTAGTAAATATTTAAAAATATTGCTGTTTCACGCGTTTACACTTTATAGAAGATAGAAATTAAATTAAATTTATGAGATTACATAAAAAAAATTGCAATTGCACATTTGTCTTAAAAGTCATTGCTCGTTAATTACATTTTATTTTAACTAAAATATTTTAAAAAATGCTTAGATTTGTAAATATATACACCACTTAAATGTTTTCGATAAACTAGTAATTTTTCTTTCAGTTTGGAATAATTAAATTCAGTTCAGCAGCAGAAAAATAATACGTATGAAATAAATTCAATTTTTTATAGAAGATTCTCCCAACTTCACTTTGGTCAGTTAAAAATGAGAAAATAAATACAAGAAGCTTTCGATTATTATTTTTTTTAATAGTTGTACTTATGCAAGCTCTTAACTTATTTGCAATATTTTTAATCTGCTTAATTTAATTAAATAGCGCAATAAACTCCTCTCTAAATTACAAAGTTGAAATTAATTTAATTAAGCTTTTGAAAACAATTTAATTAATATATATCGCAACATGTCGAGCTTCAACGGAAATAATATTTCCCGTTTATATATCTTATAATAACAGCCCTAAGAGAGATGATTTTCTAGCGTAATTAATTTTCCAATTAGCCATTAACGGAATGATTTCCAGAATTACACCGAGCTAAACAAATCATACGATAGAGGAGGACAAACAGAGGTAGCGGCGGCCGAGAATCAACAGGGTAAGTCCCGCCGTGCCCTCGGGTCAAAGGGTTCGGCCTTCCAGTATGCTTCGGGTCCAAGGCTAGTAATTGCAATTCATTGAATTAATTTAATTACCGTGGTTGCATGGGAGCGCATATCTCTCTCTCTCTCTCTCTCTCTCTCTCTCTCTCTCTCTCTCTCTCTCTCTCTCTCTCTCTCTCTCTCTCTCTCTCTCTCTCTCTCTCTCTCTCTCTCTCTCTCTCACTCTCTCTCTCTCTCTCTCTCTCTCTCTCTCTCTCTCTCTCTCTCTCTCTCTCTCACTCTCTCTCACTCTCTCTCTCTCTCTCTCTCTCTCTCTCTCTCTCTCTCTCTCTCTCTCTCTCTCTCTCTCACTCTCTCTCACACACACCCCCCATATCTGTTGGTAAAAATGCCTCGGAATAAGTTTACAAATGTTATCAAAATTTGAAAGCAACTAGAATATCCCAGACAGACCTCTCATATTAGATAGCTTGGCTAATGCATTTGACATACAAGCAACATCAGAAAAATATATTTATTCTTACGTAAACTGCCTCAAAACAATTTCCTTACTTTTGTAGTTCTTCAGCATTACTAATAATCTATGAATTATATTATTTGTATTAATCAAAAAGGGTAGTAGGAACAAAAGTGTATCAACATGATAACAAGTTCATGCTGGAGTAACTTCGTAGCATAGACTTTTTGGTCACATAGTAGGCTTAACCTTTAACTAAACTTTCAATGCATTGTTCAAAAAATATTTTTGAGCGAAATAATGGCGTAGAATAGAAATAGAATTAAAATATTATAGACTTTTTCGCATTCAGATAGAAGTTGTGTCACTCCCTGCTATGGGATTAGTGATCTCTTCTACCTCAAAATTAGTGATCTCTTCTAAATTATTATTATTAGCAATGTTAAAGAACAACTAACTGTATGGAAACTTTTTTGATCCAGTGTACAATAAGATAACATCAAGGTATTCAACACACACAATGTTTGAAGCTTCTTACTTTATCACTACTGTTAATGTAACAATTATCTTAAAATGTGATTAGCCGACAAATATCCCTCCAGTTTAATAGTTAAGTAACAAGATTTATCTATTCCTGAACTTATACTAATCCATTATTGTTCCCACTCAATACCTATTTTTTGGTTTAGAAGAACCATGGTTTTTAATTCTCTCACCCACCAAGAGTATAGAAGTCTATTAATGAGAGCATAGAAGCCATTCCTGGATATTTTTTTTTCCATTTATTAAAAATATCAAAAGGTTTCTTTGTATAGTTAGTGCCTATTGGATCAAACAACTAATTCTCTACCATTTATCTATTCGATAGATATTTAGATATCAATAGGAATGCTTTAATATTTGAAACTGAAAAATTTAATAATTAACCATGGCAACCATAACATATAAAAGTCTTTCGTGTTGAATTATAATTTACTTCGAAATGGGAACTTTATAGAGATTAAGAATGTATATTTACTCGATTCATCGACTTTAGGAACCATCTTAGTTTCGGAACCAATCAATTTTTTAAATGATTCTTGTTGTGGTGAGGCTTTAATTTTTGGAAATTTGCATTAATCAATTCTCCACGAAATCTCGCTTCATTTTTAAACTTATTCATCAAAATCCATCTGTCTTGAGGGCCGAAAAAGGCATCTATTGTTGCACAGTATAGATCATAATATAATATTATAATATTTATTATATTAATATTTCCGAAAGTGAAGATGTAGATTTGAGACCGTGATGTCTCCGGGGAAGAACCAGTGTTTAGAAGTAGCACAGTGCCTTGTTGAGTTAATGTTTACATTGTGGTGGTCACGCGAAAGAAATATTTTGTTTCAACTATTAGCTAGCGAAAAATAGTTAATTTTAATTCCAATTATTTTATTTATTAGTGTATTATTTAAATTTCAATGCTTTAATTTATTTTTTTATAATCTGATTCCTAGTCCTTTTATTATTATTTTAAAAAAAAATATAGAACAATAATACAATGTGACTCATTAAAGAGGGGCTCAATTTATACAGTTCATTCATCAATTTATACATACAAAAGAGAAATAAATATAACTGATTTAAATAACCCTTTATAATTTAAACACCCCTTCGTTTGACCAGCCCTGATGAAGGCCTGGTCTTAGAGCTGAAACGTCGGTAAAAATAAAAATAATTATAATTATTTATTTTAACGATTTTTTTTTTTACTGATCACCCCAGTTATTCTTCTATTCGAATAAATAATAACAAAGAAATAAAAAAAAAAATAATAGATTGGAAGTTGAGTAAAAATAAAATAAATTTTGTAACATTCATACCTTTTTACAGTAGACATTATTTTTACTACTTTTGCATTCAATTATTTCGTTCAAATGAATATAATTTCTTTTAAAAAAAAATTAACCAGGAATTAGACTATACCACTCACTCTTTATCAATTAGCAATAATTAAATATCCACATTTAATAACAATAATAATAATGATAAAAGGCTTAGTGAACCCAAAGGTTCGATGCCGATACCATCAATCGCTTATTACACACCTTCTTCCACAGTTCGCCGTCCAAACCTAGCCCCTTCAGATCGGCTTTAGTGCAATCTTCCCACCTTCTCTTCTCACCGGTCTATCCCTCGGACGTTTACCATTCGGTACAGCAAATATTAACCTTTTAAGAATTCTGTCGTTACTAAGCCCCACAATTTTATAAGCCCATTTGATTCGCCGCGATGTAATTACGTCAATTATATTCCCCAGATACAGTTCACGCGATTCGGAATTGTGTAACCGTCTGAACTCTCTGGTTAACTCATCCTTCTTCGGTCCGAATATTCTACGCAATACTTAATTTTCAAAAGCCTTAAGGCGCCGCTCATCCCTTAATGTAAGCGGCCAAGTTTCGCATCCATAAAGAACTGTAGGTAAGATAATGGTTTTATAGATTCTAATTTTTAAGTTACGGAACAAGAGGCGCGAGCTAAGTAGTTTTGTCACAGAAAAATAACAAGCATTTCCCGCCTTCAATCTAACCTTAATCTCTTCTTCAATTTCGTTTTTCTAGTTATCGTAGAACCTAGATACCTAAATTTCTCTACCTGTTGAAACATATTACCATCTATATCGATATCACCAGTAGTATTGCCATTTTTGCAGCTAACTATGTATTTTGTTTTATCCGCGTTTAATATTTTGAATAACACAACTAAAACAATGTCCAAAACATTATAGAGAAACCTTTTCAGAGGAAACAAACAGAATATATTAAGAATAATATACTCCAATAATACGTAAATATGCGTTTCTCAGGAATCTTAGGATAGAAAGCATTATTACAAATAAATGTATGACTTTATATCAACACTTTCACAACTAATCAAGCATTCATATAATTCAGTATACATTTACCAACAAGTAATAAAATGAATCAGGTTGGGGAGTCTATCATTGTAAAACAGCCCCATCCCCTCTCCGGACGTGGACGACCCCACTGAATTTGTTTTTTCATGTGGCATTTATGCCGCTTATAAACAGTTGCATGCAAATGACTAGAGAATGAATTGGAGAAGAGAAGTTTCATTACAAAGTTTAATAAAAGCACCGAGGGGCCGTAGAGGGGTCGGGCCCCCCTCACCTCCGCGCCAATGCTAACCACATCATCATTAATTCACTTCTCTACGTATCTGACCTAGCCCGGTCACTATTAGTGATTACCGAGGATAAAGTAACTTATTCCGCTTCGGGGTTCGTGCTTAAACGAAATATGTGACGGGTTAAATGGACTTTATGGTACGAGGTGCTGAGCTTAACACCAACACTAATTCGTTTAGGTTTTTTTAGATAGCTAATACGTTAATCCTTGATGAAATTGGGGGATCGTAGAGGGTTTGGTTCCGGAAATCGAACGTATTTATTTTTTTTAAAACGCAACGGGCAACTACATAACATTTTAATCTGGTATATAATTCAAAATAATAATATTATGTATTTTTAATAGTGCTTCATAGTGTAATTAATTATGTCTTATACATAAGATAATTTAGCTGAGCAGACATTTAAAAGTTCACAACCATGAGTAAATGATTATAAAGTATCCGACGTGATGCCTTCCGGAGTGAGGTGAGTAAAAGGTAAGGTTTCGTCACAAGAATAATAATAAAAATTAAAATAATTTAAACTCAATTATTTTTCCAAAATATAATAAAAATTAGTCTGTGATAAATGGGAGAAATAATAATGATAACAAGTATTGGTGATCATTTGTTCATTATTATAATTTATATAGCCTACGATCTACTAGCATACCATATATCATCTTCTAATTTCTTTGCATCTCATCTACAATTTCTTCTCCGTTCATCTATATAGGCTGTGCATCGTGGTGTTTTTCGTCTAGTAACTGTGTCTACTTAGTTGTGGTGGTACTTAGTTAAGTCCATAGAGGATCCCTGATTTGATTATTTTGTTGCTGTAAGGGTAATTAGTCTGAAAAAAAGGAAACTACTTATTTAAGAAATGATGTTAAGTAGCCAATAGAATCAAACAAAATAATAATAATAATAATTACATTTTTAAAAATACTATCTTTATAGGAACAATAATATTTTTAGAGATTTTTATTTCCTTGACACGCACTTTCATTTAGTAGCTATACCTACATTGTAATTTAAAAAGAGAGCACATTGTGTTTATTTAAGCAATTAGCTAAGATCACCCCAAAACATAAATGTGGACCTAGAAAAAATAAATATATTTTTCTATTTAAGGGAATAAGACCTTAACCCGAAAGTCACTGTACATAAATACTGTTTGATCCTTTTCAGTTGACAGAATGACTAATTTCAACATTTTTAATTGAAATCATTTTAATGATATTTCTAGTAAATTTATAATGTCTGTGCAAACAGTGAATAAGTTGATTCCAGAGTAGGTGAATGCAGTGTTGAAATATAGAAAAGTCAATAAATGTATAAATTTTCACACTAGAAATATCACTAAAATTAATAATTAAAAATGCTGAAATAATAGCTAGTGATTCTGTCGACTGAAAGGTTCATTTAGTCTTCATATTTTGATCCCTTGTGACATGTGAATGTCAGTGGTTGTTTGTTAGGTGTCTTAATATATTTAATTAAAATGTTGGATGTATTTGTAAGGTAATATTTTTTAATATACTGTATATCTGTGAGGAATGTGTCAATGAAGGATTTTCAACTAGTATTGGGTTGGCAAATAAGTCCTTTCGGTTTTTCAGGATGAAATAAAACTCGATGCATTATAGACATAAAATTCATTTTAATTTACAGAAGAAGTGTATCATAGTGACATAAAAATTAATATAAACACCGAATGGACTTACTTTCCAACCCAATATGTGTATGTATTTATTTTCTGTCTCAGTTTCAGTATTGAAGTTCTAGGTATTCATTTTTAATTTTTTTTTCTTATAAACGCGATGATAGCACAGTTTTTTGAACATTTCACAACGAAACTATCTGAATTGATGAAAATGAAATTAATTTAAATAATACATTTTCTAATTTCCAATCGTAAGTTACTATATAAGTATAATATATATAAGTTATCTATAAGTTATATATAAGTAAGTAGTTTGACTATACAAGCAAAATTATAGTCTTATCACTTTAAAATATAAGATAATTTTTTTTTTCACTTTATTTTTCACAGGATGTTTTATTAATTCGTGGTGCTTAATTTTCCTCAGTTGTGAATAATTTAAGGGACTTCATCCATTATGATGTATATGCTCTTTAGAGCAAATCCAATTCTCACTTATGCGGACTAATTTATTTACGCATCACAATATCGCTATTATATTACTAAAATAATATTAAATGTAATGTTATAATGGCTAAAACTGCACTACTAACTATTAGTTTGAAGTCTGTAATTTTAAGTTTCTTTCAGAGATTATATGGGTAAATTTAATTTTTTTTTATGCAGTTGGTTCATTCTTAATACAAGTTATTCAATTAAACATAAAATAAAAATAAATAAATTAAAAAAAAAAGGAACACAAATTGAGCCTCCAAACAATAACAGAAAAATACAGTGGAACAATAATTGCTCGAGGAGAGGTGGGAGATTGAAGGTGGGGCTAAAACAAACAAAAGTGGTCCTGACAAGTTCAATTGTGTTTGCAACGGACTGGAACCTGCGTCAATAATTACTGTCAGTGATGTATCGTTCAATGGCCGCTTTGATTCCACATTTCTTTCTTCTTGAAAGTTGCTATTTTAAATTATATATACAATTCATTTAAACTATTTTTAGGATATCTAGTTTTCTTCATTTTGCAAAGAGATAAAAAGCATTTTAAACATATCTCTACTGTTAGTGCAGTAGGTAAAGTGCAAAATCGTGTAAAAATTTTCTATGTTAATTTTATTTATGCTAAAGGTGACATTTTGTAGTCTACAGCTGCAATAAACGAGACTTTCAGTTGACAGAATGGCTAACTCCAATTCCAACATTTTTGATTATTAATTTTAGTGATATTTCAAGTGGAAAAATGTATTCATTTATTTACAGTTCTATACTTCAACACTAGGATCACCTACCCTAGGATCAACTTACCCACAGTCTGTACAAATATTATAAATTTTACAACTATAAATATTACTAAAACGACTTTACTCAAAAATATTGAAATGGGAGTTAGTCATTATGTCAGTTGAAAGGCTCAGATAGTCTACCGACCGACATTTTTAAATTAGGCATTAAAGTCATTGATCAGTTTTTGAAACTCGATAATACCATCAGTCAATTGGTGCCAAAATAGCAGACGATTGGACGTTTTATGATGATTCTAAATTGGTAGATTTTTATTCTTTTAAAAATTCCAGGGAGAGGAGAAGCTCAGGGAGTCAGGCTTTGAACCCTTGTCCACAAAAGTCTCTGGTTCAAGTCCTAATGTAGTAGGTAATATTTTATTTTGTTACTTCAGTCTTGAATTGATCTTGGGATAAGGAGACCTTCATAGGACACACCCAACCTGTACAAATTGGGTACTTTTAATTTAATAATTAATTATGGAGGAAAATATGGTAGTTGATGGAGGTAGTCTTGGATCATTTATTCCCTCGCTCATGTGTTGATCTTGAAACAGTAGCTACTTCCTTACAAAGTTTTTAAAAAATTATTATTTCTGTGTATACAATACATATATACAGTCCTAATTACACTTTTACTGATATTTGTATATATAATGGCTAATTTATATACTTATTTTCAAGATAACGATAGTATCACTTTTTACAATTAAATTTAATTTCGATACCTAGGACTCCACCTAGACGAACGTCTAACTTGGAATCCTTATACCAGACTGAAACGACAAGAAACAGCTCGACGTTTCCGACTACTTCAGCACTTACTAGGCAAACGCTCTAACCTTTCAATTAATTAAAAAAGTACAGAAACTCGACTGACCATAAAATTCCCACAGTATTTAACATACCGTACTGACCATCCTGACGGCAGAGCACATGCCGGTACTGCTGTCATCGTACACCAATCCCTCTCCCACCACTTACTCCCATTACCTACTCAAGATTTCCTACAGTCAACCGCTATTGTAATCAAAACCTTCTCCTTTCCAGTCACCCTTGCATCAGCATATTGCCCTCCTAACAGATCCATATCCAAAGTCCAGTTCAGTTCTCTCCTCAACTCCTTAGGTCATCATTTCATCCTGGGTGCAGACTTAAATGCCAAGCATCAAGTTTGGGGTTCAAGAACCACGAATTCTCGTGGCAGAATATTTCTGTCTGCACTCAATACCCAACGTTTCAGTCTCCTTCCACCCAACTCACCTACCTACTGGCCCACAGATCCTAACCGCAATCCCGATATCCTTGATTTTTTCATCCACAGTGGCTTAGGTTCCCTCAACCATTCCCTTACCTCTCTTGCCGAACTATCCTCAGATCATAGTCCATTATTACTCCAATTATCTCTAGCTCCTATTCCTAAGTCTTCTCCACCGTCCTTCATCAGAGGCCCAGTTAACTGGAAACTCTTTCACCAAACCCTTTCTGATAAAATTGACCTCAGAATGACCCTGAGAACCCCAGATGACCTTGACAATACCGTACACTTTTTTACCACCACTATCCAACAAGCAATCTGGACTGCTTCCTCTCCAAACCACTCCTCAAGAACTCCTAAGAAAAATAAGTTACCTCAACACCTCATAGACCTAATCCATACCAAACGCCGTGCCAGATTATTATGGCAACGTACTAGACACCCCATCGATCGTCAATCCTATAATTATTTTTGCAAAAAAATAAAGATAGAATTGGCGACCTTCAGATTCCAATCCTTCAACTCCTACCTTACTTCCCTCTCTTCTCATGACAATTCCCTATTGAAGACCACTAAACATATCCTAAAACCCCATCATATATCACATCCTCTCCGTCGAGGTGATGGCTCTTGGGCAGCGTCTGACGAAGATAGAGCCGAAGAATTCGTCAAACACCTTTCCCTTACATTCACCTCTCATCCAGAATTCAATCCCACCCACACGCCATTAGTATAGGAATTCCTTAATTCACCCATCCCTCTCTCCTTACCGCCTAAAGCAGTTAATCCTTCTGAGGTCAAATTCCTCTTACAAAAACTACCTACTCGCAAATCACCTGGATACGACCTCCTTACCTCTCAGATCCTTAGACAACTCCCTCCTAAAGCTGTCATATTCCTTACATACATATACAATAGCATCCTACGAACCACACACTTTCCTCTTTTGTGGAAACATTCCACTATTATTCTGTTTCCGAAACCAGGAAAACCTCCCAATAATCAAAATCCTTCGTATATCCTTAATGCTCCTTACTTTGTAACAAATAAAATGATCCACAATGACCTGAATGTTCCATATGTTTCCGTTTTGGCCCAATCCAGATATCTATCCTTCCATAATAAACTTCAGAACCATCTCGTTTCTAACCTTGCTTCCTCCTCGATCCTTGATAACCCTCCTAGGTGTTTGAAAAGAAGGTGGCCTCGTGATCTCCTAATATAGGAATATCATTGTAGTGCTACCAATGGGTATTTTCTCTACAAGCCTTGTCATGTCATGTATTTCTATATCACATTGCTGAATGTATTTTAAATGTGCACTTGCAAATTTCATAAATAAAAAAAAAATTAGTTTCATAATGGAGTATTTGAAAAATATGATAACTGGAATTAACATTCGATTTCTTATCAACGCAACAGTAATTGGTTTTAGGGATATATAAATTGTGATAGTAAACGATTGGCATGTGTGTGTTGTTTTTTTTTTTAACAATTGCTATATTGAGGTAGATGTGGAATGATCTTGATTGGAAAGTCAATGGTGTATGAAAATTATTCGGTATTGTTTATTGATTCATTCGAGAACGTTTTAGAATGAGTTGGTTGTTTTTATAAATAAGGTAGAAGATAAGACCTTGGATACTGACTTGACGAAAACCAGCTGGCAGTGGAAAGATGGATTGTTTATTGTTTTCTTGATTGGGTTTAGCCTCCTTCTGTATACCTAGAAAGAAAAGGGCGTTACATACAGGTTATCAACCTCTAACAATGAAATATCTAGGATTTACTTCTTGGAGTTGCCAAAGGTAAATACTAACTGGAATCAAATCAATACGTTTCACCCAAGTGATTAAAAAAAAAAAACTTCAAAAGAGAAGTGTTAATCTTAGTTTAATTTTCAGTGTTCGGGGGCTCGATCAATGGTTTGCTTTATCATCTCATAATGTTTATACAACGATGACATACATAATGCTTATTTCAATCCACTTGGAAATCATGTTTGGTAATACTACTCACCTCTTTGAATATTTTAAATAACTTTAGTGGCCTCTATTAGAGTCCAACATTAGACAGACTGAGTTGACCGAGACCTCAAGTAAACAGAAAGAAGTAGTTAATATGCCGCATATGAGCGAATACCTTTTCGCGAGCAAACACTGCGGTAGAAAGATATTAAAAGTTTTTATTAAATCCGGCGGAAGACAGGTGGAGATAGTGCAGCCGATGGTACTCTCCAGAGCAGGGGATAAAGCTACCGTTTTAATTATGCCGGAATGTTTGCCTTTCATTATTGCGGCAGGGGGCAGACAGTTCTGTGACATTAGATTCAGCCCTCCAGTCGCGGACTCTCATAGCTCCCTTGTGTAAAGTTCGCCATGTTCCTGGAAACAAAATTTTGAATTCAAATGTTTCATTTGTGGCTTGACTAAACTCAAAATTCATCAATTTTTTAAATGATGATGAAAATACTAAATACTACAAGTGGGAATTTAGGTGGATCGTCCAACTGAATTCAAAATAAAATAAAAAAATTTAAAACAAAAACATGCGTTAAAAAAAAAAATAGGCCGTAGGTAAGGAAACTGTGGCTTTTGTAAGCTACAGCTCCCGTTAGTTTTTGTGAAATTTTCTGCTATCTAGTGTTAGATGTATATACCAGATATTTATTTAATTATTTTTAAACTAAATTAAATTGATATTTAATTATTTGTGTTACGAATATTTGAAAATTAATAGAATTAGTACATAGGTGTGAATGTGTTTTATTTATTTTGTTATCATTCTGGTAATCTGTTATTTTACTTATCTTGTATATTACTTTATCTTTTATTTATGTATATCTTTTTTTTTCCTTTTTCTCTTCTTACTTGATTATTTTTATTTATTTTCCTTTCTTTGTACGTATTGTGTGAATGAATACTATAGCCCTAGTACCAATGCCCTTCAGTCTGTATTAATACTCAATAAAACAGTAAATTATTATAATAGAATTAAGTTGAATATATAGGTGCTAAGACACCATGTCCATTTTTTAAGCAAAATGATTAAGTGACTAACAGGCAAATTTTAATAGCTCAGTTATGGAAAATCGGATCGCTGAACAAATACTTCTAAGTGACATGGTGACTTTTAGCTCCGGAGTACAGATCTTGTAAAAAAGAACAAATTTTGATAGCTCAAAGTTATGGAAAATTGGCTCCGTATAACAAATGTAGTGTGTGTGTGTTTGCATTTACTTTAAATGCAAACACACACATTGTAAATAGTAATAGAAAAGCAAAAAAAAAATGCTGAGACCTACATTATCACTATCTAACATTACTAATGATAAAAAGGCTGCTCATCATAAAATGTATACTTTGTAAATTTTGCCCAAAACCTTTTTCCTTTCTTTTTTCATGAATTCTTTAAATACATGTAATTGAAAGGACATTGAGTAGAAGATAATAGGAAAGTTTCATCAAAGTCGTTAGAGCCGTTGTCGCGGCATAATACACAAAAAAAGAAGCTTTTCTCTTATTGCGCAGTCCACATTGCTTCGGCTCAACTTAATTTACAGACATCGATGGCCAAAACCCTTCAAAAGAACAAAAAATAGAATCATCGGTCCATCCGTTCACGAGATAATCGTTCACAGACCTGTTAAAAAGCGTTCATCGAAAATTCGACCGGATACAATACTTCCCTTATCCAGCCATACAATGGTAAAAATGTTGTTAAATTGTTTCACAATAATTCAATTGGCCAACATAACTTATATATGGTTTTTGATTGAAAACGGAATACAAAATAATGCACTTGATCCAGTAAGCAGAAATGTGTGTTGAGTTGAATCGTTAAATTTGATTCCGAGAAGTTGAGGCATTTCTCATTCATTGATTTTATTTAATTCAGCAATGGAAATTATTTTCAAGGTAATTTGTTTCAAAGAATGGTTTAAATTTTAGCAGCAAGATACCTCTGCATGACTGTACGAATTAATTGAGCCTCTCAGTTGGCAATATCGTGGACACCATGTTAACGTAAGAATGTGAGTATGTTTAAAGTTGCACATTCGTTACTTTACCATGGTGTTAACGATATGACTAAATGCAATTTCTACATTTTTTATTATTAATTTTAGAGATATTTCTAGTGTGAAAATGTATACCTGTATTCACAGTTCTATATTTCACCTGCTCTTAAATCAAGTTACTGCCTATCTGTACAAATATTATAAATTTTCGGCCAGTGTTTCAACTGCCTCCCGCAGTGCTACATCCTACGCCCTGATGAAGACCTGCAAAGTGGGTCGAAACGTCGGCAAAAATTAAATAATACCATTTGTTTAATTTAGTATTAATTTGACCGTGCCTCCCTCCCCCGATCAACTCCTTCTCATATTATATCAACGGGCAACCATCTCTACATCATTATAAATTTTCCAATTAGAAATATCACTAAAATGAATTCACTAAAAATGTTGAAATCGGAGTTCGTCATTCTGTCAACTTAAAGGCTCAATTAATGGAAGCTATTTTTATTTAATTCGAATACCTTATTGGACGCTGGAGAAGAATCAGAACTCAAGGTAAATTTGAGCAAAATATTTGGTAGAGGAATATTGGTAGAGGAATACAAAAAGGTAAAGGAATATTTGGTGAATTATTGTGAATTACGAATATATTTATAAAAAGGTGGATTTTAATATTTTTATAAATCTTTGGAATATTACTTAAGTTATATTTTTAGTGGTAGTTGTTTAGGCAACATTACAATTTAATTAAAGTAAAGTCAAATAACTCTAATGAGTATCGTCGCCCAGTGGGACGAATAAGTCAAAACTTGCGACATATATTTGAATCTGTATAAATCTATAATTTTTTTCTAGAACTCCAAAAACTAGATAACTAGTTTTATTGATAACTTGTGTTGTTTGCGAAGTTTCCGAGAATATTTTCGGTTGGCACGATATATATTTTCACTGTTTTTATTGAATAGTTCAATTTAAAAAAAAAAATTATTTAGCCGATGTCTCGAGTTTTCCCTTACTTGAACTGTGGGCCGGCTCAAATCACTTATCTTTTAGATCTTATCAGATATGTTTTCACTACTTGCCGCGACGCGACGCTTGGGTTTAATATAATTTACATAAAACAGTAACTGTTAGCTTTATGAAAAAATTTAACCCATTTCTCGAAAAAAATAGGAAATTTATTTTTATATTTATAAATATTTTAACATTAATTTTAATTTAATTCGTTGCATGAGAAGTTAATTCTATTCAGGTTTTCAATTAGTTTTCTGCAATTTTTTTTTTTCAAGTTAAAGTTACTTTTTTATTATGGCAGTTTTCCTAACGATGATTTGAAAGGTTTGTTCGATAACCAAAATCTTATGAACTACAAATGAATTAAATATGCGTACAACTCTTCGTGATCAACGATTCAGAAAAAAAATCTATATTGTTTTTCATGTTTTTATAAGTAAACGATATAGATTCTTTTGATAATTAGTCTTCGGTTATTTATTTGAATCGGACGGGTTAGTTCCTGAAATATTTTTGAAATCTAAAGAATAATTTTCGATTTTTAGAATTTTACTTAGTCGCTAATTTTATGTTATTAATAAAACCTTCTATAACATTTAATCTCTTAAAGTAAGACTATTAAGACTAAGTAATTACTCTATAGAACCGTCTAAATGCTAACGAAATTAACAGCTAGGTAGTTTGAAATTATGTTATTATTTGGTTAGGAGTCCACATCGAGGGCGATGCAAGATGGCAGTTGGTGTTATGAATATTTGACTGTTCCCATGTGCGCCTGCGCAACAGGAAACACTACCCTCTATATCCCACCTACTAATTTATAATTTAATCTCACTTTCGCTCCGAGGGAATGCATTTTGGATGCTCACTCTGTTACCGTCGAAATATGCCGCTAAAGAGGTGCTTTTATAAATAACATCGCGCGCGTTCGGTGATTAATGAAGGTAATATTTCTGCCCTTAGGGATATTTTATTTGAAATTTTATTTAAATCTGAAGAAACAAACTCTGCTTGTTTTCAAATAAAAAAAAACTTTATAGCGCAGAAAATAGTTCCCCCCCCGCTTGTTATATTAACGTTGTTTTGTTTGAATAAAATAAAACCTTATTTCGATATATTTTTTTAAATTTTATTTTTATGGTAAGACGAAAAGTAAATCTTATTCTTGTACATTCAGTTCCCTAATAAGAACTGAAATATACAACGCTACATTTTACTCCATCGGTCTAATTTTCATCAGGGCTGAGGAAAGACAAGATAACGAACAAACAATACATATTACAAACATATCTCTCTATTATATAAAAAAATGTTTAGCGTATGTCATATTTTATTTTAGTATTAGGAGAGTAAGAGGTTACAAAAGCTCTACAATTAGCAATAATTACACAACTGTTCATTTAATTACATATATTTTGAGCTCCTATTACCCAATATATATATATTCGACTTGTCCAGCTTCATGTAAGGCCACTAATAATGACAATAAAAAAATTATTAAGTAACAGATTTACCATAAGATTTAAATAAATAGCACGCATATGCCAACAAATGATGTAATTAAATTGTAAACAAATAAAAATCAGTCAGTATCTTTATATATCATTTCTCAAAGATGTTTTTTGTCGATATGCCATATCTTCGTTGCTTCATCTATTATTGAGCCATCATTTTGAAGATTATCTTCTCCTTCAGATATAGAGGAGGAAAAAATAAGCACCTCTCCCAGAAACGTCAGGAAAAGGAAACGTGATTTACGCATAACTCAAAAAGTACACATTTATAATGTATTATATCCATAACGCTTTGAGAGGTTTTTAGATTTCCTATAAAACGAAAAAAAAAATTATCAAAATCGGACCATTTTTAGAAAATACGAAGTCAATTGTAATTCGTTCAAAATTTTTTATTTTTTATTTTGAATGGACCATTATAATCGAGAAAAATAATCTCTCTCTCTCTCTCTCATAATACATTAAATTTAGTTATTTCTATATTAAATTAGCATTATTTTCACTGACCGATATACCATGCTAATTATTTGTGTGGCCCACTAGTGCTTAGATATTTAGTGAAGTAGTGAAATAACAGTAGCATGAGACTAGCAACACTAAAATGAAAATTTAATTCTTACATTTATTTGGAAATTCGATTTTAGAGAAGATGGAATATATTAGTTTAAACGAGTAACTTATAAGATTGTATGTCATGAAGTGCTGTGGTATTGGAATTTATTTTACTTTCTCAAGTCATGAGTGTTTAGTGTCCTCTCTCAGTCTCCACCGGACTGGTAATGCCGGCGACGCGGTTGAGAGATAAGCGCTGGGATCTCTTAGAGTCTCGCTTTGTCCTTCACACGTGAGAGAAAGGGCTGGACTCGGAGATCTCTTACCTGATTGTAAATATTGTATTTAAGTATGAATGTTTTTCTATTTATTTCTACTACTTATAATTTATTTAATTTTGCCACGAATTTCTGTATTTCATTTAATTTTAACTTTAAGTTATATTTCCTTGGTTTATTATAGTTTTTGCCTTTGTTATATAGATGTATATATCTATTTTTTTTATTTATTTATTTTTTATGGTATTGTATATATGGTATGAATATGCCTCACTCAGCCTTAGTACTCAGTGCCCTTAGGTGTGGCAAAATGTATTATTTCTCAATAAACAGATAAAAAAAAAAAAAAAAAAATTACTTTCTATTCTGATGATGTCTGAATATGCTGAATGTTATTAATATTTAAGATTGATATTTTATTATTTTACTGAATTTTGAGAATACGAGGCTAAAATGTTGGAATTTTACCAATTATAACCGAAGATGCCATTAATTTTTTTTTTACTTTAAGTGAAATGGATTCAGAATGTAAAGGTATATTTTTCCAGTCAATCGGAATAAGAAAACATATTCGATATTATCTTTTGAAGTTATTTTTCTCACTCAACTAAAAAAAAAATATAATAATGAAACACTTATGTTTTTCTCTTACAAATACTGCTCATTGTGCTACAGTTCTTTAATTTTACTGCCTTGTTTAAGACACAATAGCTGTTTCTTTCCAACCGATACTCTGATCGTCCATTGACTCTCGATCTTGAGAATAAGAACCCCGATGACTGAGCTTAAGCCTCTCGATGACTTCCTCCACAGTGACTATCTCCAGGATCTGGAAGGAAGTAATTCGGGGAAGGCGAGGGTGGCAAGTGGAGGGGTGCTTCGTGTGTCTAAGGGACCTTTTGTCATCCTACTAAGTGGCCTTCAAACCTCTGTCATTAACGACCCGGCTCGTAGTTGTTGTGTCTAATTGAGGATATATTCCTTAATCCCCCTTTTTGTGTGTTAAATAAATGATTATGTGATTCGTGCCTTTATTTTCTTCCAGTTCTTTACCTATGTTTGACCCCAAAGCAAACATTTGCATCTACCTCTTTTAGTATGTAAGCATATAATGTTTATTTCTTATAAATCAAATGTTTTTATGCCCCTAATTCATTCTAGAATATACCTTTTTTTTTGGAAAACAAATTCTACACGATATCTACTTGACTTACAAAATCTTATGCCGTTGTTCTTAAGTTATAGGAACAAAGAAATAATCCATTAACTTCTTTTCACTCTTTAAGGCCATTTGAACACGTATTATTGAATTATTATAAAAAGACAACGTTTCGGCCAGCTCTAGGGCCCAGGTCTTGAACTTGTATTTTTAATCAGTATATTTGTATTTTTACTTAAATTACGGTTTGCCTGAAATTTTATTTTCAATTTTTTGCATGCTATTTCATGTTTTCTTCTCTTCAAATCTTGATTCGCGCCTGTCATGAAAGTAGCATTAAACACATTTGTTTGTTATTTTTTGGAAAATGACATTTTAGGCATGTAGGAGAATAGAACCCACTAGCACTTCTTCCCTGCTCTTTATTTACTTCCTTAAATCAGGAAAGGATCCATCTACTATCCGGTCGCCTCCTGATGAGCATATAAAGCCATGCCGTTAATTATTCAATTGTTGTGTATGTGCACTTTAATGTGAAATTAGCAGTAAATATTACGCATGTGCTTTTGACATCACAAACATATTTATTTGTATTTTTTAACAGTGCCAGAAAAATATACCATATACAATATTAAACTTCTTCAACTTTATTATATAGTCGGCTCTTATATCGTGCGTAATATAATATTTTTTTTCAGACATTCCTTTTTATTTGATAACAGCCCAAATGGAAAAAGTTGATATAGGAAGGAATAAGGTGACAAAAAGTGGACACAAAACATCTCCGAGGGGTACTGTGTAAACACGAAGGGTCGCTACCCTCTTCCAATCCCCTTATCGGAAAAGCCGCTGGAGGGCCGCCTACGAAAGATTTTAAAAGCTCCGCGACGTGAACCTCCTCGCGAAGAAAGGTGCTTAGGAGGCATCCCCCGCGAATACTCCCTCGAGCTATTTGCAGAGTATCGGGTGTCTCCTTGTGCACCCTATCGGCAGGAAAACAGCTCAGACTTATTAAGTTTCAGGCTAAGCCCCTGGGGTGGGGGTCTTTTTAATTACGCCGCTATCACTCCGGCAAGTGGGGTGCCGAATTTACCTCTTGTGTAGTCCCTGGAAGTGTTATTATCTTTTTTTCTGCATGGCTTGGGGATGGACCCTTTTGTCGCGAATCCTGTATACTAAGGGCTTCATAACGTAAAGGCTTATGAACACTTTTTGTCCCAGTTGGATGAATGAACTTGAGAGCTTGATGAATTTCCACACAGTGAAATTTAAAGGACTTGGCATAAAAATGAACCGCAGGTATCATCCGAATATTCTTTCATGGCTTCAAAAAATAAGGTTGTTATTTTTGCTGTTTGAATCCTTGACATTTATTTTTTTTAATGTTTACAAGGTTAACCCAACGAAAGATAAAAAAAAAAAAAAGCTAAATTATTACTTTGTATTTTTTTTTCTTCCAAATTTTCAGTTTTGAAAATTACTCAGAAATGAAATAGGCAAATAAACGTGATCTTATAAGGGCTTAACGTCTCACAAATATTCTGATTCTCCACTTGAACTCACTCAATAACGCATTCTTCTGTATTTATTAATTTAATTACATATTTCCTTCAAAAGACTAACTGTCTAATTATTGGTAGTAAATAAATTCAACAAAGATATTATCCGTAAACCGGGATCCCTTTGGGACAAGAGAGTACCTATGTACTAGAGTTTATTTTGAAACTGATATCAAACTAGCGGACGAACATTGTTATATCAAGATTAAAATCAACTCATTTGTCAAAAAAAACTCTAGTACCTAGTCACCCATTAGTCCCAACGTAACCCTGGTTCACGGTACACATTTCATCTAAAAAATAAACCAAAAAAAAAATATATATAATATATAGTATTACTGTATAACAACTTATTAAAAATACAAATGTTTAAAAAAAAGTAACGATAGGTTTTAGCTCAGACATAAAAATAAATTTTAAGTATTTATGAATTAATATAATAATAATCTCATTATAATGTACGTGACAAGAAATATATTAACAAATCATTAAAGGATATGACTTTCTATAATTATTTGAAATGTTATATTAAATATATTTTTTATGATTTGATTTAACGAAAATTTTCAAATATTTAATCACTCCTTGTACCAGTTATTTTTATTGCAATTGCCAATAGTGATGAAAATTTTTATTAGATTTTGTTCAGTCTTTGTCAACAAAAAAACAATAATCCATGGTACAGAACCATTTTCATCAAATTATTAACATCTGCCTGAAACTTTGTAAATAGCTTCATCTCATCGTAACCTACAACTATTAGAATTACAAAAATTCTCGGAATTGGGGCGTTTTCAATCTGGAGTTGTTCATACTTTGTCTATTTAATTAGGTACTACAAACTTATAAATACCCATTTCTTCCCAATTGAATCGTTAGACAATTTGAGTATGAACTCAAGAAAAGTGCCCTTCAAAAATATTGAGCCGCTTGGTGTGACCTACACCCCAAAATGTCAAAATAATGATGTTGTAAAGGCCAAACGGTCCAATATTTGTGTAGGCAATCCTTTTCCTAGATTTTGAGATCAAATTGTATTACGATCCAAATGGAGAGCAAATTGGCATATACGCGTTTTTAGTACCTAACTATGAAGACAAAGTTTATCGACTTCCAGATTTAAAAGCTCCATTTCCAAGAGTTTTCGTAAATAAAATACTTGTAGGTTAAGATGAGATGAACCCAGATTTTTTTTTTATTTATATCATATCAGATTTATTATTATTATTATTATTATATAATATCAGATTATATCAAGAAGTTTCAGAAAGATTTTAATAATTTGATAGAAAGAGGTCTGTACCACTTACTGTCATATGACGTAGCAAATTTACTATGGCACAAGATTAAAAAATATATATATAAAGAAATAAGACAGGTAAACACAAATGAACAGGTGAAATTGCAAATTTTATTGTTTTGAGATATCTCCTTAGCTGACTTAACTCCACGAAAGCAACTGAATAAGAGCTATTGCTTATTATTGTCCGTCTTCGCACCTCTTGCGATTATTTCGTTACTTATGAGACAATTATCTGATTTTCAATGCTCATTTTTTTTTAAACTTACATACGCAAATAACAAATTAATAATAAAAATGTCATGGGGTCAACTTTTTTTCCTTAGTCGGTTAAAAGTTCGTTGTTGAAAATAATAAACCAAAAATATGTTTTTTTTTCTCTTAATACTTCTATCCACACCTGTCATTATCTTGGCAATAAGCAGAGGTAATCTCATACATATTATGTGTTGTATCAAAAATATGTTATAACGCTGTAAATTTATTTTTTTATTAACACTAACCTGATTTCTATAAATCTTTTTATCCCTTTTAGGAAATACCTTTGAAATATCTTCTTATAAAAACCATACAATATTTTGTATTTCTTGAGTTATTCGCAAATTAAATTCTGCATCTATCGTGTTTATAACATACTAGTAGGCCCGTGCGAAAAATTGGCACAGCATATTGTTATCAAATGCCAGATTAATAAGAAAATAAAATAATGTAATCTATCAAAAGATAAAGAAATCAAATGTTATTTTATCGATAAATATAATCGACAAAGAAAACAAAAATTAATTTAAATCTTCATTTTTTTTTTGGAACCAACATGTTTACAAATTTCAGTAAGCTGCATCTTTGCTAAAAATTGTCCGATTTCGGTGTGTTTTTTTTCCTTTTGTAGACAATTTAGTAATGTTTTATATAATCATGGGAATAATGGAGGGAAAAGTGTGTAATTTTTTAGTTATTCGCAAGTAAGGTTTGTTTTCTTTTATAACTTTCTTGCCTAAATTTTCGGGATGATTGGATCCAATTTGTCCCGTATCGATCTACAGACATACCACTGTTCAGGTAAAGCCTAGCAAAATGTTTGTATCGACTTTATTTATTTTATAATGTAAAACAAAAGTAGAGAATACGATTCGCTAACTCCCCCCTCCTCCCTCCCCCCGTGAAATTCTGAATCCAACGGTACCCCATTCATGGTATTTGAGCATGACAGGAGCTTATAATTGGTACGAAACCGATTTCGAGCCTTACTGAAATATTATATTTACGGATAACATTTTATCCTACTTATTTTCGGAAAAGTGTGTTTAAAGGGCTTTAGGGAAGTTTCACTGAAATCATTATAGCCGTTTTGGCTGTTGTTGTTAATTGATTCCAATTACTTCATCGATTGACGAATAAAGCGCACAAAGAAGAATTATTTTATAAACATAGGATATAATAGTGTTAATTATATAAAACTTGTTAATATAAAAATTAAATAACTAATTATCAACAAACTGGGATACATTTTTATCCTTAAAAACAATAAAATTTCTTTATTAACATTAACAATTGTTTTAATTTATTAAGATCTTTTTTAAAAGAAGAAAATTAAATATATTTTTGTTTAAATAAAGATATTTATTGTTATTGTGTATTGATTTTGATTCAATTTTTGGAACATGTATATGTTATTAAAAGATTTTTCCTGTTTAGAAAAAAATGCCACCGATGTTTTGATTGACTTTTTTGTTTTAATGAAAAATTTCTTTATTGAAGTATATTACAATCTGTCTCATTTTGATTGACTAACAGAATATTTTGTCTGAAGGATGAAAATCAATTGACTTATATTTTAAAAATAATAAAAAATATTATAAGGTGGTAAACGGTTTATAAAGATATGTTTGAAACTAGCCGAAATTTTATATATACGCATGAATAAAATTTACATTATTGAATAAAATTTTTGTATTGATAATGAGAAGTTTATTGTTTTTTTTGGGCTAACAAATGGTTCCTAGTTTGTTATTTATTAGTTCATTCATGTTTTATAAATTTCTATCGTTTGAAACTCTTTAATTACTCTTTAAATTCTACGAATCCAGCTAGACGGTTTGCCTATGAACTGTTTTCTGACTCAAGCTAGGAGTTTGGAAAGCACTAATGTATTATTTACTCCATAAATGTAAATTAGGCTTTAAAGGAGCTTTGCGGGGGAGGTACGAGCGCCGTGTCGGGCGCAGCTGGCTGGTTAAGCCCGCAATACATTACCTCCGGAGTCAATAGCCCTGTACCAGCTTTTACTATATTATTGATAATCCATTACAAGGTACATATGTAACATTTTATGTCTTTTATTAATAATTAAAACAATTGAAATTATTATTAAGGCTTTTAAAAAATGTGTCTAAAATAATTAATATTTTCAATATAATTTCTAGCAGATTTTTTAAAAATTTATTTATTGAGTAGTGTAACATTCTGTCTGTTTGAAAATAGTAATAGTGAGAT
This sequence comes from Nezara viridula, assembly GCA_928085145.1. Classification (NCBI taxonomy): domain Eukaryota; kingdom Metazoa; phylum Arthropoda; class Insecta; order Hemiptera; family Pentatomidae; genus Nezara; species Nezara viridula. The sequence goes on from OV725079.1 coordinate 40,184,195, forward strand.
AATACTAAATTCGTACTATATATACGTAAAAATATAAAATAAACAGAACAAACTAATAAAAAAATAAAAATCATATATAATAAATAAAAATTAAATAACTTAAAGGTATGTAAATTAAAAATAACACATTAAAACAAATATATACCATCACTTACTAATCAGGCGAGGGAACTCCGAATCAGGCTTATTCCTCCCACTGTGAAGGGGAAGTAGGACTCCAGGAGATCCCTGCATTACTTTTTTAAACGAGTCATTGGAGCTAAACCCAGTTAAAATTGAACGAGTGCGTTTTAGCCTATAGTAGATTTAGGATAAGAATTCTAAATTTTTTTTGCTCCCACAGTTTAAAACGTTTCTCATTTCATTATTAGTATTATATATATATATATATATATATATATATATATATATATTATATATATATATATATATATATATATATATATAATATTTCTACTCCCTTAGGCCGTTTATAAAGTGATAATTTCTGTCGAAATAGTATTGTCATGAATATGACATGGCTTCACGCCAGTAGCGGATATAGGATTTAATTTTGGAGAACTTTAGTCTGAATCGTTATATATATATATATATATATATATATATATATATATATATATATATATATATATATATATATATATAATTTTTTGGGGGGAGGGGGGTTAAGAATACTTATTACTAATCCATGAATATAGTATATATAATATTGGATTTCCTTTATTAATAATTAAAATACTTTTTGTTATTTTTAATAGATCGTTGGCTTTTAAAAAATGGGTCTAAAATCGTTATAATTTAGGACTAAATATTTTTAATTTAGGACCCATATATTTTTCTAGTAGATTGAGGAGAGGAATTAAACATTTTTTTTATGCTCCCACAGTTTATTAAGTTTATCATTTTAATATTATTTATGTATATATATATATATATATATATATATATATATATATATATATATATATATATATATATATACATAAATAATAAAATAAAAATGGTTAAAAATGGTTATGATAGGTCATAGCTTAGAAATAAAAATAAATTTTAAGTATTTATGAATTAATATAGTAAAAATTTCATTATAAAGCACGTAACAAAAAATATATAGTAAAAAATCATTAAAGGATATGACTTTCTATAATTGTTTGAAATTTTATATTAAATATATTTTTTATTATTAAATTTAACAGAATTCTTCAAATATTTAATCACTCCTTGAACCAGTTATTTTTATTTGGGGAATATATATATATTTATTATTATTTGTAGTTTTACATCAATATATATTATGTAAGTATATATTATTGAGTTAGGGTGTGAATATTACTTTAATTATCTTTTTTGTTATTTTTTTTTAATTTAAAATAAATGTAAAACATTAAAAGTTTCAGTGTATTATATTCTCACTCTTTCTTATTTATCGCAATGAAAATAATTTTATTCTCTTTGGTTCTTAATTTTTCATTATATTTTTGGAATATGGTCGTCATATTTTCAGTAATTTATTTTAAAACTGCATTGTTACATTGTAGGTTTTTAATAATTTAATTAAGGCTTGTCTGCTTTTTGTCAAATTAGCAATATGTGTAGATTAACATTTGAAAAAAAAATTGAAAGAAGAAAATAATATTGTTTAGATATAATATTTATTAATAAAACCGACTAAAAATTATTTAATTGAGATATATAGGAAAGTCTGAAAACACAATTGTGATGTCCTCATTATCTTTTATTTTATTTTTTAAAAACCACTTTCATAGATGGTTTGTCTGTAATATTTTGTGTTAAATTTACTATTACTTTATCTAAGATGTATTTTAAGACTTTTAGCGTGCAAATTAAATGATTTTCTGGAAACCAACAGTAGTTAAGGAAGATGATTGGGCCTAAATTACGCTCAACCGCCTGATTTTCCCTCTTAATTAATTATTTAATTGAGAGTATACACTTTATAGAGGCTGTGTGTGCCCCACAAGGGTTTTCTGGCCCCAGTGTCAATCCACGGCTCATTAAAATTAGTACGGAAAAATTAGTACTCATCAACCGGATTCGAACCTTAGTATACTCAGTATATATATTATAAATTAATAATATCAGTTAATTTAATATTATTCAAAATTTTATCATTTTGTCAATGCGAGTAAATCATTTTTTAAAAAATCAGCTAGATCTTTTAAATTTCAGTTTTACCGTAAGCATTAAGTCAGAACTTAAATACTTCTAACGAGGCCAGAGTAATAATTAAAGAACTGGTAAGATGTAACTCGATGTACGTTTTCAAACATGGGATATAGGTTTTTTTTAACTTAAATGCTGTTTCGTGAAATGTATCGATATTTTCAAAGTATATTTCTAATATTTTTCCTCATTGCTACAAATCCTTTGTATGAACAGTGCCTTTGATGGTATTCAATCATTGTTCAATTTATTCTACGGTTCATTTTATCCAGGAAATCGGTTTTCATGAATTTCAGTTCATGGGGTGGCCACATTAACATCCATGGGGATATATTTTATAAAAAGGAAAAGAAAAAAAAAAGGATGTATACTGGCCAATCCAAGGAAGACTAAATCTCATTTTAAGTTACAACTCGTTCGTTCCCTCTTAAAAGGAAACGAGAAAAATAAAAGACAAAGGGATGACAAAATTATTCCTTCTCCTTTTGTACCTCAGCCCCTCCGTTGTTTTCCTTAAATGAGGCTCCGTTAATAAAAAAAAAAAAAAAAAAGAAAAAGAAAAACGACAAAAAATATAATAGAAATATATTCCAGGATAGCTCCGCTTCCTGATTATCAATCGGCTAAAGCGAATTTTTTATTTTAGCCTTTTTCATTCGATCAAGGTAAATCTTTTTGTTATTCAAAGTTAATACATGTCATAAATAATCTATTTTGTCTACAGTATATTTATTGTATCTAAAAAAGATTTTTGATATGGTTTTATTGTATTAAAAATGTATAATGAAGTTTAAAACGGTAAACTAGTAATATTTTTACTTAATTATTTTTTTTAAGAAAAAAAATTAAGGGGGCACCCGGGTTTGAACCGGGGACCTCTCGATCTGCAGTCGAATGCTCTACCACTGAGCTATACCCCCGTTATTCATGAAACATTAATTACAATATAACTGTAATTAATGAATAAATTATATAACTGTTACAAGTATTTATTAACTAGAATAATATAAGTCGATATTTAATTGATGAAAATATTTGAAGGTTACTTGACGGTTAAGCGTAGAACTATTTTAGACTGGTTATGGTAAACGTACTTACAATTTTAGTCCTTTTATTATTGTAATAAAAAATATTAAATACAGTGTAATAATTAATAACGCAACTGCTAGAACATTTTTTTACAGTTATTGTGTTTCGATTATTTTTGAACTTGAATTCAATTCGGTGGTGAATTCAATTCAATCTAAAAGACAGAAACATTATATAGGGATTTAAATTTAATGTTATATAATTAATTTACAAATTAATTAAGTTTCTAGAGTTATTATTCTTAATTGTCTTTGCTAAATTAAACATAACAAGCTGTCCTGCGTCCATTTTCCCAATTGTTAACAAGTTTACTGTCAGCTTTTAAACAGCCGTTTTCTTGTTATCTTGACAATTCTACCTTGAAAAGAATTGAAACTGGGTTATCGACGATTTAGAAGTTGGTTGTAAATTTTTGTTCATTGTTAGGCTTAGTGGGAAGCGATATGTAGGAAATATATTTAAGCCCAATTATTATTATTTGAACTATTTTTATTATAATTAATTCTGGTAGTACAATTATCATTATTTTTACTTATCTCTGTGATGCTTGTGAGTCAAATCGGGCACTTCCTATTTAATAGAAGAAAAATCTGTTTTGGATGTACTGTAGCTCCAAAACTGTTCTACCTAACTTATCTATAAATTTGGTCTTGCGAAATCCTTTCGATCGACCAGGTGTGTATCTCTCTTATCTTGGTTTGTAATCTTTTTCTTTTACTGTTACATTCTTTTCCATATCTCCATCTCATTTTTGTATATTGCTAAATTCGCTCATTACATCTTATATACATTCTTTTCACTTTTTTTCTCTTATACGTAGTCAGTATGTTTGATAGATTTCACAGTATCTCAATTTTCTATTTACATTTATTATTTTCGTATATAACTCCATATTCCTTTTCTCTGTTTTAAATTTTTTCTATATGATCATCTGACTTCCTTTTAGCATACTATTACATCATATTTTAGCAACTATATCATCCCATTAATGTTTTGTCAATACTTACGTTTTTTATCTAATACTTTCCATTACCTTTCGTTGTTGATTCATTTTTCATTTCTTATGTTATCTTATTTTGATCAAGTTTATTTCATTAGTCACTACTATGTTGTCGTTATTATTTATTTCTCAGTTCTCTATTACTGTTATTATGCTACCTACTTTATTTCACTTTTGGTTTATTCAAATTATCCATAAAGACATCAATATTCCTCTTGTGGAAGACTAGATATACCGTTTTTCATTCCAAACTCTCTGGTCACCCCAATCCTCTAGTTTGTAACCTTTCATCCAATACAATTCCTGACAACCCTCCGAGGCGTCTGAAAAGTGCCGAGGGACCTCCTAAATTTATTTATCTTTGAAGTGTTACCTATGGGTAGCTTCTTCACAAGTACCTTTATTTAATATATTCTTATAGCAGATTTACTGGTTGTATATATGTTTACAGTTGTAAATTTCAATAAAATTATTTTAAAAAATAAAAGGTTTATTCTCCCTACAATTTTTAGACTTAACCTTTCACCTACACATTAATTTTTTTTTTATGATTTAATGTTTATAGTTTCTCATACCGATCGTTATCTGGTTTTCTATTAGTCCTGATGAAAGCCTGAACTTTGGGTCGAAACGTTGGTAAAAATAAAAATAAATACACTTATTTATTTGTCTGATCATCCCAACCATTCTTCTAGTCAATTATTCATTACAGTCAACCATAAATCCAAAATTAATTACTTATCTATAGTATTATACTTAATATCATTTTTATTTTGATAGATGTAGTTAATTCTAGAAAAGAAGCAAGAAAAATTCATTTGAGTAAGTAAAAAATGAAAAAAAATTGTCCAAGTCAGATCGATTACAGCATATTGAATTTTATAAATTGATTTTATGTGACTTTTAAAAAGTTTACATGCTTTTTTTTTACTTTTACCAATTCCTAGCAGTGTAAGTTTGTATGAAATTGTTAGAAAAGTCGTGGATACACAAGTTGTGTTTTACAACATGTCTATGGATTTTAAATTAGCTTTGGTATAGATTAAAATAGAACACTTATATCTAATTTTGAATTAATAGTTTTGGAGGCGTCAACCGATGAAACTAATGTGCTTTTTTAAGAGGGACAACAAAAACACCACGACACATTAATATATATGACCGAAACAGGATGTTTTTGTTACCTTTTAGACTCTACTAGGAAGTACGCATTTTGTCGCGCTTGTTAGTAAATAATTAGTCTTCCAAGTAATTTGTGTTCTGAGACGCCATTAGTTCTCTCCGGTCGGGTGGAGGTCCAATACAAACCGCTAAGAAACGACTCTCCTGCCTCGAACCCCGTGCCAATATACAAGATTTATACAAGAGTTAATATCAAGCCATGGGGTGGAGGGGGGGGCGATGGTAGGGGGCCACAAGATGAATTGAAAGATAGCTCTGGGTTAGATTTATTTGCGAGAGCGGGTGATTGATGCGGCCTTCACCGCGACACAGCCGAATTAAAAGAAAATTTTATCAAAGTCTTCAAGGGCGGTTACACCCTCTCCCCTCCCCCGCCCGATCAAGAGAACCGAGTGGACTCCCTTGTAAATAAATAGCGAGAGGCTTTGGGCTTGTAAACAAAAATAAATCATCCATCTATAAAATTGATTCGTGAATTTATGTCAGAAAATTCAATAAATAGCTATAAATTAATTAAAAGTTAGCCTTCACAGTTTCTCTTGTCTTATTTCAACATCTGAGTATCATATAAAAATGTCATGAAAAGTCTTGAGTTCAGTATTATTTAAGAAAATACTGTTTCTTGGTCAACAGTTCTGCAAGGATATCATTTGACAGAGATTACGCTAAACCGCCAGGATTTCTTCCTTCCTTAATTAATTAATTAAGAGTACCCACTTTATAGAAGTTAGGTGTGCCCTAGGAGGGTCTCCCGCGAGCCTAGACTCGATCAACAGCCAATGAAACAAATTAAATAATTACCCGCCATCAGCCGAATTCGAACCTTATTCTTTAGAAGTCAATGCCCTACCCACTGAGCTATCACGTTCCTTGAGTAGCATATTCAGTGATAAATATATTTCTATGTATTATCGTTAATCTTTCTTGTACGTCGGTCTTTATTTCATTAAAAAAATTTTCTCCCCGGGGTATCCGCTCTTAAATTAAAACTTATTATATTGCAAAAAAAAAAAAAAAATACGAAAATATTTTTGTAGGTATAAGACAGGACAATAGATTTTAAAAATTATGTACTAAAACAAATACACTTTTAAAATATGTGATTATAATGTTTATAGTAATAGAAAGACGACTGGAAAGATAATAATGAACTGGATTATAGCTCTTTTTTCGTGGTCAAGAAAAAATAAATTTTTCAGGCATGGCACGATTTTTCTGTTTTATTTATTTCTATAAACCTTTTCTGTTTTGGAGTGCTGAATAGACCGAACTCATATCAGACGGTCCTCTACCCTTATGTAAAATCCTTGATTCATTGTGTTTTTGTATTAATGATTCTTTTGTAATTTTAAAAATAACTAAAAGGGAGAATTTTAATAATGAAAAAAAAAAATGCTAATCATTATTGATTTTATTTACTAATCGCATCAAAATGACATACTATAAATACAACGATAAACAAATGTATACTTTTTTAATGTTTTGCTCTAAAATAAAAAGCCTATGTGATGCCTATCCATTAGTCACACTTTGAACGCGATAAGGATTATGTTTCTATAAACAAGTGTAGAACATTGGATGGCGTCTTTAAATATTCTGCAACACTATGGCCAGAGACATTTATCACCAAGGCTACATCGAGAACGCAACTTTTTATATATAACTATATTACTTTTTAACACAGTGCCATATAATAAAACTCATAACAAGGTTAGCAATAAAGTTTCATTACATAACATATTGAAGATTACTTTTCATACATAATATTCATAATATATCAACCTTATTATACAGTTTATTAAAACAATAAATTGCTATGAGTGAGCACATTGTTAACAAAATACCTTGAACAATGAAATATTCATGAAAAATAAAGATGATATTTTAAATATATTCTTCTTGCTTCTTCTTTAATGAACAGATGGTTAAATTAATTTCGATGAAATTTAAAGTAGTTATCTCGAAATTGAGGAGACACTATTAAGTCATTTAATTTACGACTGTAAAACAGACAATCTTGGAAAATGTGATTTATGGACACGACACTATTGCAATAATGCGGCATCTAGGTGGTGCAACTTTAGTATTTGTTCTTTTTTTTTTCACTCTGCGCACATGTTCGGCCTTAGTTACAATACAATAAATTTCACTTATTATTGATTTGTTTTTTATAATATTGATCTTACTTCCCTCAGTGATTCATCAATGAAAACTGAAATAAATACAAACGATTTTTATCAATTAATATAAAATTATAGTTAATGCAGAATGAATTGTTTCAAATTTAAGAAAACGTTAAACGTTAACGAGAAAATGAATATAAATCCTACATACATACATACATACACATATATATATATATATATATATATATATATATATATATATAGTTTTTATAAATCACCCATACATATTTCAGTGTTCCTGATATAATAATATGCGTTTAAGGTATAAGTTTTGTATAAAAATATAAAATAACTTTACACATATTAAATATTGAACTATATTTTTACCGCTGGTTCTACCGTGGTATCCGGTGAGCAAATATGGGAGGGAAAACAGAAATATATTTCAGTGGAATCCAACGAGTCAGTGGGTTGATTTGCTCCATCATTCCATTCTTCCCATAGTTCACATCCTTCTGAACGTCGCATCTTGTTCATGTACTCTCCACGTTGTTTATTTTCGATTCAAGGTTGAGTATGCAATAATAGTCCATGCTACAGACCACTTTATAACATACCATTAACACCCACCTACAATTTTGCGAATGGCGTCGAAAATTCTCAGAAATAGGAAGTTTCCCGTTAAAGTATTTAATTGAATGAGGTGTTAAAAAGTAATAAAAATACATTTCATTTTCACGTGAATCGTAAGATAATTTGATCACATAATCGGAAAAAAATGGCCTACTTAACCTCCTTTTTTTGGACATGTTGAGGGTAGAGGTCAAGCCAAACTGCCCAATATTTTTGTAAGCGCTTTTTCCTCGATCTCGTGATCAAATTATCTTACGATTCAAGTGGAAAGCAAATGGGTGTTCAAGCGTTTTTAGTATTTAAATAAATAGACAAAGTTTGCTAACCTCGAGGTTGATATAGACCCAATTTTTGAAAATAAATGTTGGACGATGAGATGAAGCTATTCACGAAGTTTTAGGTGGATATCAATAATTTTAAAAAAAGGGTATGTATCACAGACTATAATATCAAACAATGTAAACGAGTAAAAACTCACAAAGAGACAGAAAATAGATGCTAGGTTTATTGGATAAATATAATAATACAGTCATATAAAAATAGAGTAAAGAAAAAAAAAACGGTCAATATTTCGTAAATTCAATCATCATCAGGAGAGGAGTATTTGTCTGCATTTGATAGAGTGATGTTATTTTTGTTTTCTAACCTGATGGTACTGTGTTCCTGATAATGATTCTGATAGATCAGCCGTATACAGTAGGAGAGGTCCACTTTCAGTATCGGTTTTTCCCACCAATACCTCTAAATCGAAACATGAGTGGGGAGAGGTTCTTGAGCTAATTTTAGACAAATATACTCTTATTAATTATTAATTGTTAAAGCACTCTCGATCAATCTCCGCTGGTTTTACTATCATTGGTGCAGTTGAAAGAATAGCGCAGGGATTTCTGGAGTCCTGCTTTTCCCTCCATTGTTGGAGGGACAAGCCTAACTTGGAGTTCCCTCTGGTGATTGTAAATATTGCATATAAGTATGTGTTTTTTTTTAATGTAATTTCCTTATTTTTAAATTATTTTATTTTATTTATTATATATAGTTTTTTTATTATTATTTATTTGTTATTCTTCTTCTGTTTATTTTATATTTTTTGAAACATATAGTGCGAATGTGATCTTACTTCTCCATAACCAATGTCGTAGTGATAGAATGTAGTAATATTCAATAAATAAATTTTTTTTAAATATAATAATAATATAATAATTTCAACCTAAATATTACGAATTATAGTGTTGATGAATCCTTAAAATGTATTGTTTTGTACAGAAAAAGTATATTGAGTAAGTTACGGTGCTTCTATGATCAGGGTATTAGGTTGGGTCTAAGTATGGCAGGTAATTATTTAATCTTCTGGAGCATAACCAGCTTCTATAAAGTGGGTAACTCATATTATTATTTTTTTTTTTTAGCTTATTTATTGAAAAATATTACAATCTGTCTCAAGGATATTTATAATAGTGTTCACAGATCACATTCACACTCTATGTACAATAAATAAAAACCTTAACCTTGCGCAGAGGCAATATCGTAACCAATGAAGGTCTACTGAGGTGCGATTATTGCTAGTTGAAAATTCGTAATTAAAAAATTAATTAAGCGGAGAATCTGACATTTGAGCGTGATCTCGGCCCCGTCACCTCTATGCACAACTGTTGGTCTTGAAACAGTACTTCCTAACAAGTACTAAACCCAAGACTCTCCATGGGTTGCAGTGGTTATATATATATATATATATATATATATATATATATATATATATATATATATATATATATATATATATATATATATATATATATATATATATATATATATATACAGTATATATACAGTTTAGGTAAACATCCCATGCAAAGTATGATACAACAAGTTAGTAGTAATAAATTTAATATGTTTATATATATATATATATATATATATATATATATATATATATATATATATATAAACTTGTATTGTGTGATCAACTCGATTTTCTTTGTTTTGGAGCAGGAAGATGGTATCATCAAGCAGAAGCCGAAGGTAGATATGAGGCTATTGTTGGTGGAACCTAGATATGGTAAACAGACACACCTGCCCCACTGAAGGGAGGCGCTATATGTGCCCTTTTGTTATTTATATCCCGGCCCTAGGGCCACATGACGCTTCCCAATATTATCTTATGTAAACTTTGGGATTTGTTTGCTCTGTCCGGGGCCTCTTATTCAAATCGGATTCAACCAAATGAGCTTCCTTCTACATCCCCGAGAGAATATTAAAATAAAATGTTACATCCGACGTATAAATATTTACTACATCTGAGGTTAAGTATAAGAAGGTTTCGGTTCTGAAAATATTTCTGAAGAGTACCTGGTGGGAATTCTTACACACAACCATTCTGGAAAAAAGGCCTTCCCCGTGATTCTCAACTTAGTTATTATAAAATTCGTGTAATAAATTATATTAATTATAAATCTAAATGGGTTTGGACACGGCAAAAAAAAAAAAAATGAAAAAAAAAAAGGCTGCAAAATAAAGTCAGTATATCTTCCTCACCGTTTTCATTGGATAAAAAATATCGGTATTTAAAGGTCTCAAATTTTTATTCTAAGAATAAAATCTCTGAGAGAAGCCGTTTTCAGAAATTCAGTAATCCCTCAACAGGTTTGATTTCCACGGGTTTCGTCCATCAGCAAATATTAAAATGCAAAAGAGTTCCGCATTTGCAGATTGCACATTTGATGATTCGTAATTAAAAAAAAAATTCCAGTGTACACTGAACATTGGGGTATTGCAAAAATAGAGTGCTTTACATAAGTGCACAAAAACTAATTTTTCTTTATGATTTATTAGTATAATTTTATATTTTATATTTTATTTCCCTCTGCTATTTTCCATCGTAGGAGACTGCTTACATCGACAACATATCACCTTTAGCACAAATAGAATAAAAGTTGAAAATTTTGACATACGACCTTTTGTACCAACAGTAGTGATGTATACTTGATAGGTGTGCTTTCACTCGTAAAATGGATGGAACAAAATATCCGTAGGAAAAATTCAACTTTTTGTTTGTTCGGAGTTAACGAAACCAATACATTTTTCCAGCCAGAACAAAACTAATTAAGTTGGGTTATAAAAATAATTGTGAAGTTTAAACAACTGTTATATTTAAGGAGGAAATCGAGACCAAAATGAGTTGGTTAAACTTCAATAGGAATAAGCACAATCACAAATAAGACTTTTTTTTTACAAATTCAGAGTAAAGATTAATTTAAATTTACTGAAAATTATACGAAATCTAAGTAACGGCAGTAAGTATCATTTAAAGTCGATCAAAAAATACTTCATAAATAAACTTTTTGAATAAAACCTTAAATTTTATAACTCCATAAAAATATTGTCTTAACCTAACTTCCATTCCAGATGATCAATGCCTTCCACATTTACCAGCCAGTATATTGTTAACAATATTACAATATAACAATTCATATTAATTTTAATTATTAAATGGAATTCACTGAAATCGATGCTGGGTAGTTTCAGTTCCCATTGTTCAGTGAAACAATGTGTTTAGCTTTATAATTAATATAGATTTGTCAACAAATTCCTCTTAAAAAAAAAAAAAAAAGAAAAATCTTCTCAAAACGAACTATAAATATATTGTGTTATTTTTGTCATTGTAATGTTATGGAATAGATTTTTTCTTTCAAACAAAGAACACAATAAAGATTATTAACTATTTATTACTTATTTTTTTATTACTATTGTATTTTTTTTAAATATTCATAATCATTTAACAACTTAAGATGAATCAATTTTAAAATTAAATATAATTTATTAATTACTATATACATAGTAAATACAGCTTATTATAGTAACCCAGTAAGGATCGTTATAATACAGTATTACAATGTTTTTTTCCTGATTCACCTACCTTCTAAAAACACATGTTTAACACCTTGATTTTACAGCCAAGTGTTGATCAAATTATCCGAGGAACTTTTTTTTTTTTTAATGAAAATAATCAACTGGAGTTTATCATAACGTTAAAGCCTCACTCATTATAAGAATTGTAATAAAATATAATTTAAAAAGAGATTATCCTTTTTGACAACAGCTCATTAAAAGAGAGACGGCTACTTATTTCCGGCGGAGGAGAAGTAAAGGTCCAGATTTATTTTCCCTAAGTAGGCTTTTAAAAGATCATCGATTCGAATTAAATCTCGAAAGGAGAATAGAGTTTATTCTGGCACAATCCGATCCGGAGGGAATTCTACCATATAGCCTCTCCTAAATATCCCCAGCTTATTCTTTGAGGGGGATTCTACTATTTTAAACTTTGGCATAAAATTCAAAAAGCCATTTCATAGTCTTTTAGAATCCGAGAAAAAAACATATTAATTTAAATGGAAATGTTCGATTACCTGAATGCCAAGGGATTATTTCTTATATTTTTATGGAATGGGCATATCCACTATAAGAAGATAATCACGTCTTGATGATCGACATAACATAGTGATCGCCAATTCGTGGCTAAGATTAATAAATTTCTTTACGATTATACATCTGTAGCAAGAAAGTATATTAAGGCTTGTTGATTCTTATGGATGTTAGGGAAAGTTTTATTAAATATTCATTTAATTGGCGATGAGTGAAGTAAATATATGAAGTAGCTTTTAAAGGGAAATTTGGTCATTTATTTATTCATTCAATTTGATGTTATGATTAGGTTTTAATTTTCCTGTAATTAATAAATCAGAAAATCCGTGAAATGTAGCCTAATTTATAATAGAAATTTAAAAGTAAGGGGAAACCGGGGGAGGGGGGGTAGTGATATAGATTTAGCGAGTATCGCTCGATAAGAATGTCCAAGACCGCATGTACACTATAATTGGCCTGGGCATACGATTGAGAACACCTTATTTTCTTAACAGAGGCTATTTGGAAATGGTTATTTTTTGTTTTTTCACCATGGATATTTTTTCTTTATGTTTATTAATTACGCCGTTTGTTTTGGTACCGTAAAATCCGCAATACAGGCCCCTTTTTATCAAATTATTATCATCTGTCTGGAACTTCTTGAATGGTTCTATCTTGTAGTAGCCTACAACTTTTTTATTTGCCAAAATGCGCTGAAATAAGGCGTTTTCCAATTTTGAGATCTGTAAACTTTGTCTATTTAATGATGTAATAAAAATTCATGAACCTACATTTTCCTTCCACCTGAGTCGGATGATAATTTAATCAGATAATCGGGAAAAAAAAATGGCTTTCAAAAATATTAGGCCTCTTGGCGTGACATCCGCTCCAAGCATGTTAACGAGGTTATACAACCACATGGCCCAATATTTGCTTAGACCACCTTTATTCTCAAATTTGTAATCAGCTTATCTTATGATTCAAGTGGAAACCAAATGGGTATTCCAGTTTGTATTATCTCAGTAAATTAATTAATTTCATGATAAAACGCCCTGTTATTGAGAATTTTTGTAAAACAACAAGTAAATATGCGCAAATATAAATAATGGCATGTACAGGCTTGAAGAGTTACTACCCAGTGGTAGCACTCTCTAAATAATTTTAAGTAAGAAGATCACGAGGCCATCTCCTTTTCAGACGCCTAGGAGGATTATCAGGAATCGAGAAAGAAGCAAGAGTGGAAACAAGCGGATTTGGATGGGACTGAAGTTTATCATGAAAGGATAGATATCTGGCTCGAGCTAAATCAGCGACATATGGTACATTAAGGTCTTTATGAATGGTTTTATTTGTGACAAAGTATGGAGCATTAAGGATTTTACGGAGGATTTTGGATTGTAAGGATTGGATACGATAGGAATTCGATGGTTTGGTGGAGCCCCAAAGCTCAACTCCGTATGTCCATATAGGTCTTATTATAGTTATGTAGATAAGTCTTTTGTAATTAATAGAAAGTTTGGAGCGTTTGTCTAGTAAGTGTTGGAGCAGTCGGAAACGTCGAGCAGTTTCTTGTCGTTTCAGTCTAGTATGAGGATTCCAAGTAAGACGTTTATCCAAATGGAGTCCTAAGTAGCGGATTTGCTCAACAGGAATAAGTGGAGTATTATTGAAAGTTACTGTAGGACAAGACGTCATAGGTTTACGACGGAGGGTAAAGGTGATTTGATGGGATTTGTTGGAATTTATTTTTATTCTCCAATTTTTACACCATTCTTCAAGGCTTGTGATATGTGATTGAAGAGTTTGGGATGCAATTAAAGGATCGTTATTAACAGATAGCAAACATGTGTCATCGGCGTAAGTGGTAAAGAAAGTTAAAAAAGATATGATGAAGCCATTCTTTTAATATTAGAAGTTTTAGCAGAACCATACAGTTCTATGCCAGTCTTTCCAATCCAAAATTTTACGAAGAATAGTTGACGCACCATTTCATGTCACAAACGATAGATTTCATAAAGACTTGAACATCCCAACAATTTTAGACACTGAAAAAAAAAACTACAATAACTTTCACCGAAGACTAACTTACAACACAAATCCTCTGACAGAAAACCTTAAAAGCACTAGAAACCCGTACAGCCCACCTCGACGATTACTTAGGCGTTGGCCAAGAGACCTGCTGAACTGAACTATTTCCTGGGTTGTGATGAGACGCTGTGAAGCTGCAAAAACTTTGCTCCTTGCAAAGAAATTTGCAGATCGCAAATTTAATTATTATGTTATGTATTAATAATAAATAAATTTTTTTTTTTTTAATTTCTTTATTGAGTATTATAACAATCTGTCTGTTGGACATTGGTTATAGTGAGGTAGGATGACATTAATAAATAAAAGCTATTCACGAAATTTTAGGCCGATGTTAATAGTTCGATAAAGGGTGTTGTTTACCGCGGGCCAATATGTAACTTATTGTTATTTATAATGTTAACTCCAGAATGAACTAATGGATCATATTGTTTATATTTTAACAACTCGAAGGCAATATTTGCTTCCATTTTCAGAAAAAGGTTGGATTGGCCGCAGCACGGCAATCATCGAAACACAATCCGGAAAAAAAAATCCGAACCGGATTGCGGCTCATAGACAAATGATTTTTTGAGTGGCGATGAAAGCCGCGAGGAAGCTTTTAACGGATTATCGCTTTGATGCCGGTTTCCGAAGAGGGAGGGAGGGGGGGGGGGGGGGCTCCTGGGCTGCTGTTTGGAGGTCGAACCCCGATAGGAAATATACCTCCCCATTGCTCCAATATCGCTATCCCCCCACCTTTACATTCTTCTCTTCAATTTAGTCTTGCGGAAGTAAACCTTTTAAAAGGATCCTGAGAAATTCCGAAAAGATTCCCATCTTTGGTGAATTGGACTGAGAGATATTTGAATGATGAATTTATTTATTGATGAAGAAGTGTGAACTTCAATTTTTTAAGTAAATGTATTTTTAAACATCTATTTTTAAGTCAGAGTTCCCTTTTGAGGAAGATAACCAGAGATGCCCAAAGATTCAAGGAACAATGGAAATTTCTACCTTAATTTCTCGTCCAATTGCCGTATTACATCGGACATATTTATTTTTGCCAAAAATTATATATTTTGATTAATATGTACTGTTTGATAACTGTGAATCATAACCGCAGATTATCAATTCTGATTAGGGGAACGATGGATCACAAAAAAAAAGTTTACCTAATTAAATAAACAAAGTTTGCCGATCCCCAGTGAATCCCCGATGAAATCGCCCCAATTTCAGGTTTTTTTTGTAAATAAAATAGTTGTACGTTACAATGAGATGAAGCTATTCACAAAGTTTCAGGCTGATGGTAATAATTTGATAAAAAGGGGTTTGTACCACTTAATAAAAGTTTCGCTACAATCACCTGTTTTTGTTATACGTCATCAATACGTTTTTTACACATTTTACTGTTTATTGCATTTAATTAGGCATTGTAATTCGACCGATCAAAATAAATTTCATTTCTCCACTTCATAATCCATTGCATAAACCCATGCACTTGTCTATTGCATAATTTTTTAGTTAAAATAAAAGTAAATTAAATTTCATATCTTCATAACCTTTTTCATTGACATTTCTGGGTTGCGCTAATTTTTTTCACCTGAAGGAAACGATAATCTTTAAAATGATGTCCCAATCACTGCGTTGTTGAAAAATTACCGCCTATATGGTTAACTGCCTTCTAAATCTTTAGAAGATTTTAAAACTAGTTTACTAAATCTTTGAAATATATCATATAATAATAATTTTATTGAATTTTTATAAATAATTTATGCTTGAGCATAGTGATCATGTTTTTTTTAATGCTCCTTTACTTCTGACAATACTACTGCGATATGTTATTTATTTCTCGTCGTAGACATATAATTGTAGTTTTAAAATGTATTTAGTGTATCAGTTTACTACTTACTATTTAAAATCGACTTGGAGTATTTCAAAGCAAAAAAACATAAAAATTTTATCTTGGTCCAGTAATTGCATCAGCTGATTTAATAAGAAGATATTAGGTAATTTGCAAGTTTTTTGATTGAGATTTTGGTCTCAAAGTGATATATGTAACTTATTTGATTTATAAAATAAAACATGAGAAAGGAGCCGACTTGCTCAGTGGGTGAGCACTTCCACAGCTCAAGGTCTCAGGTTCGAATCCGGCTGATAACTAGTAATTTTTAATTAGCCGGGGATCTACCCTGGGGTCGGTAGACCTGTCCGAAGCACACCCAGGCTCTATAAAGTGGGTACTCCTAATTAAATGGGAAAAACTGGCGGTTGAGCTTGCTATTTCCTCACATAGTTCTGAACTCTAGAAGGTCTTCATGGTTTTAGTGGCACAGTTTTTTTTTTTTTTTACATAAGAAACGAATGACATAACTGAAAAGAAATTTTCTGCCAGAGCCGAACTTGAATCTAGACAATGAGTTAATGCATTGTTCTTTGAGCTACTCCAGTCCACTACTTAAATATTAATTTAAGCGTTTTTATTTATGATAGGACATTCATGTAAATTACAAAACATCAATGTAAGTATGGTACATATTTGTATTTATATAAACATATAGCCAATTTTATTTATTTTTAGGACATACATTAGTTCTTTAGTTTTCGTATGTATTCTGAACTTATGCCCTTCCAACTGTGTAGCATCATTAGCTTTAGACCAGTTCAAAATCGTAAAAAAGAGACAAACCTCTGGTTTTCATGCCATCTGGCCGGTATTGGTTTTATGGCTACAATGGGAAATCACATCTAGGCACCTAAACAAAGTTTACACCCCAAATTCGGGCCATCTATCTCCAGGATGGGATCGGATAAGGGAGGAAATGGGAAAACGGATTTTACTGCCGCCATTTTTCCCCTCCGATATTTACGGTTATGAGGAAAACCCTGAGAAAAAGGGATTTTTGATCTAGCTGCTTACTCTCTCTTCGTGGATGGCCCTCTTCCCCCCTCCCCCTCGCCTTTGGTTAGTTAATTGTTTTAATTAATTAATTTTTTATGTCCCCCAATTTTCTTTTTTACGTGAAATATTTTTAGAGCTCTAGAGGTGTATCTTTGATTCATTATTCTTTTTAATTTCAGATGAATATTTATTTAGTCATAGATATGATCTTGGGTACCGTCAGAAATAATTTATTCAAATTCATTTCAATTAAGTTTTTTTCTCTCTTTCTGTCAATCATTTTGTTTATTCAGTATTTATTCTTTAAATTTTGCTGTTTTAACTTTTTTTTTTTTTTGCTTCTAAACACCATCATTAGACCTGCGAAAATGAATTGAAAATGGTATCAGTAAATAAACTATTGCTTAATCAATATATTTAAAAAACTTATTATTCACCATTCTTTAACTATTTCAGTAAAATATTAACTCCTTTATTTATAATGTATGAAATTGAGAATCGTCTCCAGATATCAGATTTTTTTTATTTAACGAGTGATATAATATTCTGTCAGTTGGACTAAATTTATAATAAGATAAGACCACATTCACACTATGTACATATATATATATATATATATATATATATATATATAAAATAACGAATAAACAATAATGAAAAATTATATATATTTTTTTATTCAGTAACATATAATTCTGTCCCACGGATCATTATTATTGTGGAGTAAGAATACATTCACACCATATATATACAATAAATAAAAATATAATAACTTAAAGATCGGCAAATTAAAAAAAAAACTACACACCTATTATATGAAAAAAATAAGAAATTATAATGAAGTAATTAATCGTAATTAATCTGTAGCCACTTTCATAAAATTCTACTTATTCTTAATTTAGCTCATTTTTATCCAATTTAACTTATCAATAGATAAGTTAATATTTTTTTATAACATTAGACCACACGATAAAAGTGAAAACATCATAAATTATAAATAATAGCCTATTGAAGTGAAGAAATGCTGTACGATTCCCTCGCTTACAATATGCAGGTCCGATTTTTAGTTTCTGAGGTATTTTAATCCATATCATCAATAAAACTCGTTATCATTTTGTTTTCGACACTATTTTTCCTGTTTAACTCTCTAACAAGGCATCGCGTTAAGATGCAATTTTGAATAATATCCCACTATAGAGAGGATGAAATGTTGAACGATTCCCTCGCTTATACTATGCAGGTCCGACTTGCAGTTTCTGAGATATTTTAATCCATATGCAATAATACTTCAGTAAGTCGACTCCAGGCGGCTTTACTCGAGCGTTAAAAATCGGGGATCTGACGGCTCAATCTAATGCGTCCTCCACAAAAGAAAGTTTTCATTCTTAGCAAAACGTGCTTTGACAAAAAGCAGAACTTGACTGAAACCCCATGAAAAAGAACTCCTTTCAGCCAATTTAAAACAATACCGTTATTATAAATTGAAACAGTCCTGTTACCTCCTTAACTTATTCGCTACTTTTCAACGCGTTTAAGAGAATTTTTCCAATAGTTGAGAAAAGAAGCGTCTAAGCAAGAAAATTGGGTGGGAGGAATACTTTTTCATTGAGTTTAAAAAGAAGTATTAATTTTGAACTGTAGGAAAGACTATTCATAACATACCATGTCCACCACTAGACAAGAACAACTTCTTTTGCGACTCTTAGATATGACCAACACATAATATAATTTAGTATAGTTAGAATTTTTTTAACAAAAAAAATTATTTCATGTACCCTTCGTAACTATCCTCGGATGTGCTTATTGTTTACATACCTTGTAGTGCAGATACTGAGTTCCATTCCTTATTTAGAAAAGAATCATTTTGCATTTTACTACCATCGACTTCTTAGCCTTGTCGAACTGTACCAGAATTTTTCATATATCTATATCTTGTTGTAGGCGGTGTTGCCTAAAATAAATCTTGCAAAGTGCAAGAGCAAGACTATGAGAGGAAAAAAAAAATCTGTTAATGAAAATTAATGCGAAATAATATTAATACAATTTTAGTTACTGAATGTAAAGAATTGGTAGAAACTATTTACTTTTGGGTTTGACTCTTACGATGTTTCATTTGGGGTTTAGTTAGGTTTCTCCTTTCTAAAAAATGACATTAATATCTCTATGGTATCAATTAGTAATATTTTTAAAAGGTTGTTAAATTTCCGAAAAAACGTCTAAATCACACTAGTTTTAGCAAATTTTCAGTGTATTGAATTTTTTTATCACTTATTTTATTAATTGTTCACTTGCCTTTAGTTTACATTCTTTAATTAATCAGAGAAATCGTACTCTAATAATTGCTCTGATCGGTTATCAGAAAAATTAATCTTATTCAATTGTGTTATTTATAATGAACTTATTTAAGCTTGAAAAATATTATTTAAAATGGGTAGAAAAGTCCTTTGAGTCGCGATTGTTTGTCTTTACTCAACAATTATTCCATTCCAAGTTGGAGATTTATCATTTAGATCTTTCCTGGCAATGCCTTTAATGTATTTTCAAGTTAATTTTATTAATTTGGTAGGACTTTACAACGTTTATGTTAATAAAACATGCAAATATACCTTTTATGTAGCGTTTTTCTAAGATCTAAAGTAACATGTTTTGTAAATAGCAATAACCTAACAGGTAACTGCAAGAATCTTGCGCAAGACCATGACCAAGACCGAGTGCACAAGCATTTGGGCATCACTAGTTTTATGGTACTGCAAGTTTTATAATATACTCTAAACAGACCTTGCTGCTCATAATCAACCTGTAGTGAGGAAGTCAATTAATTAGACTCGGTTTGAGGTCCTTCTGTACGGAAGTTAAGGTGAGTCAGTGAATCGAGGACGGTATAATTCTATAGGAAGGGACAGTCGAGGACAATAAAAGGGACAATAAAACATTTAGCCCCCGCTCCAGGACCTGGAGAATTCCAGTAGCCCGCTGGACAATTTGTATCGGTTAGTTAGCTCAACCAGTGGCTACATTTATAGCTCCAGGCCACTTATTTCTTTCTTTTATTGCCTTACCTATGCCCTGTTTGTTTTATTAGACTTACTTTATTTTATGGACTTTTCTTAGGTCTTATGGATTCTTCAGTAGGTATGGATGGGATTCTTTTATAATGCAGTGGATAATTGACTGTTAGGTGTGCTAATTTAAAATAATGTATATCTTATGAAAATTCTCTCAATTTTAGTTGAAATGCATGGATTTAATTTTTTTCCTATTCGCACCAGTCAAAAGTATCGACTATCAGTGAGTGTGCTGTCGAGAGGTAGCATTTGGAGTAATTCATTGGTAGGCGTGAGGGATAGGAATGCCCAGCGGCATCCCTTCCTATTTTGAAATTAATATTTATTGTTGCACCTTAACAAACGGTGTTATCGGGTACGTTGGTTGTGGCCATGCTTTGCATCAGTGAGTTGGTATGTCCGTGTAAGTTACTATGAACTCTTTGGTTGTTTGTTCGAATATGGTCACTAACTGTTGGCACCTGTTGGTCTTTACGTAATGTTGTTGGCGTACCAGGGAGGTTTGATTGTAGTCTTGAATATATTTGACTGAAAAGTTATGAAGCTTATGAGGGTCTTTTTGACTATCCCGTATATCTGTGAAGCAAATGTCCAAATGAACTTAAGTAAGTAAGTGCGTGTAATCAATTTAATCTATTGATTTCGATTTTTACAATTAAATTGTTGATAAAGTACTGCACGCAAAGTCTAAAAAAAAATCTCAGATATGGAGTACTATTTTTTATTTTTAATGAAATTTCTAATTTCGAGCAGTTATCCAAATATTTCGTCTTTCACCGGCAATCGACTTCATTTTCAGAGTCTGTTTTTGTAATCACTATTAAAAATTGATCACATTAATTTTAAGTATACAAATGTATCTCAATTTCAAAAAGGTCCTGAATAAATGCTCTAAAATATTTATTTTAAGATCAGTATTTTTCACCGATGACAGTCTCTCTATTATTTTATTTCATATTGTATGCACCGAGAAGCTTGCACCATATTCATCTCTTGTTTTCCTTTGTTTTTATTTTAAAAAATAGAAAAGAATGGAACAGTTTTCGATCATCGTTTTTTATATTTTCAGGGAACAGAAGTCCTCTTTGTCCACCACCATCTTATTGAATGTTCCATACTTACTTTATAAATAATAATTAAATAATACATTAATTTATAATTCACTAACTTGGTTCGACAATGTTCTACCTTATTAATGAATATCGATCTTAAAAATGTATGAACTAAATCTTTTTTCGTTTTCAATAAAATTAACAATTTTTTTCTCACCTCTTTTCATGATAGTAATTTAACTGTTAAAAATAGTTAAAAAAAACTTTACCTGAGATGAAAATAATTCTCAAAAAATAAATAAATGAAATGAATCTTAAAGAAGAATCAAAATCACCAAGAGTGATTGTTGATCAAAACCAATTTTAGTCAAACTTGTCATGTACATACTTATTATAACAGCGTAACGAATGTTCTTTGAAAATAAAAAAACTATTTTTTTATTATGAATTATTTTTATGAAATAAAACTATAAACTTGTTCGATTCTTCTAACAAAAGAAGCGATCACACATTGAAGTGTGCTAACTGGGATTGTGGGGTGAGCCGTATATTTGTTTGACAGTTGATTGATGTCCATCGACCTCCAAATCTATTAGCTCATGCACCAGGCTATTCTTCATAGCTTCAATTCTTTTTTTTATACTTCTAGAATTGTTATATCTATGCTAGATTTGAGATAAATCAACTGTCTGATTGAATCAATCTCAAAGTATTCATACAAGGAAATACTCTGAAAATAATTAGTATTATTAACTATAACATGTTAAATGATGACGTAAGTGATTTTTCGTGTATATTTTTATACTTGATTGTTTTTTATTTATTGAGTAATTTAACATTCTGTCACGATTATTTTGTTCACATTTACTGAATATATTTTTTTTTTTTTTTGTAATACAGTTATAAATATCATCAATAAAAATACAATTAAAAAAAATCATTCTGTCACGTGGACAATAATTATAGTGAGGTGATACTACATTCACACTGTAGTATTTCAACATATAAAATAAACAGAAGCAAAATAATAACTAAATGATAATAAAAAATTATGTACAATAAATACAAATGAAATAACTTAAAGATATGTAAAATGAATATATACCTTTGTATTCAATATTTACATCCAGGCGATATAGAGATCAAACTAGGACTCTAGGAGACCCCTGCGTTACTCTCTCAACCGCCTCACTGGGGCTAAGACCAGTGGAGATTGAGCGAGAGCGCATTTGCCACATACACCCATGTCTTGAATGAGGAATCTCGCCACTGCCAGAACTCCATGATATAGCTACTGGAAAAGGTCGCGGGGCCACTGGCGTTTTAACCTTCTTGGAGGATTACAGGGATGGGTCGTGCTAGAGTCAGATAGTAAAAGGGGATTTGGATGATACGAAAGATTCTAGTGAAATTTGAAAAAAAAGATCTGGAATAAGGTCTAGAACAAATGGGATGTTAAAGTCATGGTGTAGAGTTTTGCTGGTTAAATATAACGGAGTATGGAATATTGATAGACCTCTGAACTGAAAGGATTGGAACCGCTTAATGTTGGAAAATTTCGATGTCCTCAACAATTCTAGTCCTCAGGTTAAATAGGTTTCAGGATTGTCTTGTAGATCAGTGATTTGTAGTGTAGATGGACAGGAATATTATCGCTAAAGAGGATAATTCTTTTTTTTTTTTTTTTAAATAAGAATTTCTATACCACTACTATAACCCATGAAGAATCTTGTTCTCATCTACCTGAGTACTTACACTCTATGTATTCAAATTTCGTCTTTATTTATTTCCTCTTTTCTACTCATTAAACTGATTTTAGCAGCGATGCTTTATTTAATTTAATCATTTCCTTATTGTCTTCTAATGAGGATGAATTTATGTAATTAAATTAATTATATGTAAATGTTAAAAATGTTAATTACATCAACTTTCCCCGGTTTCCAATTCAATTAATGTTTCCCTGTAATTCTTTACATATTTATTTATTTTTTAGGCCATCATTCCGAAAATTGAATATTACGTGGGTTAAAAATAATTATAATAAAATATTTAATGTTGAACATGATAAAAATACTACCGGCGAAATATACAATAATCTATAATTTCTCAACTTATTTAATATACTTATGCTCACTTTATTTTCTATCTATAGCTGGTTCTGTTTTGAAATTAAACTTTTCAGTAAGTTTTTCCTGATATTTTTTTCCCATCAGTTTTGGAATCCTCCAGGAGTGTTAAACCTTTCGCTGGATTCAATCGGTTTTGCAGTTTTTGAAAAAAAAAAAAGAGTTAAGTGCATGATTGGAGCGATCTGAAAATGTGTCAATCTACTTAGTATTTATGAGTTTATTTATTTATCTATTTGAGTTTTTCGACCATTTACATTGAAGTCTCTTGCAGTTATTTTTAATTTTATTGTATATGTCGATGGTTCCACAGATTTTATATTTTCGTTCGTGATCCGCTAATAATTTGTTTTTACAACCACTTTCCGAAACAGGAAACAGAAAACACATTTACACAAAGAGTGCATCAGCGCGGTACATGGCGTACCAGCTATTGCCATTTCGCAACAACGTGCAAGTTGACGTCGAAGTCGCAGGCAATTGGCACTTGTCGAGTCAAGCGAGTGGCGAGTCAAAACAAAAAACACTGTAGTAACCCGGATGCTAGTT
This sequence comes from Nezara viridula, assembly GCA_928085145.1. NCBI lineage: Eukaryota > Metazoa > Arthropoda > Insecta > Hemiptera > Pentatomidae > Nezara > Nezara viridula. The sequence continues at coordinate 40,208,565 of OV725079.1, forward strand.
ACTAACTTACTTGCACAGAACAGTTTCCCGTTTGGTGCGAGTAGCTGCCCTGCAGTAACTGACTAGGCCAGCTTGCATGCTAAGCCGCACTGTGTAACCAGGCCCGTAGAGTATCAACTTACTTAATAATAGACTAGCTTGTTCTGCTGCAAAACATCACTCCAGTTTATGAGTTAGCTCGAGCCAGATATCTATGCTACCACTGGGTAGATTCTCTTCAAGCCTGTTCATATCATTATTTATAATTTGAGCATATTTACTACTTGTTTTTGTATACAGTTGTAAATTTTATTAAATAAACAAAAAAAAACTTTTAAAATAATATTTTATTTTTAAAATGGTGAAATTTGTTAGATGCCTAGGGCATCTGCAACCCAACGGCCCTGCTTATAATTATAATCCAAATCATACCTTTGTATATAACATGCTGTAAGTAAACATGTTGGAAGAGTATTGATGTGCTTTCACAAAAGTCTTTCAGAGAAGTACCTGTCTAATAAATCTTACAGATTTAATAATTAACGATTAACAGAGTTTATGGGTCACGATTGCTACATATTTTCCACAGATCTAGAACAAATATTGAGACCGGACCCTGTGTACGACTTATTACTGTCTACTTTCATGCCTGTACCTCGCACATGTGTGACTTGGGGAGGCGATTCGAGCTACTGTCACGCGAGTATACAGGTACTGTAGTTGTCCACTGTCAGGTAAGGATCTGGCACTGTTATCAGACGTGATGTGTAACCAAGCCCTTACTGTCGTGGTAAAGAATGAATCTTCACCAATTGTGTGTGATTAGTGTTGCCCAAAATCGGTCTTGCACCGTCTAACTGTTACAAGACCAAGACCAGAATTGGTAAAAAAAAAATCGATCTTTTGAATAAAAACTAAGGCAAAATAGTTACTAATACTTGAAAATCTTAATAACAATATCTAAATAATTGATATACCCAATATACTTCTGCTTTTGACTCCTGTAATTTTTCATTCGGGCTTAGTTAGGTTTCTCCTATCTTAAAAATTAAAGTAATATCTCTACAGTAATAAATTAATAAGTAACTGCAAGTCTGTTACGAGACTCTTGCGCAAGACCAAGACCACGATCAAGACTGAGTTTGCAAGACCAAGACTCGTCTCGATCTAGCATTTGGGCAAAACTATGTTAGATGAATAGACTTTATTAAAATTTTGTACTAAGTATTAGTTCAATAATTTATACAGTTGAATTGACTTTTTGTTATTTAACAAACTGTAACCATACCGATTCAGAGGGGGCATAGCCTTTGACTTGTAATACTCATAACCGATGGCCCCTCTCCTCAGACACCCGGTAGCAATGAGGGACCAGGGAATTGGTTAAATAAAATAAGGGCTGGGGGAGAGGGTGGTGGAAGCAATAATATGGAAGCCGGCCTCAGGTGGCCGCATCAGCTGGGATCCTTCACACCGAGGGTTGGATATTCGCAATATAGAGGATGCAGTTATTGCATTGGGGCCGTTGTCGATCTGATTACTGCGCCACCTCCGCAAAGCATCTCCATTCATAACGTCCGTCCTTTGTGTACTACGGCCCATTAACATATTTTCCCTTTCATAATTCACGCTCTTCTGAACCTCTCCACTCCGACCCCTTCATTGTATTTTTTTCAGTCCGGAACTAGGGGTGGGCGCGGTCAGAAGAATTCGCGAAAATAATTGGTCCGGACACCCGTGAAACGGCTGTCATAAAACACAATAGCTGTGAGATATTGAACATTTCGACGAGGGGTCCATCATTTGCCGCAATTGATTATTAAATCAGCAGATTAATTGATAGATTTTGTTCTTTAAATAATAAAAAAAATAGAGTTTAAAAATGACATGCTCATGTAAATTTTTTTTTTTTATTGAGTAATAATACAATCAGCCACTATTGGAGGACTATAAGTATTAAGGCTAAAAGTTCTCATTCAAATAATAGAGAAATAACTGTAAATATAAAAAAGTTAATAAATAATACTGATAAAAAAAAGTAAATAAATAAGAAAAAAAATTAAAACTTCTAAACACATTCATACCTATATACAATATATAGATTCGCCCAGGAATCTCCGAGCTAGGCTTTTTCCCCCACATGTGGAAGGCAAAGCAGGACTACAGAAGATCCCAGTGCTACTTTTCCAGCCGCATCACTAGTATTGGAAGCCAGTTGAGGCTGAAGGAGGGCACTAGAGCTACACATGTTCAGGACTTGAGTGGAGAAGCTGGGCCATTGCCAGGATTCCAGAAGGATATTTACAATAGATCTCGCGGCCACTGCCGTTTTAACCTACGAGAAGGATTAAGATATGATAAGATACGAGGATGGTGGGAGCTGAAGAAGGATTGAGCCAGAGGATTTCTATGATGAATAAGATTCTGGTGAAAGTTTGGGAATCTGGATGGGATGATATCAAGGACAAATGAGATTTTAAGGTCACATTGTAAGGTCTTGTTTGTGACATAATATGGGGCGTTGACTATTGTTCTATGTACTTTGGACTGGAAGGATTGGATGCGTTTGATATTCCATGTGTGAAAATTTAGTTATTTCTTTTGGAGTATATTCTTTTTTAAGATTGAAATAAAATTATTACATTATATAATTAATTTTAAATAGGAAAATATGAAAATTAAAATTTTTTATTAATTTATTTTTTCTTCTTTGTGTATAGGAGTTGATGAACTCCGAGTTATCTTTTCTGCTGTAAGTTACTGCTCTATTTGAAGACTCGCTTATTAAAATTGTCATGTTTTATTTTTCCATTCTCAATGTCTTTGAGTATGTTTGTTTTATAGAAAATTTTATTTGTTTAGAGTTTTAATTTTATTAAAATTCACTACTATTTATAATATAATTATACAAAACACATTCTCGATTTGATTTATTTCAATATTTTATAATTTTTTAGTATTATAAATTTATTAAATAAAAACCCTATTACTTATATAAAACGCTGCAAATTTTTTCACAATGGTTTATTATTTCGTAACAATTATGCATCTAAAGTAGCATTACCTTTCTAGTGACAAATTCAAAGAAATAAAAAGTTAATTCCAATTATTTACCGAAACATTTTCTTTTCATTATTAGTGATTTGCTAAAAAAAAATAAAAAAATAAAAAAATAGCATTACTTCAATAACAAATTTAAAAATAAAATTCCAAACAAAGGATTTGCAATACAACATAAACAAACAAATCTAGAAACCATATCTTTGATCCTAATTGTCCGATATTAATGACTTTTTTTGCTTTTTAGGAAATTTAATTTTTGAGTTATTCGGAACCTAATTTTACCATCTCCCATAACTTTTTTTCCAGCTTCTTTTCGTTGAAGTTTGTAATATAGATAAATTTAAAAAGCATCAAGAAAAAAACTTTAGCCCATTTTGATGTGAATCAGTACATTCGTTAGGTGCTACAGTCTATAGCAACACAGGTTTTTCGGCCGCCATTTTTAAAGTAGAGGACGGATAGTGATGTCAAAGAAGGATCATCCTCGGGTGACCTCTGATTTTAAATTCAAATTTGAGAAAAATCAATCCAGTAGTTTCGGAGAAAATGCGCGGACGGCGGACGGACAAAAAATTTGTATTCGTTTTTCGAATTCTACGTTTCCTGAAACGTAAAACTACAAATTTTGAGAGGAGTTAAAGTTTTTGAATTTTTGTTCGATTCCAATGGTTCATTATTGAAAATAATAAACCAAAATGCATGCAAAATCATCTGTTTATTTTTATTGAAAGGTATTAAATAAAATAGTCATTTTTATTAGATCAATTTTTAGAAAATGGAGTTGCACAGATTTTTATTTCCCAACTTGACTACCTCGTTTCGTGTTCTAGAACCATAGAAGTAGATCTGAAGGCTATTGTCGACAGACAAAGTAGGCAACAATAGCATAAGAAAGGTCCGACTTGGAGGAAGGTAACTAATTGTAGCAGTTGTCGGTAGGAAGGGACGAAGCGGCGAAACAGTGATAAAGGAGAGAATTACCGGGGCTTAGAACATTAGGACCAAGTCTCAATTCAAACTTAGTAATATTCAAACTGGCAACTTAGTTATAATATTGTTACTATCTGGACAAGGTAGGGCCTCCGGACTATATTTTATCTGAATTTCAGTGTCTCATTCCTTTCCGATATGAAACTAGAACCAAATTTTAGAATTTTAAAAATAAGAATATTGAATGTTACTTCGGAAAAAAGTGTAGCCTTAGGATTAAGCTTATTTCTGGTTTAGAACAAGAAGGTTCGATTCCAATGCCACCAGCAATAGCTGAAAATATACCTTCCGCTACTGTCCCAAGTCATATGTTAGACCTTACGGAATACTCTAAATAAGCCTCGTTTATTCAATGACTATATCAGTAGTAATACTACGATCAAGATGGTAAGACTCTAAGCTCTAGACTCTATACCTCTGTTTACATTGATAGAAAATATTTATTAAAATATCTCGAAACTTAATTATAATAACTAATTAAAAAAAAGCTGTACCAATAACAACCCGTGAAGGGTTATGGGTTCAGTAAGATGTGTACAGTTGTTTTTTTTATAAAATTTCGTAAACTTTTAACTAACCATAGCGATATCAACAAAAAAAGTGTATGATTTATGAGTTATTCAAAAATCTAATTTTACCTCCCCTCGTAACTTTTTTTGCAGCTTCTTTTCGTAATTATATAGATAAATCTAAAGGGCATCGAGAAGAACACTTTAGCGAAGTTTCATTGAAATCGGCAAATTCGTTTAGGCACTACAGTCTATAGGAACACAGGATTTTCGGCAGTCATTTTGAAAGGAAAAAGCGGATAGTAGTGTCGATGTAGGAGGATCATCCTCGGGTTACCTCGGACTTTAAATCCAAATTTGAAAAAAATCGGTCCTGTAGTTTTGGAGAAAATGCATGGACGGCGGACGGACAAAAAATGTTTTTATTCGATTTTCTAATTCTACGTATCCTGAAACATAAAACTCAATTTCTTTTTTTTTTGGGGGGGGAGGAGGTTTTGTTTTGAATTTTTTGGTAGATTACAATGGTTTCTTATTAAAAACAATGATAATAATATACTACACTTATCCAGATACATGTGGATTATGCCCTAGCTGCGGTGTTCCGAAGACTGCTGAGCACATCATATTCGACTGCACCTCCTTTGAACAACTAAGGGCTAAGTTAATGAGGGAAACCGCTCTCTACATTCTCACTGAAAACGATTTTCCTCAGTCAGTCACTGCGGAAAACTATCCGTACAACAAATATTTTCTGTACGGGTGAAAAGCCGCGGCGGGGCCAGCCCATTTCAATTTAAGAAAAGGAGAAGGAGATACTAGATCATTGACATGAAAAAGATAAGAAATTCACTCAAGCAAACCAATGGAATGAAGAAAGAGCAGAAGACCAAGATTTACTTGCAGCAGTGAGGTTAAGCTGGCCTGCCTAACATCTTACTATTGCAGACACCCGTATTGTCTACTAGGCACGGCAGAGTTTTAAGCAAATAAATAAATATGGGATGATGCATACGTGTTTAACGCAACAGCAAAAAAAGTTATAAAAATGATAATTATCTAAACAAATAGTTGATATGTTAACTGACACGGTGGTGCTTATCCCAGTTTTCTCTTTTTCGAAATTTAATTTGTCTAAGAGGTTGCTATAGCAAACAGAACTCCGTCCGCAGCTATTTAAGACTCGGTGAAATGAGTTTGTCTGTTCTGCTCCTCCATCGGGAAGCAAACGCCTTCCTCCAAGGCACCACAAAGGCGCCTTAAAACTAATTAACATAACTCTTTTCCTCCGAAGCGCAGCGGAGGGTGTGGTTTGGAAGAGCGCGACTCCAAAGCCGCATCAGAGGAGCGAACCATAACGGGCCATTCAAACGGCTTTATCGTCACAGGGAATTGGTAATTAGTCTGTATAGAGAACTTAAACTGAGCAACTAACTAACAGCTACTTCCTGCGTAAACGTGTATTATTACTGTGCATAAAGGGGTTGAAATGAGGGGGGAGAGGGATGAACGCAGCACTTGTGTCAATCGATTTGTCGCATTTCTGGATTAAAAAAGAAATTTTTAAAATAATTTCTACCTTTCATGTGGATTTTTTTTATTAAATAAAACAATTTAAATTTTAACTTAAAATCTACATTATATATAATGGTAGTATAGATCCATTTTCAGTCTATCAGGACCGGTAGATTTTTATGAATGAGGTGTGAAAAGAAAGGAAACTTCGTGGATTACAATATCTACAACAACTTTCATAAAAGTTTTTTTTATGAAATTAACTTTTTCGTTCTTCATTTCTCAAAGTGTATCTTTATGTTGTACTACCCTTATATATAGTTTTGTTCATAGTTTTAAGTGATTTGTTCATAGTTTTAAGTGTTTTGTTCATTGTTTTAAATGTTTTGTACGTAGTTTTATCTGTCTTGTATATAGCTTGTTCATTTAAGGTTTCTTTACTTTTTAGTTTATTTTATCAATTTTATTTATTGTTTCAAACTTTTAGGTCAGTAGTATTCTATTCTTTTGAACAATTTTGTTATTCTAAAGTTACTTAGTCCCAGAATAAAGTTTTTTTTTTCTATCTATCTATCTATCTAAAAGTTATTGAAGGTTTCATAAATTGAATAGTTAAAATTGTCAACAGATTGAGACAGTATGAATGTTCAAGATTTGGACGGAGACATTAAGATACCAAAGGAAGATACCAGTCCCTGCATTTTAAATTCCGTATATGTAACTTTTTTTTTAGATAAATCGTAATTCTTGCCGAAATCATTTTAAGAATCATGGTTTCCATGGGATATTCATAACACGTTTAGGTTTTATTAATTAAAATATTGCTGTTTATGACAACCTTCAACGAACTAAAAATATTTTGGAAAGGAAAGTGGAAAAGAAAAGTCCATCATCCCTAGGGAACTCTCGATAGTGCAACTTTTTGTTATTTTTAATAAATAAATTGAATCCGTGTATTAATAAATAAATAGCCTACAAATTGCTCTTATGCCTAGAGTGGAAATTAAATAGTTTTTTTTTTGTTGAAATAAATTAATTACCATTGATATTAATAATAAAGATTACAAACTCCATTTTAATTACGTAAAATGGTGATTTATATTATATTATATGAAATAATAATTGTTGGTTATACTTTCCAGATAACTATCCATTCTGGGAACGAAATATTTTATGTTTGATTATTGAAAAGCGAACTAGTTAAGAGATAACTTCTTAGTTTATCGTGCGTCTTACCCAAAGTTGGGTTAATTTAACTGTTTAATTTTTAACAGTATTAAAAACATATATTTTTCCATGAAGTAATAGTTGTTTTCTTTTACTATTCATATTATAGTTATAATGATATTTTCACATTCGGACAATCTTGAGTTTAATTAAATATTCCTCAATTAAACTATTTAAATACCGATTCGATTACATATAAAGTATTTTCATAATAGATTTACTCATTACGTTTTGTTTTTAAATTTTATATAAAAACTATAAACTTTCTTGATTTTTTTAAATGGGGGGCAGTCAGTATAAATATATGAAGTATTAGTCATGTGTTTGTCATCTTTATTGAATATATTCGTGTAAATATAACGATGTATCTCATACGTGTTCCTCAAACCGATATTGCTATAGCAGCACCAGTGATGTTCCGACTTTGCACTGATAAGGAAAAGTCAACGATTCTACATAAAAGATAATATTTTAGCAATATAAGCTATTATTTTTTTTTAGTAAAAAATATTTGAACCATAAATATCATCATTTTAAATAATATATTTTTATATAATTAATATAAATATTATATATATATATATATATATATATATATATATATATATATATATATATATATATATAAATCATAAACATGAAATCAATTAAAATAGAAAACTAATCCATTATAATGTTTATAAATTTTTATTGGTTTCTGGTATGCTAACCGACCCTCTCATTGAAATGATAAATACATATTTTTTTTGAGAGAGTTGTAGTTTTTTTTTTTTTTTTTTTTTTGTCTGTTCGCTTTTCTCTTTTCAAAGGTCCTTGAAGAAGAGGGGAAAATATAATCCGACTGTCAATATTGAACCGTTTATATCGAAATAGTTGGCGGTCGTGCATGCGTTCATCCCCATTCTGAATCAGCCTAGAACGGACTTGGACAAATAGACTACTTAACCGAAGAAAAAAAAAACTATAGATAATGCTTCCGACATAATAGCCCTCGAAACTAGCTGAAAGGATGAAATCGTCCGAGGCTGGGGAGATGAATGGGTGAGGCAGAGCGTGCGATATTCCCTCCCAGCCAATCGGACGGATATTTTTGTTATGCTGACAGACAGACGGACGGTACGGAGCGCTAGGTAGCGGCGGTACTATAATGGCCCGTTGGAGAGAACTTATCCAATAATTCACAGATGTCAGGTCCGGGGACTTAGGCGAGGACCGAAGCACCTGCTGCCTCAGCAGTCCCAACTCTCGTGCCTACATCTTAAACCTCCTCATACATATTTAGCATAATTGGTTAGTTTAAAACTGTTTTTTCGCACATAGTTAATTACATTTTATTTTCATTGCTTAATCGTTTGCATTGCATAAGGTTTATTTTTTTTTTTCACTTGTTCATTGATAAATATTAGAATCTATATCAATTAAGGACTTTTATAATAGAGTTCAGAGAGCACATTCACACCATATTTACAAAATTATAAATAAATAAGCTAATAAAAAAATAATATACAGCGAAATAAGAACAAAATAAAATAATTATCATATGAAGGAAGAAAATATTAATGAAATAAAAATAAATAAATAAAATCAAATGTTTTTAAAAAAATATATAAACATCTTAGGCGCAGGCATGCCTATATAAACTATTTGCAGCCAGAGGAACTTCAAACCAGACTTGTCCTCCCTCTCCCCCTGTTGGAGGAAAAAGCGGGACATCAGGAGATCCCTGTGCTTCTACCTCAACCAGTTCACTAGTATTAAAAGCCACCTGGAGGCTGAGTAAGCCTCATGACTTGACTGGAGAATTTGGCCATTGCCGGAATTCCAATATATACATGTTACAGAAGGTTGCGGGACCACTTTTTATTTATTTTACATAGAGTGTGAATGTGCTCACTGAACACTATTATAGATATCCTTGATTGGGACGGATTGTAATATTTCTTCCATATAAATACAAACACAGTATGGACTCGCTCTTCACTATCTTATAGTATTTCTCTTCGAGTTTTTCAGAGGTCTATTTTATTTCCTGGGTTTTTGAAATTGAAGGCATTCTTCTAATAGGTGTTGTACTGTTTGCGATATATCATTGAATTTCCACACGTGAGCGCTCTTAGAAGGTAGCCATGTGAAAATTTGTGTATATACTCTTAATAATGTACCTTTTTCTTTTTACAAGGATAAAGCTATGTTATGAATGTAAGGATAAAGCTATGTTACCATAATCCCTTGATTGTGGCAGATTCTATTATTATTATTATTCAAATAAAAAAAAAATCATTTGCCGTTCGGGCCAACAGAGCATGAAGAAAACAACCAAATGAGGATAATAAATGTGTTACATCCCGTCAGAATGAGCTCTATTATGAATTTTGAAAAGAATTAATAGTGAAGATTCAGTACGAATACAGTGATAGAGGAGTCTCAGTTCATCTAACCTTTTTTTTTTTTTTACATATATTACATAACTTCGATTTGATTATTTCTTGCATGTGGAGGAGAGGATGATATTTTTTTTAGAGGAATCTAACTTATTCTAAAAAAACGTTGGCATGGTCGAGATTCATTCCATGGGTGAACAACGAAATAAATCAAAAACCTTCCACATTGGATTCGAACCGGTGCCGCTCGACTCGAAGATGTTAAGGGGACGAATGCTTAGTACTCTTGGCCATCACGACCACAGCCTGCTGCTTCTACTCAAGCCCGGTTTAGCTTCTGCAGTACTCCTTACTTAATCTTCAGTTTTTTTTTTCCTCACCCATTGTGTATTTCCACCCTCCTTTAGTTAATCAAGAGCAGCATTCGTTCTAAAACGGTGAAATTTACTTGAAGCGGAAAATAAGAAAATGCTCCATTGAGTGAGCTTGTTCTTTATCTTCTTTTTTTCATTCTTCTTTTTTTTTAACAAGATTCACCGTCAACGTACCCATTATCGTCATTGCAGGATGAAGTTTGACTAAATGGATGTTTTTATTTTATTTGTATAAAAATTTATTTAGATTACTTTGTTTCTTCGTGTAATATTTGATTAGATTTTATACTGACTGACTGGGTTGAAATTAATTTATTTATTTGTGTTTCTAATACCAGAGCCATTTAGGATCATTAAAACTATAGCCTAAGCGCTTCACTATGTTTAGTTGTAGATGTTAATTGTTCTTAAGGTATGCTTGTATCTAAGCTGTTTGTTTTACTTTTATTTCTATTTTTACTTATTTATGTATATATATATATATATATATATATATATATATATATATATATATATATATATATATATATATATATATATATATATATATATATATATAGTTTCTTATGCTTTGTTATCTTTATGTTATACTTTATTTATTTATGTTTCTGTATATACGGTATGAATGTACTCTCTGAACTCTATTATAAGTCCTTAACTGAGACAGATTGTAATATTTCTCAATAAAATGTAAAAAAAAAAAATGTTCTTAAATACTGCATTAGACGATTAATCGTTTCTGAGTCTTCTTTCAACATATCTTTTAGATCTCTGGAGAATCCTTATGATACATACTCTCAGTAACGACGTCCAGTATAATTAAATTCGCCCACAGTAGGGGCATGTTGGCGAATGTCCTTATTTCTTTAGATAGCCTTGAGCGATTCGACTTCGGCCAATCCTGAGAGGTTTAGATTCGCCTCTTCCCTCCGTGTCAACTTTAGATTGCGATTAGGAGGTTTTATGTATCGTAGTATCATACGTAATTTATTGTTCCTCATATTGAACCATTCATTCTGCCACTCCAGCAATCCCTTTTCGTATATCTTTTTTATATTTTATTTATTTTAATGAGATTTACAACTGTATTACATGAAAAATAAAACAAGTAAATGTGACATTCGTAACATGAGACATGTACACATGAAGAGAAACTACCCATTAGTAGAACACAAATCTATATTAGAAGGTCCCGAGGCCATCTTTTTTTCAGACGCCTCGGAGGGTTATCAGGGATCGAGGAGGAAGCAAGGTTTGAAACGAGAGGGTTCGGATGGTCCTGCAGTTTGTTATGGAAGGATATATATCTGGATTGGGCCAAATCGGAAACATATGGACCATTAAGGTTTTTATGGATGATTTTATTTGTGACAAAGTAAGGAGCGTTGAGGATTTTGGATTGGAAGGATTGGATACGAGGGGAATTCGATGGTTTAGTGGAGTCCCAAAGCTCAATCCCGTAAGTCCAAATAGGTCTTATCATTGTCATATATATATGAGTCGTTTGTAATTGATTGAAAGCTTATAGCGTTTCTAGTAAGTGCTGCAGTAGTCGAAAACGTCGGGTTTCTAGTCGTTTCTGTCTGGTATGGATGGGGGTTCGTATATCTAAGATGTTAAGCCGTTGCAATCAGTTATTGAGAACACTTAGCCGCTTTTTATTGCTAATCTTGCCTGAGAATCTACCTTTAGTTTTCGTAAATTCTAAGGAATTGAAATTGATTGTTTAAAACCTTCACGATGTCTAGCTCTAAGCTGTATGTCCCTCCTATCATAATAGACTAGTAACCATTTTAAATTCGAGATAAACCTCATCTGAACACACAACTTCGGTCAGCCAGCTGAAAACTGTTGCTTTCTATATGAAAATTTAAATTTAAGAGGAGAAATTTGACGGTTCATTTAACTGAAATTTTAATATGTTCTAAAGAATATGTAATTTATTTATACATTCTAGTTCTGTTATAAAATAGTTAAATCAGCCTAATTAAAAGTATTGGGAAGATAAAAGGAACTTGAGTTGAGAGCAGCAGATACTAGCAGATGTCCTTTGAAATTGACTATAATAAATTTCTTCGAGAGATGCATAGATCATGAGTTTTCCGAGAAACAGCACGAAAATAGATATTTCTTGTAAATAAGCAAACAGTCAACATTCTTCAACTCCTCACCAGTTGGGCCTACATTAAAAAGCTACGTATAAAATAGATTGTAAATTTTATCTTCCTCACCTTTGCATATTATAAAAATTTAAATTTGATAAAAAGATTATTTTCGGATTCATGTCCGAAAACTCAAAACTAAAAAGAGTTTGGAAATTGTTTTTTTGCATATACCTGGGAATTAAATGGAAAATTTCGTTCGAGAACATTAGGTTCTAATTCAGCATCTCAAAACACCTTCGAGAAACCGAGTACATCGTTAGTCAAGTTGAATTCTCTTTTAGGCACATATTCTTTATAACATATCAAAATTTTAGCTGTCAGTTCTTGGGTTAAATGAACAGCTTAATTTCACTTCTTTAATTTAAATTTTCGTATAGAAAGCAACGGACTGACCGACTGACCGAAGATGTTCAGATGAGGTTTATCTAGAATTTAAAATGCTTACTTGCTATAAGTCCTGCCATTAAATGAAATGGTCGGCAGCTCCTATTCTTCAATCATGAGACAGATAGACCAGTTTGTCTAAACAGTTCTTTGTACCTTCTCGTACCTTCTCAATCATGATTTTGTATTCGATTCCACATCGCTCAGGTTATTGCACTGAGGATTTTCCTCTCAAATCTTTCAATTTCAATTCCTCTTTCTAGGGGATTCGTTGGTGTCTAGATCATGCATCCATATATTAAAACTGGCTCTATCATAGCATTGTACCTCCTTAATTTGACACTTCTAGAGATTTTTCGGGATTCCAATATCTTTGAAAGAGAGAAAAGTTACCTATTGGATAAGTAATCCTATAATAGTAATCTCTAGATGGAATTCAAATCTACATAGTATGTATATGTAGCCTTAAAACATATTTCAGATTTTAAATATTTCTTTTGATGATTAATCGATATTATTTCATTTGTTGTTGCCTAGTTGATCAAGTTTAATAAATAATTCAACGAAGTGTCGAATATACAGTATAAAATATACTTTAATAAAGAGATAGAGAGGTTATTGTTAAACTTGGCAGAAGGGAATGCTGCAAACTGTCTACAATAGCAATAGATAAGAAAGAGTCTATAACGAAAGAGAGATAGTAAGTCTGTAAGGTCACTATAGAAAATTTAGGGCTGAAATTTTCTATACAATATTTTGTTATAAATCTTCTAATATATTCTTTCGAACCATTAATCCCATTTAAAAATAAATATATAAAATATTTTCATTAAACTGATGTGAATATATGTTTTAAATATTCGTTAATTTTTTTTTTTTTTTAATTTCTAAATGTCACAGCATAAACTGAAATATATTGATATAAAATATTAATCTCATTTTAAAACAATATTATATTTCAGATAAGGTGTGATAGAAATTAATTTAATGTAATCCAATTTTATAAGTGTCGTTATATTATCAATTTTCTTACTTGTAAAGAATTATTATAATTTTGATTTAGTATTTTTTTTTTATAAATCTCCTTGACTCCCTGGGAATTATCCATCACCATGTGCATGGATAGAGAGAGTTTGATCATGGGGGGGAGGCATGCTTGTTTTACAGCATTTTTACATTATTTATTGACCACGTCCACTGCACTTTATGTATTTGTATGCATGTTATGAATTAGGTTAGGAAAAGAGAGGAGAAAATCTAGGGAATGAGAAAAATGTATAGAGTGAGAGAAGGAACAGAAAAGGATGTATAATGATAATAAATGAATGAAAGAAATAGTAAAAAATAAAACAAATAAATAAATAAAAATTTAGGGAAAAAATTATAATAAAAAAAAAAAAAAAAAAAATATATATATATATATATATATATATATAGATAAAAAAAAAATGTATATTATGCTCATACATATTGTTAATATTATATAATTGTATATTAGTTTTGGAAAATTATCTGTAGCGATTGATAAGTATGCTAATAAAGTGATTCTCTCTGTTACTCACTGCTGTATCAAGTCAGGGTATTATTATCACGATTTTTCCATAAGTTTTCCATTTTATGAGTTGTTATTCCATTATTTTTTGTTTATAAACCTTTTTTTTTTTTAAACTTATTTATTCTGCTTGTTTATCAATACATAGTTTATCAATGTTATAAAGTTGGGTTTTGTCATGTTAGGAATATGTGTTTTACCCGTTTGTGTGTGTACCGTTTCAGTGATTTCTTGTCATGGTTTGCTATTGTTTGGATCTTCGGATTATCAGATGTTGTTGTAAGCTCATAGAATCTCTGTGTTTTAAGATAAATGTGTTGTTTTATTGTTGGAAGCTGCAATTTTGTTAACATGATGGCTATTAAGGACATTTATAATAGGGTTCAGAGAGCACATGTAAACCATAGAATTATTCATGTTTTATATCCTAATACGATCGTACGTTTTACGGTATGTACGTATAGAAACCGTGCCTGCTTGGGGTAATGTACAAACATTATGTGAAAGTATTTTATAGAAAATTATTGCATACAATATTCAGACCGAAGGGAAATGATTTGACTGAAAACCTCTGCCAGCTCTACTATTCATCCCTCGCGCCTACATACGCTTATCAAAGAGACATATTCAAAAAAGCTTTTCAATCAACGTCCATCCATATCCTTATACATTATTTTTCAAAGGTTTTTTTATATTCCATATCTTCCTTAATTTTTCATTAAATCCAATTATTGAGCCAGCATTTTGAAGATTACCTTCTCGATCAGATGAGAGAAATAAGCCCACAATACAGAATAGTTATAAGGAAAAGGAAACTTTATTTCCTCATAACTTAAAAATTGAACACATTGATGTATTATCATCTATCTTTCGGACACTGAGCAATTTTATTCGCT
Source organism: Nezara viridula (assembly GCA_928085145.1). NCBI lineage: Eukaryota > Metazoa > Arthropoda > Insecta > Hemiptera > Pentatomidae > Nezara > Nezara viridula. The sequence goes on from OV725079.1 coordinate 40,223,600, forward strand.
TGGGCCAATTATTCTATCTATAATTTTAATATTTGAATTTATTTCTTAATGTTTTTCTGTTATTTTATACTTCAATAATATATAATTTTTTGTCTGACTGGTGTTACTGGAAATGCACGTTTGTTTTATTGTTTCATGGAGACTTGGGTATCTCAGGATGAAATTTGTTTTTCATTTCAATTTCCAAAAGAAAATACTTTTTGTCTTCCTTAGTAAACACAAACGGTTACTAAAAACAATTTCACAGTAAATTAAATAGAAACAATATTACTTACAAACAGCAAAACTGAAAATACCTTGCGTGTCTTAGATGGAAAGGAAACTGTCATAAAAGAAACTGAAAAAGGCGTGGATGAGAGATCATTTCAAGAATTAAGGCAGTGGTGGGATATATATTTGCTTTGTTCTTCCTCAATCCTGACTCTCCATTATTATATTCTACTCTTTTTCAGATAAATTATATTGTATATTACATAATATAAAGATAATATTCTTATAATTTATATTAATAGTTTATTTCAGTATTAACTGTAAGATACTGAAGAAAATGTTAGTTCACATTTTGATTAATACTATGTAATGTTTGGAATTAATTGTCAAACATGCAAAAAAAATAAGAAAGAAATAAAGAAAAAAAAATAGAAAAAGACATTTTTTTATTATTTACTAGTTTCCAATAGAGAATGATTTCACACCTGACTTACGGTTGCCTCGTCCTTAAAATCAAACAAATTAGATTTATTAGGGAATTTTAAACATAGCAATAAATTTTATAAAATATCTACAAGAAATATAATTAAAGTTGAGAAAGATAGAAAAAATCTACACACACAAAAGAAAATTAAATATTAAAAGTGACCGAAAGAAATAAAATAAGTTATACAAATTAATAAATAAACAATTTTTCTTATAACAAATATGTGTAGAATTTCTTGATTTTGTGTAGTATTGCTCAAATGCAAGCCTTAATCAGTCTTTGTCTTGCTCTCCCCACAATTAGGCAGTCTGGGTCTTGGTCTTGCTATAACCAGATGTTCCTGGTCTTGTGAAAAAGCAAGAACAAGTCTAATACCTATTTTGGGAAATACTATTTTTGTGGCTTAACCAATTTTAAAATGTGATTCTATTATTTTCCTTATAAATAATAAGATAAATCTACTAACACTCAATAACAAGTCTATTCCATTCCCCTGTTCCTTTGTAATTCGGCCTCGACCGTTCTGTACGAAATGAACACTAGCAGAAAGGGGCGTACTCCAGCGTAAGGTCGCCCATCAGATGGAGGATAAGGCCCGGAGAGCAATATTTTCCAAGGGCCGTAAGAGGAGGGATGTTATGGAAAAGTCCGACTTGGCATACGAATGAACTTGTCAGGGCGCCTTGACACCCAACGACGGAACGAAAGCGGGGTTAAGTGTGCCCTCTTAGGACTTAAAATGGCAGCTCACGCCTCCCTCCTCCCCCCCCTCTAAAACTGGAAACTTGGTAGCGTGGTAGATTTTCTGTGCTTGTAACAGCAAAAGAAAACATATTTCAATTAGAAACATTTTACCATAAGAAATTTACTATTGTGGATATAACATTACAAAGACATAAGACTTTACAAATTGAGAATTTATTTACTAATTTTCCTATAAGGATACATTACATTGAATTTGCAGAACTTTTTTTAAAAGTGACATATTACACTAAGCGAAGAGCAAAAACTTGAATTTTTGAAAATAAAGTGTTGTAAAAATGATTTTTATCAAAATACGAGTCAACTTGAGAATTCTAAAGGCAACATAACGCCATATTTTGTGAACTGTTTCCGATTAGTCATGATAGTAAGCCTTTTTTATGATTTTGTCTATTCTGCGTTTTGGTTGAAATAATATTTTATTATGCATTGTGTTAAGTATGTAATGAAAAAATATATTTTGGGTTTAGGATTAATATATTTTAGTTTGTATGAATAAAGTATTATCATGGCTGATAAAAAAAAACTTTGATGAGCTAACAAAAAACTTATACTTATCAACACATAATGACTCTTAATATTTTATTTCCTTGTTCTGCTCTTTCCAAAGTAAAAGGAAAATTTAAATTCTAATAGTAAATTTATTGTATGATGTGTGTTAAACAGTTTTGGATTATATTTTACTCAAGTAATATGTTGGCTGCGTTGGTAAAATTTTAGTTTCTTTTGTTTTTTTCTTTCTTTCTGATGGAGGGGTGACTTCTTCCCGTCCCATCGACCAACCACTTTAAGAACCTGACTATCAGACCATTCTTCTCCATCCTCCACTGAAGAAGACATATTGCCAGCATCGGTTGCATGTAAGGTAGATCGTTCAGACGCAGTGTTCCTGCGGCAAATTAATGATGTTCGGCACAAATCCCAAATGGATTGGATGCACTGCCCAGAAAGAGGGGTAGAATGTCACAGAGAAAAACTTTCAAGGAGCAGTAATGGAACAAGGAGATGCCATTTGTCGAGGAATCAGTACCATTAGATCCTGAGGTCACTAATGGCTATGGGGATGCCAATCTGCCCCCCGACAAACCAGTCAGCGTAACTCCTCTCCTCTAATAGATGGCTTCTCCAGAAATCTTTAATCTCTAGCTCACAGTCCGTCTGTCTGTTTGTGTTTTCGGTTTGCCTCTTGCTCTGCCAAGAATGTACCTCTCAGGCGTTTGATCTTCGTTTTCCGCTCCCTTGGTCCTGAATGAGGTTTATCCTTGCTGTGTTTTCACCAAGGACACTGTAGACTGCTGGTACCGCTGAAAGCCCTCCTTCTGTCTCTTGCCGTTCTGTCTTCAAAGGAGGTTCCTGCTCCTATCCTATTCATTATGGGAATTACTTAATGAATAGGGAGGGGTCCTTGCGTTTCTTGTTTCATCAGGATGAGTTGCGCCGTTGGGTGCTTTCTTCTTGGTATCTAATGAAATATAAATCCTGAACCGGAATGGGACTTTGTCGTATACAAAGAAAGAAAGGTTTCCCATTGAATTGGCATTTTCTATTTGGACTAAAACATATTAAATGCTACTAAAATTGCCTTAGAATTCACCAAATTACAGATGAAAAGAGGAATGATCAAAGCCTATATCCTATATATTTCGAGGGAGAAAATAAATGGAACTGTGGATGACTACGAACTTTGAGTTTTGTGCCATCAAACGCAATGTTTTAAAGTCTTGATTTGAGGAAATACAAAAATAATTGAAAACCATTATATTTTTAAATTATTATTATTATAAGGTGCTCACTGTGGTAAATAAAGCGACAATGTTTTTCAAATAATAAAAATATTTATAAGATTATATCTTTTTTTTTATGAAACATGTTAATTTGAAAACACCAAATTACTTAATTAATTACTCGTTGGAAATCCTTCACACATATTGATTAATCTTGGCTTTCGATTATTCGATTCTGTACACTGCTCTTGGCATATTAGCTGTTGCAGTAACACCACCTAACTCTCTCTTATTTAAAAAAAAAAATTATTTGTTGATTGATTGAGTACGGTGTGTAATCAAGCCACTCAAGAAAGTTGAGCAGCCATAAAATATTGTTGTAGAACACTCTTATCCTGATTAAATTATTTCGAGAGTAGGATTTATCTTACTGACAATTAATTTCCACATTTTTAGTTTGAATTTGAAGAAACAAAATAGCAATAAACTTAGCCATGAAAGGAATGTAATAGGCAACCAAATTAAGAATTTAATAGTTAAATAAACATAAAATATATTTGACCAGATATCTAAATAAAATAAATATCAAGCCCGTTATAGTTTATTGAATCAACGTAAGTAATTGGATAAAAATGTAAAGTTATAATATTTCAAGCTATAATAAAATAATTAAAACATGTAGTTTAATTTTTATTGTTATATAGCTAGATGGAAGAAAATGCTTAATACGTTGTAGACATTTTAAGCAGTATTGGTTTTGGACTTAATATTGGTGAATGAGTATATTATTTTTTTAATTATAGAAACGATACAGTTTTATGTATGAAACCTATATATTTTTACTTGACGTGTGTATTCATTTAATAGCTTTTTATGCATTATAACTTAAAAAGAAAACACGTGATGAATTTTTTAGTATTTGGCTCAGATCATTCGTGTTAACAAATATGGGCTAATCCGGAACAATATTATTATTTTTTTTTTTTTTTTTTTGTAGTGTGGATCTTCAGCCCAAAAGGCCTTCCCTTGAATTCACTAGTTATTTAAATTACGATATGTTCTGATTCAACATATTCAATTTAAAGTCATCTAATTTTACTAAATTCATGACTGGTACAACTAAAAATTATTATTAAATCTTATTTATTACTTGAATATTATCCATTTTTTAAACATTATTTGTTGTTATGTATTTGTTGTTGAATTGCTTTTGATGTAACTTTCGCTTCTTTTCATATGAATTCTGTTTCCTTAATTTTTCCTGCAAATTTATATACCATAAAAAAAAATTGTTTAGATAATCTATAATATTTTTTCAATTTATTTCCAGTAATTTATATTATTGTATATTTATTATATTATTAATAAATCTTCGAAAATTGAAATTTATGAATTATATGAAATTTTAAAAAAAATTAAGGAAGGAAATTGATGAAAATTAAGAGAAAACGATTTTCTCTTTAGCTGAGACGAGGCGAGTAAATTTATGTTGTTTATTACCGGCCTTTTCTCTTCGCACTTGTTTGTTATTCATAGCGTATGTTCCTTTATCGAGTTTCCTTATGTAATTTACAGCCCTAGTTTTCCTTTCCTCTCTTCTCCTCTACTTCTAAATTGAGCAATCGGATTTCTGGCATTCTGTTTATATCCTCTGCTTTGAAACAAAAAAAAAAGTTTGTTTTTAAGTACCCATTATTCCCTTTCGATCGATCCAAACAAGCAGTGTTTATGTTATTTAAGGTTAATTATTGCCAACATTTCTAGCTTTGAAAACTATTATTATTAAATGTTTTAAAATCTTTAAATTAACTAACTTATGGCGGTCTCTCTCAGTCTCCAGTCTTCCAATCCAAACTAGTCTTTCACAAGAGGAAGACAAGGCCTGGCTCGGAATCTGTTAGGCAAATGTAAATATTGAATATAGCATTGAATGAGTTTTAGATAAATTTTATTAATTTATTTATTTCATTTTTTGTATTCATCTTTAATTTCCTTTTTATTATCTACTGGTTTCATAACCACTATCTATTTATATATATATATATATATATATATATATATATATATATATATATATATATATATATATATATATATATATATATATCCATTTTTTTTTTTGTGAAGTCATATATTTTTTTATACTTTATTACTTACGTTGATGATGAAGGATTGAAATAAGACGTTCACTCTTTTATTTATTTATTTTTTCAAGTAAACTATGTATAGGGGTTCACATAACATCTGCATAGTTAATGTAATAACATTTATTTTAAATTATTTTTTTTTTTTAGCTTCAAATATTTATTTACTCTTTTTGAGGAGCGGTTGACAATCAGCAGATGGTCTGATATATTTAAAATTAGTTTTTAATACGTCATGTTTTTTTTTTTTTTTTTTTTTTGGTATAGCTAGTATATCTGAAGTATGAACAGACTCAAAGAACGGCATTTTTTGTGGGGGGGGGAATTTATGGGAGACATAATGTTTCGAAAATTAGAAGTAATGGTGACATAAACACCATTCTGGAAAAGTAAGATATTGTAAGATTGCGAAGTCCTGAATCAACTGAATAGGACACTTACAGTTTATGAGTAATGATTTACCTAGTTAGCTCGACGACTTATAATAGATAATGGTTTCATAATAATGGCTGAAGAGCTTAAGTTCTTAACCGGCAAAACTGGTATATATTAGTGAATTTCGATGATAATTATTAATGAAAAAAATATTAACTGCATGAAAATTATACTAATCCTATTATATGTAAAACGATTTTCGTAATTGTACATTTTTTTTTAATGGCTCAACCGATTTCCAAGACCGATGGCTCAAACAATTCAGTAAACAAGGAGCCCAAAATACGGAAAACCTGTTGTGTTGATGGTATTTTGAACGAACAGCTCAACCGTTTTTTTTAACTTTGTTGACTCAAATTGTTGAGTAAGATTTTTTAAATATTTTTAAACAATTAGAGCTCAATTTCATAATAAAATATTGTGTTCATAAGTCCTAAGGGAGATGTGTTTTATGAAAATATAAACAGTTGTTCTCTGCCATAAATTTCTTTTATTAATTTATATGGGAGAACCTAGTCAACACTAACACTAATTCAGTGTTGACTAGGCTCCCCCTAGAGGGGTTCATACTGAAATTAAGGTACTTTTTCAATAAATAAAAGACAAATCTTATTAGAGATGATACAAAGATAATAAATGGTCTGAAGATGATATAATATAAAGCCCAAAACGTCCCATTTAAATTAATAAAAGAAATTTATGGGAAAGAAAAACTGTTTATTTTATCATATACCACAAAATTATATTTTAATTAATCTTGATTTTTTTTTCGGTTTCATATCGTAGTATGTGTATGTTCTTGATCATATGTAATGAATAAAAATTACTAATAAGCTTATAATAATCCTATATCATAACTCGATCTATCCAAACGAGCTGTATATAATTGCGTATAGTTCAGTACAGTTGTTTTTATCCATTTTTCTTTTTCCATCTGCAAGATTGTGTTTATTTTAGACGTATTTCATTTCTTACATCCCTCAAGGTGTATACATATATATCTTTTTCTATCTTAATCTCCCTGTTTTTTTTATAATTTACAATACCATTGCGTATTGTATAACATATATAAATAATTTATTTTAATTAAATCAGTATTTTTTTTTCTGTTACTCATCTTCTGTCATTGATATATCTTAAATATATGAACATATTTTGTATGCTTTAGCTGTTTGGATTTTAACATAAGTCAATCTTTTTTATTTACGTAATTTTGATATTTTTTCTTTTCTTCTTACTGGTAATTCTTTTTTTCTTTTTTTTTTAATTGTTTTTGTCATTTTTTTTGTTGAGAAGATTTTATTTTATTTTTTAGTAGTTTACATACTATTATTTAAGTTGTTGTATATATTATTTGAATCTTTATTAAGTTAGTTTTTGGCCAGATATGTATTTTTTTCTTTTGTAACTGTTCATTATTGTTATTCTAAGGGGACATCGTCCCAGAACTAAAGTTTATTTTCTGTTTCTATTTCTATTTCTACATTAATGGAATGTTGTGATGTTGAACTTTGATACTTGGTGCAGTAGTTGTGTCCATAATATTAAACGCTCCGTCTGTTTGCTAGTGTATTTCGTCTCATGTATAAGTAGCTTTCAACATGTCAATATGTTGAATGCTACTTGGTTTTGTGCATATAAACTTACAGAAAGGAGGTTATTCTTTTTTTGTTTAGGATTAGAAGTCAGCCGACTACTGCATAGTGCTCTGAAATTTAAATAAAATTTAAATTCCGTCACTCAGAACGAGTAAAGTAATAAGATATGGATATTTCTATCTATTTATTTTGTGAATTAATTTATGTTATAAAATACCTCTTACAAATAAAATATTTGTCAAGTAGAGGAAAAATCCAAGTATTCTATTTAACACCCACTGATTGTAGTTAGAACCGTTTAAAATTCCTAAAAGCACTCTCTGCGTTATTTGACTCTCCTCAAGTTCATTCATCCTCCACCCTCTACTTCCATTATAGTTTTCCTTTAGCTGTTATTTATTAGCCTCACTAAAACCCGAAGGCGGAGACTCGCTCGCTGACAAACGACTCCATCCTGGAAGCGATCCTTATTTAATCTGAAACTCTTCTTGCGGTAGATTTACTTTATTAATAGGTTCTTGAAGAACTTTTCGAATTTAGGCAATTTGCAGGCGGGCGTTGGCGACGTTGCTCAATTTCTACTGAATACTTTATGCCGACAGCTATGGCGCACTGCAGGCTCACCTCTGTCCTCAAGCACAGTATTGGACCTACGTCATTTACTTGTATTATAAAATAAATAATATAAATATTATTATAAATATAAACATTTTTAAATATTATAAAATTATTTGAATTGTCAACGTGGACCATGGCAATAAATAAATTGCTCGATTCATGTTTTCAGCTGACCATTGGTTAATAATGATATGACAGACTCAGAAAATTTTAAATGACAAACAATATCCTGTACATTGTCGCATTATTCTCCATTTCTTGGTAAATATAATTGAGGTTGATGTAATATTGCGTTGAATCCGTATCCGTACATATATTATTACAGTAAGGCTCGAAATCGGTTTTATACCAAATATAAGCTCCTGTCATACTCAAATACCATGAATGGGGTACCGTTGGATGCAGAGTTTCACGGGGGGTTAGAGAATCGTATCCTCCCCTTTTGTTTTTCTTTCTAAAATAAATAAAGTCGATACAAACATTTTGCTAGGCTTCAATACTGGAACGGTGGTAGGTCTGTAGATCGATGATTTGATAACAATATGCTGTGCGAATTATTTAGTAAAATATCCTTTTAATTCAGTCTCAATTTATTTAACCGTTACACGGAGCTTTCGGTGTATTGTATCATACTCATGTAAAAACAGAAAAGATCCTCTCTTTCATAATAATATTTTTTTTCAAAACAGTACGACAATCAATGAATGATTGGAAATTTTTTGAAAGAATAACGACATCCGAGAGGATGGATTCAGATTAGAACTAGACATATTTGGTGCAATGCACCGAAAGCTCCATGTAAATTAAAAGGGTGTTTTTCTATATTTGAAGAATATATGTATATACAGTCTACCAATTATATAGAAATGGAGATATTAGTTAACTAGTTTGGATTACAACTGATTCACTTAAAACTAAAATTCAAACGTTGATCATAACTTTGGTGAAATTTGGTCAGATTTGGATGATTTGGGTTTTACTGGTGTCTAATGTATGAAAGTATGAAGGGAGAGGATTCACAGAGGGCTGAAATGCCGGAAATGTGATTGGAATTTGAAATTTAAAAAAAATTATTACTTTTATTTTTTAATAACTAAAAAATAAATAACTGATTATTAATTGCCTGGCTTTTAACATTTACTTGTGATAATCGATTAAGAACAATCATTTTTGTTTAATTAGTTATTTTATTTACACATTGGTTTTTTGTTTGTTTTATTGGACAAACATGTATATTTTAGCGTCATTAAATTATTTTTGTAAATTTTTTTTTTTTTTTTTTTTTTTTTTTGACTTGATTCTTCAACTCAACCCTGTCAGAAGTTCCGACATTCAAGCGAGTGTGATGTCAAGATGAAGAGATGGTCTTGGTATTGGGTGAGGGAGAGGAGTACCCAGCGGCGTCCTTCCTTGTCTTGAGCGTAAGATTTCTAGTTAGTCGGAGGAGATCCCTCATCCAGCTTCTTGTAAGCCGCCTTCGGGTGCTATCGGGCTGTTAGTTGTGGCCATGCCTCGAATCAATGGTTTGTATGTCCGTGTAGGTTATTTATGGATTCGTTTGTAGTATGTTCGAATGTGGTCGTTAACTGTTGGCATCTGATATGGTCTTCTATGTAGAGTAATGTTATGACGCTACCAGGGAGCTCTTGGTAATAGTCCTGAAAAAAACAAAAGTTTTAGATTGAAAGTCTGTAATTTACGTTATGTGAGTCTTTTTGGCTGTCCCATATATCGTAAAGCGTAAGGTCCAAAATAGGCTTGAGTAGGTAAGTATTGTCATTCATTTCTGGTCTAAGTTTTTAATTTCGAATTTCTTGCAAGGAGTGGAGTAACAATAGGCGTGGTCTTAGGTTTAAGTTTTTGTTTTGTTTTGGATATGTTGGCCCCATGATTATTCTGGCAAAGGTCAGTCCAAGATATTGAACTTTGTCTGTTGAGGAATTTGGATATGTCAAGATAATATAGGGGCCGCAAGTTTACGTCGAAGGTAAAAGTGATAGTTGGGATTGTCATGGTTGAGTCGATTTCTTCAGAGTTTGCACCAGATCGTTAGGAAATTGTTTAGGTGATATAGTAAATTCTGTGGGCGTATGATGGAATTTTGATGTCTTGTCAAGACTTGTGGTATCGTCTGCGTAAGTCGACGGTCAGGAGTTTTATAGAGGATCTGGAATATCTTATGTGTAAATAATATACAACAGAGGAGCGAGTACTGTTCCCTGAGGCACCCCGGTAGGGTGGTTTAATGGTAGATAGTTCTGTACCTTGGCAAACAGAGAAAAAATCTGTCAGAAAGAAAAGATGAGATAAGATAGTAGGTTGGAGGGAGTATAATCTTAAGTTTGAAAAGATAGTCCCTGATGCCAGACTCTATCGAACGCTTGGTGCAACATCCAGAAATACTCAGTTGCATATAATTTGTGCTCTAGTGCTGTTCGCATGTGTCGTCACTCGGTGTAGCTGATGAATGTTGAGTGGTGTGAACGAAATCCAAACTGATGTAAGGTATTATGTTTTTCAGTAGAAAACTCAGTATGTAAAGAAGTCGTTGTAGAGAGTTTCCTCAAAGATTTTAGAGCATAATGGGAGCAAGCTGATGGGTCTGTATGTATGAGGGAAAGTCAGTGTTTTGTTGTTTGTGAGCATTTTTATGAATGAGTATTTCCATTGTAAGGGAATTTAGTCGTTCTGAGTATTGCGTTATAAATTGATGTTAGGTATAATAGAGCTTTTCTTGGATTTTTCTTTTAGAGCACTTGGCATTTATCAAGGTCATGAACGGGAGCTTTCTTTTTAGGTAACTGTCTGATGTGTTCTGCATCTTTGAGTGAAGTGAAGCAAATGGAGTAATGCAGTTGTAATGGAATGTCCTAAAGTGTTTTGCTACATGTCTATTTCGTGATCAGTATTAGGAAAGTCAGTATGTGGTTTGAAAACAGAAGAAAGATGGTTGGCAAGAGCTCAGATTTTTCAAGTCTGACACAGTCCAGGAACCATCTACGTTTGAAGTGGTGATGGACACCCTCACAATGCCTTTACAAGTTTTTTAGTCTGTCTCCATAAGCTTCCATGCGTCAGTCGAAAGATTTTTGAGGTAATTGTCGTAGTTCGTTCTTTTAAAATTCTGAATCTGTCGTATAAGTTCATTGTTAAGTCTATTGAAAGTCCGGTTTGTCAGATGGATGTGACCAGTCTGCCACATTTGCGCGCTCTTCTCTTGCTCTTGATCAGGTCTCTAATGTACTGCGGATAGATTGGAAAGAGGACGTATTCTTGCTAGGTCTTGGTACAGAGATGGACCATACAGCCTGTTGTAAGCTGATTGTGAACTTATCAACAGCTTTTTCGAGTTCCTCTTGGTCTTAAGGGACATTGGGATTGATAGCGCGATTTATGTAGTCGCTGTAAGCTTTCCAATCGATTATCATATCTGTATAGTGTTGGTTTTTTTTGATGCAATGTCCGAGGCTCATGCGCATAGTACCCAAAATGAGAAGAGGAATGATCGAACAAAGATCAGAGCTTGCAGTTACAGTATACGGCCACTGTCTCTGGTCGTTTTTGTAATGAAAAAAGTCAAGTAAATCTGTGTTTTCTGTCTTGAAGGTTGGCCGTAAGTAGGTGTATCAGGTGAGATCGTGTTTGATGAAGCTATCGATGGCTGACTTTAGATTTCTCCTCTAGGAGTACAGGTCGTGATCCCAAGGACTGATGTTTTGGCATTATAATCACCTACTGCAATAAAACACCACCAGATGTGGAAAAAATTGTAAAAAACATTGCAGATGTTAGCACGTATCTCGGAGGGCAGTACACTGCAGCGTAAGGTAATGGTATGGTGCTGGGTATACAGAGTAATTGCTGTGGATTGTATGTCAGGTAATGGGTAATTGTAAAGGGTTGTGTTTTAGTGATTGCTTAATCTGTATTGCCGTACCGCCATGTGCAGTCTTCTCAGGGTGGTCAGAAAAAATTCTATATATTGTGTAGCATGAATGTTAAAAATTTAGAATGTGGAGTAAGGTGTTGTGTCAGTGATGAGAGCAATGTCAGTCACGTTTTTCATGTATGAGTACATGTCAGTTCAGTCTGTGTTGGTTTATACCATTTGCGTTCCAGAGAAGAACGGACATGGAGTCCCACTGTCAGCCGATTAGTAGCCCATACTGGAGGATATGGCTGTGCAACGTGAGACAGTTCTTGGAGAAGGTGAAAAGAGTCTGGATGAGTTATTCAATCCACTTACACAAGTTGAAGAGCGAGCTGAAGCCGGGTGATGTAAGTCGGTAGTGGCGGTTGAAGTAATGCCTTTTCATTTTGATGCTTTGGCTGGTGAGGTGATTTCTGGGACTTCTGTAGGTGAAGTCCGCAGTTTTGGTCCTAGATATTGAGAATCGGGTTTTGAAGAATCCTGAATTTGCGTATGTGAATTTGAGGAGAGAAGGAAACTCGTCTTACCTGCGGGGTGCGCTAGTTTGTGCTTTTTGGGGACTTTGTATATTTTTCACGGAGATTGCGTACTTCCCTCAGTTGTTTTAGAGTTTGAACAACCTCTATAATTTGCTGGATGGATCCGTGACATTCCGCGCATGTTGCTGCAGGTCTCTCTTGTCTTTGTGCAGACGGTGCTATTCATCGGTCCTTGAGCCACATCTCACGCACTTCGGGGAGTGATTGCAGTAAGCCTTGTGTGGCCATACTGCTGACAACGGGTGCACTGTGAATCATTCTTTTCTTTCTGCTCTTCGATTCTTCACTCTAGTATAGTATAAACAATTTTGATATCAATAATTTTTTCATTAAATGAGGCTTCTAGAGATATCGATAATGAAACATGGGAAGTGGATTTTTTGTATCTGGAAATAACGTTCACAATACTGTGGCAATCGTAGTCCTAGGGCATTTTAATTCGTATTTATGGTTTCAATCTGGAGTAGCATGTGTCAGTTTTTTAATACGATTCTTGGATTTCTATCTTCTATTAACTGTATAGTATGGAAATCGGCAATACCTGTCTTTAGTTAGATTACTATACGTCTATATGTGTCTGAGTTTTCCAGGATATACGGTTACTCTCTTGATGTGGATTATAGATTAAGCAGTTCAAACTCCTACATTTTGGAGAAATGTGACCAGTTCGGTGATCTGTACATCATTTCAAGTGGATAGGGGGCGGTTTTTACAGAAACTGGTTGCCTTAGTGGTAGCTTCTGATAGTCCACTAATGTTAGTTAAAACTTCAAAACTATACACTCAGTGGTTCAGTTGTACTTCACTTTCCTTTTTAGCTTTTCTTGGGTCTCTGTTAATTGTCATTGAGGTTTTCTTCCTGTAACAGAGTTCCCAATTATTTTCAGTAGTTTGGTTTGAGTTTAAAGCGTCCACATTTATCTGTAGACTGGCAGATATCGACGTCTCAGGCATCGTTTGCGGTGAAACCGCTACACCGAGGTGTGGAGTTCTATTTCTTGGAGCTAATTGGTTTCAACAACAGAATGCAACAACAAAGAAAAGTTTTCACTGTTAATTTATTCTAAGATTTTGTCAAAAAGATTTTCAAAGAAAAAATTAACCTCACTTTTGTAAATAAATTTGAAAAATTAAATACTAAAAAAATAAATTAATATCTTAATTTTCATGAAGTATTTGCTAGACTGGATAGGACACTCTTATTATGTTTCTTATTTTCGGTAAAACTCTTAAGACGGTGTCGTTAGTTTTTTCTATAACGTAACATATACAACTAGAGACCGAATCTTCGTTCAGTAAAAGTAAAAAAAAAGTGCAGTAAAAAACTCAAAGTGTGCAAAATCGTGCAGTAAAAAAAAAAAAAACATAATATTAAAAAAAGTGTATTTAACACCTGAAAACGTGAAAAAATGTTTGTTCAATTTATTATATTAAAATATAGAAATGGTTAAAATAATTAGAAAAAAATAATTAAAATATTTCTTCTGTTCATTATTTCTTAAAATTGGTGTGTTGAGGTTTTATTTGTTATATAAATTTTTACTTTCTTTATTGAATATTAATACATTCTGCAACATTGAAGAGCATTATTGATTATATAAATTAGGCCATTATTCACCAACATTTTATTTAATAGCTATTTTATTAGGACGTTTCGACCAAGGTAAGAAAAAGTATACAAATCTATGTGTATTGAAAATTTTATAACATAGATCGTTATATAAGTTAATTATGTGAAAAAAAAATGTAAATGTTAAATGTTAACTAATAACGACATAGCAATTTTCCAGCCATGAAAATGGCACTGGTGGTCGAAACTTCGTAATAAAATAGCTAATAAATAAAATGTTGGTGAGTAATAGCCTAATTTATATAACAAATAAATTAAAATACAATATTGACAATGAAATTCCTTTAGATTTTTTAGAAATACTCTGTAGTATGTATTTGTGATTCTCAAATGTTCAAATATTAGTGTTGATGGAATTTTAGTAGATCATTAAAAATATTTTTTTGATCTATCTAAAAAAAAAAAAAAATCTTTATACGAAATATTGGTTTATACCTGTACTACAATGAGCGTCTATCTATGATTTCCGACCACACCCGATTGAGTTTTCATCGTGTATTTGTTATCGTGATATTACTTTTCGATATCTTAGATTTCCTAAACTATATCAAGATCCTCCTTTCGCCGTTATTCCCTTTTTTGTTTTAAATTTTAATAATAATGAATTTACTGTAATTCATTTCAAAGGGAGTATTAGCAATTAATAAAAAAAAAAAATGTGAGCTGAAGACATTTCCATCAGTTTTGGATATTTTCAGCTCATTTTTTTGATAATTGTGTTATTTGACAATATAAGTAAATATGAATAGAAGGAACGCTCCCGTTTTATTTTATCTACTTCTATTCTCAGCCTCATAGGTGTAAACTGAAATACAGGAAAACTGACCTGGCCCACTGAAGGCAGGGACCGCCTTAAAAGAATATTACCTCGGGCTAGCGGACCCTGCGTGATGGGAATAGGTTAAATAAATTGGACTCCATTTTACGGCCTGGGTTGACATAGCCTTCTTTATACCCTTCCGTGGTATTTCCTTTCACCGGCTGTATCCACATCCTCTCCCTCCTCCCCCCTTCCAGACGGGGCCCTAAATAAAATTTTATGAAAAACCTTTATGCCCCAGGTCCAGAGGGCGGTAAGATGGCGTATTCAATAGACCCTCTGTCTCTGGTATAATGGCCATCTTCTGTCATTACCGGGATAAAGAGTCTGTTAACGGCGTGTCGAACTTTACGATTCGGACGTGACTCATAAAGTGTCGGTTGAGGGCTGCGAACAGTGTCACCTTAAGCCCGGCTCTTTTCTTCTTCGACTTTCTGTTCTCGCGACTTTTCTTTTTTTCTTCTCCCCTCTATTTTCCTTAGTCTTTAGGCCGGGAAGATTGTAAAGAGCCCTCGACAATACATTGAGGACAATGGTCTGCATTGAGGTTTACCAGCCCGAGGGTTCAAGAGGCCTTTATTTAATACCATTCTATTCCACTCTCCTCCTTTTCTCCTCTCTTTGTCTCTTTGCATTATCATAATACCTTTTGACTTTCCGGGTTTTTACAATTGCAACTCTTTCATATCACTAAATAAACAGATCGAAAAGATATTAGTTGGGATGTTCAGTCAAAGAAAGGGCAAAGTAGAAATACATAAAGTAACTTATTTGGTATTATAAAAAAATAATTAAATAATCTATTAATAATATTAAACAATTTATTCATTTCTAATTTGTCCTTTCTTGGACTGAACACACTAACCAAATTTTCTTCAATATATCGACGACAGCCAATTATCAATCCATTATCACAAAATAAATAATCATTAACGTTCCGCGAATTGAAAAAAAATTATAGTAAATAAAATATAAGTTGTGGGTTGTAATATAAGGTATTGTAAAAGAGGGTAACAAAGGATTAAGCTGATAAATTGCCGGAATTCCTAAATCTAAATAATAAAAAAAATGTCTTATTATTTATTTATTCTATATTAAATATTCAATACATATATTGTATATTGAATATTTGCCAATTTAATAATAATTTATTTAATTTAAAGCATTTAATTAATATTTTTTTAATTGACCTAAACCCTAAAAAATATTTTTTTTTTAGGTTTGTGATTTATATTTATTAAAGCTATCAAAAAATACAGTACCCGTATTATACATTTGAGCCCCGCTCCCTGGATAATGAACGTCATCTCCCCAAGAAATTAAAATTATTTTTTAAAATGTTTTATACTAACTAATATTTGAATTGTATTTCACTCTATATCTCTCTAATACAGTCTTTTTATTGATATTTTTATTATTATTGTTAACAACTCTAAATGAGAATGTAATAAATATAATACATTATTTCAATTGTTTATATTGAATATGATATTCAACAAATGCATAAATTAAAATGATAACAAGATATATGAAGAACAAATGATAGCAATGACTCATATTAACAATATACTTTTTCAAAAACAGTTATTCTACTAATTAGTTGTTAAAAGTAATATCTACAACGATGTTCATAGAAATCACATGTAATTTTTTTAAATGATGTGAGACAGATGAGATTGGGTGATACATCATTCTTTCGTAGAATGAAAAAGAAAATTTCAAGAAGTATAATGAAAAAAAAAAAAACCTGCACAAATGTTTATATTATTTCAAACAGTTACCCTAATGTAATAAAATATAACATTGGCTTGGCAAACAAAATAAAGAAAATTATTTGGCTTGAATTTTTTTAAACGTTATTGTTTACCTTTTAAGATTTGGTATAATTATTCCGTGACATTTTACATTTTTCTCCAATCTCCATAAATGATCGATATATGAGCTAGGTGAAGAACCTGTGGTCTCGAGGTCGCATGTGGTCATCTTCAGCTGTAGCCTCTGAGGCCGCACGCGGCCCCATTGTTTTTTCTTCATATTAATTCACAGTTAGAATTAATTATTTAGGTTACCAAAATTTAAAAATTAATATAATTAAATTGAATATATTTGTGTAATTTGTATTTAATTATAAATAACAATGTCAACATAAAAATATAATGTGGCCTTCATTATAAACTTCTAACCTTACTGCAGAAAAACTAAAAAAAAAAAAAAAGTTCTCACCTATGATCTAGTCAATGGTTTAGTCTCCAAATTACGGTCCGCGGACCGCATTCGGCCCGCAAACACCTTCATTCCGGTAGTTTAAATATGTCTTAAACTTTCAAAATTATTGGAAATCACTCAAACAGGAGATTTCTATACCGCTTATTGCGTGAGTTGTTAGTTTTAGAAAGCTCGCTTCACAACCGAAGTGTCATTTATTCATCACAAGCCATGGACCGCGGATCTTAATGGAAGTCTCAATGTGGCCCGCGGGCCAAAAAGTTTGGAGATCTCTGGTCTAGTCGAGCACGATTTTGAAAATGACGAAATGTAACGTACGAGTTCTGAGGATCATTCTGAAATGAAGGTGCATCAATATTTCTTATTTAAAAAGTTTACTAAAACATCTAAGAAAATTGGAAACTTCTGTAAAAAAAAAAAAAAAAAAAATACATCTAATATTTTCTAATTCATAAACTTAGCTTGTTGGGCTAAAAGGTGGAGAATAAAAATAAACGAGTCTAAGAGCCAATTTGTTTCATTAACACTTAAACATGACTCTTGTCCTCCAGTGTCCTTTAATAATATCGCTCTACTACCTTCAAAAACTGTACGATATTTGGTTCTCCACTTGGACATTGAAAATAACTTAATCAGCGATGCGGACTTCTTTCAAGGCTGCTTGACAGACGTTCTAAATTATCTGTAACTAATAGATTAACTATTTACAAAGTCCTCATTAAACCACTTTCGATATATGCGATCGAACTATGGGAAACTGTAAAGAAATGAAATATAAAAATCATCCAGTCATTCCAGTCAAAAGTTCTTCGGAAAATTGTAGACGCACCCTTTTATGTTTCAAACCTCACGCTACCTTAAAACTCCTTTCATCGCAGCAACTGCCACTGACCGCTTTAATAATTTTCATGGCAGACTGACTCTAAATTCAATCAAAAAATTATGAAACTTCTGTTTGAGAACAAAATACACATCAAGAATTCTGAAAATACTATCTCCAAAAAAATGTGGTTTTGACCGGCAACACTATTTTAATAGATATCTTTTAAATTTTTGATTATTATATTACAACACTTTATAACTTTATCCAACCCATAAATATGTTCTTGTTAATACTTTACATCTTAACTTATTGGCTTTTGTTTTATTTTTTTTTAGCTAGAAGAGTCTATTGATCTATTTCAGAGAGACAGCGGATACCTTCTGGTATGTTTAATTGTTTTTATGAATGAAATTTTAATTAGCTATTTACTATATAATTAAAAATGGCGGATTTATGAGATTTATACATAGATCTCCTATGTATAACTGGTAAGTACTCAGCAGCACCTCTTCCCTGACTTATTAAAAACAAATATTAAAAAATTATGTCTAAAAGAACAATATATTCGTGTAATTACATTATTATCGATCGGGCTAACGATTCGGACTAAAGTTCTCGAAAATTAAATATTATATCCGCTACTTGCGTTAAGCCATGTCATAGTCATGACAATACTATTTTGACAGAAATTGTCACTTTATAAATGGCCTAAGGGAGTGGAAAATCTGATATTGACCACTGAGTAACTAAGACGTAAACTATAATAAAAATATTAATATTCATTAACATTAATATTTAATGGGTATAATAAAGTAACGACCGTGACAGCGTTTCATTTTTTAGAATAATTAACCTTTTATTTTATTTATTTTTAATAAAAAAAGTTTTTTATTCCATTAATCTCTTTTAAGATTTGCTAATGGAACAAGGAAGTGGGAAGTAAAGCAAGTATAAAAATGAGTGAAATTTTAGGTCGCTACATTTTTCATTCCTCTTTTCCCTCTGATCTCCTCCCTCCCCCCCTGAATCCGACTCAAAGGTAAATCCTCTTTTTATATATATTATTCAATGTAATATAGAAAGCTGGCGAAGGGTTGACAAGCCCCTTAAAGGAAATGAAAGAGAATAAGGCAGTAAGTTGTCATAAAATAAAAATGAAGGGTTTGAGGAGGGGAGGACGGAGGGACAGCTTTTGGTGGGGGAGGAGAGATGTAACCTTGGCTTCAATAACGTGGAAGAAAGTGCGTCTGATCTTTAGGAGGCAGGCCTTAGGGTTAGCTGGGTCGGTGAACAATGGTTTCGTCGGAAGAACGGCACTCATCTCCGGCCAAATATTTCTGCAGGAATCCCGGTTCTTCCTGAGTACGCCCTTCAGCCAAAACGTTTGCCTTAACACGGAAGGAAAACGATACAGAAATTAAAGATTTAGTTATTTGTATGGTATGAAACAATAGTTGAGGTTCCCATGCATTAAATTAGGAAGGTAGTTTCTCAACAAGTGTTTTTCATGTTTTTATTTTCTGTTATCACATTTACTTAATGTATTCTTTCTTAATACAGCTGTAAATATCATAAATAAAAAAAATCCTAAATGTAAAGGTGCTTATAGCCATTTAACAAAGTATGAGAAACATAAATATTTAAATTTTTTTTCCCTATTCTTTTATTTTTTTTTTCTTGTTTTAGATGTTTTCCATCTGCTGTTGATAACAAGAAAAATAATAAAAAAGTATGGCTTAGCGCTAATTTCTCTGTTGGTTAAATAAGATAATTCTGTTTCTCATAGTTTGTGAAATGTCTGAACACTCCTTTAGGAATGAGATAAGTCTCCATGTAGCTTTAAAATCCTAAACAGGTCTTATTTTCCGTATCGTTTGAGCTCATATACCTCCTCTAGCTTGGTAGCTTGGCACAGTCACCTGACACTGGCCTTCCAGTTGCAAAATGGAAAGTGATTGGCCAGGAGAGAAGATGGCCAGAGGTTGAGCCCGGGCACGTCGCCCCTAACTCCTTAATCTTATTGTCCTGCCACCTTTGAGAATAAAGGACCGTTTCTTCTCTTCACCAATCTCCCAATGGGCCAGACCACTCTCCTCCTCCCTTGATTGGTCTTTAACCATTACTCCAGGATAACTCAATTTGGTGTTGGCTTTGAGGATGTAACTGGGACGGGCATCCGTTGCCTGGGATGGGAATATAACACTGGGTTCACTAAAGGAAGGGATTAAGCTTTGCAAATTTTATTCTTCAGCTCGAATCGATATGAGGTTCGAAATCGTAGTTTTCTGTGACAAAATGTTTCTTATCAATCTCAGATGGATGCCAAGTTGAACAAGAGAAATAAATACATCGTGGTAAGATTGATGCCTAGAAATTGAAAACATTGAGTTAAATCTTTGGGTAGTCGTTTGTTCTAAGTCGGTATGATGATTATATTTGTTATTACTGAAGTTTATTAGTCCTTTTGGCACTAAAACTACCATAATTTCAAAAATATGTATCTTCTCGTTCCATTCAATACCTGAGGGTGACAACTTAAATATTATAGAAAAACAAAAAGGTTCAATACTGATCTCTCAAACGATATTTATATCCATTCAAAGTAAATCAACAAGAAAACCTATTTCACAATACTCCCTTGATGATGATTATTTATTTACGTAATTAGAAAAAAATATGTTTCTGTTTTAATCAACATTCAGTTTTTATTTAGTCCATGTATCACACTGCCACGTTTAATATATATCACGGGTAATATATATCACATAATTTTCGAATACCTTAAATCCGCGTTCTTCGCTTTACGTAATCGACTGTGTTTCGTACCCATGAATCCGAAAAGTATCAATTAACTGCTCTAACCTTTTGATTCAGGGTAGTTGGCACGAATTAAGTAACTGTTTTTCAATGGAGAAATGTCCACCTTTAATTAATTGTTTTTTTTAATTTTATCATTTTAGGTAGAATACTGCTATAGGACTGTTTCCCCCTACCTATGTAGGGGGAAATAGTCCAGCTAATATGCCAAATGGACCTTTTTCTCAACTCATTAGGAAGAATGGCAACGTTTAGATTTATTTCTTGGGGCATCCCAAAAATGAAGTTTAACCGATCTAGGTGGGAATCGAACCCACAATGTTAAGAACCGGGAACTCTGGGATCCACGCCCCGACGTGCTCGGCCATCTTGTCCTCTTATTATATAGAGTAGATCTCAGCTACTTTTCTATATATTTAATTCATTTCATAATTGACATAGCTTAATCCTTGTTTACTTCTAGATCAATATTTTAAGTATCTATCTTTCAAATTAAAAATTATCCAATAATCATTATGCACTATTGTCCAGAGTTGAACTTATTAGCTAGCTAAGCGAACCTTTCTATGATATGATCTAGTGGTTAACTATGGTATTAGAAAAAACCGCGTAATGGAAATTAGTCTATTTTAAACCTGTAAATTATTAAAATTTTCAAAATTAAAAATATCATTAATAAATTAAATAATGCTTTAATCAAACATTTTCTTTCTGCATAAACTAATTTCTTTTATATCACACATTATATTATAACATTAAAAAGCTTTCATCTAATTTAATATTAATCAATTAAGTTAAATAAATGATTTTTTTCGAGATTTATATTATTATATTCAACTTTTTACTACTCAAATAATGGCATTCGCATCATGTAATGAGGAATCTAAAACAATACATGCAACTGATTTTCCCTATATCGTTTTCCCTGGAAAAAGAGTTGGCTAAGGCACAAACTCTCATGATCTCCGGCCACTCGTACCGGCTACTCATGCTCTCGACACCCACTCCTTTTCAGGATCCAAAAGCTGTTGAAGTGCTGCTGACTCAGCGGGTTAGCATCTGCACATTCCCAAGCTGTGGTTGATTGATCGGAACATTCCCTTTCCGTGGGGCGGTGATTAGGCTCTACAGATGCCCCAGCGACCTCTCCCGGCCATTTCATGCAATAACGTAAATACTTGGCTATATTGGACCCCAAACGGAGGGTCTTAATATTTCACACCACAAAGGCCCATCAGCCTCCATATTGACAATATCAGAATATTGCCCTTATACAGGCGCCTACGCTTGTCACCTGATACTAAGCCGTCAATGGCCTAAGCAAAATTCCTCATCAAGGATACGTGATCAGTATTTTTCATATGACATGAGGTATTTTCTGTTGTTTTTTTTCGTCTAATCAACTATAGTTGATGTAAAATCAAACATAGTTGATTATGAAGATGCTTCACAATGCATTTAGTTTTTATATTTCCTTTGTGTAATATCAGTATCAAACTATTTTTCAGTAAGTAATTGTAAAGGTTCATTTTAAAGATTACTTTTATTGTTTACAATAGTAAAAAATGAACTACAAATAATTGATTCTCAGAAAGGAAATAGAATTAAAGATTGAAAAAAAAAGCATTACAATAAATCCTATAATATAATATGATAATAAATAAGCAAATGTTACTAAAAAATTACAAAAATATATAATTATTTTTTTCCTGAAAGCATTAGAGACCTTGAAGACCTACTCTATCTTTGCCTATCTTGAACTATTCCTTTCCAGTTATCTACATGCAGCAGTATTGCATCTTTGTTTATTCGGTCTATCTATCTGCTTTTTGCCTTTCTTATGGTCTTTTGCCTACATTGTCAAAAGACATAGAGCAACTCATTGTCGTGTCGAGGCCTCACATTATTTAGATGTATACATAAATAATAGTAATAATAATAACAATAATAACAACAACAAATTCTCATCAAATCAAAAACAATGATACCGAAATACAACCAGTCGCTGTTCACACACCTTTCAAAACCGATTCTGCATCATCAGCCATAATGAAATACTCTTACTTACGTTTCAGGAGCCGTTTAGTGCAACAGGAATGATATTAGTTTCGTGAATTTTATTTTAAAATTAGGTTTATCGAGAAATTATGTTAGAAATGCAATTCAACAATTAATGATCGGGGGATGGGGTGGCCGAATGGGCTAAAGCGTGTGCACAGCACCGCGAGTTGCTTGGCAACCAGATAATATATTTGAGAGATTTAAAAAGTAGGAGTTCGCGTCCCGGTGCCGGATGGGATTTTAAATTTCCCGCCCTCACTCTCCGGCCCGGGAAAATCCCGTATAGCCTAAAAGGCGAGGTAGGGAAGAACGGAAAAAAAATTCAAAAACTGAAAACTAACCTGTATTTCTCAACTTTATTTCCTTCTGAATTATTTTAGTTTAAATTTATTTATTATAATTAATAAATTATAATAAAGTGTTAATAGCAATTCTCATTCACGAAAAGCGTCGCTGTAACTATTGTTCACCATAAATTTCTATTCTGTTCTTTGAGGCTTTTATCAATTTTGTTGAATTTATATCACTTGACTTTTTCACTTGATAGTACCATGTTATCAGCTTTGATATTTCCCAGTCCGAATCTGAACGTATCACCTTTCCATATATATATATATATACAC
Source organism: Nezara viridula (assembly GCA_928085145.1). Classification (NCBI taxonomy): domain Eukaryota; kingdom Metazoa; phylum Arthropoda; class Insecta; order Hemiptera; family Pentatomidae; genus Nezara; species Nezara viridula. The sequence continues at coordinate 40,247,048 of OV725079.1, forward strand.
ATATTCTAGTTCTAAATGAAATTACGAAGGGTGTAGAAAATCGTCTTGCTTTATATATATATATATATATATTTTTTTTTTTTTTTTCGGTTGGCGTTACAGATCATTGACGGCGAGACCTCTTTCTTTGAGACCACATCCTGATTCCTGATTTAAGTACACGGCGGGAGGGTCATCAATCCTACGCCCGGTCGGTGTAAGTTGCCTCCAGTAGGTTTGGAGCGTCACAAACTCGGGGGGAGGGGAAGAGGTCTCTGGCAGCTTGGCTTTCCTTTGTGGACGGTCTCCCATCCTAGTGCTAACCACGCTCGACGTTGCTTAACTTGGTTACCGCATTAGCCCTTCACTGCTACCCCAGCCCTTATATATATATATATAAGGTTGTATACCTAAATACTTGTAAAGAACTAAAGGATAGTGGAAAGTTGTTACAAATATAAAAGACATACAATCATGGATAGGATGTTCTATCAAAGGAATAGATCGAGATGGAGAGATTAAGGGGTATAATGATCTTGAATATCGTATTTTAATGTTTGTGATATTTAAACACAAATTTAGGGTAATTGGGGATTAAAGGAACCCGATTTTCTATTCCCTGTGCAATTTCATTTAGAACCAGAATACATCATTGGAAAGGCGATACGTTCAAACACGGATGGTGAATTATCAAAGCTGATTGATAACATGATACTATATTATTGTTATACATATTATTGCAATACATGGAGGTAGGAACATCTTACAAGAAAATACAGCATAAGGAAAAAAAAATTGGCTCGTATCAATTATTTTTATATCAATGGTAACAGCCCCAGTACATTAAACAAAAGTAATAGAAACACCGTTTACAATACATTAAACACAAATATATATGAAATAGAAGCAACAGCACATACAACAACAATCTATAAAAATCTCAAAATCAACTTAATGAATAAAATCTCTAATAACATCATTATCTTATCCTCATCTTCTTTAAAAGTTAATTTCATAACTATTTATGAAAAATCCAATTAACAATAACGATACTGAAAATTAACAATACATCTCAAATAAGAAAGGCCAAACAACTATATTTTCAACATTTTACCATACTATTTTATAAAGTACCTTTGGATACGTCTCACTAGTTAAATTTCATTAAAATGCTATACATTTTCGTCCTATCTTTTAAAAGCCTTATTTCCACTGTGAGAAATCTAAAGATATAGATAATCATGAACACAATATTAATGGCGATAGAAATAAAAAAACTCCTTCAAATGCAGAAAAAGTAGAAATATGGAATCAAGATTTTATAATAAAAACTCAAAAAGAATAATAGTGGGATTTCGAGAAAACAAATTCTCGTAGCATCTTTATTTTGCATTGTGTTTTGCATCTTGTAATCGAAGTTTTTTTTTTTTTTAACAGATATTAGCAATTATTCCATATTTATTACAATTAGTTAATTCGGCACTCCTGGCCCTCAAGGATATAATTATGTTGAACTATGCTCTGTTATATGTTTCAGTAACAGTTGTTTGAATTAATTTAGTGAGGAAAAGTCGATGGAAAACAGGGAACAAGAAAGCACCGGCTAACAGCGACAAGCTGTTAACCTCTTGAATCGAAAAGAGCCAGTGTCGAAGCGAGGACTGGGGATTTCCTAGGGGATTGGGAGACAAGCCTTTGGTAAGTGGAATACTTACTGATTCCTCTTCGAGTATCGCTTTCTTTTCTGGTGTCTTCTTACCGGATCCGGGTCTCCTGCTTTTTATCCAAGATGGATTGCCGCTTTCTTAGGAATGGCACCTAAGAAATATATCTTACATCTGTTTCCATAAGGTTTCTCCCTCGGCAAAAAAGTCTAATGGAAAAGGTCGCGTCTAAGGGTTATGCTAAACTAAAGAAAAATGTTACAAAGTTATTGCGTTTATATTTATTCAGATAAAATTTTAATTAAATTTTTAGTACTTGGTATGATGATTTGAAAGAAACCAATAGACAGCCTGAAGAAACTTTGAAATAGTAATACTTTCTGTGTTAAAATTACTACAAAAAGAACATGAGGAAATCAGATTCATATGTTCCTCGTCATTACTATTGTGTTCATAATTATCTATATCTTTAGATTTATCACAGTGGACGAAAGATTTCTCATCATAAAAAGGTAGGAAGAAAATATATAGCATTTTAATGAAATTTAAAAAAATAAAATTTAAATAGTGGGACGGTATCCAAAGATAATTTATAAAATAGTATGGTAAAATGTTGAAAAAATAGTTGTTTGACCTTTTTTATTTGAGATGTATTGTTAATTTTCAGTATCGTTATTTTAATTGTTAAGTGGATTTTTCATAAATAGTTATGAAATAAAATTTTAAAAAAGACAAGAATAACATAATGATGTAAGTAGAGATTTTAATAATTAAGTTGATTTTGTGAATTTTATAGATTGTTGTTGTATGCGCTGTTGCTTCTTTTTCATATATATTTGTGTTTAATGTATTGTAATATTTTAGATAAAAAGTTAGAATTGAAAATGGGCAAAGTTGGCCTGAAACGTTGTAAAAATGAATAATAATAAAAATGAATGGAAGCATTGACAGGAGGTGAAAAGGTTCTTAATGTTATTTCCTTGAAATTATTAATTTTATTAATTAAGATTTCTTTGAATTTGATAAGTTTATGAAGAGGAAGCATATGCTCAACGGACAAAAATTATAAGTAAAAGAAATAAATAGATAAAAAAATATATTAAACAGAAAATATTCATACTTTACAATATTTACAATCAACTAAGAGAGCTCCGAGTACAGCCCTTTTCCCCACGTGTGAAGGACAAAGCGAGACTCTCAGAGATCCCAGTGCTTCTCTCTCAGCCGCGTCACCGGCATTAGAGTCCACTCGAGTAGACTGAGAGAGGGTACTAAAGACACAAACAGTCATGATTTGAGTGGAGAAGCTGGCCATTGCCAGAACTCCAGTGACGTCCTTACAAAAGATTTTGAGGCCAGTGCCATTTCAACCTTCGAGGAGTATTGTAGGAATGACTATAGCTGGATAAGGATTGTGCTAAGGGATTTGGATGGTGGATTAGGTTCAAGTGAAAATTTGAGAATCGGGATGGAATAACGTCAAGAACATAAGGGATATTAAGGTCATGAATTAAGGTTTTGTTTGTAACATAACAAGGAACATTGACTATTATACAGACTTTAGATAGGAACGATTGGATGCGTTTGATGTTCGAGAATTTAGTTGTTCTCAAGAGTTTATGTCCCTAAGTCCAGGTGGATTTCAGTATGATCTGTTGAGAGATTGGATTTTCTGTTAATTAGTATGTATAACTGGCCAAATCGTCGTTTAAGTTCTTAGGTATTAAGTCTTGTATGTGGGTTTCACGTTAGTTTTTCGTAAACATATTAGAACTGAAGATATAAAATAAAAACATTTAAATCACTTAAAAAGTATAAACCCTTTTTTGTTGATTACGCCTTTGATCTTTTAAAAGATTACTAAAGTCACCAGAAAACTATAAAAATATCATCGAAATCTATTATTAGCAAAGATACTTCTGCGTATTGAAATTTTTAAGAAAGTTGGTTCAAACCATGAATGAAGTTTTCATGTCTTGACTTTTAATAGTCATTTATTTTGTCAATTATAATTAGCGAGTAAATAAGAATGGACTTATCCATTTTGTGATGCTTTGTATTAATTTATTTTCTTATTAATTTGTCATTGGCTTACTGCGTGACTATTCGCGATTTTACGAATTATTTGCATGGATCAACTAGTCAAGATTTAATACATCACTTACCAAAATCTTATGATTAATAGGAAACAGGCTATACAAAATTATTCTAAAAATTGTAAATCCACCATGGTATATTTCAAATCACACCACACAATACGACATGTTTCACAATTTCACAATTTCACTCGTCAACTATTCCCGATCTCCACCCTTTCTGACACTTCCTCTCTGCCTGTTACTCGGTCAGGCTTAACGAAGAGCAGTATACCAGAAATTTCCTGCTTTAATTAAAACTCAAAACTCAATATTATCTATCTGGGTTCCATAAAAAATTGTCTGGATTCCATCCCACAGTGGATCTATGAAAGAGACCCATGTCCATCACTGGTGCGCTTACTCTAAATCAAGGGTCAACGACATTTTGCTTGATGCATTGCTAAGCATTAGCGAGTATATTGTAAAATAATAAAATATAATTGCAATTACTTTTATATTAAAATTTATTCCTCATAAATATTGTTTCTCATGCCTAAAATGCCAATTTTCTGATTAAAAACGCATCTGTTTATTGTCAAGATTATGACAGGTATGAAAATATGAAAAAAAAAAAAAAAAAAAAAATATATATATATATATATATATATATATATATATATATATGTAAACAATACGTAATAAAACTCCAAACTATATCGCGTAGATAATCTCCGATAGGTTTAACTATAAGAAACTCTATGGAGTCTGGAAGAAATGAATTTTTACTTTACTAGGAGGTATAAAATATGTAGTGGCTTGTATTAAGTGAGAGGCGGTAATATATAGAAAATTGTTTTAGTTGCCTGCTTCCAAGCAGGCTACGTGACCGGCCTCAGAAAATGCTTTTATTTCTCCACTATTAATATCTTTTTTTCCTCTTCCGGCTTATGTCTCTGGGTGTATTTCCCCTCTATGGGAATCTTCGATTCTATTAATATTTTTATACTGGTTATAACTTTATCAGATATTTTCATTTGATAGACCTGCTGAAGTTTTATGGTTTCTTCATTTATGGATTCTATCCTTTGAAGAAATATAGTTACGGAAAAAGTTATAATTCTCATCACTGCTATTATGTGAGATAAATTTTTTATAATTTTCTTGGAATTTTATTTTACTTTTAGTGCATTTGGGTAGGAACAACGGAAAAATCTTTTCCTGGAAAGAAGGATAAAAACAAGAGAATTTATATGAATCATGATTAATGAGGATTAAAATATAATCCCTCATCCTACTTCAATATTTTAAATAAAACAAAAATGGCGCGGTTTATTTATTGATTTTTAGAACCTTTAATACGATAAATTTTATCAATATTTATATAATTACCTATTTAATATTAATATCTAAAATTCCAACTGGAAAAACGTCTAACTTGGATTCCGCATACAAAACTGAAACGACAAGAAACTGCTCGACGTTTACGGCTGCACCTTACTAGACAAACTCTCTACATTTTCAATTAATTATAAAAGACTCATATACATGACTATAATAAGACCTATATGGACGTACGGAGTTGAGCTTCGGGGCTCCACCAAATCATTGAATTCCAATCATTTCCAATCCAAAATCCTTCGTAAAATCCTGAATGTCCCATATTTTGTCACAAATAATATCATTCATAAAGACCTCAATGTTCCATATGTAGCTGATTTGTCCAGGGAAGATATATATCCTTTCATGACAAACTCCCGTCTCATCTGAATCCACTTCTTTCCAGACTTGTTTCTTCCTCTTTTTCTTCTTCTTCTCTAGTGCCTTTTAGCGTGGAGGTGACTCAGTCCATCCCGATCTCTGGCCAGCGCCTTCATGGCATTCAGCCCGCATCCTCCTTGCTGTCCCAGCTTAGAGATGTGGTCTGTCCCGGGGACGTCTTCCATTTGGCCTAGCTTCGAAGTACTTCCTTGAATCCTGATTCTCTTCCATTCGGCTAAGGTGGCCAAACTATTTCAGCTGCCTCCTTTCAACAACTCCTTAACAGCATAAGCTCTCAGCTCCTCTCGTATTAGTTGATTTCTAACCAGATCTCTTCTGGTTCGGCCAGCCACTCTCCTCAGGTATCTCATTTCTGCGGCCGTTACTCGGATAGAGTGCTTGTCCAGTGGGTCCCAGCTTTCGCTTCCATGGAGAAGAGTAGGTAGGTATATAGCCTTGAAAATGTGCACCTTCACGTTTTTGTCCACTTCCCTCTTTCCAGCAATTGTGTTGCATAGTTGGTAGTAGACTTTATTTGCTTCTTTGACCAGGTTGGAAACCACCCCGTCAATCTACCTACCTACTTTTTGCTTCTTCCTCAATTCCTAATAATCCTCCTGAAAAGAACTTAGCGTTAGCAAGGCGTCTGAAAAGAAGTTAGCCTCATGATCTTACTTAGAACTATCTGTTCACGTCATTACTCTCGATTTGCTCAGATTTACATGTTTTATTTATTTTTTATAGTTGTAAATTTCAATAAATATGTAATATAATATTTAGCTATATATATATATATATATATATATATATATATATATATATATATATATATATATAATATATATATATATATATATATATATATACATTTACCAACAATATTTAGCAATTAATATAATTATAATAAAGAACCTTATTTGGTTATTAATTTTTTTTTTATGAATCCCAAGCAAGTAATCTTTTCGCCTAGATCTGTAGAAATAGCATACTTTTAGTTGTTTTCTTTCAGCATACAATTAAAATTGCGTAAAATCATTAATGATCAAGGTATTTCATCTATTCAAAAACTCAACATGCCATTAACGTATAATTCCTGTTAAAGAGGGTGTAAAATTTCCTGAATGGAATCATCGTATTACTGGAACCCAAAAGTAATTTAAATATTTTGCAAGTGATTTCAGCCAGCACAAAGGGACCCATTGTGTTACGAAAATGGTCAAAAGGGGGGAAAATCAATCCGAAATTCTACCTGGGGCCTTTTGTACTGTCAAAAAAATTGTTTTGCCGGCTTTAGCGCTGATATTCCATGGAGATGTAAAGATGGATTGGTAGGGTTGTGAGGGGATGAAGGGGGGGGGGAGAGTGAGAGGAGGAGAGGATATTAGGTTTCTCATATATTTGCTGGCGGTTCATTAAGGATTTAGGCCGGGGCAAGGTTTTATCTTTACCTCCCTTCCCCGGAGTCCTTATTTATTCATTAGTTTCATTTTCCGCAGTATAATCCACCGTCAAGGGAAAGCGAATAAGGCACTTCTCCACAGGAATTAGTTTTTCCTCGTATTAAAACTGGAATTTATAAAATATCCTGGATTTGTCTGTTATCCTGTTGGGAAATGTCTGTTTCGCCGCTCATTTATCATGAAACACTCCAAGACTCCTTTTTGATGAGGATAATACGGAAATGAATAATTACGTTTTCTTGAATTGTAGATTCAGTAGGATATATTAGTTTATATTCGTAGCTAACAAAAAAAAAAAAAAAAAAAAAAAAAAAAAATGTAAAGTAAAAGTCACTGATATTCGAATTAAACTGAGATTATTAAGTACATATTATGTAGCATTATGAATGAATGAATGATAAATGCTTTATTAAATATGCATAAATTATAAATTTCTAAGATACACTAAATACAGCATGATTATTCCTCTGGCCTGAAATTTTATATGTTTTACAGGTACTGTACAAATAAAGATTTTATAACAATTACATATACATGAACAACTGAAAAATAATAAAACGACTAATACAATATAAAATAATAAATATTTTGAATGATTTATGTGTAAGAAATAATAATTAAGAAACATAAGGGGAAACCATAAACAATAACATGAATAAAATTGACCACAAATAAATTAGACGGATCATTGTTTATGCTGGATGCAGCAAATTAAAACGGTGTATCCAAGCTTGTCGAGCAAAACCGACGATTTTACGACATTCGTTTACAGAGGGGGCACTTAGAAGGGAAATTAGAATATAATTTTTGTTTATTGTTTATCTCTAACTCCTTTACTAGTAGGTTACAGAGTGGGCAGTCCGTATATTCCCTATCAAGCCATGAGATGTAATTCAAACAAAGGAATTCACATCTGAGCTTGCACAACTAACTTTTTATTTTATTTTTTAATTTTTTTTATTATTTTAATGGAATTTACAACTGTATTACATAGAGAAAACAATAAGTAAATGAGAAATTTGTAACATGGCATGTACAACATGAAGAGAAACTACCCATTGGTAGAACTCAAATTAAAGTTCTATATTAGAAGATCCCGAGGCCATCTTCTTTTCAGACGCCTCGGAGGGTTATCAGGGATCGAGGAGGAAGCAAGGTTTGAAACGAGAGGATTCGTATGGTTCTGCAGTTTGTTATGAAAAAAAAGGTATCTGGATTGGGCCAGATCGGAAACAAATGGAACATTAAGGTCTTTATGGATGAGTTTATTTGTGACTAAGTAAGGAGCGTTGAGGATTTTACGAAGGATTTTGGATTGTAAGGATTGGATACGAGAGGAATTCGATGGTTTAGTGGAGCCCCAAAGCTCAATTCCGTAACGAGTCGTTTATAATTGATTGAAAGCTTAGATCGTTTGCCTAGTAAGTGCTGCAGTAGTCGAAAACGTCGGGAGGTTTCTAGTCGTTTCAGTCTGGTATGGGGGTTCCAAGTGAGTCGTTTGTCAAGGTAGAGTCCTAAGTAGCACAACTAACTTTTAAACCAAAAAGTATTACGTTTAATGACTTCAATTGCGATAACTCTGGAGAGACGACTTTACTGTAAAGTGAATACCTCGAGTGTATTTTGTGGCTGTTACTAAATAAATCATATTATTTAGTGCCGTTGGAGGCAACGAAAACAATTTCTTAATGAAAAATCTGAACCTTTTCCAATATGTCATATCCCTGAAAACCCCATACTTGAGCCGCACAGCATACTATGGAGCGCAATGACGCACCAAATATTTGTTTTTTGGCGGATAGTGGGATCAGATCTTAAGCAATTAAACTTGATCAATTACTATTAAGGCCCATTTTGGCGGCCGATATACGATCTTTCAAATGGTAAGTAAATGAAAGACTGGAGCTTAGCGTGACAACCAAATATTTATAAGTATTGACTACTTCTATTGGTAAAACCTTAAATCGCCATTTTTCTGCAACAACCAGTTTTCCACCTTTCCTAAAAACGATAATTTTTGATTAAAGATTTACTGTCATATTATGTAGCATTAAATTACATATTAAGAAACATTTTGTCCAAATAGTTCAGTATAAGAACTTTTTTAGGTAATTAATAGGCAAAATAACTATGGGTGAGAATCCATTAGGGGCCGTCTTTAAACTATGTACTTTTACATTTTCCCGCCTTATACCGGTCTTGTCATTGTTTTTTTATTATTGAATATTTATTTCAAGTGAATTAATGGATAGTGAATATATACATCACGGAAAACTATATGATACCTATCGAGCTGACTAGTTAATAGGAGAGACGTTGAGATGGCTGAGTAATTGAATCGGGTACCGTTGAAGTAAATTGCATTGAGGCAGGAGCTACCCTTGGAGTGGGGCCCCAGTTATTATATTAGAGGTGTCATTTGTACACAATTAACCCGATCCCTCGCTACTAATGAGACCCTTTGTTTGTTTATCTCTAACGTATAATTCTCCCTTCCGTCTAATTGGCCCCGTTAATTAGGGGAAAATTCGATACTTACCCTCTATTCCACTTGCGGAATTCAAAGGCATGAAAAAAAGATGCAAGAAAGGTGGAGCACAAAGCAAAATGATGAAATGGAATCGAAATGTTTGTATCATACTTTTTGCAGGGTTACTGAACCTTTGTGTATACCCTGTTCAAAACCACACAACATTCTGAATAATTAAAATAATACATAAGATCGTTTCCAATAAGACTAATATTTACTGCTAGCATGTTGTCCTCTCCCCAACATCCATTTAGCACCCTCAATATCTCGATCTACGAGAACAGACTAAAAACAATCTTTCATTCTACTTCCTGCTCTATCCATTGGAGTATTATCGTGTTTTAAGGCTAATCAAAGTTTCAGAAATTCTTACTGCTATATAATAAGGCTCAACCTTATACTATCAATATAAAATAACAAAAATAAACCTTGAATCGAATATTCACTCAAAACACCAACCTACGGCAAAGGCAGTCGAAAAATAAATCTATAATATCCCACCTCCTACCTAATCCTCGTTCTTCGTGACCCACATTTGCTCGTCGATTCAGAGCTTAAGATGTGGTTTTCATGCTTAGCACAACCTTTATAAACATCCATTCTGAGCCGAAACCTTTATAAGTGCTTATTCATCTATCCGAATCCTATTAGATTAATTATATTTATTTTCAGTGCACATGATATGTAAATTTGTATTTTTCGAATACTTCCGAAATTTTCCTTGAATCGTAAAGCAGAAATAATACTTTGACAAAGACATACCAAGATTTTCTGCTATTATTTTATTTTTGTTAAAATATTTATATGCGACTAATCCGTTTTAAGACGACAACAGAAGTGGCAAACTCTTGCAAAAAGTCGCAGGCTATGCTGGACCGAGAACTACTAACCAATTGCACTGATACAAGACAACAATTGAGGACCATCATTAGAATAACATTCATGTTAACAGAGTGCTAGTTCTTACTCCAGTAACTCGACTGGAAGAGAAGCATTGGGGTCTCCTGGAACCTAGCTTTTGTCTTCATACGTGGAAGATAAAGGCTTGCTTCGGAGTCAGTTGAGCAAATGTAAATTGTGTATATAGGTGCGATTGAATTTTGGGTGAATTTTATTTATTTTTTATTCATCTTTAATTTGCAAAGGTTATGTAATGGTTTTGTAATCATTATCTTTTTAAATATATCCTTTAATTGTGAATATATAGAGTTTTTACTTTTATCATTATGCTTTATTTATTACTACTTATATTATTTTATACGTTTGTATGGTCATTTTTACTTTATTTTTAATTTCTTCTTAATTACTTTACATTTTTTTCTTGTATGTATATATTGTATGAATGGATACCATTAGCCGTACTACTTATTCCATTTAGATGTGGCAGATGGTGTTATCTTTCAATAAATAAATTTTAACAATTTCTTACCTATTCCACAACTGCTTAGAATGCGTATTGGGGATTTCATTCCGCAAACTCCTCCAAATAACAATTCCACATCATAGGGGCTAAAAAAAAAAAATTGAAATGTTCGTTATATTATATATCGAAACATTCAACAACTTTGTTTTTTTTTCCCTTCTTCTCTTCCTCGTCTTTTAGGCCATACGGTTTTTTTTTTCTCGGTCCAGGAGTGAGTGGGGGAATTAATGTAAAAGTTAAAAGCTCCACTGTGCTGGGATTTAAACTCGTATACTCTTATCATAGCTGGCTCATGACGACGCATATTTAGCGTCAGACCACTCTGCTACCACGCCCGTTACAAATTTGAATTATAAGCCATTTATTATATATTTGAATTATTAAGAATTATATAAAATCTTGGCCGAAAGTAGGGTACTTCTCGAGTTGGAGAGTTTAATTTTGCATTCCCTTCTTTTTACTTTGTTTTACGAAACATTCTTTCGCTTTATATTCATAAGCAATAGGAATCTTCGAAGTTCTTTATATTTTGAAGTATTTTTTGACTAACTACTCATAATGTACTACGAGGGAAATTAGAGAAGTTCATTGTTTTTAAATATTGCGCAGAAAAAAAAACAACTAAAAATCACCGTGTCCAGAATCAAACCTTTGGAAAAAGTATTATGGAATGTTTTCACCATGAATTTTATCTAAAAAATAATGAAAAAAGATTTGCTTAAAAAAGATAAGGCTTTAAGGAAATCGTATAATATTCGTATTTGTCCATTCAATGAATTATTTATAAGATCATCATTAATATCAAGAATATTTGTTTTAAATTATATTATATTCGGTATAATTATTTATATCATAATTTAATTTAAATGCGGTTTTATTCATATTATAATTTATTTATGATATGGATATTAATTAATTATTATATGGTTATTAGTTATTTATTAAGTTATTTCTAATTAATTTATTTATAAAACTTATAATAATAATAGAAATTATTATTGAACTTTAGACGTGAGTAAAACTTGGTAGAAGATCCATAAACGGAAGACAGATTAAAGATATTATATAAAACATTTTTCCGAACCCAAATTCTCAAGCTACGAATACCGCATAGAATTATTTGAGGAAAAAACCTAATGCATCATTCATCTGTACGCGAATATATAATAAATCCAATTAATAAGTTTGGTACCAGAAATTCCTGCGCGTAAATTCTACCCACATATTTCCTCATCAGGCATTCCCTAACTCCGGCAGAATATTCCAAGTTAAGTCTAATTCTGTCAATTCATCCATCTTCACTCTGTTCCCTGGAGTTTCTCAAGGCAGTACTCATGGACCTATATTCTGGAAGATTTTAATTGCTTCATTATTCAAGAAGTATGTAATTATTTCCTGTTAAGATTTTTCTGGTCAATTTATAATCCGTATTTTGACGATTATTATTATTGTTATTGTCTTTAATACAGATTTATTATCGTCCAAAAAAATTAAATAACAACCTCCCTTCAAATTTCGAGATTATACGTTTCAAGATACCTGAAATAAAAAAAAAAACTTGATCCGTTAATTTTTAACCAGAATGTTGGTCAAAGTTTTCTGTATTTGCCAACAAATACATGATAGCGCTCAGAATTCACATTACCATCCTCATCATCGTTAAATAATGATGACCATCAGATTTTTCATACGTAAATAACTTGTTCACCTATGAAGATAAAAGGAAATTATTGGATTATCGAACAGTTTGGCCTGTATAACCTCGTTATTTTGACAATTTAAGGGTGTAGGTCACGCCAAACGGCGTGTTGTCAATAGTTTTAAAGGTCACCTTTTTTCTTGACTTTTTGCTTAAGTTATCTTACGATTCAAGTGGAAAGCAAATGGGTATTTACGAGTTTTTAGTTCCTAATTGAATAGACTAAGTTTCCCGTACTCCAGATTGAAAACGCCCCAATTCCGGGAGTTGTCGTAAATAAAATATTTGTAGGTTACGATGAGAAGAAGCTATTTACAAAGTTTCAGGTGGATGTTAATAAATCGATAAAAAGGAGTTTGTACCACGGACTATAAATATATTGTAGTGTATCGTATATAACATTATTCAAGTATATTTACAGAATAATCAGATAAAAAGCAAGTTTGATTTACTCAATTCTTATTGTGGTCTCCTTATATTGTTGCGTTTCTTACCCATATAAAAAAGTATAGACTTCACTTTGTTTATAATTTTTATAAATAAAATATTGAATTGTTTGGTTGTGTTCATGCATTGCATAACAAATGAAGGCTCGAATTTGCTTTAAATAATCTCTAAGATGTTTTGTTTAGGCACTCATTTAAATCTATATTCAACATAGTATATCAATTAGTAATGTAAGTTTGTAGACAATATCAAGAAAATTATTATAATTCAGAGACAACATCATATAATGTCAAATAAATTCCGTTCATCTTTCCAATTTGGTTCATTAATTTATTTTTATGAAGTGAAAACTTCGTTAGGCACGTTTTGCACTTTTTTGTGGAGGAAGAATTAGATTGATCCATCAGATTTTCGAAGTAATAACGCTCGGTTAAAGTCGGTTAGAGTTGACTAATTGAAATGTTTTAACTTATGGATTAAAATATTTCAGAAACTAAAAATAGGGCCTGCATATTGTTAGCGAGTAAATTGTTTACCATTTCATCCTCTCTATAATAGGATATAATTCAAAATTGTATCAAAACGCAACACCGTGTTAGGGAGGTAAAAACGAAAATATACTGTCTAAAACCAAATGATAATGATTTTAGTTGAAGATATGGATTAAAATATTTCAGATGCTAAATACCGGACTTGTATACTCAAAGTGAGGGAAATGTTCAGCATTTTATCTCCTCTTTAATGAGTATTTATTTAAAATACTAATTCCTTTAATAAAAATTCCTTCTTAATCCAACACCTTGGTAGAGAGTAGGAGAGAGAAAATCATTGTGTCCAAAACCAAATGATACGGGAATGCATTATTATTACAAAATTGAAATTTTATTTTTAAAAAATTATTATCAATATATAAAAAATAAGAAGAGAAATAATATAAATGTTGCTGCATACTGTAAGCAAGGGAAATATTCAGCATTTCGTCCTCTTTATTATAAGCTATTATTTATAATTTATATTTAATATTATTAATTTCGTCTTTTTGATGTTTTTATTTCTATCATGTAGTCTAAAGCACATACCTTAGTTGTTTTTTGTTTTTATTCAAAGTAGAAAATATGATATTTATCTGGTTTAAACCTTTCAGGGCGTGTAAACTTTATTTTATTATTCAGAACATGGAATGATATATAAGCAGTAACAAAGTGTTTGTGACTATATAAGGAACTAATATAGCGCCCTAGAATACTATTAGGATGCCTAGAGAAGCTAATAGAAGCGAATGCCGCTAGATCAGAGAGCTAGATTGGTTTTGGCTGAGGTTCCTATTACAAATATTTAGAGGCCCTGGGATCCTTTGATTCCCTCCTGGCTGTGTACACACCCCCCGTTTGTCTTGCTTCTCAGTTAGATACCTATTCCTTTCCTAATGCCAGCGATTCGGGATCCACATCAAAAAAAGTAAAAAAAAAAAATATATATATAGATAAAGCTGAAATCCAAGAAATCGTTGGCGAGTCCCTAAGAAGTCACATGTCCCATATTTTCGGCTTAATGATGGTTTCTATCTATCTGTACTTGTTCAGGATCAAAAGATTTTTTATCAACCGTCGCTGTAGCATCCGAGTTTGTTTGGTAATCGAGGTAGACCCTATAAGATAAGCACATATCATTTGTGTATACTCAATCAACACGATCTGCAGAGATAACTGTCAGATTTTTTTTTTAAAATCTTTTTATCGAGAAATAATACATTTTGCCACATTTAAGGGCACTAAGTACTAAAGCTGAGTGAAGCTCATTCATACTATATATACAATGCAATAAAAGAAATAAATAAAAATAAATAAATAAAAAAATAGATATCTATATAACAAAGGTAAAAACTATAAAACTAAAGAAATGTAACTTGAATTCAAATTATAAAAACAAAATAATAATAATAAAAAAATAAATAAATAAAAAAATACAGAAATTGGTAGCAAATTAAATAAGTCATAAGTAAAACAAATAGATATATAAAAAAGAAAAACATTCATACTTAATATAACTGTCAGATTAACAATAAAGAAGGCAATTTTATCAGCTTTCGTTATCAATATTTTTTTAAATAGTTATTCAATTTGTTGAAGATTGCTGGATGTTGAGGTAGTGCCTAAATTCTTATAATTCTCAGATAATTAGCTAAAGTTTAAGTGAGGAATATTTTTATCTTTAGTGGCCGCAGTAAGTTTAGGTAATGTTAATGGAGGCCGCATTATTTCTTTATATTTTACCGTTGCAATTTTATTTTTACTAAATACAAATACCCTCGTACATACATTCAACTTAATGATATTAATTTCCTAATTATCGGTACTGTAATATTTAAATATTAATTAATTCTATAGTTACTTATTTAGTTTTATTAATTCTATAGTTTCTTATTTTATTAATTAACTCTATAGTTACTTTAATAGTTAAATATTAATTATTTCTTGCACTACATCAATAAATATTGATCAAAACTGTTTGGAAGAGCAACAACGTCAGATTCCACATGCGGCCTCCGTGGCCACGGGTCCCCACCCATGTGCTAAACTAGATTAGAGTCCAGTTGTAGCACGTAAATATTTATTCAGTTAACTTCAGCCGTAGGTGAGTATTCTTTCTTCGGGCATACGCAGCCGGTTGTGTGTAATACGGGCCCAATCATTGTCCAAAAAAGAAGTACTTTTTTACTAAGTATCGGAAGCCAAGACTATGTGTGGTTTCTGGTGGTACAGAAATAAGTTTAAAACATGAGAAATTGCCATTCTTCATTCCTTTGATTTAAAAACAGTTTACAACAAAAACAATATATTTTTGGTTGATAAATATTCAGGACGCAGTGTTTTAAAAAAAAAAATTAATTTTTTATTTGTGCCAACGTTTCAACCCAAACATGTGAGTCATCTTCAGGGCTGAAAATTTCAAAATACAATCAGAGATATAATATTATACGACCGATAATGATAAATAATAAAAAATACTGATTTGATGGTACATAAATCTTAACTATTATTATTACAATACACAATATTAAGAACGAAATATGTAAAAAGTTATAAAACTAAAAATAATATATATATATATATATATAATCTATTTATAAAAATGTGTAATATTTTCTCTTACTAACCGCGGTTCCAGCACTGAATGCTTTCAAGTACTGACACATTCGGTAGGTCAGTGGAAATGTCGGGAGAGAATTTCACTGTAGTCTCTTTTCAGGTAGCAAAAGGTAGGTGAACATAGTCGGAAGGCGAAGAAGTTAACGTTTCTATTAGCAGAATATACATAATTTGCTGATTAAATACTTTGGATTATAAATCGAAAAGTATGCTTCCTGAATATTTATCAAACATAATATGTAGAACAGTCGACTAGCTTCATTCTATATATTTTATTAATAAATTAGCCGATTCTTCTCCATCCACAAATAAATGATAATGAACATTGTTTTTTTTTATAATCCTTTGAATGATCCTGAACTTATTTAATTAATCAGCTACATCAATTATTCTCCATGATAAATAGTTTTCAAAACCCAATCTAAAATAATCATAATCGCAGGAAAAAGTCGTTAACAAACTTCAATTTTTATAAAAATTAAATTATAGTCAGAATAGCTTATTATTTTATTTTACATTAAATTTGCCACTGCGTTGTAACGCATCTAGCAAATGTGTTGGCGTTTATTCCATCTTCTTGTATTCTTGATACTTGATTAAATTGTCAGCAGAAGATCTCTATGCCACTGCCTTTTTAGTAGTCGTTCACCAGGTAACATGGAGGAAGATAGTGATAGAACGAGTGGATTTGGATGATTGAGAGTAGAAGAATGAAATGTTGTGTACTTGTTGTGTTCGTTGGATTTTACTTTTGGTATGTTCACGTCTGTGTGTATGGTGTGATTTGAAATCCACCAAGGAGCATTAATATATGACAAATATATAACTGAATAGTATATGACAAATTAGTCATATGGTTTTAATTGTGTTAGGGTTATTAAAAAAAATGTTAATACAATTATTGGATATATTGTGGATTGAGGTATATGCGGGAAAATAAGAATTTCCCACTGACGACAAAGGTATAGACGACCTCCATAAGAATGCCTCAATCGTCCAGTAAATCGCCCTGAGCACTCGATATCAGAGTACTGTCTGGATATGAAAATAGGCGGACAACGAGGGGTCCAATACTTTATTGGTTGATTCTGCGGTTTTCTAAGGAAAGGGGGGAGGGTCTTTTTAAATTGCCCCTGGAATCGGAATAATTCCCCGCTCCCTACCGATTCCCCTCCATTTTCCCCCTTTTCCCCATCTGATTGTCGATACTGGACTCTGAAAGAAGACGATCCATTATTTTAATTATATCCTCTCGGCCTTTCAGGAAATGATGTATTTTAAAAAACTTACTTCGGAAACATAATGACGTCACTTAAGAATTTTCAAGATCTTTTGTCTGAGTTAAGAGCTTTTAACGCCCTATTATTTTTACTCCGCGGAGTGTTATTTTTTTTTTAAGAATAGAATTAATTATAGAGTTTTAACGAAATTTGCTTTTTATATATTTTCAATTGATGCATTTGTTAATATTATTTTTAATGTAAATTATCAGAATATTAAAAAAGAAAACCATATGTATATTCGGTTATAATCTTAAATTTTTTATTTCCTGATAGCTGGTAAGTGAAAACCGGACCAAATTTTTTCTACTCTTTTGAGAACATTAACGAATTCCTTATAAAAGATTCTTTAAGTAGAAGTTTAAAGTTTTAGTAGAAATTTTTTTTTTTTTCATTTTCATTAAAACTTTTATGTCACCAAGATCTGATGATTTAAACAGTAGGTTTATATGCTCCCTGTCATACTTTTCAATTTTACTTATCATTAATCTAGTGCTTATATGGTTTAAAATATTGTCATTAAGGCAAATGTGGTGTTAATATTTTAATATTTCTTAGTGTTTGTAATAGAAATCATAGCCATGTCCGCTTTTAAGGTGTTATTTTACTGTTCTTTACTTCAAGAATATTTTCTTTTATTTATTATCTACACTTTTTTGATCATTATTCAGCTAGCATTTTATTTATTCAAATATTCTGTAAATATATTGTGAATGAAATCGTTTTTCACTATAATGATTTTCCTTATTGTTAAAGAATGTTGTAGTACTCAATGGAATAGTTAAAAAAAATAGAGCAGTTAAAACATTTAAAATTTACTATTGTAAGTAGATCAGGACTATAAAAACACTTATTGGTTTCAAACTTATTCCGTAAATCATCGGCAGAGAACTTTTTTATCATCAGAGGTAAGACAGTGATAATGCAGGTTGCAATTTTTTTTTTACGATTAGCTGTTGCTATTTTTAACTATAGGCAAACACTCACATCCATATTTGTATGTGTCCTCTAAACGTTCTAATTTTTTTTTTTCGTTGGTCCATATTTATTTATGTAAGTGACCTATGCTAAACACTTAAACGATCACCAAATATTCTTCCTTTAAGTTATAATGCTTATACAGCGACTAAATGAAAGTACGTATTAAGAAAAAATATAAAAACTTTATCTGTAATTTATCTTTTCTTTAGGGACCTTTTGAACATGTCTGTTCTTTTTTTCTATCTATCCTGGTATTTTTTTCAGAATAATAAGAAAGAAACAATAGCTCTTCCGAAAATTAAATTCTGGATCCAAAAGAAGATACCCTAGTGTGTGTGTAATTTAACAATACTACACGCCCTTATCAAATACATAGCTCATGAGTCATGCAGATCCTCTACAGACCTAGAGGATATTTGATTAAACGTCTCATGCAGTTTTTAAAAACGATTAACATCTGTAACACAATATAGAGAACCAGTGAATTATACAACAGTGTAAAGCAGCCTAAAGGTCGATACACTTATATAAATAAATCCTGGATCCGATTATGAGCATCGTGTTTTTGTTTATATATTCATTTTCTGCCATGCCTGGCAATTCTAGGGTTTATTCGCCTGTAAATGTAAACGTTGCTACCGTATTAAACTTGCGCTTGTTTGCTCTGCTATCAGAATCCCGCAGTAAGGGCAAACTCGCGACATCTATTTAAATCTGTCTAAATCGTTTTTTTTTAGTACTCCAAAAACTAGATAAACTGTTTTATTGATACCTTTTTTTTTTGGTGGAGTTTTCAAGAATATTTATAGTTGGCACAATATGTAATATTTCACTGTTTTTATTGAATAGTTCAAATTAAAAACAAAAAAAAAAAAAAATGATTTAGCCAATGTCACGTGTTTCCCTTTCACGTATAAGAAATGCATACTCGAGTCGCTATGTGGTAAACAAGCATAACACTGTAAACCGAGAACCCGGAGCGTGGAAATATGCTCGCACCTCGGACCTATGAAAGAGGAAGAGGCACATTGGCGCTTTGGAACGCGGCTCCTGGAGCTTTGGAATGCTGACCGGGACATCCTCGCCTCTTCTACGGACAGCCCAGCTGATGAAATTTTAATTTGTCCCTCAAAGAGGACCTCCGGCCTTTCCAGAATTCCACAACGTATTAGTTAGCCCCCAACAACCCCATGGTTTCTCCTTTTTTATCTGCGTTCTCCCCTTGGATCCCTTTTATTTTCCGAACATATAAAAGATTCCTGTGAGGATAATACTTCTGTATTATCGCGTTTGTACTGAAGGCTGTCGAATTTTTATTTCGTTACAGCATTAAATTGAAAAAAAAAAAAAATTATCGGAACTCATTGATTTTTGATATTCTGAAACTTGAGTAACGAATAGTGAGCAGGCGATTGAACTTGTACAAACATTATCATTACTGAACCATATTATTTATTGTTACAATGTTGTTGAGACCCTGGGACATACCCAGCCTCTATAAAGTGGGTACCCTTGATTAAAATAATTAATTAAGGGGAAAAACCTGGCGGTTGAGCTTGATCTCGGTCAAATCACTTCCTTGTAAAACCGTTACGAAAAAACAGTGTTTTCCCTAAAATAGTACTGAACCCAAGACTCTTCATGGGTTGTAGTGGTACAGGTTAAAAAGTTCTTGAAAATTAATCTATTGTATGTATCGCCGATTCGTGTTGGAGTTACGTTGTTTAAATATATTAATATCTGGGACTGATATTTGCTTCTTTATCACAGGACGACTTGCAGATCACAGTTACCTCCACAAAAAGCGAACCATCAATAATAGTTTGAGATACTTTATCTAAGTAAAATACGAGACTTATATTTATCCTTCCGCTGAAGCAATTTGCACAAATTAGAAGATATTATTCTCCTCTTTTCTTACTAAGACCTTTACCAATTTAAACTACCTCTAATGGGTCTTGTATAGCTAAACAAAACATCTGATGTCTCCGTAGCAATGTTATCCCTTAAATAACAAACTAACCTTCGGTGACGTCCAGTTTTTGGTCAAACATTATATATTAAGTATTACATGATGAGGAGTTGGTCGGGGAGGGGGGAGGGTGCGGTCAAATAAATACTAAATTTTTAAAAAAGTATTTTAATCGTCTCGCCGACGTTCCTCCCACTTTGTAGGTCTTCATCGGGGCTAAAAAAGATAAAAAATATAAAAGATGCATGGTGAAAATAAAATAAATGAACTATAAGTAGATATTAAATAAGAAACAATTGTCTGATAAAGAAACAATAAGATGGCATCACAGATATAGTGGGTGACAGTTTGGTTAACAAATCAAGTATCATATATATATATATATATATATATATATATATATATATATATATATATATATATATATATATATATATATATATATATATGACATACAAATAAAAATAGAAAATAAGTGTGAATAAAAATAGAAAACAAAGGTGAATATAGCGTAGTCAAAGAAAACAGATTGTGATAAAAGATCAGAAATGAGTGGATAATAAACCGGTAAAAGTTACATTTGATAACTGTAAGTTAACAGATAAAATGAGAGTAGAAAAATTAATAAGTAATGATCTAGTAAAGGTAAAATAAGAATAAAATAACATAATAATAAGATATCAGTGGATAACAAGCTAGTGGAGGTTACACTTGGTAAATGTAGGTAAACAGATAACGAGAATAAAGGTTAACAAATAAAGAAATTAAAAATTAATAAGATAACATGAGTTGTATTATCATAGGATAAATTTATTAAATATATAACTCTATAAGAAAAAAAAAAGAAGTATTTATTTGACATAACAGCAACAGAAATATCATTCGATACTTGAATAATTCCACTTATGTTTTCGGAGAGATGTGTTTTTTTTTCGCTACAGATCGATAAATTTATTATCTAATATGTTATCACAAAGTGTAAACTGGAATAAAATTATCCATTTCGAAAATTTGTTACGGGTGTAATAACTTGCTTATTTTTTGTAAATCCTAAAAAAAAAAATTCATTTCATTCAAACATATATAATATAAAAAACAGTAGCTGCCATAGTTATTACATTAATTTTGTATATGTATGATTGAGTATGACTAACATTAATATGACTGAGTATGACTGAGTTTTTATGTTTTTGATTTTCTTATCTTTAGGTTATTTTATTTTTTATTGTATATAGTTATTGATTATTATTTAACTTTTGTTAATTTTATGTTTTCTGTATATATGGTGTGTTTATATATCACTATAATTATTGTCCACGTGACAGATTATTATATTTCTAAATAAAAAAAAATTATACATCAATTTTGTAAATCTCGTTTCATTTTTTTTTTTTTTTTTTTTTTTTATATATCATGGTTCTCTTGTGAGTGAGGAGCCGCGCTGTGTTTGAAATATAACAAGAAATCTAAGCCGCATTGTTATATGACACCACGTCACGTTCTGACAAAAAAATAAACATATACAATACGACCCGGGTAACGAAAAATATCAGTGTTGACAGGCAATCTGTAAAGTTCATAGGCGAGGCAGTGGTCACGAGAGGGATAAAAAAGTAAAAGGAACGAAGCTAACTGAAGTGGATGTTATTAGATTCAGGCCTCCGCTCATCCTAGGCGTGTGAAAAATGGTTCTACTCTTAGAAGCCATTGTGCATCGTGATTTCAAGACCTGTCGACAGATTCACGGTCCAATTCTCCACTAACTCTAGCCTAGGTGTCTTTCTCTAACCGAATCTCAAATACTAAATCTAAGGTATTATACCAAGAAAACCTCTGAGGAAGATGTATGTGCTATGGTGTATCCATACATGAATTATTATTTGATTTATAATTTCCCTCCAATAAAAACATTCATTTATTTTTATTTCCCATTAGATAAGCATAGAAATATTTCAATTATTTTTAATTTTTTACCAAATATTCAAAATAGATATTTATAAAGAACCCTGCAGGATTATTTTGTTAAGTTAGAATCATAATCGGTTTATAAAACTCTTTCTATTGTATATATAAAATTCTGAATTTTTAGTAAAAAATTGAAATGTTTGTTAATATTTAATTGATGAATAAATTAACGAATTATTAATTCATTGTATAATAATAACATTAAGTACATTTAATATTAATTAATTCTTATTTATTTTATCCTTTATTGATATTTTATCAGAAATGATACTTAATTTATTTATCGGACATCTTTTTTTAAATATATTCAATTTCTTATTTCTAACTTTTCTTCTTTTGGTAGATATTTATTTGAATTTCGTAAAAAAAAAAAACTGCATCGGCCGGGAATCGAACCCGGGCCGCCCGCGTGGCAGGCGAGCATTCTACCACTGAACCACCGATGCTTGCTTGATGTTGAAGAAATATTTATAATAACTTTCGAATAAAACTGTTTTTAATGTTATTAATAAAACTGTAATTATTTTATTTTATAAAGTAATAATGTTGCATGCATAAGCTTTTGTTTAATTGTAGAATTTCATTTTTAGTATATATATATTTATTTTTATAATAAGTTATTATTGTTAATTGTAATTGCAATGTTATTACTAATAATATTGATTGATTTTATGGTAATTATTTACGAACGGTCCTCCTATCGCCATCTTGGCTGAAGTGATGTTATGTCCCGTGTTCTGATAACGGTTACCAAATCTAGCACCAGAAAGCGCCACTATTGCGGAGGGGTTGTCTTGTCCCCTCCACCTTACCTCTGTTTTCAGTAAATATAGAAATTAGATCGTTTAGGTTATATATTACCCGCCTTTTTTTAAATTAACCATTCCTTACCCACCATTAAATAAGCATCGATTGAACACCCATTTCCATCTTATCCACATAATATTTTTATGCTTATACTTTTTATATATCCACATAATATATTTATGCTTATACTTTTTAGATACATTCTGTCACATTTTCAGTCTAATGTGCAGCATACTGTCTTAAACAATTTGTTAAACATTAAACAACTTCATTAACTTAAATTTTTAAATATTTGATGGTTGATCATTGTATATTTTAGATATTTAGATTGTATATATTCAATTTTTAAATACTTTATGCTTGACCATGCTATATTTTAGATTGTATGTACTAAAAAATTTACAATTTTCTATAAGTGTTTTAATGCTGGATAAGGGTTATGTTTTTCATTTATATGTTACTTAAATCTTCTAGCAATAAAACACATTTTCAGTCTACTGAGGTACATACTGGCATTACCAGATTCTAAGGGAAATGTTTCAGGATCATGTAGGAGAGCTCTAGCGATTCATTTAATTTAAAATAATCAAAGAAGAAAACACTACTGACATTCCTTTAAATCTGAACTTGTCAGCAACATAACGAGTTCTTAGCGATTGGTCCCTTGTATATTCCCCCTGGAACCGTACATTTTCTACATAATTAACTATGCCAATCATCATATCTGTATGATAGACAAGTATCTTAGCAACCTGTATATATATATAAAACGCAATGCTCCAAGAGGTATTTAGTTAAGCAGTAATCTTTTTCAAACATTAGCTAAATTATGTCAACTTGAGCCTGTAACATTTATAAGAGGTGCTTTTGAATATATTTTTACCTATGCATCTCAATTATTCACATTTGGTTATTATAATTTCTAAATTGTCTTAATCTCCAATCCAATTTAAATTATCTGACCAGTTATCCCTAGCCATTTCCATTGCTGTCTACTTACATTATTTGTATCTACTTTTAGATAGATATATAGAAAAAAAAACTTTATTCTGGGACTAAGTCCCTTCAGAATAACAATAATGTACAAAATAATAGGATATTACTGGTCTAAACGTTTGAAACAATAAATAAAATAAAATAAAAAGTAAAGAAAACCTTAGGTGCGCAAGCTATATACAATACAGATAAAACTATGTACAGAGCATTTAAAATTATAAACAAAACAATTAAAACTATGAACATTTCACTTGAACTATAAACAAAACTATAAAGTTAGAATGTGTTCATTTCATAAAAAAATAAAATTTTACTTGAATATACATACAAAAATAAACAGTTAATTATAATTGAATAAATAAAAGAAATGTATGTATTGAAATTCCTATGTCGATAGTATGAAATGCATGAACTATCTGTTATCAAGTATTATGATTATATGATTGCTACACAATACATATATAGTATTAATAGTTAGCTGGTATCTGACTGTTTTTGGAACAGGAATTGGAATATGAGGTTTTTGAATGTGTATAGGGGAGGGGCATGTTGAATTTTGATCAGGAGGGAATTCCAAAAGTTGACAGAGCGGGCTATAAAGGAATTTTGGAATGAGGCAGATCTATGAGAAGGGATGTATAGGTCAGAGGGTAGAGATCTTGTGAGGGAATAGATTGAGGACTTAAATTGGAGAAGGTTGTAGGCGTAAGAAGGACCGGTAATGATTTCATAAAGAAAAGTGCCTAGGAGGAAATATTGTCTTCTTAAGGAGGGGAAGAGCCAACCTAACTCAGTGTAGTGCATAACTTATTTATAAAGTGCATTTCAATTTTTTCTTCCAAAGGAAGTGTCTTGTGTGTTAATTAGATACTTTTAATTGAATATTTTATTCACGAATAACTGTCCGTATAAAATAAATATATTTGTTTGCACAAAAGAATAAGATATTCTAGGTTACTTTTCCTTGGTCAATTTGATCATTACTGGTGGTAATTTATCCTTATTTGGACAATAAGTCATTCTCGATAGTTAAATTATTTACAGTCTTGAAATACATATAGGGAAACCTTAGGAAGAAATTAATAAACTCATTAAACAATGTCTGGAAAGTTTGAGGCTGGAAGCCAAAACATGAGATGAAGTAAAACCTAAATCTTTCATAGGTCTATACTTCATTTATATAACTAAGGGACATTTTACATTTTATGAAGAAGGTAATGAGTTACGTCTGGCGGAATACACATGATGAAGATAACTTACACTTTCTTGCCTAATAAATCATTCTGACAGGATTCAGAAAAATTAATGAGACAATATAAAAGTAGATATAGATAATGTAAGTAGACAGCAATGGAAATGGCTAGGGATAACTGGTCATCTGGTATTGCCAGTATGTACCTGAGTAGACTGAAAATGTGTTTTATTGCTAGAAGATTTAAGTAACATATAATTGATAAGTATAACCCTTATCCAGCATCAAAACCCTTATAGAAAATTGTTTAATTCTTCCTGAATTGTATTAATATTGGACATACTTAGACAATGTAGAATTAGAGATAAAGTGTCACAATTAAAACAAAACTTAAGTTAATAAACTTCTTTCATTTATGATAAGGAAAGCGAAAAGCATTAATAATGCTGAATCTCGAAGCTAAAAAAACAAAAACGGGCAATATATAAACACTACAATTATAAATAATATTAGTAATATATAATGGTAAAAAAAATTGATGTAGGTAATATGTGTAAATAATAACATCTGAAATATAAAGTTTGGTTAATCGATATATTGAAGATACAAAAAAATCGACAAGTTAAAAAAAATGGTGGGCACTATATATTGTAAAGGTTACAATTGGTAAATATTTGTAATGAACGTAAGGTGGAGGGGACAAGACAACCCCTCCGCAATAGTGGCGCTTTCTGGTGCTAGATTTGGTAAACGTTATCAGAACACGGGACATAACATCACTTCAGCCAAGATGGCGAGTGGAGGACCGTTCGTAAATAATTACCGATTTTATAATTTAATTTGTTAATTACCTTTTCAATCTATATTTTAATTTCATTGAAATGTATACTTTTTTATTTTATTGTTATATTTCAGTTTATTATTTTTATTGAGACCAAAGTTTTTAAAATCAAATAATAATTTTAATCGTGAAGTTGTTTTACGCTCTCAGGAATCCTCGGTAAATTATTTTCCCCGGCATTTTAAAAGTGATATCAGAAAGTATGACCTAAAACAGAATTTTCATGCAAAAATCAAAAAGATAATTTTTGAAGAAGCATATGAGAGAAATATCAGAAATTATAACGAGGACTTATAGTACACCGATCTACCTTGAATAATATTTACAACAAATCAGTGATAAGCTTAAATTGATAACTAATTATCGAAATTCTTATTTTCTATATGTTCTTATTTCCTAAAATTAGAATTTTCAAAAATTATTGAAAGATATTCAATTTTATACCAAGTTCTTTGATGTTTGGTTGACAAAAATGAAAATAACGGTGGTGGTAACATGAAATTTTTCAAAATATATGGTGGGAAACCTGCTAGCAGCATTCAGTACTGCTGTAAATTGTATAGATATACAAAACCCTTTATACTTGGTGAATTGCAATTATAAGAGACAGAAATTAGTATTTTCCGAGGGGGGGGGTGTAAGTTTTAATTTTTTTTGCGCCCTCCATTCTCCAATAAAATAGTTTAATACAGTCAATAATAAAATTAAGATCAACATTTAAAAAGCAGAAAAATATATTATTTGCTTACCGATAAATTTAATTAAAAATTAGTACCATCTTTGAAATCTGCTTTCTTGGTTGTGTTAGGGGCCTAGAATGCAAATCTTACTCCTTGTTCCGATTCTGCGTTATATTTTAATATTATTCGATAGACATTATTGAGGTTTTTTGTGGTGAAGCTGGAGGAATCACCGTGTTCTTGACCGAAAAGCCTCTCACTTCGTAATTCCTGACCGGAGAAGGATGTGGATGAACCTAAAGTCATACACGGTAAAGGTTCTTTACCTGATCTTCATTAGTTATGAAATTAGTGTGTCGAAAGCAGTTAATTAAAACTTTGCATGAGGAGGGAGGAGATTGAATTAACTCAAACTTTGGCTATGTTTAAAGATTTTCTGAACTAGCTTTGAACTTTTCGAAGGTCGCTGTTACTTTTTTTCCCTGAATATTTTCCGATATTAGCTTCTGCTTCTTCTCAGAGGCTGGCATATAATTTTAATTTTACTGGATACAAGTTTTGTAAGTTATAATAATAATATTCTGCATAAAATATAATTTCATCACATGTATGCAGGTGGTTTTGTTTCTTACTTTAAGCATGATACATCAGTGGAACATATCTTTATATCACTGCTGTTACTGCAAAAGATCGTATATGATAATTTGCCATGTCTATTCTATTTGTTCTAAAGTTGATATTTTGTGACTACAAAGTGCATACTTGCAACTGCAGTTGTAATCTGCTGCCATGTAAAAAACCAGAGGGATATAAAACATAAAATTATATTAATAAACAATAAAGGAGTTCTGGCAATGGCCAGCAGACATGCGTGTATGTGGCTAACGCACTCTTGCTCAATCTCCACTGGGTTTAGCCCTAGTGACGCGGTTGAGAGAAGAGTGGAGTCATACTTTTTCCTCCACAGTTGGAGGGACAAGTCTGGTTTGGAGCTCTCTCGCCAAATTGTAAATATTTTATATAAGTGTGTATGTGTTCTTTTTATTTATTTATTTTTAGGTTATTTTATTCTTATTTATTGTATATATATTATTTTTCATTATAATTTATTTTATTTATTGTACATAGAGTGTGAATGTGATCTGTGAACTCTATTATAAATGTCCTAGAGACAGATTGTAATATTTTTCAATAAATAAGTTTAAAAAAAAAGAAAGAAATAATCAGTTTTTAAATACGAATTTTTGCACTTACAGTAGCGATATATTATATCTCAATGGTTTTTGTTTTGTCGCTATGCCATATCTTCGTCAGTTCTTCATCAAATCTAATGATTGACCCCACGTTTTGAAGATCTTCTTCTCCTTCATGTGGAAAAATAGTCACATCCCTCCGAAATATCAGAAAAAAAAAATGTATGAAGGAAAAGAAAATTTATAAATCAAAAAGAACTAAAGTAAAGTAAAGATTACTAAATTGCCTTTAAAACAAAAAAAAAATAATCATCGAAGTTGGACCATTATTAGCTGAAATGCACAGGTTATTGCAATTTGTAACATTTTGATTTCAAACACGAATGATTTTTAAAAATAATTTTCTTTTTCTTGGTCTAGCACAATAACCGAAAAAATTGGAAATGATTCCTTCACCTTATGATACGTTGAATTATTTAAATTCCTTATTATATTGCCAGGATAGCCCATTGGTAGGGTACTGATCTTCCAATGCTCATGATACCAGGTTCTAATCCCGGCTCATTTCAGAAAAAATTAGTTATTCTGTTTCATTGGCCGTGGGTGATCCTGGGGTCAGGAGACTCTCCTGGGGCACACTCAGCCTCTATAAAGTGGCACATTTAATACAATAATTAATAATTAATTAAGGGAAAAACCTGGCGGTTAAGCATTATCTTAGTCAAATCACCTCCTTGCACAACCATTGATAAAGGAACATTGCTTTCCCTAAGTAGTCCCAAGACTCTCCATGGGTTAAAGTGGTACAGGTTCCTTTTTTTTTTTCATTATTATATTGTCAATTATTCACTGATCACTGTTCTTTACGAATTATTAGCACGGGCAAAGTGAATATTATATTTTTGTTATCGATGACTCAAGTTGCTACAATTTTTAATATGAGTATTTAGGACCTTACAACAGATAAAGCATGGAGTATTCCTATTTTGATCCTAAGCTGTCGCAGTTTTGAAAGGTGACGTCCACTTTTATATCCATTTGTGCCAGATGTCACCGCCGTAATGCGCCAGCTGCGGTGTGGAATGTTTCTTTTTTAATATTTTTTCCCTCCAAAAGGTCTCTGATTACATTAAAATTTTTGTGATGTTACAAATACATTTATATATTCTCAACTAAACGTTCAACTGTTAAATACATGAATGAATCTCGGTAAGATGAATGTGATATGATAACGGTGGTAGAAATAAGCGTGAAAAACACATTAAAAGAAAAGTATAAAATCATATTTATAAGATTTTAAATTGAGTTGCTCTCAAAAACTAACATTTTTGAGTTGCTCCAATCGTTCTTCCTCAAAATAAAACGAGTGGATACTTTACGCTTGATAAAAATATTGATCGTACATTTTATACCGTAATTGGAATTGAGAAAAAGAAATAGATGCATTTATTAGAAGAAATGCATTTATTTGACGAAATATTAATTTAAACTTCTCTTCGATTTTATTTAGTATCATGTGAATCTCATTCCCGTCAACTAATTACATTTGTTTTACAAAAATATGTTTAATATAATTTAATGCTTTAGATCCAGATATTTCTTGGATAAGGCAGTTTCAAAAAATTAACTTAAAACATAATTAGGAAACAGGTGACATGGGAATGACTATATTATAAGGAAATAATCGAAGCTGATACATCCAAACATAGCCTTAGATTACTTGTAATCTGCCTACAAGTAATCTAAAATATTTTGCTTGTTAATGCATTAATAATTAAAAATTATATGTTCTATTTTCCTAAAAATTATTAAATTCGATCAACCAGGCCATATATTAAACAAATATATTAATAATAATGAAAACATTATAAATTAAGAATAGTTGTTTTTTAAATTAGATCTATTGACGGAAGGATGACATGGGGCCCACGTGTTAAAATGAAACGGAAAACCCTCAATACGTAACTTAAATATCTTTACTTACATCTTCCTACATCTTCAAAACTGAGACAAAAACTAAAAACATACCTATCATACATCCTCCTCGAATATATATGGCATAGCTAAAAGCATACAAAAACTTTCCAGTCAAAAATATTACGAATCATATCTAAAGCACCTTATTACTTGACTAACAAAACCTTACATTCTAATTTCCACTTCACAAAAGTTGACCAACGCATAAGCTCATTTCACAAACGATTCCATATAAACTTATACGGACATACTAAAATACTAAAAAGAGACATGGCGACAGGTGACATACCCATCTGTACGAGGGGGAGACTAAAAAGGCGATGGATGAGAGACCTCCTTCCTTAATAAACAAACCATGGAGTAATTGAATCAAGCGAGGAAAGAGCTTTAGCTGTGTGCTATCCTTTCTCATGCCTAATATGTCGGTTTTATTATTTTCTATGACAACATCTGTTGATTGTCAACAGTATATTATTTTCCATTAAATTTGCCACTGTGTTGTAACGCATCAAGCAAATGTGTTGGCGTTAATTTTATCTTCTTGTATTCTTCATACTTGCTTAACTTGTCTGCAGAAGATCTCTAGGCGACTGAATGTGATAGGCCTTCTTAGTCGTCGTTGAGGCTCACCAGCTAACAGGGAGGAAGATAGAGATAGAACGAGTGGATTTGGATGATTGAGAGTAGAAGAATAAACTGCTGTGTATGCAGGATTTCACCTTTGGTTTATTCATGTCTTTGTGTATGTTCTGATTTGAAATAAACCAAGGAGCATTGACGATTTTACGAAGTATTTTGGATTGTGTGGTTTGAATTTTGTTTACGTGTGTTTGTTTTGCGGAGCCCCAAAGTTCTGCTCCGTATGTCCAAATAGGTCTTAGTATAGTGGTGTAGATTAGTCGCTTGTTTAGTAAGTTGAGTGAAGATCTGTAGTCCAAAAGCTGTGACAGTAGTTTGTATCGTCTGGTCAGTTCTAGTTTTTTTAATTTAGTGTGAATATTCCAGGTGAGTTTTTTGTCCAAGTATAGTCCGAGATACCGTACATGAGTTTTTGAGAGAACTTGCTTATCGTCTATTGTCACAGCAGGACACGAGATCTTCCTCAGCTGGAAGGTAACATGAGTTGACTTGCTGGCATTGATTTTAATCCTCCATTTGTGAATATTATATAAATAATTTGTAATGTTATCAGGAGTACCCACAAGTGGGTTGCATGGAGAAATTATATGAAAAGTTTTATGGAGGAGCACAATTTAACGGATTTTGAAGCGCTTTAAATCCAGCTGAGCTGGGTTATTAATTTTGGAACGAACTTTGTGGGGTTTTGATCTGGTTGGATTTTCAAATTTGGAGACAAAGCAAAAATATGTAATTTATCAACATTTTTTTTTTATTCTGCTTTCGCTTGTACTGTTCTTAGAAAATGAAGAACAACAAAAGTTCTTAGAAGATGGAATGCACCCACTGTAAAGTACTTTGGCGGTGATTATTATGAAGAATATTATTCTTATTAACAAGTAGCAGACTATTCTATTTGGAGAAAGGTCCCCGCTGACGTGAAGTGTACCATCCAGTTCCTAAGTAAATAAGCGGATGTCAATCATAATTTCGCAACTCATTTTTCCAATGAAGCCATCAAATGTAGACATCTTCCAAGCGGGTAAAAAAAATTCTTGAACCCTTATAATATCAATGATTTAGCACCCCGAGGGCTGGATGTCTTCGGTGGCTGCAGGGAGAAGACAGGTAGGAGTGAGAAAATTAGTGAGGATGACAGGTAACTATAGATAGCAGGTAACAACGAACAGGTAAACAGTAGCCCGGGGAGGGTGTCCGCCCGGACTAAGGAGGGTTGACAGGAGTCCTGTTGTGTTTATCTTCTACATCATCAACATCATCATCTAGACCATCTCTTGGTGGGAGGTTCTTTTGTTACAAACCTAGCGGTGCTGACTGTTGCCCAACTCTCACTATTCGTAACTAAATTAAAATAATATTTTGTCTAACACATCCAATTAAGAACGTCTCTCATACTCCGGAACGTAACATGAGAAATTCTCATAATGTATCATTGGGAATTGAAATAACCTATTGCATTTAAATACTTCAACATACCAAAATATATTTATTGGAAGTGAAGCGACAATGATATTTTGGGGTGAATACGGGAAAACTATTTGGGTTTCTTTTATTTTTGGGCCCAAAACTATACAGGACATCTTGAATATAAATATGAAACAAATCCAATAGCAACAGCATAAGTGAAATTATAATAAATAATTAATATCCCTAAATCATAGCCAAATCATATCATTATGTAAAAAGATGACACATTTTATGTTAGCAAGCACTACCTGCAAAAACTGATTAATACTCAGCTTTTTCCAAAAGAGGATTTATGGTAATAAAAACATATTTAAGAAAAAAAGATAAAAACAGTTTAATACTCAATAAATAACAAAGGTGTATTAGACAGGATTTAAAGCTAAAGCTAAAAATATTGACTACTTACTTTTAGCGCTAATACCTATTATCCATGGGTGTGGCAGAATGTTTCATGATTCAATAAATAATATAAAATAATATATAACAATTTTCCGGAATAAAAAGTGAAGTTCTCGATCAAGCAATCAACAGAAGAAGAAGTACTGATAATAATTTTTAAATTAAAAATTAATAGATAATAAGATAATTGATAAAGTAGGCAATTAATTTAGTAATATGTAAAGGCTGTACAAGTGATTATGCAGTAAATCTTAATAATAAAAGATAAACATTTCTTTGATCCTCTGTCCAATAATTTTCTTTATTATTATGTAATTTTAATTTACGTGCACGTTTAGGTCTTCAACCATCCTCAGTATATCTGAAAAATCTTTTACATATATTTTGCTTAACATATAATTTTTTTAAATAAATCACCAATAAATATTATCTGCTTATTAATTATCACATTTTTTTTATTTTTGAAAAATAATTTACATTTCTGCTTATTGAGAAGGTGAAATGGACGAAAATAAATTTAAATTGTTTTATATAAAAAAAAAAAAAAAAAAAAATGTGAAAATTAAAAAGCAGGTAATTGTTATTGATGATATTTTTAAATGTTAATAAAGATTTATTGTAAAATTTTATCTGTTTAGCAGAATAAATTTAAACTTTTTTCTGATATGCTGAGGCCGACCGAAGGTCAAAACGTTCACGGTAATTAAAATTACATAATAATAACGAAAATCGTGTAACAGAGGATCGAAAGAACATTTTATCTATTATCATAATTTACTGATGTATCATCCAATATATAAAAAAAATAGTAATAACAATAAATATGAATAAGGAAGCAGTTAAAGCAGAAAAATGTATATATATTTCTTTACTCTCAATCTATGTCTTCATATTTAGAGTATAGTCGTTTTTTTATTTGTTTATTTAATATAAATATAATAACCTGTAACGTTTACAATAATTATAGTGATATATGAACACATCCACACCATATATACAGAAAATATAAAATTAACAAAATTAAAATAATAATCAAAAACTATGTACAATAAAAATAAAATAAATTAGAGATAAGTAAATTGAAAACATGAAAACACAGTCATACATATATACATTTCCATTTTTAAAATACCATTATGAATCTACATTTAAACATTTCAAGGAACAGGTGTAAATCGTTTTTTTACTTCAACTAATTTTTTTTGTTAGTATCGCAATGGTTCGCCTATAAAATTTATTCAACGTTACTGTCTAATATCATTTAGTTATTTTTATTTTATTATATTTAGCAGCTATATTGCAGTGTTGTAACCCTGATGATCATCTGCTTTCGTTAATAAACCTCCAGAACTATGTATATACTTGTCTTATTATTTATGCTTTAGTTACTCTTTATTGTTATAGGTCTATTGGCCAGATTTAATGATTATTTGTATGAACAATATTGTTTTTCTTAAGAATAAAGATAATTTTTCTATTTCCATTTCTATATAGCTCTAGCAAAAATAGAGCAATACATATATAATAATAAAATATTTGTTTTTGTAGTTAATTTGTTTTGTAGATGGTAAATCGCTAACATTTAACCAAAGGAACTTCTTTACCAAATCTATTACATAGAAAGTAATTTAGAACAATATACTAACTGGTACAGTAATAAATTGTTATTTTTGGAAAATTGATCGAAATGTATAAAGAGATAAAATAAAATTGAAACTCTAAATGCTCCGTACCATCTAAATAACCTCAACAACATAAACAAAGTACAAGTTGTAAAGTTGTCAGATGATGGTATTACGAAATATTGTCAGGCCCGTTGTAATTCTCAATTACGCGCAAACTTGATTGAGCCTGTTTTAAAAAATATAATTCTATAGTAGAATTGATGACTGTGAAGGCTGGTTGGGAACACTTCGGTGCAAGTTTTTTCTTACCAACAATGTATACATGACGGCGCACACTTGTAATGAAACAGTCGGTTTACGAACTTGCCACAACTCTAAATCACTTTGAGCTCTTGATAAACTTAAATTTAGTTGTTATTCTGTCGGAAGAGGATGCGATGGGGAGGTCAGTCGTTAAAATGGTCTAAAGGCGTGTTACAGCATGTACTGGCTCAGTACTGCGGCGTTTATTTCAACATTGTCCACACGTTAGGGCGCCATAAACGTCCGTTACGGTTAGAGTGAGGTCGAGCTTCGTTTAGAGTAGTTGCGGCTGCGGGTTATTTCTGATCTGTGTTTGAGGCTTATTGGAGTGTGCGTCTCTTAAGAACCATTAGTTGAACTCACTTGGACTTATCTTCATAATTAAAATATTCGAATGATCATTCGACAATATTGGAATAAATTAATTAGATCTAAACAAAAATCCACAATATCCAAAATAAATGATACATTGGAGGAATCGTTTGCAAGTATTGAGGCGGAACATTTATTATTCTCGCTGTTATTTAAAGAACACTAAATTTCAACCAAATCTTAAATTGGGAATGAGGTATACTGTACAATAATGATGGTACAGATTTTTGTTTACAAATTTATTTTTTCAAAACAATTAGTTATATGATTCGGAGGCCACATCCATTTAATCAATACAGTTTTAGACCCATCAACAAGGTTTAACATATAAACATTATTTTAAGATCTAACTCCTAGGTAACTGAGTTGTTTTATGGACTTAGCAATAAGGAGAACACGACTGTAGAAATAACATCGCAATAGCCAAGTTTCATCTGTGTATGTTAAGAAACATTAAAAAGTTCACCAGAAAAAAAACTCTTCAAGGAGTAGACCGAAGTTTAAATGGAAGAATTGAACTTATTGTTGTTTTTAGTCAGTTCACTTCAGTTACTTGTTATGTATTTATTTGTTCGTGTGTGTGATATCAATTCGTCGTTTTACTTATTTGCGGCTTCATACATAAGTGCACAATATAATGTTAAAGTACTTTATAGAGGTTTGCTTTGTTTTTTTTGGAAAGGTGTTGATTTTAAAATGTACTGAAAAACCAAAAGCAATCATTTTTCTCTCATCATAAGTGTACTGTTTACATATATTTTGTTTTATTCCTTCATAAGCCTTCATTGACATTTAAACTTTCATAATATGCTTGAAAGAAACATTATTAATTTCATCAAATTTAATTAAAATAATTTAATTTGATATCACTAATCATAAAATATTTAATTAAAACACGTAGTTTCACGAATTTAATTAGATGTAGACGCGTTCACGTTGCTTTATAATATTCGTTTGTTCAATTTGATAACTTAAGCGAATTTATTTTTTGTTATTTTTTATTTCTCAAATAAATAAGGCTGTAACAATTCATTGTAACCGTTATATATATATAACCACCGGTAATGATGAGATCAACAGTTGAGCCATTCCATCTTGATCATTCAAAAGTATTATAAATAAATAAATATATATATATATATATATATATATATATATATATATATATATATTTATAATACTTTTGAATAATCAAGATGGAATAGCTCGACTGTTGAGCTCATCTATATGGCCGACGGACCCTTGCAGAACCTGATACTGTGTCTAGAAGTATGCTCTGACTAACCAACCATGATATTGGTCACGGAGGAGAAGTTTTTGTTTCCAAGCCAAAAAGCGAGAAAAAAAAAAAAAAAAAAAAACCTAGATCTTGCATACAGCTCCAAATCGGAACAAGGAAAACATACCTTGACGATACACCAAATTTGGACATCTATTTATCATATAATTCATCAGTAATTTTGATACTACATAAAATTAGCTATAGGTTACAATTACTGGAATTGGTATTATGAATTTGTCTTGCAAGTCGGATTTATAAAGTCAGCCTTAAATGCACAAGTTCATTGAAGATTTCCACCTAAATAACAAAATGACAACATTTATATTGTTAGAAAATGTTGAATGAATGAAAAATATATAATACTATTTTATTTAATAAATAATATAAGATTATACCTCATAATGGAAATTGGTATAATGATAATAAAATAAATAACAGCTGCTTTATTTACTCACTTAAATAATAAATCCTTTAGTACATTTTTTTTTTTTGTTACATAGTTCTGACCAATAATAAATATAACAATCATTTAAATTTTTTTTATTTTATTGAAATTTACAACTGTATTACATAAGTAAATGTGGCATTAAAATAAATAAAAAAAGATAACAACCCAAGCGACTTGGTCACCGTTGTGCACGTTTTTTTTTTTTTAGTATATCGTCTGTTATTTGAAATACATTTATTTGCAGTATATTCAGGTGAATGATTACGTCACAATTTATTGTTCGTCAATTATATAACTGACAGGGTATAAAATTGAAAATATATATATGCATACATTGAATCTCTGCTTATTTAAAAGCATTTTCAAATGTCAATCTTTGTTATAGAAAACGAATATGCCGTTATGATAAATATTCTTTGGAAAAACATTTCGCCTGACAAATATCGGTCCAATAGCATTTGAAGTAGGAGCTAACATATACTGTATTTGTTTGTATAAATATGCATGAATTATCTCTCCGTGTTATTTGTTCTGAATATTTGCATTTCGTTAATTTGTGTATCCGCACGAGATATATGCACGTGTATATTGAAGTGAAATAAATTAACTCATCCACAGCCTAGGATGTTTGAGGATATAAATTGGCGCCATTTTTGCCGCCTCGTGATCTATTTTTAAAGATTTGTTTCTATCCTTTTTTAAATATATTTCTTTTAGAAGAATGGTTTCTTTAAAAAAAAAATGGAAAAAAGAGATGTTTTACACTATCTATGCATTTATCGCGGAGCGTGCTACCGTAGCCTTGTGAGATTAGAACGGTTAACGCCCTTAGAACACTGAAAGAACTAGGTCTTGGCGGGTCGCCAATCGTCTTAAGGTTTAAGGTCATGGTCGTGGTTTGGTATTCCTATTTGCTTGTTTTGCTTTTTTTTCTCTCAAGGAGTTATTTTTATCATCATTGATGCATTATTTTTTAACTTTACTTAGTTTTTATTACTTTTGAAATTGATTGCATGCAACGTAAAATACTTTACCAATAACTGTTGACGGACCTGAGGTTTTCACAGAAGGTTTCGTCCAAAATGAATTTATGAATATAGCAGAGTATAAGAATGGTTAAGTATAGCCATGGCTGTGTCTCTTTATCGTTGACTTTTTTGATTACCAGATACTTCATTAGTATGCAACATACAACCAGATTAAAAAAAAAATATATATATGTATATATAATATATTAAAATTCAAACGTTATTTGTAGGAAATAGGAATTTCCCAGTGTTCCGTAATTGACAGAAAAGAAGAAATAGATTCTGAATGCACATTCATAAACATAATCCTTCATAACAATATAATAAGCGGCTATTTTGCTAATAGTTCAATAACCGAATAAAATAACCGGACTTGAAAAAAAAAGGTCTTAATAATAATACAAAAATATAGCAATAATATATCATTGCCAGCATTCAATATGCATTCTTTTTTTCTTCCGATCTTAAATAGCATCGATTCTAAAGGTTGCATTATTGTTACTCATCGGTCTTTAGATTTAAGCTTTACTCAATTATTGCTTTAAAACGTACTATTATTGTATTAGTATGTGCGATTAATAATTTTTTTTGTATTTATTTAATATTTTGTTTAACAAGGTATTGTTTTATTTTAAAAATACACAATATGTATATATTGTAAACATATGT
Organism: Nezara viridula; assembly: GCA_928085145.1. NCBI lineage: Eukaryota > Metazoa > Arthropoda > Insecta > Hemiptera > Pentatomidae > Nezara > Nezara viridula. The sequence continues at coordinate 40,285,351 of OV725079.1, forward strand.
TGTTTAAATTGAATAATGATTGTGATAGCTTTTTCTTTTCATACATACATTTGTTTACATTCATCTGTAAATGACGAATGTTGCAATAAGCAAATGTGTTGACAATCAATGACAAGCAAGTGAGATTTCAAAGATGGGGAAGGATGGTACCTTCTTCATGGACTTGATTCCCCAAAAGTACCACCCGTCTCATCGTCGATTTGAATATTATAGATATACGATTATGTAATAAGTTACATCCAGCTCCTTTTCAGTCGCCTTCTGTTAGACATGTGAGCTATGGCCAAGTCATTTATCAGTCTATCATTATGTCCGTAACGTTATTATGAAAGGGGGAATAAAGAGTAAATTTGTGTTGGTTGATAGATGATTTTTGGAATGTAGGTATGTGGAGTTTTGTTATTTACTTCCCTGAGAGCATCTAATATTAGTTTTAAATTTTTAGTACAATTTTATAGTATTTTAAATTTCATATTTTGTGAACATTTATTTTCTAATTAAAAAATATGACGCAATTATTCATGCTGTTTTATTTTCAATTAAAAAAATATTTTTCGGTGACAAAAAACAGTAACCGTTTAGTTTTTAGGTCGGTAAATCCGAATGCAAAAATGGTCTAACTAGTACAACCAATCAACATGATGTTCAGTTTTTTGTTTTAGATTTGAGTGTAAATTATTTAGGGTGAGCGCACCAGTGATAGATATAGGTAATAAACTTTTGCCTTTTTTGGCTCATGCCACCGTAATTATTACAGTTATAAACGTATCCGTTTGATGTTTAGAAGCTCTAGGGTCTCCTTTTTTCTGTTTAAAACTTTAAAGTTGAAAAAATATTCAGTTATACAGGTATAATTTCCATTTAAGAAAGCTACAAATTATTTCACAATGGTTTATTATCTCCAAACAATTATACATCTAAAGTAATATTACCTTCCGAGTTACAAAGAAAAAAAAAACAAAACGTGATTCCAATTATTGGATTAAACTGTTTTTCTCTAATCATTAGTAATATGCTAAAAAAAAATAGCATTAGTTCAGTAACACATTTAAAATTAAAAAAAAAAAACGATATAACATTTGGAGTAGAACACGTAAAAAAAACCGGAGACCATATCTTTGCTCCTAATTGTCCGATTTTAAAGATTTTTTTTTTTGATTTTTTAGTAACTTTCGTAATCTTTTAAAAAACTATTTACAAAATCGACAAAAAAGTAAAAGCTTTTCGAGTTATTCGAAATTTAATTTTACCATCCCTCGTAACTTTTTTTCCAGCTTCTTTTCGTTGAAGTATGTTATATAGATAAATTTAAAGGGCGTCGAGAAAATGACTTTAGCGAAGTTTCATTGAAATCTGTACATTCGTTTAGGAGCTACAGTCCATAGCAACGCAGGTTTTTCGGCCGCCATTTTGAAAGTTAAAGGCTGAGAGTAAGGTCGATGAAGGAGGATCATCCTCGGGTGACCTCTGATTTTATATCAAAATTTGAAAAAAAATCGGTCCAGTAGTTTCGGGGAAAATGCGCGGACGGCGGACGGACACAAAAAATTGGATTCGTTTTTCGAATTCTATGCGTCTAGAAACGTGAAAAAAAAACAACAACATCTTTTTGCACTGGTGATGAACACCGAAATTCAATTGTTCTGGTAATGAAAAGGGGGTCGGCACCAGTAATGGATATACCTCAGAAAAATTATAAAATCATTGTTTAACTATAAAGATAGAGTGCTACCAGTGGGTAGTTTCTCAACAAGCGTGTTTCATTTGATAATATTTCTCTGCACACATTTACTTGATGTATTCATACTAATACAGTTGTAAATATCATAATAAAAGTTAAAAAAAAAAAACTATAAAGATAAGGATGAAGATAAGATAACATAAGTGTTAAACGTGCTCTTAGCAAAACTGTTAGTAGGAAGGTATGAAACACACTGATCTCAAGAGCACTATAGTAACAACAATGGTAGACATTTAAATTTTTTTTTGTTGCGAAACTTATTCACACAGTCGTCAATAGAAGGCATTTTCCTTCAATCTAGTAAAAATTGGAATCAGTAAATCAACAAGGAAGCTATTATTATTTTTTGTTTAAAAACATATTTATTTACTGCATTACATTAAACCAACAGATTTTCGTTCTTCTGAAGAAGGCCTTCAAGAGACAGAGCGTAGTAAAGTATAGGCCCGGAGAGACGAGAAGATAGCCCACGGAAGTAGAAGCAAGTTCAGATAAGGCACGGAGATTTTTTTGTAGCGGCGACTGGTGTCCTCCTGGACACGTACGCGGTAAACGTCAAGTCACTCTGCCAGATCCATAACAACCTCCCCCCCCCTTCATTCTTTTGCTTGGTCGCTTTTTCACTCCTCCAGATGGACTGTTCCCTCGTGTCCTATAAGTATAAGTTCAACATTTATTTTACAATGAAACTTCCACTGACGGATTTTTTTAACAAAATTTATTTATTATAGCTTGTACATGAGGGGTCACGTATACCGATTTGAACTATAACTATCTGAGTTGACTTGTTGAGAATGTTCCACATCTTCATACAAGAGTATGACAACGAGTTTGAAATCTAGGTCTTCTGGCAGGAGTTTAACTACAAAGATGAAGTTAAAAGAGTGATATGTCCTCAGAACAATAGACTAAATTTACCAAGGAATAGTATATTTAGCAGGGATAAAGGAAGTCTGAGGAGTTATAGAAAGGAAAGTTGTGAATATTAAGTTTTCCAATATTTAAAAATTATAATTTTTTAACGTTTCGGATCCAAGAGCCATTTTCGAAAATTCTTTTTCTTTTAACAAAAAAACAAAAAAAAAACAACTGTCATATTAAAAACATTATTTCATATTAAAACTTTCTTAAAATATATATGTAAATATAATTCTTTTCTATGATAGTACTATGTATGTTTTATTAAATCTAAAATATTTTGTTTTAATTGGAAATTTCAACAAAAAAAGAAAACAAATTAAGGATTAAGCTTTTGATAAAATGAGGAAAAGAAATGGAATTTCTGAAGAAAAAAAAATATATATATATATTTAATAAAACATGCACTATCATATGTATTCTATACACATATAAATTTTAATAAATTTTTAGAAATAATGTTTTTAATATGACTAATTTTGTTTTTAAAGAAGATTTTTTGGAAATGGCTCTTGGAGCCAATGTTAAAATATAATAATTTTACATATTTAAGACTATCATATGTATTCTATACACATATAAATTTTAATAAATTTTTAGAAATAATGTTTTTAATATGACTAATTTTGTTTTTAAAGAAGATTTTTTGGAAATGGCTCTTGGAGCCAAAATGTTAAAATATAATAACTTTTAAATATTCTAAACATCTTTCAAATGTATTATCAAAGTCTGTGATATTAAAAAGGGTTTTAATAATAAAATATGTATATTTAATATATATGACATATAATATAATATATATGTATATATATATATATATATATGTATATATATATATATATATATATATATATATATATATATATATATATATATATATATATATATATATATATATATATATATATATATATATATATATATGATATATAAAATATATCATATATATATTAAATACAACAATGCTAAAATAATATCACAAAACAATATGAATAACCTAAAGAAGGTTGTTTATCTTGAGTTATGTTTAAGGTGGGTTTAAATGGTTGTTATTTTTCTGTAGGAAAGCTACTTAGTTCGGGAAGTCAAGGAACTTACAAAATTGAAATTTACAAAACCATCACCCTTCCAAGGGTTCTTTATGGATACAAACCCTTAAAATATTAAGGGATAAAATCATTATTCAATGTCAATGTCGTTAGTCATGAGCTATGTCTTCGGGGTTTCGAGAATAGAATATTTCGTAGAATATTCAGACCGAAAAAGGATGAATTAACTGTCGGATGTAGACAGTTACACAACGCAGAATTGCGTGGTCTGTATAAGGTTAATATAATTTAGGTGACTATATTGCGTTAAATATAATGGACATGTAAACTTGTTGAACTAATTACCGAAAGAATCTCTAAAAGGTCTATATGCGCTGTGTCGAATAGTAAGGGTCAGAAGAGTAGACCGAAGCGAAGATATAGGGTTATCTAGCGTCTTTTCATGTTCCTCTATTCACAGAATACTAGCTTAAGTCATAGATCTATTTACCTTTTGGTTTGTAGGCGTAATCAGTATAAAATTGCTAGTAAAGAGCGTAATGACTTTCAGTGGCCCTTTTTTTTCTACTATTATTTTCCACCCTATTATTTTTCTACAATTATAGTACTCCATGTAACACCGTTATAATCACTTTTACGCATTAACAATGGAGTCTGAATAACAAAAGAATAGTTACTGCCAAATTTAAACTTTCTTCCTTCCCTCGAAACGTTACGAAGTTCCCCAAAAGTTTGAAAACTTGGCCATTCCCAAGCAAGTACTTTATTTTGTAAAGCTTTTTTAGTGGCCTTATTAAAAAGCAACAAGGGACGCGTGGCTTATCTTCCTCCCCGGCCCGGCTTCCTTATCAGAACAATGGATAACCGTTTAAAATCCACCGGTGCCTTTGCGATATATGGCTACAAACAAAAGCGCTTTTCCCCCGTTATTAATTATATTTACTGTTTTAGTTAATTTCTTTGATAGAATTATGGTCAGTTAAATTTAACGGATGTAAGCAGCCTTCTGGCGATAGTAACCGCCGTTAAGATAACCTTTCCTAGCGGCATGCTTCATTTTAAATTAGTTACCTGCAAATCAGTAAAATATTTGATAGGGTGATAATATTTGCCTTTTTAATTTTTCTACCAACGCACAATAACTCTTTATCAACGATTAAATAAAAACCATGACTACAGCTAACATTCTTCAAATTGTCGTGAAAGTGACAGTAAAAAGATTCGTTGTTATGTCAGAAAATAGTATTGTATGCATGAAGAAGAATAGTACCCAGCAGCACCTCTTACCTAGTCTTTGTTTACTTCCCAAAATAAGGAAAGGAGATCTTTCATCAAGCCCATTTTCACTCGCATTCTGTTGTTGTGTCCGTGTGGTTTAGTATGAAATCGAGAATAAAGATTACGTTATGTATTTGTCGATAGTTGGTTGCTCTAAGTCGATATTTTTTTGGTTTATAAAATATGGTTCAGAACTATATAAACGTTCATTGTTAATGTAGTCATATTAATGACGCCCGAACAATGACCCAAAAGTGATCTAAATTACAAATTGTATTTTCAACTGAACAATATGTTATAGTATGTTGGAAAATACGAACAACTTCTTATTATATATATTTAATTGTGTAAAAGCAGTATGAATACTAGCATAAGTTTTCGTTAATCGCATTTGTTCTAAGAATATCCATCAAAATATCCAAATTAAATTACGCTTTAAGTAGCTTGTAGGTTTTATTAATCAAAAATATATAATGCACCGCATTGTCGTTTAAAAAAAACTTTTATTATACGGTTAAATATTTTTAATTATTCAGGTTATACTAATGAGTGTCTATAATTATATATTTTAAACCTTGTTTTGAATTGAGTCCTTGGTCCTTGTTTATCACTGCATGTATTAATATTATAATATATAATATTAATTTAATTAATTAATAATTATAATATATAATATAATATATAATATTAATATTATAATATATAATATTAATATTATAATATATAATATTAATATTATAATATATAATATTAATACGTTTTGGGGTGTTAGATTTTTTTCTTCGGGATGCAACTGGATAATTATTGGTGATAATTGTCCAGAATTATTTATTAAAAAAAAATAAAATAAATTTGGATCTATAATACATTGATTGGTCCAGAATTAATTAATTGAATTTCTTTTCCCAGCGGCTGGTTTGTGTTTGTCATGCTTTCTAATTACCAACACTACTTGTGATCACCATGATATAAATAGTTGGCAGGATTAAAATAAATTTTACTAAAAAACTTAATTTATTTGTATGTTTAATAAAGAATTATATACAAATAACAGGAGTCTGTGTGTAAATACTATATTTAATAAACAAAATAAAAACATGATTTAATAATGACTGTAAAGATATGATTTCAGATTTTTGAGTCATGTTTTGAGAATTATATTGCCATGAAATATTCTAACATTGGTAAATTTATTGTTTTGTATAAAACTTAGATATTATGGCATGTGAAGTGGTGTAGTTAGTAGATTTCATCGCTGCAGCTACTGATCCGAAGTCATCTCGTCAAGCCCAGGTCCAAAATCTTCCCCAAGATGCCCATCTGTGTGGTCTATGTAGGGCCAAGGCTTTGGTCCCCAAAATGGAAGAAAACATCAGACCTATTCTCAGAGTTCAACATAAGACCTCTTTTCTTACTTCTTGGTAGATTTTATACGAATATTCAGGGTGGGCAAGGATGGTTTTCATTGGTTCTTAACTTCACCCTATTACTTCACAATAACTGGTAACACTCTAGAAGGAACCTGTTACTTAGTCCGTTACTAGTTTTTACTCTGACCCTTCACCAGGTTACAGGTATAGGTCGGTACCTGGCAGATACCTGATGTGTTTGGTGTCAGGATATTCCAACTTTGTTTTCTACACTTAAATAATAATTTAAAAAACTTATTTGCAATGTTCAATACATAACAATATATTCCAATATTTTATACCGAAGCATTCGATATATTGGTAGATTTTGATATTATATAAATCGATCTAATGTCTAATACGTAGTGACTTTCCTTCACATGTTTATCGTAAATTTTTGTTATTTTCCTATCCATGCAGTACCTCTTACCCCACGTCTATGGGCCAATATATACTTCACTATAACAACTAAAATAAAATGTGGTTTTAGTTATAATGTTAATATTATTTTATTTATTTATCATCCCTGATTGTGAGTAATACGGGTTTCAAAGTTAAGGTTAAACGAATTGCTAAATAACAAATGGTCTCCGATCCCAGTTTGTTTTCTTAATGATTAAATGTTGGGATCAAGTTGAGAGATGCCCAGCCCGGACGCTAACGAGCTGATTCCGAACTGGAATGCAAAAGTTGCCGGCTGGATAAACCCGGCCCGATAAAGGCCGATTAGGGAAGCCATCGCCGCTCGACCGAAATGTCCAAACAAAACCACTTGTTACCTTTCTGAGAATTCGTTATTTTTGCATTTCGTTAATACGTTTCGATGAATCCTTGAGTGTTTATAAAAGTATGAAGTGTGAAAAAAAAATTACAATTTTTTTTCTAGAATTATTGGTCCGTTATGTTTATAATGTTCACGTATTGCACAAAAAATAAACAATTAAAAAATAAAAATGATAAAAGTAGGTTTTTTAAAAAAATAATATTCTCTTGTTTATTATTTAATCTCTATGTCAGCCTTATCAGCAGAAAAAATATAGACATTTAAATCGTTAAGACTCCTGGTGGAAATCGATTATTCAAAACTGTAATAAAATGTTTTAAATTCAGAAGCCGTATATATGGATTAGCAAGAACAAATGGACGATATTTTCTAAAAAAAAAAAAAAAAAAAGAAGGAAAAGGGATACAGTGGCGGATTTACAGAAGAGGGAGGGATTTCGGACTCGAGCCCCCTCTGAAATTGAAAAATATATTTTTTTTTTAGTTCTTCCATATTTGTTTATGTGAGTGATGTAACCTAAATACTTAAACAATAGCAGCTTATTCTCTTTTAAACCACTTGTCCAGAAAAAAATAAAATAAATTCATCTCTGAAAGCATCATGTTTTTTATAATTACGTTTTTTGCCTCGGTAGACCACTTATACATATTTTCATAAAGATAGTTCCCGAGTAATTATAGCTATAAAAAAATCCTAAAACTAATTTTATTTTACATTTCACCGGTCCCTGAAGATGGCCATTATACTAGTTAATTGATTAAAAAAATTTTTTTTAGTATTACAATCTGTCTTAAAGGACATTTATAATAGTGTTCAGAGATCACATTCACACTCATATTAACACATTCATATTTTATGTACAATAAATAAAATAAATTATTCAGAAAAATAATATACATACAATAAATAAGAATAAAATAACCTAAAAAGTAATAAATAAAAAAGAACACATACATACCTATATACACTATTTACAATCAGGCGAGAGAACTCCGAGCCAGACCTGTCCCTCCAACTGTGGAGGGAAAATTATGCCTCCAGGAGATTCCTGCACTTCTCTCTCAACCGCGCCACTGGAGCTGAATCCAGTGGAGACTGAGCAAGAGTGCTTTAGCCACGGTTAAAAATTAAATTGATTATATTTTATAAATAGAACCGTGCATTTTGTTTCCAATATTTTTTTTATCGAATTCCATTTTCCATCGAAGTTACCGAAAGTTGTTTTTTGGGGGGAAATAGTAAGCAATGATTTTATTCGTAACCACTTATAACTCATTTCAGCACGTTTTGTAGACTGTTTTTTTTTTTTTTTTTGCTGCTAAATGCAGTCCAAATATACTGTATTTAAACTATTTAACATTAAATCTGTATAAAGATAATATAGAGTAAATTAAAAACCTTGACTAAAGATATCTAGTATTTCCATACACTCGACTAATATTCGACTCTGAAAGGCATAGATCTGTTCAAAACTGCGCATCGAAAATTTGACCAGATTTTAATACATTTCATAAAGTTACAGGAAATAAAATTATGAAATATGTAATTTTTTAGAATAAATTAAACTAAACAGTAAGCGGTGATAGATAGCACCTATGCTTTGGTCGATAATAGGTTTTTAAATGTCCGCAATATTTTCACAAAACCATAAATCTTTTGATTCTATTTATGCTGTCCGCATAGATTTAAATGGATATGTACTTGCTTTAGTTTATGTCTGATTTTCAGTTATGACGGTTTGAACAAAACGATTATTTTTAAGTTAACTTTGTATAAAATTTAGATGAAATCAAGAACGAATGACATGTGATTTGAATTGAATTTTCCATCACTTAGTCGAATTTTTTATTTTAAATAAATTTATTGAGACGTTGACGGAAAACTCTGATGAAATATTGGGGATTTTTGCACTTATATGTTTAAAAAATAAAGCAAAACAAAATTAATAAAAATAAATTGCTGCATCGGCCGGGAATCGAACCGCGTGGCAGGCGAGCATTCTACCACTGAACCACCGATGCTTCTTGTATCATAAATAATTTCATAAGTTTATTATAACAGTATCTTGTATTATAGATATTGTTCCATGATAAATAAGTTTCGTTTTATCAATGGTTATGGATATCGATCTTATCAATGATTATGTTTTGATAACAACGTCAAGTATTTACTGTTACGGATACAGTTCAACAGCGAAACGCTTTTTATATCGTCATTTACTGACGATATTGTTTCATATAATTTTGAATATTAGCACATAATTGTAGCTTTATCTAATAACATTTTTTAGAAATTGTGAAATTTAAAAGAAATTATTTTAGCGTATTTCCAAAATATATTTGATTTATTTCGAAAAATATTTGCTTATTCATTTGACAGTTCTTTCAGTACAAGGTATACCTTTAACAAATTCTTATTCAATAATTTCATGGTGATAATTATGTTCTAAGGAGGGCCTGATTACATGTGGTAATCGAGTCAGATCGTAAAAATTGCAAACTATATTTAATTAAATTTATAATTATTATCGACCTTAAATACATATTTTAACATAAATCTCTTTTTTAAGGAATGATATTTTAGGTATGGTTATATCTAATAAAATTATTCATCCCCCTGGCATTTAAAAAGACATCAATAACTTTTATTGGTAATGGGTCGTTTCATTTCCCATTTTTTGTCCAAAGTGGCTTAAAAATATCAAGAGCTCCCATGAGTGTCGTTTGGGATTACGTGCTTTCTGGGAGCACACACGTGTAAATCATAGCTACTTTCTGACCTATGAGCAAGCTAGACTGGTATACTGTGCAGCCATATATATATTCCTAGATAAACAGTGGCACTTCTTTATATTGGACTTCATATTTCGAAAATCTATGCATCTAACTATTCAAGGAACTTTGAATTTTTATTTACTAATTAATTATTTCATATTACACCGAAACCACGGATACAGCTTTAACATGTAATTCAGTAATAATTTTGACAATATGAACAAATATTTGAAATAAAGAAGATAAATCATGTTTTTGAAGAGAGGACTTCTTTAGGCGCGTTTTGCACTTTTTTTTGTGGAAAGTGAATATAATTTCGTTCGGCATCAACGCTCGGGTAAAGTCAGTTAGAGTCGAATAATTAAAATATTTTTACATATGGATTAAAATATATCATAAGTTATGATTCATAATTATAAATCAGGCCTGCATACTGCAAGCGAGGAAATTTGATGTCATTTATAAGTTTGTTGTGTCCAGTTTTATATCAAATCGGGAGTAGAGAATTCTATATGTTAGTCTGGTTGTCGCAAGACATTTGTAAAGTTTTTATCTAATAAAGTCTTTTTTTTTTTCATTTTAACGTGTGGGCTCCATGTCATCCTTTTGTCGAATATTAGTCCAAGGTAACGTACTGTGTCTGAGGAATTGGATTCGCTCCGATTTAAACTGGTGGACACTAGCCTCTTCAAAATGTTAATGTTATATGTTGTACGTATGTATTATATATAAATGTTATACGAGAATAATTTTACATTAATTTTGTTAATTAGAGATAATTTCCTCGTTGTTAATAAGTCTCTCGTTGCTAATTCTAGTGCAGCATGGACAAATATGAATTATTAAACAATCCAAAAATTAATAACAGGTGAAAATGAGAGCAATATTTTCATTAGTTGAATACTAATTCCAGGAAATAGAAGTAGTAAGACCGATGTGTAATGAACCGATGGCAAAAGATTCCAGAAAATAATATCTAAGAAATCAATTCGTGGAAAATTATTAGAGAGTGAAAGATAATTATTTTTATATTATTTATAATTATTAGTTGAAAATGTAAAATTGTTGTTGTTTGTAAGGCCGATATTTATGTAGAATAGGAAATAAATAATAAAAAAATTAAATTAAATGGAAAACTATTTTCATCTTGATAAATTAAAACTATATAGTACACCACTTTTATTTATTTTAAGAGTAAAAAAAAAAAATCATAAAAACTACTGGTATTGAATTGAATAACATCGAACTGTGTGATGCACTAAATTTTTTTTAAAAAATTCAAATAAAAATATTCATTAGTATTCTTGCTTTACAGATGATATTTTGTGTAAAATGCTTTTTCAACCTATATTATGTAGGTTGATTATCAGTAACATTATGTCATCTAGATTTTTATTATTTTACTTATTCTCATCGTTCATATCAATTCTAAGATTACATCACTTTGTACTGTTATTATTTTTAATCATTTTACACCAAAAATGACTTTTATTTTTCATTATTATTATTCTGAAGAGACTAAATATTCATGAATAATATTTTCTTTTATCCTTCTTCTTCTTCTTCTATTATCGAAGTACATGTAAGTTTTGCTTTTTGTGGATAATTAAATTCCGGGCAGTTTTTGCCCCAATGATTTAGTTTAAATGTTAAACATTTGATACTCGTTTTCTACGACAAATTACTAAATTTCTTTAATGTTTCTAAATTTTATAACATCAATTCAAATGAAATATATGTTCAAATAGAAATGAAAAATAGTTGTGTAATTAGCTATTCAAAAAGAACCGTACTTCTGATGATAGTCTTGATAGTTGACGGTTTTATTACATTTTCAGTTAGAGAAAATAAAGTCTTATTCACCCACCCCCAAACACTAAATTGTTAAGCACAAAACCTTCCTTCATCCTTAATGGTATTATTACGCCTTGGGGCAAATTATGCAGAAAACTAGGTAGATTGCCTGTTGAGCCGGTGATGTAATCCTCCTGCAGTAAATGTAATCCCTGATGGGGCTGATTCCGACAGATTGGCAGCACGTGAGACCCCCAATCTTTGGGTATAAACCATTGGTGACGGTACTGTCCAAACTAAAAGCCATTAGCGTATTGGTGTTGATTCAAGAGCCTGATTAGATTCATGGCTAATTCCTTAAATTACATTAATTGAACAGGTTTATCACAATAGGATCTTTCTTCCATTAGGCTAATTGAATCGGTAGTTTCTGTAGTTTCGTCCGCAATGGAGTTGCTCCTGCTGAGCGTTTCTTTATCCCATCGAAGCCTGGATGATGGTAAAGTTGTTCCCTCGGATTATTAGGTATTTGAGTAAGTGGCTCTCTGCGATCATTTCATATTTCAACTCACATCAACGGAAACTATATTTCACTTTCCATGATTGTTTCACAACGAAAGAAAAATATAATAGTTTAGATAATGCCAATCAAATCGATGCGGTGTATTTGAGCGCAGAGCTTAAGGGAGTGCTATGCAAAAATGGACCTACTGGAATAATATCCAATCAAATGAAAAAAATAAGGTCTAAAGAATTAAATGTATTTATGTGTGGCGAATGTCTTAATTTGTTGGGTTTTTTTCAGACATTAATATTTTAACAACTATTTAAATATGTACAATATTTTTTTTTTATTTTGTAAAATATTACATTCTGTCTCAAGGACATTTATAATAGAGCTCAGAGATCACATCCACACTCTATGTACAATAAATTATACAGAAAAATAATAAATATACAATAAATAAGAACAAAACAACCCCAAAACAAATAAATAAAAAGAACACATACATACCTAGATACAATATTCACAATCTCGCGAGAGAACTCCTAACCAGACTTGTCCATCCAACTGTGGAGGGAAAAGTATGACTTTAGGAGATCCCTGCACTTCTCATTCAACCACTTCACTGGGGCTAGACCCTGTGGAGAAAATATGTACAATATAAGTTACTGATTATCATGCTTCATTTTACATGGATGAAGATATATTTAAGTTAAGAGATACCACAATTTATAATTAAATTGTTCATTGTCGTTGAACAACCGTCTATATCAAAAATTACATCGGCTATGTCGCGGGGAACAGAAATTTATTTATTCCTGTTCAACAAAGGCTGTACATATTACATTCGGTGACGGGGCTTAATGAAACATTGTAGATCAACAAAGCGCTACTGAATGTAAAAGTGCCATCGCCAACGCAGATCTCTCACAAATATGTTAATTGAGTTACGGCAATTACAGACCCGTTAACGGAAATTCATGAATGCGAAATAACACACCTCTTTTTTTTCTTTTTTGTTTTTTCCGCGTCCTCGCCCGAGCCAAATTGAATTTCTGGAATCGATACGAACTCGCAAAGTTTTTCAACAGGTATGAGCTATTAAGCTTTTACAGGTTAAATTGTTCTCGAAATTAATTGAAGTTTTGTTATTGCAACAGTGGCTATTGCTTGTTACTGAAGCGTTTAAAAAAAAAAATGATTAGTTTCTTCATCAATTCAGTTCATATATTTGATCATTTTGTGTAATATTTTTCAATTACGTGTTTCAGCTGTGTGTTTTATTTGTAGTTAATGTAAAATCAATAATATTATCCTTCAAAATATTGAAATATGTATTAATACAGTTGAAAAGTTTTTAGAAAAAAAAATTTGAATGTTCAAAATTTAAATGGAAATAATTTATATCAAAGCTTCACTAGACTGTGGCATTTTACCAGAAATCGGTCTCGAATTTTTATACTAAGAATAAAGGCAATTCAAAAGAAAAAGAACTAATCTTTGTATTTTCTTTTTATTAATTTTCTGTTTTCATAAAAATGATTTTCTGCTAAAAATAAAGCAACCTAAATTATAAAACTATTTAAAAATTATCCATCATATATAAATGTAAATTTTCAAATAAACCGATTTTAGAAGAGGTATAAAAATGAATGGAGATGGCCTTCTGATTGTTAGATAGGTGTTATTGCTTAGTTTTATTAAAGGTCAGGTGTTATTTCAATGTTTTGAGTTAGTTTACAATTTATGTTGTTTTGTTCACAACTTCGGTTGTCATGTATTGCTTAATACTCGATTTTCATAAAAATATAATTTTATTGAATATTATTTATTTTCAGCAACCTAATATATTTTTTAGAGTACTCCCTTTAGTCACTTATGATGGCCTATACTGCATGGTCAAGGATATACTCCAAAGAAATTTGATTTCTCTCTCTTCTCAAAAAATTTGGAAGGAGCATTTTAAAAATTGTGGTTTATATACAGTTGCTATTGTCTGTTCCATGTTAGTTTCCTTGTTTTCTGGTTTGAAAGCTCAACGAAAATTGTCGTTTCTTTAAAAAATAATTACCGCATTGAAATCTTCCCTCCTCAAAAATTACAAATCTGTACCCAAATTAAAATTATGTTCCTGCATCTTGTGCCACGCCACTCCTTTTAGACATCCTGTACAAATGTAAAATTTAAGCTAACTTACCATATATGTCACATACTGAGACAATCAAAGAATATTATTTGTAAATTTATGAAATTCTTGTACTTTTTTTAATGTTTATATACAAAATAATTTTCCACTTCTTACCCATTATAACTTTTAGTATTCTTTGATTTTTTTTTCTATTTACATGTATATAATAAATTCGTTTGTATGATAAAAAATATATCTAAAATATTTTTTTCTTTTTTTATCTACAAAATTAGCGAGTTTACCCTCTGTGCGTGGTTTTAATAGTTTCAAAAATATAAAATTTTTTTAATTGAAATTAAAAAAATATTTTTTCTTACTAAAACCTAATAGAAATAAAGAAAAATAATCCGTTTGCATGTATATTAGATTGTTTGATAATATTCGGAGAAGGTTAATGAATAATTCTGTATACAGTAATAATAATTTTATATAGACTTATTCTGATGATGAAATAAATATTTTATGTCCTCAACTTTCACCCCTGAAAATAAAATCCTTTATGAATTATAAAATATAATCTGCTAATTAATTTTTCATTCTAATGAATTTCGAATCTCCAAAGGCAGAAATGTTTCATGAGCCCACTACAACTGAGTTTTATTTTGTTTTAACTGTTCTCGACCCATTGGAAAATCTGAAGGCCTTAAAAAAATGTTCGGAAAATGTTTCAAGTGGTCGATAGATCTTAAAAAAAAAAAAAATGGAACTAAAGCTTAAATCTGAGTATCTGCCCTTTATCTGCTCTCCATTAGGGGGAATATTCCTCTGTTTTTGTTAAGTAATCTGAAAAAATCCTTAGAGGTTCTTATTAAGGCTTTAATTAATTCTTATTAATTAATTTAATTAAGATTTTACATTCTAATGAAATCTATGAAGTTTCAACTCGGCTTTCTTTCTTTGTGGATTCAATTCATTGAAATCTATTTGTGTTCATACTTTTTTTTTTCTTTTTCATCTCTCTTCTCTTATCCTCACTAAAATAAGAGAAAAAAAAAATCTCATCCTAACAGTTATGATCTTGTTTGAATGAATACTTTTACTGTTTGATTCCCACAATATTATGGTGCCCTTATATAGAAAAATTTAATGATATTAAAAAATATAACTGAAGAGTTTGTTTGTAAGTGCTAATTTCAGCAAGTATCAGCCCGATTTTTCACGCTCATGCTAAAATCCCACACCCAAAACAACGCAGCAGTAATTACAAACGTGAAAAATGTATGCAATCTCACTTGCATTTCTTATAAATACTGTTTAAATTTACAGTAAATAAAGCACAGGGTTAACATATTAGAATTGCCTTAAGAGAAGACTTTTTGCCAAGCACAACAATATGTTTTGTTTTCTAGATTAGGTTGCAGAAAAAAGTTTGTATATATACCAACACTTAAACAAATAAAAATAACCACAATGTAATATAATTAAATATAACAGCTTTCTTTATCAGTGGCACTCTTATCGGATTAAAAACATCTCATGACACTTAATTATTTATTATAGTCAAATAAATAATTGAAATATACAGTCGTAAAAGGAAATGGCTAATGTCAACCGAAATAAATATAATACATTAGACGGCCATGAAGAACATATGGGTTAATTTTGTTTTAAATAATGTTTCACACCGTCTAATATACTTAAAATAAAAAATAGTTTGTTGTGAAGTACTGTAAGTTTTCTTTAACCTAAATCATATCACTACAACCAATGGAGGGTCATGGATTCAGTAATTTTTATGCCTTAGGTATTCCGAGTTTAGGTTTAATCCACGCCTGATGTAACAGAATAAACAAGCTACAGGCCACTGGGCCCCAGAACATAGGAGTGCAATGGCTCTTGATCACTGAGCTACGTCTCTCTCTGAAAGTGTTTTTTCAATATTTTAAAACATACCACGTTAGTAAAAAACACATAGCACAAAGAACACTATCAGCAAACAAGTTCGGATCCCTGTTCTCTTTTTCGACTCTCAAGCAGCAAGTTTCGCTATTACTGACGTGAATAAATATATGTCGAGTGTTATCTTGGAGTGCAAATCTCTCCTCTACGATTCCGAGTTATTGCGGTATTACAGGAAATGAGGAAGCAGATAGTCTTGCTAGGAGAGGAACAAAAAACTTACACAGAGACAAGGTGAAAGGGGGACGTTATAGATGGTTGGTGGGAAACCCCATCCCAGCTGATCTACCAAGAACAAATGGAGTAGCCGATGGTAACGACTATCTAAAAAGTTATCTCCACAAGATATGCGTGGCTGAGGATCCTAGGTGTAAATTATGAGAACAAACGAAAAAGGATGCAGATCTCCTAGACAAATACCCTGATTTGATGGACATAATAAATAAAACATTTGTGAATGAATATATCTATAAAAAAAATCAAACTTATACTGGGCAGCGAAATATCGGATGGTCGAATGACCAATGACTACGGCATAGGAAAAAAAGAGTTGATAAAAAATCGTTACAGAACTGACAAATCATCTTCAGACGAATATTTACAATGTGCCATATCTCATGGAAAAGATAAATAAGCTATGGGACTGTTTTATCTACATAGTAGTAGTATTCTAACTGTATTAACAGAATTTTGATAATTATTATAATGAGAAGTCATTCGTAGGATAGAAATTTCCTGTAACACTTTTCCACTTCACCGATGGATTGTGCTATTATCTATCCACAAAATATAACCGGCTAGTGTTTATACAGAACTTTGGTACGCATTAGCACTTCTGCCAAATCCTGACCACTCTGAATCCCCAAGAACACTGAATGCACCTCGTTCCGAACATTCAACACCTATAAGGAACGTTGGATATCCCAGGTAACTAGGAATTTGATGAGCTAAGTAGATAAAGATATCGGTTATAAAGCCAGTAACTTCAATAGGCACCACCGAAATACATGACATCAAGAAGGCTCACGACTGCAACCGGCGGAAACCATCAAGCAATGAAGAGAAATGGCCGTAGAACAAGCAACTAATCAAGGAACCCTCCCTCGCAAGGACCAAAGCCCTGTTTGATCGGAGAGGAGAACTCTGATTGATCATTAGGACTCCAGCAGGTCATTGGGTGCTTGGAAGACATCTAAAAGCTATTGGAATCGTTGCATAGGAGATCTGTTAATATTGCAGGCAGGTTCCATTAACTGTCATAGAATATATAGCAAACTCTAGCCATAAATGTGGGCTTATATATATATTTCCTGTGTTCAGATTGATTCTAGGAACATGAGTTTCAGAAGGATCGTTTTCTCATTAGGCAAAAGGACCTATCTGGCTTATAGTGAGATCTGTTCTTTACATGTGCCAGTAATATTCCATCTAGTATACGTGAGTTGAAATAAAGCATTTCTTGTGTAAACTTTAAAAAACAGTCTCATAAACTAGCAAAAAAATTGTTGATCTGCATTAAATATAGTTATGACCATATAGTAAAACGTCCTCCGCAAAGTAAATCCTAGTTAATGATTTTAGCAAGATAGTTTCAAAACACCCACAGAATCTCACCGAATAAGTTGAGCAATCAAAATTAAAAACCAGCTATTCGCTCAGGAAATTGTTACATAAATTTTAGCGAATTGATTAAACTTATTATACTCAATAACGTGTTAGGTTCTTAGCTCCAATTGTTTTAAAATAGTCACGAAATCTCACTGAATTATTTGAGTATTCAAATTTTAATATTAGAGTGCTACCAATGGGTAGTTTCTCAACATGTGTTTCATGTCATTATATCCATGTGCGAATTTACCAGATGTATTTTTTGTATACAGTTGTAAATATCATATAAATAAAAAAAATATATAGATCCTACTGTTCGCTTAAAAAACCGTTGCATATCTTTAAGTGTACAACCCCCCAAACATATAATCCTTCGACTGACTTCACCATACTCAGGTAATTAGGAGGTTGACAAACAATCAGGTTACATAATCATTTATATTGTCTATTAAATTTACCGATTTTTCGTCCCAAACATGGTTGCTTGTTAGTCTAGCCAGCAATCATTAATTTGATGATTCTGCACTTATTGGGGTCGAAAAGTAACAACATAAGTGCCCGCAATGTACTTTGCACACCAGTAATAACCAGAGATACATTTAAAAAGAAAAAAAGTATTCATTCTGGTTGTGTATCTGGCTTATTTCTTAATAGAAAATAAAGATTGTCAAACAGTTTTGAACTTTTCAGGTTGCTTGCGATGCTTGATGTTGAAATCCTTCTTCGAAAAAACGTGGCTTCCATACATCGATATCTCAAAATGTAGCGCGGTTTGAATCATAATCAGTTTCGCGTACATTAAACTGCTTCCAGATTTAATTTATACGCCTACTATCGATCGTAGAAAGGGCCCGAAGAGAAGAGGGCCACTTACCGCTAAACGCTTGCTACAATTAGCGCTGGAATTAATCATGGCGGTGTCACTGGCTATTAATTAGTGTGTCAACTTCTCTTTGTCCTCTCTCCCGCCTTCAGTGCCCTCTCTAGGTGCTCTTATGAAACTTCACAACTTTTTTTCTCACTTTTAATGGCTTTGGTGTTTTATAGTAAGAAAATATTATTCGCTCCTGTAGATAGTTGATGTTTTCTAGTTTACTGTTACAAGAAAAAAAAAGAAAAAAAGAAGCAGCAGGACTCTATCATTGAGGTCATATTTCCATATAATTTTTTATAGAAAAAAAAGGAGTTAACTTCTTTCATAATTGCTAAACTTAGAAAATGTGTTCCAATTTCAAAGTGTTGAAAATTATTGTACAATGGTATCTAGTAAATTCACGGCTTAAACTAACAGACGACTTTCCTCACTATACAGGGGAAAATTTTATCACCATGATTGGGCCATTTTGTAATTATACAAATGAACATGAAACTCCTCTCCAGAGTTCTGATTTAAGGTAGAGGAAGGTAATTTCTAATTTTTATTCATTATTAAATCAAACCCATGGGCAAGTAGTGAGGAGAACATAATTAATGAAGAAATGTCAAGTCTATTAACTAATAAATCAAATAATGAGTAATTTTTATTCACTTCTTAAAATTTATTTATAAGGAAATAACATATAAAGTTTATGTGCATTATATTTTACAAGTATGTTTTGTTTTCATAACTGGTTTTTAATATTTTTGTTTATTATCTTGCCTTTCCTCAAGAAGAAACTTAGTCCGAAACGTCAGCACAAAATAAAATATATATTTATTTGTGTTTCTCTCGGATGTATTTCAATGGTGGAAACGTACTTGTTATCTCTCCGCTACATATTCCTTCATAGTTATCAAATTTTCTGTATTCCTTTTTAAAATATATTTATCTCAATATTTAATTGTTCCCCCAGGAAATATTATTTTATGAACTGAATCCTCGGAGTTTTGTTTCTTTACAATATTTTCTTATTTATCTCTGTAGATAGTTTTACATTAAGTCTGATTTTCTCTCTATTATTATTTTATAATTATTTATATAGACCAAATATCCCATAGTAAAATTTATTTTTCTTTATTCTTTCTTTCTTTCTCCCAAATAACTTTTTTCGTTTTTTTCTGTGATTGGAACCTCCAACTTTAACCTCCCAACCAAATAATTTCTTAAATTCAATAATGATCAGCAAAAATTAGTTGGTACTCAGATCTTAAAGCTTTTCCAATTCAAGCTCATTATAGAAAATAAAGGAACTTGTTATTAAAAAACAATATCCTGGGCATCTCCTTGTCAATAACTGAAGAAAGGTACTCCAATAGATAAAAGGCGGACATATTTCTAGTAGCGTTGGATTGGATCATTACTAGAGTGGCTGCCACGCCCACTAGTCAGCTGTTAGTGGAGCTAATGGTATTTACTTTTCATTAGTAATGTGATTGGTCCCTCCTAATTGCCAATTACAAGCCTTATTATATGTATATTTGTTCCAGGTTCTCAGCTTGCCACCCATTGGCCAGAATGTAGTTTATTTAAACCTCTATTCCGCTAATAGCATCAGTTTTCCCTTATTATTAGTAAAATTTACTTTATCTTAGATATTGAATTTTTCTCATACTGGATTACTAAAAATGTTACGTAAAGGATACTAATTTTTTTTCACTATCTATGGGGGCCTAAATATTTCTTCTCAAACAATAAAAATATATAAAATTACATTTTTTCGAATGTAAAAGTCATTTTAAGTAAATTGTTCATTCATTTATCGTTACCATATTTCCATCAAAATTATTTAAAATTTTAAATGAAACATATAATTTTTTTTTTAGTAATACTCTTTCCGAAAATAATAGAGGTACTTTACCGAAGGTAATTGGTGGGAGATGCCGGTATATATATGACCGGGATGACCTAATCGGCTAAGGCCGGCGCTTGCAATAGATAATCAATGTTAAGCAACGTCGAGCATGGTATATACTTGGATTGGTGACCGTCCACCGACTGACATTCCTATCCTCATAGATTGTGTGAAAACCGTCGATCTTTCAGACTACTGGAGGCAACTTACACCAATCGCTATTATGAGTGATGGCCCTATCTTGTGTAATTTAATTGAGAAGTTTGGCCCATGGATCCATCGCTGGGTTTTCCAAGTGAATTTCACGGTTAAAAATTTATATATATATATATAGGTTATAGATTATATAAACTATAGAGAGTTAAAATTGTATACGTAAATTGATGTCGAAAAAGTGCCTTCTGGAACTTGACTTCTGTTCCCCACTCCCATCTATTCGATAAACGAAATTGAGAAACAAATTACAAAAGTTTTTTTGAAAATTTGAACTTAAATATCTCAAGAAATAAAATTCGGAAATGCATACTGTTTGCGAGAGAAATTTTCAGCATTTCAACCTCATACAGTGAACAATAATCCGAAATTGTATTTTGACCTGATAATGATTCAGAGATGATTTAGTCATATGTAAATGAGAAAAATAGCACCAAAAAACGACACAAATAATAGCTACTAGTTTGAACATCTGTACGAAAATATCTGTACGAAAATTTAAATGCGGTGAAGAATAATCAAACTGAAAGCAAAACTAAATATGAAACAACGATTGAAGGAGCTTTTGCTTGTTATTTCATTTTTTGGTTGTTATTTCCTTTAGGAAATATATTTCAATCAAAAGTATTTATCACATATTTTATTTACAATAAACATTTTGTTTTATATTTTATAAATGACGATCAGTCAGAGTGAAGTTTTTAATTAATTTATACACAATTATAATTTTATATATTGTAATTGATATTGCTTTGTAAATTTAAGACAAAACGAATTCTATTTTACACTATTGATCTCCCCTTGTTGATGTTTTCACTTCTATAGAATCTATACTATGGTCTTAAACACATACTGTAGTTTTTACCTTCACTTAACTATATATGAAATATATAGTAAAAGAAAGTATTGCGATTGTGAATATTTTCCATTCTCAGTTTTCAACGGGAATACACATTTTGAGGTCCACTAAGTCCAAATAAGCACGTCCTGTAAAATGGTGTGTGTGTGTTAACGGTCTAGCTCAAAAATGAAAAGAGGTACCGATGTGAAATTGCATATTTAAAACTTTTATATGATTATGGTGTTAAAGCAACTTATTCGCCACAATCGGCTAACCTGAAGTGATACTTTGTATAATGGACTAAACACATTTTTACGATTTTCTCGAGAAAATAATTATCGATTTTGATTAAATTCGTTATATCAGTGTAAAATTAAGCAGTTTTTGATAAAATGTAGGTTTTATTCAGATCGATGTTCTCTACCAGAGCTTAAATGGCTAATTTTCAATATTAGCTTCCTCTAAAGTACCATTAATTTTTTTTATTTGAATCGATTGACCATTCCACATTAATCTCTAATATAAAATATGAAAGAATTTGATTATTTAATAAAGTGAAATAAGAGATTGTAGCGGACAATAGTTATAGTAACTGAGGAACCAAAGGGATAAGAGCGCATCCGAACTCATATAATACCGATTCTGACAATATCATGTAATTATACATATATGCAGATTTCATAAATGCTATTGTTGGTACTGTTTAATATTTGATTGTATAGATTTGCAGCGATATAAATATTGAAATTTGTATATATGAGGGTACTTATACAAATAAAAATACCCACAATGAAATATAAATAAATATAGCGTCTATAATTTTTACTTTAACTTCCACTTTGTATGAAAATTCTTATTTCTGCTGAGGAGAGGGTGGTAAGTGAATGTTGTGTGATGGACGCACTGCATCAGATTTTTCAGTTTTATAGATGTTCTTATTTTCTATCGACTTTAATTATCATAGTTGTAGTTTAATTTAATCGAAGTGCTAAATGCTGAGGTATTGTAGTGGTAATTGTAGTGCAAATGCAAGACCAAGACGGGTCTTGGGCTTGCGCACCCAGTCTTGGGCTTGGTCTTGGTCTTGCGTAAGAGTCTCGCAACAGTCTTGCAGTTACTTAGTAGCTTATTACTACAGAGATATTACTGTAATTTTTTAGATAGAAGAAATCTAACTAAGCCCGAATAAAAAATTAGTTAATTGCAAAGAGTTAAATGCAAAAATATAATGGTTATACTAATTATTTACATCTGATAACTAAAATTGTCATTGTTATTAGTAACAATTTTGATTTGATATTTATTCAAAAAATTGATTCTTCTTATCAGCTTTGTTCTTGGTCTTGCAACAGTTAAGCGATCATGGTCTTGGTCTTGCAAAGTGCAAATTTTGGGCAACACTAGACACGATTCGGGAATAGTGCGACTTGTGAAGATGAACTCGTATGTTATGAATGTATATTATTAATGCAATCGCGCTGCTTTCAGTATTCGTTGAAAAAACCGAAAGGAATCGAACGGAGACGATAGGAAGGAGTATATATTTGATGGGTGATCAATATTTATAGAGGTGACAGTACCAACAGGTGACTAGGAGTCTTAAGCCTGTGAGTTGAACCGTGATCCTGCCTCTCTGCCTTTTATTCTCGCTTTTTCGCTTGATATTTTGTCCTGGAGGGGCTTGTCCCTACTTTATAAGTAAGGTACACAGCTTTTGTTTTGTTTTTGTCATTCCGGGAGAAACCTTTCTCTTTGTTTAGCTCTTTTTGTCTGTATCTTTTACCGATCGATAAAAAGTACTAAGTTTATCTTCCGGCATAGGAAATACGCAATTTGTAGAAGAGTAAACCTATCTCGCTATCATTGCGACATATTCAAATAATAATAAAAATAACTGTGACCCCTACGTATTTATTCGAATTAGCATGAAGGTGGTATTTGAAATTTTTTATGGCAAAAAATGTCTTTAGCAAAATTTAACTATTGTTTACATTGATTAATGAAGGATTCTTAATTTTTCGGGAATAATATTCTAGAGGCGAGGAATGGAAGCGGTGAATCATTTTATTATTTTGTTCCTCCTTGGTCCTATCCTTTACACAGTTTATACAGCTGACATCCCAACCGGTCCTGACACTGTCATCACCACGTATGCTGATGACACATATATCCTATCTGTTAATAATGATCCATCAACTGCATCCCAAACTCTCCAATCACAAACCTTGAAGAATGGTGTAAAAACAGAAAAATTAAAATAAATTCCAATAAATCCCATCAAATTACCTTTAATATACCCTGCGTCGCAAACCTATGACCTCCTGTCCTACAGTATCTTTTAACAATTCCCCACTTATCCCGGTTGAACAAATCCGTTACCTAGGACTCCACCTGGACAAACAACTCACATGGGATCCTCATACAAGACTGAAACGACAAGAAACCCTTCGACGTTTCCGACTACTCCAACACTTACTAGGAAAACGCTCTAAGCTTTCAATCAATTACAAACGACTCATATATATGACAACAATAAGACCTATTTGGGCTTACGGAATTGAGCTTTGGGGCTCCACTAAACAATCGAATTCCTCTCGTATCCAATCCTTACAACCCAAAATCCTTCGTAAAATCCTCAACGCTTCTTACTTTGTCACAAATAAAATCATCCATAAAGACCTTAATGTTCCATATGTTTTCGATTTGGCCCAATCCAGAGACGTATCCCTCCATAACAGATTGCAGAACCATCCGAACCCTCTCGTTTCAAACCTTGCTTCCACCTCGATTCCTGATAAGCCTCCGAGGCGTCTGAAAAGAATGTGGCCTCGTGATCTTCTTGTGTAAATTTATCATTTCAGTGTTATCAGTGGATAGTTTCTCAACTAGAGATTTTATGTTAGTGTATTCCTGAGTGCATATCTACTGGTTAATATCAATGAATAAAAAAAAAAAAAAATGTTTTGTCAGTATAATTCGAAATTGAATGAGAATAATGTAATATTTATCAAATGCATTAATATTGCAAATGCGGCTGAGTGAGAGGCGCTGGGATCTCCTAGGATCCAGCCTTTCCTTCCATGAGTTGGGGGGAGGACTCGGAGATCTCGAGTGAATGAATTTAATAAATATTGTATAAAGGCATGTATGTATTTAAGCAGTTATTTTGATTAGTTTAATTTATTTTTGTCTGGTTTAGTTTCTTTTAGTTGATAGATATTTACTTTTAGTGTTATTGTTTTTCATTGTATTTATTGTACTTGGAGTGTGAATGAGCTACTCTTTTATCACCATCACTATTGTCCTTAGATGTGACAGATTGTAATATTTCTCAATAAAGAATTGAAAACCATTAGAAAATTAGGTTTTAACTGTTAATTATTAATATTTGAGTTCGTTCGGACAGAGAAATCCGTTGCGATTAGGTATTACATCGGAATCCCGCGGGAGGAATGTGGAATGCAATGATGTGCTCGGCTAAATTCCTGGATCCTGCTAAATTTATTTGGAATTAGGAACCATAATTATTTGACCTTAATGGATAAACCATGACGGGCTTAGTAACGAGGGTTCCTTGAATAATGCTATGTAAATAATAGTATCATTCCAGCTTTTGTCCCTGCTCATCTCAAATTACATGTTTTAATCTTGCCCATGTGTGTGATAACTAATTTGTCTATGCAATCAGATTTATTTATTAGTTATTTTATATAATTTTAAGAACTATAATTTAAAAATAATGTTATTATTAAGTAATGGAAAGTGATTCACTTATTTATTACAAAAAACTTTCAAGTGATCTTATTACTATTTCAATCTAACACAATTCGTCAGCGCGACATGAACTTTATTGCATTGAAACATGTTATTTGATCGAAGGATATAACATACCGTCTAGGAACGAAGGTGCTTTGTTTGAAATTATCTTATTAATAAAATTAAATGATTTTCATTTAAATTATGAGGTTTAAAATCATAGGGGCCTTGAGTCCGCAATTTGACTGTAAGATCAGACTAGACGAGCTTAAAAAAAATTAACAAAGCTAATATTTATCAATGTTGGCTCAGAAGTCATCCACTTCAGGACCCCAACATGAATTGACGAGAGAAAGTCTTGATCTTTCGCTTGCGGACGGGGCCCAATAGCCTCAAAGCAATCATATTCAGTAAGTTCAAAATTGGCTCTAGTTTCCTCTGCGAGTGCGATGAGAGTGAACAGAATGTAGAACATATACTACAAATGTGCAGACTCTATTCCTAGCAAAGGAGAGTGATCTGGACCTCTCCAACTGAAGTGGAAAGAAAACTATATGGAAGCCTGAAGGACCTGAGGAGGACTACCGAATTCTTCATTTTAGTTCATGACCTAGCCGTAGAAGGAAGAACGCAGAAGAATAGAAAGATTGGTCTTCATTCAGAATGTTTGATACCATTACCACAAAGTTATTTTGTACATTTACGTCAACTTCTGGATCAACCCAGTCCCAAAAGATTCGTTTAATATTCACATATATTTCGGTCCACCCATCTATAAGGATTTCGATACTACTACATTTTCTCAAACCTTTTCTTCTTTTTTCACTCTTCCTCAGCTCTGTTAACTGGCGAAGGTATACATCATATAGTAATAAATAAATTGTAAAGTATTTGTTGTATTTAGAGAATAAGGTGTAATATTTTAAGAACCATGAATGCAACTATCGTGATATTAACATCTTTATAGCCTGTTTTTCTTATGTTTTTATTTTCATTTTATATGCGTTTCATGAAATGTTGGTTTTATTATTATTAAATTTCAAAGTATTTTCTTCATGTTACCTTTCTTTTTTTCTTAATCTAAAGCATAAAATAAATGTATATAATAAAATTTAATTTTTAGATATTTCCTCTGTTGGAACAGATTGTGGGGCTCTTTCATGAAAAATAAAAATAAGGAATAAAAAAAAAGAAGTATCTCAAATAAGCCTGAAAAAGACAGTAGGCTCCTCTTTCCAACCGCAGTAAACCCCCAAAATTCTGGGTAGTTCGCTATTAATGATTTAATGGAATTCAGGCATAAAGGGACTATGGTGGCTGCAAATGACTGAAACCCCGAGCTCTACCCCAACCCACCACTTTTCACCGAGTATAATAAAAGTTTCCTCTAAAAGCTGAACCCGTTTTGATGGCAGTTTTGACTCGTGGTACCACGTGGCAAAAGTGTATAAAGCAGTAAAAAGATCCATTACCCCGGGGGTGTTAACGCCCCTCCTCGTAAACCCTTTTCGGAGTCATCTTTATATTAAAAACTTTACTTTTTTCATTAATCTACACAGCCTTTATTGGAGGATGTAACCTGAAAAGTATATATATGAAAGCTTATCACGAAACGTTGGAGAATAGATAATACCTTGGTTCATGAGTTGATGGAGATAAAGTTCTGAAGCAACCACTTTTATAATCACGGCCCAGATTTGTGAGATTACTCAATATTATGTGAATATAAGGAAAAAGAGAGTTATCAATTGATCTTTGCCAACATTGCAGTGGCGTATTTCGAACAAAAAAAAAAAAAATGTCCTTTGCATAAATGGTTTATGATGAGAAAACTTCATTAAGCGCGCTGAGTGAGACTGAGTCGTCACAATCGGCTATGTAACGCTCATTCGCGTAAATTCGGTTAGAGTCGATTAATTTTATCATTTGGATTATTATATCTCGGAAGATAAAAATCCTACTGGCATACTGTAAGCGAGAGAAATGCTCGTCAATTCAGCATTTCATCCTCTTTGTAATTATCAATATATTTGAACTAAAATATCTCAAAATTTAAATTGCGGAAATAATTTTGAGGTCAATATATATTTTTTTAAATTAACTGTAAAAATAAGAAATTAAGTGTTTCTGTTCGATTTTCTGTTGCACACGATAGCTTTAAAGGTAAGGAAAATAGAGAAAAAAATCTAAGGTTTGTGCTTTAGACCACATGATAGAAGTGGAAACATCAAAATGGCGAGACCGATATTATAAAATATAAATTATAAATAATAGCTCAGTACAAATAGGAGGAAATGCTGACCATTTCTCTCGCTTCTAGTATGCATGTCCGATTTTTTGTTTATCCATATCCTCCATAAAACTCGTTGTCCTTTGGTTTTCGACAATATTTTTTCTTTTAACCTCCTGACATGGCGTCGCGTTAAGACACAATTTTAAATTGTGCCTATTAGAGAGAGGATGAAATTCTGAACAATTTCCTTGCTTACAGTATGCAGGTCAGATTTTTAGTTCCCGAGATTTTTAATACATATGTAAACAATGTTCCATTAGTCGACTATTGCCGACTTTACCCGAGCGTTAACACTTCGGAAATCGCCTAAAGATGTTTTCACTTAAAAAATAATTTTCTGAGAGGCTTGAACCCAAGATAATAATCGTTTTATTTTTTAATGTTATTATTTTTTGAATATGGAACAATAAAATATATTTATGTTTCGTATTATTTATCCCGCCTTGATGTTTTCAGTTCTATCGTATGGTAGTTAAGCACACATATTAGTTTTTTTTAAGTAATTTTTTATGATCTATAATCTGTAAAATAAAGATCTTCAGATGAAGTCCCTAATTATAGTAATTTTGGTAATAAACGTTTTAATAATAATATAAAATTTTAATATGCATCGATGAAAAGTAGAATTATAATTAAGTTTGATTACATTTTATTGGATATAATATTTCATATGTTCACATACATTTCATTATTTTCCCAATATACTTAATAAGTTGATATTGTCATTTGTCATAATTTGTCATAATTATGAAAGCTAAAAGTAGCTTTATTATTGTATATTTTATACTATGTATTGTAAATACACCAATACATTTGTACAGCACAAGCGAATAAATAATGAGTTTCTCTTACGTCGCACGCATGTTATGTATGTATTACGCTCATGTCAGTGTGAATTATGTATTTGAAATGATCCATGGTTCATTTACAAGTGTTAATAATGGATTGATTTGAAGTTAATGAATTATATTCAACGTATTACATCATGTCATGCTATGTCTACACGTTATATCATGTCCAAAATAAAATATCTAATGTCAATTATTTGATTGATCTAAAGTCATTTGAGTATCTAATTTTTCACCAATTTAAAAATGTTGTAAAATATTTAGCCTAGATAGATATCACCAAAAAAAAAATAAATAGAAGATTGGATACACAGTATAAAAACAAAATTATTGGAAGATTGATAAACAAATGGAAAATTAAATATTCTAAATTATTAGAAATAAAAATGCAAGGAGTGCAGCAAACGGGCTACAAGCAGTAAAAAATCTAAGATAGTTTTTAGAGTTCTAGAAGCACCCACGTGCCAAAAGGGCCACAACAGACCACAATCAGTGAAACACCTATTAGTTGAGTTCCAATAGATTAAACAAATCCGGCAAAAACTAACATTGGCAACGACAATGAACGAAATATTGGAAGAAAATGAAGACACCACTCTGTTCAAATACTTAGTAGAAACAAAGTATTTTACTAAGTATATAAATAATACTAAGTATTATAATAGAGTATGAAAACTTACTGTTTATGGCCCTATAGATAACTGCGAATACAAATAAAAAAACTTAATTTTTTTACACATAGTTTTAAGTTTTTTACACATAGTTATGTATAAAATCCAAGTTATGTATAAAATCTAATTTTTTTTGGATAAATAATTTTTTTTTCACCCTCGGAACAGGAAATAAATTATTAGCATATAAAGGGTAGTACATATGCTTGATTTTTTTCTCCGCAACTATAAAGGTAAACGAACGGAAAATAAAATCAAAATATTAATAAATATAAGAATATTTTCAATTCCTAAATTCTTGGACATTTTTTGCTCTCCATAGTTCTTTTGCAATGCACTCTATGTAGTAATATATATCCCATTCAACCCGAATCCTTTAACATCTAGTCTGGACTCAACATACTATTCCGTCTAGAATAATAACTATAATATTTTTAAATCTTTTTGTTAGCTTTAAACATTAAATATTATATATTTTAAAACAACTGATAATAACAAATAAAACGGAATGAACGTCATTAGCACTTCGTTACCATTTCTCTTGTTGATTCCATTAAAATAATTGAATATAGAATAAAAATTGTGCATTATGGAACCAAGATTATAGGTATTTAGAACCCCGTTATACAATTCCCAAAGAATTTGTAGTTGCACGTGTCGTCACTTGGTTCACAGTCCATTACAGTTAGTTCCACATGACTTCCTATGACTACTAGATATCGTAGGGGACACCTCATAAAGGAGATGGATAGTACGTGGATGACACATTGGGAGAGGGGTCGATTTTGCTAGTCATAGAGTAGCCATCGGAGGTGTAAATGCAATTTGCTGATGCAATACTTCGAACCACTGGCATCAGCAACTGTTACAGAAAGCTAAACACTCAGTCGTTTTTATCCTCTTTGTTTTGTTTTCGAACACTTACAGGTCTTTTAACAACAACCAGTCAACGACTGGCTTGCATTTTTGTGTTTACCTTTTTTCAATGTTTGTTGTTATATTTATTTCTATTTCAAATTATGGTTCCATGTATTGTTAATGCGTATTTATCTTTGTTTGTTGTTAGTGACTGTTGAATATTATTTATCATACCATGAGAAAACATTGCAGTAGCCAAAGGACAAATAATCATTGGAAGTGGAGAGAAGGAAGTGTAGTGGTGTAATTAGATCTTAACTGGCACAAACCTACTTAAGGGACAAGATCTGGTTAGACAAGCTGCTCCAGGCGTCTCCGGGGAGTTAGTTCTGATCCAGCAGTTCCCTCATCTCTTCGGACGAATGGAAAACGGTTCAATAGAGATTTGATGGGATGTGCAATTGGTTATGACCAATAATATATTTTTTTCTTCAATTTTGGTTTATTATTTTCAACATTGAACCATTGTAATCGTTCAAAAAATCCAATCAATTTAACCCCTCACAAGATTTGAGGCTTTACGTTTAACGATACATAGAACTCGAAAATCGAATAAAACAATTTTGTCCGTTCGATTTACACCGTCCTCGGCTTTTCTTCATGACTACCAGACCGATGTTTTTCAAATTTTGTAATCAAAGTCACAGGTCATCTGAGGATGATCCTCCTACCTCTACATTACTATCCCCACTTTTTTTTTAAGATGGCGACCGAAAAACCTGTACTGGTATAGACTGTAGCGCTAAAACGAATGTACCAATTTCAATAAAACTTGGCTAATGTTTTCCCCTCCCTTTAAATCTATCTACTTAACGTACTAAAACGAAAGAAAGCTGGAAAAAAAGTTACGAGGGATGGTAAAACTAGATTTCAGTATAACTGAAGAAGTAAACACGAAATCTACTCAAAAACAAAAAAAGAAATCATTGAAATCTGACAATTCGGTATAAAGATATGGTGTCCTAAACATTTTTCATATTTTTTACCGCAAAGCCTTTATCGTTTTTTATTATTATTAATTTTTATATGATTTTACACCAACTGAAGTAATGTCTTTTTTTTTTGGAAGATTATATAAAAAATAAATATTTAGGCCAATATTAGGAATCACCTTACTAAATGTTACAAGAAAATCGATGTTAATTTTGACGTTAAATTTTCTGAAAATCATAAACTATTGTGTAATAATTTTCCAGCATTTTTATAGTTATTTCGGTATAATTTTTTTATTAGCTTAATTTTTTAAACTCACACCTGTCAGAAGTTCCGACAATCAGCGTGTGTGATGTCAAGATGTATAAGGTTAATATGTCTTGGAATAGGCCTGGGAAAGAGGAGTGCCCAACGGCGTCCTTTCTGTCTTGAATGTATTATTTATAGTTAGTGGAGGAGATCCCTCATCCAGCTTTTTTTAAGCCTCCTTCGGGTGCTTTCGGGCATTTTAGTTGTGGTCATGCCTCGAATCAATGAGTTGGTAGTTCCGTGTAAGTTATTATGAAATATTTTGTACTGTGTACGTATGTGGTCGTTAATTGTTGGCATCTGTAAGTCTTTATGTAAAGTAACTATGGAGCTTTGGTGATAGTCCTGAAAGTTTTAGATTGAAAGGTCTGTAGTTTACGTATGTGAGTCTTTTTGGCTGTCCCATATATCTGTGAGGCGTAGGTCCAAATAGGCTTGAGTAGGTAAGTATATGTATTCAATTTCTGTCTAAGTTTGTAATTTCGAATTTCTTGCAAGGAGTGAGTACAATAGTCGTAGCCTAAGGTTTAGAGTTTTTGTTTTGTTTTTGATTTGCGGGCTCCATGTCATTCTTCTGTCAAAGGCCAGTCCAAGATATTGAAGTTTGTCTGTCTAAGGAATTTGGATATTGTCAAGGTAAATAGGGAGGCAAGTTGCACGTCGAAGGGTAAAAGTGATATGTAGTGATTTGTCTTGGTTGAGTCAAATTTTCCAGAGTTTGCACCAGTCTTAGAAATTGTTTAGGTGATATTGTAGAGTCTGTGAGGCGTATGTTGAATTTTGATGTCTTGTCAAGATTGTTGTATCGTCTGCGTAAGTCGCGGTCAGAGTATCGAGAGGATCTGGAATGGTATGATTTTAAATTCTAAAGTTAAAATGCAATTAAATTAAGTCTTAAATGCTCTGTTTTTAATAACTGAAACTTTTAAAATAAGTAATTTGAGTTGAGGAATACAATCAATCTGTGCTTCAGAATTGAAACAAAACAAAGCTACCGAATTTAGTAAAAAATCATTCTGAACTATAGGATTCAGGAGTGGATTCGATGTTCGAATATGTTTTTGGTGTTGGCTTTTATTTCCTCTCAAGAACCATAAAATAAATTTGGATCCTGTCACATTCTGATCTTCCTGTTCTAGGGCTGTTAAAAAGAGATTAAAAAACAAAATGATTTAATCCCGTCCTGATCTATCTTAAAAGATAGACGAATTCTATTTTTCTATTCATAACCTAATTTCTTTTATCTCTCACTCCTGAAGACTTTCTTTACTGACGTATTCGTTCTTTTTCTAATTTTTGGACTTTCAAAACCAAAAATAGATTATGGTATCTACCAACAACTTATCCCTTTGTTAGCGTTCAGCGATTTTCATATATGAAAAAAAAAAGTGTATCTTTATTCTTCGACATTTAGTTCGTAAGAATAATAGAATTGTACATTATAACAACATTTGGCTTCCTACATTGATAATAATTAAATTAAATGATAAACTTAAGACAAATTAATGATAAAAAAAAAGTTATGAACATAGACGATAAAAAACATAAATGATTATAATGAATAAAAAATTAAGTAGATGTATATAGGAATAAACACTTTTTTCACCAAGTCACACATGAACTTCTTTTCAACAAAACTATTACTATAAAAACTATCCAAGCGACAGCATGATAGTAGAAAAGATGAAGAAATGGGCGGTGTTCGAATGAAGTTAGTGAGGGAGATTTTCCAATGGAGGTATACCGAAACAAGGTAGCTCGAATTACAAAGGATTTTTCAAAAGAAGCTATTCTGTAAGAGGAGAAATATAAATTGGAAGTTGTGATCTTTTACCAAGGAAATAGGTGAGGTCAATAATATAGGAGATTTTTCGAGTACTGAAGCATTGGGATAGGAATACATCTACGAAGTATTGTATTCGAAAATTATGAATTTACCAGCCTTGGTCGGAATACTCTTGTGGAATGTTTTTAATTTTACTTGGATAGTCTTTCATACACTCTTGACATTTAGAACGTTACAGTACAGTACAGGTGTCTTTGTAGATGTCTTTATAATTATTACAAGTATTATAAAGACATCTACCACTTGATTCATTATCGTCTTGTATCACTAGTTATATTCCAAATTCTGTCTTAGGAAACCAAACGTCAATCGTTCATCTGTACATTGTCAACTAAAACGGAATAAATATTGTCTGCAATATCAAAAAAAGCTTTTTCGGTTTCATTTGTTCTACATTCTGTCAGAAAGTGCTTCACAACCAGTGGACACCCGCAGGTCTGACTTTCAGTTGTAGGTTCGCGGGCCGTCAAGTAACGGTGGGTCAGGCGTGTGTGGCGTATACGTCGTCATGTTAGATTCACCTCTTAGGGTTTATTGTTTAAGGATTGAGGTGGTTTTTTCAGGTGATTTGGGAAATATGATTATTCCAATTTCAGTATTGATCAAAGATAACTTCGAGGCTTTTTCATAAAGTTGAGATAGAGTAATGGATAATAGGAAAAATTGAAGAGAAGAATAGTTGGGCTCAGTTTTAACACCTTTCGATAGCCCTGATGAAGGCCTGAACTTCGGCAAATGTAAAAATATTATCATTTATTTTTGCCTTCTTATTTGACTGATCACCCCATCCATTCTTCTATTCATTATTCAAGACATTCAATCATTTACCCACTAATAGGAAAACTTCTTGAGTAAAGGTTCTTGAAGAAATAAGAATTGCCTTAATTTTGCTCGGTTCGGGGACAATTGGTATTCCGAAGCTCAGTTACTGTTAATGTCGTTCTGGAATTAATAAGTTGCGTCGATCATGTCGGAAGGGTGAAAGGAAATGCATTTTCGTTGGTCATCAGCGATGATGGAATTTGTATATAATTAAAAAATATTTATAACAGAGCCATGATATGAGCCTAACCGCTATGTTAGGGACAAACAGGTAGGAGGAGGGGGGAGGGGAGTTGGCATAGACTGAAGACCCACTCACCCCGGACGGGTTGATGTAGTAGTGCAGGTAATCGACTCTGGCCTCTGTCCAGGAGAGAGCTGCTCTTCGATCCAATTCGTTCTTCGTTAGCCTCTCATTGTCTTTGCATCATCGGGCATCTTCTTAGTTGGATGAAACCATCTAAACAAAAATAATAGAAAAGAATTACACGTTTGCTAAACTACTAAACTATTAATTATATCATAATAATAGGGCCAGTTTCAATTGTCAATAAAAAAAAAACCTTTGTGAAGTATCTCAGTACAGTTCTTCCTTAGCTTCCATTTGGCACCCAAGGAAAAACAAATGCAAGCAATATAATCTTAAGAAAAATTCAAACTAAATAATTTCATATTGAATATTTAATATTTGACCGTTGCATTATAAAGGAAGCAGATGGCTCGGGGTGTCGGTCATAAATAGGCTAAATAGAGGCAAAACTATTTTATTAAAAGTCAACGTTTCGACCCGATTATGTAGATCTTTTTCAGAGAGGCGTGTTCAGCTAGAAGTTTCACTTAGAACCCAAGTTCTAAGTGAAACTAGAAACCAAGTTCTAAGTGAAACTCCTAGCTGAACACATCTCTCTGAAGAAGACCTGCAAAGTCGAGTAGAAACGTTGGCTTTTAATAAAACAATTTTGCCACTATTTAGCCTATTTATGACCGTCACCCCGGACCATCTCCTTCCTAAAATAATTTCATCTTTTCACCAAGATATCAATTCATTTGGATTCATCAATATATAAATTATTAAAAATATTATTGTAATCACGATATTTGTATTTTTTTTTTTAATAATTTCACTACATTTGCATTTTTGCTAAGTTTTGGCCATCACTTCATCAGACACATATGTTATATTTTATATTGGAATCACATTAAAATTATATATTATTCAAATATGTAATTAAAACTTAGAATAAGTTGATAGAAACTCGTATGAAAAACAATTTTAATGGAGTAAATATCCTTAAAAATATAATTTTGACAGAGATTTTAATTTTTATTTAAAACTAAAACCTTTTCCCTGTTTGTTTAAGCTTAATTCTCATTACGTAAAAAAAGAGAAAAAAAAAATACTTACAAATAGAAATTTTCAAACATGTCCTTGCAGTTTTTAATTATTACGGAAAATTAATTACTCGAAAAAGTTAACATTGATGATCTTTAAAGAAGCGCAGTTCTAAGAAAGTCATCTTTTGACTTTTTGAGAAGTCTCAATTCATACAGTGTTCAACTGTTCACTTTTTGCACTAAAATTTAGCAAAATTCCATACCTCCCTTGTTTCACCAGGCATGATTATATAATACATTTTGTTTTGGCAATAAAATTCTAATCAGTAATTTCTATGTATTCTTATTTCAATATTAACTATATAAAATTTAAATGGATTAAACTAAATCCATTTAGTTTTAAGCCACTTGGTCATTTTATTAAAAAAAATTATGTTAATTATCGAGAGAGATTTTATATCCTTTCGCATATATTTATAATAATAATAATATGTATAATAGTTTTATTTATTATAGGAAAAGTCCCTTTAGAATAATACAATTATGGGTTTTAGAACTTCAGGATTTAATAGAAATAAAATAAAATAAACAAATAGAGATTAAATATATATATATATATATATATATATATATATATATATATATATATATATATATATAAAATTCGACTTCTATTGTAAAATTGATGAATTAAGTATAGAAAAGATACTTAAAAACACACTAATAATTTATATACATAATTACAGAAAAAGTTATTTTCAATTGTTTCGGCATTTGATAGATATGAAGTGATTGAATAGGCGAGATTTAAAGATGTGTAGGTTAATTGAATTGCGGATGTAGAAGGGAATGAGGATTAGAATTAGAGTTCCACAGAGATAAGGATCGGATTATGAAAGATCTGTTGGATGCCACGGATCCGTGGGTCGGTAGTATATAGATCTAAAGGACTATAGCGCTAATGCCGGATTGGACAGAGGATTTGAATCAAAGGAGCTCGGTGATATGTTATGGACGGGGGGATTAAATAACTTGGTAGAGGTACGACAATAGGAAGAATAAAGCCATTTCATTTCTTCATAAAGACGGAAGACAGTGGTGTCTCTTGGGATCCTATAGATGAAACGTTTAAAGACTATACGCAAGTTATAGTTTACATTCATCCATGTCTTATTCGTAAAATCCACTTCTTCTGCTCCCACAAAAAAAAAAATTAATAAATAAAAATCAATCAATTAAATATTTGTGACCCTTTGTTGAAAATTAGTAACCAAACTGACCGCCGAATTTTTTCTTCAATCTATGCCATAAATGAAGCAAAAATTTAAAAACTGAAATTTATAGATATTATAACATCTACATACTTACACTTTAAACTGAACTATTTAATTCAACTTATTTGTTTATTATAATGGGTTTGCGATATAATGATATACACTAATGTTAATGGTAGATTTAATCTTAAAGTAGCTGGACAAACATTTTAACTTATTATTTATGTAATGTCTGTTGAGCTGCATAATATATAATGAGTTTGTGCTTTGTTTCAGGCGAGGTAAGGGAGAGAATGCTTTGCTACGTTGAAAGCCCAAGTTATCCCTGGTAAATATTTTAATTAGCCAAGTTCCAAGAAAGCCTAAAGGACTTTAGATACTTCAAGAAGGCACTTCCGCAAGACAGCACTTAGCTCCCAAACATATTCAAATCCAACTTCAACCCGTATTTTGAAAAGCACAGCTTGTAGCATGTCCATACTGTTTTCAGGAAAAACAGAAATTCATTGTTGCTAGCAATGTTAATGTAGCTCTATAGCTACTTGATTAACTCTGTTTAAATAATAACATCATACCAAACAATTTATTGTTTCAATGGAAATACTAATTTCACTGTTTTATTTATTACATAGTAAATAGGTTTCATTTCAAAGTGTTTATTTACGGGTAATAAGCTATATCATTAATCTTTGTTAATTTTATTATAATATGCTATAAAAATAAATGAATTGAACTAAAATAAATGAACACCTTTTAGGCTTTCTTGTTGGAGATTATCCCTTGGCACAATCATTATTTTATTACAAATATTTTATTAAAGAAATAAATCCTAAGTATAATTAATCGAAAATGGTCTATTAAAAACGTGTTGATATGATTTTAATTATCATAGTTATTTATTTATAAATGAGTACTATTGTATATATGAAGGCAGTAATTTTATGTGTGTTTAAGATATCCTAATATATAATATATATATATAATATATTCTTCTTATGCGTATTTACAGTTATCTAAATGGTGGGATTAGGGCGCAGTATCCGGAAACCCGCACGGCAGTGGTGTTCTGCGGACACTTTACCTTATATGTAAAATTTAAAAAATCTAGTGCTCCCAACACACAACTTTCACTTACCTTTCTACTTTGAATAGAAATTATTTCTGGTAATGTTGAGCAATTATAGATTTTTTGAAGTGCACTTTTAACGAAGCTACAGCTTAAAGTTAACGAATCATTAAAGTAACAAAAACTCTCTTAATTATATCAACGGCAGACAATAAAAACCTCCGAACTCCATCTGTTTCTGTAAACCATATCATTCCAGTCTCTGAGCTATATATATAGCATTTCAAAGTCAGTTCCAATCTTTTCCGAATCAAATTAAACCTTTTCCAACTCAAATTCAACCTTTTCCATTTCAAATTCAACCTTTTCCAAATAAAATTCAACCTTTTCCAAGTCAAATTCAACCTTTTCCATTTCAAATTCAACTTTCGATTTTTTGTAAATTTTCGATGTTTTTCGAAACGAAGGCCACTTCCTATGTTATCGAAGGCATAGCTTTTGAAAAATATAAAAAAAAAAAATATGGTAACGCGGTTGCATATCCATTTATTTTAACTTTCCAGATTTTTTCAGTATAATATGTCTTATTCAATTTTTTCCAAATCAAATTAAACCTTTTCTAAGTCAAATTCAACCTTTTCTAAATCAAATTAAAATATTAAAGACTTCTAGAAATAAAAAATAAAAGTCTTAAGAATGAAGAATCTGATTTATTATTTCTCGAAACGCAGTATAATTCGTTATTATAATGGCTTAAATCCAAGTTGGGAATTCTTCATAAGTGCGAAATTCAACTATAATAAACTTGGCTAAAGTTAAAGGACTGTAAAGTTAAACGTCCTCTAATTATACTTCGCCGAGAGAGTGGTTGAAGGTCCGTCCACCTGTTCCTCAACTGCAGGCATTTAATAATATTAAATGGGGTCCTTAAATCCGAGGATATGGATACCAGTGGAGGGCAATAAAAAACGTTGCTACAATAAAAGTGGGCCATAACGGAGGAGGAACGGCAATAAACCGATGAAGCTGCGGCTGCAATCTGCACTGGGCCGCTTAATTGTGTCGGAACAGGAATTAGTGATAAAGTTCGCTCTAATGATCTTCTCCTTAGCCGTATATACTTCATGCTCGACCGCCGTATCTGTGCTGTAGATGGTGAACTGAACAAGTTTAAATAGTCCTTCCATAACTTTCTCAGTGGATCACTGTTATGAATCCTTGTATCTGCTATATTCTAATTAGTAAAAAGTAATTCATCGTACGCTCGTACTAATGTATAAATACAAGATTCATCCTCACAAATACAACACCGTCCTCTTTTTCACTGGCAGTTACAAGATTTATTAGTTATCAGATTTTTTAAGTTACTAATGTATTTTTAATTAACTGACATCCATTACGCAGTGCAAAAAGCTTTTTTTTTATTCATTTATTGATACTTACAACTGTATACATTTACAATAAGTAAATATAATAGAACATGATAAAAACTTGTAAAGAAACTACCCATTGGTAGCACTTCAAATATTAAATTAACTTCAGGAGTCTCTTGGTCGTCTTCTTTTCAGAAGCCTCGGAGGGTTGTCAGGAATTGTTTTGGATGAAAGGTTATAAACTAGAGAGTTAGGGTGACCAAAGCGTTTGGAATTAAAACAGGAGTATCGGATTCGGGTCAAAGGAAATGTTGAGGTCTTTATTTCTGACATAGTAAGGAACATTAAGGATTTTGGATTATAAAGATTGAATATAGAAAGAATTTAATGGTTTTGTTGAGCCCAAAATCTTTATTCCATATGTCCAAATTGGCCCGATGATGGAAGTTTATATGAGTTTTTTTGTAGAATATTGGAAGTTTAAAGCGTTTATCTAGTAAATATTGTAGTAGTCGGAATCTATTATCTGTTTCGTGTCTTTTCAGTCTAGTATGAGAATTCTAAGTAAGACGTTTGTAAAGAAGAAGTCCTAGGTAACGCAAAAACATTAAGAAAGGAAATATAAATTTAACTTTGTTAAACTTGTTTCTTCCAACGTTGGGACAAATCAGATGAACTTTTTTAAAAAATGTAGATGTCCGATGGCTGCATTATTTTATTTTATTTTTTTCGATAGTAAAATGTGGAAATATTATGACACTGCAACTGAAAGAATTTCAAGGCGAAAAACATGTAACGAAAGGAGGTTGTTCAGCAAGAATGTATAACATATACATCACCAGATGTTTTACATATCCATGGTAGAAGTGGAGGAATATGAAAGACGGGACCAGAGGTTTATTGGTATTTTGAGTAGTGTTGGTCGATCCTTAAGTTTTTAAATAACCATTGTGGCGTTCTCACTTTATTCAAGTGGACCAACATTCCATTCCTAAAGCCATATATTCTTTACTCTCCCAGCACTAGTTTGACTTTCCTCTTGAGAATCGGAAGGATGGGCTAACGTTTTATTCATCTGTTAAACCCAATTTTCAGGATCATATTTAGGCCGATCAATGGTATACTCAATTTCAATAGATGTGAATAACTATAAATGTAGATTATTCATTGCAGATAATCGTTTAGACAATTTTCGCTAGCTGTTCGTCACCTTTTTAATGAAACCTTTAAAAAAAAGTTAGGCTATAGTTATTTGCGGAGAGGAGCGGGTTTTAAGAATTTTTACAGCTCACGCAAATGACCGCGAGAAGGCACTTGGGAAGCAGTAACAGTTGAGAAATGGCTTTTAATTACACTTGAAATAATCAAAGACGGCCCCCTTCCTCGGCAGAACCCCCAGCTTCCGGAGAAGTCAAACAGAATTAAGCCCGAGGTTTGTTTACTTTATGAATACCTTTCGGTGTCCCGTCATTCCGGGATTAAAACTACTCCTCTTTTAATCACCCAATGCCGCCAACTTCGTGCTCTCTCTCCATTTTATTACCGCTATCACTAGAAATTGTATTATTAACTTCAGTCTGGCTTATTAAGTACTTTTTAAATTAGACCATTTAAAAAAGTAAACTGTCGCATAATATTTTTTTTTGAAATCAGAAGTGATGACAATGGGATAAATAGTATTGTGAAACTATTTAATGTGTTCTAAAGTTTAGAAACGCCTTTCATCAGGGCTACAAACAAAATTTTCTAAAGCATTGAACCCAAGACCCTTCATGGGTCGTAATGTTTTTTTTCCTCAATAAAATTTAAACTAATAATAATCGGATAAGAACATAAGCCGTCCTCTCTCTGTATATATATATATATATATATATATATATATATATATATATATATATATATATATATATATTAATATAATATACTAGGATCAAACATTATTAAGTATACTTTAAAAATTAAAATTGTTTGTTTCATAATTTCAATTACTCAAAACCTTCATGTTAAAACACATTTTGCAAAATTGGTTCTGTAGTTTTCATGGTTGGTAAAAAGACATCATTATTCATATTCATATCCATAATATTTTTTTTTTTTGTCTATCAAAAATATATTTGCGCCTGTCAACTTATTGTTGACTATCAACAAATCCATTATTTCTCATAATATGAATTAAACTTTATTAAAAAGGAAATGAGATTAACATGTTGTTTATATATTGTTAATAAAAATAAATAGCATCCAGTCTCATAATAATTTATGTTATAAAATAAAGGACCTTTCAGTGCGTTGCACCAACCTCCTCTTTCAAACAACACATGCATTAATTCAGTACGTTTTTTTTTTTTCAGATCTGCTAGGGTTTTTTTTTTATCAGGTCCATCCGGAGTTTTTATGAGATAAAGGATTATGCCATCGATTTTTAAACCCTGAAATGCTATGCTAAATACGTGCGTAGGATTTCGACATCCATTTTGCAGGTAGAAGTTACTCTTATCAGGCCACTGGTTTGGTAATGGTTGTATTGTTGTTATTTTTTTAAATGCCCATATTTGTCTGAATTCTGTATTATATACAGATATGAATTCGTTAGTTGGTCACTATCTAATTTATAAAAAGAATGATGAAAAGATTTTAATGTTTATCGAAAAATTTTAAAATTCTTCTTTTTCTTGGT
Source organism: Nezara viridula (assembly GCA_928085145.1). Lineage (NCBI taxonomy): Eukaryota > Metazoa > Arthropoda > Insecta > Hemiptera > Pentatomidae > Nezara > Nezara viridula. The sequence continues at coordinate 40,327,244 of OV725079.1, forward strand.
AGACTCCTGAAATTTTCTTCACGAACGCAACTTATTCATTTGCCTCCTCCATTAGTTACTTCGTTAACACTCGTAAACGGGTCGAGCCGTGACGTATAAAATACCCCCCTTCTTGCCTCCTCCAGACTAACCCTTCCAGAGTTATTTCGCTTCTTCCAATTACATTTCACGGTTTGCAGAGCTCGTCGCTGAGCTGGAACCGCGGAGCACACTCAAGCGGAACTAAACGGATACACCTTCTCTAAGAAAACATCTATCTCTTTTCTTACCTCATCTCCTTCATATATCACGCTTTGAACTGGTCGAGTGGGGTGTTTGATCTTCAGTTACCAACGGTCACCTATAGGCACGATATCTAAGTTTGTGTATAAATCCTAAATTCTTTCTATTTTATTTTAATTTTTTTTAACGTTTATCTTGGCTATATGCCTACTTGCAAAATTTATAATAATGGTCATTTTGATTTATTTTATTAATTCATGTACTTAAAACAAGAATGAGTGTGCTTCAAGCATTATTAGAATACCACCGCTCAGTAAATTCCTGTGAAGTAAACACACTATTTTCTTTGTATATTTAAATGAAATAGAACTTTTACTTATAACAATATGAGAGAAAACATCCTCGTTTACTCCTAGCCTTATAAAGTTATTCATAATGTTTTTAAATTATAAAATAAATCAGCCAGGTTTTCTCTTTAATAAATTATTTAATCAAAGGTGCAAAACGTAGACGGTTGAGAATCCAGAATAGGTGCTATGAACTTCTCTAATGATTGTAAATATCAGGGGTTTTTTTTCAAGTACTTTTCGGTTTTATTTAATGTTTTCCTATTGTTTCTTAAGATTGATCGTTGCACGATTTTTCGTATACAGGTTTGCTATGCTTCTTAAATCGAAAAAAGTTAAAAGTACCCAATTTAAGGGTGGCATGGATGTGTCCTGAGAGGAACTCCTAATCCTGGGGTCGATCCACGGTTGATGCAACAGAATAAAAAATTCCCGGTTACAGACGGACTTGAACGCGGGACCTTGAACATTGGAAGTCAGTAAAGCTTACCCTTAAATCTTAAAGCTTAACCTTTAAAGCTTAAAGTTAATAAAGCTTACCCACCCCTATACCTTATATTTGGTTAATTTTTTTCATATAAATATTATTTTTTTAATTCATAAATTAATTCATTTATATTTTAATTCTTTAATTATATTAAGACACAGTGCAGATTATACCAGACTTCCGACTTTCAGTCTCCCAACTGCGTCCAGCAGTGCCAGATGCAACGCCCTGATTAAGACCTACAACGCAGGTCGAAAAGTCGGCAAATCTAATTAAATACCATTAAAATAAATAGTGTTATATATTTACGAAACACCCGACCAACTCCTTCTCTAATATTATTATTATTTCTTATAGAAAAATGGGACACTAAAAATGTTTTTTTTTTTTTTTTTTTATAAAAGACACAAAAGCAATAAAACATTTTATTAACAATTAAAACCTCTATTAAGTTACATCAAATTTGTATTTGTAACGTTTCGAACAGATCTTATTTTGGCTGTTATCAAGTTTACTTATAATATAAAATTATGTAATCATTATAGATAATTAATAATTATATAATTAAAAAAACTAATATAAAAGTTTCATTTTTGGTCTTATATTTTTAAAAAAATTATGGTGTGAATGTTTTCATATCTCACTATAATTATTGTCCACGTGACAGATTATTATATTTCTAGACAAAAATCTTTGTGGTAATTTTTTTTCACTGAATAGATATTTTATTCCATAAAATTAAGTCAAACACGAATTAAATAGCGTATAAAAAAATTGAGTAAAATAAAGATAATTTTAATTTACATCTAGATTTTAGGAGAAATAGAACTTTTACTTACAGTAATTAATATAGTAGAAAACATTTTCATTACTATATTATGTTATGTTATGTTTACTCTTAATTATAATAATAAAAACATAATGTATGATTAAATATCTCATTACTATTATTATTTTATTTATCATCGAATTGCAAAGGAAGATAAACAATGTGAAAATAAGTATCAAGAGGCTTAATGAGGCCATTAGAATTAAAAAGAAGTAAAGTTTGAGGCGAATACTAATTAAGTAAGATAACCCACATCTAACTCAATCTTTTGAGAGAAGGAAAATAAAAATGAAGTATTATTCAATGGCGTTATTGATTATTAAAATTAACATATTATTGGATCATGTAAAAATGTGTTGTATTTTTAAAATTTAATCCAATCGTGAATGATTAATAGACTTACATGGTGAATTTAACCTTATCTTATAATCGATTTATTTAATTAAAGCATATCACTTTATCAATAAATCATTTCCAGGGCAATAAATCATTCAATATATTAGAAAACTATTAGTACGATCTGTTTCGATATTTTTTCGAATTTACTTATATCCTTAAAAAGTTTTTTTTTTCTATATCAACTCACCGAATCCAAGATAATATACTATGACATAAATTAAAACATCCATCTCAATGCGTCCTCCGCTCTATTAGTATCCTAGATAGCTAGGAAGACAGGGCTAGAAAACAGTGACTGCGGAAAGGGGAGATTGCCCTATCTCCTGCCGGATCTGGAGCGACTATTCACAGCATTATCGCTACTCGCCGACAGAAGGGCGATTATGGCCTTGCAAATTCTAAATCTTTACGGCCAATAAATCCTCCATTCTATTCAGCCGGCTGCCAATTGGATTCTCACCTCAAGCAAAAATATGAACCATTTATCAGCTAATTAGCCAGAAACGCGCCCCTTCTGTTTCATCATTTATCACGGGACCGATAACAATTCAATCATGGCTGCTTGCTTTATACGGAACACACGCCTATCGCTCTATCACAATATTGTCGATTTATTGTGAAAAGTTATTAATTAACATATTAGTAAATTACATTTTTATTTATTGCGATTAATTTGCATTCCATTAAATCAAAACATTTTCCAGTCTTTTTTACTGAGGCACTTTTTGCCATAAGCTTTGTTGATGAGTCATGCATCCATAAATTAGATCACGAAGATGTTCTTTTTTTATTATTTAACATACACAGTTGTGGTCATAGAAATCGCATCATCAATCTATTTTGATTTTCATGTGAATAACGTTTATTCTATTAAAAGTTTTCTTTGTTTTATTTAGGTTAAGAGAAAACAATGTTTTTAAATTATATTTTAACTAATGCCAGAATCAAATTTGTGATTATGACCAGTTTCAAAAACTGTCCTCGTCAGAAAATATTAAATTTGTGACGTAGTACAAATGAAGCAATTTTCACTGCAAATAGTAACGATAGATGGCAATTTTTCAAACCAAAATGGCTTATTTTACTGCAATAAAGCGATTAGCATTTTGTAAATTCAATGATACATAATGCAAAGAAAATTCCGAGCTCTTAAACCTATTTAGAAATAGATGGATTCTGTATTTGCAGTAGCGGCGCATATGGTAGATGGATCCATACCAGCACTAAGCAATCTATCTGTAGTTTGTATTTGTAATTTCAATGTATGTGTAATTTAAATTTATGGTAACCGTTCCCATAACAGTGTATACCCTATTCTGTTTTACTGCAGAGCGTTTCAACTAACAGCTTCAGAATTCTAATTAGCTCATGCATTCGATTGCTGGTATTCATGGGAATCTAGCGGTTGAACAATGGCCGACAAAGCCGATGATACATGCTCCTCATATTGAACTTGCTTTTATGTTGATGTAATATGAATATGTTTCATATGATCTTTATTCGGTTAATTATTCAATTACGTTTTAATAACATTTATTTCAAATATCAATTAGTTATTTTTTTTATTTGCTACAATTGATTTTTGATATGCTTGTGTTTATTAAATACATTTTCAGATTGATAACGTTTATACTATGGTTTAGTGTGATTGACAAATAGGAGCATTAGCTTTTCAGTAGACATTTTAAGATTTTAAAACTATTTTCCTAAAAATTCTCTATAAATGAAATAAGCATAAAACTAGAAAAGAGACATTAGGTGATTATGTTATAAATGGAGAAATCCAAACAACAACGACATGAGTCTCCAATCCATCAACATCAGTCCTTCGATTCAAATCCTCGGTTTATTCTCACAAAACCTGCTATAAGTCTTCAGATGTATATAGATTTTTCATTATCGGATCCCCGCCTATATCCGTCACTGTAATACCCTACCCACCTATACATCCCGCCTATTCAATACCTTTACAGTTCCCAAACAATTGTAAATAGATTTTTCTGTAACTATGTATATAAATTATTGGTTTGTTTTAACCGTATTTTGCTTTCAACTGCAATCACAATACATTATACCACTATCATGTATAATTCAACTTTTATCAGCAACTGTTCCAGTCAATTGTTCTTTTGCCCTTAATGGTCAGTACTGAAACTGATTTTTTTTAAACGTTTGAACTTTAGTTTACCATTACGAAATTAAATAAAATAAAAATAATTAATTAATTATTACAGTCCTACGAACAAGCATAAAGTCAGTTCTGTCTGGGCAAAAAAATGCATTGAGCATACACTCAGAATCATGGGCTTAGAATTTCTTTTTTAATAGAATAATAATTTAATTGAGGTGTCAGTACCCCTGCGAAACGAAGACGGTTCATGGGCTTTGTCGGATAGAGAAAAATCTGAACTATTTGCAGACCATCTTTCATCAGTATTTACACCATTTACCGACTTCACGAACACAGAACATGAAACCTTAGTATTTGATACTCTAGACATACCATTACAGATGACACCTCCCCCTCTTCCTTTCACTCCTTCACAAGTCGCACAACAAATCAGATATCTCCCAAAAAGAAAAGCTCCAGTTATGACTTAATAACTGCCGAGGGTCTCCAGCAAATGCCTAGGAAAGCTCTAGTGTTCCTTACGACAATATACAACTGTATTCTGAGGACAACTAACTTCCATTACAATGGAAATACTCACATATCAAGATGATACACAAAAGGGACAAAGACATTTTCAATCCCTCATCCTACCGACCTATCAGTCTCCTTCCGATATGCTCCAAAGTTTTCGAAAAATTAATATACAAAAGACTGGTTGACATACTGACAGACCAACAAATAATACCTGACCATCAATTCGGTTTTCGTACATTTCATTCAACTACACACCAATTACACAGAGTTACTGACTACATTGCTGGAGCGCTAGAGCAAAAACAATATGCTACCGGCGTATTTCTGGATGTTGCCCAGGCATTTGATAAAGTCTGGCACCAGGGACTTCTCTTCAAACTCAAAACTATACTGCCTAATACATATTATCTCATTCTCCAATCTTTCCTTTTCGACAGATTCTTCTCTGTCCGACAGGGTTTAGAAATTTCCTCAATTCGACCAGTATCAGCAGGGGTACCTCAAGGATCAATATTGGCACCTTTACTCTACATTGTCTATACTCATGACATGCCTACCAACTCTGAAACATTGACTGCTACTTACGCTGACGATACAACAATTTTAACAAAACACCATGACCCCAGACTAGCCTCATTAAATTTACAAAATCATTTACTAAATTTACAAAATTGGTATTCACTCTGGAAAATTAGATTAAATCATAACAAATCACAACACATAACATTTACGCTTCGACGAGAAACATGCCCACCAGTTTATATCAGCAACAATCCAATTCCTCAGACGGACAGTATACGCTACCTCGGACTAATATTTGACAGAAGGATGACCTGGGGCCCACACGTCAAAATGAAAAGAAAGAGTTTGAACAAGCGACTGAAAATACTGTACTCACTGTTTTCTAAATCAAAATTGAAAATTAGACAAAAACTAAATACATACACTTACCTGCTCAAACCCATTTGGACATACGCCTCACAGATTTACGGTTCAGCAAAAAAGACTCACTTACAAAAACTACAATCCTTTCAATCTAAAATTTTAAGACTAATAACTGCAGCTCCCTGGTACGTCAACAATAAGACTTTACATACCGACCTAAGACAACCAACCATTGACCAGCACATACGTACTCTTTACTCCCGATTTCATCTAAAACTACACGGACATCACAATGGACTTATCAAAGACATGGCCACGGCTGAAATGCTCATCAGGAGGCGACTGAAAAGGAGCTGGAATATGGTTTAATTCATGAATAGAAAATCTTTATAGAAAAAAACACTCTGAGATATAAGAACTTTTAAAAGTTTCGAATTCATTACTTTGGATGAACAATATATAGTACAAAAACTAGAATATTTATTTTTTCAATTGTGTCATTGTTAAGGTAAAGTTTATCCGTTAATCCGTTGATTTAGCATTACAGGGAAGTTTTCTAGCAATTAGGCTGACTTAATGCTCTTTTTTATTGCATTTGTGAGGTCATCTAATGGTCTAGGGGAGACATTTAATCGTAAAGAGAAAAGTGCAACCGTATGAAAAGTATTTCCCCAATGGGGAGAATGGATTGCAGCGCTGCAAGTGCTCTGTGGTAACTGTGGCCTCTCGCTGTCTCTGCGCAATGCGTGCCGCACTTAATCTTGAGGAATTAATCTCTTCCTGGGCAGATTCCTTCAGAGGGGGGGGAAAGCATTAAGCAAACCAATGTTAGTAACACTTAACTTTTTAATTCAATTCAACAATAATTTTTCAACCTTTTTTTTAAAATAGAATCGGTCAATATTAAAATAAACACGTTGTAAATTATTACACAATGGCCTATTGTTTTCAAATAGTTTTATATCAAGTATAACACTACTTTCCTTGTCACGTAAAGGAAAATAAACAAAAGTTGGTCCCTAATATTGCCTTAAATAATTTTTTATCAATAGTAATTTGCTAAGAAAATAGACAACAATCCTGATTGATTCAGTTGATGTAATACATTCCAAAAATAAAAGTATATAAGCTTCGGAGTAGATCCTATCAAAAATATTTAGAACACCATATCGTGTGATTTTTTAGGAAACTTTGTGAAATTTTAAAATTAAATTAATTTCTAATTTTTTTATTTTAATGAAATTTACAACTGCATTACATGGAAAATACAACAAGTAAATGTGACATTGGTAACATGATATGTACAACATGAAGAGAATGAAGAGGTAGAACTCAAATTAAAGTTCTATATTAGAAGTTCACGAGGCCATCTTCTTTTCAGACACCTCGGAGGGTTATCAGGGATCGAGGAGGAAGCAAGGTTTGAAACGAGAGGATTCGGATGGTTCTGCAGTTTTTTATGGAAGGATAGGTATATGGATTGGACCAAATCGGAAACATATGGAACATTAAGGTCTTTATGGACGATTTTATTTGTGACAAAGTAAGGAGCATTGAGGATTTTACGAAGGATTTTAGATTGTAAGGATTGGATACGAGAGGAATTCGATTGTTTAGTGGATCCCCAAAGCTCAATTCCGTAAGTCCAAATAGGTCTTATTATAGTCATATATATGAGTCGTTTGTAATTGATTGAAAGCTTAGAGGGTTTGTCTAGTAAGTGCTGCAGTAGTCGAAAACCTCGAGCGGTTTCTAGTCGTTTCAGTCTGGTATGAGGGTTCTATTCTTTTACAGTTAAATTTGGAAATCTAATTTTATCACCCATTGTAATTTTTTTTTTTTTTTTTTTTTTTTTGTGAAGCTCTCTAAGTTGCATAGATAAACTTAGAGGACTTCTAATGATAAGACTTGAGCCAAGTTTCATTAATATTGGTACATCCTTTGAGGCGCTATATGATATAAAACTTAAGATGGGTGGGGCATGAAGCTCGAAGCATTCCTCAAATCAAAAGCCAAATCGCATCGACAAAGATCTCATACACAGATAAAGATGCAATAGAACTATACCAGACAACTTCAAAGAAATATACGATAAGTAGAGGTAGAGAAGGCTGATTAAAACGGCTAAAAAATCTATAGGCCGGTATACCCAACAGATAAAAAAAAAATGTCCACAAAGAACTCTAAACTCTTTTTTTTCGAAATTGTGAAGTTCACTATTCATGTATCAACACCAATTCAATCCAATTATTTACAATTCAATACAATATCTTATTTGTCATTTTTAATTATAAGTAAAAGTACTTTAAAAAGCAAGGATTTTTATTTATTTTTTCATAACTTTCTTAAGAAGAAATTCTTGCAGACTCCTAATATTCCATGATGAGAATACCATAACCGTGAATGGGGCCTCGTGCCCCCCTTCGGAAATTGTTCCTTTTAGCCCGTAAAATTATCGCTACCCCCAAGGAGGAAATGAATTTAATTCCTGTTTCCTTTGGGGAGAATACACAATATAATGACTGTCCATTATTTCCCGGAGTGGAGGGCCTGGATTTTTCTTATCTAGGCGCCATTTATTAGGGACCAAAGTGCAGACGTGATAGCGACATAACGTGTTCGGGGGCAATTTCTCCCTCCTTAATAATAAGCAGTTTTCGTGCTCGCTTCTCTTTGTCCGCCTTTTTCTTTCCTTTGTACGAATCATCATCAACCATTTTTCTTAATTAATTTAAGATTTCTTCTGCACGGAGGTTGCTCTCTGAAGGAGAGGGTATTTCTATTCCTTTTACTGTGGTGGTTTTCGGAAGGTTCGTCTGTAGGTTTATTCTCTTTTAGAACTGTTACAAATTATAGGATATTCTTTCTCGTTAAATTCCTAATATTATATCCCAACAGGGTGTATTTATTGTCAATCTAAATTTACTACAACAAGTAATATTTTAAATATTTTTGTTCAAATTATTTTTAACATATGACAATATTTCAGGCCTTATCCGTCCCATTTTCAAGTCTAAAAAAACCAAATATATTCTTTTACAATAGTATTATTAACATATTAAAAAAAATGTATCGAGGCATACGCAATAAAATAAGTTCTTTTCTAGAATCACTATTAATGAATTAAAAATTCATTATTATCATAATTGTATATTAATATAAACAAAAATTGTTAATCTTTTTTTAACTCGAAACCACTAAAAAAAAAAAAATGTAAAAATGTGTTTAATATATTAAAAAAAAAAAATGTTTATTGTTGTAATAAAATATGCTATAAACAAGGAAAATAGGTATAACGGTCTTATATATACATTCATGCCATACATATATATATATATATATATATATATATATATATATATATATATATATATATATTATATATATATATATATATATATATATATATACAAGTTGCATTACTAATTAAATAAATGAAAAGAAAGAATAATAATAAGAAAAATACATTAAAACATAAAAAAAAAAAAACTCAGTTCTGAACACGACAAAATAATTTTTCAATTATTCAAACCTATTTAAAACATTTACAGTTCAGACTCTTTATATTCAGATAAAGAGTCTGAACCATGCTTTGCAGTCCTGGTGTGAAAGGCAAAGCAGGTCTCTAAGAGATCGCTTCTCTCTCAGCCACGTCGCTGGTTACTACAAATTTCTGTGAGATAATAGTTTTGATGAGTTCAAAATTAAGCGTTACTTCGATAGCTTATAAATTTAGTTTTGTTTGAAGTGTAGTGTAGGCACTACATAAAAAATATCCCGAGTATCTAGTATTTAATTGAAATATAGTCACTGTTTGAGTAGATCTTCTATCGTCAAACGAAGTAGTAATTAAATTCCTTGGTACTCACAAAAGGCCATTATTTTATGTGAAATACTCTACTTTGCACTCATAACAGCATTTTTACATTTCTGTTGTGGTTATTTATTTTAATTATAGATATTCTAAAACAAAACCATAACTCTGAAACAACGATTTCCTAAAAGATACCTTACGAAGATTTAAATAATGTATTGATTTCATTCAACGAAAATAATACCAAGAGGTAATTTCTTAATAAATTAACATCATGCTTCGTATCCTTATTTTACATTTACTTGAAATATTTTATTTTTAAATTTTATTAAATAAATAAAATAAAAAATTTAATCAAACTGTTATACAAAAAAAAAATATGGAGTTATAAATAACAAGCTACTAGTTAAAAGTACACACGATGTCACAACAAATGAGAAATGTGAAGATTATTTTTTGAGGTTAAAAAAATAAAATATATTTATGTAATTGTATACTCATTAATTTTAGAAACTGATGTATTATTCATATTTCTTATTGTTTATGATACATTCGAAAACGTTTATTTAAAATTCTCATTAATTTTTCAATATTTATTTTTAAAACAATATTTGGATAATAGAAAATTATAATCACCTAAAACGTCACATTTAATTCAATACTTATTGCTAAATCAATTGATGAAATTGTTTTCCATTTATTTTTATTTTGCACAGTAAAACATCGTACAATCCTTTATTATTAAAATATTGATATAAATATGAGATTAAAAAGTGATTTATTATATACATTACTTTAAAATATTCTTGTTTTGGATATCAGTTTGTTTGGCAAGAGTGGTTAATTGGGTTGAAATAGTTTGACTGATTGATTAATCAATTAAATTATATTCAGACCGTCCAGTTCGAAATTAAGGTTAATTATGTTATTTCTATAGCTCTGAATTTTCGATCAATAGGGGGCATGACAAAAATATATTAGAGGCCATCTTTATGAGGAGGAAGACCTTGAAAGTACTATCCTTAGGCACCCAGTCATTGATAAAAGGGTTCTCTATCTCAGACTAATAGGAAAATTCTTCAATATTTCCCAAGTGAGTATATGATACCCTACTAAAGAAAGAACCCATGAGGAAAAAACGGATAATTTTCTGAGTTAAAGGAGTAAGAAAACATTTTTCATTAAGGTTAATATCTTAAAGTGCAATATATAAATTTTTATAAAACGAAAAAGAGAAAAAAATATTTATTGCTGAAAATTTAAAAAATATATTGTATTAAATATATTCTCAAATAATTACTCGGTTGTTGAAAAACGGTTCTGTTATTGTATTTATACATATAATTTGTATAGTTCTTAATACTATATTTATAGTATTATATTTATGTATATTTATCTAAAGAAGACTCATAGTATGATGCTGTGGTATACAAACCTCTGATGGGCAGCATTGCTTCTTATAATATATTTCTGTATGTGATCATTTCTCAAACTTCTTATACACTAAGAAGAAGCTGTAAACCTCTCATATTGATCTTAAAAATATTCAGAACTGTGAGATAAGTATGCAGAATATTTATAATGTGATAAAAATACTCTTGAGACTTAAGGGCTATTTTACTATTTACCAAGTTATTCCCTGTATGGATGTTCATCCATAATAGATTACGTATGTTAAATACAAAAAAAAAAAAAAAAATCTTATGTTTTTAAAATAATAAAATAAAACGAAAAGAATATATTTTTCTGTTAATATTTGAAATGATACTGTAGGATCCCGTTTACGGATTAATGGGATCCGGAGTGTGAGTCCGGAGAAGGGATGGTTTGATCGTATTGTATAAAATATGTCACAAATATGTGTGTGACATATTTTATTCAATAGACATTTTTTTTCTTTTGTTTTAGTCAAATTATTAATGATGAAAAAGAAAATTATTTAGGCAAATATGTTAGGAATCTCCTTTTATTCATTTTCCTTAATATTACACGGAAAGTAATGTTATTGTTGATGTTAATAAGTTGGAAATAATAAATCATTGTGTAATAATTCTTAGCGTTTTATACTTGCAACAACTAAAATAATTTCAATCCAAAATTTTATAATTAATACCCGCAGCTCCCTGATGCGTAAATAACAAATCTTTACACATCGACATCGACAACACATGCGTACTCTCGACTCTCGATGTCATAATAAACAACACTAACACAAGGACAGACTTATAAACGACATGTGCATAATTGACATGTTCAGCAGGAGGCGACTGAAAAGAAGCTGGATGATGGATCTCTTTTTTTGAATTAAGGAAGAAAATATTTACTGAGAAGAGTTGCTGCTGGGTACTATTCTCCCTCGTGCCTAACATGCGATTTTTCAAATTCGCATTTTACAACAGCTCATCTGCTTTTTGTCAAATTAATGACACGTGTGGATTTAGATCTGACAAGAAAAAATAAATAATCAATTTTTAGTGCCAGTAGACATAAGTTAATTATCATATAAATTAAAAACATATAAGTTAATTATCATATAAGTTAACTTATATATTTAACTTATATTCCAAAAGGTTTTTTATATTTCAGATTTAGAGGAAAGAGTGATAACATTATAACTTATTGAAACGCTGATTGGATTTGATTGAATCGAATCCCTTATGCGATATTACATACACTGCATGGGTAAAAACGCTTAAGTGAACAAAATCTCCCAGTTAATCTGCAATCCTTCAAAATTTCCCCGTTGCCGATTTCCCTATTAAATTTTTGCGAAATATTCCTCTTGTTCTGAGCTAATCCTTTGCAGGTACCATCACGAGGAAAATGGTATATGAGAGAACATTTCAAAAGTCCGCAAGTGAATTAATTAATCTAGGAGCACTTTGATCATGGACCCTTCAGTTGAAAGTTTAAAATGAGTTTCAAAGTGACATTATTCCCAGTAATTCTAAATGTAGACTATATGTGTGCCTCCTCCACAGATTAAAAGAATACCACATCACAGAGAACAATTTGTGATTTAATAATTGTTTTAATGAAAGGGTTTATTTCGAGTGCCAGGTGGTATTAAATTAGGCAATGCTTGAGTTCTAACATGTTGTAATTTTTGTTCCTTAGAAGTTTAATTTTCCTATACTAAAAACCTTCTTTATTTTTTTACAAATCTCATATAAATTTTATATGTTTCTTATAATAGGGTAGATAATATTTTTCAATATCTCGTTTTCTGTTCTTAGTATTTACACAATTACAATATCTAGAACAATAAATAACATTTAGACATTAAATTTAATGCTCAATTGTAAATACTTAAAAAAAATATTTACAATTAGGCATTAGTTCTGGCAATGGCCAGATTCTCCACCCACGACATGAGTGTATGTGGCTTAAGCACTCTTGCTCAACCTCCACTGGGTTTAGCCCCAGTGACGCGGTTGAGAGAGAAGTACAGGGATCTCCTGGAGTCATGCTTTACCTTCCACAGTTGGAGGGACAAGTCTGGTTTGGAGTTCTCTCGCCAGATTGTAAATATTGTATATAGGTGTGTATGTGTACTTTTTATTCATTTATTTTTAGGTTATTTTATTCTTATTTATTGTATATATATTATTTTTCTGTATAATTTATTTTATTTACTGTACATAGAGTGTGAATGTGATCTGTGAACACTATTATAAATATCCTTGAGACAGATTGTATTATTTTTCAATAAATAAGCTTAGAAAAACAAACAAAAAAAAAACAAACAATTAAGCATTAAATTTAATGTCTAAATGTTATTTATTGTTCTATATATTGTAATATGTGCTGTACCGACTGGCAAGCGTCCGAGGGGTTGACCAAAGCGAATGTGGGTAGATTGCGTTAAGGCTGATTTGGCGGGGTTGGATTTAGACGGAACCCGGTAGATGGAAGAATGTAGACATCGAATGGTGGTATTGGCATCGAACCTTCGGGTTCGTTAAGCCTTATTATTATTATTAATTGTAAATACTTAAAGTGTTAATATATCTATATACATGTGATATGGCAGTATTTTGCATTACAGATCCCTTTTACGGCTCTCAAGAGCTATGAATTTTGATGAATTAGGTATCAAAGAAAAGAAAATTTCATTGAGAATTGAATCATAGTCACATCTCCCAGAAATTTCTGGAAATAAATTATCAAGGAAAAGTAACTTTATTTGCGAATAATTCAAAAAGTAAATATTTGTTTCTGTATTTGTCCAATAATTATTTAAAAGATTAATACCTTCATTGCAAAACAAAAATACTATCAAACCTATTATAAATTTGAAACAATTCGTAATTCGATCTAGCGATTGAAACGGGTTTAAATATTTTTTTAAGGAAACTTCTATTTCGCACTACAAAAAAAAAAAAAGAAAAAGAAAAAGAAAACGCTAATTTTAGTAGCAATCGTTAAATAAAAGTTTTTGTTTCAAATTTTCTCCTAGGTTCCACCCTTTCATTTTTTTCGAATATAACAAAAAAATTGATAATTTAAATATGACTCAACATTTCCGCACGAAAATTAGCTGGAATTCAGGACATCATAAACTGCAGAGAAAGACACAAATTGGACCTCTGTAACCATATTAAATCTGGAGATAAAAAACACGCGTGAGCAGATTTTATTCATTACTTGTTGGCTTCAGATCTAAAAGATTTTGATTTTGATTTGAAGAGAAATAATTGAGCATTCCAATGGTTATGGTGATAGTGATATTTGAAGAAAAATCTGAGGAGTTATGGATGCTTTAGTTAACGGCAGGGAAAACAATTCTAATGGTTACTATGGTAACTAGCTCAACACAGCACTATGTATGCTTAGTGTTGTATTAGGGTAGTATTTCACAGTGTAAATCCCTTTTCCTGTTTTCAGGAGCGATGGATTTTGATGAATGAGGTATCGAAAGAAAAAGAATTTCACGGAGAAGTGAGAGACCATCCCCCAACAAGTTAAAAATTTATAGTGTTTTTTTGTTTATTACACCCACAATTATTTGAAAAAATAGATAAATTTCTGAGAAAACAAAATAAAAATAATTGGAATTGTGCTAATATTAGTAACGATTATTGTAATGTCCACATATTTTACTTACTATAAATAAATTATTCGACTTTGAAAAAGAAAATTATTTCCTCTACCTCAGACTACAATACGTTAACGTATTTCTAGAATGTATTCTCAATTGTTCACTGACCAATATACTATGCTTATTATTCTCATAGACCAACTAGCACACCTTAAATTGAAAAAAAAAAAAAAAAAAACATATGAACTGCCTGTAATGTGGTAATTAATGTAGGAATTTCAAGGATTTTAAAAATAATCAAATTTAATTTATTAAAGTATTCTATTATTATCTTTATTAAAGTATTTTATAGGCGCGATCAGCACTTTTTTTGTGGAGCGTGAATTATATTGAGCTGTCAGATCTCCGATTTTTAACGCTCGGGTAAAGTCGGCTGGAGTTGAATAATTGTGTTTTTACGTATGGATTAAAATATCTCAAAAAATAAAAATCGGATCTGCATATGGTTAGCGAGGGAAATGTTTATAAATTATTATTCAAAATTTTATCTTAACAATATCCCGTGTTAAGGTGGCGAAAATGGAAAAATAGTGTCGAAAACCAAATGATAACAAGTTTTATTGAAGATCTGGATTAAAATATCTCACAAACTAAAAATCGGACCTGCATACAGTAAGCGAGGGACATGTTTATTATTTAATACTCTTTACAGTGCGCTATTATTTATATATTTTTTTTATTCATTGATATTTACAACTGTATTATAAAAATACAACTAGTAAATGTGCACTCAGAAATATAATAACATGAAATCTCTTGTTGAAAAACTACTCAGTGATAACACTCAAATAATAAATTTACACAAGAAGATCATGAGGCCATCTTCTTTTCAGACGCCTCGGAGGGCTTATGTTTTCACTTTTATCGTGTAGTCTAAAGCACACACACACACTCACCTTGGTTTTTAATTTACTATGCTATTCACGGAAAAGACTTCCTTCACCATATTTATTTGTAATGATTGTTCTGTTTATGGAACCGTTATTAAAATATGTTCTGTTCATGTCATATTATCATTAAAACTATATCAGTATTGAGTTTAGTACAAATATGGTTGTGATAATACATATATATCTTTGTCATAATATTAAGACGTCCGTTTGGCGAGTGCCCAGCGGCGGTATATAGAGCAACATATGGCCTCTATGGTCCATGTAAAGCCGGCTCTACAATGGTACAACATGTTTTCTCTGATTTATAGTTGAAGCCTTCCTCTGCTCCAATGTTCAACGCTTGTTTTACCAAATTAATTCCCCACTCAACTTGTTTACACGATAAACTACTGAAAATTCATTCCGGCTGGTAGAGGGTTATTTGAAAATGTTTTTTTTTTTTTTTGTCTCTAGTTCCAAGATAAACTTTTTTGATTAATTAATTTATGCTTTTAATATTCCTTAGAGATTTGTAAATAAAAATTAATATAAAAATATATAAAAGGAATTTACTTTAAAACATTATTAATGTTTCCCTCATAATAGAACATTAAGGGTTCAAATAATTTAAAGAAATGCGTGGCACGAATTAATATGAATTTTTCATACCAAAATGTTGCAAAAAAAAGAGTTCTGAGAAAAGAAAAGAAAAAAAACTGCCGATTTAAAAAAAAAAAATATAAATGGTATTTCAATTTTTTGTTCAATATTTTAAAATTATATTTAGTCTTGACATACATATCGCATCTACCCTTGAATTGTCACTCTATTCTTTTCAAATCGCCTCCTTTAATTGTCCGGACTAAATATATAGTAAATTTAATGTTTATAAAAGGTAGTGAGGGTTTTAATAAATTATTCTAGATGATTCTTATATATATATATATATATATATATATATATATATATATATATATATATATATATATTTCCTGAATATAAGATACTTCTGAATAGTGTTGCAAAGAATCGGTCTCGGTCTTGCAAAGTGCAAGACCGAAACCTAGACCGCCCAACTGTTGCAAGACTAAGACCAAGACAGGTAAAAAAAATCGATTTTTTGAATAAAAATTTTGAATAAAAAAAGGCAAAATAGTTACTAATACTTGACAATTTTAGTTACTATATGTAAAGAATTTGTATGACTAATATACTTTTATATTTCTTCTAATTTTTAATTCAGTCTTAGTTAGGTTTCTCCTCTCTAAATTAAAAAAAAAAAAATATATCTCTAGAGTAATAAGCTAATATAATAAGGTAACTACAAGAATGTTGCCAGACTCTTTAGCAAGACCATGACCAAGTTCAAGACTGAGCGCGCAAGACCAAAACTCATCTTGGTCTCGCATTTGGCAACACTACTTCTAAAGCCTAACGTTAATGTCAAAAGACACGATCACATTCTCTGAGATTTCAAAGCAGAGATTATGCTGTTGATAATATATCGCTACAGTTTTATAAATACTATTTTAATTTTCTTGTGATATTTCGAATTTACAATTTGTCTTGACATACATGTTGCATTCATTCTTGAATTTTCATCCCAGTCTTTTCAAATCGACTCCTTTAATTGTTCACACTAAATATGTAGTTAGATTGATATTAATAAAAGTTAGTAAAGGCTCCAATAAATTTTATATATATATATATATATATATATATATATATATATATATATATATATATATATAATGTATATATATATATATACTCTGCGGTTACCTGAATATAGTGTACTTCTAAAGACTAAAGTTAATACCATAAGATACAATTACATTATCTGAGATTTCAAAGCAGAAATCACTCAACGGCATTATGCTGTTGATAATACATCGTCAGCCGAATCTGAGTGCGAGATCCACTTGTTGCCCTCCTCCTGTCACACTTCTAACAGTGTCTATCACTAATGCGTTATTTTCCACATGATCAAATCTGTACGGTCTGTAATATTTATATTTATGTGTTTCAATTTAAAAATGTTTTATATTCTTGATTGTAAACTGACTTAACCTTGCAGAAATTGTATATAGTAACTAGCTTTAACCGGCCACGCGCTGCAGTGGCTTAGCTTGGCAAAATGAAAAAGAAAGAAAATAGAGAGCACATATGAGTAGATTAATACCAAAGGACATCTGTCATTTTTAAAAAAATTAGAAAGAAATTTGTCTGTAAAATGGTTTCAATTTAAACTAATTCTAATGATTTTTTTCTCATGATTCAAATTGAACATTCATAATCATCAGAAACAGTCTGAGTTGAACTTATAAAACAAAAATAAAAAATTAATATAAACAATATTTAATAGTATTGACCTACATAAGGAGAATAATATAACTTCTTCAAATGATAATTTCAATTACTGTAGTAATTATAAAATTTTCGATTAATCAACAAACAAAAAAAAAAAAAAAAAAAAAAAAATGCTTGCCTACCTGCGCTAGTGAGGAAGCAAGAGGAAATGGTCTTTTCTGAAGAGAAAGCAGTAAATGTTTAAAACTCTATAACTCTGCAACGAACCGTCCGATTTCGATGGTTTTTTTTTATTTTGTCGGCAAATCAGGAATCTTTCAAATAAATGTGAGTATTATCGGTTAAAAATTCTGTACTTTTTTAGTTATCGTCAAATAAAATATTGAATTCATCGTAACATTTTCCAGCTTGTTTTTGGGAAAGTATGTTATACACATAAATGAAAAGGGTTTCAAGTGGAAGACTTTAGCCAAGTTTCGTTAAAATCGGTAAAGCCGTTTTGGCGCTACATCTTATAGCGACACATCTTTTGTGACTTTGAACAGAAAAACATTTACATTTTTATTTGTTTTAAATATATAAAATTATCGTAAGACAGAAATAATATGCTAGAAACCTTCCCAGGAGTGTACGGAACAACTTCCCAAAGTTTCATGGCGATCGGTTGAATGGTTTAGTAATGCACCAAGGACAAACAGACGGACAGACAGACATACATTCATTTTTATATATATATATATTTAGATTAGCATTTTTTTCAATTAACAACAAGCTATGGGACCAATCCGTTATGTTTACGTTTTTTTATCCACTGAATAATGCTTTAAATTTCAATACTTTGTTATCCGTTTCAGTCTCTACGGTTAACATCAATAGCCGTTGTATTACCTATGAAAATAATGCTAAATTAAATATTTAAATATATATATATATATATTACATCTACTATCTCTGAAAGGTAAAGTCAGCTTACAATTGAGAAGATAAAAACACTTTTAAATTGTAGAATCATTTCTATAAAAAATTGGTTTGTTCGAAGACTTTTCCATACCGTTGCATATTCAAATATATATATATATATATATATATATATATACTTATATAGATTGGGTTGGCAAATAAGTCCTTTCGGTTTTTCGGTTTAGGTTTATTGCCGAATTAATCCTTAAGATGGATTGTTTACCCTGTTTGTAATATATCAGCAACTATATCTGTTAACTTTAGTTCTATTGCACTGTGGAATAAAATATCAACTGCAATATGGAAGAAAATATTATACATTATTGGCATACTTTGTTGTATTATTTTAAAAAAGATAAGCGTGCTACAGAAGCTCATAGAAAATTTTGCAGTGTTTATGGGGATGGTGCCTTAGCAGAACGCACTTCTCAAAACTGGTTTGCCAAATTTCATTCAGGAAATTTTGACACCAATGATGCTCAACGGTCTGGTCGTCCACATGAAATTTAAACGAGCAATGTTAAGGCGACCTCATTGTTGATCAAAATCCCACCCGATCAATGGGAGAAATTGCTATGTCCCTAAATGTGCCACAAGCAAGCATAGGAAACCATTTGCATAAGCTCGGCTATGTTTCCAGGCTTAATGTTTGGGCCCCTCACATGATTTTTATTCGAAAATCACAAAAAAAATTATAAATTCAATACGACTGTAGCCATATAGTAGAAATTTATCAGGAAATTTATAGCCACATAAACTACACAAATTGACAGCAACAGAACCTTCGTAAACAAATTACAAATACAGATAAAAAAAAAGTTTTTGTTTATTTATTCCTGATGTAGGATTTAAATAAAAAAACAACAATATTCATATAGCTTTGAAGAGCAATAATTGAGCTTTCCATCAGATATAGTAACATCGAATTTAGAGAACATTTTAAAGAGATATGGACGATCGGAAGAATGTTGTGTTCCACCAAAACAACGCTAGGTCCCACATTGGTCACTCGCATTAAATTATTGAGCCTTGGATCTGACCTTTTACCCCACCCTCCCTATTCACCAGACCTAGCTCCATGATGACAATATTCAATGGGTCAAATGTCCTACTCAAATGCACAACGAAATTGTAATTATCAAATCCAAAAAGTACTCAGTATCTGAACAAATGACACAAACATTTAATTAAAAAATATTACTCTTATTATTAAAAAAAACAATATTGGGTTCGGAATCAACTCTACAACACTAAGACATTTTATTAATCAAATATTGAGTGTTTTTTTGGGGGGGATTGCTTATTAGAATACAAAAAAACTATTTCCTCGCTTTTTAAACAACTATTTTTACGTTTAAAAGGCCTTAAAAGAACTCAATTCATTTCAGTAAATTTTGCGAAAGAAGCACATTATATAAGGCCGATAGTTTCAATTAATCTATTTTATTTAAATTTCATGTTTTCATTCGTTTAAAAAGAAAATGTATATTTTATTTTTTAATTGTAATGAGTACTCAATAGTTGATCGTAATATATTGAAGAAATCAATGATGTCTGATTGGAATCTTAAAAAAATTTGAATGTAGTGGAAACTATTTTATTAAGCCGAAGTTTCGACTCAACTATACAGGTCCTCATCAGTGCTAGAAACAGGATACAAAGGCAATAGAAATTGTAGAAGTTATTAAAAAATTAATGAATTAAATGATAATACATCATTTACTCAGTGAATAATTTTCTTAATTTTTTATCCAAATATCTTGTAATACATGTAGTTTTCTATAGCTTTTGTACCTTATTTATTCTAGTCCTGATAAAGACTATCATAGTTGGATCGAAGCATAGTTTTCACTATTTAAGTTTTTTTTGTTTTGTTTTTTTTGTTTTGTTTTTTTTGTTAACCGCCTCCCTGAAACATCTATATCGTCATTTTATTTTATTTTATTTAATCCGCTGCCAATGGGAGGCTCCTCTACAACATTGGTTCATTGCTCAGCGACTGTCCAATGTGCCCGATGCCCTTTTTCAGTCAATCTTTGATTATTCGGCTGAGGTTGATGAATGTGCCGAGAGATTGGGGGTTGATCGGGGTATTCGGAATATGAGAGCTCTACGGCAGTAGCTTCGTTTGAGGAATGGACCAATTGCAGATGGCAAGGCATTGGAGTTCGCCATTTCAAAGAGGCCCCGAAAGCTAATAAATACATGTACGATAAGCAAGTACTTTCTGGGTCTGAATGGTCAAATTCCCTGAAACTAAATATTAACTATGCACCCCTGCGTGGAGTCCCAGGTGTCAGCGGGCAGGTAAGAGAAGTTGGGTCCATCGCATTTGCGCATTTGCGACAGAGATCCAGAAACACCAGCACATATGCTTGGAAAATGCCCCAACAACTCCCTCCCTATAACGCTCCGTCACCACAGAGTTAAACATGAACTGATGAGGCTCCTTAAAGAGAGAGATTACGCCTGTTTCGAGGAAGTATATTGTATAGATGCGGATGGATCCACCCGATACGCCGACATTGTAGCATTCCCTAAGACGGGAAAGACGGCGATGATTTTGGATCCAACCGTGAGATATGAGACCAACGACCTCGATCAGGCAGGAAAAGTGGAAAGGGAGAAAAAACAGACATATGAGAAATGCATCCCTTTCCTTAGTGAAAAGCTCCGCGAGTGTCGGGCCGAGAGAGTTCCACGTGAGAGGCCTTTGGTTCGGAGCTCGCGGAACGATACCAGACTCAACAAGGAGCTTCATGGAGGGCCTCGGTGTCGACATAAAGAACGTGGCAAGGTTGGCAGAGAGTATAATCTTCGACTCCCTGGGAATCATCTACTACCATGTGCATGGGAGCGGATAGGGGGAGAGTTTGTTCACGGGGGAGGGGGGAGGATGCGTGTGTTACATCATTTTTATATTATTATTTATTGAACACGTCCACTGTACTTTATGTATTTTTTATGTATTTGGTTAGAAAGAGAGAGGAGCGAATGTGAGGAGTGGGTACATGTGTAGGAGAGAGTAGGAAGAGAAAAGGTAGAATGATAATAAATGAATGAAAGAAATAGTAAAAATTAAAAAAAGGAAAAAAAAAAGAAAAATAATAATATATATATATATATATATATATATATATATATATATATATATATATATATATAATATTGTACACTATGCTCATACATATTTTTAATCCTATATAATTGTATAATAATTTTAAATAATGTCTGTAGTGATTAATAAGTATGCTGTGTTGTTAGCAACCCAATGTAATTGGGTAGCACCATTTTATTTTATGATAAAGTGATTCTCTCTCTCTTAAGCAGGAATATTCAATTTTTAATACAATATTTAATACTGGGTCAGCCAATGAGACGATATTAAATTTAATATTTAGCTGTCCATAAACATTATGTTAAGGTAGAAAGAAATATAAACTATTTTATTTTAATAAAAAAAGTGGTATAACGGAGCGCTATTTTAACAAAAAGTTGAAAAAAAAGTATACAATTCCCATGTTCATAATGGATGTATTCAGTTACAAAAGAAAAACAAAAAACATCATTGTTCAGAGAACAGCAATTTTATTCGTAAATATTCCGCAGGGAAAATGTTTTTCTCCCGAAATATAATAATTTTTTTGCTGTGTTAAAAAAATCTTTTTTGTGCTGTTCTTCTTTATTTTTTTATTTCATCTATAATTATCGTTGGGGCTGAACGAGGAAGAATTTCCGCCTGTTTCTGACGGTTGTTTTATATCTTTTTTAACCATAGGGTTACAAGGGTGAAGGGGGGGGGAGGGGAGGGGATATGCAGCAAAGTGGACAGGTATCGAAGAGGCATGTTTCTGCCATTTATTGACTTGCGGAGGGGATGAGGGTAATCGATATGTTTCTACATATATTTTGCCATTGACATCCACTGCACCATCTTCCTGTTAGCTGGATGTATATATATTTTCGTTTTAATTTTTTGCTACGTTTTTATCTTCTTTTTTTTTTAGTTACTAAACAATTTTAAATCTATGCTATACAATTTAATTCAATATGATAGACAAAAAATATTTAAAATTCACTGATAATGTTGAAATATTATAGATCGAAGATCTGCTCATCTGTTTCACATTTTGATTAAAAAAACTGTTTGAATTCTTACTGATCCATTACTTTGAGTTTATATATTTAATTTATTTGTGAATTATTGAAGGAAGCTAGTCGACTGTTCTATATATCATGGGTGATAAATACTCAGGACGCAATCTTTTAAAAAAAAAAATTTAATTTCTTATTTGTGCCAACGTTTCAAACCAAACATGTGGGTCATCTTCAGGGCGTTCGAGCACTGAATGCTTTCAAGTACTCCATCAGTACTTAAAAGTACCTGTCTTTTTTTTAAATCACTGCTTCCTGAATATTTATCACCCTTAATTTATTTATTAGTTTGTCAAAGTTATCTACCTGAGGAATATGAAAAATTCGCAGAACCTTTCATACAAATAGGTCAACAGATAAATTTTTGAACGAATGTTATTAAAAATCCGCTGACAACAGATCAAACTCATATAATTTTGCATTCCTTTTCAGACATCAAGAAAAAAATTATTGTTTGTTTGTTTAGACTTTAGTCGAGTCAATACGACTTGTCTTACACTTAATACTTTTAATACGATTTTCATAAAGCCTAAATCATCCATGTTGATCATTACATTTACATCAACTACGCTTTGACATCCTTCAATGTATTTGTGCGTTACACTTGTCTTTATTTTCAAAATGAGTCGTTATATTTAGCTTAAAGTTGGAAAAACACTTGTGCTGTTTTAATCAAGAAAATACATCTTCAATTTTTTTAAAGTGCATATCAAACGAGTGTCGTGATTATTAAGTGAATTCTTGGCATATTTCAGCGTTTATTCCTGTCATTTTGACTTAATCAGCTTAGTAGTTGCTTTTTTACACCCCTTAATACTTCCAACCTCCATCAGACAAGTTCAAACGTCACCCCTACGTGACGAGTTCTTACCCCTCAGGACCCGTGCCCACGTACCCCTTAACTAGGATACGGCTGGGCTACCCTTATTTCCCAGAGATAGTGACCCCCTCCCGTTCTCCCTCCCCGATACCGTTTTTCCGAGTCAAGGATCAGAGACTGAGGGCGCTTTTCCTCCTTCCTCCTTTTTACCTGATTTAAACTTAAGTCTTTCTTGCCTGAAAGGGGGGAAAGAGACCTGCCTTTGATCTACGGGGATTTGTGGCCACCCTTCAAAGACCGAACTTCACTTAGCAAGAGTCGATAAGTGATCCAGCAACAGTCACAAAAGAAGAAATAAGAAAGAAAAAAAAAAGTAGGAGAAAGAAGCGTTCTTTTTGTAAGGAGCAAATTCACTCTACTAGGAAAATGAATCCATTATCTATAATACAAGATATGCTTAGTTGGCAATTCTTGCGAAGTAGAATTTTCGGAACAATAAATGAAACAACATTCGACGATTGTTGGGCGACCAGTGAATAATTTACATGTTTTTATTATTACATAATTCGAATAAATTTTACACCACCAGCTTTGAAGTAGATAAGAATCCTCGGAACAAACCTAGTAAATATAAGAAGAAACTAAAACAGTCAAAAGACCAGAAACTTGTTTAAACATTACTATTAAAGAAATAGAATAAATTATAAAATTTGAACATTACGAAACTATATAACAGCTCGGATCTTAAAAAAAAAAAACGTTGGTTCATATTACTTTCGTGTTTTTACAATAAAAAATTATCATCCAATAATAAATTCTCCAATTGAGATTCGATATTACAGACATGATATCCAAATTCTGTAAAAAGATGTCCTCATATATATATATATATATATATATTTGCTTGCTACTCTTTTCGGTCTTTTGTTAGACTTTAATCAGGCTAACTTAGAATGGTCCTCCTCTCCTCTTGTCAGATAAGGACTAGAGGATGGTTCTCAGCTGAAAAACACTAGAAGAGGATCCTTATAAGTTAACCTGACGAAGGCCTTATGAAAGAATGAAACCAGTAGCAAGGAGAGAATAAAAAAAATATATTAAGGAAGAAAACACCGTTTAATGGAATTTGAATACCCTTCTATTACAAATTAAAGTTTGCAATTCGGAAATTATTTACTTCAGCTCTTTTGCCCAAGTTCTTGTATACAAAATGTAATTTTCGGCAAATAGAGAAGTTCTTTTTCAACTTATTGCTGAATAAGGAATGATATCTTATATACAAAAGTTATTAGTGTTTTCAAAAAAAAATATATTTAAATAATGTTACTGACTAGTCTCTTAATCATATTATTGACAAGATTATCTCCAATATAAATATACTAAATAACATCTTTTATTCTTTTCTTTAACTACTGAACCAAATAATATTAAAAAATAAATATTGCTTTAATAGAACAGACATATTCTTCTTTTTTTTAATAATTTTTTTGAATGATAATTCGGAATTTTTTATATTTTCACAACTGTCCTAGAAAAATTAATAAAACTAATCATGGTTCCTCAGAAGTTTTACTAGTCTTTGATGGAAGCATTAAATTACTTCATCTACAAAGAAGTGATTTTTTTTTTCATTATAGCCAGCTCTAAGAAACAGAATAAAAGAGAAAAAAAAAGAACAGGAAAACTTGGCTTGATATAATATTCAATTAATTAAACTATATTCTTTAGAAATTTTATTAATCCATTGAAATTAAAAACACAAAAAATTATTAAATTACAAAACACAGATGAAAGCTTTTTAGGAATTTTTCTTCATTTACATAGGATTTATTTATTTGTAAAAAATAAAAACTATTGGTTTGCAAGAGCAATCATTCAGCTTTGCATCAGTTGTAGTAAAGTTGAATTAGGAGAAAGTCCTTGAGAGTCAAGCATGCTTTAGTAACCGGCTTGAAAAATATACTCTCAAAAAATCAAGTCCAAATATTTATATTTTTTATTTTAAAACAAAATCATACTTAAAAATTTCAAAGGGCGCTGGAACTATAGAACTCATCGGTTCTTCATGACAATAATTTGCTTGGTTTTCTTTACTGGAAGTGTCATTTGTTTTTTGTAATTTATTTTACATTTGATATATTCCCATCCGCCCTTTCCTTTCAAGATGGCGACTCAAAGATTTGTCTCATTATAATGCTTAAATATGGATAAACAGATTTTAATGAAACTTGGCAACATCTTCTCTTTGGAGCCCTTTTAATTTATGTATATGGCATACTTCACCGTAAAAATACTTTCCTTTCAAGATGGTGGCCGAGAAACCTTTTTTCGCTAAGAATTCTGCTCCTAAACGGATGTACCGATTTTAATGCCACTTCGATAATGTCTTATCTTTAAGTATATAACATACTTCCCATGAAAGATGCTGGAAAAAAAGTTACAAGAGATGATATATAGCCAGATTTCCAAATAACTCAAAAAGTATACACCTTTTTTTTTATTTTTATAATCAGGTGTTTTTAAGTTTTTAATATTTTATATTATTAAATCTAAGAAGTCCTGATATGAAAGGCCAAAGATCTTCTATGCTAAGACGGAAAATGGAAAGAACGCTGGATGTAATTATAAGACACTCCTCCCCTATTGTCTAAAACTGTCTAAATGACGAAATGAATTGCTCTTCAATTAAAATAATTAATTTCCCGGCTATTATACTTCATTTTTCTTTGTCAGGAGCCGCCTTGATGGAAAAATTAAGAAGGGAGAAAGATGCGCCCCCCCCCCCAGTGTCACCTGTTGTCTGTACAGGACAAAGAATAGAAATGCAAATGAGATATTATCATATCTCCTAATGGCTATGCTTAAATTTAAATTCAACGAGCTATAACTCCAAGTGCTGTAATAATAATTATTATTATAACACACCTATATAAGCTGCACCGTCATGATAATGAAGATAATGCTTTTTCTAATTAGATGCGACTTGATTTGAATAACTTTACCGTTAATATTTTATTGCTCGTTCTGAATATCTTAAACTTCATAAAATAGAAACGATTTAAAATTTCAGGAAACTTATTAAAAACAGACTTAATCGTCTAAAAAAAATTAAATAACCGAAATAGGAACAATTACATTTTAAGTAGAACTGTTAAACTCATTTTAGAACTTTTTTCATTTTCAAGTATTAAAAACTTTTAAAAGTGTGTTAGGTAGAGTAAATACAACGTTTTACCATTCATATTGGTTATATAATTAACTATATTTCAAGGTATATGATTAGTCGTTTGAGAATAACAATTTATGAAGCAGCCGTTTTGGAAGTATGATGTAGTCTAGGAAAAACGTACGCCTAAAGACATGTGACTTTGTTAAAATCAATATTGGATCATCCAGATATCAAGTCTTCCAATTCCTAAAATTTCTATTGAATCGAACCATTTGAAATATGTGTTATTTACAGTTTTTTTAAGCCCCATACAACTATAAAAAATATAAAAATATTCTTTCTATCTTTAATTTCACTTCCTACCAAATATTACGGTCATTATATTAAAAAAAAATATTAATATTTGAAAATTTACTAAATTAATTGAAACTATTAAATAGCGTTTTTTTAAAAATACTGTCGAATCAATAAAATTACGTTTTCACAAATATTTATGTAGTAGTAGTCAGATAGAATTCGATTAAAATGATACAGCACCAATTTTTCATCCAGCTTCAACTTTCCTCCAGCTTTGCGCCCAATCTCACGAGCCATTTTAAAAATATAAGCGTGTCAAGAAAAATATTTAGGAAAAAAATAAGGATAAGGATTTGCGCGATCGCAAGCGAAAGTGATAGTTGGAATTTGATGAAGTTGTTTGAAACCAACTAAGCGCCAACTCGTTTTAAAATGGCATCTGATTAGCGATTTCATACCCATATATCTCGGTAATTTATAAATAATATATATTAAAAAAAGTCATTTCAACTAGTTAAGGAAGTCATTGTTATCTGATAAAAAATGTATTTCTCATAGATTCTAGCTTATGAATAGATAGAAATACTGAGAGCTTAGTAGAAAAGTTGGAGTTTATGTTTTGTTTTTTTCTAGGTCTTCCAGGTTTTCTTGGATTAGTCGGTCAAGAGTTTAGGTTGATTTTATTGTATTCGTTATCATTAGTATATTAGTATTGTTTATTTCTAACACTGATGTTTGTTAATATGAGTCTATTTTGGATTTTCTATCCTATCAGATTTTGGACTTTCTATCCTTTAAGAGCTATCCTTTTATTTTCCTATTGCAATTATTTCTTTGATATGGCGTTTGAAATTGTTTTTGTGATGTCAAGTGAGAGCAGTTTGGTCTGGATTATTATTTTGTTTATAATGATCATTTGATAATAGATATAATATTGATAAAAAATAATGAAACAGACAGACAGACAGACAATTCACGTGGGACACACGTGGCCACGCCCGGGCAGGTAGCCGTCTCCGGGTATCGATCCTCTGCAGGAGCTCCGCTTAAATAATGAAAGGATTCCTCTTCCTCCGGCATCCTCTACGTGTGTTGTGTATTGAGCATATCATTTTATTATTTATTTATCCCCTACGGAATATATAAACGGTTCCAATGGAACAATAAATACATAATGTATTCCTACCGAATTTACGGGATATTGCCATTCGCCGTTTGTAATGTTCCAGTATTGTTTTCATGAATATATTGTTATTAATATTAATGTAGGGTATAATTAACGACTTACATATTGTAAAGGAATTAAATTATTGAATCGGTGAATTAGTTGGACAGTTAAATTCTATAATTATAGAAGATAAAATGTTTATTTATGAATTCGAAATATTTTTAGCACAAGCTCGCTATGTTTATCTATGTGATAAAATATTTCTAATTGCTACTTCACAAAACTCATCCATTGAAAATAATTAGGACATTTTTAATTAAAACAATAATTTATTTTCATTAGAAATACTTAAATAGAATTATTTCCAGTAATAATTAAATAGGTTTTAGTATATTACAATTTTCATAATGAAGTTAAAATAAAAAAGTCAACAACTCAATCATAGATTTATTTGAAGGGACACTCGATTTTACTGTAATGTTGAACAATATTTAAAAGAATAATTTAGAAAAGTGTGACAAAATGTAACATTACTTAATTAAAAATATTAACAAAAAATCTGCAAAGTGTGGAGTTTTACGGAATCACATGTTAAATAAATGGACTATTTTTTTTTTATTAATGTCATTATTTTTCTAGTAGCTTGAGATTCGGTTAATAAATAAATCTAATTTTTTAAAATTTGTTCTGCAGCCTCTAGCCAGTAGGATCATTAATATTGTTAAATTAAAAAATACTTCAATGAATACCGAACAAAAAGAAAGCTAAACTTTTTTTCATTAAATAATTAAGTAACTAAAGAAAATATTTAATTACTCAAAGTTATGAGAAATTGGCTCCTCAAACCATCTATCTTTTTATCTAGCTTTTATCTTCGAATTAAATATTTACTAACTAAGAAACAAATTTCAATAACTCAAATTTATGGAAAATTGATTTCCCTAAAAAAATACAGAAATGAACATGTTCTTACCTCAGGAATATAAATTTATTTACAGAACCTCCAGATCCTCTGATAATAAATATTTATTTATTAACATTCGATAAAATAAAAATGTCTTACGCTTACTTATATATTTCTCTTTTGTTTCTAACGCAGATAGGAAAACTCTATACTTAGATGGGAAGTGAAAAAAAAAAAAAATGTTTCCAGTATTAAATATTTCCACTCATGTTTTTATTTTTAGATTTCAAATTTAGTTGCGTGTCTGTCTTCAGTCAAACCCATGTTACATAAGTATCCACTACTGTTAATCTTATTTTGATAAAGTATTCAGCTATTGTGTGTGTCACCAAGATTTCAACCTCCAATATTTTTGCTTAGGTAAAGGTATTTTTCTTGGCACGCTATACTACTTTGAAAAATATTCATCCGTTTTATGCCAAAGGTAGGTGGGTCAGTGAAAAAATCAATCAATTTAATCCTACTACATCCTATATCGACTATTTTTGCATGCGCAAACGTACTTGCGAACTATATTTTCCTTGACAGCCCAATATATCCAAAAACAATCAATGCGATCGTAAATATGTAATTTCACGTTGTCGGTAGTTTTCTTTCTATTTATTTCTTCCCGTTCGTCTCGTAAATTTAGGTGTTCCAATAATCACATTATTTAGGATATTATTATAATCATTATACAGGATGTGACCGAAGTAATAATTTTTTTCTTTCTTTCTTTCTTCAAAAATAATTTATTTCTCCTCTTCCTCTGTTAAAAAAACGCAATTGATAAAGAGAAACAATGTTCACTGAAACATTTATTTTTTCCCTTATTTTCTTTATATAGAATTATAAATACCCAAGTTAAATAAAATTGAAACATTGTCGAGCGATTATTACAAAATCATCATTGTAAATCATTTTTAAAATTTTTTTTCAGCGCCATTATTTGTATTTCCGTAAGGAACGAAGTTTGTTGTCATGCAGTTTTTTCGTTCAAGTTAAAAATTAAATCAACACTTAAGTAATATAATATTTGAAAATAAATGAAATAAATATATTTTTTTCCAAGGCAAATACTGTCATATATCTTTATATATATATTTATAAATATATTTATGCATTCATGAAATTTTATCTTTAAAAATAATTTTGTAATAGTATGTCCTAGTTTATTTAAGTTATTTATATATACACATATATCTAGGTTGTTTCTTACTATTGAGACCATGGACCAATTTTGAACGAAAAATATGCTTTCCTCTAAAATATTCTATTTGAAAGGCGAAGTAACAGCATAAGCTTATAAAGAGCATAATTTAGTACAGCATAGCACCAACCTGCGCTGGAAGTGATGGTGCGAAAACAGTCATGTTTCACTTCGTTTAGTTAATATAAATATATCATATATTTTAAAAGAGTCGTTATAAAAATAATTTTGTTTTAATTTCATTTTAATTTCAAGAAACATAACATTCGTTATGATTTGTGTCCACGTATAGAATAATTCAAAATCTCATGATGGAGCCAGAAAATACTTGAAATAAAATAAATAAAAATCTCATTTGGAATCATGTTAGATGAAATTCAGTAATGTATCCTATTTAATGATATGTTTAAATGAATATATGATATGATCTAATGAATACATACATGGTGATGAACCTTTTGATATCATACTTTCCTTTAGTTAGTCAAATATTTATGACCAAGTATTAGTCCGTGGTACAGGACCTTTTTTATCCAATTATTAACATCCGCCTGAAACTTCCTAAATAGTTTCGTCTCAGCGTAACCTGCAACTATTTTATTTACGAAAACTCTTGGAATTGGGGCGTTTTCAATCTGGAGGTGGAGCCAACTGTGTCTATTTAATTATTTAATAAAAACTCGTAAATACTCATTTGCTTTCTATTTCAATCGAAATATAATTTGATCACAAAATCTAGAATAAAGGAGCCCTGCAAAAATATTGGACCGTTTGTCCTATATAACCTCGTTATTTTGAAAATTTGGGGGTGGTTAGGGATGTTATGTTGAACTAAACGATTCAATATTTTTGAAGGCCACCTTTTTTCTTAATTTTGAGATCAAATTATCTAACAATGTAAGTGGAAAGCAAGTGAGTATTTACGAGATTTTAGTACCTAATTAAATAGAAAAAGTTGGCCCACCTCCAGATTGAAAACGCTCCTATTCCAAGAGTTTTAGTAAATAAAATAGTTGTAGGTTACGATGAGATGGAACTATTTACGAAGTTTCAGGCAGAAATTAATAATTCGATGAAAATGGGTCTGTACCACGGACTATATTCCATAGCGAAAGTTTAAGTTTTCTAAAGAAATTTATAATTTATTCATAAATGTAAAAAAAAAAAAACGCTGCCAATTACAACGCAATGGCTTATTATTCACTAATATTTATATATGAAATGTCATATTACTTTTCTTATCACATAAGGTTTTTATTAAAATTAGCCTACATAAGAATATATATTTTTTTTTTGTTAGATATAGAAATAGAAATAGAAATATATATATATATATATATATATATATATATATATATATATATATAGACTTCAGATAATGCAAACCTTTCCATTAATCAATAACTAAAATAAAGGACATCGACTTAGCAGTAAACTTTTAGAACGCTATATATCTCTGCTTCGATTTCAATAATACTTTTTTATTTTTTTTTAGGAAATACAAGGACAAAGTGTATTCTTTTTGGCTTATTCTTAAATCTAATTTTATATTTTTCGTAACTTTTTTCCACCTTCTGGGTGTGTTCTGTGGAAAAGGAATAGAAGACTAGGCTAAACATTTTCATTAATATCTTTACTTCCGTTCTAGCACTACAGTCTATAGCGACAGATTTCTTTCTGAGGTCATCTTGAATTTGAAGTGCTGATGGTAATGTCGAGTTCCGAAGACTACTCTTTGATGACCTTTGACATTGAGACCAAATCTCAAAACAATCGGCCGATTAGTCTCGAAGAAAACATGCAAACGGCGGACGGTAGACGGACGGATTTTTACTTATCTTAAAACGCAGGAGCACTCTTGCTCAATCTCCACTAGGTTCAGCTCCAGTGACGCGGTGCTGGGATCTCCCGGAGTAACGCTTTTCTCTCCACAGTTGGAGGGAAAAGTCTGACTCGGAGTTCTCTAGCCTGATTTTAAATAGCGTATATAGATATGTATGTGTTCTTTTTTATATATTATTTTTAGGTTATTTTATTCTTATTTATTGTATATATATTATTTTACTGTAAATTTATTTTGTTTATTTTACATAGAGTGTGAATGTGGTATCTGAACACTATTATAAATGTCCTTTGAGACGGATTGTAATATTTTTCAATAAGTTAAAAAAAAAAAACCTCAATTTTTGGGTGGTTGACTTTTATCATTCTTGTATATTAAAAAGATTCACTATTTAAAATAATATAACCAAAATGAATTATGGTTTGTTTTATATCTATATTTTTTGTAAATAAAATTCTTTTTGTTTCTCATGTACATATAAATTCAATTCGATATAAAATAATAGTCACATCCTAACAGCATTGGACACTAAGTGGCGGAAGTACCCTTAGTAATATTTTTCCAGTTTAGACTAGCGATGGGAAGACGTCAAAGGCAATTTGTTAGGAGTTTTCTTTAGAGAAAGGTTTATAATTTAGATCGAGTTACTATCGTCACAGTTCTTTCCCTGTTGTAAAGTGTTTTGCTTTTATCAAGTTGAAAGGGCGCTCAGACATTTATACTGTTACGCCTTCTTGAACATTTATGGCTTTACGACTTGATGGCTGGAACTAAAAAAACAAAAGATGAGAAAATTAATATTATCAAGACAATAAGAATTACGGTAATGGCCAAATCTAATATTGAAAAATCTTTTGAATTCTAAATAAGAAACATTGTTAATATTATGATAGATTTATAATAATAAAAAAAATGAGCGTGTTGTTAAAAATCGAGCGATTATTCTTAACTAAAAATCTAACCATTGCTTAATTCTTATTAGTTAAACGTTGAAGGAATTATGGAGAGGTGAATGAGAATATTTCTTTAGTTAAATCATGTCGATTTAAGTTTTGTTAAAATCAATCAACGAAGATATATATACTCGTATTTTTATTATATAATAGTAATACAATCTGCCACAATCAAGGAGAATAAATATTTCGGTTCTATGGGTACATTTATACCATGTATATAGAAGCTAAAATACTAATTGAAAAAAATAAAATAAAACAAATAAGTAAATAAAAAAAATTGTGAATAAATTACAATAATAATAATAATAATAAATATAACGTATAGTCAAGTCATTATGTGACATTCCATAACATTAGATCACTAAGAATTTCGATGAATTTGTTTATGTAAAATCAGAAAATTGTTGCTAGGTTAGATAAATAAAAAAGGGTTTATCATTTAAGTGTCTTTAGTGTTTGGTTTTTTTAAATAAACCAATAAGTTCGAAATTTATATTGCCTTCTAATAAATTCAGCTCCAATTTAAAATTTAAAAAAATATTTAATTAGTGACTTTTCGCAATAAATCGATGATTAAAAAAATAAAACAAATAAATAATAACAATAATAAAATGAAAAAAGGTATACCAAACAAATAAGAAAAAGAAAAAAAATTTAACCTCATGGTTAATTATCATATTCATTACAAATGTCACCAATTATTTTCAATTTTTACATGTGGTTTAAACATAAACATAAAATAAAAATCCCATTATTTGATATTTATAATAAATTGGTTGTAGTAAAAATTTTGATGAACAATTAATTTTCAATTAATTATTGCTAAAATACTCACCTTTGTTAAATCCATTAATTTTATAACCCTGCCTCAATTATTCGACCTCCATCAAGCTTGTTGGCTAAACGGCTAAGTATAACAACCTATTCGATTTAATTACAACATTTAAATAGTAAATAGGCTCAAAATGTACATAGGAGTGTGTAGTGGATAGAAAACCTAGTAATATCCCAGGCACCTGTTGAATCACTCAGTTTTCCTCTTAAACCACCCGGACATCTATCTTGTTTTCTTTATTCAGTCTTTTGGTAACATTGCTGTATTCTCCTTCTTTTCCAGATGCTTTCAGATACATTTTTTTTTAATCTCTTAGAGAAAACTATATTTTAATCGATTCTACAAATTTTCGTTATAATCTAATTTGACTACAAGTATGTATTTCTTTATTTTGAAAATTAATCCAGACAGATAATTACAGCGAAAGTTAGTAAATTTGACCTGGCAATGAACTTTATTTGAAAGGTAGTGCACGAAAAATTTTTAAATTTTATTTTTAGTAGTATTTTATGAGTATTTTCATCATATAGGTTTTGAATTATTTCAAAATCATTTTTCTGGAATTTTTTGTATAAAAGAAAATTATTCTTACGACTTCCAGCACCTAATGTAAAAAACAAAGTAGATACGAAAATAAATACTACCTGATAATATACACGGACATACCAGCGCATTGATTCAATGCATTGCCACAATTAACATGCCCATAAACCCGTAGGGGGCTCGAAAGAAGCTGGTTGAGAGATCACCTCCTCTTCCTCACGCCTACCGACGTCTTCTACCATACTCTTCTTCCCGACAATACACTAGCTAGTTGTTGGTATTGCCGACAGGTGTGAGTTAGAAAAGATATATATAAAGGAAGAACTAAAGTTTATTCAAAACACAAGAAATCAAACTATGAAAAAATTGAGTTAGTATGTAAAAACAAATTTAGTACCTAAATAATCTCCCCAACCGAAAATGTACATTCATGTTTATCAATTGAATGAATGTTTGATAATTGACGAAACTTGTTCTAGGAATAGCACAATTCAGAAACATATTATGTGAATACAATTTATAAAAATTTTTATTTTATAAAATTATCGAAAAAACAGCGAATATATGAACAGAAAATATATCACTTCGGAGTGTTTATTGAGTTACATTAACCCTGTGGGCAAAAAACCAAGAGAAACTTTTCACCACAATCTTCAATGACATAATGCCCTGAGACATACTCGGAAAAATTCAAAAAAAGAAAGTATAAATACATTAAATACAAAGCAATAATCACATTAAAACGCATTTCGTTGGCCTGAAGGCTTTGGAAAATTGCCGTTAAAAAGATCTTTCCATGAACGGATGCAGTATGTCATTATAAATATATATATTAGGTTGCGGAAAGAAAAACAAAAGGATTTTCGAACGGAAAATATTTTTATGACAAAGTTATCAAAGGAGACGGAAGAGTGGCAATTTTCCGCGATGGAGGAATATTTCCAGATTTCCAATGAATAAATCAAAACGAGAGATGGTGGTGATATCGTCAACTTGTTCATTTCTCCCGATGTTGGAACAATCTTGTTTGCTTCCATCTTGGCTTTAGCTAGATACGTTTTCTTCAAAATTACATTCTCACTATTAGAGACTGTAATTCAAGAAACATGGTTTTATGGATTCATAAATAAATATTTATTGTTCAGAATAAGTAATTATTAATTTCTCCTTGAATGTGAAGTTTCTGAAAAAATACCCACTCTAAAACTAATATCTCTTCCATTTTTATCAAATGTAGTCGT
Organism: Nezara viridula; assembly: GCA_928085145.1. NCBI lineage: Eukaryota > Metazoa > Arthropoda > Insecta > Hemiptera > Pentatomidae > Nezara > Nezara viridula. The sequence continues at coordinate 40,363,297 of OV725079.1, forward strand.
GTGTTTACATAACGTCCAACATTCTTGCATTATGTGATACAGTAAGAGCTAGTGTGAGTATTTTTAGTTTTGTTTCACATTAAATTAATCATAATACAATTTATCTCAACTATTTAAAAAAGCATTTGCTATACTGATAGTAATGCCCAAAATAGAGGACGTGTTGGTCAAGCACATTAGGTCACGTTAAAAAGTTAAGACACGTTAGGGCCAGAGCCGGAGAGCGCCCGATCAGAAGATTGTGGGTTCGATCCACACCCCATGCCAGTTAATATAATAAACTTAATAATTATTTCTCAACGGCTTCGAGAAATGAATCTTGGAACTTCAACCGTTTAGTTTTTGTTCAGCTCATGTCTTTATCTAATGGATCTTAATCTGAAAGAGTAAGCAAAAAACTATACTCCATGACCTCAACATCCCATTTGTCCTAGACCATATCCCAGAAATGTTTTCCAAATTTCACCAGAAACATATGTATTATCCAAATCCCTTGCACAATCCCTATCCTAGCACTATTCAGTTCTATAATCCTCCAAGAGGGTTAAAACGAAAGGATCCCACGATCTTTTGTAGTGTATATATATATATATATATATATATATATATGTATATATATATATATATATATATATATATATATATATATATATATATATATATAAAGTTGGGTCGAAACGTTACCTTTTAATAAAATAGTTTTGCCACTATTCAGCCTTTTTATGACCATCTCCTTTTTTTATAATGCAACGGTCAACTATTAAATATTCTATAAAGAAAATAATGTTGGAGTAGACATAACATTAATCATTTTTTTTTTCCTTTTTATATTCAAGTAGTGGTTTTCTTATAGACAAAATCGTAACTGACTATTTTTTTTCTCTTTCCTCTTACAGTAACCTTGTTAATTTTATTACATCATATAGTATATCTCGTATGAAACTGTTTTAAGTAAAATTTGCTTTGTCCATGTTCTATTAAAAACTGTATAAATTTGTATTGTGTACTTTTGATTTTGTCATAATTGGTAAGTGAAACGTCTGAAACAAGTTTATGAAGCAGTCGTGCTTTGGTTGATTGTTTATTCCAATCCTTTATGACGTCAACCAAAATATTTTTTTTAATGTGAGTACTGAATTATTTTTTAATTTACTGATTTGTAATGCCAAATAAAGTTTATTAGAAAAAAATTGGCGCTGAATGTTAGGTCAATTAATATACAATTCTAAAAATGATGGTGTATGTTCTCGATCTGAAGGCTTGAATTGTTGGATATGTTTAACAGGCAACAAGGAAAACTTTTTGTGATGTATGATAACAACATTTTGATCTAAAGCAAACTAGGAAACTTGGATCTTGTGTTAAATCCTCTCCCTCTCCTCTTGCTATTCAAGGAGTTTATCCTAAAAGCAGCCGGGATCAACTGCCATGGATTAGGTTGTGTAGGAGTTTCCACTTTGAAGCATTTACGTTCCTTCTGAAGATAAGGTATTAACATAGGATGTTTATTTCATAATTCTTTTCGAATTAGGAAGGGAAAAAAAAGAAATCTCATCGATGTTAAATTGCATATTTACTAATGAGGGAAATATTATATATTACCGACAAATTAATTTTTTTTTTTGAGGTGAAGCGACTACTTCTTAGTCCAGATATCTACCCATTTTTATTTTATTATTTATTTATTGAATAATAAAACGAGCTGTCACCACCAATGACAATAAATATTAGAGCTAAATATGTCGATTTAAACATACAAGAAAAAGTAATTAAGAACCAACAAACAATTAATAAATAAAATGAACAAATAAATAAATAATAATAATAAAAGGCTTAGAGAAATCGAAGTTTCGATGCCGAAACTACCAATCTCTGTATACACACTGCTCTCCACCGGTCTCCGTACAAACCAAGCCCCGCCAGATCAGCATTAACATAATCCTCCCACTTAGGCTTCGGCCTACACCTCGGGCGTTTACTAGTAGGCAAAGTAATATTAACTCATGGATTCTTTCGTTACCAAGTCCAACAATTTAACATGCCCATTTTATTCGCCGCAACGTAATCACCTGAATTATATTACCCGGTAACAGTTCTCGCAATTCGGCGTTGTGTAGCCGTTTTAATTTTGCGGACAACTCATCCTTCTTCTGTCTAGATATACTATGCAATGCTGTATTTTTAAAAACCATAAGACAGTAAGACCGTTTCACATCCATAATGAACCTTAGGTAGGATAATGGTTTTGTGAATACTAATTTCTTTATTTCGGGACAGGATGTGCAAACTAAGTTATTTTGCCATAGAAAAATAATTTCATGCCTTCAACCTTACCTTAATATCCTCTTCAAGATCGTTTTATCTACTTATCGTTGATTGTAGATACCTAAACTTCTCTACTCGTCAGACATAAACCCTAAATAATCAAGGATCCCTCTAAGGTAAAAGGAAATATATAAATAAATAATGGTAACAAAATCTGTGGATGACTCAAGATAAATATAAAAAATAAAATTCATCTAACACGCATTCACATCTATATACAATATTTACATTTGCACAAGCGACTCCGTGTTTAGCTTTGTCTTCCATATATTAAAGGGAACACAAGAATTCTGGAGATCCTAACATTTATCTTATTAGATTGGAAGCCAGTGGAGGCTGAGAGAAGGCACTATAATAAAAAAAATCCAAGCAACTTATTTTTATTAGAACATTGCCCCCTCCTTCTAATGAGGAATACAGTAGTTCCTGGTTTGTAATCCTTGTATTCTATAAATAGAATTTTTATAAGTCTCTTTAAATCAAACAAGAAGTCATTCCACCCTGTTAAGCCTAGATTTCAATTTGGAAAACTATTCTCTATGCTGGTATTATAATAGGAGGGGGTCTAGAAAGTTTGTTTTTGCTATGAAACCATGTTCCTCGGCCATAATACTAAGTCGAGAGAGGGTCCAATATAAAAGTTAAGAAAATGTATTATTTCTGAAACTCTTTTTGTAGCCATCTCCATCCAGGGGCGACTATATAAAAAGCTTTTCTCTGCTCTGGCACGTGGAAAAGTTCCCTTCCGCTGCGATCCTGTTTATTCCTTTATCCATTTATACGTAGGGCTCCTCTGGAATGAGATGGTTCTGGTATTTAGGTCAGCTTTACTGTTAAAGAGGGAGTTGCAGGTTCCTCAGTGGCAGCACCAAAATGTACAAATGTTAAAATCATTTGGAACAAAACAGCCATTCAGCAAAACATTAAAAAAAAAAATAAATAAATGTAATTCGATTTTCATTGCGTGAATTCTGAATCTATTATATTTGTATTATATTGAAAACAGTAACTATTTGCATGATAATTATTTTTAATCATTACTGATATACAAGAATTTTAGATAGCTTTAAGAATTACGATCTTTATATGATTACTCAAATTTTATAAACCAAGCTACTTTTTATTTTGTTCTAAAACATCCAGAAATTTCAGCATAAAACAATAGACTGTGGCAATAAGGCAACTTATGAATATATGACGTTTAATAATTGCTAAACCATTATCATATTGTATCATATTTAATTATAAGGCTTATAAAATATTTATGCCTCTCTCCCGAACGGTCATTGGCATTCGTCATTGAATCGTTTCAAGTATTCCATTAGAGATTTTCATACACTTTCTGTATTTCTGTTACTGAATCACCCAAGTGTAGTTTTCTCCTTGTGGTTGAATACTGCTGGTACTTAACTAGTGTACGGGTGATTGTCCTAGGGGTACCACAATTAATACAGAATAAGGTCTTCCAAGCCGCGGAGAAGATAACCGTGGAAGAACTCGCAATGATCTTGAGGTGGCAAGATATTATTTCATCTCGGCTTGACCCTTTGCAGCTACTGCTCCATTTTGATCTGTTTTATATTACCGACAGAAATTTCGATAGGAAAATATTTCAGACCTCACATTAGGTTTGGTCACCAGCAAGGATTTGAACTTCTTCAACTAATCTTCCCGAGGGAAACAATTCAGAATTTTTAGTTGGCTGATGTCACCTATTCGGGCTGTCAGCGATGCGATATCTGCTCTTTCGTTCCGCTATTTTTCAAATTCGTAAATCATATTCAAAATTTCTGACATTGATATATGCTCCTGGTTATTAAATGCTAGAAGATCATCCTTTGAATCGGTTACGATAGCTGTATTTCAGTAGTAGCCACTTGACAATATGGAAGAGCTTTTTTTATAGCAGTCGCTTCTAAAAGCGAACCCTTACGGTTTATCTTTTAATTGTATTGCTTTATTGGTTGTAATTCTATTGCATTGCCGGTTTCGAAGAATCCTTTGAAAACTTGATATTTTTACAATAATAAACCGATTCTGAACTACTTAACTTCAGAAGCGTATGCAGAAAAACAATTACTTAAAGTTTTACCGATGTCAAATTATCATGCTCTATGAATTTGAGCCGAAAAAATATATTTCTGCTGGCATGAATACCCTAATAAATAAAATGGCTAAACCAAAAATGGGACTTTTTGAGCTTTTTCAATTATTGATGTTATTACAAAACAGCACTTCCTAGCAACAATGTTCCTATTTCATGAATCATGTTATTTTAAATATTTTTATAAAACTAAAAGTGTGTGAAATTAAACATGGCTTATAGTAATGTCTTATGTTATGCTATTCTGAACGTTCATACAAATGGCTCATTTTTGTATTAAAGGATGTGTGAATGGACAAATTCTGCTATTAACAACACAGGAATGAATGTCATGGAGTATTCCCTCCCGAGATTAAAAGTTTTCAGTTTGAAATCAATTGGATTTAACGAAATTCCCAGTTATATGTAATTATACATTAAGGCCGTACCAATTAACACATTAAATTTTCAATAGAGCAAAGCGAATTGGAAGCGAACTTACCAGGAGGCCTTTAATTTATTTGATGATTAGTGCGCTAAAATTGGTGCAAATGGGGATGGATCAATTCTACTAACGACCGGACCCAAATTAACCAAAGATCAAAGGAACCGAAAATGGTCCCTCGGTTGGGGACTGGTCTTTAAAGCCGATGGCCTTTTCCCTTCAAGCTTTTACCCGAAAGGAAATTTAGGATAGGCCCATCATCCTTTACACTTCACCTTCCTATCGTAAAATGGTCAAGTTTAAATTTCAATAGCAAGATCTTGATAAAATTAAACGCTCTCCTAAGCCATTTAACATTTCTTCTTAGGACATTTTGGGTACATCATTGATCTAAACACGGTTTAAAATTGATAATTATTTTTTAAACAAAATCTTGTAATAATTATATTTGATTTTTTTTTTTGATAAAATATATTTTTATAAAAAAAATTAAATCCATCCTTGATTTTTATTTATTCGATTAGAAATAATGATCACTCCCTGAGTGATACGGTATTACATAAATAATAATGATTAACTTGTGATTCAAAAAATTGTTGATCAGAAAACAAAAATCACCTTTTACACACAAATTAAATAAAATATTAATATAAAGGAAGGAGATGGTCCGGGGTGGCGGTCATAAATTATTCTAAATTGTGGTAAAACTATTTTATTAAAAGCCAACTTTTCGACCCGAATTTGCAGGTCTTCATCAGGGAGGTGTGTTCAGCTAGGAGTTTCACTTAAAACATAGTTCTACATAGTTCAGGTTTCTTATCCCTGAAGAATACCTGCAAAGTCGGTTCGAAAAGTTGGCTTTTAATAAAATAATTTTACCACTATTTAGCCTATTTATGACCGCTACCCCGGACTATCTCCTTCCTTTATAATGCAACGGTCAACTATTAAATATTTATATGTATGTATATATTATTAATGTACAGCTATTATATTTCTGAAATAGCTTTAATTGTGGATGCGATACCTGCAATATATATATATATATATATATATATATATATATATATATATATATATATAATATATATATATATATATATACTTATTTTTTGTTTTTTTTTGTAATGTAAATATGCCTTTACCCTAAGAAAATGTATTCTACTACTTTTTTTTAAAGACTGTGCAAGTGGAAGTAGAATTATAAAATTGTCATTCACGCTTAGCTATGGTCTGTTTCATATGTTTTCCTTGTAAACAAAAATACCGTTTCTCTTAAAATATGTAACTATAAATATGTTATAATGGACCATCCTCTTATATATATATATATATATATATATATATATATATATATATATATATATATATATATATATATATATATATATATATATATATATATATATATATATTCTGGCTTAAATGTCAAAAGCTAATGAATGCCAACAACGAAATGACATTTGAAAAGATACGGCTTGATACATACTTGTTGCCTCAATTTGTGTCAATTTCAAGTCAACACCTGACACCCATTGAACCATACTTGATAGATGGGCCGGAGGGTATAGTTGGATCTTTTTCGTAAGTGTGGATTACTGTGTGCTCACTTACGATTTTTAAAAAAATATCCTATGAATGTAAACGTGTTTATTGATAAAAATTAAAGAAAAAAATATAATATTCGAATAAATCTTACAGCACATAAAGAATGGAAAATTCCATCTGTCGAAGCCTATGTGTTATTTCCACGAAATATGTTAAATTTTATATCCTTAACGAAATAACTGAGCAACAACATTTTTACATTATGACTAAATTAAATTTAAACATTTTTTTCCCAGTCCTCAACTCTTCAAAAAATAATCATGAATAGCCTATAAAACTTAATAAATAAGCAATAAAAAGATTGTAAGTATTAAATAACTAACTAGATAAAGGATTTTCTATAATAAATCATTACTACAAATAAATTGACTTGTAGAAGAACTCTTTGAAATGTATCTTGATGTACATAATTACTTACGATCCCAATTAGCACCATTGAATAGACTAAATAAATCTTCAAAAGAAAATATCTACCGACCAAAATATTTCTCTATCATTTCACAGTATCCCAACAAGTGAATGCTGAGACATTTTTAAGGCTTGAATTAAGTAATTTTGCATTATCTATGAAAATAAATTTTTCAAATTCTTACCAATTATTTAGTATAATTAGTACTAAAGACTATAAAATATACCCATAAACGCTTCTCAAATAAAATAAATTATGGATGATGTTCTTCATTCTTTCAAGAATTCTTAAATATAAAAAAAATACCTGTTTGGTTCTTAGATATAAGACATAATCTCCTACATCCTAGAAAGAAGAATAAAAAAAAAATGTAGAGGAATGTTCTCCACACGATAACTAAACCTATCTGGGATCAAAGTACTGGTTCATGGAGTATAAGGACCGATACTGTTCACAGAAACTGGTGAATCTATTTCTCTGGTATGAAGTGAAGGAGGCGGAGTATTCTACTTGAAGCAATCAATCAGGAAGCCTCTATACAAGAATGAATACCACAGTAGTTGGCAAGAGACCAAGCGGGTGGATAGATAGAATCAACAAAGAAGGAGCAAACTTGAAATCCAAGCCCAAGATTGACATAGTTGTAGAATGCCATAGATCAACAATGTACCATACGTTAAGTCAACAGAAAAATAAAGTATTATTCATAGTTTTTGTCCATATCAAACTATTACTGCTCTCAAATGTTTTACTTTAAAGTTATTGATAATTTTTAAAAAATATTAAAAAAAAAAAATTATTTAAAAGCAAATCAGATCCTCAGTTATTACTAGCATGGCTCGGTGAATAATAGCAACAACTTTATCATCGAGGGATTCAATTTTGATAATTAATGCGAGCGGATGTAATCCATTTCTTCCCGCTTGAGTCCAGGAAACATCTGCGCCTGTGTTTTCCGGAATGAAGAATGACAGAGCTATGAAAGCTGAAGGGAGTTGATTCTCCTTGCCTTCCAGAATTCCTGCGGTTAACCCTTCCTTGTGGTGAACTCCCCGATCCACGCGTGTTCCCGATCGGTTTCAAGAGAATGACGGTTAACAGACTCTTACCAATTTGTCTTGTTAGGTTAACCGATACACACGATACTCGGGAAGAAGAAAATGCGCCTTTGCTTCTATTGTTTTCTTCTTATTAAAAACAAGGAGGTTTATAAAAATAGATATTATATATTTACTACATTGATGTTGAGTAATCAACTTTATATATAGCATAATATTATTTGTCGGATTGTGTATTATGTAACTTAGGTTATTCGAAACTGTTATGTATTATTTATTGGTTGGCTTATATAGATTATATAATCCTGTACCACACAACCAATCGAGGATATTGTGTAAAGTACTTATTAAGGAAGCTTCTTGACCAACCGTTGTGCAAAGATGTGATTTGATTCATATCATACTCACCGTCCGGTTTTCCTCTTAGCATAGAAGAACAGGATCACAGTACCTTATCACTGGTCTACTCTCCTCCCCTTATATAAAGTATAACAAGTTATACTCTAGAAACTTATTCAGTCTATCTTTAATATCTTGTGTGTCACAAACTCGGCTATTTTTACCACCTCGTGTGTAAGGCAAATACAGATGCAGCATCTTACCTAATCAATTTTATTCCCACCCAAATATTTTTTTTTATGTTTTTCTAGTTTCACCTAGATACAAAGTCAAACATTCCCCATTATTATTATATTGCTGGTATTAAGGACCAGTAGAGGCGCTATAATCACACATAATTGGCTCGAGTGGAGGATCTGGCCATTGCTAAAACTCCAATATATGCTTATTCACAGAAGGTCTCTGGGTTGATATTTTAAGATGTTTTGTTTACAATTCAAATACTTTTCAAGTTATTAGAATTCTCAATGAAATGTATCGGTATTCATAAAATGGATAGCCCTATTGTGGCAGTCCCAGGTTTCAAACAGTTACATGATTGTACTTCCTTATACAGTACTGTACAGTACTCAAAACTATTCTTACTACTCTCTTAATTTTTTTTGGTATGCAGTTTAATTTCCGTTAAAGATAGAAAAAGTGAAGAAATCATCATCATGTCATCTTATGTATGCGTTTTCGGTTGCAGAAGTTTTCTGTTTTGTACATAAAAGTGATTCGATGAAACCTTTTTTGCTCTTTTCCATAAGTTGACTACTTCTTGTTTAAGTATTAAAATAAGGCGGTTTCTGAGTTTTTTTTTTTTTATAAATTGAGGAAATATTTTTAATCTTGAAATTGGAAAGACTAACATTGATTTAAAATTTTTTATGTAATACAAAAATTTTGCATGAATTATATATCTGATCGTTGATTATCCACACCCTATTTTAAAAAAATCTACATTATTCCTTTCAGAGTGTAAAATTATGCTTGTTCAAACCATTCCGTTTTTCCCAAAAAATAATAACAATAAAAGGTTAGAGAATTCAAAGGTTCGATGCCTACACCAACAATCGCTGTATACCTTCCTCCACCGGTCGACGTCCAAACCCAGTCCCTTCAGATCGGTTTTAAAGCAATCTTCCCACCTTAGCTTCCACCAAAAAACGAAATCAAATCATACATCCTTTTTTCATATACCAATGTTATTACCAAGTAATTGGACGATTAGTATACGTATCGTCTCTTTGTTTAATTGAATCTATCTTTATACAATTCTGAACATATCAATAACAATACTTCTTCAGAAAGATGAAATCCAGAAGTTTATTCTGAAAAAATATTTCAATATGTATTTCATTTCATGGATCTGACTACTTCTCCACTTGAATCATCATCCCCCAATATACTTTTGCATGTTTTTAGAAATTCTATAATCGGTGAAGCGGTTGAGATCTGGTGCGTGTGTAATGAAGGCCTGATTTATTCCACTGGCGTAGAGTTATGTATTTGTATATGAATTATGTATTTATACCGCTGAGTAGGGCTCCTAGCCAGGCCATTATCCTAATGGATATTGGCCAACGTAACTTGCACACAATACCAGGCCCCGTTTTCCGCTTCCTCGGTTCCACAGACCAGTTTGCTAGTGCCGACTCTCAACATCTGACAGACTTCTCATCTACTGGGGGTTCTCTTGTGCTCTGGACCCTCTTCTCATTCCTTTGTGTGGGTGGCCAGGCCACAGTGACATTTAGCTCTTATTCAATGGAATACATCGAATAGCGATGGCTATTAGAGGAGAAGAGGGAAATCCGGAGAGAGATCCGATGTAATATGCTATTTACAATTTTACCTAATGTTGCATAAATTACACATTTCAGAGTGTTTTTCATGCACTTATTGGATATGCTTATCATTGGTTTATTACCAAAAGTCACAAAGTGCATTTTTGATATAGGTTAAATTTCAAATATATTTTTGGTGAATTTTGACTTTATTGATACAAAAACACCGACAGTGCATGAAAATGGACGTATATAAAAAATATATTGAATACACTTACATTTAGTATTTTCTGATTCCAAAAGAGAAAATTTGGAGTCCTGGCAATGGCCAACTTCTCCACTCAAGTCATGAGCGTGTGTGGCTTCAGTGCCCTTTCTCAGTCTCCACTGGACCCCCATCTCAGTGATGCGGCTGAGAGAGAGGCGCTGGGATCTCTTAAAGTCCTGCCTTATCTTCGACCCGTGGGGGAAAAGGGCCGACTTATAGCTCCCTCGGCTGACTGTAAATATTGTAAATAAGCATGAATGTTTGTTTTCTTTTTCTTATTTATTTAATTTTTTTTAAATTTGTGTTTTATCATATTTTATTTCATCTGCTTTACTAATCTTTCTTTTTCTTATTTTTGTTATAATTTCTATTTTTTTTTTTTTTTTTTGTAATTGTATACATTGTATGAATGAGTCTCTCACATCACAAATACTCAATGTCTTTTATTGAGGCAAAATGTATTTTTTCTTAATAAAATAAAGAGACACTTGCTCAAAGTTCTTAATTGTTTAAAATTATTGATTGACTTTGAAAATGTATAAAGGATGTTTGCCTAATAAGTTAAAGTTAGTATTAAACAATTTTTATATTATTTTATTTGAACTGTATAGTATTAAAACATCAGTCGTAACACGAGTATTATCATAAATGAATAATAGACTATTGGAGGGCTAAAAAATAATATTTGACATATAACGTAATAGAAGATAATAAATGATTTATAAAAATAACATTATTTTACGGAAACTAAATGAAATATCCAAAATGAATAAAATTATTATTAATTACTTTTTAAATAAATATTTTTTAAGTTTAAGAGATTTAACCTTGATAATAGATTTCAATAATTAAATACTTACTGGATAGCATCCATCGCAACTAAGTCAACCCGAAAATGAATAGAATGTGGTTTCTGATAGGAAAATTAAAAAAATTAAAAAAAAAAATCAACGTAAAATAACAAACTATAGTTTTGTTTAGAAAATTGAATATGGGAAAAATTTAAACAATAAATTAAAAAAAATATTATTATAACTTTTAGAAAAAAAAACGCAATGAATTAATTCTGATCAGTTAGTTGGTATAACATAAATATTATCGGTTGGATAAAATATACAATACTATTGGGCTAGAGACAAAAATAAATTATATTTATTTGAAAGTATATTTTCCAGGTTTCCAAGACCGCTTAATATTAACTTGAATTTATTATTATTATTATTAATTCCTGGAATTCCTTAGGTAGAACATTGGGCCGTCACGAAGGTCTGGCATACGTCTCGATCTTTAGCCAACTCCTTGATTCCAGGCATGTCAGGTCTGTCCGGCGCTGGGCATTTCCTTCTCTAAACTTCTCATTCACGTTCCTCTAGGCTGTCCACCTCTTGGCTAGCTTTCGGGATTCCAAGCTAGACTCTGTCGTGTTATGTGGTTATGTTCCTTTCTAAGCGTATGCTCCAGCCAAATCCATTTCCGACGTTTAATAACCTGATCTTGATTAGTACACGACCAGAGCTCGGCATCAGAGATTATTTCAGGTCACCATATTCTGCAGACATCTATTGACGAATGTCTGTAGCTTCTTGGTCACCTGCTTGGTAACTTGAATTTACTTATTGAATTTGTGGGTCGGATACCTTCTGGCTATAAATGCCTAACAATTATCCCTATTTCTGTAGAAAATTTATTATTTAAGTAGAGTGCCAAGTGAAAGTTTCGTGGTGCTCACATCGAACCAGATTTTTAAAAAAATAATAATTTAATTGTTCATAAAAAATAATAACAATTAAATAAAGAAATAATAATAATAAAGAAAAAAAATTAAGCAAAGAAAAACAGAAGTCACCAAAATGGTGAATATAGGTTGTTCATTGTTTATATTGATGAAGTAAAGTAAAACAAATGTACTGTTTTAATTTAATAATATTAAAATTATTATTTGTTTCGACACGGTTCCAAAATTTATTTTTTCACATAGTATTTTGGTTTAGCGTTACTTCCTGCCTTTTAACGTTGACTATCTGGAACGTATTTAAATCCCTTAATTTTGCGGAATTACTGAAAACTCTTTAATTAAACAACCATGAATGTACTTCTCTGAGTTTATGATTTTATTTTAAAAACACAATTCTTACTATAAAATCGTATATAAACTTCTCATATCTTCAATGACAAATGTGTCAATGTTCTATAAAAATATTCATATATTCGATCTACATTTTTATTATTCAAAAAATATCTATCGTGAAACGAAATATTGTGATTATTTTTTTGAAAAGATCTACACCATTCTGCAATGGGATTAAGGGTAAGTTTTACTTTTCCTTGTGAAGAATATATGATCTCTCTTATAAGAGATGTGAGCGAACAAATGTTTAACTATTACGCCAAAGCGTTAACGGAATGATAACGTAACATACGAACCTTGCTGGGCTTATGTTTAATGAACTCTACTGAAGGGAACTTGTGACCTCAACTCCATATCTAGAGCCATATCGTCCTCATGCCTCGGGTTATCTGGGCCGTATTATCATTATGAACGTTAACTAACTGATTATTTAATAAACATTACATTAGAGCTAAGTTGAGAGATTAACCGATCCTCGTTGCCAACTTCGCCTCATCCGTAGTAGTTGTTTGAATGTTCTTGAGTGTTCGACAGCTTCATTAGGAGAAGGTAAATAACTCGAGATGGCTGTTGAGTAATTTAGGGAAAACGATTCGAATTCTGAGCTATTTACAAGTTAATCCCGATATGGAATTTCCGTACATGTATGTTTTCATACAAAGGGATTAATATGCACTTCTACAACCCATGAAGGATTTCGCGGGGGCTATGACCTAGTTCCTGAACTCAGCGCTGACTCCTGATTCGAGTTTAGGAATTATCCTATTTTATATAAATGTGGTAAGTGACCAGCTAACATGCTTCTTAATTTTTAGAAGCGATTTCCCAGGTGCAGTTTCGACTAAATTTTTAATCGAGTGCTGAAGGACTAATTCGAAATTAAAATACAGTTTCTAAATCCAATATAATATTCTCAACAAAAAGCAAGTGTTTAAAATATTTTTCAAATATAATGGATATCTTATTACTGTTGTTCCTCGGAACCACGTAAAGTAATAGAACTGAAGAATTTGTGGCGAATAGACCTATATTGGTAGCTTATTATTTTCATGATACTATTTAATGTAATCTCCCTGTCAAAATATCTGTCTTTTTTTTATTTTTACTCAGTTTAAACGGAGTTATATACTGCGCTGGTGGATTTTCTGAAATTCTTCTTTATTTATTTAATAAATAACTCCTTAGTATCATAATTAAAAACATTGCTAATGCTGTTTTTTTTTTTAAATAGGTTCTGGAAATCTGTTTTCTTTTAATGTTAAGTTTCTTTTAAGGTTACAAAAATCACTTAGACTTATATCTAACATATCTTAGTTCTCAACTATAAGGCATGTTTACCATTTGTTTTTATGATTTTGAAAACGACGATTTAGAGCTGTTTTCAAGTATTATTTTGTACTAATATTAATGGAAAGACTGAATTTATGGCATATCCTAATATTTTTTAAAATAACAAAACGTTTTTGTTTTTACTAAAACAAATGGAGCTGAATTTTTATATGGGATTTGTCAAGGAAGTAGAACATAATATTTGATAATAGCTCCAGTGCTGGCTAAAACATCGACTATATAATTATAAAATAAATAAAAGCATTTGGTGATAAAATGACTTTGTACATGAGAAATAAAGAACATATGATTTCAGGGTTCTATTTCATAATCAAGCTAATATTATTACTAAAAAGTACAAATGTACAAAACTAAAAAGTACAAGTACTAATAATTTTTATTTTATGGATTGATAAGAAAAAAAGTACAAGTCATCAAGTAGCTTGGTTATTTTTAGAGAGGTTTTTTTTTGAGAAGGTTAATTTAAAAACAGGATCAATCCATTGAACAAGTGTGTGTTCTCTACCACCGTATAGAAGAACGAAAACTAATTTTACAACTTGTAGTTTGTACTTTTTTTACGAAACGAAAAAGTACCAAGTACAACCCACTAGACTAATAGTATTAGTTTGTACTTCATTATGAAATAGGTCCCAAAAGTAGAAAATATAAATAGAAACTTTATATTTATAAACTATTTTTTAAACCTCACTATGTCGGTTTATATATGGTATCATATAAGTTGAGGAAAATATTTTACGGGGTGTCACATAAAATTACCCGAGTTTTCTGTAAAAATTATTACAAGCTTTATTTATTTTTTTTTTTTTTACTAGTTATCACTTTAGATGATAAATCACTATTTAAGACTTTTTTTTATTAATAAAAATTGTACTTATACATTTATGTTCATTAAAATACATTCCAGTTAATGAAAAAAAAAAATAATAAAGCTTTACAATAATTTATTGTAGTCATTTTTGCTGAGAGCAAGGTTACTTTTAGGTGACTGGATATTGAATCGCATATTTTTTTTTTACAATTTGAGGTGACTGTAAATTGATTTCACATTAAACCTCAACTTAATTAATATTGACTTAATATTAATGTCAATAAGCAAATATTAAAGAAGAAAGTTTGAGATTTGCTATCTCTTTTTTAAATATTTCTCTCTACTTACGGGGCCATCCTGTATACTTTTTTATTTATTTATTTTTATTTTTTGAAAATATTACTGTCTGTTTCAGAGATAACATTCACACTCAATGAACAATGATAATACTGTATCCTTAAAATAAAAAAGTATTTTTTGGTCATTTCAACTGTAATTTTACAGAATCACCATGTTGTTGCAAATTTATCCCCGTTTACGCCGTAGATCGTAATTAGACATTGTCATATTAAGAACAACAATGAAGGTAAATAAGAGGGGACGCAGGAAAGGGGATTGGAAGACCCCTGCAACATTGAAGCCCCCAGAGACAGGACCCACACAGCGCTGTCAAACTGGATCAGGGCTAACCCCAGCTAATTATCCGACGTGCAGAGGCTGTGTCATATCCGTTTGTTGGCAACGCTGCACAGCTCGTTATTCATATTGCAACGCGACTGCGGGTTGTACCCCGTACCTCTGGAGCAGGCAGTGGCAGAGTCGTGCTCTCTCCCGAACTGAATTAACACGGATTAGGAAGTGGAATCAACCCCTATAGGCAGAAGGGGATGAGGGAGGAATGGTTGGTGCCTTGATTAAAGCGATTCGATTTCTACTAGTTGATTTAGAACGCACTGTACCAATCAATTAATATTGATGTGAATGTGAACACATTCACAACATATATACAGAAAACATAATTTTATTTTGCATACTTTCATGATACTTGAGAATGTCACTCAAAACATTGATATTTTAATTCGAACTTTGAAATTGCTTCAGCAATAACATATATTGAATTATTACCAAATACAAAAAGATTTTCCAAATACATACTTTTTAGAAAGTATCCATGTTCAATTAGGATATGATAATGACCTAATAATCTTTTACCTCTGAGGTAGAATATGTTTTATTATCTTATAAGCAGGTGAATATTAGATTAGTGTAAACCAAATACTTCATTATTTATTTTGAAGAAAAATAACTGTCAGTAACCCAGCTTCTGGCTTTAGCCTATATATTTTTTTTTTTAACTCACAAAACATACATCTAATACAATATAAGAATTTTTTTAATAAGGAAAATATTGAACTGTGACTATTTCGACGAGTGTCGCACGCAATGGGTTGAACCGACCGGAATACAATAAAATTTGAAGAAATAACATTTAGACATAAGCAGCACGAAAAACTTTTACATGAAAATGTTAAACTGGAAAAATCTCAGTAGACAAATATGTCTAACTTACCGGTAGCAAAACATCAACATTTTGCCTGAAATTTAGGCATATGTGATAGGTTTGAGAAATAGTTTATTTCTACTCGATCAACACAATAAAATATAAGAATTTTAAAGAATGAGGCATTTAGTTTCTTTCATAAAATTGGAAATAACTCCAATTCAACTAAAATTAAACAATTCAAATTCAGATAACCACTATTTGTACATAATATTATGAACGACTTCTTAATCCTATCGAATAAACCTTAATTTCAGAGATAATGCTGAGGTTTTTTCTCTACCTGTATGGTGTAATTAATTAAAAATATTGGTCTGATGAGGTACTTGTGGCTCATAATCATCAAAAAATATTTTCATGTAAAAATTTATCGTGTTGCATATGTTTTACTTTAATTTTTTTTCAAATTTTAAATGTTCCCGGTTGTGGAAATATTTAATTAGATTGTGTTCGAAAATCTTCAGGATAGTTTCAAGACTAAAATAGACTAGTTTCGCACCCTTTCAGTTTATGATATAAGTTTTTATAGTTCTCTATCCGTAAACCAAACCGTAAATAACAAAAATGTTAATTTCAGTTGACAGAATCACTAACTCAAATTTAAACATTTTTATCATTAATTTCTATGTTATTTCCAGTGGTAAAATTTATACCTTTATTTACAGTTCTATATTTCAGCACTGCAATCACCTACTCTGGAATAAACTTACTGTCTGTATAGATATTATAAATTTGTCAACAAGAAATATCACCACTCAGAAATGTTTAAATTGGATTCATTCTGTCAACTGAAAGGCTCATCTGAAAATCTCTTGTACTGTTTTTTGTGTCATTGTTTTTTCAATTAAAATAAAAATGACAAATCTTACGGACTAAGGCCACGAAGAGAAACTGCCAGAGAAAATGTTCCTTTAGAATAAATGATGAGATATTCGACATCCATAATTCAAATACTTTGATGCCCACTAGGTAATAAAGAAAATGGTAGCTCTCGGACTATTCGGATATATAAAACAATATATATTGAATATTATGTAACAAAAGTTGGAAGCAAAATCAGATGGACCGATAATCTATTTTAGTTATTTTTGGATGTGGAATGTATTGATTCCGAAGGTGTATGACAGTATAAATTAACCGTGTCGGACCAGGTGGATAGAACAAGCATTAGCAGACGACAAAGACACAAAGACGGAGAAATGGCTGCGGTGGACGCGTACACACCTAAAGGTTGACCCGTTCTTCCTTCTCTGTTGATTATCTACAAAGCTTTGATGTCAGTTCTGCCCTTTGTATCACAATCAACCTTTCCAATCCATCTATTAGCCTCTTATTGATTTCATCCCTTATCGTTTGCTACATCTGTCTGACCCAGGTCATTGGAAGCCATATTGCCATATTTGATCTAGATTGATAAAGCAAAAAACGTTTAATCAAAATGAGATATCCAATAAATAACAAATATAAAAAGTAAATGAATATAATTTACTACAAGATCCAGGAAGATAGAGAATAAGGAAATATATCAGTAACTCACGGCATCCATGTTTGTAAAAGTTACTGGTCTTAAATAGTTCCACAAGATGGACGATACATGAACAATCAAAAGGCTACATATTATACATGGTGTCTATGATACAGATGGGTGCGTTCCAAAGATAGGCCTAAAATTGGATGGCTTGTTGTATTACTACATACGACCCTAGAATAGTGTTGGTAGTGAGCTGGACGTTTCCAAATACTTTATCACCTACTAGACAAACGCTCTGAACTGCCAATTAATTACAAAATATTCTTATACATGGCCTATTTGGACTTAAGGAGTTGAGCTATGGGGATCCACTAAACCATCGAATCTCTCTCGAATCCAATCCTTATAATCCAAAACCCTTCGTAAAATTCTCAATGCTTTCTACTTTGTTACAATTAAACTCATCCACAAAGACCTTAATGTTCCTTATGTTTCAGATTTGGCCCAATCCAGATACCTATCCTTCCTCAATAAACTTCAGAACCCTCTTTCTATCCTTTCTTCCTTTTAAATTCCTGATAACCCTCAGAGGCGTCTTAAAATGAGATGGCCCCGTGATCTCGTAATGTAGACATATTAGTAGGGTGCTACCAGTGGATAATTTCTCAAAAAATGTTTCCATGTCATAATATCCATTTGTACAAATTTAGATGTATTTCTTTAATACAGTTGTAAATATCATTAATGCATTTTAAAAAAATCTATTAATTTTCAAATTTTCGTAACCTAAATTATTAAATATCAATTAATTCTAGTACTAGATAAACAAATATAGCGCAAAAACTTTTGAAGGCCACTTGCGTCTTTAGGCTATTTAAATAAATCGGACTGTTTCGATAAGAATTAGGATTATACAAAGATCATTAAGCTGTACTTCTATATAACAAGCGTAATTTAAATCGTTTGTGAAATTTTTTTGAATAATTTCTTTTTTTATTTTTTTATTTGTATTCGCCTCTACCCTAGAGGGTCATTGGCGGTTTATCTCAATTTTTATATTTTACTATAGTAATTTGTTTCCAGTAAATATTGAAAGAGAATGACGACATTTTCCTCCTTGTCTTCCAAAATATCTTTCAATGTTGTCGATAACTTTAATTATTGTCTCTTTTTTTTATATTGGGGGCACTCTAATAGTAGATGTTTAACTGTTTGAGGTGTATTGTCACAGTTTTCACAGGTTGGCGCTTCGAGTCCTCTAAGTAGGTATCAATGTGTGAAAAGACAGTGTCCGATTCGCATCCGGCACAATATTATTTCTACTCTTCTGGATTTTCTGAAGCTTGTGGTCCATGTGTTGTACTCGGTTTTTATTTCGGCTAGTTTGGCTCGTTGTATTTTCCATTGGTCTTCTCAATTTTTAAATAGGTTTTTTCTTGCTTCATGGATCCAATCTTCAACGGTGATGTGATTTATTGTTGTTATGCTTGGTAGCTCCCCCTTTCTCGCCAAATGAGCAGCTTGGTCTGCTTTTTCATTACCAATTATGCCACGATGGGATGGAACCCAGATAAAGACCACACATACTGATCTTTTTCTCATCTCCCACAATACTTTGAATAATTTAAAAAAGGTCAAACTCAATCGTATAAATTGGCAATTCTGGGGTGTCAATTTTGTCTAAAATGTTGTTGTTATATTCCAGGATCGATTCCTACCTTAAATAAATACCTTAAGTTTCGAGCTACACTGTTGGCAGCAATCCACAGAGATCATTTTGCTAGATTGGTGTACTTAGGGGACATTGAAATGGCCATTTTAGTAGAAAACTGAGATTCGAAATTTCTTGTGATCACGATGCCTGTCCATTCATTGCTAGGTGTTTCAAAAATAGCTGAATGAAGAAAAAAATTTATAATCTGTTTGATATCCTTTATTTGCGAACAGTATGCAGTGTTGAGTAGCGATCGTGAACCCGCATAATCAAGCTAGATTGAACATTGTTTAAACGCTCTTTACAAGCAACTTTTATATCATTTATTCCAGTAATGTTTTAAATATTTTATTATATTAAGAGTATTTTTTTTGCTAAATAGAACACCAAGTATTTTCCATTCCTTAGAGAAATAAGGGTCCCTTTTGAATTGATGGAACTCTTCACTACACACGGGCTGAATAGGATCATTACTTCCTACATGAATTGATGTTTATCTTTTGAAATAAAAATACCTTTTTTTATATTTAAAGACCATCTTTTTAGAAAAAAAGTATAAATGTCTTTTTACGATCTCACATCATTACTCCACTGAAATGGCACTTCCTTGTTAGTCACTGATGCTGGGGTGCGAACTCTTTTTAGATCATAGCAAGTTAAAAAGCAGAGTTTTGATTTAAACGAGTGAGGACCTATATCTTTTTTGAGCTATAGAAACGACGCTATAAAAAATGTAGGAATAAATCAGAGGGTATACCTATTGATGAGTGAGAAAATGGTAAAATAATACTGGAATAAATAAATTAATTGTATTACGGCATTATGTATTAATTGTATTGTACTATAGTTCAAATGATAATATTGTGTAATAAAAATAATAACAAAAGTTAATATTTTTTTTTTTTAAATCACTAGTAGTTAGAGACCACTAGATGTTTGTGGGAGGATAACATTTAATCTTCATTTACCAGTTATATATATAAAACTGTGGTACTTGATCAAATAGAATATATTCGACGATTCCATTAATCTTCAATATTATATCTATGTTATATATTATTTTTTTCACTTTCAATTAGTGCACCAAATAATGGTTTTGAAATAATTTGCCATTTAATTTCTTTCCTGAAGAATTCGTACAAAAATTGTCTCAGTTGATGGGAGTGCTACGAAAAACGTTGGCGGAAAGGATTACATCCGAAGGAAAACACAATACAAATTTAAAAATTTAGTTTCTCGCTGATTAAGAATTTAGACACCAAGATTACATTTGAGATAAATGAGAGGTTGGGTTGGCAGGAGGCTCCACTTACATGAAACCAAACTTAGATTGAAACTTCAGCAAACACATTCCACCCTTGCAAGGGCCAACTTAGTCCCGAATTTCCGGTCCATTTGAGCCCTATACCGTCGGACCCTTCCACGTTAACAAAAACAGTTTTCAAACCGCCTCCAAAACTCTCCCCTCCTTCGCATAATATATGGCAAAATCATATTTCCCGTCATCTGTTGCTTCGGAAAATGTCCAAATATTCATCAAGTATTCAAAATGGTTGAGGATTCCTGACTGCTTAGAAAAATGTGATTCTTCAAATCGAATGCGATATCTGAAAGTTTTGTGAGATGGAATGTTTATATATATGTATGTTATAACTGATTACTTATTTATTTTTGCGATTAATATCCTAAATTTTTTTCATTTGAATTTAATTTTTTTTAAATAGTTATTTGACACGACATCCAATATTTCCTCTCTTCATAATTATAAATAACAACTGTAACCACATACTTAAAATATCTAAAAATAAATATAATTATTTTTTTCATACCTGAAACAATAATTACAATGGACTGTCGCTAATCGAACCATTCTGATAAAATCTATAAAAATTATAATAGAATTGAAGATTCAAATGGTACACCATCAATTTTGATTAGGTAATACTAGACAGTTTTATATTTTTTGAAGATCAGGATTATTACAAATGACAGTCTCTATAATTAATATTATTATATTTCATTTCTTATACCCAGAGAAGCTTTCGGTGATCAGCACCATTTTTATCTCTATAATTACTACACATTATTGATCAAGAACATTAACAATTCATATGTGTTACATACTTTCTAATGGGTAATAATCTTGATCTCCGAAATTGAAGATTTCATTATGTATATCGTACATATATACATACATTTAAAAAAAAAAAAGTTTTATTAACACCTTAAGTGCTGGTCCTTAAACCATGTAGTGTAAAATACCTTGTATTAAAAATAAAATCCAACCTATAATATAGTATTAATGGTATTAATATTTGGAAGTGTATTTATTTTCTGAATTTCTTTATTGCCAGATATACATAAAATTTTAATTGAATTAATCTTCAGTACGAAATTGTTTTGTTAATACAATGCATTTCCGATGAGGCGCAATGCATTAGGGTGGGGCGCCGACCTGAAGGGCGCCCATTGGTGGCGTCAGCCGATGTTCAGGGGCGCTTGCCAGTTGTTAGTTATTTAAAAAACACAAAACATATTAAAATGAATAATTACAACCTGTCAATAAAGTAATTGTATTAGAGAAATTTTGAATTAAATAAAATTCTAATATTACCTAATATAAAACAGCTTAAAAATTAAATTAATTTATTTGGGAGGGAGGGAAGAGATGACGTCGTTGCCCCGTGGCGTCGAATGTCTAAGGCCGGTCCTGATACAATTGGTGATTGGTTGGTTCTTAACAAACGAAAATTTCAGATTATATCACAAGAAAATATTTACAAAATCATTTTTTTTTTAACAACAGTTAATTATTGTAAAGTATATTTATGTAAATTCATTTATATATTTAAAAAAATTGATTTGTTTTTTATGGAGTAACTTTTTTTTCCTCATGTGGTAATCCGAATCATCATACGTTGCATATTGGGAATAAAATGAACTGAAATCGTGTACCTCTATTTAGTTTTATTAGGTCTAACGTAAAATCGGTATGTATACTTTGTGCAGAAATAGTTGGGAAAACATTTTTTTGTCATTGTAAAATATTTTTTTTATCCATCAACTACCTCAGTAATCGGTAAAATAAGGAACTAATTTTTATCTATTATGGTTCCCATCATTTATTGACAAGAAATGTTTGCTCTCACGTTACATTGTTAAATATATAGGTAAAAAGCGTCTAGTTCCAAATTTCTTTTTTCTACGTTTTTCTTATTATACAACAATCGATCGTTCATTCATCGCTTTGGAACTTGGGTCATGTGTTACTTATTTTATGGCATGTAAATTCGGTTGCTCTTTTTACATATTCTTCTCATAATCGATTTCCAATTTTTGAATTTTCAGTTTAAAAATATATAAGTTTTCATGTATGGAAAGTCATATCTCAAACTAATAACTAATTTCTATTTTTAATGTTTTTTATTTAGGCATTGTATAGTCTTTGTAAAATGACTTCAGGCTTACGCAATATTTGAATAGTTCCAAGATGTACCTATTATGCAATTTATTCCAAAAACAAAATTTTGTAAAACATTATCGTTGACCTTAAATCAATTTCTCAACAATCTTAAATAAATGCCGTTATCAAAACAAAAATAATGTTTCTTTAACATGGCCATCAAAACGTATTGAAACAGTATTCTTGGGTCACAAAACGTGTTTATATTAGGATATGTTTGAAATAAAATAAATTACAAACTAAAGTTTCTTCCTTGGAGCTTCTCGTCAAACCCTCAATTTCTCTTCTTCTGTACATAACTACTCTTACCTTTACATTACTTTCCTTTCTTTCTTAAAAATGTACAGTAAATTATGTTAATTATATAAATATAATATCTTATTTGGATACCATCACAAAAACTGTCATATCCTGAACAAAAGCGGAAATTGTGGTAAGCAGAAAATTTAAGCGATATGGTGACATTTAAGGCTTACTGTGACATTCTATAAGTTAAAATATCAAAAAAAAAAAATTGTTTTTTTTAAGCAGAAATAGTTTTGATTATTATTCAAGTTATTCATCTGTAAATTTATTTTCAATAGAGAGTAAATTAATGATCAATTTAAAAAAATTCTTTCTTAAATTAAAAAAAAAAAAAACCTAACCTGTGAGAACGGTTTATCTTCTTCCTACTGTGGCGTTAGGACCGACTAAAGGCTCTAACATAACAACAGCCAGGCCTGAACAAACGGGACTGTTCGATTAAAAAAAAAAAAAATTAAAAAAAAGTTTCAAACAGAAAGAGAAAAAGGTGAAGCGAGTCGGAAGGTGGAAGTTAAATTCGACCCCTACCCTTTCAATTACACTCCCAGTAATGTAACTGGGAATCAGCGGGGCCAAACTTGCAGAAATTAATTTGCAACAATCCGAATTGCTTAACCTTTTAGCGCCGAGTTAACTTGCTCGGGTTTGGCTAACAGTGTTCCCCGAATTTATCGTTAAAAGCAGTTTCCGGTCCAAATGTCGGAGCCAATGGACCCCACTCCTCATTCAATTGCGTTAATTAATAGCCTCAGCCAATCATGAGTGTCCTTCTTTTGTTTTTGTTGTCGCCGACTTCTGACCGTTAGCAGGAATGGCTTCTATCAAGTTGAATGCAACATAAAGTTTTTAATTTGCGAACAGGTCAGAACAACTTATGTGTTTTCTAGAATAACGGAATAGGGTTATAATTCTAGTTGTTTTTTTATTCTCAATAATGGAGCTTTGTGATTAGTGTTGCCCATAGGCGAGACTGAGATGAGTCTTGGTCTTGCAAACTCAGTCTTGGTCATGGTCTTGGTCTTGCGCAAGAGTCTCGCAACAGTCTTGCAGTTACTTATTAGCTTATTACTATAGAGATATACCTGTAATTTTTTTAACTTAACTATTTATTCATGATATCTACAACTGTATTACAATATAAATACATCAAGTATATGTGTACACAAGAATATAATCACTTGAAAACGCTTGTTGAGAAACTACCCACAGGTAGAACTCTAATGTAATTTTTTAGATAGGAGAAACCCAATTAAGCCCGATTGAAAACTTAAAAAAGTTAAATGCAAAAATATATTGGGTACACCAATTCTTTACTTATAGTAACTAAAATTGTTTAGTATTAGTAACTATTTTGCTTTAATTTTTATTTAAAAAATCGTTTCTTTTTACCAGTTCTGGTCTTGGTCTTGCAAAGTGCAAAATCAAGACCGATTTTGGACAACACTATTCGTTATCTAACGAGGAAAAAATAAATTTCTTTCGTTTTACAAATAATGTCCAAAATAGAATTACAAAAAATTGGTCTGTCCACTCACATGACTTTCCTGTCTATTTCAGAAAAGTTTTTATATCTTTAGATATGTCTTTTAAGAAAAAAAATTGAATTAAATTTATTTTTCTAAAAATTGACCAAAGAAAAGATTTGAGTACGATTTCTTCGATAAACTAAAGCACTGTAAACCGGCGGTTCCAGAAGCCGCTCAGTATAAAAATTCAATACACTCTAATATTTCTAAGCAAACTTTTTGCCATTGCCCAATTTCGTCAGGCAATAACAAATTGAATAGCTGTGTCTTCTTTAATAGTTGTTTACCATGCCCTGAGCGTCTGTGGCTCTAGTGCCCTCTTTCAGTCTCCACTGGCTTCTAATACTAGTGATGCGGCTGAAAAAGTGGCACTGGGATCTTCCGGAGTCTTGCTTTGCCTTCCACGTGTGAGAAAAAAAGCCTGTCTCGAAGATTCTTGGGCGAATATATATATTGTATATAGTTATGATTGTGTTTAGAAGTTTTATTTTATTTTATTTGTTTATTAATTTATTTATTTTTATTTATTATTATTTTTTTTATTTACCTTCTTCATCAGTATTATTTATTTACTTCTTATATTTATATTTATTTCTTTATTATTTGTATATATTGTATGAATGAGAGCTTTTAGCCCTAATGCTTATAGCACTCCTGCAGTGGCTGATTGTATTATTATTCAATAAATAGATTAAAAAAAAAAATAAATAGTTGTTTGAAATGAACAATTTTATATAGTTTTGTAGGAAATTTAATCACCATTCAAATATTTATACATAAATTTTACCACAGAATATATATCTAGCTAGTTAACCTTCAAAACATTTTTTTTCTTTATAATTTTTTTCTTGAATGTTCTCGGGGATTTAGTACATGTACGAAAATCGAAATGACAGTAATTAGGAAATTATAGGAAAGTTTCATCGAAATCGTTAAAGCCATACATTCTATACAAACATATGTTTTTCACTTATTACCGCTATTACAGGGAGCACCCAATTTGTGTCATAGACAACAGTAGTCAAAATCCTTCAAAATAAAAAATTAGCATCAAAATCGGTCCACTAGTGCCCGAGGTAATCTTGGCACAGACAGACCAACAGTTGAAAATGTATTTTTCGTGCTCAAGGGGCCCTGAAATGTAAAGATGCGCCGAAAACCGCACATCGAAAATTTGACCCGATCGCAATATTTTCATTAGGCTAGATAGGAACGTAAAAAAAACTGTGTCGGTTCATTTTTCTTCTAGACTTGTGTGTGTTTTTTTTTATTATTTTGCGATTTGGACATCACCATCCGCCACACCGTATCAAAATGGTGACCGCTTTCCTTCTGATTCTTGCTCAAAATTATTTAATGGTACCTGTCAAATATCTTCTTCTTGAAACCCTTAAAATTTAAGTAGGCGTAATAAAAGAAATGAAGAAAAAAAAATTCGATTTTCGAATAATTCTAAAAGTACACATATTTGCACACGTTGCTAGTAATAGACTGTGTTGTTGGAATATATTAAAAGATAATCAAATTCCCAACACTATAAGAATGAAGAAAGCTATAAAGAATGCCATCGAATCAGACCAATATTGATATAAATAATGAAAATTGAACACAACACATTTTTCAAAATGCATTATGCATATGTACCCATGTACTCATGGAAACATTCGTTTTATTCAGGATTCATGTTTCCTCGAATACAACTGATAACGTTCTCGTAACATGTATATCGATGGAGATTTGTTTTGCCAAAAAAAACCACTGTAAGAAAAAGCTATAAATGAAATTTTAAAAATATTTATTCTGTTTATTAGAATTCAAAAGATGAATGTTAAATTTACGATAATTGCGACATTAAAGTCTGTAAATCTGATCAAAAATTCTATCTGAATTTTTAAAAAAATCATTTTATGATTTTTATCAAGTGAGATTTTTATTTATGATTCTATATAATAAAAATAATATTCTGACCAAAATTTTTATAATTAACTATTATAATAATTCTTGGATAATACTTTATTAAATGAGAAATATATATATATATATATATATATATATATATATATATATATATATATATATATATAAACATTGTAATCCCTATGATATATTTTGAATCTGGAGTAGTAGATGGAGAATATATTAATCTACACATTTGTTAATATTAAATTTCCAAAATAGCTTTAATTGTGCACGAGCTGCCTGTATATATATATATATATATATATATATATATATATATATATATATATATATATATATATATATATATATATATATATATATATAAAGTACAGGTCAACCTTCAAATACCTCCTTTTCCAATACCTCCTCACATCCCAAACAGACGATTCGCAATCATAAATTTCATTTTATGAACTGAATTTGTGAGAAGTAAATGGTGATGCCTACAGTTTAAGTTTTAACATAAAACAGCAATGATTTTTTACTATTATTTTTACTATTTATTTGTATTTCTCTTCACCTCAGGTTGTGCTTTTTCTTTCATGTATATATGTTATTTTTTATACTTTTTGTCTCACTGTGTAGCAATATGAGTAAGTACGTATATATAGTTCCTTTTTTACCTTTATACCACAATTATTCCTGAGATTTTATTTTATCTTAGTGTTTGCTTATTATTATTATTTTATGAATCACTGTAAATATTATTACATTTTGTATTAAATTATGTTCCTATTAGATAGCCTATTATTTATAAATTGTTCAGTTATGTATATATATAGATATGTAATTTCTTTTCTGTCTTTCTTTTTTTTTTCTATCGTAATAATAAGTAAATTTGGAGAAGATTGTATGTTCATTCATATATATGTATGTGTATATATGTATATATATGTGTATTTGTGTGTATGTATATATATGTGTATATTTTTTTTTGTTTATTTCTTAGTGGTTACATAATACTTTTTAAATAATATATATTATGTTAGAATTTTTTTAAGTTAGTTTTTGGCCAGATTGGCATTTTATTTTGTATTAATTCATCTTTGTTATTCTAAGGGGACTTAGTCCCAGAATAAAGTTCTATTTTCTATTCTATTCTATATATATATATATATATATATAGTGCAGGCAGCTCATGCACAATTGAAGCGATTTTGGAAATTTAATATTAACAAATGTGTATATTAATAACGTATACATACATACATATTTAATTTAATTGTTGTATAAGACGTGGTTTTTGTTTGCCGATCAAAATTTTGTTGAGCACAATTTAATCATTATTATTTATGTAAACCCGTAACACTCAGTGAGTGATCATTATTTGTAATCTAATTAATAAACTTCAAGGATCGATCAATAAACTTTAAATTTTTATTTTTAAAATTTTATAAAAGTCAAGTGGGATTTTTTAATTAAAATCAAATATAATAATTATTACATGATTTTTTGGAAAAAATAATTATCGATTCCAAACCCTTATAAAATGATCATTTTAATATTATTCATTGATAAATTTATTGCACATTTACTTGTAATTTGATATTGTTGTTTAGCATATTCCTGCAGGCATGTCGAGTTATTTAGGTTCAGTTACTTTATTGATATGTTTTCACGTTGTCGTTGTTTGTTCAACCACTCGCTAGCAGACAATAGATGAATATTTCTAAGCCGCTTACCTTCAGGGAGCAATGTTGGAGAATTCAGAAAACACGGAACCTCTGAAAGAGACGTATGTTGTTCCTTGAGAGAATGTTGCGGGCACAAGGCTTCATCTCCGAGCTCCATTCCTTGACTTCTTGGAATGCCAAACCCTGTTCGAAGAAACCTCATATCTCAACCAGCGTCGTCGTTGCCAATGGTAGCTTTTGTTTGCCACATCTTTCCCTCTTCTGAAAGACCTCAAGTTTTTGTAATTTCTCTTCGGAATTAAAACGTGAAATGATACAGTAAACAATTTCATAATTTTTTTTTAAACATTTCTGCCATAAAATTAGCACTTTAAAAATGAAAAGTAAACCATCGTGGGAGGCGTAATTTTTTTTACGATAATTTTTTATCGTCGTACTATTCAGCAATATGTGGTAGTACTAGTTTCGTACTATGGCCAGATTAACAATAATAGTTAATATAATATTAATGCCATACGCTAGATATAAAAACGGAATATATAATATAAAAAAATAATTTAAATATAATATAAGACACTTGCACCACAAACAAAATAAAGTGTTCCTTTTATCTGCACTTAATTGTAAAGAGCATATATGTTTAACAAATAAGAAAATATATATATAAAAAAAAGGATAAGAATTAAAAAGAATGACATTTCTTAAGTCCAGTCCAGCAGCAGATACGATTGGCTATTATATATCGATTTACAGGTGTTAAAACAATTTGGACATCAATCTCTCTACTCCGACGCCTAGATGATGGAAGATGACCGTGGACGTGAGAATATCCTAAAATTATCTCTGGTAGGCTAGGTCCAAAATGGGAGATTGTCTTCGGTACTAAAAATAATTAAATATATCTCTATAATTTATCCTTAGGTGAAAAATTAGAGTATTAAATAAAGATGAACCCTTATCGATACGAAAGTCTCTCCTTCGACTTTTCAATCGATTTTTTGTGATATTCCCAATCGCATTACGGCATTACAAAATAGGTAAGCTATGCGAGACTGAAGGATTGACTATTCACAATCATCTATTACATAAATAACTGTAACCGTGTTACAGTACAATATATATATATATATATATATATATATATATATATATATATATATATATATATATATATATATATATATATATAGTTGTTTGTAAGATAGATACAGGAAGCAGGAAGAGAAAACATTCTGTAAAATCTAAATGGAGTAGAAATTATTATATCAAATTATGTGTTTGATAAGTAAAAAGACATTTTTTCGAAAAATATTTTAAATTTATTTTTTAAAGACACATTTATATTATTATTTTGTTTTTGTATGTATAAAATACTGCAAGTAAATCTTTCATAAGAATATAAAACATGAAACTACCCATTTATAACACTTTAATGTTTATTTTAATTTAGGAGGTTCCTTGGGCATCTTCTTTTCAAACATACCAAAGGGTTGTCAGGAATATTTTTGGATCAAACGCTATGAACTAGAGGATTTGGATGAACAAGGAGTTTGTATTAAAGGGTATCTAGCTCAGTTTATGTCTGCAACAAATGGTTTGTTGAGGTCTATGTGGATAATTTTATTTTTGAAAAAATAAAGAGCAGCAAAGATTCTCCGAAGGATTTCAGATAGTAAGGATTGTATACGGGAAGAATTTCATGATTTTGTGGAACTCCAAAGCTCATGTCCCAATTGGCCTGATAATGGTATTGTACATGGGATTTTTAGTATATTGATTTTTTTTTCTCACCCTCTAGCGATTTTGCTGTACAATGAAAGTATATATATATACAAATTATTGATACGTTTTAGAATTTTGGTAGTACTGAGCGTTTGTATAATAAATGTTGAATTAATCGAAATCTAGGAGCAATTTCTAATCGTTTCAGTCTTGTATGAAGGTTCTAAGTAAGATGTTTGTCAAGATGGAGTCATAGGTAAGCGGATCTACGTTTCTACATGGAATTTATTTTAATTTCACAGTTTTGCACAAATCTTCAATGGCAACGACGTATGACTGTAGGGATTGGGATTTAACAGTTAGGTCATTCTTAACAGACAAAACACTTGTGTCATCAGCGTATATACTAAGGGCAGTAATAAGATGCATTGGGATATCAGCTGTATGAAACGTGTAGAGGATGTTGCCTGAGATGCTCCCTTGAAAAACTCCGGTAGACCTGGAAAAAAGAGATGAAACCGCAAAAAATTATGATTTACTTTGAAGGTTCTCTCTGTGAGGCACGAACGGATTAATGGAAAACTTGTATGGATGGGAGAAGGAATTTAATAAATTTTTATAGCAGTTATTTGTGGATTTAATTTCAATTTTCTGATTACGCTTCTACGTCATAGAAATTTCATCACCCAGTAAAAATTTCATTAAATTTATATTATTTACTAGATTGCTATTTGGAAGAAATCTGGATATTTCTTTGCCAGTTTTGAAACGATATTCTAAAAAAAATTGCACCATTAAGCGGCAAAATTGTTCGTTTGTTTTTTCCTCCTCTCAGTCTTTTTCTTTCGCTCCTTGGAACCCTTTTTTTTTTTTTTTTCTTAAAACCATGACTATTGTTGATTGGTGGTACCAAATTTTCGTTCCTATTTTCCGTGAAAAATCCTTTACTTCATGTAACGTCACAATTTTAATATTTTTTGACGATGACAGTTTTTGGCCATAATAACAGCTTTGATCCTGACATTAAAACTGAGCTGAGAAATATTGTTAAATATTTCTTTTAACCTTGATAAGTAAACAAAAACTTGAAATGGAATCATCGTTTTTAACATAAAAATTAAAAGAAGTTGGTACTGCTATTTCTATGACCGCGACTGTAGGTCTGTAGTAGAAAATATGTGACAACTTGTAATATTCGTTTCGAGTCTATGTGCTTTTCTTTTGAAGTTCAGTTTAATGATATTCAATCGAAAATTGCATTTGCGGAACAAAAGAAAAGAGGAAAGGAATGTTTCCTTTCCGCAGATTTGGATACTTACTTAAGTAATCACTAATCACAAATGAAATTCTATTGCATTATATGAAAACTCTGCTAGTTAATAAAACCTCGCTGGTTCCTCCTAATAACTGGATTGAGATGCTAATGACTCGGGAGGGAGCTGTATTATGATCGGGCGGTACGCGTGGATGGTTGCCGCTCGCAATGTAACGGACCCGAACTTGGAGCTAAGTCAGTTTGAGAAGTGACTAATTCAAACGGAAGCGGAACGGGCATCCCAAGATGGAACCTCCATAACCAGCTTACCAGGGCCCTTAGCCGGAGAAATTAATTTTAAATCATGTTAACAAGAAAGGGTTGTTTGTTTGTCTGGGGCCGTCTTTTGATCTCGTTGCCCTATGTAGGGTCGTTTAGTAGCAATTTTCCGTTTGCTCTGCAAGAAGTCTTCTCCAGATGTCGCTTATAAAATATTTAGTCCTTAAGAAGATACTTTTAATATAGTAGGAACATGTAGTGAAATAATTATTCACGATTGTGAGGTTGAAATATATATGGGTGAATGTTAAGAATTTATCTTCTGATGTAATTTTTAATGTAATCAAAAGCTTTTTGATTCAAGAAAAATTGAATTAATATTTTCTGCGCGAGATTTTACATTCTTTAACAATTTATTTTCTTTATTTATTATTACTTCTTTAGTTCTTATTTATTTAAAAAAAAATTATTGTATCTTGAGGATGTGCAGTTAAAACAAAACAAAGAGGAAGGATGAACACTAATAATTAATTAATGATGTAGAGATGGTTGACCGTTGATATAATATGAGAAGGAGTTAGTCGAGGGTGCGGTCAAATAAATAAAAAATTAAAATATATGAATTATTTTAATTTTTGCCGACGTTTCGACCCACTTTGCGGGTCGTCTTCAGGGCTACAAAAGATACAAAACATGTTGAAAATAAAAAATAAATATAAGTATATATAAAATAAGAAGAAGTTGTCAGATACAGAGATAAAAGATGGTATCAGAGATATAGTGGGTGACAATGTAGTTAAATATTAAGAATTATATATGTAGAAGATACAAATAAATGGAAAATAAGTAGGAATAAAAATAAAAATAAAGGAGAATATAGCATGTAAGTTAAAAATAATTCCTTATCTTTTATCGCAATCTGTTTATTTTTAACTTACATGCTATATTCTCCTTTATTTTTATTTTTGTTTCTACTTATTTTCCATTTATTTGTATCTTCTACATATATAATTCTTGATATTTAACTACATTGTCACCCACTATATCTCTGATACCATATTTTATTTCTGTATTTGACAACTTCTTCTTATTTTATATATACTTATATTTATTTTTTATTTTCAACATGTTTTGTATCTTTTGTAGCCCTGAAGACGACCTGAAAAGTGGGTCGAAAGGTCGGCAAAAATTAAAATAATTAATATATTTTAATTTTTTATTTATTTGACCGCACCCTCGACTAATTCCTTCTCAAATAATTAATTAATTTTTATTTGACAATTTATGAAATAATTTCCTTATATTGAAAACTGCAACAAAAACTATATCTCCACCCTTAGATTTCAAATCAATACACTCTTCTTAATTATGCCCTGTTAACAGATATTTAGAGTGCAATGATATAATAATTTTCCATTTTGACTATACTTAAACAATAAAATCTGGAAGACACAATCTTTCATATCTTTTTCAGTTAGATTTAGTGCATAATGCATATTAAAATGGTAAGTATTGCTTATATGAACTTAACAATAAAACTGATTCTCTTGAATTTAAAGTTGTTTAGTTCTCTATTTTAATTTAGTAATGATTCATTGCTGTTTTCAAATCTGGTTGTTGACTAATTTATTTCAGGTAATGATCAACAACTTCAAAAGTTTTCATGGTTTTAACATATTTGAAGATATTTTATCCTGTCATAATGTAATTGGTAAGCTTTATAATTCCTGAATTCTTATTTTATTTTTTATTTTTATTTTTTTTAATTTTATAACAATCTGTCTGTTGGACATTGGTTATAGTGAGGTAGGATGACATTCACACCATATGTACAAAAAAATAAAATAAATAGAACAAAATAATAATCAAAAGTATATACAATAGACAATAAAATAAAATAACCTAAAAAATAAGAAAATTAAAACTAAGAAAAAAAACAAAAAAACATGCATACCTATATACAATCAGGCGAGGGAACTCCAGGAGAACCCTGCGCTACTCTCCCAACCGCGTCACTGGTACTAAAGCCAGCGGAGATTGGTCGAGAGCACTAAATATTAATTTCATAATTATTTTTGCAGTCT
Organism: Nezara viridula; assembly: GCA_928085145.1. Taxonomy (NCBI): domain Eukaryota; kingdom Metazoa; phylum Arthropoda; class Insecta; order Hemiptera; family Pentatomidae; genus Nezara; species Nezara viridula. Next base: position 40,396,927 of record OV725079.1, read on the forward strand.
ATGTTGATAAATATTACAGAATGAATTCATACTTTAATGCGTCAACCAGACGACCATCGGAGGGCTATGGGGAAAATGGAGAGATGTAACTTGAGAATCAATTGACGCTAAAATTGATTTTAGTCGAAACCCACTGGCCCCTGACTGCCAGAAAATGGATCTATACTGCCATAGTGTTTTTACTTTCCTACCTATACTAGGTAAGGAAAGTATTGCAATCGGGTCAAATTTCTGACATGCGGTTTTCGACGGATCTATACGTTTCAGAGCCCCCTAAGTCCAAAAAAAGCCACCGCCGTTTAGGTTGTAATTTGAAAGGTAATAAATCCGCTACAAAGCCGTATAAAAATCGTTCATTTAGGACAACGAAGTTACAGCTATTAAATTTCCAATGTAAGATTGCGGTTTCATATCCTGGTGTCAGGAAGGGGTGAATGAGAGAATAAAGATGACTAAGTGAAAGTAAGAAAATCTGTTGTCCGCATCACACAATCTTCCCCATTTCCTCTACTTTTAACAGAAATTATTGTTTGACAATAATAAGCTATGGCAAAAAGTTTCTGATCAGCAATATTAAGAAGTTCTGAAATTTTTACACTGATCTACCGTATCATTCGTATCTACCGTATCATCTACCGTATTGATTCTACTGCTATTTTTTAAAGTTTATTTATTTATACATTTCTTATACATCTCATTACCTATAAATGTCTATTATTATCCTTATTTATTTATTTTGTTTTATCAATACATTTCTTAATTTATTTTATTTTATTTTATTTATTTATTTTTATTTTTATTTTTTTTTATTTATTTATTTTTTTTACCAACCATCCAAATAGTATTAAGTGATGTTATTTAGTTGATCGGGCGCATATGACCTGGATGTTTTGCGCCTAGACATCGAAACAAACAAACAAACTGATTTACCGGTTAACATTGCTTTAGCTGATCAAATAAATCGTACTCAAATCTTATGTTTGATTAATTTTCAGGAAAATGTATCTAGTTCAATTCTATTTTTTTTTTCATGAACATATGTAAAGATATAAAAACTTTTCTGAAACTGCTAGGAAAGTCGTGTGAATGGATATTTTAATTTTCAACGTGTTCGTTAATTGAAATTTTGATAACATAACTTAAATGATAAATAAATCAACCATACTTACCGCTTAAATGTTTCTTCTGCGTTTTATTTAGACCGATTCTGCAAAGTTTCTGCATGTTCTCAATGTTGAGTTTGTTGGCTGAGGAGGAAATTGCTCGTCGACCTCAGAGCGAACATGTTGCCGAGTGCTCTCTTTTTCCCATCTCGACTGGAGTAGACTATTATAGCTTGCCTCGTTAAAAAGTTTTCTATAGGCATAGTGCTTACTGTATGATAGGTGATGGAAAACAACCTTCGTACACGATAATGCACTTTTTTTTCCTTCAAATGAATATGCATAGTTTGAATAACTCTTGGAATATATGTATAAAAAAAGTTTGTTAGTGATCATTTCCTGTTAATGATGACAGATCACTTACTGTTAGATGATATAATGGAATGAAATCTACGCGCAACTCTCATCGACGCGGATACTGACAATTGAACGGATTAATTATCGTTGCTGGCTTGTAAATTGACACTAATGTCGTCATGATCCAACAATCCGACTAAAAGTGGTTTAAACTAATATTGGTTTAACAAACAATTCAAACTAATTATTACTCATCTAGTTTGAGAGTTTTGACATTTGGTTGAATAGACGTCATGAACAAATTAAAACGTAATTTTCGAATGATGATGAAGTCAACAATGCTTATTGTATGGGTATTATTTTTGTTTCCCTACTTCTAATGAATGTTTTATTTTTAGAATATTTAAGAAATTTAAGTTTCATTACGTTTCCTGAAAAACAAAAACACGGTTTCAGAGGTAGAAAAAATGCAAACACACCACTTATTTATTTTAATATTTACGTTCCTTTATTTTTTTAAATTACATAACTATCTCGATTTCTTACAAAAACCTATTAGGACTCAATTTGGAAATAAACGAATTATTTTATGGTCGTGTTGGTTGTAAGTTTTTAAGGAATCTTTTACATAAAACACGTTAAAAATTTCATAACATGCTGATGAATTAAATTTTTAATTTTATAGATTAAAGTTTAGAAACTAATGTATATTTTTTATGATAACTATTAACTGATGAAATCGTTTTAGAATAAAACCTTCGCCACATTTCAAAAATAAAAAAGTTCTCAAGAAAAATAAATTTACTCATGAGTAAACCAAAGTAATAAAATGAATTGAATTAAATTGATTATAAAATATCTTTACATTCATATTTATTCTTCATGTTAAAATCTAAAATTAATTTTTCAAATAAGGGTTCCGAGTCGTTTTTCTATAACACAGATAAGAAAGATATTCATTCTAAAAGATTTACTCAGTTTTTGTAAAAAAAATTTATTTATCTTCGCCTATAGCCTTATAGATCCCAAGATGCAATTTTGTTTGTAAGTTTATTTTTCGCTTTTAGTGAAGACATATTTTGGCTGTGGTTTGATTTTTTTTTTATTTATTTTAAAACATATAAAATTTTCAATGGAATCCGATACCATTGCACTTCAATTGCAATACTTTAAATGCATTTATTTATTTCTGCATTCCTACTGAACAGAATGAGAAATGCGGCGGGTCTAACTGTAGCATTTATTCCGTGTGGGAGGAAGGGGGAGAAGGGCAAAGGAATATAATGATTTATTCAGCGTGCAGTAGAGAGCGATAGGTGCTGGCGGTGTGTTGATATACATTACCGCAGTGTACACCTTTAATATTAGATTATAAACTGGTTTAGCACAACCAGCTCAACATTAATTTGATTTTCTAATGGATTTTGGTGAGGTGTGCTATGACGCCCACGTCTCTGTGTAGTAACGGACATCATATTAAAGCATCGAGTATATGAAATTTCGATCAAACAGTTCAGCAAATATGCTACAATCATCGAACAATTTGTAATACAAACGTACCTGGATAAGTCCATATTTATTCCGCACTGTTTTTAGAACTTTTTGATTTTTATTTCTTTTACACACATCAGAAAAGTCTGAAATTTATTTTTCAACTTCCTCAAAGTACAAGTAAGTAAATACTCCTACTTTATACTGTGTTGATATGATATGTTTTACTACTTTTGTAAAATTATGAACGGAAGAATTCGCACCCAATTCTAGAAATTCCTCATAATAAAAAACTGTTCCAATTTAAAAATTCTTCTATCTAAGGTAAGAAATAATAAATGGATAATATATTTTTAAAAAGGTTTTATTTTAATATTCTTAATCTTTTCTTTTTATCAAATTTAATAATTAATTTTCATTCACATCGCATCCAGTTCTTATTTCAGACTGATATTAACTAACTAAATTAACGTAAAACAAAAATAAAATCATTGAAATAATAATAGAACAAATATGAAATTATGTATTTAAAACATAAAATGCTTATAACTACTATTATATTACCATAAATGTCTAGCTTTTTAAATTCTGTGATATTGGAAAAATATTGAAAAAATAAATAAGAAAATATATTTTTATTTGATAAAAAGTTTTGGAGAAATCTCTTGCACTTTAAAAAACGTAACACGAGACATAATAGGTATGCCTGCGACTAAGATATATATTTTTTTAAGAACATGTTAGTTTAATTTTATTTATTTATTAATATTTTATTACTATTATTTTCTCCCCTCATTATGATATATTATTTTGTTATTACCTCATTTATTTTTGATTGTGTAAATATGGTGTGAACGTTCTCTCTGAATTCAATTATAAGTGTCACAACTGAGACAGATTGTAATATTTATCAATCAACAAGTAATCTTAAAAAAATAAAATAAAATAGGTATTAAAGTAAACAATTGAACACTAGCTGCAAGAATTTTAATTGGATTAGTAGTGATATTCTATTATTTTGTAAATGTTTTATATTATATTAAAATAATCACATTTTTTCTGCTTTCAGGTAAGAATCTTTCATTTGATGAACTATCTTAATCTACTGAGAGTTCAACAAGTAAGAAAGTTCTATTTGCATGCATGAGCAATTCATTTTTCTAAACATTTTACATACATTGGCTGATAACCTAATAATTATAATAATTAATCTATAAGAATAACAACAAAAATTGATTACTTAATTTTAGTTCTTAACCATTACAGTTTTGTTTTTACAGCCGACCGAGTGTACTTTTGAAGGATTATTTTATTTTTAAAAAAATCAATGATATGTATATTCATGCATATCGTTGGTTTATTGCAAAAACTAACATTTCAGATGCAGCTAAACTTTTCATCAATTCATTATAGTTTTTAGTGATTCATGTTCCTGAAATGTTACTCAATATTTTTTTGGAATAAACTGACGATAATCGTTTTTTCCTGTGTGTAAATAAAATGAAAATATGTATTGATTTTCGTCGCCTAACTGTTGCTAGACCAAAACCAGAACTGATTAACAAAATCGATTTTTTAATTGAAATTAATGCAAAATGGTTACTAATACTTGACATTATTAGTTACTATATGTTAATAATTGGTATAACCAATATACTTTTGCATTTAACTCCTTTAATTTTTCATTTGGGCTTAGTTAGGTTTCTCCTATCTAAAAAATTATAGTAATATCTCTAAAATAATAAGCTAATAAGTAACTGCAAGACTGTAGCGAGAGTCTAGCGCAAGACCAAGACCATGACCAATACTTAGTTTGCAAGACCAAGACTCGTCTTAATCTCGTATCTGGGCAACACTAGTATGGAGGTTAGATAGGTCGGTAAATTTAAATACTGGATATATTATTAAATGGAAAAATTTAAGAATGCTTCAACTATCTACTTATGACAAAATTTACCGATGAGACTAAGTAGTCCATATTTATTTATTGGATTGTATTTAAATTTTATGATTTTTCATAAATCATCCTATGATCGTAATAATTTTAATTATTAAAATTAAACAAGAGCTTTAATAAGGTTATCCTTTAACCTTTAACCTGCTTTCATGTTTTCCAAAAAATGAAACAAAGAAATAAAAAAAACTGTATTTTCTGGTATCTATTTTCCTTACTTGTCCTGTCCTATTTATCTGGATAATCAACTCTGACAAGATTTAGATTTCCATGAAACTTATTTTGTTTATACTAGGTCGAAATATATTAGGCCCACACAATGGTTTTTGTCAATGCTTCAAATACAGACGAGAAATAAATAAATTTATTTAATTTATTTTGTTTTTCAGGTTTTAGAATTCATTTTATCTATTTAACATTTTCAAGTGTTTGCTGATTTTGGCTATTGTTTTGCGAATCAGATTTGAAATTTACTGGAATTTTATAAATTGTCCGTAATAATTATTGCCTATTAAAATAAGTTGCAATAACTATTAACATTAATAAAAAAGTTATTAAAGGGTTCGTTCTATGTACGGATATATTTAAGGAAAGTTTTAGTAATATTACTTATTTTAGTTTTCAATACGACTTATGTTTTTTTTTTTTTTTTTTTTTTTTTTAAATTTTTGAAAATGTTTCTTGGAGCAGAAACGTCAAAAAATAATAATTTTTAAATTATAAGAAAATACTATGTGATTAAAAAGGGTTTTTATTGAAAAATATATAGATTAAATATAAGAATTTTGTTTGTTTATAATCATTACTACATTTTTACATTATATAATTAGTAATAATTGTTATATAAAATCCACATCAGAAGATGTGACTTTTGATTCCTACCTTACTCATCTTTGAATATGGTATTAAAAAAAAAATGAATTCCCTATCAACCATTTCCACTCGATTCTTACATGACATTCATATCCAACTAAAATAAAATGAAAAAAATAGCTACGAGATTCCCTTATAAACGATATAGCAATAGAAAACATATCAATAAGAGCTTTTACAAACTAATTTCAAATGTAAGAAATGGAAAAGAGAAAACTTTTTGTGAAAAAAGACGGAGTAAACAGAGCTGCCCCGAGGTGTGATTGGGCCCTAGCTGTACAAACCTCCCCTGTAAATATTGTCTTCTGGACCGGTCTGTAACTCCGTCTTATATTGTCCAATATCAATATTTTTGAAGGCTTAGAAATATCTGTTGCAGCTACTCCTCTTTCTCTATTTCCTATGTATATTGTGTTTCTTGGAGATCTCTCCGAATATTTATCTTTAAAAATATACTAGGAGAAAATGATGACTTGGCTCCGTCCGCATTTTGCTGTAATAAAAACTAACGATTTTAATTTACTTAATATAAATTCCCTTCAAATTGTATAATTTTTTTTATATCTCTAATTGCTTATCGGAACCTGTGATGGTATTGACAATCAGCAGATGTGTTGTGATGATGAGGTTGGCATTACAGGCATGAGGATGGATAGTACCCAGCAGCAGCTCTTCCTGGTCATTACTTTGATTTAGGTTAAGAGATCTCTCATCCAGCTCCTTTTTAGTCTCCTGCTAATGGGCATATCAGTCGTAGCCATGTCGTTTATAAGTCTGTTTGTGTGTCCGTGTAGTTTGAGATGAAAACGAGGGTAGAGACTACGTATGTGTTGGTCTATAGTTAGTTGTCGTAAGTCGTTATGTAAAGTTTTGTTGTTGATGTTCCAGATAGCTCCAGTTATAAGTCGTAAAATTTTGGATTGAAATGACTGTAGTTTTTGTAAGTGCGTCTTTTTTGTCAAACCGTAAATCTGAGAGGCGTATGTCCAGATGGGTTTGAGTAGGTAAGTTTATGTATTTAGTTTTTGTCGAACTTTCAATTTCAATTTAGAAAATCGTGAGTACAGTATTTACATTATATTTTTCAGTCGCTTGTTTAAGTCATTTCATTTTAACGTGTGAGCACTTCTTCCAGGGCTTGGTTTACTTTCTTACTTCATAAAAAGAAGGATTTTGGGTGTCATCCTAAAACCTATTTGAACCTACGGACTGGAAATCTCAAAATTTCATTAGAACCTTAAAAATCATCCAAATTCTCTCCACCCATCTCTAAAATTTAAAGTAGTGACCGTTTTCGTATTACTGTGTTCTGTTTATACAGTTATATGCTGTAATTATGTACCTATGTTTGACTGTTATTTAACACCCTTCTGTATATTATTTAAATTGCTTTTCAGTACAAATTTATTGTCGATAATTTTATTTGTTTTATATCTTCATTTTAATAATAATGTCACATTACACTGTAATTTAATTATTTCTTGTAATTTTACTCCAGACAAATGATATTTCTATTGTTCATTATCATCATTCTTATGGAACTTTATGTCCCACAATAAAATTTACCTTTCCTCTTTCTCCTTTCTTCTATTTTCGTCTATGCAAATGTGTTTTCTTGATCCACTTCAATATCACGAAACACAAATGCGATTTGGCCCGAAGTTATTGATTCTATTATATTAGATTCATTACTGTAAAAAAAAAAAAATATATACTTACAGATGTACAAATGTACTTTCCATTAGAAGCCTATACTTCATAAATAGCTTATTCGATTTGTATCAAAGTTAATTAGTACACTTGTAATAATTTAAAAGTTGATGGATTGACTGTTAAATTCAAGAAATCCTACACAGTTTTTGTGTAGTTTGCAGTTTGTGTTTCTCTGGCACTTCCTTTTACTATTTTTCTAATAATCCGATCTTGAAAAGACTGGAGAAATTTTGATAGCTTGGAAACATACCGTTTAGAAATATTACAAAGTACTCTTGTGAAATATATTTTCCCTTCTCTCAATTACTTCAAGAAAATAGTCCGATGGCCGCTCCAGAAGCGAAGACATTACCCTGAACATTGCCGCTTGCGACTGCTAACGTATGGCTCACGTGCGCCGGTGGCAGATTTCCATTATGACCGGGAGAGATTACCGCAGCCTGCAGATGGCACGGAGGACATCTGTGTTTCTCTTCCAATCCGGCCCATTTATAGATGTCAGATCGATTCTAAGATCTTCCAATCCTTTTATTTTACTTATTTTACTTTTTATTGGCCTTTCCATCATATGGATCGTATTATTTATTTTCTACTACAGATATAAGATTGAGTTATTATTTTACGTTAAACGGTTGCCGGACCAGTGCAATAATGCTCCATGTATTCAGATCGTTTTTATTCCATAATCAATGTTCTTAGCTTGGGACCCAACGTACGTAAAATCTATTCATGAACTATGAGAAAATATTAAAGCTAAAAATTTATCTCAATACTGATGGCCAAAAAAAATTAAAAAAAAAAAAAAAAAACATGATATAACTTATAATTTTCTTTTAAAATCTATTACAGATGTTTATAAGCATAACTAATTGTGGATTATTATCAAAGAAAATTGAAACTCTTTGTCAGATAAAATACTATAAAACTTGCATTCTGAAAATGACGACTAATTACTGAAGTGTGTGTGTTGGCTGGTAATCTTTCTAAAAGTTTAAATTTATATTATTCGACATTTCGCAAGCCGGTTCACGAACTTATAGTTATTGCTAAATGCATTTATATGTTTTGACGAGATAAATCAGCATTGGGTTTCTATATTATCGAAAAAAATGTTTAACATTTTTATTTAAAAATATGAAGTAGATATATGAGCCCTAAATGTAGTTCACAGGTTAATGATCAACTCTCAAGTCCAAAACTCTAAGGTTAAAACTAAAATAATTTTGTTATTATTTGTATTAATAACAATAACGGTATTTGATTATATTCAATGGATATTAAAATCAAAAGTCATTTTGCCAAGATTCCTCTCATCAGGATTTTCCTTAGGTTTAGGAGTACCTGTTCATTTTGTACTTGTTATATTCATTACACTTTGTTAGTCTTGAGTAGTTACAACATAATATTCGTAAGGTTTATCTTTGAAAGGAAGTGAATATTTATCTTGCCTGCCACATATCATCGAGAGCTCTAACGAAATCAACGACAGACCTGTACCGCTGCAGAAGGATCGAACGATACAGGGCGATACGTCAGAGGGTGACGTTGCTGTTCTGGTGTGCCAGTAATTGATGTACGATGACAGCTATTGGGCTACCTCCACAAATCCTTTTGATTCATTTGGACCCGCTGGTCGCTGTATAATTGCCTTGCGGTCCGATGGATTGGGGGAGAGAGGAAGAGGGGAGGGAGGAGGGTCACTTCGTTATTAAAACACCACAGCCATCACTCTACCCTATGGTGTCGATGGTTGTCAGTTCATGTTGTCGTAGGTTCAGAGCAAAGACCAAAGATATTTTGTACAGTCTGCGTATTTACCTGATCATATAAAAGAAAATGGTTCTTAATAAAACAACTACCCTCAAACGAAACAACAAATACCGTAAAGAATTTATTTGAACTGAAATATCTTATCGAACAATGGTTAATGAAAACGATCAACTTTATATTCACGTGTAGGTTTCATAGGCTGATCGTTATAATATCCTTATTGTGTGGTAAACTGATGATAGTGGGTAATCCTGTGTGACAATATATCAGCAATGTCAAGAAAAGTCAGAAGTATAAATTGTGTTGCTTCTGTTTTGTACTATTACTAAATATTCATTCTGAATAAGATGAATACTATACTAAACATGTAATTGTAAACATATACAATTTCGGTTGTGATTCCAGAGCAACAATTTATTTTTATTTCTAGGCAATTGTGAAAACCACAATTAATTTATGGTAATTACTTGTTATATAAATGTTAATTGCCAGGAAAACATAAAATAATAAAATTCTAGACAATTTTCATTAAATTCAATTCATATTACTAATTCCTCAAACGTTTGTTATTATTATTTATTTATTGATATAGATCTGTAATTAAGTTGTGAGGTTTCTTTTAATAGAAAAATTTGAAAATAAAATGTAGATTTGTAAATCCATATAAGAATGAATTTTCATCACTATTGATCGATTGACAGTACTAAGATCAGTAATAACAGCTAACTGACATTAATAGAGATGTATAAAAAAAAACAAAAAAAAAAAAACAGATAGATTATAGTATCTTGATATAATTTTACATTTATATAGAATATCTTCCAAAATGGCAAAATCGGAAATAAAGACAACGAAAAATGTGAATTTTATAATGTAATTAAATAGAATTATTGGACAGTGTTCCAATTTTAAATAGATTATTAATAAAATATTCATTTATCTAACATAGACTCTTTACATTTATTTATTTAACATTATGGTGCCATTTACCGTAACATTAGCCTAGAGGCACCATTCCATTGTAACGTTTATAATTGTTTAAACACTTTTATTTCTTTCATGAAATGTATTATTTGATCATTTAATTTATTTTCTTTACCTAATAATGTACTTAGATCATATTCATTGATCCCGAGCCTTCTTTTGATGCCCTGGTGTAGTGCACACTCCGTCAATATGCCCTTGACGATAAGTTGTTGTAGGCAGCTGGTACACATCAGCGGGGGTTTTCCTTCTGGCAGGTAGTTGTGTGTTAGTTTAGTGTGCCCGATTCTTAGCCTTATTATTGTCACTTCCTTTATTCTTTTGCTGTGAACAATATTCTAGTGATTAGTTGTTTCTCTAACTGTTTTTAGTTTATCTGCTTATCTACTCGGAGCCAGTTTTCATTCCATATCTTTTTTATTATTTTTTTTTTACAAAAGATTTAAAATCTGGTAAAGGGAAAAAAAGTCGTGGTAAAAGGGTGCAACCTCTTTGGCAGCGGTTTCAGCGCTTACATTAGCCTTTTATACCAGAATGGCTGGGACCAAAATAAAATTTATGGTTTTGTATTCTGATATGGGCTATATAAGCGAAATAATGTTTGATGTGATATAGTTGTTGTTAGTGAAATTGTTATAAATGTTAGTTAATGCCGAAAGAGAATCAGAACATATTAAAATTTTATCGCAGGTACTGTTTAATGTTATGGATTGCGATTCAAGTTTTATGGCGACTAGTTCAGCAGAGTGTATGGAGAAAATATTATGTAAACAGTAACGAATTATTTCTGGGCCAATTATTACTGCACAGCCGACACCTTTGTCAGTTTTTGACCCGTCTGTGAATACCAATTGAGTATTTTAGTAACGAGATTCATTCTTTAAAATAATCCAAAGACATAGATGGATAAGGCTGATTTTTCAACAAATTAACCAAGATAAAATCGAATTTTGAAGCTATTAAATGCCAAAGTGGAATCGGGTGTGGATAGACAACGGATATTTTATGAGAAGAGACTCTTTACAGGTCGTATGAAACATATATTCATAATTGTATTATTTGGTTGAAGTTAATAATGATTTTTTTTTTTATTGAAATTTACAACTGTATTACATAGAAAATACTACAAGTAAATGTGACATTGGTAACATGACATGTACAGCATGAAGAGAAACTACCTATTGGTATAACTCAATAATAATGATTTAAATTACAGTTTTCTTAGGAGTTACCTTACCTTCCTTTCAGTTTGTGGTTGGATGCCATGGGGTGATGTTATTTTCGGTTTGTCATCTTTTCTGTTCTGCTGAAGCCTCAAATGGCGAAACATTAACGATATTTTTTTATCCTTTACCTGCAAGGCAAGACGAGTCTTGGTCTTGGTCTTGCTTAAGAGTCTCGAAAGTCTTGCAGTCATCTATTAGCTTATTACTATAATTTTTAAATAGGATAGACCTACCTAAACCCGAATGAAAATTTAGAAGAGTTAAATGCAAAAGTATATTGGTTATAACAATTCTTTAGATATAATAACTAGAGTTATAAATTATTAGTAACCGTTTTCCATTTAGTTTTATTCATAAAATCTATTTTTTTTTTAGCCTTTTATTTAGCCTTGATCTTGGCCTTGAAACAATTAGGCTGCCTTGGTCTTGGTCTTGGTCTTGAAAAGGCAAGACCAAGACCGATTTTTACGAATCTAATCTACGTTCCGGAGAGTATAATGCTGTGTGGTTCGAATTTTCATAATTATAACCTCTTAATGTCACATTTTTCTTTTGAAAGTTATTATTATCACATGCGTATTATTATACATTCCATTCGTTAAAAACCATATCATTTTCATTTACCTCTAGTGGTAAATCGGAGGTTCCTAAAACATAAAGGTAAATAAATAAACATAATAATGAAATATATATATGTACAATAGCGAATCCAGGATTTAATTTTGGAGGGTTTCAGCCCAAAACCTTTTTTTTATATTAACATATAAAACTATAATCAATTTAAAAGAATCATAAAGAAACTAACTACTTATACGAAATTGAAGTTCTATTGAATGTAATTACATTACACGGACAAATTTTAAGGGGGTGGGGAAGAGAGGAACTTCAGTCCGAAACCTCCACTGTGGATCCGCCTATATAAATATATATATATATATTTACAAAATTTCTTCAATTTACCTTTGAGTATTAGGTCACTTATTATTCAATAAACTACAAAATGTTCATTGATCCTGCTGTTTATTCGAGGCCTCGATCCCGGATTATTCAAGCTAACAATGGGATCTTCTTCAATGTTTCAAAATAGTTCAGACCAGAGTCTCGATACTTCAGACCAGGGACACACCGACAGCGTAGCTTAATATCTGTGCAAGTGTACGGTGCTGAGATTGTCGGTATGTCCCTGGCCTGAGGTATCTATTTTATAGAAGAGAATCTCATTGTTAGCTTAAAAAACCAGGGATCGAAATATCGAATAAAAAGCAGGATTAATGAACATTTTTTAGTTTATTAAATAATAAATGTGACCTAACTCCCGATTTAAATATTTATGTTTGAAAAGAATATATATTTATGTAAATATAATTATTTAAGTACCTAACCAGATAAGCCCGTTCCTGGAAGATAAAGGATCCAGAGCGGACTAACGAGGCGCTCAGGTGAACGGGAAGCACAAGTTGACGGGCTTCAGCTTACACTGAGCTGAATTATGGAGAAATTTATTCTCTCAACCAAAGCCTCTAAGTCATGGACCATACTCCTCCTCCATCGGTTATTCAAACCAGTCTGTTTTCATCCAGTTCTTTTTAGGCAGGTGGAAGTCAGTGTGTAGAGTTTAGTTAGTCACGTTCCATGATGCTTCTATAATGAGTCGTAATTGGAAGGTTCAAAGTATTTTTTAGATAGGTCCTACTAGAGGTATCTTTGACCTGGGATGTCCATTTAGGTTTAAGTAAGTATTTACATGGAAAGAGTTTTTGTCTCAGTGTCAGTTTTTAATATTTGAAAAAAAGTGTGTAAATTAGTTTGAGTAGTTTGTTAAGATTTTTTCATGTAGTTTTGACATGCAAGCCTCATGTAAGTAGAAGATGTAAATTCGAGGGTTTATCTGAAGTTATCTATTAACAATATTATTCTTAAAAAGACAAATATTACTTTATACAGATTCTTTCAACAACGTATGGAATCAGTTATAAGCAATCCGTTGCACTTAAAACCACTGTTTAACATCTGTTAAATGTCATATACGAAAGACTGACAGACAATATGAAAGAATAAAGAACATAAGATTGATTGTTGTTTTTCTAAATTGCTATGTACATTAGTCTATCCTTCAATCCTTCGGAAGTCAATACAATAGCTTTTGATCTTGGGCTATGATTGAGTTTATTACACGCGATGCGTGGGCCCCATCCATTGAAGTGCCGTTGTACAAGACCGCAATATCGAAAGCCCCCTCACATGGGCATGCACTTAATAGCCGTTATAAGTTATATTAAAGTTGTTAAAACTGAGGCGGTACTAAAGTGGGCTCCCTCCCCAACTCGCAGAGATTCGCCCCCTCGCCAATATGGGGTAGAGGGACCATTAGCCAGGATCGAAGAGGCAGGTAGTTGGCCTATATTGACAATATCCAGCTCCTCTTTAGTGCCGGATCAGCCTCTGCTAGTCCGGGCTTATCCTCCCCCGACGTCAACGCCCCTCGGTGTAGGCTAAACATGGATAAACGAGACAAGATGGAGGGGAGTTCCTTCACTGCAAGTCACTCTTCTGCGAGGCCTGGCCATCATCCTCCAGGAGGGAGTGGATTTACTGGAGCCGATAGTGATTAAGTACATCCACTGGTTGGAATGTGTCCTACAACAAATGGCATTTGTTGGTCTTTTATTAATAATTTTCCTGACTTTCACTTATCTATAAAAGAAGATGCTATTGTGGTTGTGAAGTTATAATACATTATATTCTTGTGTAGTATTGATTTATGTTATGTTGTGTTATATTATATTATTTAACGGATAATATTCATTGCTGTTTAATGTGTTTTGTGTAGATAAAAAAAATCTATACTTAATATTAAAAAATCAATAAAACGAATATTTTGCTTCAAGTATAATAAAATAATTTCTAATATTATATTATAATAATCACAATGTGTATATCACTCTATTTGTACTTTTATTTGAATATTGGAAATTAATTTGCTAACATTATATTGTAATAATCGAAATCTATGTAACAAACAAATTTTTTAAAAATCTAGTAAACCATTAGTAACTGTAGTTAGATTTTCAGCGGAATTAAAGAATACTAGCCACTAGAAATCAACATATTTTTCTTATTTCTTTCCTTCCACGCCTTTTAGGCCTTGGAAGTTTTCACGGACCAGGGGTAAGGGTGGAGGATTAATGAAGGAGTTAAAACCCTCCCTCGCCGGGATTTTTTTTTTTTTTTTTTTTGTTCTTTATCTTTTAGACATACGGGATTTTTCCGGGCCCGAAGGGTGAAAGCAGGGAGTTTAAAATCCCCTCAGGCACCGGGAAGTGAGCTAGTACTTTTTTTTCATCTCATAACTTTGATTACCTGGTTGCCTGGCAACTCGTTGTAATAATTGTACACTATAATTATTCTAAGGAGACTAAATGTCCTAGAATAAAATTTATTTTTCTTTCTTTCTTCTTTCTAAATTATCAAAATATAGGTGAAACCCAACATCCATAAGATTAAACAGAACAGAACTAAGAATGCTCATCAATAATGTAAGATGTATCTAGGATATAATACAGCACATTTAAGAAACAAACCATCAATGATACTAGTAGTATAAAAAGTATAAACAAATCTACAAAGTATTAAAAATTATATTTAACTAAATAATAAGTCTTAGGTTTAAAAAAGAATTTTCGTGAACAGACTAGGTAATACAGAATTTTAATGCGTTGGAAAAATTAAAATCTTACTAAAAAAAAAAATTTTAAACCAGTTAAAAAAAAGTTAATAATGTTTACTTTTATGTTATTAAATAAAAATTAATGAAATTATGTCTAATATCCAAAAAAATAATTGAAAATTTATTTGTTTCAGCATCACATCAAACCAATTAGTGCACATGATTGGTGCAATATATAATAACAGTTTTATTTATAATGGAAATAATAGTTTATTTATAATTAAATAAATATAAATTATTTATTTATATTATATACTAGTCGAGGTAGAATGGTTGGTAAGAATTGTGTGAGGTGCCACAGTACCAAGTTTTGAAATACATTCAAATATATTTATTGATTTTTTTAACAAAAATAAACAAGTAGGAAGACATATTAATACTAGAAAAATTGATATCGGAAGATTTAAAATAATTAACCACCATCTATATAATTATATATACATATATATATATATATATATATATATATATATATATATATATATATATATATATATATATATATATATATATAAAAGAAATAGCTTGCAAATTTATAACAGTAGAAACTGTGGAATCGATAACTAATCGGCATTTTTCATTGTGTTGTAGACTTATTTAACTGAGTTTAGAACTCCGCCTACCGCAGACAGAACTGTGTATAAAAAACTAATGGCAGACTGAAGTAACAGTTTGCCCAACAGAAGGGCGATAAGTTTAGCTTAGCTAAGTGCTTAAGCATACGGACGTATCGGCGGCTAAGTTGGCCAATGAGTTTGGCCCAAGTTGGATCTGAAAGATCGACCAACTCCCGCAAACTACCCTCTGTTTACCCGGGGGAGGGGGAGCACACTCGCACACGCGCACACACGTACACAAGCACGTACACGGTGAAATATCTGTTTACGCGGAGCGCTCAATCAATGTTTATATTAGCCAGCTCCCAGGGGACCTGCCATTGTTTCCTGATTGTACTCTATTGTCGGCCATATTGGTACATGTGTACTGTCGGTAATTGCATTGGGGTCCTGGAATGCTGTAAATCGTTAAGTGAGTGGCTGTGTACTCTTAATCAGTACTAACCTTCTGCTTTATACAAACTATGTTCTTTGTACTACGTTAGTTCTTGGTAAATTTTAATTTCCATAACTGTATTAACTAGCTTAAATTTTTTAATGAGCTTGGTTTGAAAAGGTTACTAACAAATTTGGAATAATTAAGTTTTCACTCAGAAATCACTTACGACAAAGTTATCTATGTCACATATCAATTTTAATGCCACCGGTTGAAAAATAAAGAAACTAGCATCTTTACACGGTTCGAACTACAGACAACTTTTGGTTTAAGAAGGACTGTGTAACTGCTATACTATGTAGCTGTACTTGATTGTTAGTTATTTTAATGAGAGTTTAATATGAAATTATATCATTTATATTATTAGTAAAGATATATTATTTGTGTATAACATATTCGAATCAGTTATTTCAGAAATGACTTATGTAATATTTTCATAATTTTTAGAATAAATATACTACACTAAAATTTTAGAAGATAAAAATTCTAATGTAAAGAAACAAATTTTGCATTATTTATGTTGTTTTTAGAAATGTATATATCATAAGATGACTAGAATTTTTTTTTTTTATTTTACACTGATTTTTATTTCAAAAAAAACAACACATTTCTCTCTTTTTTCTTTAATTTTAACTACATGGGCTGTGATTTTATAATATAATATTGATTCTTAAATAAATAACCTGTATTTCATTTAACTTAAAAAATAATAAAATAATTTAATAAACCAATTTGTTAAAAAAAATACAGAGTACGAAATATTTGTTTTTAATCCGGCTTTTCGATTATTCCTACCCTTCATAAAAGGTGAAACCTCAAATTTTAGAGTGCCGTTATCTACACTTAGAACCTTGTCTCACTATGAAAATACACACAGGAATGATAAAGTTCCAACTGCAACATTTTAATATTCAAAGTTATTTTAATAAGTGGTACAATTAAGACTCATCATTTGGGCAACATAAGCCAATTTGAGCCAATGATTAAAAATATCGGTTGGCCCGTTATCACAAAAATCGTCACATCACAGCTACTAACAGTCAAGCTAAAAAATATATTATTAGTATTTGTGGCTTTGCCATGAAATAAAATGGATACTGATTAGTTTCATATCAACTTTTCTATTTGTATCTTAGAAATTATGAATATCATGAGGAACAAATATTCATCAGGCGAGAAATATAGCCAGCACAACGACCAAGGTTTTGCTACTCCGATAAACCACACTCTTCCTTTTATTAACTTAATAAAAACTTTGCTACCTCTTCTAGGCGGCAAAGGGAAAAATCTACAATTCAAATTCCACCCTACACCCCTTTGATTAAATATGCACTTTAATAAGTGCCGGCAGTTATTTCATGCAGTTGGCATGTTTTTCCTCTTCATCAAGTTTTTGATATACCCTTCTGTCTGAGAAGCCTCTTTTCTCTTTTACGATCAACTTCCGAGACGACTTGCGAGTTCCGTGTAGATGAAATAGTTTTATGGTGTGGGGTTGTTCGAGAACTCACTGGCGCGATAATAAAAATTCTCATTTGTTATTCAACAGGCAACTATTGAATACAAAAAATTGTCTTTGGGTTTATGTCAATCTCTATTAATTTCTATGACTTCATATATGAGATATTATTATTTTTCCTGAAATTACATGCTTTCTGACAATATATTGTTCATATGTATTTTGACTTTTGCCTTAGGAAATTCGATAGGAACTTGAAAAAATTATTTTTTTTTCCTTTAGTTAATTAAAAAATTAAATCATGCCTTATTAAGTCTTTCTTTACTAATATTTCTCAATAAACAAGATAAAAAAACTAACAATAAGCGACTGCTAATAGCTAGACAATTTTAAGATTCGACATTTAAACTGTATATATAGTATTTAAGTGAAATTAATTTCTATCTAATATTATAGTGTAATATCAATTGTACTTTATTTTATTGTAAAAGCTAATCGTTTTATTTTCCTTTTGTTATTTTTTATCAATAAATTTAATATATTTTATTTGTAATATATTGTATATATATATTTTTTTTTTAAACTTTTATTATGATATTTACAACTGTATTAGTATGAATACATCAAGTAAATGTGTACAGAGGAATATTATCACATGAAACACGCTTGTTGAAAAACTACCCATTGGTAGCACTCTAATAATTTGTCTACATGAGAAGATCACGAGGCCATCTTCTTTTGAGACGTCTCGGAGGGTTATCAGGAATCGAAGAGGAAGCAAGGTTAGAAACAAGAGGATTCGGATGGTTATGAAGTTTATTATGGAAGGATGGGTATCTGGATTTGGGCCAAATCGGAAACATATGGAACATTGAGGTCTTTATGGATTATTTTATTTGTGACAAAGTAAGGAGCATTGAGGATTTTACAAAGGATTTTGGATTGTAAAGATTGGAGGAATTTGATGGTTTAGTCGAGCACCATAGCTCAACTCCATAACTCCATATATATTAAAAACATATTTTACAAGGGTGCAAACCCAAAGCAATTATAAATATTGCAGTTGTGAAAATATCAAATAATAAATCATCTATAAAACAATATAAATATTTTTAAAAAATAATGTAATCAAAATCGTTAAAACAGTTCAAAAAATATATTTAAGGATGTATAAAATTGATGAAATAAAGTAGACATTATTAACATCTGTTTGTTATCTTATAAGATATATAAAAGAAAAATCGACTTCCGGTTAGTAGCGGACTCAAGAGGTCTTGAATCGTATATTTCCGTTGAAAACTTTTAATTTTTTCACGAGCATATGACTTTATTTTACTATATCTGTGCCCTTAAGATAAAGGATAACATGCCCATTTTTTTATTTAGTAACATACAAATAAATTGTAATAGCTCTAAGTTATGGAAAATTGTCTTTCTGAATATATACAAACAAACATGGAATACGTTACCTCTGCAGGTTTGGTAGCTAAAAAACACAATTTAAATAGCTCAAATTTATGGAACATTCACTCTTCTGAACAAGTACAAAAATGTACATAGTGGTCTTTACCTCCGGGGTACAGTTATCTTTTATACAATGCCCAAATTTCTTCTGTTAGATACACTTTTAATATAGATAGATAGATAGATTTTTAATTTTTCTTTGAAATTACTCACTGTTATTGTTATTTCGAATTAAGTAAAATTACGAGATTTCGAACTTCAGTTTCAATTTTCTATCTAATAAAATTTGTTTTAATATTTCTAAAACCACAGTATAAAATCCTGAATATTTTTTTTATTGGAATCTGTCGTTTTGAGCTGTTTTGTTCAATTTGGGCCTCGCTCATATAAAAATAGATACACAAATATAAACGAATATATATCAGTCATACAATATAGATTTAACTGAAATTAAAGTTTCATAATGTAAAAAAAAAAATACAGTTTTTCGTCTGTTTAATATGTTTAGTTTTGCACTTGCAGAATTATGGAAAATGCCTTTTGATTAGATTCTTTTATTTTTTAAATGAACGTTTGTAAATAAATGTGTATTCTTTGATGAAGAAATTCTTTGACTGATAAATATAATATTTTTATAACGAATAATATTAATATTGTTAGATCTGAGTAGGTAACCACCACTTATTTGAAAAGTGGAAATGGTTGGAGTTCAAATCGCTTCGTAGAAATGGATATGAACAGAATTATATCAATTCAATTTCTTTGTATAATTTTATAGTAAAAATCATTTTAAAAAAAAACTTATCTTCACGCAAAAAAGCCGTATCCTAGATATTATCCGAGTAAACCTCAACAGCGACAGGTTTTTCATTACCTTAGAACCATTTGTCCGTGCGTAGGAAGACGTGGCATTGCAAAGCGTACACGGGCGTGAGATTTTTCCTGGATTTTGGCAAATTGATTGGAAAGTTGGAAATCAATTTGACCTGTCGTTAGAGGAGCGGGGCTGAATGCATTCTGTATGCATGGGGCTGCCCTCCCCAACCATCCATCGCCGTACCGTCCCACTATCTATATGTCATCCCATCTACGCTTCTCGTATTCCATTAAAATTTTTAAACATTTCAGAAAATTTCCTGATAAAATATCGGAAAAAAGAGTTTTGAATAAATAATTACTTAATTATTCTATAATTTTCGAGATTAACACTATTCAGACCCATTTAAATTTTGTTTTCTCTCTTAAGCCAGTCGTTGGTCATTTGGCCATCCGATATCTTGCTACCCAGAATAATTTAGATTTTTTAATATACATATTTAAAAATATTTTTTCTCTTATGTCCCTCAAGGCAGGACATGTGACCAGATGGTCTGCACCCATTGTTCCTTGATGACACAATTTACAGGTAGGATCCTCAGCCACCCCTATCTTGTAGAGATGACTCTGCAGATAGTCGTGACCAGTGGCCAGGCGGCCATTAAAAATTAAATTTAATAAAAATTACGGAGTTTGCTTTCTGCATTTCCACGTTTGTATGCAGAGATACAGTAAAACAGATTTTTCTATCATTTAGAGACGTTCAATATGCTAGGAAGAGCAATATTTCATTTAATATTTTATAGTTAAAATATAGTTGTTAAAGAATTAAAAATGGCGAAGAAATAGTAGAGTGTGGATAATACGGTTTTATTTTATTTTTTTTTTTTGGTGTTATGATTTTAAACAAATCCTAATTTGATTAATATGGTTGAGAAAAATAAAGAATAATTATTTTATATTATGTAAACGATTCGGCCTACACAGTCACTAGCTGAGTAACCACCTAACAAATCGATAAAGGAAAACGGTTTAAGATCCTCTGAGTCCAAATAACTTTTTTTTACAAAAACTACAATAAACCAAGGAAATGTAACTTAGAGTTAAAATTAAATGAAATACAGAAATTCGTAAAGAAATTAAATAAATTATAAGTAATAGAAATAAATAGAAAAACATTCATATGGTCGCTGGAATACAAAATGGCGGCCATGTAAAGATAGATAGCGATCATTCATAGGATGTAAACGTATGCATTAAGAGAGCTTATAGATGTAAAAAGATACCGACACTTTCAATTTATAGTTTTTACAGTCTTAAGACATGAAATAGTAGTCAGTTACCCCACATCCGTAGTTTTCAAGTCAAAAATTTGATTTTACGATTCAAAAAGTTAATGTTTTTTCGGTTTTTCGCTTTTATCAGTGAAACTATGCGTTCTATCTATAATAATATCATACTTGAAATTAAAGCTGAAAAACTTTAGAGAAATTTTTTTATTAGTTTTTCCACAATATTCTATAGTTTCCGTGATACCCGTCCTCGTATGTCAATAATGTCGAGAAGAAATTTATTTTTCCATCGCATTTTTATCATTATTTGACTCGCCAACTCTATCTTTTCAATATAGGAAGAAAGTTGTTTAATATTAAATTCTCTTTAAGAATATATATCACTTCACTATCTTATCTTATCTTCAACCATTCAAAGGCTAGAGTAATTATAATTTAATGATTAAACTCTGAAACTATACAGAATTACTTAATTTTAGCAATTTTCGTTATTAAACAGTTCTTGATCTGTATATAAGACAGTATATATATATATGTATATTACGTAAGCCATGTATGTTGTCTTATATACAGATTAAGAGCTGTGTAATATCGAAATTTGTGAAAAGTAAGTTTTTCTGTTTAGTTTGGGAGTTTAATTATTAGGTAATAATTGCTCAAGCTTTTGAATAGTTAAAGTTAAGATAGCAAAGTAATATAAAAACTATTTAATATCAAACAAATTTATTCCACATGACTTTTTTGTGAAATGAAAAGATAAAGAGTTGGCGCGTCAAATAACGATAAAAATGCGATGCAAATTTCTTTTTTCTTTCGAAATTAGTGAATTACGAGGACGGATATCACGAAAACTATAGAATAAAGCGAAAACACTAATATAATCATTTCTATTGAAAATTTTGTCAGCTTCAATTTCAAATAGATATAAAGCATAGTTTCCCTGATACAAACGAACAACTGAAAAAAAATAAACTTTTTCATGTCTTTAGACTGTAAATACTATAAATTGGAAGAGTCCTTAGCTTTATATATCTATAAGCCCTCTCTATAGTGAGCGTATGCTTACAACCTATGAAGGGCTATATATACTTTCTTCAAAAGCCGCCATTTTATATTCCAGTGGCTATATACTGGCAGGCGTTCATTTTCTTAAGAATATCGCTGATAAGACATCTCCCTGTCTTACCTCTTGGTCCAAAGCGATTTTGCAAATTGTTTGATTCTGAGGTTTAGTTTTTATTTATATAATCTGATTCTGCTACGTTCGAAACCGATATTCTGAATAAATCACTGTTTGTGATAACTCCATTATAAAACTAGTTTATTCTGAATTCTATTTCAGAAGGACGATCCAATGCCGCTACCTCTAGTAAACGTTGCATCTACATCGTTAAATGTCAGGTTCACGAAATGTGATTTGATAGTATCTCTGCATTTACGTTTCTCTTTAATAGATTAATTGCTGGTTCTGGAAATTCGTTCTTTACAGTCTATATTTCATCATTGAAGATTTTTGCATTCCTATTTCAATTTGATATTGTAACGTGGATGGAAAAAATCGTTAAAATAAAAAAAAAAAATAGCCCCATTTATCTTGTCAGTTTTACTTTTGTTAATTTCGATTTAATAAGAAAAAAATATGTTATTTCCTAGATGGAAAATAAAAATATGATTCATCTCTAAACAACAGAAGTTGTCAAATTACTATTAATTTACCATGGAATTTTCCTTTTTTTTTAATCAAAAATATATAAATTAACTTTTTCTTTGTTTAGCCATCTTTTCTGAATAATTAAGTCTATGAAAACCCACAGTCGCATTTCCCATTGTTTGGCCTCATCAGTTATTTAGGAAGTCCTTTTCTAACTTCGGCCCTATAAATAATTTTAGGAGCCCAAAGTAAAAAAAAAAAAAATTCCACCTTCGGCCTGGGAATTCCCCTCTTCGGGCACTACATCATCCCCTCCAGTCAAGAAGGTTTTTCAAAGAGGCGGTGATCCCTGGGACGGTGAAAAATTCATTAGCAGCCTTAATTTATTCCGCTGTAATTAGACTGTGATGAATAAAAAGGAAAACGGACAATAGGGCAGAAAAAGGGGGTATGTTTGTATACCCTGTCTACCTTCCTCCATCAAAACAAAATTTACTCATGGACAATTATGGTTGCTTTGAATCTGTGGAAGAATAACTGGATTCATGGAAGCAACCGTTCCGCGCAGAATTTTCCTTGATATAATGTGGCTGACTTAGCCCTTTAATGTTTAATATAGAACTGAATGGGATCCCGCTTGCTTTATTCGAGTTTTATACTGTTGCATTATTCTCCAGTGCCCTATAATTTTTACAATGTTTTTCCGATATTATTAAACAAATGAATCCATTGAAACCTCATGCATATTCTTGGTTCCATGTTCATGTTATAATCATCTATAAACACTCCATCGATGTACTTTTTCTTTTCATTCAGATGTATTGCATAAAGAAGCCAGAAAAATGTTGGAGGACGTTCTAATCTTATTTATTAACATCATGAATATTATAAATCATTAACAGTTATAAATCACAGGAACTATTTTAGTAGTCCAAGTTAATCTAAAAAATTAAAAAAATAGAATTCAATTTTTTATAATTTTAACATTTTAAATTTCAGTTTTTGTTTTTAGTTTCAGTTGTACCATCTGTTGATTAGATGATCTCATCGATAAATTCTGAAATTTATCTGAAAAATAAATGGAAAAAAAAAACCTGTATCTTACAAGATAGGAACTAACAATAAGTCTTAATACATTCTTTGTATTTCTATAAAAAATATTACACTTCTATTACCGCCTTCAGCCTAGGGGAAATTGGTACTGTAGATTACGAATTGTTATACTATTTTTTTCAAATCAATCAAGGTCAATCTAATAAATAATCACATTTAATTTTTGGTTATTGTGTATTAATGAACATTTCAGGGAATCTTTGTCCCTCTCTTCAGCATCTAAAAGAATACAATTAATATATTATAGATTTTATCATAAAACAGTAAATTTTAACTTTAAAACTAATAAAATTTCAAAAACGTTTTTTTTGTCTAACTTAATATTGTCATTAAGTATGACTGTTTGGAGGCATCAGGCCTTCCCTAATCCCGAAGTAGGGGGAATCAAACCTGAATGCTAAATACTTGATCAGAAGGGGGTGTTCATGCGGAATGTGAAAAGAGAAAATGAGTAAAATGAGGTTTAACATAAAATATACTAATAAAATAAATTGAAATAGACAGTGAACTATTGGTTAATATGGGCTGACCAGATAAATGAAGATGCTGGCTGGTTGATGATGATTCTCCATTGAGAGACTGGTTTCTGTGTCATCTAAGTTGAATGATGTGTCTTGTCACGTGCTGGCATCCATGCCGCCTCTTCTATGTGTTGGTCTAGCTTAACATGTAATTCACACATTTATGAACATGCTTGGTCATGGAGATCATTTTGCTGGCAGTATCAGACTCAGACTCGCTGATGTTGTACTTTGGCCCTTCTGGTCTCAGGTCACCAGGCAGGGCTAAACTTCTTCAGCTTGCCAGTAGATGGCACTGTCATAATGACCAATAGATGGCGCCACTGGTATGCGCTATTTGACGCACTTAAATTAAGGGCTACAGTGAGTGGCCTTAATAATGACTGTTAGTTTTATTCTTGTTTGTTAATTTATTCCTTTATGTTTATTTATTATTATTATTTTATTCATTATTTTTTGTTCTGAAATTTTTGCACTATTTTATTTTACTTCGAGTTACATTTCCTTTGTTTTTTATTACAGTTTTTACAAATCTTTATAAGTATTTTATATAGGATATTAATGCACCTCACTCAGCTATAATAGTCAGTGTTCTTAATTGTGGAAAAATGTATTATTTCCTAATAAAATGTTTTAAAAAAAACTTAATATAAATTATTTTATTTACAATTGTTAAAATGATAATATACTTACAGGATATGCCCAAAAACTAGCTAAATCTAAGTTAAGATTAAGAAGTTTGGTGAAGCTAATAAGTTCTTTTAAAAAGATTAAAGTACATTTACAGTTGGGAATAGGAGGATTTAAAATACTAAATACGTTACGTCATGAGTTGATTCCATATATCAGCAACAAACTTTAGATCTTTCTTCATATTTAGTGTTTGTTTTTTGTTTTTTTTGTTTTTTATATTTTTAATATTTTTACATTGTTAAACATGACTTCATAATTATTTCTACTTTCTATTATGTGAGTGCTTAAGATTGTTTAGTTTCTATTATATTTTATTGAATTTTTATGTTGTTCTATTCTTTTAATTAAATTTTGCAGTGACTCTATGTAAATTGTTTTTCCTGGACAATGCAATTGATATATATTTTTATATCAAAAACTATATGTGATTATTTATAAGACTGGCCTATAAGCAAAACTAATAAAGTATATTTTTCAGAACGATAAACAGATATTTACTGTAGAAATTGCATCACCCAGTAAAAATATTAATAAATTTTATTTTATTTACCGTATTGCTATCTGCATGATTTCTTAATATTTGTTTGCCAGTTTTGAAATGATATTCTAAAAACAATCGCATCATTATCACTCAAATTGTTTTTTCTTTTGTTATTCTCCTCCCTTCCTTTAGCTCCATGGTGCCTTTTTTTTTTTTTCCAAATCAACAACCACAGTTGATTGGTGGTACCCAGTACTTGTTACTATTTTCCGTGAAAATTCTTCTGCTTTGTGTAACGTCACAATTTTAATATTTTCTAGAGGGCAGTTTTTTATACAGGTCATAATCACAGCTTTTATCCGAACATTAGTTAAAACTGAATTAAGAAACATTGTCAATGTTTTCTTGTAACCTTAATAAGTATACAAAAACAACATCCAATGGAATCAACACTTTCAACATAAAAATCAAAAGAAAATATGTGGTGTAATTTCTATGACCGCGGATGTATTTTATCCTCGATTATTTTATTATCTACAAGGAGATTTAGTTTACATGGATTGTTTGTCCTTCTATCTTTAAATTTTGGATTTAAATATTGATAAGAGCTAGAAATATATAACAAATCTACGAAGAAAGGGATATTTAAAAAACAATTCTTTTTTTTTTTAATCATCACCATTTTTAAATAAATAAGAGAGAACCAGTCTCTATTCCGAATAATTCTGATTTAGCTTTCATTTACTCAGACCGCGGTTGAATGTTCCTCTGCTGATTAGAGCAAATATCCTCCCGATGATAATTGAAATAAATGCCCTTTGGAAAACAGAGCTGAAGTAGCGTTTCCACTGGAAGGTTCCATCGGATAATGAACTTTTGATTACTTCATAAAACTAAATGGACTGCTCCGCTAGCCATTCATTCCACCTGAAACCACTTCTTCCTTTCATCTTAAATGGTCTTACCACCGTCGTATTTGAAGTTTATCCTTAAAAGTTTGTGCCATTAGGAATGAAGCATTGGATATTTTATCATAATTACTTTATTAATATGAAAATATGGCCATTTCGAATAAAAGTTATTTATTTTTGATGATTTTTGCATGATAGTCGAATATGAGATGTATAATATAATATAACATTCTTGTAATTTACGTGGGAACAGATATGGTCGAATGTAACCGAAAATAAATTAAGGGAAATTAAGGGTGACGTGTCCTCTTCGGCATCGTCGAATAGGAATAAGCGCAGAGAGGAAGCAATTCTTATGCACCTGAGTATAGGTCATACACGCCTTACCCATGGATACCTGATGGCCTGTGATTCTTCGCCAGCATGCCAAACTTGTAGGACTCAGGCAGTGAAACACATTTTAACAGAATGCAGAGCTTACGAAACATTACTACTATTTTGTGACTTGACAATCGATCTACGCATCATTTTACAGGACAATACAAATGAAATTGACAAATTATTTTCTTTTCTGAAATTTTCGAAAATTAAAAATTTAATCTAATTATCAATGAAAGTAAGGCAATAATTACCCTAGTGGTTGAAGCTTTTAATTTTAAAAAAAAGTAATTAACGATTGTGTAAGAGAATTAACTCTCCAACCGCTTTTAGAAAAAAAAGAGCTTTAAATATGTCCATTAAAAAAAAAGACTAAATTAAATTAGTTTTCTTGAATAAACAATCAGAGAAATGATAAAAGTACAATTTCTATGATGTACGTTTAAAATAATCGGCACCTTTGAAACCATTTTGATTATTTCAATCAATACTGTATTGATTTTCTAAAATCTCGTCAGTTGAAGAATTTAAAAAAAAAAAAAATCAGAAATTCCATAAACTGTTTAAAAAATAGGTCTAAACACATTTTTATTTACGATTCCATTATAACCACGTTTTTTTCTATTTTTTCTCGAACTTTCACTACATGTACGAGTACTGAAAAGACTTAAAGTAAACGTTAATACTATGTTTTATTGGTATGAAAACACTCAGGTGATCTAACAAATAATTTAAGATATCTAACTTAAAAATCAATCCAGCCGTTCGCTTAAATTCAAAAAAACATTTTATCCAATCATGGGCCAGTATTTTTATCTCAAATCGTTTCAAAAATTTCAGGAGCTCTCACTAAATAATTTGAGCCATCAAACTTAAAAATCCACCCGCTCGCTCAAAAAACAAAATAAAAACAAACAGCTGAAACACACTTTATACAATTATAGGACAGCCCTTTCAGTTCAAATTACTTTAAAATATTCAGAGATTCTCAGTGAATAATTTGAGCCATCAAAAATCGATCCAACCAGTCGCTTAAAAAATCGTTACAAAGCCACTAGTAAATTGATCAAATATATTTTATTCAGTACTTTTAGCTCACTGAATGATTCGAGTTATTAAAATTAAAATTCGATCCAGTCGGTCGTTAAAAAAATCATTCTTGTTTGACCAAAAGGAATTTAACTACACAAAAACGTATATATTTGGTGACAATATTGACATTTTGCCTGGAAGTAACTTTCAGCAAAATTGTCTAGCTTTACTAATAAATTTTTTTTCTAAATTAGTTTTATACTTATTTGTATATTCATGTAAACTTAGGATGGTGGTCAGACTTAATTGAATAACTAAATTGTGCCAACTCACCTTTCCTCTGTTCTAATGGGAACATTATTTATACCGTCAGTAACAGGTGTGCCCCAGGGAGTTCTATTTAGCCCTGTTTAGTTAGATTAATTACCCGACCCATTAGCCGAATATACTGTCTTCGGCAACTATTCACCGAATCACACATCCTGTTTAGTATTACTTTACTAATTGCTCTATATGTGTTATACAGTCCAACAGGTTTATCGGAAATAGCCTAAACAAACATAGCAGTAGATCATACAGCTTTGGTTTATTTAATTTGTTGTTTAAATATTTGTTTTAAAATTATAATATTGATGTAATTTACATCATCAATTACCTACCATAATGTCGCTTTTGACTAAACTTTATTCGTATACAAAGCAAAACCAATACAGGCACAAGATGAGCAAAAGTTTAGATTAAATGATTGGTATATATTCATCTACTCTGTTTCATTTTTATTTCCATAGGTGAAATCTTTTTTTTTTTAATGGATAATGGAAAAATCAACGCTTATCGAAATTTTAAATTTCTACAAAGGAAATGAAATTGTATGTATAAGGAAAGGCTTGGAAATTACTTTATCCTAGATATCTAATCTAAAGCTTCTCTTAAAGAGGACTATGGCGAAACCAACTAACAAGGAGTTAAAAGAGAAGAATTTAACCTATGATATAGGTTTTAAAATTGTAAAAGCTACTAATTTACACGACAGTTCTAGATCCCAGGGGTGCCCAGAAGGGGGTTTCATGGCGCAAGTTCAAGTTCAACCACAATTGTTGAGGAGGGGCACATTTCAACGGATTTATGAATCTTCAGATTGAAAAGTTTCACAAACAAGAAGAGGAAGGGAATACATGAAACAAACCTCATCAAGTGTAATTGTATACTTACAGAACTTCTATTTCTAATGTTTTTAAGAAGAGGAGAACAATAAAATATCTTGAGGAGGGCAATGGGATGGTTCATGCTTCATCTAGCTTGGGAGAGATGGACACCCCTGATAGAACCTGTTTGAATCTAGGAAACAGAACAGATAAATTTTGTAAAATCAAACGAAGTCAATGCATTCAGCGAAAAGTCTATTGAACAATAGCCATTGTTCCATCATGTGTACTGTCCTGTACTTTAATGTACCGTTTATTTCTGATTTTGTCCGAATTTATAAGATTTCATAAGATCCTTATCATCCTAATCGTTCAGTACAATCCTTTTCTTCCTTCACTATTCCAACAATCTTACACGAATGTCTACATTTCACAGCCTCCACTGGTTTCAATACCAGCGATTCACTTGGAAAGGTTACTAGTTAAAGCTTATATTTAATTTTGAAACAAATATTAAATTTTAGTTTTTATTCATATAACGGACAAGTTCGCTAACCCAGCGCTGAGCTCTACGATGACTTCGGATCCATCTCTTAACTGGGTAATATGATCATGAGCTCAGCGCTGAATTTGGAAACTTTCACTAAGGAAAATAACAATAAAAAATACAATGGTGTAGAGATGGTTGACAGAGAAATAATATGACAAGGATTTGGCCGGTGGTTGGGAGGGGGGAGAGGGGTGCGGTCAAATAAATAATAAATTGTTAAAATACCATTTTATTCGTTACGCCGACGTTAATATATATTAAACTTTAATATATATATATATATATATATATATATATATATATATATATATATATATATATATATATATATATATATAAACACAAACAAAAAATATATATTAAACTTTAAGTTAAAAACTTTATAGACATTACTATTACTCATTCTTGAAAATGCCTCGTCGTTCAACTGTCACTTGTATTGAAACCAGTGGACGCTGTGAAAGATAAACATTCGTCTAGGATTTTTGTGTGTGTAGGTGGAGGTGGAAAGGCTTGTACGAAATGGTTACGATGATTTACTAACTTTTTCATGTCATCTATTGAATGCTCACAATGTATTACGCTTGCAGTCAGTAAATTATCTTGTGTCAACTTCTTTAGCAAAACGCATGAATAATGAATTATTCTCGCTAGAGATATATTTTGAAAGTTTGGTAGCTCAGTGGTAGGGTACTAAGCTTTCAATGGTAAGATTCCAGGTTCAAACCCCGGATTTTCGTGGCAGAAAATTTATTTATCTGTTTCATTGGCCGTGGGGCGACTCTGAGCCGGGAGGCTCTCCTGGGGCACACCCATCCAGCTTCTATAAAGTGGGTATTCTTAATTGAAAAATTAATTAAGGGGGAAAACCTGGCGGTTAAGCGTGGTCTCGGTCAAATCACCTCCTTGCACAACCGTGGACCTAGAAACAGTGTTTTCCATAAATAGTATTGAACCCAAGACCCTTCATGGGTTGTAGTGGTACAGGTTAGGTTATATTTTGAAATAGTCATAATGTACCTTGGACTGTCCCAAGGCACATTATAAAACAGTGGCCCAAAGTACAATAATGTGTTTATTTCTTATTTAATTTTTTTGCAAATTCCTAAAGAATTTTGCTTAGAACTTGCCTTCAAAAGAAGTTAGAGAGATTACTATTCATTAATTAACTAATAATTTAGATATATTTATGTACATTTTTGGTTTAAAATTATTATATAAAGTAAAGAAATATTACTTTTCCAACTCTAAAGCACTCTTATCATTATTGTCAAAAAAAAAAAAACTAAGAAGATCAGAGGCACCAAAATCGGCAGGAAAATGTTCTGACAGTATACACGGTGGGCCAGACCCCCTTACCGTGCACCCCCCCCCCCACATCCCTATAAATTGCATATCGTTGTGTTCCTTGTAACTATTTATTAAAAAAAAGCCAATGTTCCCACAAAAAAAAGTGAACGCACTGCCCCAAAATGGCGTCCAAAGATGGCGGATTGACGACTTTGACTTTAGTTAGTTTTTTGGTCACTGAGAATCAGCATTTGGCTTAATTTCCTCATAGTTGGTCTTTTATTAAAGCTGAATAGTCATAGAATAATAAGCCATGAATAAATATTAAAAAATAATTGGCTTAGGCTATGAAAAATACTACTAAAGTCAATTTTTTTAACAAAAAAATTTTCAAGTTAAAAATCAAGCGTCATTTGTAATTAAACGGCCTACAATAACGCAAAACATGCTGAAATAAACCATCTGGAGAATATATTTTTCTTTCCAAAACGCTGATTATTTTTTAAAAACTTTTAAACAGTTCCGTAGAAAATGCACTTATGCGGCAGAAAAGCGGCATTGGCGTGGGTGCCTACAGGCCTCTACCACACCATTCAGTAAATATAAATGGCTTAGTTAAAGTGATATAATAACATTTTTGGTACATTATATTGGTTTTATTAACGAACAAATATTAATGCAATAATTTAATTGTAAAAAAAAAAATTAAAATTTTTTTTATAAAATTTATTATTATTTTTTTTTTATTTAACCTTCTTTATTCTACACGTAGGTCGTTTAAGAAGACCTTGATTGTAAAAATGATATAATTATAATAATAAAACTTAATTAAAAAACTTTGCTAAATATCTTGATTTTTTTTATTATTTAACGTTTGCAATTTAACACAGTGTTTTGTATATTTACTGATTCTTAAAGGTAATTAAAATTTATATATACTTCCCAGGAAATGAGTCGTATTAATACCTGTTTTATAAACTAAAATAATATATCTGATAATATAACTAAAATAATAATATAACTGAAAATAATAATATAACTAATATAATATATCTGAACTATATATACTGAATAGCTGCTGGGTTGTATAGTAAAACTCATATATCACTAATTAAAAAATTAATTTTTATTTCCTTTATTTTGTGCGGAAGTTGGACTATATCATAAATAAATAGGAAATTTTATTATTGAATGAATTATTCTCTCTGCACAAAGAAAGATAGAAACGGTGACGCTATAAGTTCTTCTATAAACCAGAACTGATTGTTTGGATTTAGTCTTGAAATGAGGAAAAACGCGAAATTGAACTCGAAAACTTGAAAAATACCTTAAGCGAACGAGAAAGGAAGTGCCAAAACCTTAGAAAAGATAAAAAGGACCAGTATCCATTATATGGCTAAACGAATGTATAGTAGAAAGATAAAGAGAATATTTCAAGATGTTGCTAAAAGGGGGTCAATTGCAGTTTGGATGATATTAAGTGGACGATGTGGGTTTATTATGGTGAAAACCACTTTATTTTCGATTGCTGAAAGTGCACATCGAGACTATCTTCACTTTGAAGCAGGATGTAGAGAGGTATATCGAGTTATAGCTCATAGCTCTTCTTCTGTTTAGTGCATTTGCAAAAGATTTTTTAAGAAATCTTATATAAGTTATAGCTCGTTATTGTTCACAAATTGCGGAATAAATTTTTCGGAAGTTGTACCATATCATAAAAATCTGCTGCTGAAGCTGGAATAAGAAATATTGTCGACTGCCAGAGCGATATGCATTGAGAAACTCAAGTTGCACATTGGAAGAGAAGTTGAAAATTGAGACTAGCTTCAAGGCAGGTTATAGAGGAGTCTAAATACAACGAAAAATAGCTCTCTATCTGCTTAGTGCCTTACTCTTTGGGTTGTGCTAATATCTAATTGTCTTTCAGAAAAGCAGGTTTTCCTTTTAGATTCCTTAAAAAATCTTTTGCAAATGCACTAAACAGAAGAAGAGCTATGAGCTATAACTCGATATACCTCTCTACATCCTGCTTCAAAGTGAAGATAGTCTCGATGTGCACTTTCAGCAATCGAAAATAAAGTGGTTTTCACCATAATAAACCCACATCGTCCACTTAATATCATCCAAACTGCAATTGACCCCCTTTTAGCAACATCTTGAAATATTCTCTTTATCTTTCTACTATACATTCGTTTAGCCATATAATGGATACTGGTCCTTTTTATCTTTTCTAAGGTTTTGGCACTTCCTTTCTCGTTCGCTTAAGGTATTTTTCAAGTTTTCGAGTTCAATTTCGCGTTTTTCCTCATTTCAAGACCAAATCCAAACAATCAGTTCTGGTTTATAGAAGAACTTATAGCGTCACCGTTTCTATCTTTCTTTGTGCAGAGAGAATAATTCATTCAATAATAAAATTTCCTATTTATTTATGATATAGTCCAACTTCCGCACAAAATAAAGGAAATAAAAATTAATTTTTTAATTAGTGATATATGAGTTTTACTATACAACCCAGCAGCTATTCAGTATATATAGTTCAGATTAGCTATATATTATTTTAGTTTATAAAACAGGTATTAATACGACTCATTTCCTGGGAAGTATATATAAATTTTAATTACCTTTAAGAATCAGTAAATATACAAAACACTGTGTTAAATTGCAAACGTTAAATAATAAAAAAAATCAAGATATTTAGCAAAGTTTTTTAATTAAGTTTTATTATTATAATTATATCATTTTTACAATCAAGGTCTTCTTAAACGACCTACGTGTAGAATAAAGAAGGTTAAATAAAAAAAAAATAATAATAAATTTTATAAAAAAAATTTTAATTTTTTTTTTACAATTAAATTATTGCATTAATATTTGTTCGTTAATAAAACCAATATAATGTACCAAAAATGTTATTATATCACTTTAACTAAGCCATTTATGTGTACTGAATGGTGTGGTAGAGGCCTGTAGGCACCCACGCCAATGCCGCTTTT
Organism: Nezara viridula; assembly: GCA_928085145.1. Taxonomy (NCBI): domain Eukaryota; kingdom Metazoa; phylum Arthropoda; class Insecta; order Hemiptera; family Pentatomidae; genus Nezara; species Nezara viridula. The sequence continues at coordinate 40,430,964 of OV725079.1, forward strand.
CTGCCGCATAAGTGCATTTTCTACGGAACTGTTTAAAAGTTTTTAAAAAATAATCAGCGTTTTGGAAAGAAAAATATATTCTCCAGATGGTTTATTTCAGCATGTTTTGCGTTATTGTAGGCCGTTTAATTACAAATGACGCTTGATTTTTAACTTGAAAATTTTTTTGTTAAAAAAATTGACTTTAGTAGTATTTTTCATAGCCTAAGCCAATTATTTTTTAATATTTATTCATGGCTTATTATTCTATGACTATTCAGCTTTAATAAAAGACCAACTATGAGGAAATTAAGCCAAATGCTGATTCTCAGTGACCAAAAAACTAACTAAAGTCAAAGTCGTCAATCCGCCATCTTTGGACGCCATTTTGGGGCAGTGCGTTCACTTTTTTTTGTGGGAACATTGGCTTTTTTTTAATAAATAGTTACAAGGAACACAACGATATGCAATTTATAGGGATGTGGGGGGGGAGGGTGCACGGTAAGGGGGTCTGGCCCACAGACTAGTACATCCTACTAAATTTTGCCACAAATCCTGAACTTGCCCCAATGCTATAGTTCGACTTTTGAGTGAATGCACCGAATGCGTTTGATTTTGGAATTCCTCTGGCCTATCTTGTAGATTCAAATAGGTTTTAGAATTTTCTAGTAAACAAGTAGTTTAGTAAATACTGATAATAATAATTCTGTTATTATCACCAATTTTTCTATGCCATGGCACCACGATGTAGGTAATATGATCATTCTATAGTTAATGGTCACAAGGTTTAGAATAATATCACAGAAACCTGAATGATTTAAGAGAAACAAAAACTGGTACGATATTCTGTGATTGGTGTGTCTTCGGATGATAGAAGTCGCTAATAAGAGGTTTTTCTGAGTATAGCTTTCTGTGATGGTTTGCGATCTCCCAATGGTATTTGGGAATATCAAGTAGCCCCCTCCTATTCCGTCATTTGCCGGCAATTTAAATGTGATTTTTTTTAAATGGACATTTTAATATTTATTAAAAAAACTGTGAGTATAATTATATTGATAAATGAACACATTCACACCGTATATACAAAAAAAAAATTAACAAAAGTAAAATAATAATAAATAAAAACTATGTACAATAAAAAATAAAATAACCTAAATATAAGTAAATTAAAAACATAAAAATACAGTCATGCTTATATACAATATATACAATCAGGACGGAAAACCAAATCCCTGCTCTATTCTCTCAACCGCCTCACTGGTGCTAAAGCCGGTGGAGTTTGAGCGAGAGCGCTGTTTCTTTTCTACAATTCTTTTCATTTTTTATCACTATCATTTGTATGTACATATTGTGTGAATGTTTAATGTAGCCCTAATATTAATGCCCTCCAATGTGGCAGAATGTATTGATCTTCAACAAAAAAAACAATACAACTAAACTATTTTATTCAAAATCAAGAATACATTTTTGATGCTTGAACCGTATGCTTCTTTTCCAATCTACTTCTTTAGGAACTATATACTCAGAAAATTTAATAATAATCAATAAGGATAACAAACTTGGCCATTGTTTCACTATCACTTCCCTCCTCTAAAATTTATGTATTCATATTCAACAGCAACAAGACCTGTTAATTAAAATAACGTTAACGAGATGAGTTGATTTTTGCGAACGGTAAACGCTGGCCGGCTAATGTAAATAATATAACGGGCTCCCAACCTCGTTACCTCGAAGCGAGGGAATCTCGGCGGGCCTAATTATAAGCAAGAATTTTAAACATTCTCCTCTTTAATGAATGTCTCCCTCCCCCCTCCCGCTCCCTCCCCAAGGGCCCGAGGGGGGGGGAGGAGGCTGTAATGGACCGAAAGGTAAACAGAGCGACTCATTGACACAATTAAAGCTCCTTGAGGTGTGTGTGCTTTTCATCAGGGGCAAGGCAAACTCCTCCGGGACAATGTTGCTCTGTCTTCTCCTCGACTAATCCTAACGAGCTCTTACCCTCTTGCAAAACCTTAATGTAGGCAGTCGAGGGAAAAAAGGGTATTTTCTTACAACTGTTTATAATAAAACGAGACATTTATTCATTGTAATTACTAATGACTAGGAGAATTCCTCTTATAGATGTGAATAAACTTCAGTACCTAAGAAATTGTTTTTTTGAATTGAAAACGTCTTTAAGCTTGCTTTGCACTTTTTTGTGGGATATGTAAAGCTCATTCCGGTGAAGTCGGCTCGAGTAAACTAATTGAAGTATTTTTAAATACAGATTAAAATATATCATAAACTAAAAATCGGACCTGCATGATATAATCAAGGGAATCGTTCAGCATTTCAATATCTTTGTAATGAGCTATTATTCAAAATTGTATGTTAACGCTAGGCCGTGTTAATGAGGCAAAAATAGAAATGATGGTGTCGAAAACCAAATGATAACGAGTTTTGTTGTACATACTGATTAACATATCTCAGAAACTAAATTTTGGACGTGCATGCTGTAGGCAAAGAAAATTTTCAGCATTTCATTATCTTTGTAATGAGCTATTATCCAAAACTGTATCTTAATGCGACGTCGTGTTACAGAGGCAAAAAGGAAAAAATAGCATCGAAAACCAAATGATATAGAGTATTGTTGAATATATGGATTAAAATATCTCAAAATTAAATACCATGGAGAATTCAGAAACGAATTTTCCTAATCCAATATAATTTTTTTTTAAATTTGATATAAAAATAAAAAAAATACACGTTTCTATTCGACCAAACTTTAAATAAAGTATTACATAAAATGGAAAAATGCTCTTGTTCTTTACTTATGAGATTTGTCTTTTAAAAAAATAATTATAATGCTAATTTATAATTGGAAAAATTACAATCACACAGCCTTATGTCTCTAAAATTCAGACAAAAAATAAAATAACTCGTCAGAACTTTGCCAATCTAGGCATCATCATGACAGAAAAGAAAAGAAAACCACGACCGCATCAATCCATGACATCCGATCGTGTACTGGACGCAATGTTGGGTAACAGCCGAGAAAAGTTATAATCGAGACACCTGATCTGCATAAAACAGAATACCTGGAAAACATGTAGGGTGAACGCACCAGTTCTGGACAGGGGATCCATTGATGGACAGATGGATTGGACTTTAAATGTAAATAGTAAGCTTTCTTGTTGATTTAAAGGTTCCAGTTTTTCCTAGATTGAGTAACATTGCCCTATATTGATAACTGTATGAACAAAGTTTCCAATAGATAATTTTAAAATATCTATCATTGTTGTTCCTAGAGCGCTCTTGGGATCAGTGCGTTTCGTAGTTTCCTACTAACAGTTTTGCTAAGAGTAAGTTGAACATTTGTGTTATCACGACTTTATGTTTATCTTTATAGTTAAATAAAGGTTTTAGAGGTATGTTTATTACTGGTACAGATCCCCTGTCGATTACTAAAACAATTGAATTTGGGGGTGTCTATCTTTTTTCACTAGTAAAAAGTTTTTTGTTTTTTTATGAAGATTATACTTGCATATTTTTTTAATTTTAGAGTGTTAAATAGAGAAAGGAGACCTTAGAGATTCTAAGTGTCCGACGGAGAAGTTTATAATTATAACAATTACGGCGGCATAAGCCGAAAAAGGCAAACATTTCCTTAGATATGCCTATCACTAGTGTACTTGCCCTAATTGCCATCGGAAATTCATAAATATGTCACAAAATTAAGAGGATAAAAACAAAACAGCTGATTGCACAAAGTTCAAAAACCAAAAACATATTAGCTAGATGTTTTAGACTAATTCAAAATTTTCAGTTTTAAAATAAAAGTTATTCAATTTTCTATTGTTAGTTGTTCTATTATCTAATGTAATTTAGCATTCTGTGCAATATGCATAGACTCAAAAAATTTTCCCTTAGAACTATTCTTCTCCTTATATAACACTCGGACACTTTCAAAATTTATATTTTAATACCTTAGAGTTCTGAGCGTATGCAGTGTTAGGCTTCTTAATATTGATATTCTCATATATTCCATTAAATTTCGTAACTAATTAATTTTTCATTTCTTATGTTACCTTATGTCATTATGTTAGTTCATTAGTTACTAACTTTGTTGTCATTATTATTTATTTCACAGTCTTCCTGTTATTGTCTTACTGTTACTGTTATTGTTTTATTAATAAGTTCCTAACTTTGTTACCATTATGTAGTATATCCTAACTTTGCTTCGGCTTCTTTCTAATGCTAAATTTGTCATCATTATTTTATATTTCCTTTTTTTATTCTACCTACTTTATTTTACTTTAGGTTTATTCTACCTATATGTATTTAGACTAAATATCATTTTTACTTTTTTATTGCCATAAATTCTTATATCCATTGTTATCCGGGTTTTTTCTCTTTATAGGCAAAAATAAATATAAATTATTTATTTAAAATTTTTTTTTGATACTTCAGCCAATCTTATCTTCAATTATTCACTACAGCCAACCAACAATCCACAATTTTAAAGAATTATTAAAAGATTCTATTTTCTCATTTCAGGTTATCTGGGAAAAGGGCGGTGGATCAGTTTCTCAGGTGAGTTGTTAGATGAAATTAAAAACGCCTAATTTTCCAATTTGAAAAGGGATTTCACAGGTGAGTTAGCGCAAAAGTGAGCAATCAAAGGGACCGTTTAAATGAAATGTACCCTGAGCCCCTGAGGGGGGCGGGGCTAAAGCTCTTCTTTATCTCTTTTGTATTCAACCTAGGAACCTTATTCCTCCCATTTGTCTGTTTCATCTAACTTTCTTTGTTCTAGAGGCTTTTATTGATTTTTCTCTTTTTTTGGGGGGTCCTCAGAGAAAATCCGGGCTCGGGAGTTGTAATCGAAAATTGCAGGTTTCTCTTTCTAGAAAACGTGCCCTTTGCTTGTGTTTTCAGCAAATAAACAGCCCTCGGTTTGTAGCAATATTTATTTTTGGTATTTTTTTTTTCAGTCTTCAGTAGTCTTGTATGTGTATGAATATGTGGTATATATGAATAAACAATCTTTATAATTATTACACAGGATTTTCAACACCTTTCGTGGGAAGAGTGACAAAATTAAAAATAAATATAATTTATTTATTTTTAATTAAAAAAAAAAAGTTTTTTCCTTGTTCAACTGAAAAGCCTAACAAAATTATCTTAAAAATATTTCTAATTGAATCTTTAATTATTTTTCCCTGTTCCATCCCTTGGTTAACACTCTAAATGGAAAACATGCAGTTTATTAGTTAAGGTTAGTTAGATGCAGTTTAGGCCACTCAATTTTTATCGGTATAACGGATACCTGAAATCGAAGATTAACCAACTGATTAACGATTCACCGTCAATGAACAGAATCAGTAAATCATTGTTTAACCACTTGCCATGTTTAACTAGTGAATGTGTTTACAGCTATTAATGTGAAAAATATATGCAGAAAACCATATTTGTTATATGATTACACAACCAAGCTAGTTATTTCATTTATAGAATATATTATGTTTATTATTTTATTTACCATAGAGAGTAAAACAAGGCTGACATTTTTAAGTCTTATTATCTGAAAGTGGGTGTTTATTGATTTATATATTGTAAATTTCCTTAAATTGTTATCGTATTTAATTTTTGTTTAAATTTTCCTTATAAATCTATTCTTGGTTGATTAAAGGATTAATCTTGATGAATTTATGTCTATGACTCATCAGATGAGTTTCCGTATTTGCTATATCATTTAAACAACAATCGGACCATCATGATCTTCGTCTTAACAAAAGTCGTGCTTAAGTTATATTGCAATATACATTATTTGAACACATTTTAAATAAATTAAAAAACACGAAAAGTTAAAAAAAAAAATGAAACTATGCCATTTTTCTAAGATTCAGTCATTACTCATATACTGAAAATTCCCACCACTTTATTATCTTACGATTTCTTGGTTTTCAAGAATACTGTTTATGTTATCGTAACTTCTCTTCTTTCGTATGCTATCTGAGTAAGTTCTCCCATAAATCCTCCTAATATAAAATAGAGGATGGTTTTATGATATACGTTTTTGATTCGTAATGACTGGTATGATCATGGATGCTTTCACATATATATCCAGTCCAGACCATGATTATTTTACGGTTAAATACTTCTGAACAAAAGCAGCAAACAACAAGGCTTATTTGTCTGATTAGGCTAGTGCAGAAGATGAAAGAGACAAGATAGGATTCAATCTACTTCTCTGAGGAACCCCTGTATTTAATAACCCCTTAATGGACACTCTTCTATTTAGCTTCGCCTTTTTCCTGTCGGCTTCTCGCGTTCCAGAAAGGAGACGACAAAGATTTCACAAGTCAAAAGGAAAAGAATATTCAAAGGTACACACGAAGAACGTAATCCACCTTCACCCCAAAAATGAAAGGGCCAGTAATTAGAGGAAGGGGCTCGTTATCTGAGACTGTTCACGTATCACAGCTACTCTCCTCCCTTCCTCCCACCCCCAGAGGGAATTACCTGAAATAGGGGAAAAAGTAGGGATTTTAACATAATTGCTGTGTGGGGCTTTATCCTGTGCCCCGCCGTTATCAGTTTACTTTTTTTTCTGCCCATTTTATCCAGCCCTATGTGATGCTGTCCTGGAGTGGAATCGTATTCGGTAAAGCTTTGAACTCTGCTCCAAGAGGGAGGGGGTGGTTACAAAAACTTGAGAAGTTTAAGTAGCGCAAACTCTGAGAAAGGGAATTTATCCAACAGAATTAACGGAATTGTTTCCTTATGCCCAAGTTTACCTTTCATAATGAGGGATATACATGCTATGAATAAGGTACAACCCCTCGGCTGTTGTTTTGGGGGCTACAGTCCTGAGAACACAGAGCTTGTTTTCTTGTTTTAAGTTAAATGTACTAAGAAACTCTATTATACTATATTCTAAAAAGTTATTTGTTGAATTAATAATGAATAAAAGAGAATTAATAGTGAAGAATAAAGATCATTTAAGATATGAAACACATTGTTTAATTAAGGTGTAACACACTCTATACAATATGTATAACATAATTATTGAATGTTCTCAATAATAAATAGGATTGCTTGATCAAGTCAAGAAAAATAAAAAAGTATACATCAAAATATTCTCTTTAAACGTTACATTTATTTACTTGAAGGTATCAAGTCAGGAGTGTTCAAGACAGACAAAGGGGTAATATTCAGCCATTACAGTCAAACGATTCCCTGCGAATAAACAGAAATGCTGCCTTTGATCTTAGTGGATTATACTTAGGACCGCGCCTAAACTGACAAAACTTATTATCCGAGTTTAACTTTTTAACTTTAACTTCAAATAAACTCAGTTTCACTCAAAGGGGCCCACTCTCGCATTGGGTAAACTGATCAGTTCGTCTTCATCTAGAAACTGTCTGCTTCTTCTGTCCCTTTCATAATTTAGAAAAAAAAAAATATATATATCCTTTATTTTTCAGACGGCTATATTTTTTTTTTAAATTAAACTATTCTATATATTTTATGTATAATGAAACTTTATCAATTGAAACTCTGTTTTAATTATTTAATCAGTCTTCATAGATTGTATAATAATTAATATATATAATAAAGTCTCAGCGAACTCGAAGATTCGATGCCGACATCACCAATGGTTTTGTACTTCCAACTACCGATAGCCGACCAAAAATTCAACCTCACAAAATCAATCTTAACGCACTCCTCCCATCTTCACTTCGGTCTAGCGATCGGACGTATACCAATCGGTACAGTGCATATTACCGTTTGTTGGATTCGTACGTTACGAAGCTCAACAATGCTCATTTTATTGACTGCGAAGTTGACGTATGTATATGGTCAATTCTCGTAAGGCAAAATAATTTTCGACCAGTTTTGATTCAAATTTCACAGATTCTCTCTCTTATAAATGATCTAGGTTTAAAGGTTTTTTCCAAGTTCATTATAAATTTCTTCTAGGAAATAGCCCGTTCCCTTCTTTTGATAGGAGCCTGTAACATGAACGAGATTTTTTAGGGCAGATTTTTTTCTTTTTTCTGGCATATAATTCATTCAGCCTACTACTCATCGATTTCTAAACTTCTTAAAACTTTAGCTTTTCTAAATTAAAAAAAAGAGAAAATTTGATTATGACGTGTAATGCTCAGCATGTCTTCGTTTTTAATTGTCTTCATACGTTGTCTGTGAATATATAGTGGAAAGACAGACGCCGTAACTAATATACCAGTTCTATCCCCTAAATAATACAACTGAATTAGTGAATGAACTGAATTGTCCAAAATCGGTCTTGGTTTTGTATTTTGCAATATCAAGATCAAGACCGCCTGACTTTTGCAAGACCAAGACCAAGATTAGTAATAAATAAGACAAAATTGTTAGTAATACTTGACAATTTTATTTACCATACGTAATGAATTGATATAAACAATATACTTTTGCATTTAACTCTTCCAATTTTTCATTCAGGCTTAATTAGGTTTTCCCTATATGAAAACTTACAGTAATATCTCTATAGTAATAGGGTAATGTGTAATTGCAAGGCTGTTGCGAGACTCTAGCGCAAGAAAAGGACCAAGTCCAAGACTGAGTGCGCAAGACCAAGACTCGTCTTGGTCTCGCGTTTGGGCAATACTAAACTGAATGTTTACACCCTAATAGGTTCAATATTTACCGACTAATAGAAATCAAGTCGTTTCCAACTTGATTTTCTCGTTCTGTGAAAGTATACATATTAAAAAATATGCAAAAAAAAAAAAAAAAATACAATAGATTAATAAAATTGAATTTGTATAGTAAAAATTGAATAACTGAATTAAAAATATATAATATGCATACGTCAATTATTTCCTTCATTCTCACGATCTCATTTATCAAATTATATCTGATGTTTAGTGTTGCCCAAATGCGAGACCCAGACGAGTCTTGGTCTTGCAAACTCAGTTTCGCCATGGTCTTGGTCTTGCACAAGAGTCTCGCAACAGTCTTACAGTACTGTATTTTGTAGATAGGAGAAACCTAACTAAGCCTGAATGAAAAATTAGAGGAATTAAATGCAAAACTATATTTTTTATACCAATTATTTACATATAGTAACTAAGATTGTCGAGTATTAGTAACTATTTTGCCTTATTTTTTAATTAAAAACATAGATTTTTTTTTACCAGTCCTGGTCTTGGTCTTGCAACAGTTAGGCGGCCTTGGACTTGGTCTTGCAAAGTGCAAGACCAAGACCGATTTCGGGCAACACTACTGATGTTCAATATAATTTTTTTTGTTTCATTGTGCCATTGTCAAAGCAATGCTGCGGTATGACCTTCTTATATTTGATATTCTCATCTTCATTGTTTATTTTGTATCGAAAATTCTTTGGTGGTTTCTATGTAGGATATTTTTTACTATACTTTGGTTGGTTATTTTATAGTCAAGGCGTAAAATCTATTGGTTATCAACGCCATTATTAAAATATATATATATATATTTATACCTGCTATTTTTCGGTTTCAGCCTTGATGTACAACAGGTCTATCTTAACTCATGAACCTATTTACACAAACAATGTTTTTTTTTATATTGGTTTTTATGTATAGGCCATTATCGAAAATATTTTTTTACAATGTATTTTTGTATATTTTTTTTCTAACTTCCAAGTAACTTTTTATTTACTATTAGGAGATGATACTGACATAAATATCCAGGCAATGATATTTCTAACCTCAGCTCTTGAATGTTTCTTTAAACTTATTCCAGAGAGCCTTATTTGTATGAAGCACTGCATGAATTCAAGAATAAAGTGTTCTCTTCAAACATTTTTACTATTTTTTTTTATTGTAGATGATATCCTATAAAACATGTAAATGTTTTAAAAATTATTAAGATGTAGTTGATTAGATGGTTTTGTCTAACTTTATCCCAATACTATTTTACGTCCGGATAGTACTCCATTTATTAATTAATATATATTTGCTTTTTAAATACAGTTCTGAGACTAATCATCAGTATATTATGTTTTCATGACACCAGACGGAGATTATATTCAAGAAAAAAAAAATGATTCCAAGAGAGGGAATATAACTTACTGATGTTAAAACCTCTCTTAAGGACTGCTTTAAAAAAAAAAATTAAAATTAGGATCTTTTCAAGGCTATTATATTACGTCCTTTGCGGATGAAAGAAGCTGTCATCGGCACAAAGGGAAGCAGAGCGCCTCGAGCTATTCGAAAATAATGAATTAAGCCAAATGGCTGTTCCAAAAAATAAATTTATTGATCTGCCTGTAAACGCCTGCTGTTTTCTTTTTATATTTATTTTATTCCTAAAACCCCATAAGTACGAGTATTGTACAATAAACTTGATCTTTTTTTTTAATTTTATTTTACATTTTGTGTTGGAATATTTACCATGGAGTTGTATGTTTAATTATAAAGGGTAGAACAAGCTGTTGTCTCGAAAAATATTGTCTTTCATCATGTTTCTTTTACTACTTATTTTTATCTTAACATATATAATCATTTCTCATGTTACATGTTGATAGAAAACTATAGTAATTGGTCTGACATATTGGTTGTTTATTTTCAACAGTGATACCTTGTAATCGATTAAGAAAAATAATATTCGAAATATCAGAAAAGAAAACTATCCATTATATGGCTTAACGAATATATGACAGACAGATGAACAGAATAATTCAAGAAGCTGCTAAAAGGGGGTAAAATGCTGGGGCAGTTTGGATGATATTCAAGGGGACGATGGAGGTTTATTACGGGGAAAACCATTTTATCAACAAGAAAGATTATTTCAAAGCAATAGTTAGGTCATCAGGTCTGGACCAAGATTTTCTGTGTACCTTTAACGAATGTTTTAATATGAAATTTAGAATACAGGGAAACAAAAGAGCAACAACTTACCCCAATGGAGTGAATTGTTACTAGCTGTATCGGGAACATAGATGATGGGAAAAAAAAAAGATTTGATAATAAACTCATTTATTTAAAGACGAACCAACAATATCCTATGAGTATTTAGTCAAATAAGTCTGATATTTTAATAAAAAATCATGAAATAAAAGATTTAATTTTCAAAAGAACAATTTTTTTATAATCGTAACGCATACTTCCTCACATCTCTAAGTTGTACTTTCAAGTTAACCATTATTTGACTTTGCAATTAACAGCTAATGTAGCTAATCAATATTTTTTAAAACTTATTTATTAAAAAATATTATAATATGTCTCAAAGGACATTTATAATAGTGATCAGAGATCATATTTACAACTATATGTACAATAAATTATACAGAAAAATAATATATATACAATAAAAAAGAATAAAATAACTTTAAAATATTTAAATAAAAAGAACACATACATACCTATATACACTATTTACAATCAGGCGATAGAACTCCGTGCCAGACTTGTCCCTCCAACTGTGGAGGGAAAAGCATGATTCTAGGAGATTCCTTCACTTCTCTTTCAACCGCGTCACTGGTGCTAAACCTAGTGAAGATTGAGCAAGAGTGCTAATATTTATAATTGGGAAAATATAACAAAGTTTAGATTATAATTAGTATTATAAGAATCATAGGACGTTTATGAATTTAAAATACTGTAATACTTCTATTTATCTCTTTTCGTTTTGGAGATATCTCACTCATAACAACCTATCCCGGTAACTTTTAACCCGCTCTTCCCTACTTGAACACCTTCAGTGTTGGTAACATACCCTGATGATGACCCGCATTTGGGTTAAAACGTTGGAAACAATAAAAATCTTTAAAACTGATTACATCCTGACGTTTCATCACCCATCATTTGTAGAACAGTCGACTAACTTCTTTCAATAAAAGCTTTTTCCATTTTTTTGGATCAACCAACTATTCAGCTAAATAATTAACAAAGAAACGTTTAGTGTTCTCAACTTACCATAGTAGTAGTAAGTATACGACAGAAGTGCCGAAACGACTACAACAGTTGTGTTAACCTTGGAGCAGAGAGCGCTACCGCCAATTTTTCCTCTTTTCCGGAGAAGAGCAAAGAGAGGCAGGGAGAGGGCAAATGAAATTATCCCCACCAGGACCAGATCGGTGTAACCCTAATGTAACCCCCTTATCCGCCCACCTTTAACCATTCTTTTTTTCCGCCAGTTTTCTCGCTTTTACTCTCTCCAGTCTTTACTCCAGCTTTACTATTCGAATACCAACTGCATCAAAATTAAATAAAACCTATTATCAGAACTAAGCATTGAAGTAGTTTGATGTATACACATGAATATAAAATAATCAATGATAACTAACATATTGGCAATAAGCAGTCATGTCATGGATATATTTGCTTTTTTTCTCTTTCCGTATCTGGTTTACCAAGTTACGTATGTTAGTACATACATGGAGAATGTACTTTTAGTTTTTATGATATCCTTATAGAAGAAAATCTTGCATATGACAATCCAATCTAACCGTACTGATACTGGTGGAGAGGAACTATTGCAGAAAGTGGATCTTGTAGCCCTTTTACCTAGTCCTTACGGTTGCCACCAAGCATAATCCTTTATTTAACTTGAAAAGTCTCATTTAGCTCCCTTACTTCGCTGCCTTTTAATACCAGTGAGGTGGTTGAGGGAGAAGCGCAGGGATCTCCTGAAGCCTCGCTTTTCCCTCCACAAGTGGGGGGCAAGTCTGGTTCGGAATTCCCATGGCTGATTGTAAATAGTGTAAATAGGTATGCCTGCGTCTAAGATGTTTATTTTATTTATTTTTTTTTTAAGGAACATTTTAATTCTTTTTTATTTATTTATCTTTATTTTATAATTACAATTATTTATATTTTCTTCCTTCGTTATGATATTTTATTTTGTTCTTATTTCGCTGTATATCATTTTGAAATTACCTTATTTATTTGTTGATTTTGTAAATATGGTGTGACTGTGCTCTCTGAACTCTATTATAAATGTCCTTTATTGAGACAGATTGTAATATTTATCAATAAAGAAGTAATCCATTCTAAAAAAAAAAGTCACATTCTTATCATAGTCAAAATACTGCATACTATTAACTCCGCATATCTAAACATACTGAAAAATTGTTTAATTAATTGATCCAAACCTGCCCTAACGCAATTCAGGATCAAGTAGAACTAAGAATCAATACTTAGCGAGAGAAACCGGCTCGACTAAGTAAATATGGTACTTGAAGGAGGCAAAGCTTAACAATTAAGAGCCAAGTAATGAAGTCTTTACTTAACAAGGATTCGTCAAGATTTATTCATTGTCAACATTGAGTAGTTCACTGATTATTAAATCTTCTTATGTACAATTTCTTTTCAACTTTTATAGTTCTTTTTCAACTGATCTATCTCCTTGAACATACAAGAACATGATGGATAATTGATTGTAAATGATATAGAATGAGCATCTTTTACTCGAGACAAGAACAATCATAATAACAAATTTGTATCTTCATTACGAGGATAACGGAAATAAAGAAGTTCCGTTGATATACGACTCATTGACACATATGCGTTGTTTCAGTTCTGAATGGCTCTTAAATACTCTGTGGGTGATTCTAGACAAAATTTTCAACAAAAAGGTTTATTTGATGTATGAGCCAATTCCGAACGAAAAAAGGAGCTAAGACCAATTTTGTATTTGTCTCATGATGGCCATGTTTTTTATTGAATAAGAAGGAATTGCTCAAAGACTTTTCAAGATAATTAAATTCTAAGTACACTATCGTAAAGTAGATAAACTATTTTTGACAAAATAGTGAATGATAAAGGTAACTTTCACGAAGTCTAATATGGCCGCTATACTCATAATACTGCTGCACTTACAGTACCTATATACGGACTATACCTATCTGCATAATCCCGATTCGTGAAATAATTCGGCATAATGGTAAGTTTTCCTCATTAGACCTCCTGAAACTCCCTTTATTCGTTTGTCTTATTACATAATATAAATCGTATTACATAATATCAATAATACACACTATTTAATCACTATTTTCTCAATAATATTTTGTCTAGTCTACGGTGGTGTATTTATAATTTAATTTACTTCTCCAGTTATTGAGCGATTCCGTCTTATTCAATAAAAACCGTTGCCACCTTAAAAATAAAAGATAACGATAAAATAGTCTTAACTACTTCCTTTTACGTTCGCCATGCATCAAATGAACTATTTGTTGAAATTTTTTTATAGATTCACTAGAATTAAACTTGTGACATTAAAAACTGAGACACTCTGTATATCTTTTTCCAATCTAATAAATATTTCTGAATGTATTTAACATCGTTTTAGGAAATTTAATTAATAGGTCTGTTCATAAGTTCTATTTTTTTTTAAATTTGATTTATTAGAAAGTTTCCCTGTGGGACGCCATCTATATTGGCGGCCTGGCCTAGATAAAGCTGCTGGACTAATGTGCGAATTCCCCTCCGATAATTAATCTAGATGAGAGTTTCCATTAGAATATCTAGGACACCTTATCACCAACGGGCTTTTAGTTTAATTTTAGTTAGTAGTAAATAAGGTGCTAATTAAAATTAAGGCAATAGAGCATATATTTATGTATATGGACTGGTTCAGAAAACTTTTATTTATTCATTGAAATTTACAACTGTGTAAATAAAATACAATTAGTAAACCAGCTATAATATAAGAATGACATGATAGTAGCTTGTAAAGAAATTACCCATTGGTATCAATTATGACACAGTGATTGTTTTGATTTTGGGTGACCAAGGATTTTGTAATTAAAGGAGAAATATCTATTTTGGGTTAAGTGTTCAACAAATGGAACATTGCGGTATTTTTAGATAATATTATGTGTGACATAATAAGGAGCATGAAGGATTCTACGGAGGGCTTTGGATCGCAAGGATTAGACAAACATACAATTTAAGTTATATTAACATACAAACATACAAGTTTTATTTCTCATGTCCAAATAGGATAGGTAATAATGACAGTGAATATGCATTTATGTTTGTTTGTTTATTTGTTCATTGAGGTGTAAAATCCTAGGGTCATCAACGCCTGTTTGTTCTTTATTATAGTTCTTTGGAGCTCAGAAACTCTTTATAAGAGAAAAAATACAAATAATAGTTTATATTTCTATGTTCTGTTAAATAATCGATGAGTTTTAAGGAAATTTATAACTGTTATATTCGATTCATCATTATTTAATATAGCTGAAATATCCGGCTAGGAGAAAATATATTATCTTAAGGTGCGATAGGGTCATTCCTGAAAAATATGGCTGACAGTGAGAGAACTATTGCAGTATTGGGATGTTCGAGGTGGTTGGTTATTGGTAAGCTATAAATGAGTCAAATTTGTTTGACTTATTCTCAATCTAGTCAAGGCGACTTCTTTCCTACGATTAGAACGATAGTCGTGAAAGCGTGAGGGCTTGTTTGGCTGCCTCATCTGCAAGCTCATTTCCGACTATTCCCAAACACGCGTTTTTTTGTCTGTAGTATTTTGGAATTTTAAGGATTTGGAAATTTTATTTACGTTTGTGGATATTACTTTTCTTTACGTTTGTAAAATTATTTTATGTTTTCAAAAATAATTACTTGTTTTGTTTTTTTCATTTCCCCCCAAAATTATAAAGTATTTAACCGTAACTACGCAATTCAGCAAGGGGTGGAAGTGCAGTTTAAATCCGTTATTGATCAACAATGTTTTTCTTGCAGCATTTCGCACCCTCCAGTGGCTCCCATTAGATAAAACGAACTAAAATTCGGTACGTAGTGTTATTTAACGGGTAGAGACTTTTTTTTCGGTTTTCCAAAAGTTTTTAACGTTTATTTTAATTATTCGCATCTCTACAGCAAATCAAAACGAAGTAGAGTAGCTTGTGGGCTCTCGATTTTTTTTTTTTTTTTTTTTTTTTTTTTTTAACACGGTACTATGAATTCAGAAACGGATTATAAAATTAAAAAACAAAATATGAAAAAGAAATTCAATAATTCAATTAATTTTGAAATTGTATTAAACTCCAACTGGGAAGTACTACCTAAATAAATCAGTAAAATCACTTTTCGATTGCTTTCCAAACAAAAATGAGGAAAACACGGCTTTAGTGAGGGAGTTCTTCTTTCATCAATAAGGTATTGTTTTTGAACCTTTATTGATAAGAAAAGATCAAATCAAACAATTTTTATTTTATTTTATTTTAATAAGCAGATATTATTTTCTGTAACCGTTTATTAGGAATATTTCAGATAATATTTGTTTCTTCTTGAATAAGTCCCTCTCATATTTCGTCTATAAATAACAATAATATCTATAAATGGTTCAAACCTTTTTCACATTGTCAGGAGGGTAACTCTTTACCTTATAAGTCTTCTTTTAAAAATATAAATATTTTATTGATTAGCACCCTGCATTATTCACTAAGCTACTTTGTTCCCTATAAATATATCTTAAATGAACTAATAATCTTTACCAGCTTACATTCATGGTTCATTAAGAAATGAATAGTTTTAATCAAAAACATACCACCACAAAAATATATCTCATTTTCACAATATGTAATTATATTATGTAACTCCTTATTATTAAAAATAAATAAACATTGAGCAACATATATTTTTGCTATTTAATTTATAAGTTTATCAATCTATTCGTTTTATGGATCGCTTCAATAATTTTTAACAATAACGTAATAATATAATCTAACGTTCTCTCCGCACTCGAGGAAGTTCTTACTTAATGCCAGGAAGAAATAAAATGGAAAGAGAACTTGATAGCAGGTAATTTTTTCCCCCTTTCATCCCCATCCCTATTCATGTAATCTTGCCCAAGTGCCCATCAAATCCGGAGGCTGAATTTATGAAGATATGAATCAATAAGTTGGAGAATGGAACGCCCTTATTGTTAACATGTGTCTCAGACTGCTTTGATGAAACAAGACTTAAATAAAAAATCTCTGCAATAATTATTAATTTTGCAACATAATTATAATAATACTAATTAAAATTCCTTTAAACTTAATCATAAATATATATATATATATATATATATATATTATATATATATATATATATATATATATATATATACATATATATTCTTATTACTACTTTGGCAAAATACTCTTCATATAATTTAAGCCAATTGAGTATGTTTATTAAAAACCTAGTGACACAATTTAATTCGATATAGAATTTCACTTCTTACCAAGAAAGAGAAAATGTAATGAATGCCGTTCTGTCGCAGTTTTCATTTATTTAATTTTTTTTTGTGTTTTCTAAATTTATTTAGAAGTTATTTTTAGGAGTTTTAATAAAATTATAACGTAAAAATCTTAGATTGGTTGTTGATAGGTCTTTTACTTCCAATGTGAATCTTAATAATCACTTACAATTTATAAGGAAACGCGAAAAAATATATTTTCTATTTCCAATTGTACAAGTCATGGCGTAGGGAGGTGGCGGTCCCATCGCCCGGTCATTGTACCGCAACCAGCCACTGGCCCTCCAGGTTGGGGGAACACTTACACGAACACTCACACACCAAGTACACTTTAGACAGCACACTACAACACCTAAACACTACAGACAAAGGTCACCTACAGTACACACCCTAGGGTCACCTTCCCTAGGTAGCCGCCCCGGATGGGGGAGCTAGTCAGGATGCTCGGAGGAGGCAGCCCCTCTACCTGACTCGGGGGCAGTGGGCTGATAACCCACCCCCCCTAAAGTACCTTATTACGAAACCTCAAAGAGAAGAAGCCGGACTGAATTACGGTAACAGACCCAGGAAACGCCTAAATGACCTAAGAATTGGATTTTGGAACATTTTATCATTACATAGACTAGGAGCACTTCGTGCGCTCCTTGCAGAAGTGGACACATATAGAATCGACATAGCAGCTATCCAAGAGGTCCGATGGATAGGACAGGGAATTATGGAGAAGAAGTACCATACACTCTACTATAGCTGCCATGAAAAGCATCACGTCTTCGGCACCGGATTTGTTGTGAGAGGCAGAGCTCGACAGTTGGTGATGCGATTTACTCCCATTAACCAAAGGTTATGCTACATTCGGCTTAGAGGAAAATTTTTTAATTTCTCTCTAATCAACTGCCATGCCCCAACAGAGGTGTCACCTGAGGAGGATAAGGAAGCATTTTATGAAGAACTTGGACGCGTGACAGAAAGCTGCCCCAAAAATGATGTTAAAATCATTCTTGGTGACTTTAACGCACAAGTTGGTAAGGAGGTGGCACTCATGCCGACCATAGGAACCCACAGCTTGCATGAGACCAGTAATGATAATGGGCTACGGATGGTGAACTTTGCTACATTGCACGGACTGGTTGTTGGAACAACTCTTTTTCCTCGAAAGAATATCCACAAAGCAACATGGATCTCTCCAAATGGGCAAACAGCATCACAGATAGACCATGTACTCATTAGTGCCCGTCACAAGTCCAACATGATAAATGCAAGATCTTATAGAGGTGCAAATATGGACACGGATCACTATTTGAGCATTGCCGAGGTCAGATCACGAATTTCGCTGATTAAAAACCACTACCAACGACCAAAGAAGAAGATTGATGTGGTTAAACTTAAGGACTCAGACCACCAATATTCGTATCAACAAGCTGTGGAGACGAAACTTAATGAAGAAGTAATTAATGACAGCTCTATGGTCGATGAACAGTGGAAGAGATGCAGCAACGCAATGAAACAGGCAGCAGAAGAAGCTCTTGGCTACGAGACTAAATCTAGAAGGCCCCCATGGTTTGATGCTGAGTGCCTTCAAGCAGTAAAAGTGAAAAATGAAGCCTACAGAAAGAAGGTTCAGCGTCCCACAAGGCTCTCCCAAGAAACATATAGAAGAAAAAGACGCGAAGAGAAGAGATTATTCCGCGGAAAGAGAAGAGCTTGGGAAAATAAGAACATGGAGGACACAGAGGCATTGCGAGGCCAAAATGAAAGTCGCCTGTTCTTTCAGAGAATAAACGAGGGTAGGGCAGCTTTTAGGCCCAGAGTGACGGCATGCAAAGACATAAATGGAACTCTTTTAAGCCATAAAGATGACGTACTAAGGAGATGGGTACAACATTTCAAAGGTGCATTAAACAGAGGAACGGTGCCTGGAGAAGTAGGTGTAATTAAGGAAGACTCCCTGAATTCTATTGAACCCCCGGATGAGGAGGAAATGGAAAACGCCCTGAGGAAATTGAAAAATGGAAAGGCGCCAGGCCCGGACGGAATCCAGTCAGAGCTGTTGAAATGTGGAGGTGAAGAACTCAAGAAAGCTCTGCATGATTTAATGCTGACCATCTGGGAGAAGGAAGCTATGCCTACGGAATGGGCAACAGCCATTATCTGCCCAATACATAAGAAAGGAGATCAAACAGAATGCGCTAACTATCGAGGAATCTCACTCCTTTCGTGTGCTTATAAGCTGCTCTCTAACATTCTTTTTGAGAGGATCCTCCCGTATTCTGAAAAGGAACTGGGGAAATATCAGGCTGGATTTCGAAGAGGACGCTCAACGACTGATCAACTGTTCTCTCTGAGGATGATCCTAGAAAAGACTATGGAGCGTAAGGTAGTCACCCACCATTTATTCCTGGACTTTAAAGCAGCATACGACAGCGTTGATAGAACGCAACTATACTGTGCCTTGGAGGAGCTAAGCATCCCTCAGAAGCTCGTACGCCTAATCAAGATGACCATGGACAGCTCGAGATGCAGAATACGCGTCGGTTCTGACGACTCCGAAGAGTTTAAAGTGAGCAGTGGGGTTAGGCAAGGGGATGCCCTCGCCTGTCTATTGTTCAATTTGGCAGAGGAGAAAGCTGTAAGAGACTCCGGTATTCAGACCAAAGATATAATCTTCAATCGCCTGACACAGCTTCTTGGTTTTGCTGATGATATTGACATAGTAGGTAGGTCTGAACGGGCTCTCAGAGAAGCGTTTATAAGCCTTGAAGCAGCTGCAAGACCACTTGGTCTAGAAGTCAACGAGAGGAAAACTAAGTATATGAGAGTTGGCGGTGAGGTTGATCTGAACTCTCCATTTGAGGTAGGTTCTTTTAAGTTTGAGAGAGTGAAAAGTTTTATATACCTTGGGTCTGAAATCAATAGCAAGAATGACATGGCTCAAGAAATACAAAGAAGGATCACGGCTGCCAATAGATGTGTCTTTGGACTTGGCCGACACTTAAGAAGTAGGTACCTCTCAAAGAAAACCAAGCTGATCATATACAAGACCCTTGTTCGGCCTGTTTTGACATATGGCTCAGAGGCTTGGACGATGACCAAAAGGGATGAGATGAAGCTGAGTGTCTTTGAGCGAGGAGTCCTCAGAAGGATTTATGGTCCAGTAAAGGAGGGTGATGTCTGGAGGAAAAGAAAAAATAGGGAGCTCAGTTCTCTCTATGCAGACATCGACGTAGTCACGTATATTAAACTGGCCAGACTAAGGTGGGCAGGGCATGTGGCCAGAATGAGCACCCTTGAAATACCAAAAAAAATAATGATGGAGGAGCTGCACCTCGTAAGACGGGTAGGAAGGCCGAGGACGAGATGGTTGGACAACGTGGCCTATGATGCGAGAACCCTGCTTGGTGTGCGGAACTGGAGAGCTGCAGCAGAAGACAGAGCCAACTGGCGGAGGCTCTTGGAGGAGGCCCAGTCTCGGTGACGGGATGTTGTGCCATACATGAATGAATGAATGAATTGTACAAGTCAAAATCAATATTTTATAAAAAATAAATTGAGAAATGATTTAATAGTAATTAAGAAAAACATTGAAACCTGAATATAGAGTTCGATTTGGAGAGAAATATATATTACAAGTCTACTATAAAAATTAACTTTTTATTTACAATAATGGTCTAATGAAATAATTTATTTTTAATTTTCAATTGAATAAAAAAACTTTTGATGTCTTATTGTTTAAATAATTCTTAAGAGAAACTTGCATTTTGTTTCTTTACATTCCTTGAATAAAAAAATTAAAAAAAAAGGTTCGAAAATAAAATTATTTTCACACCGTTTTTTACTATTCAGGCTTGTTAAAAATAATAATAATAACAATAATGGCACTATCACATTAATTAATGTGGTTTTACATGGGAATGGTTAGTTTTTTCATGAAAAAAAAATTGATTATAATCACTTTGGAAATAAATGACTCAATTTATATATGATAAAAAAAAAATTATATTTAAATTTAATGTAAGATTAAAAAATGTTGTGAAACAATGACCATACATACAAATTTATATACATATTTCAGATAAAATAAAAAGATTCTATAGAAATCATGTTTTAAGGATTCGCATTAGAGTTATTATATGATTGTGAAATCACTTATAAATAATAAATGGTTGAGGAATTACCTACATAAAATGGATAAATGTTTTTCTGATATGTTTAGATTCTGAGCACGATATTATTTGACATCGTTGTAGTTTCGGATGACTAATCTACTGAAGAAAGCATTACTTAAGGAATTAATTAATATATATTTTTTGGATGAATGGGGTTGGGTAATAGTTATTAGAACAATTATTAAGAACGAAGGTAGATAGGCTCGGAGCGCCCTATAGGCCCTAAGAGCGATATTTTATTCTCTTGCATTAAGAAAATTACAGATTCAAAACACGGCTAAGGTTTATTTTATTTAATTCCAACAGGAATACTTTTACTAAATAATCCAACGACCTTAAAGTGTCACTTTTTTTTAAACTGATCAGTTCAAATTAATTTTAGTAAAATACTTCAATAAATTTCAGACATTCGAAAAATAACATAGACCTGTTATAATGAGAAATACACGGTTTATTTCGTGTTATAAATAATTTTATGTTATGCGCTTACAGGCTTTTGCAGTGTGCCTGTCGATATTTCGATAGAGGTCGGATTTAGGTTAAGCAAAGATAATAAATTTATTTATCCTTCACTGCGAAGTATGTTTGTTTGTTTAATGGTATTTTAATGCAATATACACATATATGTAATGTATGTATATATGTAATATACATACGTACATTAATACATTTATCCATGCCACACCAAAAACATACGGAGAACGGAAACAGCAGAACCACCATCATTACATATATATATTATTAATATTCATTCATTTGAATTATTTATTGTTGATACCTTCCGATCCTTAGTGCAAGTGGTTATGAGTGATTGAGGAATCCAATTAGAAGTTAAACAATCGCCACCTCAGCCTTTCTTTATTACACTGTCAGCCGAAATCCACCACAAGTTCCAGGACAGACGGTAACCTGTTAGGAAATATATAGGAATGTATTTGTATCCTGGGATTCAGCATGAGTCGGCGATAAATCCAGAGCTGAGCACAGATGTGGCTGAGAGACAGGCGGCCCTGTATTTATGGGCCCGCGGGTTAGCAATGAATAACTAACAAGCCTTGATTAATTAGTGTGTCTAATCACGTAGCAGGTGCTAGGCTTTAGTGCGGAAGATCCCCCTTGTTGGCTATCGGGGGCAGGCCACGGATCGTCTCCTGACGGGGTATTTAGTAGTGTACTCGACATATTCACTAATGAGATCATTGTTACTAACGCTAGGATGACGGTTTGAGTAGCGATTATAATGTCTCTGATATGGGACAATAATATCAATCAAAACGTAAGCCTTGTATTAGCGATGTGCCCTGTGCCTGCCATGTCATCCCACATGTCATGCGAGGGACAGTGCGCCAATTTATCTTCCTTGATGTGTGTCAGGAGGTTAGTAAATTAATTGTGTTAGTACAGCGGCTTTGGCCATGTACTAAAGATATAGTGATCAGTTTTATAACATTTTCAATATTAATTTACAACTTTCAAGATAAAAATAAATAACAGCTATTGCAAAAGTCAAGCGTTTATGGTAATTTATGTATTACTATGCTAATATTAATTTATTACTTTTTAGTATTTTTATGGAATTTAACAGTAGCTGATTCATGATTTAATTTTGGGAGCTTATTCATTATTATTATTATTATTATATTACAAGGGTATTTACACCAGAAGAAAAATAATTCAACATAAAATGATGTTTAATATGTAGTTGAAGACCTGTTTATAAAACAATTACAGTAACAACAAAGCCTTTACAGAAAGTTTTTTTTCTTAAATAGTGCTTCATTTAGTAGCTGTATATGCATTCAAATTTAAAATGAATACTTACTATGATTGTAGTATACAGCTCTTGATCACTCTTAGAAAGAAATATGGACCAAAAAAAAATCTATTTTGTAGAGCTATAGCTCGAAATAATCCCTCTGTCTAATTTCCAGTGGTGATATTCAATATTTGTTCCTTTGACATGCCGATATTGACTAATATATGGATATGTAAACTGTAGTTTATAAATAATTTAAACATTATTAATACAAAAACATAAAACTGGACATTCAAAATTAAATTTGCGATCTGCAAATTTCCTTGCAATGGGCAAATTTTTTGGCAGCTTCACAGTGTCCCATCACAATTCAGGAAATAGTTCAGTTCAGCAGGTTTCTTGGCCACCGCCTACGTAATCGCCGAGATGGACTAAGAGTTTTTGTGCGTTTAAGGTTTTCTGTCAGAGGATTTATGTTGTATGTTAGTCTTTGGTGAAAGTTATGGTAGTTTTCTTTTGAAGTATCAACATTGTTCGGATGGTCAAGTCTTTATGTAATTTATATTTTGCGACACAAAATGGTTCGTTAACTATCCTTCGTAAACTTTTGGATTGGAAAGATTGGATTTTTTTAATATTGAAAGTTTTAGCAGAACCCCAAAGTTCTATGCCATAAGTCCAAATTGGTTTTAGTAAAACTTTATAGAGAGTTAGTTTGTTAGTCAAAGATAATTTTAAACATCTGTCAAGTGCCCTAGATAAAAGACCGTATCGTCTGTTTAATTCTATACGTTTTTGTCTAATGTCTAATTTAAACATAAAATCATTTTTGAAGGCCTTGTATATAAGATGAACACAATTACTTATAACAAAACAATATAACCTTAACTCATATGATCCTTCTTTATAATGAGCTCACTAAATCATACAGTGGCTACTTTGACGTCAATTGATCCTCACTTATCTGAGCACTTTTAAATCAAGGAACTTTAACTACTCCATGCCTGGGGTGGATTATTATAACTCGTGAAATGTTCACGACAAAGACAAACTATTCTCTCCAATCACTCTAATTTTTTAGATCCTTCGTTCTATTTTATTATAACTTTGAAGTATGTTTTTTTTTTTTTTTTTTTTTCATTATCTCTCTAGACTATATAAATCTTTTAACCTATTAACCAACCTTTTTTCCCCAGTTATATGAATGCAGCTCTAGAACATCTATCTTGATTTGTCTATCCTTTTTTTTTATATCCTTATATTTTTTTGCCCTTCTCTTCCTCGTCTTTTAGGCTATACGGGACTTTCCCGAGCCAGGGGAAGGGCGGGGGATTATAACCAGAGTTAAAAGTCCCCCACGGCACGGGGACGCGTACTCATAACTATTTGTATCTAATTATCTTATATATCAGACTGCCGGGAAATGGCGGGGATGTGCACACTCGTTAGCCCTATCGGCTACCCCACCTCTCCTGATTTGTCTATCCATCTATATTTTTTACCTACTATCGATGCATTATGCATACATTGTTTTGTAGAACCTGTCTGTGATAGATTGTTCCAAGCTATATTCACCACCCCTATCATAACGTCCTTGCCTTCTTATCATGCGGATTCGATTAACCAGTTTCTGCAAGCAGCTATTTATTGTTCCTTCTCTCCTATGCGTTAATACCTGATCCCAGATCAATTAATTATAGTTAGTTAATACAAATTAAAAATAATTGGAAAATATATGTAAAACAGTTTGATATGTATATAGGGCATGTTAAATTGTTAATTTACATTCTGAAATTGTTGAGGAAAACGAAAATAAATCCGCGTCCAATGCAGTCGCGAATTAATAACCATTATATTGAACGAACAGTTTAATTGGCAATTTGATACTGTTTGTATTCAATGAATTCCAATTTTAAATTTAGATGGTTGTTGTTCGATTCCCCTCTGACAGTGACGACGGTAGTTGATGTTGAGAATTCATATCAGCTACATTTATAATTCAGTTGCTATTATTTTTTTTTTATTTACTTGTACCTTAAAGAGTCAGCAGTGTCCGGATTCACTTGTAGATAATTGTTTTCAAAACGTATTCGATGATATGGTTATCAAGCATAATTCTATTTGATCATATAATGTTTTTTAAAGGAAATTATCTTTAAAAATTAATACAGTGATTAATAATTAAGAGTTATTTTTAAACTTTCATGCTATATTTATTTTTTTAACGTTTTACCATTTTCTAGTCTTAGTTTAATTTGTGTGTTAACGTAAGTTATAAAGTTTTTCTTTATATCATCTGCTGATGTATATAATAGGAGTTGGTGTGGAGAGGGGAGGGAAGTGCGGTCAAATAAACAGTATTTTTAATTGTTTCGCCGACGTTTCGACCCACCTTGCAGGTCTTCATCAGAGCGTTGCATCATACACTGCAGGAAGCTGTTGATACTAACGTCGGCAACAATTAAAAATACGAGTTTTTTGTTAATATTTTTTTTTATATATTTATTGAGTATTACAACAATCTGACACTTGGACATTAGTTATAGTGAGGTAGGATAACATTCACACTATATGTACAAAAAATATAAAATAAATAGAAACAAAATACCAATAAATAATAATCAAAAAGTATATACAATAAATAAAATAAAATAACATAAAAAAAGAAAATTAAAATTAAGCAAAAAACACATGCACACCTATATACAATATTTACAATCAGGCGAGGGACCTCCGAGGAAGGCTTGCCCCTTCAACTATGGAGGGCAAAGCTGGACTCCAGGAGATCTCTGCGCAACCGCTTTTTAATAATTTAATATTTATTTGACCGCACCCCCCCGACCAACTCCTTCTCATAGTATATTGCGGTCAACCATCTCTACATCGATACTATATTATGTTTCTTTTTTACTTTTATTTTACCCTCCAAGGCGTCTGAAAAGAAGATGGCTTCGAGATCTCCTTTTGTAAATATATTTTTAGAGTACTACCAGTAGGTAGTTTCTCAACAAGTGGTTTCATGTTATTATATTTTTGTGTTCACATTTACTGAATTTATTTGTAATACAGTTGTATTGTTATTATATCTTAATTTCCACATTGTATTTTTGATTAATTTCCTTTATTATATTTATATTTCCATCGGGTTTCTTATTATAAATGTATATATTTTTTGCTTTATCAATTTTGTTTTCTGCATGATTTTATATATGTTTTCTTTTTCTTTTCATATTTATTATATTTTAATTTGCCTGAATAAAGTATAATTTGTTAATTGGTTTTAATGAGTGAAAATTTACTATTAAATGACCTTAACAATAACTTTAATTATTTTGATTGTTTAAACAAAAAAAATTTTTTGATTATGGGACAAAAAATCTTTGAAACGTCCAAAAAATAAATTACTGACCTGAGTTAATATATCGAATCAAATTGTGTCACTAGGTTTTTAATAAACATACTCAATTGGCATAAATTATATGAAGAGTATTTTCCCAAAGCAATAATAATAAATATATATATATTTTTTTTTATGGTTAAGTTTAAATGAATTTTAATTAGTATTATTATAATTATGTTGCAAAATTAATAATATTTGCAGAGATTTTTTATTTAAGTCTTGTTTCATCAAAGCAGGCTGAGACATATGTTAACAATAAGGGTGTTCCATTCTCCAACTTATTGATTCATATCTTCATAAATTCAGCCTCCGGATTTGATGGGCACTTGGGTAAGATTACATGAATAGGGATGATTACATTTTTAAAGTAAACATTAATATAATTTTAGAATAATTTAGTAATAAATAAAAATAATTTAATTTTCATTAGTTACATTTATTTCTTGAAGCATTTTTATATTATAAAAAAAACTATAGTAAGTTTCATTCTATATTAGTATATCATAATAATTATTTCTTTCATTTCTTTATAATAGTACATTATATTGTCTTAATCATCTATTTACACAATCAGTATTTTCAATCAATATTTTTTTTTAAATCATAAATATATTTTTCAGGCTTAAGATTAAATAAAAGATATGAAAAAGCTCTTAGAATGCATTGAAACATTCCCATGTAATCAACCGTTTAACGAGGACTTGCAATAGCGGAGCTTTATTAAATGATTAATTATGCATTAAATGGGTTTCGAGTAAACTGGCTTATACACTAACTCCGATACCAAATTAGTGTACTAACTCGATTTACGGATTCCAATTTACAAGCATTCTACGCTGGCTAGCCAAGCTGGGCAATCCTACTGGAAGTAATATCATTAGAGGGTCAGTGTGTTTAACTGCATAGCTGTCGTCATTAACTGTTTTCTTAGCTAAATTTTCATTGAAATTTTTTTTAAAATTTAGATTTAGTTTACGGCCTTATGCTTTCCCTTTCTTTATGCTTTGGAATTAATGATATTTTAATGTTTATTCAATCATTTCTTTATTTTAATTTTTTTTTATATATATATATTTTAGTATTACTACAGTCATCCATACTGAAGTACATTGATACTAGGACTATAGTATTACATACAATATTTACATAAGAAAGAAAAATAAATATAAATAACTGGAGTAAGAAAAAAAATATATATATAAAAAGATGAAGTTCTATACAAGACAAGTAAAATAACAGATTAAAGCCGAATGATAATTAAATATATAAAACACATTCACACCTATGTACATTATTTTAATTACGTTTACTTTTGTTTTTCTCTCTCTCTCTTTTCTATCTTCAAACTAATTCTTGAGATTCGTCCTTTAGTGTATTATCTCTATCCAAAGATTCCCCACTGAAAGATATCCCTCCACTATACTTTTATGGACAGTGTATATAGGTATGTCTCTTTTCTTTTTTTTTCATTTACTTATCTTTACGTTATTTTATTTTTTATTTATTGTATATACTTTTTGATTATCGTTTGTCGTTTATTGATTATCATGGTTGTCTTATGATTTATTGATTATCATTGGTTGTCGTTTTGCTTCTGTTTATTTTTTATTTTTTTAAACATGTAGTGTGACTATAGTCTAATCCCACTATAATTATTGTCGTTGTGCCAGAATATTATTTTATTTAGAATATTATAGTATTCAATAAATAAAGAATATGTAGTTATATTAATGTGTATATATATTTTACATCTTAATATTTTCTGGTTGTATCCATTAGGAAGAGTGTGGATAAAATAATTAGCTTTAAAAAAAACAAGTAGATCTTTCTCGCAGAATATTTAAATAAAAAAATATTTTTTAGGAAGTTTTAGGAAGTGATATAACTCTCCCAACCGAACTATAAAATTTACACCCCTTTAAAATAAAATAATTGGTTAAGGTTTCCAACCTAAATTGTTTCAAACACTCCCGGGACATTACCTAATAATTTGAGCAATCGAACTTAAAAATCGGTCCAGTGGTTAGCTCGAAAGATCGTTGCACACATTTTAGTGGACAACCCAAACACATAATCCGAAACTTCGTCGTATTCGTATAATAAAACACTGAGTCATCAACAGCTGAAATAGAAAAGACAGAATTTTCAGACTCATATAAGTGGGGGAAAAGTTTCAGAGGATATCTCATATCGTATAACTGGTGCAACATAACCCACTGTGACGGTAATACTTTACAGCATAGTGCTTTAAAATATTTCTTTTTTTAATGTTCTTTAAATACCAGTTATCAATCTACAAATTTTCACCATCATCCTTATGTTATACTCCATAATATTGATCCGAGTTCTCATAGAGATGAGGTTGCCTGCAACAGCTGCAAACTTAGCGACACTCCTCCAGCTCTAGGAGACTGATGTATACCTCGCAAGACGGGCCAACCACCGCCATTTGTACTCAGGCAATTAATCGAAGAACAGCAGAGGGAGGGGGAAGAGCATTGTGAGAGCTGGCTGATAAATGGGCGACCACAAAGGGAACAGGAGCAATTAAATCCGAACTGTCGCTGCTAATCCGGCCTCTTTGTGGACCGGCTAGGCGCAAATATTTGGCAGGCCTCTCTTTGTTGGTGTTTAGCGATCGTTAGCCGATGTCGCCGGTAATCTGATGAGGGAGGTTCATTACCATCCTCCCCATCCGTTGGTCCTAAGTCAGTTAGTCTGTTTGTCCTCCTCGGCGGGAGGACCTGTCCGACGAAAGGTCAGGTCCTGAGCTGGCTCTAACTGTATCTTCTACTCTCTATAATAACAGCAGAGCTCGGAAGTAAAATTATAGACAATGTAATAGGACCAATGAGTGGACAGTGTGGAATATTATTCTAAATATATTTAAGATAATATATAATAAAGGTCAGAATAATTGAAAATATATAACAATGACTTTTTCAGTAATGTAAATCTCACGACTCTAAAAAAGATAAGATTGTAGAATCTTGATTTTTGGACTTGATGGAAAGATACGTAAGGCTGTGCTTAAGTTGGTGCGGAGCTGGGTGAGGTGAAATGGCGTAGTCTTATACAGGAAAGGACAATTAAATTGACTGCGACTAGAGATAGCAAAATATGAGAGGTGGTCCTTTCCCAACTGTTTACCTCTGAGGTTATGGGATGATTGAAATATACATTATTAAGTTTCGGATTTTTTTTTTTAATCTTGTTTATTGATAAATATCTCTCAATTAAGGACATTGATAACAGAGTTCAGAGAGCACTTATTTCCATAATATTTACAGAAACATAAATAAACATACTAATAACAATATAATACATATAAATAAGAACAAAATAATATATAAGGAGAAAAAATGTAAATATAAAATAAAATGTACCTTAACAGGTAAAATAAATATCATGAATATTTGATGTTATATTATCGAGGAAGAAGATGGTGCGGGGTGGTGGGCATAAAAAGACTAAAATAGTAAAAAAACTATTTTATTGAAAACTAACGTTTCGAGCTGAGTTTGCAGGTCTTCTTCAGGGCCAGAACGAACAAGATACACAAGGCTATAGAACAATGTATAAACTTATTAATTATTCACTTTGTTTATATGTTTTATCTGAACATTTAACTTTTACATTATTCTATAGCCTTTTGTATCTTGTTCGTTCTAGCCCTGAAGAAGACCTGCAAAGTCTGCTCGAAACGTTGGCTTTCAATAAAATAGTTTTTTTTTTACTATACAACCCGGACCATCTTATTACTCAATAAAATTAACATCTAATATACCAGCATACTCATAAACACTATTTAGAATCACCCAGAGGAACTCCGTAACAGTCTTGTCAACCCTCTTGTCGAGGAAAAAGAGAGGCTCCGGGAAATCCCAGCATAGAAGGATTGCAGGCATGAGCGGTGCTAGATAGGGATTGTGCTACGTCATCTGAATGAAGCGTAAAGCTCTGGTGAAATTTGGAAAATCTGTCTGGGATTAGATAAAAAGAAATGAAAAAAAAATGGAATATTTAGGTCATTTTCACTGAAGAAAGCATCGACTATTGTTCGGAGGACTTTAGTCAGGAAGAATTGAATGCATTTGATGATAGAAAATGTATCTGTCCCGTACAGTACTAGTCCATTAGTCAAGATGGGTTCAGTATTGTCTTGTAAAAAATTAATTTGTTTTTCGGGATTATATTTTGATATCAAAGACAAAACTACAACTACATCTCGTCATGAATAGTTCCAAATAGCAGTTGTTTAAGAAAACACATTGGAAATTCATCCTAAAGACGAATTTCCTTATGGAGTAAATATATATTGAAGGTTGCTATGCGTCCCGATCTATCAGAACGAAAGAAAACTAATATTTTTATGGTGAGAAATTTATTTATTTCTTATTGATCTTCATTAAAATATCTAGAAAGTCATTTAGTGTTTTCTTGTACACTAATAAGTTATTTTTATAAATTAATTAATTAATTTGTCCCTATTATATCCTATATCCCCGAAGTAAAGGACACATGTCCACTATTATTATTTTTTTTTTTTTTTTATAACTCAGAAACAAATTATAATAGCTCAAAGTCATGGAATATAGTCTCTCATGAACAAATACAAAAATGGACATGGTGTACTTTACTTGCGGGGCACAGATATGATAGAGAAAAATTAATAAATTAATTTATAAAAATAACTAACTTTACTCTGTTCCATCTATTCTATGGTTCACAAAACCCCACCGAGAGGGGCGGGGTGGCCGAATAGGCTAAAGCGTGTGTAACGATATAGAAAGTACGAGTTCGCGTCCCGGTGCCGGAGGGGATTTTAAATTTCCCCGCCCTCACCCCCGGCCCGGGAAAATCCCGTATAGCCTAAAAGGCGAGGTAGGGAATAACAAAAAAAAAAAAAAAAAAAAAAAAAAAAAAAAAAAAAAAAAAAAAAAAAAAAAAAACCCGAAAAAAAACGACCGTTAGTCACCTAACGTCACTCACTCCGCGCCTTTATTTGCGCCCAGCTTAAGAAGAAATTTTGAAAATTAGGTATTTAAGTCCTTTCAGACTATTTCATGAAGGCACATAAGAAGAGATATAGCCGATATTAAAAATTACTGAATTTTAAATTGATGTGGCGAGTTTAATCAAAATCGATTATACAAAATGCCGCTTCTGGTAAGTCGTTTTTATTGCGAAAGCTGCTTTAACATCCCAGGTATTTAACTTAATTTCAGTTGCCTATAACTTTTCGTTATTAAATATTTCGTTGTTAAAATATTCTTTTTTAAATTTCTTGGCTTGATTTTGTTGCCAAAGATGATTGCTGTTCGGAAGTGGAGGCAGGCTGAGCATGGGCAGCCACAAGCTCAGCGTGCGTTCTGCCAGAATCATTTATACTGGTACTTCACGATATGACATTTTCTACCGGGTTTTCATACCCTCTATCCTTATACTGGACATTTAGCATAACATTTAACTATAAGCAGGATGACTATCAAGGCAATTCAGGAACTTTATTTGATCTTATGCAATAGTCAGAGTTATGTGAATTTTCTTCACATTTTCCACAAATAATAATATTACTGTTCAATATTGGGGGGCCTGGTACATTCCATATGCCCGGGAGCCCTTTTCTTGAGAAATATAACAAATTGGTTGGCCAAAGAGCCTTAAAACTTGAAAGCTCGTTCTTCGAAATTTTTATGATCGCGCTTCGTTCCCTAACATTTTTTTTTTATTATTGAAATTTACATCTGTATAAATGTTAAATACAAGTAAATATGAAACAAGTAACATGGCATGTACAACATGAAGAGAAACTACGCATTGGTAGCACTCCAATTATATTTCTATATTAGAAGGTCCCGAGGCCATCTTCTTTTCAGACGCCTCGGAGGGTTGTCAGGAATAGAAGAGGAAGCAAGTTCGGAAACAAGAGAGTTCGGAAGTTTATTATGGAAGGATCTGGATTGAGCTAAATCGGAAATATATGGTACATTAAGGTCGTTATGGATGATTTTATTTGTGACAAAGTAGGGAGTATTGAGGATTTTATGAAGGATTTTGGATTGTTTCCCTAACATTATGTTTTATATGTAAGTAAGCGAAAGTAAAACGACGCCACGCTAATGAGTTTGGATTCCATTGTATGCAGTCGTCTGCTAAAAAGATAAGTATCTCAAAAGTTCAGTCGCAGACTTGTCTGATGTTGATATTTCTCTTCGGCTTTGCAGACATAATCTACTAAGCTGGAAACAATCGCTATAGGTAGAACTCGAGACAAACATTTGCTGATACGGTTTGACACGTGTCTCCCATACAAACAGACATACATAGCAACTTAATTATTAATGCTAAATGTACGACAAACTCTGTTCCCTCCAGGAATGGTGGAGTCACTAAGCCAATTATGCAGGATAAATAGGAAGGGTAATAAGTCATTTGTTCCCCTAATCCCTTATTAAATCCTTCTTTATCATAATCCCGGAGCGGTGCAGTCGGGATTAGCTTTCTAGTCCACGGCTCAAGGTGAGCCTTCGCTGTAATCTTCGACAAAATTGGCTCCTCTCAATTGTGCCCGTTGATATATTGCTCTTTCTCGAGCCGTTGAAACATATACCAAAAATTACTCTGCAAAGATTTTGGCAGAATTATATTTACTGGTGTAAGTTTTATTATATATATATAAGTTTTATTATGTTGATTATAATAAATTGATTAAGAACACAGAACAAAATTTCAGTAGGTACGTGGGGTGTAGACATCAACTTTTGGGTACTTATTTAATAAAATATTATGAACATTTTAAAAGTTAAACATTTTTTTTTTAACTCGATCATTGAAAATATTACAATCTGTCTTAAAAGACATTTATAATAGTGTTCAGAGATCACATTCACACTCTATGTACAATAAAAAAAAAATTATACAGAAAAATAACATATATACAATAAATAATTATAAAATAACCTAAAAATAAATAAATAAAACATAATGCATTCATAGCTATATACACTATTTACAGTCAGACTAGAAAACTCCGAGCTCGACTTGTCACTCCAACTGTGGAGGGAAAAGCATGACTCCAAAAAACAATGAGTCAATCTTGAAAATGAGTTAAAGGGCTGAAACGTCCGGTGAAGGAAAAAATAAAGTTAAACATAAGATCAAATTTGTTATTTTATTGTTTTTCTTTAATTTATACAGATAAAACTGGCCAAAAATTAAATTATTGTTAAAAATAAAATAATTCACTAAGTTCCCCAAGAGATCTTAAGGATAGAAAAGAATAATAAATTGAAGATAACATCACTCCTTAACATCCCATCGCATTCTGGTTGCCAGCCAGCTTTGTTTATTTTGGAGAATTAAGGATGCGTGATTGGATAGAAAATTTTATTTTGTCTCTTAGAGTTTTTTTTTGCTAATTAATTTTATATTTATTTTATATATATGATTTCTTTTCTTAACAATTTGGAGAAAAACAATCTTGATAACTTCCCGGTTTTCCGCCTTAAAGCCCAAACAAACAACTTTTATCTTTAATGAAAAAGAAGAAGGAAATAATTCAGCAAATATTTTAGTAAAGATTTTTGTTGAATTAATATTTTTTTATTATTTTACTTGGAAATAGTAATTTTATTATGAAAATGGATGGTTATTACTAACTTGTCTACCAGACAAGATACAGTCATCGGTTTCATATTCTCGTCTATCTATATTTATTGAAGAAACTACTAATTAATGATGATCAATGTTTATATTATTAATCTACAAATGAGAAGTATTGATTATAATTCGCCATAACAAACGATATTGACATACCAAGTATTAATTAGTAACTCAGTAACTAACCAGGAAGAAATTACACTTAAGAAATTAATTTCGGGTCTAATTTCGTATTTCGGTTAAAAACATAAAGGCTAAGCCGACGGGGATGTACAAGTTAATTATTCCGTGTGTTTCTTCCAGATGGCGGAGGATCCCTTGTTCCTCGCCCGGGGCACCAAAAACCCAAGCCCCCTCAAGCCCCAGCTACTAAGCCCACTTAAGCCCTTACAGGTTGCCTTGAGCTTAGCCTCCAAGCCGTATTAAAACAGCCTGTCCGCATACATTATACCACCGCCTATCTCTCTCTCTCTCTCTCTCTCTCTCTCTCTCTCTCTTTACTCCAAAGTCTTAAAACCTACAACTGTCCTGTCTCATTAACAGCGGTCGTTTTTTATATCTTCACCTACCTATCCAGCAGAATTATTAAATAATAATAATTAATAAAAAATATTAGGGACCTTATCGTTAGGATTTTTCGAGCCCTGTTGTCAATTGATCTATCGAACTCAACTTCTACGCCACTCAAATTGGGAAAAATCAAAAAAACATAATAAAGCATTCTGGATGTGCTTTTCTCGTTTTTGAAATACTTTATATCGATAAATAATATATTCTTCTATATCTAACTGCAACAGGCATTAGGACTATGTGTAAAAATTCATGCCTTATATAAAGTAAAAATAAATAACTAACAACAAGAACAAAAAAGTTAACCTAATAAACGTTGTTGTAGTCCTTCTGTTTGTAAAAATCATTATTTTTTCTCAGACTGATTTATTTTATTATTTAAGCCCATTTCCACGGTAACTATACCCACTCTTGACTGCGCCGAATAACTTCATTTTCAACAATAATTTAATTTTTGGAAAGCTTTATCTCTATAACCTAAAGAAAAACAATAAAACAACGAATTTGATCTTATGCCATACTTTATTTTTTCCTTCATCTGACGTTTCAGGCCTTTAACTCATTTTCAAGAGAAAAAAAAATATTTAAAAAAAAACCGTCAGGCTACTTTGCCGGTCACTTTTTTTTTTATGAAACTGAACTAATAATTTTATGAAGAGGAAAAATAATAATTAAATTGAAAAGCTCAATAAAGCGTAATGAATCATTAAATAATTTAAATTAAAGTGGTAAAACTGAAGAATTAAAATAAATAAAACCACTATATCCTGTACTACAGCATAAACTAACTATATCCAACTTGTCCATGTCTAACAAATCTATTAAATAGAACTCCATCTTGACAAGAGCCTCACGCGCAATCCTTATAAAAGACTAAAACGATAAGAAGCTGTTTGTTAGTTTCGATTACTTCTACACTTACTTGGCAAACGCTCTAAAGTAAAGGGAAATATTCAAATAAATGATAGTAGACCTCAAGAACTATATAAAAGTCTGATTATCCACAGTCATGTTTTTTATTGATTTGGAAGCAAGAACTAAAACAATATTGAATCAACAATTGCCTCATAGTAAACTAGAAAAAATCCCCCCCCATATCCAAGTAGATTTTATCTTTTTGACAGAAAAAAATGGATGATTCACGAGTTTTTTTAACATCCTCCAATCACACTATTGTTAACCCAATTTTAGAAAAATCCTTTTGTTTAATATTATTTATGTGTATATTGATTAAGTCATTATCAATGAAAAACATATTGGGAATCACCTCTTGTTGTGTGAAGAAAAAAAAAATGATTTGATATTCTGCTGATTTTTCGCATCCATCATCTAAAGGAGACAAAAATCTTCAAAATAATTTTTCATTGGATCTCCAATTTTCATAAAACTACTCTCAACACTTTATAAGCTCTCTGTTTATTGGCGTTAAACCTCAGGCGGCTTCTTGCTGCTGATAAAATACAGTTGTAAATCTGTAAACGTACGATGGTAATAGGATATCAGTGATTAAATAATAATAGCTCAAGAGGAATATTGTAAATAAATGTAAGTCACTTCACTAGGTTGAATTAAGATGTAAGTGATTGAAGATATATTGACTGAAATAAAAAAAAAATCCTGGATCAAGAGTTTAATAGTTTATGTAATGATTATAAAAATAATAGAAATGGGGGTTTGGAAAATAACAATAACTACCTTCGTAAAGAATTTCATGTAGTAGTCTTACCTGCATCATTCCAAAACATTAAGGCTTCATGAGAGAATACAGCTCACGTGTTCAAGTACAAAACCAAAAAAAAAAAAGAAATTCATACCCAAATTAGGAAAAAAAAAATCTGTACCGCTACAAGATATGTAGGGTGTTGAGTTCAGTACTTTATTGCGAAATATTGTTTCTTGGTCAACGGTTTGTGCAAGGAGATGGGTAAATAAGGCAGATAGCGCGCAACCACCAGGTTTTTGTTTTAATCAATTAATTAATGGAGGGTATCGATTTCATGGTGGCTAGGTGTACTCCAGAAATGTCTCTTTACCCTAAGTTGCACCGCGATACAGAATAAATAATTGCTTGTAACTGGCGGAATCGCAGCTTGGCGCTCGAGCAAAGAAGCTCACTCAATCAGCTACTTCATCCCATTAAAAAAAGCTTCAATCCGTTAAATATAAAATTAAAAAAAAATAGCAATATAACTGCAAGAAATTACTAATTATAATTATTTCAGCAAACCGTGGTAACGTATATCTAATGATCGGTCTAATGGCTTCAGGCTTATTTCTCTTAACGGACTGGCATTTCATTCACTTTTTTGAGATAAATATTTAGCAATCGATGTAATTGAAAGTTACAAGCAATAAATTGGCAACAAAAAAGGTTTAACTATTAGGGTAAGTGTAGTAAAAACATTTGGTTCATTTTTTTTTTCTTCCTTCCATTATTGTGAGAATAATTAAATAATTAAGCTTTTATTTCTTCAATTTTTTTTTTGGTTATTATTATTTCTTGTCTCAGGATTTTTCACGGTGGTGCGTCGCAGCATTCAAACCGGATTCAAAAGAAAATTCTCACCAAGGAGAGAGAATGCTGGTCTAGATTTCTGGTATTGTTGTAATAACTGTATTCAGTATGCGAGAGGAAGAATATCTGGAGAGTGGTTTTTCCAGTTTTTCTCCCCACTTTTTACATAATATATTCACAAACATACTCACTACTTAGCCGTTGGAATAAATAGGAGGGTCTAAGAGGGGGGGAAGGGCGAGCTTTGAGGTGCTTAAGGGATCGGGTCTCAAAGGTGCTGTGCGGCGGAGTGTCCCCCGCAGGTCGCCCTGGCAACGGCCCCACGCCGCTCCCAGCTAATGGGCTTTCCTTGTCCGGGGGGAGGATGGGGGGAGGGTTTCCACGGTCCTAGGGAAATATTTGCATTCATTACAGCCGGGATTAGGCCGGACTGGCTCAAATCTCCTCGGGCTTCGGCAAACACCGCCCTCCTTTTCCTCTTTGATCTCCCTCTTCGGAAAAACTGATTAGTTACCGTAACTTCTTAACGGTGCCAAAACGAATTTTCTTCTTGGTGTATTTTTTTTTCTTGAAATCGGTTAGAGGAATCCTTCATAAAAGCTAAGGGCAGTAGGTAGTGATCTACGTCTGTATTTTCTTTCAAATTTAAATTGAATATAAAGGAACTATTTCTTAAGACATCAGTGAGCTTATTGAATTATTTCTGTCGAAAATCTTACCTGATGAAAACATCAATGAGTGGACGAATTCAAAATTTTATCCCAAAATCATAAAAATACGACTTCTTCAAAATCTGGATCAACAAAATACTTATTATCTGCATACATCATCGGTCAAACAGTCAGTCGAGTATATATTTCTGTTTCAGGTCCTGTTCCTTATTTAGTCCTACTTAGTACGATAATTAAAGTATTTGCAAGGTTATTATTCCAATGATACTTCAGGATATCTAGTAGTTTAATAACATTTAAAGTTACCTCTCATTTGTTCGTGAGGAATAATCAAGACAACTCTTTATTTTTATAGCTTCGATGCTCCTTACTTGTTCATAAATAAAATCATCGTTAATGAGTTCCATGCCGTACCGAAATACAATCTAGATACCTATATTTCCCATAATACACTCTAGATTTTGCTCACTTCCCTCGCCTTTTGGCCGTACGAGGGTATTTCAGGACCAGGGGAGAGGGCAGGGGATTAATGGTAGAGTTAAAAGCCCCCGGCACCGGAACGCGAACTCGTAATTATGTCATGTCTTGTAAACTTCGGTTTATCTTCTGGTTGCCGGAAAACGCGTGTTTTGCACACGCCTTAACCCATTCGGCCACCACGTCCCTTAAAATAAAAAAATATTTATATTATATGAAATATAAAATCATATGTAATTATTATATCAAGAAGTTAAAAAGGAAATTTCTTTGAAATGTTTGTTATTTCTACAGTAAAAAAGGGAGGCAGTCCCGTCTCCCAGAGATCTGCTGTTTTCTAAAAAGAAATTATTTTACCTTTAATGTTTTTAACATTTTGACATTTGTAATACCATTACCATTTCTATTTTACTTTTTTGTTGCTTAGTAATTATCATGCCAAAAGAAATATATTTATTTTGTATTATTAAAATCTATCGTAATTAAATTGTCTACATGGTAATTACTATTTGCACTAAGATGACCGAAAAAGAAAGTTCTTCTTTGAACTTCCCTCTAATGGTCGTTAGTTTCAGTTTTGAATAGGTGCTGTAGGATACTAAGTGCGGCATTACAATAAAAATATAGTTATTTCAATAAATAATTGTTTGATATAGTAAATTGATGGGTGGCTGTATTGAATAATTGAAGAGAAGTTGGTTGGATTTTTCAGCCAAACATACAAAGTAAAAATAAATAAATATCATTTATTTATTTTTCCTTTGTATTTTTGACTGATTTCCCCAACCAACTTCTCTTCAATAATAATTTCAATTTGAAAGTTTCTGAAATTTTACATACATATTTTTACATTTTTAATTAACGATAAATAATATATTCCTCTATAAAGAACTTCTAATAGTCATATATACTTGTAATTTTTTAATTTTCTAATAGTAAAAATATCTATTGATCTTCATAACAGAAATTATGAAGTTTTTAGATATCACAGGACAGTTTTTAGGACAATGTTAAAAGGGTAAAAATTTTGCCAGTTTAAATTGGACCGTAGTATGAGTATCGAAGTTATTGAATTAATTTTCTGTCAATTCTTTATAGGTGATCGGCTTAAATTCTACTCTACTTTTGTCTTAAAACATTTTAATCTTTTTGTTTCATATTAATCATATTTCCTCTATACAAATTCTTTCATAATAAAAGTTAGCTGGCAGGACGTTCTGGTATTAAGTATAAAGTTTTCAATGACGGCTTTTCCCATTCTTACCAATAGCCCCTTGTGTTTATAAGGGTTTGGAAAGTTGTATTATACGAGGGAGGGCTTCCTTATACGAAGTAAGGGTCCTCTTCTGTGTAAGAAGTTGAAGTGTGTGCGGAATAGAGGAAAGTTTGGCTAGGTTTTGTGGCTGGTTTTATGCGTTTCCCAGTTTCGGCAAACTAACAGCCTGATTTCTTATCCTAATTCTCAAACTGTGAAGACTTGTTTTTTCTTATTGATAAGTGAGTAGCTCACTTATCAATAAGAAAAATTTCTCAATGTAACTCTCCCATCAAATTGTAATTTATGTTTGTTTGAGGAACATTCTCTTGGTACATTTAACAATAAAAAAAATCTGATGAGACGTGAGCACACAATTTTCACTTACCACTTCAATTAAATAATTGAATGTTTGTTTAAATATGGCTAATTAATATTTAATTTTAACTATGTAATTTTTTTTTGTTCCCCTCTTCCTCGTCTCTTAGGTTACACGGGGGATTCCCGCGCCAGAGGGTAAAAGCTAGGGATTAATGCTAGAGATAAAAGCTCTCCTCGTCACCGCGACGCGAACTTGAAATCATTTTAAATCCATAAATTCGGTTATCAGGTTGCCGGACAATGCGCGGCAAGGTTCACCCCATTATAATGTTACATAATTTACTAAACGTTGGATAGGGATTGCAGTCACCGGAAATAGCAAATCATGATGGTTACTTATATTAATTAATAAATAAATTACAAGCATAAATAAATAATATGAAGTGAATAATACCCGACTTGTACAAAGTCTTAAATATTAAGTTATACAATTTGTATTCACTTCCTATAATTTTTTATTAGTTGATAACGTTATATTTTTAATACGATTCAATCTTTTTATTTTCTTAATAAAATTTATACAATATGTTTTGTTTGGTTATTATCTGGTCCTGACATAGCGCTGACAAAGGTCTGAAATTTGTTTCGTTTCGTTTGTTTGGATGTCTAGGCGCAAAACATCCATGTAATCAGCGTCCGATAAACTAAATAACATTACTCTTATACTGTTTGGATAGTTGGTACAAAAAATAAGAATAAAAAAAAATGGCACGAAAAAATAAATAGAAGGATTAATAGAATAAAATAAATAATTAAAAATAACAATAGACACTTACAGATAATAAGATAGAATAGATGAATAAATAAACTTAATAGAAATAGAATAAAAAAATAACAAATAATAATAAATCTGCAAAGAATCATTAGTTATAAACTTGTCATATACGTTGTTTAAGTCTTTCATTATCTAGGAACTTGATAACTTTGGTAACAATTTCTTCTTGATTTCCCAGAGATGCTGATATATTCTGAGGTATTCCGAGATTTTTTAACCTTGCGGTGTAAAAAGGGCACTCTTCCAAAACATGTTTTACAGTTAATGACTGGTCACACTGAAATTTGTGATAAAATGTCGACCCAAAGAAACTTTTTCATTTTGTATTCATTTTCAATGACACTCCAACCAAAGTTCTACGCAATAGACTTATAGTCAGCTATTTCTTCATCATTAGGAATTACATATTTTTTTTTCATAAAGATTCATAAGTTGATTGGTACTAATACACCTGTTTATTTATTAGAGGGATCAAAAAGTGATCCTATTTGTCGTATTTTTTCTTTTGAGCTTGTTATAGATAGAAAAGCTTGAGTGATAACCTGATAGTCTTGTGAAAGGAAAGGTTTTTACGTAGTGGAATGGATAAAGGTATTTTGTGATATCGGTTTCGAAACTCCACCTTCAATGATTGGTATTAGAATTCGTATTATTATCATCAAAGTTCAAGCGCCTAAAGCGTTATAAACCTAAAAATTCCTTAGGGGAGCAGAGCTAAGTGATATAAGTTGAGAAACGTTCCTAAAAAAATCGACGATCGGTTGGAGGAAGGGGGATGACTGATGAGCCGTCAGTGGTGGCAGTAAATAAACTGCCTCGTGGAGAAGTTTCCATTTGATGACCCACTGTGCTGAGGGTCCGATCTGACTCCTGCCCCCACTGTGACCCCTACTTACCTTCCATATCTATCAGAAAACTTATACTATGCCAGCTCGGAATTTTCGGCATAAGATCGATAAGTACAAGGTACTACTCGCTGAATCTTTAACCGCGATGGTTCTGGAGAAAATGGTGAGAATTGTCCAAATAAGAGCGAATGTTCAGTTTCCACTCAGATTTTTAATATCATGTAAGGATGTGTGCCATTCTCATTATTTGTATTGAATGTGCTCATGTCATACTCTTATTTAATGCCAGGGTAAGATTTTATTTTGATCATTTAAACATTCACTGTACCTCCCTAAATTCTATTTTAATAAGCATTAGTTAGCTTTGTATGTCAGAGATATTTGTTTGGTAATTTTCAAGATTTATTGAGAAGCTTGCTTCATCTTTGAATGATAGCAGAATGTGTTTGCGTACGTCCAATTTTAATCGTGTCTTCTAGGGGTACAATTTAACACCCAATTTTTTCCAATTTATAATTTTTTGTACCAACTATACCTAATAAAAAAACGTTATTATTTATTTCATAGTCCTCTGTTTCTGTTATTATTTTATTCCTGACTTAATAATCCATAATTTTCTAACTTTGCTTTCGCTACTTTCTAAGAGTTGTCCAAAATCGGTCTTGGTCATGCACTTTGCAAGACCAAGACAAAGGCCGCGTAACTGTTCCAAGACCAAGACTAAAATAGTTACTAATACTTGACAATCTTAGATACTATATGTTAATAATAGGTATAACCAATATACTTTTGCATTTAACTCCTCTAATTTTTCATTCGGGCTTAGTTAGGTTCCTCCTATCTAAAAAATTACAGTAATATCTGTATAGTAATAAGCTGATAAGTTGCGCAACAGTCTATTGCGCAAGACCAAGACCATGACAAGACTGAGTTTGCAAGACCAAGACTCGTCTCTGTCTCGCATTTGGGCAACACTATCCATAACTTTGTTATCCTTATTTTATATTTCTACTTACATCTTTGAGACTACACTTTTCAAATACATGTTTATTATTTTCTTTTTAATGTTAATAGTTGCTCATGCCTATTGTTATCCGATGTTTCTTAACCCAGATGAAGGCCTGAACTTTGGGCCGAAACGTTGTCAAAAATAAATATGATTCATTTATTTTTACAATTTTTTTTTTTTTTACTGAACACACCAACCATTCTTCTCTTCGATTATTATTTAGTTATTCCTGTACCACTTATTTCTAACTTTCATACTGACGTTTATTATAGGTAAATAAAGGGTGAATTCATTAAATAAAAAATCAAATATACTATCAGAATAGTGGGACTGTATAGAGTTAGCCAGAAAGGAGTTACTTCGTTAAAAGTTACAGTAAACCGCCGAACTTGTGGGACCACAAATGCCGGGACCCGTTCCTCTATTTCCACGCAGCAAGTATTCTGACATTAAAACTTTTTCCCACCTCACCCAATTAACTGTTTTCAAGTTTGTCGCAGCGAAAATTGGCAAAGCAGCTTTAAAAAAATGGGGAGAGAGAGAAAAAAAATAACTTCTTATGGAAAGATCCATGTGACATTCTGGATCGGTAAATTGAATAAGGGGGATTAAAGTCTTATCTGGGTTAGGTTTCTTTGAGCTCCCCATGGTAGAAGTTTTGTCGTAGAGGGAATTCCGGTCTCTTTCACGATAACACGTATTACACCTAATATTATTTTTATTATTATTATTTTTAAGACTATATAAAAAACAATATAATAGTCTGTAAGATATTCCCTAGTATTCATCATTGTTATAAATTACTTCTTGTTTATATTTATAACATTAACTCACATTTCTTCGCGTAATAATCTATATTATAGATATTAGGATGGTACTTCCATTCTTTTTCTGGTTTATGATAATTAATATTATTTTCATGCCAATGACATTTTAATTGAACTATGCAGCAAGCCATTGGCGGATCTATGGGGTTTTCGGGTTGAGAGTCTCTCCATCTTTCTCCTCCCCAAAATAATAAAAAAATATGTATATTTTTACTGTCCATATTTTTTATGATATAATTCTAAGCTAAATTCTTAAAAATCACAACATATTCTATTTTCTCTTTTTATGTTATACTGAATATATAGCTACTAAATTTAAGCATGTGACAAGAAAAAATATATCACTATAATCTATTGTCCACGTGACAGATTTTTATGATTCTAAATAAATAAATAAATTTAAAAAAATTATCTTTCCAGTCAGCGTTTAAAAATAGGTCCCAGCTAAGGAATTTGCACAAATATTTTGGTCTATTATGTTAAATGGAATATTGTAATCGACCAAGGAAAAAATATTAATTCACTCCATACACAATACATAGGATCTACTTACTTTAATATTGTTTTCCAATTTCTTCACCATACAAAATTGTAAGAGTGTGAATGTGATCTGTGAAGTCTATTATAAATGTCTTAGAGACAGATTGTAATATTTTTCAATAAATAAGTTTAAAAAAAAATTGTATGCGAATTGTAATGTAATATATTGCATTCTTATTATATTCCTGATATTCGAATATTCTGTTTAAAAAAAAAAAAAGTATTACTAATTAACTTTTTATTTATCACAGCTAGTTTGGTATAACATTTTAAAAAAAATAGACTTACTATATATTTATGATGCACTCTAATACATATTAAACTTTTGTGATGAATAATAAGGACCCCAA
This sequence comes from Nezara viridula, assembly GCA_928085145.1. Classification (NCBI taxonomy): domain Eukaryota; kingdom Metazoa; phylum Arthropoda; class Insecta; order Hemiptera; family Pentatomidae; genus Nezara; species Nezara viridula. Next base: position 40,475,347 of record OV725079.1, read on the forward strand.
CAGCACAAATGGTCTTTGGCCAAAATGCGTCCGTAGATAGGAATACATTTTCAACAGTTGATAAGTACTTTTTGCCCCTCCCGTGGCTCCCATAGAGTGAGCGGAGTTATTTGAATACACAATTTTAGCGGTGGAGTGCACTAAGCCCTTGCCCGGGCTTATCCGCGGCTTAGTGTGCATTTGGCAGCTAGCTCCTGGTCACTATGGTCAGAAACTAATTTCAACAAAGCCTTGGAATGACCGACGTCCCTCATTCCGAATATCATGCCAACTATCAACCTCCGCAATAGTGGTCACATTACTGCCTGTCAAACCTTTATTGGAATTTTTTTTTAAATTTGTATTATTATTTTATTGAAATTTACTACTGTAAACATATATACAACCAGTAAATTTGCTATAGGAATATATAACATGAAGGTACTTGTGAAGAAGCTACCCATTGGCAACATTTCAAAGATAAATTAATTTTGGAGGCCCCTTGGCCATCTTCTTTTCAGACGCCTCGGAGGATTATCAGGAATTGTGTTGGATGAAAGGTTACAAACTAGAGGATTGGGGTGACCAAAGAGTTTGAAATGAAAAAAGGTATATCTAGTTCGGGCCAAGTCTTCCACGAAAGGAATGTTGAGGTCTTTATGGATAATTTTATTTGTTACAAAATAAGGAGCATTTAGGATTTGACGGATGATTTTGGATTGTTAGGATTGGATACGGGAAGAATTCGATGATTTTGTAGAGCCCCAAAGCTCAATACCACAAGTCCAAATGGCCCGATCCAATCGATGATGGTAGTGTAAATGGAATTTTTGTAGAATATTGGAAGTTCCGAGCGTAGTAGTCGGAATCTTTTGGCAGTTTCTTGTCTTTTAAGTCTAGTATGAGGATTCTAGGTAAGGCGTCTGTCAAGAAGGAGTCCTAGGTAACGGATCTGTTCCACAGAGATCAGTGGAATATTGTTAAAGGATACGGTGGGGCAGGATGTTGTAGGTTTACGGCGAAGGGTAAAAGCAATTTGTTGGGATTAATTTTAATTATCCAATTTGCACACCATTTATTGGATTTAAAAAAATAAATGAAAAAAGTTAAACGAAATAAAAGTAGCAAGATATTAGAGTAAGTAATAGGGATGGTTAAAAATATTCCATCGACAGTCAAGTAGCAGCTTTGGTGTACAGATAGCAATTTTTAATAATTACTAAATAAAATTGCTGTTGTAAAATTATATATAATATTATATAATAATTATTATATAATATAATAAAACATATAATCTTGATTTTTTATTATTATTTCATTTGTTGAAAGATTTTTTGTTATACAGGCGAAGTAAATTATAACTTTCTTGTGACTTGTATATTTTTTTAATTGTAATGGTCATTTTTGAGAAAAACACGGGCATTTTGGAGTGAAAGAATGTCAGATAGCTTAATTTCTTTTTTTTTTATCAAACTTAAGATGAACAAATCCCAACTTAATAAATATGAACTGAAAGCTTATTGAACACGGAAGTTTTATAGAAGTGGGTCCCCTGTACTATAGTTAGAGGATGATGAAAAAAAATTCGCTAATAATTTATGATTTTATTAAAAATAGAACTTATACAATATCGGCAAAAAAAGTTTATACTTATTGAGTTATTCGGAATTTAATTTTACCACCCCTCATAACTTTTTTTCCAGCTTCTTTTCATTGAAGTGTTATATATATAAGATAAGTTTAAATTCCGTCGAGAAAATGACTTTAGCGAAGTTTCATTGAACTCGGTACATTCGTTTAGGCGCTACAGTCTATAGCAACGCAGGTTTTTCGGCCGCCATTTTGAAAGTAAAAGGCGGATAGTAATGTCGATGAAGGAGAACCATCCTCGAGTGACCTCAGATTTTATTTCCAAATTTGAAAAAAATCGGTCCTGTAGTTTCGGAGAAAATTCACGGATGGCAGACGGACCAAAAAATTTGTATTCGTTTTTCGGATTCTACGTGTCCTGAAACGTGAAACCTCAAATTTTGAGAGGGGGTTAAGTTTTTTGGTCGATCACAACGGTTCATTATTGAAAATAATAAACCGAAAAAGCTTAATGCTTTCCAACATTTTGATAATAATGAATATGTTATGATGTTGGAAAAACATTATCAGACATGCTAACAGTATAGTAAACTGTGAAAAAAAAATATATATATGCAAGTGACAAGCAAGCTATAATTAACAATTTTAACCTATAAGTGTAATTCTTTTTTCACTCCCAATAACAATTGAAATTCTGAAGTTTTTAAAATACATGTAAAAATAATTAGCTCTATGTATATATACATTTATATACACACTGAATTTATTCAAGAAATTCCTGGGGGGTAGGAAAAAAAAAAAAAAAAAAAAAAAAAAAAAAAAAAAAAAAAAAAAAAAAAAAAAAATTAGCTCTATTTAAAAGCATTATTCTGTGATTTTTAAACTAGTTCAGATAAATTATTCTTCAATTTTCATATTTTATTATTAGGCATTATTTGTTATTATGAACTGATTTATAATTTTCTAAATAGCTAATATACTTCTTCAACTTCTTAGTTGTTTCTTTTTTATTTATTTACGATTATAATTATACTATATGCTCTGTTCGAATTTTCCAGTATATACATTTATAAATAATGTATTAATTATTATATAATTATGTTATTCTATAAAAAGTTGAGGGAAAAAGAGGTTTTTTAAATATATATGTTTACCTTAGATCCTTTTAATGTATGTATTTTGTTGGACGTCCTTCCACTTAGGACACTGAGAATGAAACTTTTGGATCCTTGAATCTTAAGTATGGTGTGCACAGAAATGTCTCCCAAGCATGAGAAATTCCCTCTGGGTCTCTCATTCTACAAGTCCAACAAATTGGATTGAGTATATTGTTGTATATTACTGACCACATTATTGAATAATATACTGTAATTAATAATAACAATAACAACTGGTAATGTATTGTGTATGAAATATAAACATGACAGTATTGAGCCGTGGAAGGTAAGCCTTGTTCATCTTGGAAGGGTATGGGTCTATAAGTGATGGATCGCTAGAGTTATTTACCTGTGTCTTATGTACCTCGGGTGGTGGGGGTAAGTGATTGATGGTAATACCTTCCTCCAATCTTTGTAACTTTCCTCTGGAGCCATGGTTGATAACATTGTAAAACTTTGAATGGGAAAAAACCTTATCTTGTTAATATGCCTAACCGTCAGATGTGAATGTGTTATATCCAAAAACGGCGTAAAAATAAGATTACCTCTCGAATGTTTTGAGAAATAATTTATCAAATCTAAAAATAGCTGTCTTTACTATTCTTAGCAAATATTCTACCATATGATGGTGAAGATGCGTCTCCACAATGTTTAATATGTTTCTCATTCGTCCCCAACAATATTTTAAATTGTCTTGCGTATGATATTGTACAAGAACTAAGTAACTTCAAATCTTAAGTATTAAATTAACAAATGCATAAGACTAAATAAATTCAATATTATTATTATAGGCGCGTAATATTACTTTGTCTCTAATCGATTCCTGTTTAGGCAGATTAACACATTACCCAAAGCATGGCGAACACGGCCGTTTAAAAATGTAATCCTGCTTAGATCGTGCCTGGTTTTCTATGCGACTATATTTAGTGGAATATTACTTGATCTATATTTTAAGGTCTGAGATTATAGAAAATTGTTTTTTTCTTTACAAACTCTCTTACCCATATTTTGAAAAAATATTGTCAATCAATTCTACATAAGCACTAACAACAGAAGGCTAAACTATAACTCCAAACATCGAACCCAATTCCCAGTACACATATTGTTGAACTATGCAATTAAAAAAAGAAGTGATGTTCTCAGAACACGAGCTTCACAGGATTCATGCTCTATGTTAAGAAGAAATTTATCAATAAATATACTTGGAAATAGCCGGTCCTCGTCCGTTATAGAGAGCGTTCGGTATTTGAATGACCTTAAATTATTTAAGAGTTATTATGGTGCTTTTATTTTTTTTTCTACCTAGTCTTTTTGGCTGTATGTTTTTTGTCTCGGGCTCGGGGAGATGGCGGGACATTAATGATTTAAACGTCCTCGATACTGGAACTCGTAATTCATTAGTTTATCATGTCAGACAACGCATGTTTTGCTAACGCGATAGACAGCTCAACTAACCCGCTTCTTGTGTGATTACAGTTGTCCGAAATAGTGTCCGCTAAGAGAAGTTCCAATGTATATTATGCTCTAAACCATCCTAATATTTGAGACAGGACGACGCCCATGATATTTTTTCGACGTTTTTTTTTAAACAATTTATATTGAAAGAAAAATTATACATATCATGTAGGGATATACAGCTAAAATTAAACACAATCTAAAGCAATAATAAAACGGAAAAAAATGCATAAAGAGATCTATAAAAATAATAATAATAAATACTTGTTACACATTCATACATATATATAATTATTTCTATAATATAAATCAGATATCCTTTTTCTTTTTATTAAAAGTGTTTTAGCACCAGATTTTACTACTTACAAATCTGTACCATTACCAATGATGTACTTCGGGGTAAAGAACATCATGACCATTTTGTATTTGTTTAGGAAACCCAATTTCCCATTACTCTGAGCTATTAAAATTTGTTTCTTAGTTACTAAATCTGTACTCCGGAGGTAAAGGACAACATATCAAATTTTTGTATTTGTTCAGGAAGCCAATTTTCTATAACTTATGGCTATTAAAATTTGTTTCTTAGTTACAAAATAATTTAATAAAAAATTGGACATGTTGTCCTCTACATCCGGGGAACAGAAATAAGAGCGGTTCCCTCTGGATTCTTGGTTGGATAAAAGGTGGGCTAACACCTTCGCGCGGAGGTCCATTTGACAGAGCAACGGATGGCGGCTTCATAAAAAGGACCGGCCGTTGATTAGCATGAGGGATGGTAAGGACCTTATCTCTTCGGGCCAACACTCTAAATATTATTGTTCTGGCTCGACATATCCTCCCGCCTATTTTTTGTTTGTCCTCAATGTGGCAGCACGTCATTAGGGAAGCTGTTGGTTTAGGACCGCAATATCATGGTGGTGGCTACTATTGATCCACTCCTGCTACCTGAAGTACCTCTCTTCTGGGAATAGGCCATTCTCTAATACATTAATGGCTATTTCAATGTTGTGCTTGGCTTGGAAGGAATGGCATCTTCGGTACTCTTGATCGTAAAGTTATTCTGGCTAACATTCTTCACATTTGTAGAACAATCCATTTTAGCTAACGATTCAAATCTACATCTAATCTCTTTTTCGACTACTCCAACACTTACCAGACAAACCCTCTAAACTACCAATTAATTACAAAAGACTTATCTACATAAATATAAGACAAATATGGATATACGGTGTTGAGCTTTGGGGCTTCACCAAACCATCGAATTCGTATCACATCCAATCCTTACAATCCAAAACCCTTAATAAAATCCTTAACACTTAAAATGCCCCATACTTAGTCACAAATAAAACCATTCATAAAGACCTTAATGTACTATATGTCGCTGATTTAGTCCTAGCCATATAAACTCCTGAAAAACCCCATCATGATCCAGCCCCATCCGAATCCACTTATTTCCAGACTTGCTTCTTCTTCGATTCTTGATAATCCTCGTAGGTTTCTGAAAAGAAGGTGGTCTCTTGATCTCCTTACCTAGAATTACTTAGGGAGTGCTGCCACTGGGTAGTATCTCTTAAAGCCTGTTCATGTTATTATTTCTGATTTGTGCATATTTACTGGTTGTATTGTATACAATTGTAATTTTCATTAAATAAATATAAAATAAATAAATAAACAAACATCTAATCGATTTCATACTCTGAAGTCTCTAGAGGGTGCAGAAAAGGGTTCGATTTTCCTCACTACTGCAGTGGTGGGCAGTAGGCAAGGCAAAAGACATTCCTATCATTTTTATTTTTGCTTATATCAGTACGTATATTTGTTTTATTCCGCTTTTCCAGGTTTGTGATTTTTGATCCTTTATATTTTTTAGTATTGGTTAAAGTGCATACAATTCTACCAGTACATATTAGAAGAGTTTGAGATACATAATACAATTCAGTATAACATTATTTAGCACGTTAATTATTTTGAATGTTTATTTTCTCTGTTCTTACTTGATTTTTTAAAGCTATTATAACTAATCTGAAATTACTATCTTCGCCACGGGAAATTGAGAATAATAATGGAAAATAATTTCTTCAATGGTAATACAGCTAATTGTGGGTTCCTCAATGAGCCTTCTCCTAGTGGCTTGGTTTTATTCAGTCGCTCTCCAATTCATTACGCTAATCTAAAAAAGTCTTGTTATTTCTTGGAGGTTTCTTTCTCATTTATCCTATAGACACACATAGGATAATCCCATCACAGACGACAACGGTTTATGAAACGTATGATGTTCACTTCTCACGAGTTCATTTATATCTCCACAAGTCTCCTTCAATGAAAAATAACGATTTCTCATACATCAAGTATATTATAAGAATCGTTTTATCACTAGAAAAAAAATATTTTCTTGAATTATGTGTGTAAAATGCCGTATAACCGCGTACCCAATTTACCGAACGCACTTCTTTGTATACAATTTGTTTTATATTAACAAATAATTTTCTTAAATTATTCTGAAATAATAGACGTCTGAATGTAATATAAGATTTGAAGTGATGTATTTTAATGTAACTGAATACAGATTGCTTAAGCAATTCAGTAATTTGTAATTATTAGTAATTTCGCTAATGTTATATCATAATTAAATAGGGCACAAAACCAGCTTTAAGTGAATTTCAGAGAAGGCTTTAATCAAAATATCAAGTTTTAAGTTCTGTAAATTTTAGAGAAGAGCTTTCGAAAGGATTACGAGAATTAATCCTTCGAAGTAAGTTAGATTTTCGAAAGGCGAGTTTAATGATACCTTGCCATCCATGGCTTCATTTTTTTTTTTTTTTTTTTTTTTTTGTCGACTGCAGTTTAATATATCTACTTTGTAAAATTTTAAATGCCTGTAATCGTTTCATCAGCTCAAAGTATTATTTTGTATTTAATATAATAAACTATGCTTTTTTATTTTTTATGTTGATCCTTCATTCATATTACATGTGAACCAGGACTTTTAATTTCTATCTGTTGAAAAAAAAAAATTTAGGTCTAAATAACCAAAATGTTTGATAATGGTTATTATTTTATTTTAATAAAAAGTTCCTCTTTACTATAAAGAAAAAATAAGACGATAAGAATCAATCGAAGAATAATTCATAAGAATCGATTCACCAGAATGATAGGTTCGTTTTGAATCGGTTCAGTTGAAAGAATCGAATTTCGGCTAGAAAAGCTTAAGAGCCTTGACGCCTGATTGATCGTAAGCCGATAATTTTTCGCAGACGTCAGTTGATGAATATTCCATCGGAGAAATCTGATTACTAAACGATCGTTCCGAGACTCCCTTCTCTAGGATTTTTATTTTTAAAAACAGGCTCACCAATGGAGGGACAGAAAGTGGGGAATATATCCCGCTTAAATATCCCTTCATCAAGAACCCACCTTGAGACTAATGGTCATAATTGCATTATAAAGTACAATTCCACCCTTGATGAATATTAAGACGCTCCCCTTTTCCTTCTGTGGTAATTAAGCGATGCTCATTTTCCGACCACTTTTCTGAGTTTTCCGCTCGCCTGGCTCCCCCCGTCCGAGGCTCTCTGAGACGTAAACTGAGTTAGTCCAAAATTATTTAAGGGCATAACTTCTTCTTGTACTCCTGACTACGAAAGGGTTTAGGTAATTAGTTTTTCTTCCGTTTAGTTTTGGTGAATAAGTAAAATCTTTTCCGGACCAAATTAAATTCTTCCATAATTAAACTGCTGACATTTTGTTACACGATTAATGACGTTCTAAAGGAGTTGCCGAAAAAGACTTAAGTAAAGTGCTCTTTCCAGAGCTCGTCTTCATATTTAATCTGAATTATAAAGCATTCTTTCTATTTATTTTTTTTTTACAATTGATAATATGTCTTATTATTATTTTCTCCTGTGTCTTATTTGCTCGCATGGGGTTGTTTGAAAATTTTCTCAGATCGTTATCATAAGTAAGCTACTACCTTCATACCAAAAAAAAAAAACTATTAAATTGCATTTTGTCGAGATTTTTTATTGCAAACTTAATAAAATATAAATATAATAAAGGCTTTTTAAATTCTTTAACACCTTAGCTGCCACTACGGTTCTCGGTTTCCGATATTCTGCTGGATTTTGGCCGGGATTGTTTCGAATTTTCCCTATCTTCCAAAGTCTCTAAAACGGTAATTTTTAAAAATATTTGAATGGGAGTAAGATGTAAAGATACATGGAAACGTAAATACTCATTGTATTTTATATAAAGATATAGGACGCCGAGGACCATAACCGAAGCTAACGTGTTAGTTAATAACTTTGTCAGAATCGAAAATTAGATAATTAAAAAAAACATAATTATATTTTTTTTACAATATTGCATATATTTTTTAGTAAGAACAGATTTTTATTCTTGAATCTAATTCGATTTATTCTATTCACCTTCCAGGACTTTTACAATATCACAAGTTCAATTTAAAAGACGAAATTTAAATCTAAAGATTTATAAAAAATATTAGGCTCTTAAGGTTGATTAAATAGATGAAGACCTATTAATTTACAATTTATTACTGCTTTAAAGTCATCATATGAATTTTAGATGGGTTCACATTAATTTAATCAGACTTATATTATTTGGTGCTATTATTAATTTACAATAATTATTAGTAATACGATATTACTTGAACAATATAAATTGAGTAATAATTTATAATGTACAATTAAATTTAATTTAAATTGTTATTGATATGTATTACATTAATATACATATTAAGTTATAATTAAATTTAATATTATATAAATGATCCTTGTTAAGACTAATAAAGAGAAGTCATAGTCAGTGTGTTACCTATTTTAACAACTTATTTTTCAGTTGGTATATGATTGGGGTATGAGTTATAGCTCATCATTTAAAAGTGTCATTTTGATGCATTTAACGTGGTTTTACATCGATAAACCAGGTCGATATTCATAAATAAGTAATTGAAAGTTTAGCTTCATTAAAATTTTAACGAGTGACTTCGTTCAATAAACTGAGCATATGTCTCTTCGTCTTAAACCCCCCTAATTTATCACTATAAAATATGTTTTTAATTGCCTATACGTTTTTACCAACTATAATCATATTGTGGGATAAAGAAAACAATAAATGTCTTCTGTTTTATTCTATTTTATTTATTTATTTTTTTGCCGTTTCCCCTATAATTTTTATTTTATTTTTGTTGATGTTTTAAAACTGAATTAAAAAATATATATAAACATTATACACTTGTATTTATTTGATTTTTTCCAAAGCTTTAAATACCTGAAAAATAATTATTTAAAAACATTGTTTACTTAATCTCATTAAAGGCCCCAAAGTCTAATATTTCGTCACTATTCAAACGAAAAAAAAAACAGACTTATATTAGATGTAATAAGATAAGTAATACTGTACATATCACCGGAATAACGCTTTAAAAAAAGATCGACTATCGCCTTTTTCCAGAGCGGTTAGAACCCCTGTTGTTGGAGTATCCAATTTTTGCCCCATCATCGGCGGACAGTTGCGGTCCATCTGAATTGAATACCTTCCCGACCCCGATCAATCAGATCCTCCGCTTCCCTTCCTCTAATCCTCTTCCTTCATGATCCATCACGTCCTTATCCTGGCATGGCAGACGCTCTCTGACTTCTGCGGATTCCCCACGTGCCTTTCTCCCTCCGGCCTATGGAATCTTCTTCGACAAATGTTATGTTTACTTCTGAAGTATCCATATGTTGGTGCTATTCGCTTTCTTTGGTATAGCATTCGTATGTTTTTTTTTTTTTTTTGTTCATATTCACCCTCGGAAAAGTCCGTTCAAAGTTCTCCAACAGGTTATTTGAATATTATGTGGTTGTTTCAGAACAAAGGAAACATATCAGTGTCATATCCTCATTATAAATAGTAATGATGGAAGTAAACATGTTAATGATGTCTTACTTTCTTCAATATATGAAGAAGATATTTACAAAATTTTGGTTTATTATCATTCAATTGGTTAACAACTGAAGCTCGAAATAAGTAAGTATAAGGCAAAATATATGGTTTGCTGCAAAAACGGAGATAATTTCGATATAGAAGGGAATATGTTTGCGTAGAAAAGTTTAGATATCTAGGATCTACGATAACAAGAAAAAAACGAAATTAAAAAGGAGATTAAGGTTAGGTTGATGATGGGAACTGCTTGTTAGTTTTCTGTGACAAAACTACCCAGCTCGCGCCTCCTGTCGCGAAATATAAAAATAAAAATTTACAAAACCATTAGCCTAACTATGATTCTTTATGGATACGAAACGTGGCCGCTTAATTTAAGGGATTCTTAAGGTTTTTGAAAATAAATATTTCCTAAAATATTCAGACTAAAGAAGGATGAATCAATCCAAAAATTTAGACGGTTACACAACGCCGAATTGTGTGTCCGGTTAATATAATTGAGGCGATTACTTTGTAAAAATTATTGGGCTTGGTATCAATAGAATCCCAAATAGTTAACAAGAGCTATGCCGACCGGTAAACGTTCTAGGGATAGCCCGAAGTGAAGTGGGGAAGATTCTGTAAAAGCTAACCTGGGGTTGTGTTTGGACGGCGACCGATGGAAGGAAGTTTGTAGAAAGCGATTGATGGTGTCGGCATCGAACCTTCGGGTTCGTTAAGTCTTTTATTATTATTACTATCATTGAAAATAAAGGGTCACGAACAAAAAATCCAAATTGGAATAGGATTTTTTTTGTTTGGGTACAGTAGATCATGTTAAGACTCATATCGCTACTGTTAGTGCAAAAGGTCGGATGTAAAAAATTGAGTTTTTCACATAAAAACCGATCATTTCTATATCGTTTACAATATTAGTTTGATTTTCGAGATGGCATAATCTTAAAATGGAGGTCATTTTCAAAATCTACAGCTCCGAAAACATAAGAATACACCCTTCGAGTAAGTCGAAACGCTGTGGCCTAATCATAAAAAGGAGATCATTTTTAAAAACTAGGCACACGACAGCATAATACTAAACCCTAATAAATCGGAATAGGCACAGAAAATCAATATCCGTAAGTGTAACATACAATCTATAGTATTTTGAAAAACTCTACTTAGGGGAGCATAATAATAGACCCTAATATTGTGGGGAGTCGAGGGATAGCACATATTAAAAAAAAATAAAAAATTTACAAAAATTCAAAAGTTGAATTTGAACTGGAAAAGGTTGAATTTGAAATGGAAAAGGTTTAATTTGAATTGGAAAAGGTTGAATTTGAAATGGAAAAGGTTTAATTTGAATTTGAAAAGGTTGAATTTGAAATGGAAAAGGTTTAATTTGAATTTGAAAAGGTTGAATTTGAAATGGAAAAGGTTTAATTTGAATTGGAAAAGGTTGAATTTGAAATGGAAAAGGTTTAATTTGAATTGGAAAAGGTTGAATTTGAAATGGAAAAGGTTTAATTTGAATTTGAAAAGGTTGAATTTGATTTGGAAAAAATTGAAATTGACTTGGAACTGCTATATTACAATCAAGGACATTTATAATAGTGACAATGTCACAATTAAGGACATTTATAATAGTGTTCAAATTATGGACAATCACATTCTATACACAATAAATAATGCAGAAAAATAATAAATAAATAAAAATATTTAATGATCTGAATTACATCAGTTCACTTAGGCGATCAAAGCAGTATGCTTCATCATTAAATATTAGAAATGAGCTAAATCTTATAATTTTGTATCATTAGATTGGCTAGGCAGTATTCAGATAATTCTGTAAATTTTTATGGATAAAAAATCAAACGGCTAAGGGAAACTCAGCGTTGTTTTTTATATTATACCAACCTCATCGATGAACCGAGATGAAATAAAACTCACTCCAATAGCGAGGGATGTACCGGAAGCCATCCCCTGCGGACCGGATGCAGGCTCTCACCGTGCGGCCTAATTGCTTGAACGCTGCGGCGGTGTTGCCCCTCCTCCCTTCCCCTCTTCCCTCCTCTCCACCCCTTGCCATCCCACAGGAGTCGCTAATATTTCGACTGGATGGGATTCGACGCTCGCCTTGGGGTTCCAACGGACTGATACATGATGAATTCATGCTCCTCCCTAACCCCACGGGAGGAAATGTCGGGCATAAATTCCGGTAGGTCCAAAATCACCTGGAACAGCTCTTGACACTTTTCCATTGGCAAGAAAAATGAACCCTGGGATACCTCATTCCCGAACCCCTTTGGTCTGATGTATAACCTCGTTCTTATTTACGGGGCTAACCATTTTCTACTTTTCTTGGACGTACATTGTTAAGACGGAATGCTACCGAATCTTCACTAAAGAAAACAAATATTTTACTGTTTGAAATAATAATGTTATGTTAAATATGAGACTCCCTGCAGTAAAAAAATAAAGCTTATTTGATATTTGATACTATGGTTTACATAATACTTCTATTTTGTATCTGAGAATTATTTACAATGTTTTAAAAATAGAAACAATCCATGTTATAAGCGTTTTTTTTCTTTTCTTGGTAGAACAGAGGTCGGACTAAATCTATGTTAACCAAACCCAATGCTTTAATTGAAAACTAAAATAAATAAACAAACTCAAACAAATTTAAATTGAATACATTTTTATCTTATCTTTTCAACTTTTTTGTTCAATACACAATAGGTATCGAATTAGGGATTAATTTTTTAGTATCTTGTAAGCTATATAATTTTTATCAAAACATATAGCAAGGCAATGTTTTTAAGATTTTAAGTTTTTATTATCCTTTAACAGTTATATCTGTTATGGTCGAAATGAATTAAACAAATATTATTAATGTAAATACGAAAATCGGTAAATAATTCGTGGTCACCCAGAAATGAATATTGGCTCAACCATGTGGGCATCGAACACAAAATGTTAAGAACCGACCATTGGGGGATCCTTCTCGTCCCAACGTTACGAACCTCATCACGTCCTTGAGAGTATCTTATAAGACGTTTCAGAGAGTATTTTTTCTCATATACGGAATCTCAAGGAATCTACATTACGTAGATAATTAATTATGACATTAACAAAATAAGGTGAGAATTAGAATGTACCTAATAAAAATTCTTTGTTTCCATATAATGATTTTCATCAGCAATTTATTATTTAAAGTTTTAATTTTTTTTAATGAATCTAATATTGATAAGTGACTTTTATAAGTTATTATTCGACTTACGGTATTTATATATACATATATTTATTTTTGTTTCAGGTATGTTGCAGAAATTATATAGCTTGAAGATGCGTAAGTTAATTGTGTAAAGAATATTATCTTATAGTATCTTGTTTAATAAAAAAAAAATATTATCACTGAACTGAATTCGCAATAAGAGCTTTTTACAAAAAAAAAAAAAAAAAAAAAAAAAAAAAAAAAAAAAAAAAAAAAAAAAAAAAAAAAAAAAAAAAAAAAAAAAAAAAAAAAAAAAGCAATCTTACTTCAACTCAAACTTTTTTTAAAGGAGGGTTTACATATCGCTAATGTTAGTGAAAAGTTCATAAGTGTACATTGAGTTTTTATAGAGCATATTATAAGAGAGCATTTTGTAAAACTAATTATTTCCTCAGGATTAATCAGTATAATTTCTTATTTTATTCCCCTTTACTATTTTATATAGTAGCAGACTACTTATAGTAGTTTGCAGACTACAAAATGTCACTTTTAGCACAAACTCGTTAAATACGAATCGTTAATCGAACAAAAATCGTTACATACGACTCTTTGCACTAAAAGTGATATGCATTCGTATGTGAAGAAACTAATCAAGTTAGCAGCCTGGCTTGAAACAAAAAAAGAAAAAAAACATTAAGCAGTGTTAGAATTTATATGGTCTTTCCCAGCATGAGTTTAATTTATAAAAATAATTGAATGGAATAAGTCATAGAAAATATTTTATATAAAAAAAAAACATCAACAGGGTTTAAAAAGTGTATCAAAGATATCAATGGAATGGGATAGAAGCAAAATTATTAGCATTTCAATTTTCTTACGTTTTTAAGAATAACGTTTCTATTTTTATTTTCAGTTATTTTGTTATTGATTATTAATTTTCTCTTCTCTTCTTTTCGTTTATTGGTTTATTTGAATTTTGTAAACTGTGAATTTCAGGCTAACTTGAATATTGACCATTATTTACCTCCTTTAAATTCAATTTCTTTTTTTATTTATTTAAATGAAATTGATTAATACATTTGTATCAGGAACTAAATCTAATAAAACTTATATACTGTTGGCGATAAGGCAAATTTAATATAAATATGATGTTTGGGTTGTCTTCACTCTCCAACTTATCATCCACGAAATGTCTTTTCCTCAACTTCCAACAAAAACTTTACCAAAATTTTAATTGAAATTATTGTGATCACATTATTTTTGAAGTGAAATACAACTGGGAGGGGGAAGGGGAAGATAATTTTAAAATAAATATTGTGCACAGTATCTTCTGTTCTTTAGATAAGTTGTATAAAAAAAGGATTGTGTGTTTGGTAGATTATTTCTGATATTTATTTCGATGTGCTGAAACCTGGACAGTTTGCGACCAAGAAATGCAGACTATGAACTATCTATGGATTCTGTAAATCAATCTATATTTAAAATAGACCAGCGATTGTCAACAGAAAAGGCGTTATTCTGCAACACGATAATGCTAGTTCACACTGTAACAGACGAACCTTCGAAAAATAATGGATTGGGGTACGAGATACTGCGTCGCCCACCCTACTCACCCAATGTTTCACCATTTCCATTTATTCCGATCGCATCAACACTTTTTACGTGGCAAAATATATGTGAATTTGGATGATATCCAAAATGCCAACTCAATATATTTTGGTCACAAACCAATTGATTTTTATCGATCAGCCATTGAAAAATTTGAGCACAATATGGCAAAAGGTTGTTGATAATAATGGTGATTACATCATTGATTTAAAATAAAAACTTTTTAAAATCAATTTGTTTGAATTTAATGTAAGAAAACGTCATTACTTTCTGGTCTCCCTAATCTATATTTTTAGTTTACTTAAGATATTTATCAATTTAACGTAACAGTTCCTCTGGCTAGAAATAATTATTTTTTTATCTATAAAATTCTGATATTCTTAAGGGACTTAGTTCCGGTTCTATTTCAAAGTTTCGTGTTCTTGGATCATATAAGATTGCAGAAAATATTTAATATTTACGAAAAATCACGCCCGACAACTTAGCCGTAAGGGATATACGAGTGATTTTGAAAACAATAGAACAGTTTGAGAGGAGAAGCTGCAAGACGCGGTGGTGGATTGAAGAAGACAATACACGTCGTTTCTGTTGAAGACTGACACGGCTTGAGCTATTAGCCGATGACTGTTGACTATTTATGACGTAGATTACACCGCAGGCTCTTCTCCTTGAGGGTCCTTCAGGAGGACAAAGGCTCCTCTTTCACTAAGGACAAATCCCTCTCAGGTCTTCCTCTTCGGCCTCTTTAATGGCTATTGTACCTGCGCAAGGGCTTCTTCCAACCATCTCCTTAAAAAGATTAATTTGGAAATTCTAACCCAGTTTTTTTTAATGTACAGTTTATAGTTACTTTCTAAAAAAATCTTTTTTAATTACTTTTACCATTGCGAATTCTAAGTATTCTGATTTTCTTGATTAGTTCACTCTTCTAGATGGTTCAGAATCTATGAACTTCAATCCGCAATGTCACTTCGAAATTAGAATAACTTCAGGAAATATGAAGTTCTCGAAGAATATGAAGTTTTATTATGTGGGTTGTTTTTCTAAAAATAACTTGATGGAAGGACTTTATAAATAAGTGAAATATGAGTTTAAGTGGAATTTTGTATTGTTTAAGAACATAGATAATAGATTGGATTTATTAAGTCAAACTTCGCAGTTACCACATTGTTTGTTAAATTTTGACTTTGTTATGTATTAACTTTGTTCCTTTTAATGAGAAAAGAATTCAAATCCAGTACCTGCTTAATTTTAAATTTGAAGTATCCTGGTTCTACTGATCTAAGTAGTTTTATCGATTTTTTTTTTCTATTTTTCCTGTTCCTCCTTGGGTCGATGGTTGGTTGGTGATTTTAACACCTTTTTTTTTTAATTACTTAATTACGAAAAGAAAATTTTCATCTGATTCAGCTGAACATCCATCACCATAGATATGATTTCTTCTGCAATGTCTTACTAAACGGTGCAAGGAATTCTGTTTTCATTCCACCGTTGAAGTGTTATAAATGAATTTGATGGATTTTAAATTAATGCAATTACGAAAAAGTTAATGAAATGAAGGAAATCTTAAATGTCCCCAAGGTGTAGCTCGAAAATTCATTGTGAGATTCCAAGCATTATTTCAGAAAATAATTTATTTTACTTTGGTTTGGCAGATATGGCCAATGATTTGCTGCAAATTGGGTGCTTCCTTAATGGAAAGTTATCACATATTCTGAAAATTTATTACGAAATTGAGAAATGTTCTGTCATATTAAAGTATTTTGAATATTCTTAGAGAAAACGTGGTTTTCTTTGAAAACATATAAAAAATCGTACTCGTTAATGGTTTGAGCTAGGAAGGTGTGGTTGGCGACAAATAATAACATTTTTGTTTTAATGTATCTTTCTAATTACTGACATTTCCTCCGTCGACACCCTGTTTCTTATATTTCTGCTTTCTGGACTTTTTTTTTTTTCGATTTTGGATATAAGGGGCAATGAAGGCACCCTTCAGCTTCTCGAATTACATTTGCTGTTAAGGAAAGAGTTCAACAAGGAATGGTTTCAGATAACTATGTGCTAATTAGGAACACACTCAAGTTTTATGTCGGATAACATTATCAGTATCCATGCATAGTCTAAAATCCCGCCTATCCGGAGAGGTGAATGGCAGGCTGACGGGGATGAAGGATTCACAAAAGCCTCGACTAATTGATCACCATTACCGGCAGACAACTGATCCGTTTTTTGTAGGGCGGACTTCCACGCCAGCGTTGTTGAACAAAAGTCTATTGTAACCACCGGCCGAGGTTGGTAATGAGTGCCCTCACCGCTTCACTAATTAAAATCCGAAATATTTCATTACTCGTTCGGGAGAAACCACGGACCTCGGGCTGATTGATATCAGTTTCCTTCATTAACCGATCGTTCTCTTTTTTCATGTCATTACGGGTCAATCGACCATGTTTGTTTATTTTCTTTAAAAAATGTTATGGAATATTGGACAGAAAATTTTCCACCCAAGTCCTTTCCTTAATAACGTTGAAAAATAGCCAAATAATGCAGAAAATTTGAGTAGTGATGGCTTCTATAACATCAGCTTTGGGTCCTTCTGGAAGTCGAAAAATCCCATCGGGGTCCGTTCAGATATTGGGTGACGGATCCTTCATTTGATTGTGGATCAAACTTGGTGGATGTGGTTATTTATTGTTAGTGATTCATGACGGAGCTTAGACAATTCACTTTTCAGTCATGATATTTTTTAATTGTAAGTTTCTGATTTCAAAATAAACACTCAAAAATTACATTAGATGATAGATAAAAATATGAATAAAAAAATCTTTATCGCTATACAATTTAAAAAACGTAGAAAACTGCCGTGCTGAACACACCGGTTCTCCTCCGATTACCGAGTTGAGCAACGTTGGGCATGATTAATGCTTGGTTGAACATCTACTTAGGAAATCCGCGTACAAGGATATCTTCAAAAAGTGTGGGAAAAATTCTGACTGCAAATTTCCAAGAGGTTTCCAAGTATTGCGCATTGAATTTGGGGAGTGCTATCATTGCTTAGTGTCCCCACAAGTTTGTTCATATCATTACTATTGATTTTCTCATATTTACCAGTTGTATTTATTTAGCGCTGTTGTAAATTTCCCCAAATAAATAAAAATAATTTGTGTTTAATAACATCTTTGAAATTATGTTAAATTTCCTCAGGAAATAATATAAATTCCAATAAAACAATTCATTTTTTATTTCTTAAATAGAAATTATCATGGAGTGCTACAACTGGGCAGTATCTCTTCAAGTCTGTTCATGTCATGATTTCTAATTTTTGCATTTTTACTAGTTGTATTGTTGATACAGTTGTAAATTTTATTAAATAAATTTTAAAAAAGGAAGAAATTATCATGTTGTATCAGTGATTCCAGCAAATATTCTTGTTCAGTAAGACATGAAATTAACTCTATTTTGTATTGTTGTAATATAATATAATAATAATTAAGGTTAAAATATATATTCACCTAATTATTACACGGGAAATCTTTTGAAAGTGAAACAATCCTCTTATTTAGATTTGATTGGCCAGAAACCTTCATAAACGTTTGCCCTTAAATTTGAAGATTGAATTACCTGTGAAAGGCAGAGCTCTAAAACTTAATTTAAAGGGGGCCAATGGGCTGCTGGTCAAGGGGGCTGCCTCTCATCAGCGGCCAATGAAATTAGTCGTAGGAAACCGGCCAATGGGTGTAGCGCTTCCATCCCAACCACTCCCCACTTTATCACTCTTCTATGAGTTCTCCAACACCGTTCCTCTATCCGCCCTTTTCTCAAGAGCTTTATTAAACTTAAATTAATTCCGCTTTTCACATATCTCTGCCTCACCGTGAATTTAATGGAATTTCCTCCAGTTATACATTATTATGCCTTTTCATTCATTGTACCCTGCAACATTTACTCCTTCTCGATCTTTCATATCATATTAAATTGTTAATTATAAAAATATATTTTCTATTATATAAATATAAGGATAAGAATGTTGCGATGTACCAATTGATGTTTATTAAATTAATTTTCAAATGTTAACGTTTAAAAATATTGTCAGGACAGATACGAAAAGAAAACCTAAGATCAGTTCAATCCATGTCATCCAACCGCATACTCCTTGCAGTCATGGAATGATATAATATTTGTTTTTTATTTTTTTTTTCTATCCTGATGGTACATGAATTGGCAAAACGTTGATGGTTTCTTTACTTTTACTTTAGAGACATAATTATGTGTGGTTGTAATTTTTCAAAATATAATCTAAATTTTTTTTAAAATTTATTTATTCAATTTTATGATATTTACAACTGTATAAAAAAATACATCTAGTAAATTCGCACATGGATATAATGACGTGAAACACATGTTGAGAAACTACCCATTGGTGGCACTCTAATAATATGTCTATACAGGTCACGTGGCCATCTTCTTTTCCGACGCCTCGGTGGGTTATCAGGAATTGAATAGGAAGCAAGTTTAGAAACAAGAGGGTTGGGATGGTTATGAAGTTTATTATGGAAGGGTAGATATTTGAATTGGGCCAAATCCGATATCTAAGGGACATTAAGGTTATTGTGGATGATTTTATTTGTAACAAAGTAAGGAGCATTGAGGATTTTACGAAGGATTTTGGATTGTAAGGATTGGATACGAGAGGAATTTGAAGATTTTGTGGAGCTCCATAGCTCAACTCCGTGAGTCCAAATAGGCCTTATTATAGTCATGTAAATGAGTCTTTTGTAATTAATTGAAAGGCTAGAGCGTTTGTCTAGTAAGTGTTGAAGTAGTCGGAAACGTCGAGCTGTTTCTTGTCGTTTCAGCCTGGTATGACGATTCCAAGTTAGACGTTTGCCCAGGAGAAGTCCCAGGTTAATCTACTTTTTAATATTCAAAGTTATATTTAATTGTAACTTGGTATAATGTATTAATTATTAGATCTCACAATCAGTTAGCCAGTTTTATCTATTTATTTTTTTTTGGTCTGTTTTTTTTAGTAGCTGCAGGGAACTCTCTAAGAAAACTTATTGTTTGTCAATTAATCAGTCTGAATTTCATATTTTTGACTTTTTTTTTTATATAATGAAATTTTTTTAAAAATGTTTTCTGGGCTGTGTTGGATAGCAGTTTACATTGCCGTTCTTTAACCGTTATTTTTTTAATAGATTATTTCATAAATAAAACGGTAAATAACAAAATAATATCCTGCGAAATAAGAACAAAATAAAATATCATAATGAGGGAAGGAAATAATAATAATAAGTGTCCATCTACCACTGGTTACCACTACCACTGGTGGCTGTTTGCTTTCAGAAATTTTTAGAAAATAAAACGAAAATACCTGCAGGCTTCTATATAGGTCGTACCTTGCTGATACAAAAGCGGAAAAACAGGAACTCACGCCAAAGGACTTTAGACCAATTGTATGCCTTAATGGAACAGACAAATTGCTAACATCAGACTGGCACGTGACACTATCCTTCCATTAAAAGCTTACTATTTAACATCCTAGTATTAGTTAGTCTAAAATCGATGCTTCTATGAAACGAAATCATTGATTATTTTTATTTCTCAGGAAATTCAAGAGCCCTAAGTATCTAAACTTTACACTCAAGTAATGATAAACTTCCGAAAGCTTTTCCATACGGATCAGTTGAAACGTTCATAACTGAAGGGAGCCAAGAAACTTTATGTAATATTTCATTATTAAATTCAACATTTTCTTCAAACGTCGTTCACTGACATATTACCCGAGTTTCACAGAATTATTCTTGTCATGATTTTGAAACAAGGAACGTCTACTTTCGTATGTGCTAGAACTTCCTTTGAATTCTCTGAAGAGTTCTGACAGGCAAACAGTTTCTCTTTATGTTTTTCCTCAATGCTTCAGACAAGGTTTTAATTATATTGAGATCCCCGGTTATATTTGAAAGGTTTATAAAACTGAGATTTTCCTTCATTTCAGTCTTTTTTCATAATTTCCAAAAATCACTTCAAATCGGTGCTTAACTTTTACAGTTATGATAAGTACTCTTTTTTATCTATATAAAGTTGAAATTTACATAAACGTTCTTAAAAGTTCAGCTCCATCAAAAATGTACTTAATGTAATCAAAAATGTAAACCAACGACATTTATTGAAAAAGGAAATGCGATATTTATGTTTTATATTTAGTATTTGTATGCATTTTTTATTTCATTTGTAAAACAATTCTCCTCTAATCTCAGATTATTTCAATAGTAATTAAAAAAACATTGAAACTTAAGCCGGGTCCGTTTTGGAAATAATTAAACTTCGAGGTCCGTTTTGAACAAAAAAATCTTTTTATTTCCAAAATCTGGATTTGATTTGGAGAGAAAAATATATGTTTGATTTGGGTGAAAAAGTTATAAAATGTTCAATATAAAAAATAGCTTTTTCTTTACAATTAAATGAATTTATTTTTTATTTTTATTCGAAATAAAAAAAAAAAAGATTAGATAAATATTTGTCGATTTTTTTTTTAAACTTAAGAAATGCAAGTTTTACTACATTTATTGAGCTGAAAATAAACTGGGGTACTCCCTATCGCCTAACTGCAGACCGACCCCCATTTTTCAAAATATATAACTGTTAATTTAATTGTACTATTCCTTCCTCAAATTGTATAACTGTAATTTACATGTATTATGTAGTACAGATTGTGTTATTTATCATAAATGAAACGAAACCGCAATTCCTAAAATTTTTTTATTTCTTTAAAAATCTGTATTATAAATATATCGCGCTTCATTGGCAATTAATATAATTATGATAAATTTTTTTGCCGATTTGTGATCATAACAAGAAAAAAATAATTCTGGAAATAAGAAGTGTGGTTTCTTTGATACGATCCGTCCGGCTTTTTTGTATGTAAAATAGAATATTTCACATTAATTCACTAAGACTTTTTTAAATAATAGAGAGATTTGTATAAAAAAAAAAATCGCGACGGATTCATTGGGTGATTTTCACTTGACTCTTATTTACTCTTCCATGTGAAAATCGATAATGCTCACTTTGGAAGTAAGAGACTCAATTATCAAAATTCAAGCATAACAGAGTCGCAATTAAAGCACAAATGCTCGCGAAATTGACATTTTCATGGACTTACATGTAGTTGTTTATTTCATAAGACGGCCAAACGTTTCTCTTTGGTAATGGTTCTGTATAGATAAGTTGATATTAGTTGTCGAACCCGCATCCTCCTAATGAGGATGCTGATATAGGCAGAGCCATAGGGCGGTTGGACGTCATCAATAACTTGCGGTGAGGTACTCCCTACGGCAGACTAATGCGCATACAGGTTAGTGGTAGTGATGCGCGCCGCAGACCGCAATGTTCGCTTGTCTCACCTGGTTATTGCATTAGTTTGTGGCCTTTGTGAGGCATCAATGTCTTTATAATGATTAGCTCGTGTTTCAGCTTATTTGTGAAGGTACTAAGTTTCTCATTAATGAAGCATTTCATCCTTTAAACATCACAGGCGATGCGTTTCGATTCCCTATTAATGATCATGTAATGAATCTATATCTGTATCTTGCAGCAGCATTTATTTTACTTAGGCTTTGACATGCATGATCATAAAAGTAGGTAGTTTACTCTAAAAGCTACTCTACTAGTAGAATTGTTTATTGTGTTGCTTGTATTTCATTGATGTGTGTTCTGTTTGCCTGACCCAAAAGCTTCGTATGTCCAAATTGGTCCCAATAGAGAGTTGTAGATAAGTCAAGATAGGTTCTGCAGTCCAGAGGATGTGAGAGGTGGATATATCGTCTAGTAACTTTTAATTTCATATGTATGCTCAAGTAAGTCTCCTGTATAAGTATAGTCCGAGGTACCGTACATAGTTCTTTGAAGGTACGTAGTTATTGTCGATCGCTATGAGTGGGGATGAGAATTCTTAAGAGAGAAACTAATGTGGGTTGATTTGTTACTATTTCTTTTAATTTTCAATTTTTCAAACCAATTTTCAAGGTCATAGAGGTGGTTTTGAATGAAAATTGAACTCATATAATATGTTGTCCCTGACAAGAATGGCTTCACATCATTGTCACGTCTTTTAGCCTTAATAATTAAAAAGACAACTGAGATCAGGCTTTTCAGCCTGTGGAAGTGAACAATCTCACACCATCTTATTTAGGAACATTAGGAAGTTGTTCAGATTAACCACAAACCTTGAAATAACTAATTATCTCAGAAACCTATGTGACTGTTCTAATGACTCAATTATTTCATGGGTTCAATCACATTTCTCTCTCAAAGTCATATTAGTGTAGTCCCATTATATTATTTTGAATTAATTAATTTTCATGAATGAGTTTTGGGTTTCCCTTTGCTGTCTTTTATGATTGAGATTGAAGCCCGGTTAAAATAGGACGAGAAATTGAAGCAGAATTGTTTTTATAACTTGTTTAGGGTTGGTCACCCTAAATTGATATTACTCTCCCTCTCCCTTCTTCATGATGTACAACTAAAACATCGCTAAGGTAACATTGTGCCAACGGTAGAGTGGTCTGCACTGAAACAATAGGGGAAAAATGGGCGATTGAAGTAAAAAGAGGATTCCTTCTCTTTCTGCTTTAAGACTTTTACTTCACTCTTGTTCTACCATGGGAGGAAATATGGAAGAGTAGAACACTCGAGACTTGCCTGACCCGTGGAGGTGAGAAGGAAGTGTGGCAGCCGGCCGACCACCGTACCAATCAGCATCATCCATAATCATACATTATACAGCCAAGTAATAATACTACAATCGAAATTCCACTTACAATATTGTAGACCCCTTACATTCAAACCCCACATCTATGTAATATATTCGATATAATTATATTTATCACTCTTGCAGTCCACTAAATTTTTTCACCAGCCCAATCATCTTTCTGTACCAGATCATATCAAAAATGATAGTATAGATCCCAAAACATACCTAAAATTTATTACAGAACCAACTCCATTATTAAATACCGAAAACTGATCGCATTGTCTCATTAAATGTTAACTCTTTAGTTAAGAAAGTATGAGCTATTGCTACCTGTAAAGGAATTTTGTGGAAATATAGCCAAATCCCCTGCGATCGGACGAAGATGGGGTCCGATAGGGCAGTGGATGGCCGGCGAAGGGAGGGGGCCCGTCAGAACCGCGGTCGGAAGCCATAAATCAGAATGAATTAAGTTAGGGTGAGCCCAGGCCACGTGGGCCCCGCTGCCCAGCCCAATATCCTCCTATTGTGCTCTGCATTATTTCGCCTGCTTGATTCCGGCTGCTTCCGTACTTAACTGCTAGAGTTTGACGGTAATGCCCCATGGTTGTTGTATAACACATGAAACATTCAGGGCTTTAAGAATAAAAGTGGGACAACGTAACGGACTGGGAGCTACCGAGCGTTTCATTTAACCAAAGGAATTAAATTTAATAACCATTTTAAATTCTTAATATTACTTCCTCCATACAGTATATTTTAATAATATTCAACTTATCTCTGTACAACATATCCGAAACGACTTGGATAAACGTCTAACATTGAATCCTAATACAAGACTCAAACGAAAAGATACCGCTCGACTATCCCGGCCTTCAGCTTATCAAGTAATGATGCGCAGTATGCTCCAGTAATGTGTTTTCCTTTTTGAAGATAGTCGATTGAAATAACTCCATGACTATCCCAAAAACCATTCCCCATCACTTTCCCAGCCGAAAAAACAGTTTTATCTTTTTTTGGTGGCGGTTCCCCCTTTGTAGTCCACTCTTTGGACTGTATTTTTGTTTTGGGCGTAAAATGGTATATTCAAGTTTCATCTACAGTAATTATTCGGAGCCAAAACTCGGATTTATTGTTCCTAAACTGCACCAACACAGTGTTGGAAATGTTTATTCGAACACATTTTTGGTATTACTTGAGCAAACGAGGCACCCAATGTGCGGACAGCTTTCTCATATATAAATGCTGATTTAATATGTAAAAAACATGTTTTTTGACATTTTCATAACCGCTGCTATATCTCTCACTTTAATTCGGCGGTCGTCTAGCACCATTTGTTGAACTTTGGCAATGTTTTCGTCGGTAGTTGCAGTTTTTGTAGACAAACGGTCAAAGTTTCTTACTAATTATGAAAGACTCTCATATACAGGACTATAATAAGATATTTTGAAAAACGGATATGGCGCCACTAATCCATCGAATTTCAATTGTTACAATCTAATATCATTCGTGAAATCCTCAATGCTCCTAACTTTGTCAGAAATAAAATCACCCATAACGTACTTAATATTCCATAAATTTCCGATTTGGCCCAATCCACCTAAATATTCTTTCCTAATAAACTTTCCTAAGCTTCCTCTTCGGTCCCTGGTAAACCTCGTCTAAAAAGAAGACGACCTCGTGATCTCTTAATGTATAAATTTTCTTAGAGCCAATGTGTAACTCGCTACTAATCTTTTACGCCATTCTACTTGTCGCATTTGCGAGATGTATTTTTCTTTCAATACAGTTGAAAATTTGATGAATAAAATATTTTTTAAAAAATCTGATATGGTATCAGGAGGTTTCTTCGTTGCTAAGGGATGTGACTAAAAAGCAAGATCCAAATCTTCAATCTCGTCGGCTCCCAGGATCCCTAAAACTACAATATTTTCAGTTTTCCCCCATTTCGATAAATAAGGATCCCATTTTCACTGACTCATAAGACAATTACGTATGATGAAACATGAAAATTATTACAAATTATTTATTAAAATTTTTAAGTTTAGAAAATTTTTCAAACTGTCGAAAACTTTAGTTCAAAATCTATTAGATATACTGAGCCGAGTCTATTATGGTCTCAAATTGTTAGTAAGTCAATTTGTATTTTTAGTAATCATTAAGATAATAAATTGAGAGAGAAATCTGGTTTATGCTTGTGACCTCAGTTAACAACCATTGATCAAAAATAGTACTTCCTTTACTACTCCAGCTCACTTATAAAGTTATGTACATTTATTCATTTAAACATAAAGATCATCTAAACTCTGTAATGACATTTTTAAATTTCGCTCTTGTTCATGAAGTACAAAAACTTCGTAGTAGTCGACAAATGAGGTAGAAAACTCATACAGGCTTAGGGGTAATTGGATACTTTTCAATCAAGTTTGAAACAATGCCCTTGAGGGTGAGGTGATGTGGCAAAACGAACACAGTTGAAACTGAAGCGGTCGGAAAATGAACGAAAAGAGCTTAAGAAAAGCTGCACGTTTCCATGACAAGAGAGGATTTTCCAAACGGTTGCCGAGCACCTGCCCTCTATAGCAGTCAATAGAATCCTAATCCAAGCCTCGCTTTATCCCCTTCACACTCGGCATTGTCTTTTCCAATCATTGGCGCTATCTCCGGGCACTGCTAGGGCGGATCTTCCAACAAAGGATATTGGTCCGAAGAAGATCATCGTATAAGTACTCGTAACTATTTCAAAAGATTCACTCGAATTAGCACTTATTATTATTTACTCGAATAATTTAATTAATTCTGAAATTGATCCAAGAATATTCCAAGACCTTATAATAAATATCTGTATCAACATTCAGACGAAGGCCAAAGAGCAGTAACATATGAGTGATTTTTAATGTTATTAGAGATGGGTAATCAGTCGACTGATCAATTATTTAGGATGAAACAA
The DNA here is from genome assembly GCA_928085145.1 of Nezara viridula. Taxonomy (NCBI): domain Eukaryota; kingdom Metazoa; phylum Arthropoda; class Insecta; order Hemiptera; family Pentatomidae; genus Nezara; species Nezara viridula. The sequence continues at coordinate 40,501,971 of OV725079.1, forward strand.
AATTTTCAGGATTTACAGTCAAGAATTTTCATTAAGTTAGCCAACGTTTCGACTTAAACATTTGGGTCATCTTCAGGGCTATCTTTTGGGAGTCGATACAAGAACTCGAAATCAGCTGTCTCGACTCCCATAAGAATGCCCTGAGGATGACCTACATGTGTGGGTCGAACCGTCCGCTACCCTAATAAAAATTCTTGACAGTAAATCTCGACATATTGTTTCATCTTAATGTTATTGCCCCTCAGAACTACGAAATATAATGAAGACGTTTCACTTTGTGTAAACGTTCTAATAATCTAAGGAATTTAATTTAAAAAAAAAAACAAATAAACAGATTAAAAAAGTTTAACATGGATAGATTGTGATTCACAAAACTGACGAATATTATTATATCTTGCAAATAGCTAACTTACTCTAATTCATTACCCGTTGGTCATACAATCAAACATTATGCGTTAAATTTTTAGTGAATTTTATTCACTTTAACTTCATATGGGGTACTTTAGATAAAATGCATAGTTTCAGAATCGGTGTCAAATAATTAAAATAAAAGTATGAACTTTTCGCTATTTTTTCGTATATATCTCGAAACGCCTAAAGAAACTTTGTTTGAAAATTTGAAGAACGAATATAACCAAATAAAAATTGAATATTTGAATTTTTCCACATACCCAAATGCAGTAAATTTAATCTAGTTCAGAAATATACTACGTTTTTCTGTTGCAACGTTTTCTTTCATGGTCCAAATGTATAAATTCTAATAAAAGTGCGAATATTTTGGGTTCTCAAGTTTTGGGGGTATTTCCTCCGTTTTAGGACCGATCAGTAACTGTTGAAACATATAAAATAATTACTAGCCACGGCAGGACAGGAACCTGTGGCCTAGAGTTTAGGATACCAATGCATTATTCACTGAGGTTTTATCCTTCCATATATATAGCACATATACACGTTTTCATTGGAACAGGTGAATATTCGATTTTTTAATGAAACATTTTCTTGGTAATACTGACCAATTGGTTTTTCAATTCTAATATAAGAAGGTGCTATTTCGTAGTGATAAAAATATTTTCTTAAGGTATTCTTACGCATTACTATGTTTCACGTTTAATTCTCTCCATTCTCCAATTAAATTTCCAAACTGTCTATGAAAAATGACACCAAGTTAGTAAGAGTTCACGAAATATTTTTTCATTCTATGTCTATAACTTTATTATATTTATATATATCATATCTTGTTTTTTTTTTTTTTTGTTTTTTTCCTTTTTATTTGTATTCTTCTCATTTTTCTCCCGGCTCTCTCTTTTTTTCTGTGTCCATTTCTTACTTGCTCCTTCTTCACGATAATATATATAAAATTTGTTTTTCCTATTATTATATATTACGAATTATAACTAAAGCACCTTGTTACATGACAAACAAAACCTTACATACAGATTTCCTTGTGCCTACACTTCAACAGATAAGAACTCTTTAAAAACGATTTTACAATAATTTACTTGGACATACTAACATACTAATCACAGATATGGCTTCATCTGACATACTTATCAATATGAGGAGGAGACTAAAAAGGCGCTGGATGAGAGACCTCCTTTCTTGACAAACCATGGTAATTGATTCAAGCCAGAGAAGAGGTATTTCTTAGTGCTATCCTTCCCCATACCTGACATGCCCGTTTCTTTTACTTTAATTAGACCATCTGCTGATTTTTAACAGTTGTCGAGAGGTACAGATTAATATTCAAAGATAAAAAAAAAATTAAAATTTCTAATTTGATTTAACATTATTGCGTTCATCTATTTCAAGTCATATTATTATTTTTTGAAAGAAACAAATATAAATAATCTTACAAAAAATTTTTAAAAAAAATGTCCTCATCGTATCATATCTTATTCAATTGATGGTTATGATTTACGTACAATGAAAAATTGTGCATTCCTTAATTTTTTCCCAGGATTATTATTTTTTTTTTTTAATTTTTGTAACAGCTGACTACCCGTAAAGGTTATTTTTACATATTTTTAAAAAAAACATGGATCTTATTTTGCCAGGTAAAAAACAATCGATTTACTGACCAAAACTCTAAACTTATATCAATAAATAAATTTGTTGGAAAATTATAGTACTTTTTATATTTTTTGGTAGTTGGAAAATTATAATTAAATAATTCGTTTTATTGTTTGTTTCATTCGCTTTGTAGTTATGGAGGATATCCATACTGGACAGATTTTTTTTTTTTTAATATGTTTATTAGTGAAAATGTAAAAAGGTCCAATATTTTTAAGTAATTTTGGAAATGTAATTCCATTTCAGGTGACAAACTCGGAGGAGTGAAATAAAAGAGAGACGACGGTAGCTTCATAGGCCTGTATAAAGGCAAGCACATAAAACTGAGAAGCGATCCGGCATAAAAGATATTTTTCCTACTTCCTCGGGGAGAAATTTCCGGACAAATCTTTCTCTGAGCGTTTTAGGATGATTGGAATATCTGGAGGAATCCCATCTTTTGCGGGGGAAGTACAAGCGGCCACTGCGGTCTTCAAAGCCGCAAGCCAACTTGAGAATAGAGGCCATTCAGCAAACTTTACTTTTCATCTGGTCCACTTCATTCCCCCTCCTTACGCCCCCCCTCTCATCCATACTTATAATGAATAGGCTCTTCTAGCGGCTAAGTAATTACTTTTTACTTTGTATATTTTACCAAGTTTCCTCTATTTACCCAAGGTACTAGAAATTATGCTTGAGGGCTAATTGGAAATAGTTTCTAAAGTAAACCATGGCTTTGCTGAAGTTTTGTTTTGGTTTGTCAATAGAACAAAATATTCAAACTGGTAATCATAATGTTTTACACTATAGCTATTGTCAATAACAAGAGGACAGTAGCTACTTGTGCAAGACGAGTCTTGTTCTTACTTGGTCTTGGTCTTGCGCAAGAGTCTTGCAAGTATTGGAATTATCAGCTTATTGATATTTATTAAACATATTAATTTATATTTTAGAAAAACGTTAAAGAATAGGTACATTTAGATGTTTTATTGACATAAACATAGTAAAGTCCAACACCAAGTTAGTAAAGTTAACTTGAGAATACATTAAAGGAATTTTCAAGAACGATAGTGATATAACCCCACCTTGGAATGGAAGAGCTGTAAAGAAAATCTATGCAATGTAACCAATTATCTAAATAAAAATGTGGTGTGTCCACTCACATGCGTTTCCGACCGATTTTAAATAATTTTAATTTAAATTTTAAATATGTTCATTAGACAACAGAGTTACCTGGAACGTGCATATTAAACTAAAAAGACAAGAACTGACTAAACGATATCCAACTCTTACGTCTTCTGGACTACAGATCCTCACTTAACTTCCGAAACAAGCAACTGATCAACAACACCATACTGAGACCAATTTGGACATACGGAGCAAAACTTTGGGGTTTGGCAAAACAAACAACACAATAAAAAATGGGTTGTTCATGAAAAAAACAACATTGAATTAGACTAAATTTCCTTATAAACGATCAGAGAAATCACTAGACTACGATTTATTTGATGGCCTAAAGCATTGTAAATGGGCTAGTGAACAACTATTTCATTCAGCATGATTTAGAGATGGTTGACGCGATATTATAATATGAGGAGGAGTTGGTCGGGGGGGGGGGTACGGTCAAATAAATATTTAATTTTTATAAAAATAGTATTTTTAATTGTTACGCGGACGTTTCGACCCACCTTGCCGGTTTTCTTCAGGGCATGGCATGGGCTCTGCAGGAAGCATTTGATAGACTGCCAGACAATGAACTGTAACATTGCCCGGTCTGATTTAGACGATTAGTGGTAGTTTTGTCGGAAACTTGATAATCTTTTATAAATGTCACCAATCCATACTATAGAAATATTACTGTCATTTTTCAGAATGGGAAAAGCTAACTAAACCCCGCATGAAAAATTGGTGGAGTTAAATGCAAAATTATATTGGTTCCACCAATTCTTTACATACAGTAACTAAAATTGTCTTGTTTATTATTTTTTTTTTTTTGTGCCTTAAGTTTTATTCACAAAAACCCTTTTTTTTCTATCAATCTTGGTCTTACAAAGACCAAGACTGATTTTGGGCAACGCTAGTTAATTATTAATATTTTTTAATTTTTTTTTTGTATATATATATATATATATATATATATATATATATCAAACCTTTTGGTCAAGACTTTACTATTAGTAATAATTTTTTAATATATTTTTTTATTGTTTTATTTAGTATATATATAGTTTGCCACACTGGAGGACATTAATACCATGGCTATAGTATTCATTCACATTATATGTACATAAGAATTGAAGATAAATAAAAATAACCAAGTGTAAGAAGAGAAGGAAAAAAAAAAGTTATATATAAATAAAAAGATAAAGTAATGTAATTTACAAGATAAGTAAAATAACAGATTAGCCGATTTTAGTAATAATAAAAACAATTATTAGATATCATTAACCCTACTTTTTTTCCCTTTACACGAACGTTTCACCCTTTAGGCCATTTTCAAGGGAAGAAACCAAATTTAAAATAAAATTAAACTCATATGGCCAAAATTTTCCTTATAATACAAATTATTAATCACTAAAACGTTCACTCATAAAATGAGTTAAGGTTTTAAGAATTTTATTTTATTTTAAAATAGGTTTATACTCATGAAAATGGCTTAAGGGCTGAAACATTGGTATGAAGGAAAAATAAAGTTGGACTAATGGGATTTTATAATTGTTTTTTTTTTTATTATAAATTCTATTCTTAAATATATTATTTATTGAATATAAGTAGAAGTTTTTTGTACATAACCAGGGATGAAAATATCCTTAAGGAAATGTTTCACAGTTAGTGGACTGGACTGAAGAGATGAAAGGAGCGATATTGAACAGGCCGGCGTGGGCAATATTTTCTACCTACAGCATTAACCTGATACGTGGTATATTGTGGATTCTATGCACGTGGGTGTTTGAATAAAATGATTTTATAAAATATATTTATCGATTTTTGTTTATGTTTAGTTAATCTTGAACGTATTATAACCGGTTTAGATTTTATATATGCCATTTTCAACGAGCTTTATGATGTTTCAGAGCTCTCTGAGAAAAAAACAAAAACAAACAAAAACTACGATGTTTGCTTAGGACCAAACGATAGTAGTGAAAATATCAAGACGGGATTAATGAAATAAAATACAATCCTTTCTTTTGTTCTGTATTTACAAAGTAATAACATTTACAATACATACAATTATAATTATTAGAATTAAAAATCTCAACATACCCAGAATAGTGAAGCATAAGCTGTTAGACTGTAGTAGGTATATATATATATATATATATAGACTGCTCTAAGAATATATCTATAAATAGGGACGGAAATGAAGGAAATCCTGCAAGATGATGAATTTAAAATAGGAAAACTGTTAATTTTTTTTTTTTAAAGAAATCAATTTGTATCAAAGGCTACAAAATTCAGACAATAAGGTAATTGTGACAATAACAAAAAATTATAATTGTGTATAAATTACTTTGGCACACTTTGCTCTATCGAGTGTTCTGAAATAAATATGATTTTATTATTATTATTTGGCATACGATCAGCGTTCGGGGACAAATTACACGAGGGCAATAGGCCGATCGGTAGCGAACACACAAGTGTATCCAACGGGGCAGATAATGCCGAAGCGTTAGAGTGACGTATGCTCAGTCATAATTTAACTAAATCTATCAGCTCTCTGAGGCCATTACTTTGTTAATAGTAAAAGCCAACATGGCTGAATGGCGAGCGGGCAACAAACTGCATTACATGCTAATCACCAGCCTGATATGTCGAGTCATTATGTTTTGTTGCCGTTATGTAATTAATCACGCAGCTTATCGCGGGTCCGGGACAGATTATGTAAGTTGAACAATGCGAATGACTGATGAGCCTGTCCGGAGATTTGAACATTTTAATCATTCCCATCAATTCGTCAGTGTTAAAATCTTATTTTAGATATTCATGAAACATTAAGCTGGTAAAATATAGATACCTATTAGGATGTGATGTATTATGACCAGCGCTATAGTTTCGAAGCAAAAGTTGTATAACGCTGATATTACATAGATGAATCACTACCATTTAAACTCAAAACCAATATGGTTGTCTGATGGTCTGAATATACTCTATCGAATGTGTTGTATTCTACTTAATTTTTTTCTGCTATTTTGTACTGACACACTTAACAAAAATATCGCTAAATTTAGTAACTTATTTTCATCTAAATGAGGTAAAAAGTTGATTAACATTTGTCTCCGATTACATTACTTCTTCACCAATATATTTTCATAGAAGTCTACCTAGAAAAAATCCATTAAATATTTAATTTACCCATTTAATGAGAAAATAAATTAGTAAACTGAAAATTGAATAAATATATATATATAGGACTGGAATGAAAAATTATATATATATATATATATATATAATTTTTAATTAATAAAAAGCTACGGTTTGTTTTTATAGGCCTCTTTTTATCAAATTTTATGATATGCCTGAAATTTTGTGAATAACTTCATCTCCACTTAACCAACAACTATCTAGGAAATTCTCGGAATTAGGGCTTTTTCAATCTGGAGATCAGCAAACTTTGTCTATTTACTTCATATTCATTTGCTTTCCACTTGGATTTTAAGGTAATTTGATTACAAAATCAAGAAAAAAAGGCGGCCCACAAAATTATTAACCTAATTTTTACATTTTGGGGGTGTAGGTCACGCCAAACGTCTGAATATTTTTGAAGTTCACCTTTTTTTCCGATTTTGTGGTCAGATTATCTAACGATTGGAGTGGAAATCAAATGGATTTTTACGAGTCTTCAGTACCTAATCAAATACACAAAATTTGCCAATCACCAGATTTAAAACGGCCCAATTCCAAGAATTTTCCTAAATAAAATAGTTGTAGTTAACGATGAGATGAAGCTATTTATGAAGTTTCAGGCGGATGCTAATAATTTGATAAAATGGAGTCTGTACCACGGACTATTTATTTATCATTGTTTATAGTTCATCTTGTACACATAAAAAGACTGCTTAGGTTATTATGTTCTGATACAGGCTAAGCTTGAACTTGCCAGATACCTACCTTAAGTCTGTTGTTCTATATATCGCGTTTATTTTTATGGTTTTTATTATTGCCGAACCAAGCATGTGGAGTCATTATCATGTGTTCAAGTACTCCCCAAAAAAAAGCATTGAGTTCTTGAACACCTTCAGTGCTTGAAACACGTCCTGATGATGATCCACATACTTGGGTAGAAACGTCGGTACCAATAGAAACCTTAAAAATAACTGCATCCTGACTATTTATCACCTATCTTAAATATACCATTTAATTGTTTAAGTGATCAGTTCTAAGCCACCTGTGTCGGTTAATATTTATTCCTCGACAACTCCAGAAAATTAATATTCTCTGAAACATAAACTCAAGTCTACCTGAAAAAAATACTCAAGTTAGGTGTCAGGGATTGACAATAAGTACTACATTGCCCACTTGCAGGAGTAGCTCTCCTCCATCAGCACCAGTACCAGTATCATCTATTCTGCTTTCGTATTCGCATCAAGTTCGCATCCATCTTTAATTTTTTTACACTTATCCGCGATGAATTGTGCAATACGTTTTTTTTCGGAATCTCAAGAGATGTGCATATAACTTCTTAAATTCTTATATTCCGTCTGAACTTCCTTGCTACCTTTCTATACCAAGCCATCAGAACTCAGGACCTTCCTATATTCTTCACAGCCTACAATTTAAATATTCCATTCAATCTCGTCCCACTAGATCCCGTACTACTGACCTCTGTCAACCTCCTCACCAAATTGCTGAGTTTGACAAATACTTTATAATTCAAGCCGTCTCCACCTGGAATACCATTCCTCCCGATATCCGACATGCGCAATCAGTTTCCTCATTCAAATCTCTCCATTTTAAACACCTACTTCTTTCCTAACCCGATTGATCATGAAAAGTAGATAAGAGAACTTTTTAAGTTCCCTGAGAAATGGTTTTGTTTAATTATGTTATTTTATTTTCACATATTTGTGTATCTGTATGTATTTAGTGGTTTTGTGTTATTTTTCCTCCAATATTTTTATTTTAATGAGCATTGTAAATATTTAATTTAATTTTATGGCCACACAGGCATTTCCTCTGTATCTATAATTTGTCCTAAAGGGACAAAAGTCCCAGGATAATAAAAATCTATTTTCATTTCATCATATATCGACTTAGTAACTGGATATGTTAGGTCCATTGAATAATATTTATTTCCAAGTGACGTATTTTGTTGACATTTCTTCTCCGCTTAGCTCAGTATCAAATATCGGAAAAAAATAATTGTTCTTGATGAAAGGGGTTGAGCGTTGGAGGGCGTTTCGCCGCCATATGGGTACCGATGATCACAGGCTGGTCCATCATGAGGGTGTCCTTTCTGTGCCATTGCTGACAGGAAGGGTTCTGCATTGACCCTTCTCCACTAACCCAGTTAAAGTTGATGACAATTAGTGACCCGCCAGAGCTGGTGGTGTGCGCAACACCATTCGGATCCTGCCATGTTTATTCGTGGCCGTCATGGGGTTGTTCTTCCCCTCTTTTTATACGGCGATTAGCATATGTGACGTCATCTCGTGTGAGTAACTAAATTGGTGTCTTATAAAAGGGTCTTTTATAGTACCGATGACGAATATTTACAATTCTAACACAATTTAAAAGAAAAGTTCAAAATTTTATTATTACGCACACAATTACATGGTTAATTTTCAATTTTTTTTAGTTAACCCAGTGATATTTTCGAAAACCCATTTACCTTTTGCAGAGTTTTCAAAATATTCTTGTTTTTTATTGTTCATACCCCTTACTAAATTTCATTTTAATATTCTTATACGTTACCTACCTAGAATGTATATTTCTTCAGACTCGTCTAGTTCTTTAATGTCAAATTTACAAATATTTACATGTTTACAAACCTGGTTTAAAATCGATAATTGTTTTTTTTTTCTACAAATTCATTTAATAATTATTACATTTTTAATTTAAAAATCTTGCCTGATTTATAAATAAAAATTTAAATCAATTTTTTATATTTACTGACTCGATTAAAAATAATGAACACTTACTGAGTGATATGGTTCTACATAAATAACAATGATTAATTTGTAATAAAAAACATTTTGATGAGAAAATAAAAATAATATTTTACACAGAAATTGAATTTAATTTTAAGATGCATGTATAGGTAATTATTGTACACATTTTTAATAGTATATTTCTGAAATTGTTATAAAAATTATGTTTTAAAATATTGATCGGGATATGATTTTTATCACTTATAATTTAAAATAAAAATCATCAAATGATTTTTAAAAATTCCTAATAAAATTTTGGATCAGATTTGATTTTAATTTTTTTATTATTGATTACAAACCCTATTTACAAATATGTAAATATTTGCAAATATGCACTCCAATCATACAATGGATTTGAATATTAGGACACTCTATGAGTTATGATGGAAAACCTATACGATACATGTGGATAGCTGGACATTTCGGTATGACAGGAAAAAAAGTAGCCGAAAAATCAACAAAACTGACAATTCTTCTTCCAGATCTTTTCTTCTATGTAATTGTAAATATCTATATAATCTAATATAAATTTCTCTACTGTCACTTACATTATCAGAACTCATTCGCAATTAAAGAGTACAACTAAAACTAAGGGCAAAATATACGGTAAATCAGTCCTCTATCCAATCTTACATTTAAAAAGAGAAGTAAAATGGAACTTCTCCTATCGCAGTAACTATCATATCTCATCAAAAATATCGTATACGAATAGAATTTTAAGTTCACTATTTTCAACACATGTTTATTACTTTACCACGTCAACTAGGTAAATTTTTGAACCAGTGTAAATATTTTCAAAAGTATTTTGCGTAGGTTTCCGTGAAATACGATCCTTTTTTTTCGAATATATTAAGAACTATATATTTCGGAATATTCAAGAGATTCGATTGAAATTTATTTACTAAATTACTAATAAACACTAAATTTAATTTATATTAGTCTGAAATCGGTAGGAAATTCAGTTGAGTTGACATAACAAATATTTATTTGTAGTAAAATATTTAAATTGTAAATAATAAATAATAAATAATTGTATAAATATTAATTTAAATATTGCGTCAATTACTTGTGAATACTCTGCAGCCACAAGAAAGAACCTCAACCTACAAAGCAATATTCAGGAAATATTACAAGATACCGAGAGATGTGAAAAAAACCTGATGAGTTAAAAAAAAAAAACGGGATTTTACAATAGAATATAGGAAATTGAAGTGAAGAAAGAATTGACAATGTACCTATCGGTAAAAGGCAAATTCAGGTAATAAATAAATAAATAAATTACTTTGTAGTAATTTAATACTATAGATATTTATTTCTTTTTTATATATTTAATTTTTTTTCACGATCGTGGAAACGTAGATTTGATAGAGTTTAAATATCCTAAATTGTGAGAAAAAATATCAAATACCTATTTTTTCCTAAATATAATTATTCGACTTTCATTCTTTAGTGTTTCCTTTTGTATTTATTTAAATTATCATTTATTTTTTTTATGATTCGATTCGTGTACACATGTTTTTAAAATTCTAATAATAAAATATTATATACAGTACAAGTTAGCATCTTCCATGATAAGATTCCATAAGATGTTCAACACATTTTATGGCCCCAAACTGTGACGGACTACCTGCCCCCAAATATTCAATTAGGGCGAACCACTAGTTATTACCAGGGCAACACCAAGAACGTTAAAAAAAAATCCAAAAAAATTACTGAACTTTTTGGCCATAATTTTAAAATAGATTTACAAGGCGCCTAGTCCCTAACAAGTGCCCGGGTACACAGGGATATTTTTTTTTTAACTTTCCAGACTGCCAACCACCCTTGTAGCCATAAATCAAACTAAGCCCTGAGGTGCTCCTCCTCCGCCTAAGGGCTAAGGGCGTCGTTTATTTTCACTATATTAGTGATAATTTGTAGTTTTTTGTTGGTACAGCGACCTGTTGTCGGGGCGGGAGCGTCGATATTAAGGGCGAGTTTATTCGATGCCTCATACTGATACGCTAATTGATTTTAATAGTTCTAAATTGAAAAAAAAAAAGCTATACCTGACCCTAAAGAATTTGAGAATATTCTTAGCTTGTGTTTAGGAAGTAGCTATATTGTCCAATTCGGCGCTCCTAAAAGCATAGCAATCCGGTGTATTATTTTATCAAACTTAACATTATTATATTTTTCATTGTGCAAATTTCAGGGGTTAAAACATTAATGAAACAATTTTGAAAAGTTCCATTTTAATAGTTTCTGTGAATATTTTATAGGAACTTTCTTAAAATAAACTTCTAAGGAACTTTCAGTAATGAAGTTGTATACTATTGGCAACTTTAACACTTTGGCTTATATATTTATTCAATTTTTAAAAAAAAAGGCATTAACAGCGATCGTACTTTTATTAGTTTTTTTTTTAAAACTTATTTATTGAAAATTATTACAATCTGACTCTGTCAACATTTATAATAGTGTTCACAGATCACATTCACACTATATGTACAGTAAATAAAAGAAATTATACAGAAAAATAATATATATATATATATATATATATATATACAATAAATAAGAATAAATAAATGAAAAGAACACATACATACCTATATATAATATTTACAATCTGGTGAGAGAACTCCAAACCAGACTTGTCCCTCCAACTGTGGAGGGAAAACCATGACTCCAGGAGATCCCTGCACTTATCTCTCAACCGCGTCACTGGGGCTAAACCCAGTGGAGATTGCTTTAGCCACATACACTCATGCCGTAAGCGGATAATCTGGCCATTGCCAGAACTCCAATATTTACAAACTATAAAAGGTCGCGAGGCCAATGCCGTTTTAACCTTCTTGGAGGATTATAGGGATGGGTGGTGCTGGATAGGGATTGTGCAAAGGGATTTGGATGATGGGTAAGGTTCTGAGGAAATCTGGAGAATTTTGCTGGGATAAGGTTTAGGACAAATGGGATATTAAGGTCATGTTGTAGGGTTTTGTTGGTTACATAGAAAGGAGCATCGACTATTGTTCAAAGGACTTTGGATTGGAAGAATGGATGCGTTTGATGTTAGAAAATCTTGCTGTTCTCCACTGTTCAAGTCCGTAAGTCCAAGTAGGTTTCAATATTGTCTTATTGATAAGTATTTTATTTTCAATAGACCGTTTATATTTTCTTTTTAGTAGTATGTATAGTTGGCCGTATCGTCGTTTAAGTTCCTGTCTTTTAAGTCTAGTATGAGGGTTCCACGTTATTCGACTTGGACTTAGTTTAGAGTTGCAATTAATCTTAAATGGATTACTTGTATTTTCGTTTAAATGGTTCTTAGCTATAAATGTAATTTGTTTGATGGACTTTTTTGTGAAACAATACACATTTTAATTCGTAGGTGCTAAGTAGTCAGAACTCAGTCATTTTTACGGCTTTAATTGATGTCAACGTTTCAACCCAAGCATTTCGGTCATCATCAGGGGTCAAAAGTCATTTTCAGTGATTTTTCATGTTGAATGTCACGGCCGCCGAGAAGAATATGGAAGTCTTAAAATCATTTAACTATGGTTTTGAACTCTCAAATAATTATATAATAACTGCTAAAAAAAGTATAAAAACCAAAAATCTGAGTAATTTGAAAGGAATATGACCAGTTTCCATGTTTCTCTGATGCTGCTTTCAAGTCGAATGCATTGTGAGAAGGGTAGCTATCTCATATGGGTGTTCCTCTTTCTAACGTGAGTGGGTACACTAGCAATACAATAATAATATATGAAATTGGACTTAACAGTAGATTAACAATTTCGCAGATAATTATATCCATGTAGTAGAGGGCAGGATGATTATCAAATACAGCAAATGAGAAGCTGGACCTAACCACGCCCGTATTAATGAGTCGCCATCATTACGTCTGACCGTCCCTCAGTTCATTATATTGTCCCAAGTTCTGGTCGGAGCACCCTGGGGAACAATTCCGACGAAGGGCAATAATTCCAACGTTGCTAGGCCCAAAGCGTACATATTTCAGGGCCAGGTCCAAGTTGGTAGTTCACTCCCATTCCTCCTCCCTTTGTCCCTACTAAGGTCGCTTCTTGTTCCTAATCAGCATCTGCTAGTATGCATCTTCGCTTTCAGGCTGTGTCCGATCGAAAATCAGATTAAATTGAACTCATCGCTTTTTAAACAGCAAGGAGAAAGAAAACTAGATAAAATGTTATGAAATGCACTGTGCTTCTTAAATATATAGTAATAATGAAAAATGGCTGGTTATAAATATGTCAATTGGTTAAACCATCAGAATTATAATAAATACGACCAATAATTATTCCACTACTTAGCTATTCATCTTTTTGTTTTTTTATTATTATTTATTTATGATATTTACAACTGTAATACAATATAATGACATGAAAACGCTTGTTAATAAGCTAACCACTGGTAGCACTCTAATAATATGTCTAAATAAGATCACGAGACCATCTTCTTTTCAGACATCTCGGAGGGTTATCAGGAGTCGATGAGATAGCAAGATTAGAAATAATAAGATTCGGATGGTTATGAAGTTCATTATAGAAGGATCTGGATTGTGGAAATATACATCATTGACTTTAAAAAATAGAAGTTTTCCTTTTAATGTGCTTTTTTGAAATTTGTCATATAAATAACATTTCTTTTTTTACTCAATGTATACCTTATTTTATTAATTTAATATAAAATCTTGTTTTCAAATAACTCAAATTTTATCAAATAAAACTTGGCCCCGAAATTCTAATAAAGAATTGAAGGAAAGTACGTGGTGTGTTAATTGTATCCACCATTTTACATATAAATATATGTTGTAGAGTACTATATAAACAACATATAAGTGGCCTCGTATCTCAAACGGACATCTGTCATTTTCAGAAAGTGGAGAAAGCGTCAATTTTTGTTTTATTGGTTCAACCTAAACTGTTTCTGATGATTTCATTTAAGAATGTTCAAATTGAATCATGAAAAAAACCAACAATAGAATTAGTTTAAATTCAAGCAATGTTATAAAGAATTGACTTTTTCATTTTTTTTTTTTTGACGTGTGCATCTTTGACATCAATCCACTCAGATATATTTAAAGCATCCCCAACATACAACTTAACAAATACGTCTTATAACGGCGTGCAAATCAAAAGTTTGTTAATTATGCTTTAAAAGAAACATTAACTGTAAATGCTTTTTTTTTTTTTTCTTAATTTTGACCTGAGGGAAAATTTGTTGAGGAGATATAAAATAGAATAAAGAGCAATGAAAGCCTTTTGGATATAAAGATTGGAACTTTTGGATATAAACTTATCCCATAAGTGATTTTATATTAATATCAATACAATATATAGTTAACCATTACTTTAAGTTAATAATGATAAACGTTGACCTATCGACCCGCGAAGCCAATGTAAGAATCGACTTGAGGAATAGACTGCTGACAGGCGCAGGCATCGGTGGAGCAATCGGCTCAGGTTTGAGGTTTGCCGACTGTTGGCAGCCCAGCCAATTAGTTTGCTGACCGCCTCTCTAAAGAGGCATCCATTTTCTTTGTCGAAATCGATTCTTTCTATGTTTAGCCTAGATTTTAGTGCTTATAATATTTTTTTTTAAATTAAATGTTTAAACATTTTAATGATCAATTGTTATAATAATAATTATTATTTATGTATTTATTTGCTTTCGGGGAAAGCGCCTTACAAATATAACTGACCGCATAAACATAACAAATATAGCTGCCAATCGAAAAACAATTAGTTTTACATTTATAAATAATTACAAAATTATAGAATTTAATATCTGCCTGATTATAATATTTAAAAAATCTGGTGTGCGCAACACACAACTTTCACTTACCGCTTTTCTTTGAATATAAATTATTTTCTGTCAAAGTTGGGCTATTATAAAATTTTTAAGGCTAAGGCTTAAAGCTTACAGATAACAAATCATTAAGACCATTATAATTAAAAAAGTTCTATTTATTATATCGATGGCAAGCAATAAAAATCTAGTCACTCCGTCTGCTTTTATACACCACTCAACTTCGGTCTCTGAGCCTTTCAGTTGCATTCTTTCAACTAACTCCAATTTCAACATTGTTGAGTAATGTAATTTTAGTGATATTACTAGTTGAAAAATTTAACTATACAGACAGTGAGTAAGTTGATTCCAGAGTAGGTGATTGCAGTGTTGAAATATAGAACTGTGAATAAAGGTATAAATTTTGCCACTAGAAACATCACTACAATTAATAATAAAGAATGTTGAAATTGGAATTAGTCATTCTGTCAACCGAAAGGCTCATATCTCCCTGCAGAGGTTTGAAAATATATATGGATATTTAACCTCTAAATGATTATGGACTAGTAGTTATTAAGCTGTTATTTTCCATTGTAAAGTTTACTAAAAGGAAATTAAGAGATTTTCATTGCATGCCATGGGTAGGTCAAAAGTTATCACACTAATTGTAAGTGGATAACGTTGGGATTTCACACAGGAAAAATTCATCAAATTATTAACTAATTTAATTTTCTAAAATGTTATTTGGTTATTTTTTGGAATAAGCGGCCCATAGATGCCTAATTATTTAAATATAACATCTTATCTAGAGTTAATAATCTATAGTAAATATATTTGAGGTTATAAACATATCCATGAAATATTTTTATATTTCACTTGTTCTTTCACATAAGTACAATGTAATAGTATTTTAAACAATACCATTGGCTTGATTCGGTGGATTTTGATTACTTTTTTTGTCAATCCTAGAAAAACATATCAAAATTTACATGTAGTACGAAAATTTCATTTAATTTTCTTAGAAACATGTGATTTACGTTAAATAAGGTTAGTTTTCTGAAATTATTATTTATGTTTTCGCTACTCTCTTTTACCTTCTACAAATTTCTATATTAGATATTGTTTTTTTTTCTGAAATTCTCCTCTTTCCAACGATATATTATACGTATACCTTCTGACTAGTAATTCCGGAGATTCATTTTGGACCTAGATAAACATTTTTATTTTTTTTCTCCTTTTTTCAATTATCAAATTCTTTCAAAACTTATATTTAGCATTTTTTCATAACTCTGAATAATGTGAGATGATTAACTTTTTAAAATAAACCATATTGAAGGTACTTCAGGGGAAGCCGTGTATGAACATTGGGCATGTAAGCCTTGTAAAGTGACATCAATGGGGATAAGACCTGATTGATATTAAAGACCGTTCTCCGGTTAGCCGATTTTAACGAAAAAGTTACTGCCACATCTAAGTCATATACCTATCTTAAATACCTAATATCAGTTTCGTACGACTTTTAGTTTTTAAACTAGATTGCTAACATACACACACAGACCATTTTTCGTGACTTGGTTATTTGGACTAAGGGTATCCCAAAACTTGTATTTTCGTTGAAAAGTTTTAATTTTCTTATTTTTAGGTTATTTTATTTTATTATTTATTGTATATACTTTTGATTATTACTTTGCTTCTATTTATTTTATATTTTTGTACATATTGTGTGAATGCTATCCTGCCTCACTATCGCCAATGAACAAGAGACAGATTGTTGTAATACTCAATAAAAAAAAAAATAAAATAAAAAAAAATATACTTTCCCTTACTATATAATATATATATACGTAAATGAAAGTAAAAAATAAAGCATTATATATGTTATCATATTGTTATTATTTTCATTTTATTGTTATTAGTTGTCACTGACGAAAAACACTTGAAAATTCTTGGTAGTATATTATATATTATAATCAATAAATATAAGAAGATAAGGTGATCTATCTACCGAATCTTTTTAATTATTATTATTTTTTATTATCTTATCAAAGATTGCAGATGAGGAAGTATAGGCCTAATTGAGCTGTAAGGCAACAAGCTAAGCGAAACAAGGCATTACTCTCGGTTGGATTTCCATTTTATTGTTTACGGTTGGAAGTTGGGCGGAACATACTGCCCGGAGCTATGGAGGTGTACACAGCTAGCCTGTTGCTTTATCCCCCAAACACTCCGGGCCCACTAACTTCAGCTGTTAGGATCTTAGGCACCCGACTACAAAGCCCATTTAGTGCCCAGACTTTGATATAATCAAACTTAGTTGAATGGTCTCACACAAATCATCCGCAGTTCCTCAAAACTTTCTGAAATTATGAGCATTCCTCTAATAAATCGTGGGTCAGCGAGTTCGCTCCTGTTTGTAGTCAGTCAGCTCTATAAGCGCTGGCGATGACAGTTACAATTGAATTCCAGTTGAACATTAGGATTCAGTGGAAGGGAAATGTACAGTAATTAGAGGCACAAAGGTATCGGCGCTACCTTTGAGGACTGCCCTATTGAACCACCGACATCGAGGAAAAGATCGCATCAGGGAGGAAATGAGTTAGATTTTATCATCGCACAAAAACTTTGGATTACCCCTCCAACGGGCGCCATTTTCCTGAAAATTCAAGGGGGTTCGTTCTATGGTTTTGTACCTAATTAGTTCACTTCGTAGTTTAATTTAGAGGAATGTTCTCACAACTCGAATTATTTTAATGTTCACCTGATTAACTAAAACCAACATTTAAATCAAAAGTGTATATAAATATATTTTGAATTAACATTTGTCATGAGAGTAGGTTCAATATTATTTACTATATATTTTTATAAGATTCGTTGTTTCCTCTATTTAATATCGTTATTTATTGAATATTTAATAAACCATTAAACATTTTCAGAAAAAAATATATAGGACTACTCATTTTTTTTTTTTTAAATGAGCCCATTGCTCACACTTATACACAAATAATTGATGGATTTTAATTAAATTTATAGTTGTATTTTTGTGGACCGATTTCCAACATCGAGCGAAACCTAAATAACAGTTTTAAATACTTATATATATGCTTAAATAATCATATAACGTTTACGGAAAATCGCAAGTGGAAGTGGTACATTTAGGTTTTTATTTTTAAAAAACATAACCATTTTTTCACTGTCTCCTTACTTACATTTTTTTAACTTAAAGCCAATGCGAACGTAGTAGATGCGAATGTAATAGATGGAATTCAGATAGAATTTAGATGAAACAGTCTTTATAGATTTGGGTTAGTTGGTGATATACTCATCACATGGATTTGAGTAGATACAGAAACGAACGAAATATGTACCTTGGTGTCAGAAACGTGAGATACAATAAATTTTCCTTTTCCTTCATGAATACAAAGCTTATCTACACCATTGGTAATGATAGAGCTATTAAAAAAATAATAATACATTTTTTTATTAAATTAATAATTATCGTTATTGCAAAGGTATTTATTATTTTCGTTTTGCTTTGTACTCAATATTAAATTAAATGTTTATTTTTAGTAATCCGACATTAAAATATTAGCAGGTATGAAAAAATCCATATGGGTGAAATGCAAACTCCAGATCGTTTTTTTACTTGTAATTAATATGTATTGTTACTCCATGTTACCAGGACCCATACACCAACTGTTTTAAGTTACACTTATGTCTCCTTGCTAAAAATATAGAAATAATTTACTATATCAACTACTGGTAGGAGCATTAACCATAAATCTCGGGGGAATTTACCATGTCCTCACCATTATTTTTCGGTATAGGTCCTTGTTATCCCAAGTTCCTGTGGTATAAATTAAGGATATTTTACATACATTAGATATTTGACTTTTTAGGTGTTTTTTATCATAGGGTAAACCCATTTAGACAAAGTAAATTCAACATTTCTTACAGTAGACTAGTCATTCCTAGAAATCACAATACAATTAATTTGATCCATTATTATTCATTTTTAAGTTACTTTACTTTTTTCGTTGGAAACAATTTTTGATGCTGGACTTTAAATTATGTTGTGATTTTTTGTTATCTATGTTTGTGATATATATTAATAATACCGGTAAAGCTAAAATAAAGAAAAATTGAAATTATAGACTAACTTTCTATTGAAATTTTTGACTATTACATTAAAAACATTTTTCGGGTGTTCTTGATGGACCCTAAACGTGGTCACTAACGTGAAGTGAAGAGCAATACAACAAGTTTTTTTTGTTTCGTTTTTAATAATAAAGAATTGTGTTAAATATTTTGACTATGGATTGTCGTCTGGAGAATTTAGGCGGCTACACTAACCCGAATTGCGTGAGCTGCAGCTGGTAAAACAATATAATTGTAGTGCTAAAATTGGGACGAATGAAATGGGGCTTGGTAAAGAAAAATAACTTGAATCTCAATAATCGAACTCCCGGTAAAGGTCAGGAGAGTAGACCGAAACGTAGATGGAATGATTTAATGTTTATCTTACGGGTTTGGCTTTAAACGGACGTATGTAGGCAGTGATTGGTTATGTCGCCAACAAACATTTGCGAATGTTGGTTCGCAGCTTGTAAAAAAAAAAAAAAAAACAGCACTCGCAATGTCGACAATCCGTCCCTTAAGCGCCCTCTAATGACAGGATTTCCAAAGTACTACTACACCCTCCAACCCCTGCCACGGAGGCTTATTTCACCAGAAGCACCTAAGCCCGCTTCCTCTTTTTAATTTCCACGCTAAATCCCGATCATGAGGGCGGTTCAAAATCACCATTTTTGTGGATAGGGGGTTGGCGGATTAAAAATGAGCGAATAACTCAGTTTAAAAATCCTGGACGATCAATCTTGAAGGGCTGAGAATATATTTGGCGTTTGAGGCTCAGCTGGGCTGGGGGTTGAGTTATTGCAACCATTTTCCGTATTGTGCGCAGTTGCCTCCAGCCAGGATTACGGCTCTGCTTCATCCACCCCCTGGAATTAGTCTTAAACTCCGATCCCTTTGGTAATTGAATATTTCGCTAGTGGCTATATCCTTCGGGGGCTTTTATTTTGAATATTTCTTTCTTTTTTTTATTCAAGGCTCTTTTTCTAATCTGCGGAAGAGAATCGGATGATTCACCAACAATATTTATATTTGAAAAGAATAAATGCATGTTTTCTATAAATTTTTCATATATATATATATATATATATATATATATATATATATATATATATATATATATATATATATATATTTATATATATATACATCAAGGTATGTCAAAAGAATAAATATCTAGATCTTAAAATAAATTATTTTTATGATATTAATGAAAGACTGAGCAGTGAGAAAGTTTTGAAACTAAGGAACAATAAATATCTAAGTTAATCAAAACATGTTTGGGTTCAAATAAAATTCTGGATGAAATGCGATAAAAATCAAAATAATTTGTAATTTTTTTTAAATATATATATTTTTTTTAAATAATTTTAGAAATAGAAAATAACTTTATTCTGGGACAAAGTCCTTTTAGAATAAAAAAATAGAACATAATTAAAAGACTACATCTGGCCAAAACAAAAACCATAATAAAAAAGAGAGAGCAAAGAAAATATTAGTTAAACAAGCTATATACAAAAAAAAGAAAAAAAAAATCAATATACAAAACACTTAAAACTATGATAAAACACTTGAAACTATGTACAGTAGAAAAATGATAATTATACCCTTTTGAAAAATAAAATAAAATAAAAAATACATTGAGTTCTTCATTAAAATGTGGTGTGTTTCTGCTAACAAAGGAAAGACAAAGCTGACAATATAAAATGTCAGAGTATTTAAATAATGAATAATATGTAGACTCATCATTGTCAAATTCTAGCTATAAGTACAGATTTAATTATATAAGGATAAAAGATAAAAGAACTAATAAAATAAAATATAATTATAAACAACATGGCCACGACTGACGATCAAAGAAGTAAATAATGACCAGGAAGAGGTGCTGCTGTGTACTCTGCTTCCTCATGCATATTATGTCGATCCTTATTTATCACAACACATCTGCTTATTGTCAATACCACGGCAGGTGCGAAAACATATTTGAAGAGAAAAAAAATAATAATTTATTAAATATTTTAAGAAACTCGGAACTGTAAAATGAGCTTAAAATACTACAAAACATATTTGGAACTAAAGTATATCAAAAACATAGATTGGACCAAAGATTGACAAACAAAATCTCTTTTTGAGCATAAAGTCGATTTGTAAAGTAAATCAAATAAAATATAGACCTAATTTACAGTCTTGTGAAGAAGACTTTGAACCAATTTTCAATTTAAAATTGTTCTTATCTTCCTATTTGTAAACCAATTTAACCTAGCAGACACTGTAGATGTAATAAATGTATTTAAATTAGCATTATTTTCAATCAACTACAACCCAAGGTACTAATCTATTTTGTTGATGTTCTTTTCAAAGGCTAAATAACTGTTCAAATTTCACTACTCTCTGTTCCTCATCAGTCTTTATTCTTTATTGTTTACTCCAAAATTCGTTTTATAAACTATATATATATCTGAGTTTATCAGTAAAATTGTTTTAATATTGTTAGTCTTCACTTTTTCAGGATTTTAATTTAACATTCCATATTTGATAATTTCTTTTTGTTTTCTATTTAATATTTCTTTTATTTCATGGAATTGAAAAACATATTTTAAAATAATTTAAATATATATTACATCTACAATGTAAGCTTAAATCAGTAAAAATATTTTTAAATTGAAACATTTATCATTTTTATAAAAAAAATGGTCAGTTTGGAGAGATTTTCACACCACTGTATTTTTATTTTCATGAAAATAATAATTTTTTTTCAACCATTCTTAAGATTTTGAGAATCTGCTTTATTAAAAATATATATCTGCTTAGTTAAAAACTTTTCATGTAACAAGCATTAAATTCTATTTCTTCAACAGCGTAAATATATATATCAGTAAAATGAATTAATTTAAATAAAATAATTTAAAAAACAGAGAAAAAATTAAATATCTGAAATTATAAGCAACACTAAAAATCCTTAACGAAAATAAATATTAAAATTAAAAAAAAAAATATTAGTTAGAAATAAAAAAAAAATGCATAAGTAAAGTAAATTATTTAAATTAATTAATATAATCAATAATTTCAAATCAATTTAACTTTGTCTTATGACCAACTGATCAAATCAAATATGAAAATATCGATATTAATGCCATCGGACAAAAACATGGTTTTTTGCCAAAAATCCTGCTACCTCGGTGTAGGTGATGATTGGGAGTTGAATTTCTACTGCAATGAATCAAAACATTTCTTACTTTTCTTAGTTACATTATCATCCTTGCTATCTTTCTGTACCAGATCATCAGAACACAGTGACCCTACTTTATGTTCCACAGCCTACAATTTAAATTCATTCGATCCCGTACTTCCGACCTCTATCCTCCACTTCACCGAACTGTTGCACTTCACAAGTCCTTTGTAATCTGAGCTGTCTCCCTGTGGAATTCTATCCCTTCTGATATTAGACATGTACAGTCAGTTTTCTCTTACAAACCTCTCCTCTTTAAACGCCTACTACTTTCCTAATCAGACTGTTCATGAAATGTATCTAAGTGAACTGTTTAATTACCTCTAGAGATCATTTCGGTTTACTTATGTTATTCTAATTTCCGTTGTTTGTTTTATATATTTTTAATTAACTATTATTTTGTAAATACTTAATTCATCTGTGGCCACACAAGCATTTAGCCTGCTTGTTCTAAATGAAAAACAGTCCCAGAACAATAAAAAATATTTTCATTTCATTTAAATTATATTGAGTTGGTTAGGGCTATCGTGACGTCTCAAGATATGTCTCTTTAGATATCTACAATTGCATCCTGTTTCTTGGTACTCACCTTCCTCACTGGAGTGTAACGATAACATGACAAAGACTCCTTCCTAACGCTATCTAATCTTCCCTTGTTCCCCGAAGTAAAGAAAGAAGCTCTACAAAATTGACATAATGGGTAAAAGAGGATGTCCCCTGACGCGTGTGTACCAGATTCGCTTCAGGCTATGAGATACCGCTCTTTATGCTAAGGGAGGAGATTTCGATGAAGATTAGGAATAACTGTGTTTCTTTCAGGCATTAAATCGAAAATAAGAAACATTTATTTTAAAATTTACATTTTGTCAAGTGTCTTTAGTTCCCTTAGAACGGAGAAAAACATATAGATTAATCAACAATAACTATGCAAGGATTCTACTAGGTATGTGCATATAAATGCCTATAGTTAATAGATGCTACAATGTATTAATACTGTTAAAATATAGATACGATTGACAAAGAGGCCTATATGTGCTATAATGCATTTAAAATAATAAACAACTCGTTATTCTTTGGTCATAATATATTTTATAACTTAGCAAACCTAAAGATTCAATGCCGATGCCACTAATTGTTATCGACATATTTCCATCCTCCGGTAATTGGAGGAGGGAGGGACAGCGTGTTGACAAAACTTATTTGTAACACGGATCCTTATGTCCTATAAGGATTTTATGATGAATAAAGAAAATATATTGAACAGGTGCTTTGAAATCAAACCTTTCTTCTTGCTCTTCCTTCGGCACTACGGTTCACGAAGGGCATTAGCCCTACTAAAATTTCATATGCGAAAATAAACTATTAAAAAAAGGATATATTCAAGGGGAAAAACACCATTTTTTGAGCTATGAATAACATACAATTTTTTGTAGTTATTGCTCTTAGATAACTTTTTCCTTCTAAATGGCTTTGTTCCTCCATTCTAAACCTAATCTAATATTTCCAAAGCTAGTATATTTCTTTATTAAAAAAAAAAAAATTAGTTCGACCTTTTTTTTTTTTTTTTTTTTTTTTTTTTTGTTCTTCCCTACCTCGCTTTTAGGCTATACGGGATTTTCCCGGGCCGGGGGGTGAGGGCGGGGAATTTAAAATCGTACTTTTTATATCATCTCAAATCTCTGTTATCCGGTTGCCAGGCAACTAGCGGTGCTGTTACACACGCTTTAGCCTATTCGGCCACCCCGCCCCACAAATTAGTTCGACCTATTTTCCTCTCCTTTGGAAACTCTCCACAATCAAAATGATTCCCAAAACTTCAAAATCTACCACTTCTCCTTCATCCTATCGTCCTACAGCACTTCTTCCAATAATGGGGAAAACATTTGAAAAACTATTACTAAACCATCTAATGCCTATTCTAGAATATAGTGAAGTGATACCAAATCACCAGTTTGGCTTTCGCTGTTATCACTCTACTGTGCAATAGTGCCATCAGATAGTAGATACTATCTCTGTGACTTTTGAAAAAAAGGAATATTGCTTTGACGCCTTTCTCGACATAGAGAAAGCATTTGATAGTGTCTGGCACAAGGGCCTATTATGGAAACTAAAACCGCACTTACCTTCCACTTATTTTTTTATTCTTCAATCCTACTTTCTTAATAGATTTTTCTGTACTTCCGTAGATTCTTCTGTTGCTTCCTTCTTTCCCCAACAAAAAAGCGTACCACAAGGTAACGTCTTAAGCCCAATCCTCTATTCTATATACTCTTCTGATACCCCTGAGCATCCTAATAACACTATTTATTGCTTCGCTCACGACACTGCTATTCTAACTTCACACAAAAATCCAAGTATCGCATCAATTGCCCTACGAAACCATCTTCATGATCTTGAAAAGTGGTTTGAAAACTGGAAAATAAAAATTAATAGTAAAAAATCCACCCACGTTAGTTTCTCTTTTAGGAAAGCCTCATGTCCACCCATAAAGATTGCCAATAATCCAGAGCCTTCAAAGAACTATGTACGCTACCTTGGGCTCTCCTTAGACAAAAGACTTACTTGGAACATACATACGAAATTAAAAATACAAGAACTTACTAGACGATATAGCCAACTTTCACATCTTCTAGACTACAGATCTTCACTTAACCTACGAAACAAGCGACTGATCTACAACACCTTACTGAGACCAATATTGACATATGGAGCAGAACTTTGGGGTTCAGCTAAACAACACACTTAAACAAAATACAAACAGAACAATCAAAAATTTTACGAAAAATTGTTAACGCACCTTGGTACATTTCAAATACTACTATACATAACGACTTAAACACCCCAACAGTAAAATCCTACATCCACTACAAATACACTACATTTCATTCTTCAACCCAAAATCACTTCAATCCTCTGGTTCTTTCTATCTCCGGCTCCCTGTTACTTGAACAAAGCATATTTAAAGAAAATGACCAAGAGGCCTACTACAGCAATAAAAACCATATCAAGCAAATACACCAAGACAATAAAAACAAAATAAATTTGCAAGATGCACAACCGTGCAGGTGTAAATTGCATAAAATATAAATAAATAAATAAATAAAAAAAAAATAGTTTGGAGATTTGTTCACATTTCCTCCCGGTAGGACGTCCCACTTATAGTTCATAATAAGGGGAAAATGATTATTTATAAATTTTATATTCATTATTGTTTTTAGACTTTGGTGAGATTATTATTACCAATTTAAAACAATGGCTGCGAATAGAGAAGCGGAATCTCTGACCCGTAGAGAAGAGAATATGAAACCATAAGCAGCACAAAGGACCGACTATCTGACTTTGATGGGATTAGCGGCAGAAGCCATAGCAGTCGCCCTCGCTGTGGTATTGGCATACACACCAGAGTTTCCTACCTCAATTGAATTAATTTATCCCGAGGATTATCATTTACAGGAAATGGCTTTGTCTGTATGACCGTTCTGCGAATGTTTTGCGTTGCACATTACAGTCGATAGGTATGGCATATTACCTCCGCCGTAGGCAATGGAAACTCTTTGTGAAAGTCGCATGCTTAAGTTTTAAGAATATTGACAATATAAAGATCGCATATGGACGTGTAATCTTAAAATTGCCAGTATTTTTATAAAAAGCGCCTTAAGTAACATAACATTGGATCTTTATATCGAAGAAACCCAAAACGTTACGTTAAATGGATATTTAATGGCGATATTGAAGTCTATATGAACCACATTATTTAAGAAATCTGATAAGTTAGTGATCATTTTTCACGATCCTGAATGTATTAATTGGTTGTAAAAGGTATAAGCCCAATTCATCGTTCTAAAAAATTATAATGTATAATTTAAAATATTATAAAAACCCGTTTGATTTATGAAAGTAGATTTAGAAAAATTTAAGGATTTATAAAAAAGAAAGTTCACCAGTATAGAAAAATAAAAAAAATCATGTCATACATTTTTCACATGTATGATAATCGTAATGTAAGAATTATAAGTTGTTATAAGTAAAATAAGTTTTTGATTTGAAGGGCTAAAAACAGTTACATAAAATAAATTTTTAAAAAGTATGTATAGTGTATATCACCAAAGAAGCTTTCCAATTTTCTTAGCGTTTTGCTTAAAGGAATGAAATATCTATACATTATTTAGTTTATGTATTGAATAATGTTTTTTTTTTTTATTATTTTAATGGAATTTACAACTGTATTATATATAAAATACAATAAGTAAATGTGAAATTGGTAACATGACATGTACAACATGAAGAGAAACTACCCATTGGTAGAACTCAAATTGAAGTTGAAGAATTAAAAAATTAAAGTTAAAGTTAAAGAATTAAAATTAAAGTTGTCTGTACATCTTGATAGATTTTACAATATCTCAATTTTCTATCTAACTACTCCATTCTCAATGTTTTAATTTTACTATTTATTTTCATTTCTTATATAACTTCATATTTCTGTTTTATGTTTTACATTTTATTCTAAGATTTCCATTGTAACACTTATATCACCCTTTTTGATTATGTCTACTTCATCATTCCACACTCTGTAACGGTTATTATTATTTATCTCTTAGTTCTTAGTCATTATTCTAACAATTTAATTTTACTTTATATTTATGTATTTTATTTGTTTTTAATTTGTTTTTCTTTTTTTTTTACCATCACTACTTATGTTTCTCATACCTTGTTATCTGTTTATTTTCTTAGCCCTGATGAAGGCCTGAACTTCAGGTCGAAACGTCGGCATATGTAAAAAAAAAAATAAATATTTTTTTTTATTTTTTGCCTTCCTTTTTGACTGACCACCCCAACTATTCTTCTCTTCATTATCCGCGACATTCAATCAATTACCTATTATTTTCAAATTAAAGTTCTATATTAGAAGATCCCGAAGCCATCTTCTTTTCAGACGCCTCGGAGGGTTATCAGGGATCGAGGAGGAAGCAAGGTTTGAAACGAGAGGATTCGGATGGTTCTGCAGTTTGTTATGGAAGGACAGGTATCTGGATTGGGCCAAATCGGAAACATATGGAACATTAAGGTCTTTATGGATGATTTTATTTGTGACAAAGTAAGGAGCGTTGAGGATTTTACGAAGGATTTTGGATTGTAAGGATTGGATACGAGAGGAATTCGATGGTTTAGTGGAGCCCCAAAGTTGAATTCCGTAAGTCCAAATAGGTCTTATTATTGTCATATATACGAGTCGTTTATAATTGATTGAAAGCTCAGATCGTTTGTCTAGTAAGTGCTGCAGTAGCCGATTTCAATAATGTAATTAAATTTAACAAAATGGAAAAAAATATGGTAAAACAGTTATATTATATTTGGAAATGGTGTTAAATATTTGAAAGAAATGTTATAGAAGACCTTTCTCTTACAAAATGATATTTAATAATATGATACATAAATTGAAGTATTTGCTGATGAAAATTGAAACTTCAGCAGTACCTGAGTTTGATGCCCCTGGTATGGAAAATGATGAGGAAAGTACCAATAGGGGGTTGAATGTGGGCATATTGACCATCCGATGGGTCGAACAGGGCGTTAATGGAAAGATAACATAAAATCTAATCTCGCGGTAATGGGATGGGGCTAATTGGAGATGTGTTGGGAACCTTCGTTTGTGGTGTCTCGTCTCGTCCCTTCGCCCCGTCCCTATACTCACTCAGAGTATTCACACAAAATTTACAGCTGTTTTATTTAAATAATTAATAATTTATTTTATTTAGTAATTATTTAATGTTTCAGTAATACTTATATTTCGATTTTCATTATAAAACAGTACGTTCCACAGTATTTATGAAATTTATGATGGAATATGTCTTATGAAACAATGTCAGTTTATTTAAATAAGGTTTTAAAAATTGTAGAAATTAATTTCTGTTAGTAACAACTTCCTATCATAAAGTGTGATTTATTTTTTAAACTTATTTATTGAGAGATATTACAATCCGTCACAATTAAGGGCATTTATAATAGTGTTAAAAGAGCACATTCACAATAAATAAAAATAAGTAATACAGCAAAATAAGAATCCCCAAAATAAATGAATATAAACCAAGATTAACTGAACTAAACAAAAAGAAACTGAAATAAACAAAACGAAACTAAGCTAATGAAAGTACTTAACAAATACCCACATGCTTCTATACAATATCTAAAAAAAAAAAAGTTATTCTCCCATTTAATTTTAAAAATTAAGATCTCCGAGCCAAGCCTTTCTTTCTAGTCGTGGAAGGAAAGGCAGGACTCTAGGAGATCTCAGCGCCTCTCACTCAGCGCATCACTCGTATCAGAGACCAGTAGAGGCTGAGAAGAGGCGTTATAACCATGCATACTTGGCTTGAATAGAGAATCTGACCATTGCCAAAACTGCATTATATACCTATTCACAAAAAATCTCTGGGCCACTGCCGCTTTAACCTTCGAGGAGGATTGTAAGGATGTGTGATTAAAATTAAACTTAAGTTTCACCAGCCTCCCTTCATTACTTCTATTAAGTAAGAATTAATATATCGGTTAAAAGTAATTAACGTTTCAGGACCTCATCCTAAATGATCAATACTAATAAAGTAATACATAATAAGTATTAAGAATTTCGTTACCATACATTTCTTTTCCTGCAGGAGAATATTAAACAAGTTACACTTATTAATTTTAAATAAAAAGATAAAAAAAATAATACGTTTTCTGGAAGACTGAATTTAAAACAATAACTTTATTTTTGTTCTTTATGGAATTACAAGTAGATTGCAATTTCGTTCATTTAACAATATATTAGGTTTTTATAATTGTATACATTTAAATCTGATTTATATATGTATAAGGATTCCGGTCTATTTTTAATAATATTTTTATTATCAACTAGAAATTCGAAATGAAATTCACGCTTACAAATTTTTAAAGGCCATATTGTTGCCGAAATTTCTGAGCACTATTTATATACAAATATATAACTGTTTGTACCAGTCATTTAGTTTACATATTTATCATAATTGTCCACAATAGGCATAGATATGATAATAGGATTCAAATGAAAGACCTTTGTATTTTTTATATAAGTTACAAGAAAGAAATTCATAAAACGAATCGATAACGCTGAAAATATCTTCGATTCGATTTTATATTTTTAAGAAACTTTATTCTTTTAGCCTTAATTATGTTTTTCAATGGTTAAATTTATTTTTAATTGCTTACAAAAAAAAGTGATAAATTAAAATACCCTTTAATCAGCTAATTTTAATTTTTTTTAAATATAAAATTTAACGAAAAAAGCAAAAAGCTAGAAAAGAGACAGGTGATAATGTTATAAATGGAAAATCCAAACAACAAAGCCATGAGGTCTCCTCATACATACAGATAAATAGTTAACTTGCCAACGTTTCGCCAATTTAGACATCATCAGGGCAGGAAAACCATGGTCACATATATGCAGAAGGGAAAAAAAATTGCATTAAATGAAATTATAGCTGCAGACATCTCACAAACCATCCAAATAGATAATGAAGAAAAGAGAAGGTTCTATTACCAACAACTAAGGAAGGTTATATTGAACAACTGATAAGACGTAATACAAGGGAAATTAATTAATTATAACTAAATTATTTATTTATTAACATTAACTTTTGTCCTGCTGGATAGACAGCCTACTGTGCAACAGAAATGTATTTCATCTTTGAAAGACATTTTCCGTATATGATTTTTAGCGAAATTATATAATTTTATTGATCTGATTTGCATTGTCAGTTTCCTTTAGGCATGATCTGGATTAATGAATCAATATATATATATATATATATATATATATATATATATATTATATATATATATATATATATATATATATATATATATATATATATATATATATATATATATATATTTATATATATGTGTAGCACAAAATCATAGAGTCAACAGAAGATGCCCTAGTTACTGTTAAGGCATTGATTAAATGGGACTTAGGCTTAGAGTTAGTAAGGCTAAGTGAGTCACTGTTTGGTCAGCCCAACTTGAGGGGATCACTGCCCCAGGGAACTCTAAACAAAATTTATTGGCTCCTTTTCTCGATTCCAGATCTCTGCCTCTTCCTTATCTCTATTTCGTATCACTGTTCCTTCAATTACCATTTGGTTTTTGTTTTTTAAATAATTTTATTCTTCATTGTAGTTTAGGCAATATATTTATAAGGCAGGTATTTATTCAATAAACTGTTATTAGTTTTGAAGAGAAGTTAGTTGGAGTGTTCATAAAAAAAATAAATAATTTATTGTTTATTTATATTTATATTTTTTATATTAATTATTTTTACTATTTTATATATATATATATATATATATATATATATATATATATATATATATGTATATATATATATATATATATATATATATATATATATATATATAATAAAAATCGTTTATTTATTTTTACTTTTTTTTTTTTTTTTACTGAACACGCCAACCAACTCTTCAATTTTTACTAGAAGTAACCATCAATCGACTATTATGTTATTAGTTTTATTTAAAGTAGTTGATTTTTGTTACTGATATATTTTTGCTTACAACCAAAACTTCATCTAAGGCAGTGCTGGAGTAAGATATGTATGAATAATCATTTGTAAGCAAGTTTAAGGAAAAAATAAGAAAAAGTAAAAAATAAAATTAAATAATTTGAAAAAAATAAAATTAAATAAACTTCACATTTCCCTAGACAAACTTCGTGCAAGGCTAAATTGAACACGAATTGATAGGGTTGTCTTGGACTATTAAAAATAACATTTTAATTTGTTCCATTTTACTTCATTGCATAAGTTTTATGTATTTCCATTTAGATTCACCCGAAAAAAAGACAGTATGAACAAAATAGGATATTTTAAAAATATTCACTGCAGTGTATATTACTATTTGTCTCATACATACTAGATAAATTAGTTATAATTAAATTAAACGTATATGAATAATTACAAAATAACAGAGATACAAAAATCAGAAACATTAAAAAGTAAATAAATGGGAGGTCTATTAACATCCGTATTAGACTTGCCATTTAGTTGTTTTTGATTTTGGTATCGTTGTTATTGTAAGATTATTCCTCGGAGATTTCACAAAATGATATTCCAAATTTAAAGTTAAAGTAATTATCAAGAAAAATATGGTCCGAGTGCCATAAATATAACACCAATGGATTTTTTTTTCGTTTGTTATTTCAGACAGCCAACCGGTCGACATTATACTTGGTCAATAAAGTCAACTATTCAGAGAACAGACAAAGCAGAGAACAACTATATTCGAGGCAGGGCTAGAACCAGGGGAGGCAAAGGGCTCACTTGCCCCGGAAGGCAGAATTTAGGGACGCAACAATTTCCAAAGGCATTATAGTTCTAAGTCAAGTAAGAAATATTTCTTTTAGTCTCCTGACCATCAAAATAGCGAAAGTGCCTTACTCTTCAAGACATTTGGGAACCTTGATCTGAGTAATCATATGGTTGTTCCTCTACGTTTTTCTCGTATCTGTTTATCCTTATTTTTGATAAGCCTGCATTTTGTTTGCTCTTGCCATCCAGGTCATGATTCCGTTGGTCTGTCTGTCTTTATATATATATGAACAAAGATCATCTTCACTGAGCCTATTTGCTAGGTTTCGTTTATGATTCATGTATCTTTTTTTTTTATCAGTCATTTATATTTATTTCCGTACTTATAACCAAAACTCGTACGAAAATTAAAATAAGGACGTGGTCTTGAATTGAAAATTGAATAATTCATGAAAATCTAATTGCAAATGTTTGAGATATAACAAATATGTAGGTGAGAGGATAAAATCAGATTGAACTACTTTAAAAGCTTCTTACTAAAAAATGTTTGTGTTACACGTTTACTGAGTAATCAGGTTTCAGAGAACCGCAGGTTCACATGTTCACAGGTACATGTTCACATGTACTTAATATTTAATTAAGCGTAATGGAAGTTATAAGAGCTGAAGTTTATGTCTATAGCCATTGCGTAGCCGACTTAGATGATAGATGACTATGAAGATAGGACCTTTTTATGGACTTGTTCGGAATTGACCTTGTTGAAGAGGTTCCTCAGAGAGATGTTAGATGTTGATATGATCCCCTGTCAGGAACATAAGGATTAGTAATAAAACCCAGCGTGGGGTGTGCCCCAATGATAGTGGTGCCATTACAGCCGGGAGCCATCGGGAGACAGGAGCTAAAGCCCATCGGAGATAAGCGACCGTCAGGTAGAGCTGTCAAACCGCCCCTTCATGTCCCCGGGGGCAGCCACTGTAAACAGGGATCCGGTCTTCGGGCACCCCTCCCTTCTCCTTTTATGTCACCCCTCAAAGTCTCACCAAATAAAATTGGTAACTACCAGCAGAGTTATTGGCTATGGTACATCATACGAGTGGGTATGATAGTACTCCTTGTTAAAAATTTTTATGTTGATGTCAATAGCTCAAGCAGGGCCTTATGATTACATATTTTTACTTTTAAAAAAATGATAAAATATTTATTTATTTTTCATTTAAAAATTATTTAGAGAGAATGAGGGACACTTTATCATAAAAGGATGCTGCCCAAGTGGATTGCTACAAACGCAGCCTCTTAATAAATCCGCTTAAATATATACAAATATAGTCAACTTATTTGTATTATTGTTTTATAATATATTTTTAATTTTATTTTTTCACATTCTATTTTTTTCTATACATTTCCTTCTATAATCTGTTTATTTTCATCAAACCAATGATATCTCCAATTCATAAAATCCATTAATTAAGATTTATCTTAGAACAAACATGCTAAAATAACTAAAAGTACATATAATAATAACAATAAAAATTGACAGTATGTAGAAGAAAATCTCAACTAGTATTGCATATATAACTAAAATTAACAAATATAAACATAGACTATAAATAACTGAATAAATGACAAGGAAATAAATAACATTACACACATTATATATAATAAAAAATATACTAATGGCCTTCTAAGGAAAGGAAAAATAAGTTTTTTTTTTTTTTTCTGCAATGTTACAGACAGATGTTTTTAGTGGGACAAGTTTTAAATGATATAGATATAAGAATAGCATCGAAAAGACGCGTTATTCAAAGGTTGTACAACCTTGAAGTTTATTGTCGAAGGCTCAACTTGATTTGTAGACATCTTGAGCTTTAGTGCTAAAGAAAATGGGGCTCTTGTAGTTCATCATACAATTAGAATTGAGCCAAACAATGATCAAAAAGATCTCAAAATATAAATTGAGAAGAGGAAAATATGTAAAAAATGCATTACACTAAAGAGAAATTTTTCGGAAGGAAGATATTGGCTTGATAGTAGAGAGGTAATTCCTATTAATTTCTAGTTTTTTACAAAGCTAGGAGTTGAAAAGAATGAGATACAGAGTATGGCGGATTTCATTATTTGGACTCACTGGAAATTCTGCATTCTATTAATTCTATACATTGCTTTATAGATCTGAATGACTGAATTTAGAAGAATGAGGACGAAAAAAGAAAACATCAATTGACATTTTTATATACAAACTTTTTCAAGCTGAATCGTTTTACTAGCTATTGTCAATCAGATAGATTAGTATGATGTGTCTGTCAGCAACTCAACAGTTTAATAGAATTACGATTTTACTGCAGTTCTCTCTTTAATTCTAGCACTAGACTAATAAATATCTCGGAGACATCAATTACGTCGCAGAGGCCACGTGCGGCTTCCAAAACTGCGATTTTCATGGTCCGGCCTTTTGTGACAGACGATTATTATTTGTTATAGTTTGTCTTGTATGATTTGGATTGGATACACTAAGATAAATTTTGTACCCTGAATCAGGAATAGAGTCGTAACCATAAACTATTAAAATATTTCCCTTCGCCTTATAGCCTTACCAAGGCTCTCTTAAGTCAAAGATTCAAACGTCGTTATCATTTATATAACCACGAAGCCTCAGGTCGTAAGATAATTACAATGTTATGAAATGGACGTGGTTTAGTGAGGAGAACCATTCCCAGTTTTACTAATGCAGTTAAGTTTACATAAGTTTAACGATAGTTGGGGACGAGTTGAAAATAGGACTCGTTGAGCGCGATTCCCTCCCCGCGGTCTTATTCCATCTCGGTTTTAGCTGAGCTCCTTTCATATGAAAATTTATGGTGCTTTCAGCTTTGTGTGCCATTTAGAGGAATAAAGTGCTACTTGGAGCCGTGGTTCCATGCTTTTAGCGCAACTTATGCCGGCCCTACAACCTGGCTACATGGACATACACTACCCCGCTCCAGCCGGCTCATACTAAATAACATTTTCCCTGTTGCCCTACCGTACCTCTCGAGATGTTTATAACACTGCCGGAGGTAAGGGGGGGGGGGCAGGTAATGACTAAATACCGCTCTTTGGAGTGTCATTTAGCCGAGTTGTTAAGTGTAAAGGCTAGTCCCCTTTAATTTGATTTAAACTGCAAATTTTCATTCAAATCAGGAGTTTATCCAACATATATATATATATATATATATATATATATATATATATATATATATATATATATATATATATATATATATATTTATATATGTATATTATAGTTCAGGATATGCCGTACAATAAAGCGTCCACAAACTTGGAAAATTTGTAGGAAAATTCAGGTCGATTATTTTTTTTTTGACCTATATGAATCAACTATAAATGAAATTCCAACCATTTTTTAAATTTTTCTTATGTCAAGAGGATACTTACCAGTGTACATGTGATGTTTCATTAGATAAAATAATTTTGTTATCTACAATATATATATATATATATATATATATATATATATATATATATATATATATATATATATATATATAATGTGGTAGTAAAGATAAATTAATTATTTAATTAAGAGTACCCACGTTATAGAGACTGGTTGTGTCCCAGATGGCGTCCGACCCCAGGATAGACCAACCGCAAATGAAAAATTACTTGAAGGAGATGGTCCGGGGTTGAGGTCATAAGTAGGCTAAATAGTGGCAAAACTATTTTATTAAAAGGCAACGGTTCGACCCGACTTTGCAGGTCTTCTTCAGGACTAGAACGGACAAGATACAAAAAGATAGAGAATTGTGGAAGTTACATAATATTACTTCACATCAAACAGTGCCTAACTCACTGAGCTGCTATCATACCTTATTCAATCATATGTTCATTATGTTTGATCCAACTGAGAACTTTGGAATATATTATGTCATTTATGTAACGGAACATCTTTTGTAAATGTCATATGTTTAATGGTCATATACAAATACACATATCGTAGAAATATATTATATATTCAGGGAGTATAGACAGGTGGGAGGGTGGGGGGGAGGTATATCTGGGTCAGGTGGTGAAAGAAGGAGCTGGCTACATTGTCCGAGATACGCTTGCTATTAGGGTCTTATCTGGAGCAGGACCGGACGGCTACCGCTCCCCGTATCGCTTCTGCAAGTTTGCCCTATCCCGACGAGTCGATATCCCGATGCCGCGGCATAACTTGTTGCCTTTATCGCAACTTACATTATGGTCACGAACATTAACCGTATTATCATCTTAAACTAAAAAAAACAAACAATAACTGATCAAAATAGAGATAACCATGCTAGTTTACTTATTATTTTAATCCACATAAATATTTTACATCAATGAAATAAATCTAAGATCGAAGAGAGGATTGGTTGGGG
This sequence comes from Nezara viridula, assembly GCA_928085145.1. Taxonomy (NCBI): domain Eukaryota; kingdom Metazoa; phylum Arthropoda; class Insecta; order Hemiptera; family Pentatomidae; genus Nezara; species Nezara viridula. The sequence continues at coordinate 40,538,058 of OV725079.1, forward strand.
TATTCAGTAAAAAAAAAAAAAAAAAACTAAATTATGATTTATTTATTTTTACTTTTTTTTGTTTACTGAACATCCTACCCAATCTTCTCTTAAGGCATTCACTACAGCCAATTATCAATAGACAATTATGAATATCCATACAAGGGGCCAATGACTAGAGAACAACCTCTTAACCACTTACCACCGAACCAGATGTTTTACGGGAACCTTTCTTAAGAATAGTCCTGATTAAAGCCTGAATCTTGTGCCGAACCATCGGAAAAAAATTAAAATAAATATAATTTATTTTTATTTATTTATCTTTTTAATTAGCCCGAGCCAGCGAAAGTTGAGGTAGGAGATGGCGAAATCGATGGAATAGTTTGAAGGTGGAAATTGTCCGTCGAGAGATATGAGAAATATGGTGATTCCAGAAGAGGTTTTGATCAATGAAAAATCCTAAGTTTTTAACAGAGGAGTAGAAGGGGATTGGCTGGTCATTAAGGTGATGATTAAAGCATTAAAGCATTTAACTTTAATCCATTTACATTTGCCCACAATATGTGTATATATATATATATATATATATATATATATATATATACGTTTAAATGTATCTCCAGGTAACTACCCTTTCATGATATACTCAAGTCCCATCCGAATCCACTTGTTTTCAGCCTTGCTTCTTCCTCGATTCCTGATAATCCCACTAGGAGTCTGAAAAAAAAGATGGCCTCGTGATTTTCTACCCTATAATTAAATAGGGAACGTTCATGTCATGATTTCTAATGTGTGCATTTTTACTAGTTGTATTGTTTATACAGTTGTAAACTTCATTAAATAAATAAAATATTTATTTTTTTTTAATGATCACTCCAACCTATCTTCTCTTCAATTATTCACTACAGCTAATCACCAATCCACAATTATAAAACTAAGATTATTTCTTACTTGTGTGGAGATCGATGACCGTGATTGTTATTTGAGAAGTTGGTCGGGGTTCGGTCAATATATCTACGATATAGGTGTTCATGAGGGTCGTTGACAACTGAGTCCCAACTGTTTTCCAACAGTGCGAGATGCAACGCCCTTAGGTCGAAACTTCGGCAAATCTAATAAAATACAATAGTAATATATAGTATTATATATTGACCGCAAAACGACCTATTTCTTCTCAAATCATTTGTTATTGTTTGAATCATTTAGGAGATCGGATATAACAATAAGTTCAGTGGGTAAGGCGCTGAAATGCTTACCCAAGTACAAGGCCTGTGATTGAAAAATATATCGAAAAAACAGTCAATCAATTTTTTTTTTTTTAGAAAATTGAACTTAATCTGGGACTAAGGGGAAAATCCCCTTAGAATAACAATGATGAATTAATACAAATCTGGCCAAAAACTAACTTATAAAAATTCTAACATTATATACATTATTTAAAAAGTAGTATGTAACCACTAAAAAATAAACAAATATATATATATATATATATATATATATATATATATATATATGAACACAAAATCTCAAAATTGCTTATTATTGTAATGAAAAAAAAAAAGAAATTACATATTTATATATACATAACTACACAATTTAAAGACAATAGGCTATGTAATAGAAAAGTAAGTTAATACAAAATGTAATAATATCTACAGTGATTTATATAACAATATGCAAACATTAAGATGAAATAAAATCTGAGGATTACTTGTGGTGTAATGGAAAAAAAAGAACTATGTACATACATACTCATATTGGTACACAGAGAGACAAAAAGTATAAAATATACACATATATGCCCGAAAGAAAAATCACGACCTGAGGTGAAGAGAAAAACAAATAAATAGTAAAAATAATAGTCAAATACTCAAAAGTCAGTATAATTATATACTGATATTTAATTTACCCAATATTCCGCAGCTTTATATTAAAAAAGTCATATTGTAAGGATACGTTTGATATTTTCTAGCAATATTCTTGTAGCCGATTCACTTTTTCATTCCAATTCCATCCGACTCCACAAAGACTATTATATTTGTCTGTCGTAAGCCACACTGGTCCTATTTGCTAGGGTCTTTCCAATCTCCAATCAATTCATATTTTTCCTGATCCAATAACTTATGTTAGATACTCCCTTTCATCTCCATCCCTCCAAGTTTTATTCTTCTCATTGAAAAATATTGTACCATGCTTAAAACTATTAGGGCATTCTGATTTTATCAGTGACCATATTTCTAAATTTTATATAATGATTTTTTCTAGCCCTCTCTAAGAAATTCTAATCAACTACTGTGTATATATACAATTATGTATATATATGTGATAGGGAATGGTTTGTACCTTTATATAATCAATGATGTTATTATACGTCTTTATCATTATTGTTATCATACTTAATTGGAAAGGAATGTAATGTTGATCCATTGAATAGTTAAATAAATCGTTAAATTAAAAAACCTCCCAACGTCCGATTTTTTTTTTTTTGTATTCATTGTTTGACAAACTTTTCGGCTTAAAATGAATAACTTCTAGAAATTAAAATTCCACCTAGTCTTTATTTTTTAATATTTTATTGTTTAAAAATACATTATGCTCTCTGAAAAAGTCGTAGTAGGAGGCAAATTAGGTGAGTATCGTAAATGTAAAAATCTAATTTTCAGATGAATTAATACAAGTTACCTTTTAAAGTAAAATATGATTATAAATAATGTTTTTTTTTTGAGAAAGGCATAAGATATCTTTTTTTTTTTTGGGTTGAAAGAATTTCATTGAAGTAAAACGGAAATTAATAAAAATAATATTTTGTCTTTATTTCATTAACTTCGTTATTTATTTTTTTCTTGAGTAATATTACGTGTGGTCGATCACAACTAATGACAGGAATTGAAAATTTTATATAACTTTTTTAAAAAGTTTCATTCTAATAGTTTTTGTGTAACTTGTTAGGAAAATTGCTTTAAAATAAAAGTTCTAAGGAATTTTTTTGTAATGAAGTTCCAGGTTTATGGTAAAAGTTTGACTTTTATCCATTAAAATTCTTTTTAAAAAAACCTTTAAAATAAAAAATAAATAGTAATTGGGCTTTGATTAGAGTTATAATTTGTCTTACATGAATTATACATGGTTCTCATGTATCGTTTGTTTGAGTAGTTTAGAACAAAAGTCATTTTTAGTGCGACTTTTAAGCAACGACTACAGTAATTTTAAATAAAAGTTTTTGTTTTTTTTTAAATAAAATTTCTGCAAATCATTATTTGAAAATTTGCAAGGGAAAAAGTTCTAGTTCTAAAAAAAAAAAAAAAAAGAAAAATTATCGATAGTACAATTTCCAGTGTTACCAAAACTTTTAAAAAATAAAAGTTTTTTTTTCATGTTTTAAGGTCTGGTTAGTAGTAGTTCGATTTCATTTATATGTTATTTACAGAGCAATAGGTAAAATTTACTTACGTATTTACTGTATCTATATACTTATATAATTGCAGAGTAAATATATAAAATTAAGGCTAGTAAATTGAACATTTTATATACAGGAATACTTAAGTACAATATTTACGAACAGTGATGGGAGTTTCTTACTTGGCTTGGGCCTCTATCTGAAGAGGGAAAAACAGGACTCCAAGAGATCTTAGCGCTTCTTTCTCAAGAGTATTAACATTAAAAGTCAGTGGAGGCTAAGAAAGAGCATTAAAAGAACAAATGTTCCAAAGCTGACGTTACATGTCTTCCAAACCAATATTTAAATTTTCTTTATTTATATAATATTTTATATATTTAAAAAAATAGTTAAAATTTACAATAAATTTCTTAAGAATCTTTTCTGTTTCAGATAAGTAAGAATGTGGCTGGTGGCGTCTAAGGGAAGACCCTGATCTTCGAAGTCGTTTGAGCTTCAATTGCGATGGAGTATTATTTTGGGTCCATCGTCGTCGTCTTGTCGTTTGCAGCATGTGCCTCAGCAGGTCAGTTTTTCATATATTTCTTTTCCTTTTTTTTTTTTAATTATACGAATGTAAAGATAATTTTTATTTTAAACTGTGTTGGAATATTTTTTTTTCAGATAAAAACTAAATATTAATTAATTTATTTTAAGTCAAAGAAGGCTCTTTCAATATACCGATCTTCCTTAATATCATCGGCGTTCTGTAAAATAGGCGAAACCACAAATTCCCTGCTTTGCAGGAGAGCTCATTAAGAATAGAAATTTTTGGCCGTTGCTACATGAGAATAGAAGTAAAATAAAGGAATAGAAAAGTAACATATCCATCTTTTATAGGCATCAGTTACTATTGATGTTATAAAAATTAAAGAGCGTAAATCTCTAATATTCAATTTACCCTTTTTTTCTGTAACACTAATAATATATTTTAGTTGAGAAAACAGATGTTTCGCCGTGATGATTGCGGTTATGCATTAAAGATTGTTTTTTGATATTAAAAAAATAAAATAAAATCAAACAGATAAAAAACAAATAATAAGTGATGATATTGGTGTGTCATATATTATTTCTATGAGTGTATGCTCAATTCTAACATTATCAGAGGGAGGATGCGACATTGCACATATTCAGGATTGTAGAATTCCAGAATCTAAATAAATTTAAACTGGATATAAATATGTAATATAAAATTTTTAATATAAAAATAAATAGACAGGTGACTGGAATGGAATTACATCCAGCAGATCCTTTGACACCGATCGATGGAAACGCTGAACTATTAGAATCACCAATCGATAAATAAAGAGATATAATTCAATCGATAGTTTCCATTGGTGAGTTGTCAAACTGTGTGATAGATTTTCGATATAAGCTCACGGCTGAGTTTAGAAATTTTCCCATTATTACTTTTACCAATTAGAGTTTCTAGAGGATCTAGTTTTTGTATGACTCAAATAAATGGACAAATATCTTCTTCTAAAAATTCGGTGGTCTTTATATAATTGCTACAAATGGCTGAAGGAGTTTTCAGTGTGGGTTTTCCTCATAAATTAAATATTAAGTACACCAGTGGAAGTTGAAATTAAAGCTTTCTTCAGACTTTTACGTAAATTCACTGACAACCTTTATCTTTACTTTTACTGTCGTCTTTTTCTTCCATTAATTTCAAACTGTCTAATCAATTGTAGTTTAATTGAGTACATAGTGAAAAACCAAAATGCCAATGAGCTCAGTATGAATTATCCGGTATCCCTCATTAATACCATATCATCAATATCAATATAACTCTTTTCAGCGTTTCTTTAATATATTTTAATTTTTTTCTTTTTAAAATAAATAAAGCTTAAGCCATAAGAAATAACAGATACAGTTGGCAGCAACTAAATTCATGTTCTCTTTACGAGGAATTCTTATATATTTGGGTTAGAGGTGTTTGAGAAACGTATAAAACCCCGACATAACAACTTAGTGGCAAGGAGAAACAGACAAATGATTGTCAAAGAGGCTTAGTTAGATTGTTATTATTATCATTAAATTGTTAGTGAGGGAAGTTATAGCCTCATTGTTATAGCCAAGTGTCAATAGAATTACTTAAAATATGACTAATTAATTAAGAAATTTTTAGAAAAATATGGTAGAAATGTTGTTTGTTCATATTAAGTCTTTAAATCACCGTTTCTTTAAACAAATAAATAAAACATTGTTATTATCTTATGACGTCTTCTTAATTGTTAGAATTTAAATGGCCGTACTAAGTCTGTCAAGAAAAGTTTCTGGGACTTTGGCACCTCAACAACCGCAGAGCGGGGAAAGATAATACTGTGGGATCGATAGTTGGAGGTAGCTCTCAAGTTCGAATTCCTCCTCCCAACTTTACACTTGCCAACCCACAAATATTTACCTTGGAAAACTTACCTAAATCGTGCCGTTTTCCCCTAAGTTAGCTTCGAGAAATCTCATTGTTTAGGTATTTTATTCAGAGTCACGATCCGTGTAACTTGATAGCAAGAACTGCAACAGTTGCTCAGAGATTCTCCCAAGTTTGCTTCCTTATGGATACGTTTATGTTGAGTTACCTTTATCTCACACATTTGATATTAAAACACAATTTAATCATATTACACACACCTTAATAATATATATATATATATATATATATATATATATATATATATATATATATATATATATACTATTTTTTATATTTTAATGGGTTCAAGAAAAGGTAAAAAAAGGATACTGAAAGAGGATATAAGAATAATAAGAGAACTGTAAAACAAAAAAACCAAGGTGTGTACTTTAGATCACACGATAGAAGTGAAAACATTAAATAATATGAAATATAAATTATTAATAATAGCTCATTATAAAGGGAATGAAATGCTGAACATTTCCCTCGGTTACAGTATGCTGAACCGATTTTTAAATTTCTGAGATATTATAATCCATATCTTCAATAAAGCTTGTTATCATTTGGGTTTCGTTACTATGTTTTCCCTTTTCGCTTCTCTAGTATGGCGTCGCGTTAAGACACAATTTGGAATAATAGCCCTTTACAGAGAAGAAGAAAACCTGAACATTTCCCTCGCTTACAGTATCTAGGTCCGATTTTTAGTTTCAAAGATATTTTAATCTATATCCTCAATAAAACTAGTTATCACTTGGATTTCGATACTTTTTTTACCGTTTTAGCCTCTCTAACACTTCTCGTTAAGATACAATTTCGAATAATAACTTATTACAAAGAGGATGAAATGAAATGAAAAAAATATTTTAATATTCTGGGATTGTTGTCCCTTTAGAACAAATTATAATTATTTAGGTACAGATTGTATCTCTGTGTGGTCACAATTAGGTTATATATTTACAATAAGAGTGGACTAAAAATAAAAATACTGAAGAAGAGAAAGAAAAGAACAAGGAAATTGTACATATATATATATATGTACTATAGGTATATATGAAACTAAAATAACCTAAATAAATTGAGGTAGTCTCTGGGGGTGCTTAGATATTTCTCTTAAGTATATTTCGCAATCAATCGGATTGAGAAAGGAATAGGTGTTTAAAGAGGAGAGGTTTGAAAGAGGAAACTGATTGAGCGTGCCGAATATCAGCAGGGATGGAATTCCAGAGGGAGGCTTCTTGTATTGCAAAGAATTTGTCAAAGGAAGCAGTTCAGTGAGGAGGAGGATAGAGGTGGGAAGTACGAGATCTAGTAGGACGGGATTGGATGGAGTATTTTAATTGTAAGCTGTGAAAAATGTAGGAGGGTCGATGAGTTCTAATGATCTGGCACAGAAAGGTGGCTAGGAAGTACTGACGGCGGTGATGTAATGTACAAAAAAAGTAGTTTTATGAAATGATGAACATTCCCCTCGCTTGCAATACGCGGGTCCAATTTTTAATTTTTGAGATGTTTTAATCCATATGTAAAAACACTTCAATCAATCGACTCCAGACGACTCTACTCGAGCCTGGCATATCGGACTCTGACGGCTCAATCTAATTCACACATAAAAAAAAAAATACAAAACGCTCTTAAAGAAGTTTTCACTTCAAAAATATTTTGTTTAACCCGTGTTTAATCTCGTTTTAGCATATTGTATTATTTCTTTTTTTTATTATTAAGAATGAGTTCATAAAAAGAATGAATAACGTCTTAAAGATATAATAAAAATGAATGTTGCGATGATTTAGAAGTATAGCTCTCGGAGAATTAAGACGGAAATTGTGAGGATGTGTCACGGACATATTATAGTTTTCATATTATTTTTGTAATTGATGACTGTTCAGGCATTGGTTTAGTTTATGTACTAAGCACTGAAAACACAAATCCATTCGAATTGACCTGTAAACATTCAAGAGAAAACTGGGGCTAAGAGGATGGTTAGACATCACTTAGGTTTTGTATGGCCTTGCATTAGCTTATTGTATATATAGTTTATTGGTAAACTTAAATCTTATCATTATTTCTTTTTTTAGATATTAGATATTTAGTTACTGTTATTATAGGAGGGAATGATTACCTTAATGTTTCCGCCTCATACTGACCAGATTGGGAGTGTTCAGATTCATTTTTCGGAACCTCTGAGAAATGAAATATTAATATCAAACACCCCTGCCGGGAATCGAATTCTTAACGGCTTCAGAATTATAGGATTCTCATCTTACCGTACTCAGCCATCACGTCCTCTTCAACTACTACACCTTTGATTCTAGCATATTTATTCGGTTTTTAAATAACAAACATTTTGGAGATTTATGGAATATCTTTGTTAGTCTTTCCACTTACATGTTTCATCGAATTTCAAATAATGTTTTTAATGATTTTTTTTTTTTTGAAATTCTAAACAAAAGTTTTATATATGCGAGGATCTAAAATCCGAGGAACCGAGGAGATATTGTAACGTAACTTGAATTGTGTATTTTAATCTCGAACATGTAGCAGCATGATCGCCGTTGAATTCCTTTTCGTTAGAATTTTGTGCAGAATTAGTAAAACATTTTTTTTTTTATGTCTTAAATTTAAAAGTTACTGTACAACATTGTCAGTTATTATCTGCAATCAGATGAAGATAAAGATCAGCCTTGAGATCCGTCCTAATCCTCAGGGTATCTTTTCTAATATAAAATAATACATATGGATAAACTCTATGAAATTGTATATCTTCATTTTCTACAAGCTTTTCTGGGATAGAACGATAATATTATGAAATTCTTCTTAATCCACATTGTTTTAATTTTTACCTACGGAGTAACAGTGAGATTTTTTTCCGGCGAAGTATTATCAATTCACGATTATATGAGAAATATTTCTGCGTTTTTTGAAACTTTATGAAAAAAATCTCACTGCCAATAGGTAATGGACTGATAAAAAAAAAATAAACACTGCAACCCATTTCCGCCATGCTATTTCATTACTCCATGGTCCCTCTTAATCCTGGATAAAACGTGTTCAGGTAGGCCCTGATCCATTAGACATCCATCTGCCGGAAATGGAGCGCGGACAGACCTGGAGTGTATATTTAGTGGGAGATTGTAATTGGTAGAGCAAGAGCTGACCAGATGTAAACAGCCGCTGGCTTGAGGCCAGGTTCCAGTCGTTATTTCTTTATCCTGGACTCCAGCCAATGGCAGCCCATAATTGAGTCTTATTACTGGCTAGTTTACACCGCCCACTAGTAGTCGGGGTAACGGCTTATTTAGCATGGTCATCAGCCTCATTCATAATTAGTTTGTTATTCAAATTTGATCGTTTCTAATTAGTAATTTTTTTAATGGTTGAACTTTTTCTAGCAATGCCTTAGTTTCAGTTCAACTGCAGACTTGAGTGGTATTTTATACCAATTTAGACTATAACAAGTGTCGCCTATCTTCAAAATGGTTAGTTGTTCTCCTCTATTGGGTACTTTTATATTCACCTTCACCTTAACCAATATCTAATAAGCACCGTTTTAGTATCGGCCCTCTTTATGCTCCTGTAGTATCCGTTCTATCAACAATTTCATATTCATAATAAAACGAAATTCATTTGAAAAATGATTTAATGGATCCATTCCGAATCATAAAGCTAGGAACGAATTTGAAACGAAGTAGTAAACTCATAGGGTAGATGAGGTAGTCGCCTCACGTAGACCGAAAATGAAAACGCACTGAGCATGTAAAGTACAGTAATGGCTGCTGGTGCTCAGGGGCTGTGTTCATTTCCTGCTGTCGATTGGACCCGCCCAGAGGTTCATCAGAGCTTGATTGCCAGAGATGGTGACCGGCGGATGGTATCTGTTAAATGGCAGCCACCAGCTCCAATCGAAAGCAGCGTCTACATCTAAATGTAAAACGTCCGTAACTTCTGTATGTTGGTATGCTAAATTTCTGGCTGGTACTAATATTTTTTTTACACATAGTAAGTAATATAATTTTTTTTTGCAAATAATATTTCTTAAAATTAAATATTAGTAATTTTTACTTAGCTGTGTTATTTTTTATGTGGAAAAGACCTGAAGTTTATAATTTTAACCGTATATTACACTGACAGTTTTCTTCATTCTATCTCCTTTAGTGCAGGCTGCAAGCTAATGGCAATTTTGTCTTCATTTTAAAGTTGCATATGAAAATCAGTTTTGCATATATCAATGTCTATACAGAGAAGACCCTCTGTGTAAATTTTCTGTACTCCAACGGTTCGTTTGTCAATATTTACAGAAGGCTGCTTCTCTTTGTACTTTCATCCTAACAGGATTTTTTATGGATATTTTATGAACCTTCCGGAACACCCCATATCTGTAGTTGGATTTTTTTTCTCTCGAAAGCTACCCCCTGAGTATGTTTACCCCACTCGAGTACAAAGAGCAGTGTCTCTTTTAGTATAGCTTCATTTTAAACTATGGCGGAAGTAAAAAAGGAGCTTCATCACTATAAAAACTTTATTTAAAATTATTTACTGTTTTTGTCCTCTATTCTGATAGAGGAAAGGTTTTATTTATTTATACTGACCTTCAAAAACCTTTTAATTTATCAATAGAAAAACCTTAATATTTTACGGTTATCCTGTAATACTATTTTACGGCGCAGATACCATCAAATAAGATTAAATACATACGCCTATATTTTTAAAATATTAAAAAGAACAAAATCAATAACTATTACTTTATATTCTTTGATAATATGGGGAATGAACTGAATATTTGATACCAACGATAACGGTTATATTACTATCAAAATTTATATTTCGTCAATAAATAACGTGGATTTCCAACCAATGGTAAAACAATTGTTATAATATTTATTTATTTTATTGTATATATGTACATTTTGTTTATTTCCAATCAATAATTTCGTAAACGCATTTTTTCCCATTGTTTATTTTTTTAATGTGCTATTATGTATAGTTATTTATATTACAAGTAATATTTATTTTTTTTTTTTTGTTCAAGAGTTTTTGCCGCCCATGAGAGGAAACATTTGTATTTTATTATTGTTTTGTTTTTTAATATTCTTCCTTTGTTGGATATCATTATTACATTTATTTTAGTCAGATATGACCTTTAATTTTCAGTGCACAACTGTTTTTTAATAGATTATTTTTCCATTCCATTCTACAAATTTACATATATATGAAGCCGATTGATAGTTAACAGTGCGGATTAGTTAGTAATGCATAAAAGAAGTTAGAGAGATAAAAATGAGAGAAACTGTAAAATGAAGATAATAAAATTGTTATGTTTTGTTTTGTTTTTTGTTATGATTTCTATAGAATAATTTATGTTAGAATGTCTATGTCTACGAGGAAAGTATATTATTCTAAATTTTATATTTCTTCTACCTGGGCGATATCAAATAAATGTTTTTTTTTTTTAATAAAGAAAAATCTATGTCAAGTAAATTTTAAATAATAATAACATCGCGGGATCTCATTACCGCGTAAGGAAGCGTCCTACGCATGGAAGATGTGGGGATGGTCGTTAAAAATTCCTTGGAAGTTCCTCCCGACTAAGTCCGATGGAATCGCTGACCAACAATGAGAGCGGCAACTCAGACTTGCTGGAGGGTGCGACGTAGGATTGAACGCCCTACTCACATATCTTTAGTTCACTGTGCACTACAAATAGTCATGGATTCCCCAAAGGTAAATCAAGTAAATTTATAAAAATTATAATATTCCATAATTTTTTTTTCAATATCTTGAATGAAGTTTACTTAGTGTATACAATAACTATATTTTACGATAAAAAAGGCACGATGTTAAAAATAAAAAAAAGGTAATGCGCTGAATGTATTTTCTTCTGTGACAGGTGATTAAAAAGTTAATACTTTTGTCCATTATTATCTACTTTTTTAAGCTCTACGTGTGCTTAAATTAAAATTATCTACTACGTTCAAGTAGCAGTTACGAGTATCGGGATGTGTAAGGAAAACTCGGTATCAGTTACAGACGCGCGACGGACGCATGGAGGGGTGCGGGCGGATTGGGAGGGGGTGGAATCTAGTTACGTAGCTTACCTGTTGCCGCCCCTCACAGATGAAACTAATTAAAAACCTAATGGAGTTTCCCTCTGATTAAGGTCTCTTGTATAATCGGATTTTATCTACAAAAAAAATTCCCGGCAAATATTATACGCTCCGTTTAAAACCAGGAAAGGAATAAATTATCTTCGATTGGTATCTATTCACAACTGTCTAACCAGCTGAGATGAACTATATGAACTATCATTCTTGGATCGTTTTTAATAAACATGATTTACTTGGAACTAAAAGAAATTTTCCTTTTTTTATTATCATCGTCTATTGTAAAAATTTTACAAGGCGCTTCCTCTCTCCGTTATAAAGCGTTCCTTCACCAGGCTGCAGGCTTTTCTTCTCAAGTCGGGTTATAATTTTTCAAACAACAGCATCTGCAGCTGAAATTAGAAACAATAATTTCTTTTGGATTATATTTTAAAACTCAATAGGTGGGCCCTACTAAGATTGGTTTAAACTACAAAAAATGCGGTCAAATCATGATAAATCCAAACATACAACATTTAATATTCGAAAAATACTTACCCGCAATATTTTACCGCAGCCAAATGCCTGAAACAGACACGTTACTTTATCTTGGATTTACGATACTGAAGGATAACATCAAGCCTGCATGTTAAAAATGATACGAAATGCCCTCAAAAAGCAACTCAGACTAATTAACAAACTTTTCCAAATTTTCAAAACTGTAACTAAGACATAAACTGAATGTATAATTATTAAATCAATATAAACATGCACATCAGAGATATAGGGCATCACCAAAAATTCTAACCTTCCATTCAAAACTATTACTATTCAAACTACATCAAAGTGGTGCAGAATAGCCTGCGCCTGCCTAAAGTTGACCAAAAGAAAACGACCCTTTACCAAAATTTTAAACAAATTTAAGCAGACATAATAACAGTTTTATATGATACATATCTACAGATGATACACTTATGAATATGAGTAGGTGACAGAAAAGTTGCTGAATGGGAGATCTTATATGAGATATGAGATATATGAGTATTTTGTAATTGATTAGAAGTTTAGAGCGTTTGTCTAGTAAGTGCTGAAGTAATCGGAAACGTCGAGCGGTTTCTTGGCGTTTCAGTCTAGGATGAGGATTTACTTATTATTGAACAGGTCAAAGTATTTTTAAGATTAGAAAATATATTTATATAATATGTTCAATTGTAAGTGTAACTATTTGAATGATTTAAGTAAATGTTTCTAGTAATGTTGAGTTAGGATTAATATTCTATCGATAAACGGTGAACAAGTGCTTGTGACTTGTTTGACCTTAGGGTAAGATGGGGGTGGGTGGGAGGCGTGCACAAGGAGAACCTTCAATCTCGGGCAAGACAACAGAAGCCGCAGTGACCAGCCGACCGTAAGATCAAAGTTGGAAATTTGTTGTTCGACTTTAAAGGGAATAAGACATTAGCGGAGAGGGGAGGTCTTCGGGGAGGTCTCGGTTCGGATCCCTCCAGGATTCATTTGTGTAAGGGAAGGACGTTTGTGGTAAATAGCGAGGTAACTGATCCATGGATGGCTGGTCACGATCGAAGTCCCCCGTCGTATAGGGCTTAGATTTCTCCAAGGCATTAGGCGCTGTAAGCATCCTACCAAAGGCTCCTGTAATCCCTCATTAAATTCACAATACAATCTAAGAGGTTTAACCGACTTGGTATTGAAATTATTCAAATTAAGGTAATATATTATCTGATTCGTTTTCGTTGTATTGTGATTTATGAAGCCTAATAGTAATTATAATAATATGTGACGAACTAAGATGAAATATCTGGATTCAGATGTTAATATTTCTAGTAATGTTACTGCACAAACCTCGACATAATCAAACTCAAAATCTATATTTACGTGACCACATAGGATCCATCCCATCTTTATCCACAGTAAAAATTCTTTGATGTCTAAAACAAAAAATAATATTCGTAGCGTAAGAGAAACACAGATAGACATATACACACTATTTACAATCAGACGAGGAAACCCCAAGCTAGGATTGTTCCTTCAACTATAGAGGGTATAGCAGGACTCTAGGAGATCTATGTGCTACTATCTCAATCGCGTCACTGCTGCTAAAGCCATTGGAGATTGAGCGAGAGAATTGTATTTAATGTTTATTCTTTTATAGTTAATCGTATATACATTTTGGTTATTATTTAGTTTTTAGTTTTCTTCTGCTTATTTTACATTTTTTGTATGTATAGTGTGAATTTATTCTTACTGTGATATAATTATTGCCCAAGTATAGAATATTATATAACTCAATAAATAAATATAAAACAATATTGGTGAAAAACAATGTAAGGCGATAGACACATCTGTTCTACACGATCAAGTTTCTTGACCTAAGCTATGTCTTATAAACTTTAGTTAAGTAGATTGGCATTCACCCATCAGGGGAGATCGTCCCCAGACTTCATAGATCCTTTCGCACGGCACGATTACATCACTCGAACAAAGTCAGGATTTTATTAACATATTTTCCATTAGGCGTACCAAGATAGATACCTTACCTTGCAAATTCAGATTGAGTGTTGTTTGTTATTCGAGTTAAAAAGTGGAGAATGAATTATCATTTCCATTAAATCAACTTCATATTTGAGTTGTAACATAAATAATGAGAAATATTTAATGAAATGATAGTGAATCTCAAGAGCAAAAAAAAAAAAACTGTTAACATATGCAATGTAATGTCGTACAGAGATGGTGTGTCATTTATTCCTTTAGTTTTAATAATTGTTTAAATACAACTTGTTATATCATAGTTGCATCCTGTCATTTTTAATAAATATATATACACACACAAACACACACATATTTTTTAATCGAAAGGAAATAATATAAGTCTAATAATATATTTTATTTTTGATAAAATTAAACTGGGAGAAGACTTTTTTTTAAATGTTAATTTTCTTGCGACAATTTCCCTCATCAAATAGATCGGTCTTGAAAATTGTATCAATAGAACAAAAATGGGTTTATTCCTTGAAAAATAATAAAATTTACCTCTATTTTTTTTTAATATTTTTTTTATACAAGTAAATCCAAATGATTGATGTACATACAATAATTTTATACAAATAGTAATTTATTGTACGGAATGTATTGTATCAATATTAGATCCATATATCTGATTTCTTGCTTTTGCGTTTTAACTAATTTCTGAACCGTACGAAAGTCGAAACAATATAACTTATTATGGTTGAGACATTTCCTCCTCGAAGAAATTGTTACATCGATTACCTATTGTGTATATACTCCCTCCTCCCTACCCCCTTTCAGTTCCAATAGCACTCGTTAATCACCTTCAGGTAACTTCATCCTCTGATCTTGGCGCACAACTTGCTGAAGAAGGTGAACGATAACAAGGACTGAGGGATTACAGAGCGGCAAGATTGACTAATCACAAGTTAAGTGGTTCCTATATGGGAGCTGGAGGAGCACTCAGCCTCTCCAGAGCTGGAGTGTTCTCTTCCTCTGGAGCTGGAGAAGACAATCGCACTGCAGAGGAAACGCCCCTCACACCCAACTTCAATTTAATTACACATCTTTTGTTCTCAACTGTCTCTTCTGTCTTTTAATGTCTTCCTGCCAAGTTTATCGAGAACTTTCTAAGTTAACTTCAGTAGTGTTTAAATGTTTTCCTTTGATGGTACACGTTTGATTTCAGATATGTTAATTAAAAAATCAGTTACGTCATTCATATATTGTATTCACTGAAAAAAAAACTCCTAGTTTTTCAAAAATGTATAAACTACAAAAAATTGACAAAATATAATCAAAACATTATAACAATAACAGTATAGCAATATTAAAACATTTCTCGCTCTAGTAAATCTTGATTTCCTCATATTTTTAATTTTTTTTTTTTAAATAGTGAAATTGTGAATGCAACGTAAAAAGAGGAAACTATACTTCTTAAAATTAAAATACTTCCCAAACGACAATAATTCATTTGGTGATGCAAAGAAAAACTGTGATGTTATATGACTGGCATAAAATTAGATTCTTTGTTAAACTGAAAATTATTTCTTTATGGAACAGAAAGTTATTTCTGAAAGTTCGAAATATAGATGTGATTCTAGTTTTAGAGAAAAGGAAAAATAAAGTGATTTTTAGTGACGACTATTAATGTTGAATGTTGATGAGTTGTGAATCATTAAATGATATTTTCTTACATATCTGTCCAATAGAATTTTTTATTAATAAATCTTATATCCACTTTAATAATTTTATTTCAATTTCCAAAATTATTCACATTCTAAAAAGTAAATTATCATCATATGAGATCCTCTGCTTAAAATTTCAGAATTATTACAAATTATTTTTTTCCTTTAGATCATTCATGTTTCAACTAATTCCGTTATATTTATTTATCATTTTTATTTATTTTTTTTTAGATGTAATAATTAATAACTATGACTCACCATTTTTTTAAACAGAACAGTTTTTAGTTTACTTGAAATGGTTTATTCAATTAGAAGTAATTGTTCACTACATTTATTTTTCTAGGCAGAGCCGGATTTGGAATCGTGCGAGATCCAAACCCGAGGTCTCTCACAGTGAACTCTTCTCTCCGAAGGTCACGCGGAATTTCTCATTTAGGAAAGAAAAATTTATCATAGATACTCTTTTTCCTTTACACTTCACCCGCCTGATCGAGGCCATTACCCTCAAAGCGGACAGTAGGGTCCAAGATCAACGCCGTCCCTCCTGTCCTGGAAAATGCAATTATGTCCGCATATCTTGTAGAGTCTTCGCTGTCGATGCAATAGACCTTGTCAAAGCAGGTGAATTCTTCTTTTTTAAGAAGCCTCATCAACTTGAACTTGACCCTATGGTGCCGGCGTGTTATGAGGAGGGAGTTGTTGGGGACATTTTCCCAGCACTATAACATAAACAAATCCTAAGTTGAAAAACAGGATAGAGGTGTCTGCAAATGTTTGCCTACCATGTTGATGAAGAGGGAGTGATTTGTGATGATGTCCGGTTATTCTAAAGCACGTGTTACCTGGATATGTATATAATGGAACCAAACGACCACAGCTATCGCCTACAATAGCCTCCCCAATGCTTATAGAAGACTAATGGAGGTAGTCTAATAAGTCAGGAGCGTTAAAAAAAAGCTGAAAATGTTACCAATAACCCTGTAGAGTAGAAGCAGCAAAAAAACAAATAGTTGAGGTAATTCGTTTGTAATCTCATCATTTTTTAGTTAGACCTCATTAAAACACTCTCTACGACTGCGGTGAGTTCTCCATGATAAAATAAAATAAAATTGTTTTTAGTATTTATATTTTGAATTTGAATTACTTATATTTGTTTTACTGAATCTTTCTAATAATGAAATGCAGAATGCATTGTTTATTTTCTATGATGAAATATTTAAGTTCTTGTCCGATAACAAGATAAACGAAAATCCAATGCCCATAACACTTATACATTTTTTTTGTTGTAATATTTCGGTGAAGAATAGATAAAGCTGTCCTGTTGACTGGTGGAAAGCAATGCGAAGATAAGAGAAGGCTTGGCCCTGAAGGGTATAGAATTGATAGCTGTCGTTATCCCGGGGATCTATGGTCATATCCTCTCCTATTGAAGACTTTCTGATGGCCAACTTGTTGGACTATGAATAACTGTCCTCTTCCTCCTCCTTCCAAGAGGTCTTTCTTATTCTTCTGTTCCCGGGGAGCACACAAATCGGCCCCACACACTGAGCCGGGTCCCTGAGATTGAATCTGCAATTGATATATTGCTCCCACATAGCCGTATGTCATTCATATTATTTATAGCCACATTAAAGTATAAATATGTATCAGCTCTTTTGAAGAAAAAATGAGAGGAGAGCTACCTCTCAATTTTTCGAATATGGAATATACTTAAACGAGTATATATCGACTGGCACCTTTAAGAAAGACTTTCTGTGACCCACAGTTTAATTAGATCTATCTCTAATTAGGGGGAACGATGCCATCGATGAGCTCAGAAACTCACCTATTATACACGCATGTTCCATACACATGATAAATACAAGTCCAAGTTTATTTAATCAACTAAATAACATCTAAAATGATGGACCAAAATAATTAAGCTCTAAAAAAAATTACTTTTTTATTACATGTAGTGTTGCTCAAATGCGAGACCAAGACGATTCTTTGTCTTACAAACTCAGTCTTGGTCATGGTCTTGGTCTTGCGCAAGAGTCTCGCAACAGTCTTGCAGTTACTTACTAGCTTATTACTGTAGAGATATTACTGTGGTTTTTTGGATAGGAGATACCTAACTAAGCCCGAATGAAAAATTAGAGGAGATAAATGCAAAAGTATATTAGTTATACCACTTATTAACATATAGTAACTGAGATTGCCAAGTATTAGTAACTATTTTGCCTTAATTTTTATTTTAAAAAATCGATATTTTTTTATCAGTACTGTTCTTGGTCTTGCAACAGTTAGGCCTTGGTCTTGCAAAGTACATGTATATGAATTATATATTCTTTCTTCTTGTGTTATTACTAAATATTGATTTTCTCCGCTTCTGATCTACACAATTTACCATGGGTAAATAGTTTCTACTCAAGTCGACTAAAATGTGCTTAAATGTTTGTCTATGCATTTCATTTATAGTTGTTTGTTGATTTGGGTTTTAAGGCGTAAAACCCTTTGTTTGTTATATTTGTAAACTCTATACTAGTTATATTTGTAAACTTTCATTTATAGTTTTTGTGAACGATGTAACAAGAAGCTCTAAGGTACTTTAAAGATTGATTTAAATTACTTTTTTGAAATTGTATTACGTTTTTCTCGCATCTTACTTTACTCTGTGAATTTCATAATTGGGATCTTTTAAATGACGGTCATTTAATAGCTGCAATGGATTGATTGGCGTTTTCTTCAACATCGGCACATTCTTCATACAGGGAGCACCTTTGATTAACTTTATTATTTTCTCTCACTCAAAGCTAAACTATAATGAAGTTCTCTTTTTGGCTCAGTCCGTTTCAGAATCTCATGACCATGCTCCAATTTGAAGAATAAATTCTTTGTTTTGTATATGGCATTCAGATACAAATTGGGGTTACAAAGACCATGTTACGTTACAAAAGTGAAAACAAATTTGTTATATGACAGGGAGCAATTTGTTGAAGTCTCTTGTCTCTGCCCTGTTCTCCCGGACTGGCAACAAAGGGTCTCCTCAGTTTTGTTTGAGATCCTTCA
Organism: Nezara viridula; assembly: GCA_928085145.1. Lineage (NCBI taxonomy): Eukaryota > Metazoa > Arthropoda > Insecta > Hemiptera > Pentatomidae > Nezara > Nezara viridula. The sequence continues at coordinate 40,557,225 of OV725079.1, forward strand.
TCTGTGCTTAATCCTCTTCGAGATATCTCCAGCTTCCTCCAACCTCATCCTGCTAATAGGATAGATATCCGTCAAAGATGATTAAGTTAATCCGACTTTATAAGCTCCTTCTTAAAGAGGACAATGGAGCAGCTTATCCAACTCGCTCTAGAACGAAGTCTCTCCCTTACCCTTACCCATTCCATCATGGAGATCAAAAGTTTAATATTCAGTTGTTTATTGTTCTTCAACTTCCCTTTAAAAGGAATTTCTTGTCTTTTTAATCAGCTTTTATGACTTTTCAGATTTTACTTAGATTATTAATATTTTTTTTTCTAGTTATTATAAAATTTGTTAAAAATTGACAAATTAAAATTATACGAAAAATATTTAATATTTTTGGTGTACTGTGTTTTTTTTCTCAGGAACAATGTCTTGAAATATACGAAACATTTTACCTTTGCTCCTCACTATCAATGCTTTGTATGCAAGCAAGAAACAAAACAAAAAAAAAAAAAGAATTAAAACAAAACATTGTTCTCAAAATAAGAAATATCCACTCGCGTTTTACAAGAAACTAATTTAGAACTTATCATTTACAAATAAGTATTGTGCATTCGTAACATATTTATTTAATGATATTGCTATTTGCTCAAATTTCAAAAATTTGACTCTTCTTCAATTTTACACAAAACGTTTAAATATATAAATATTTGATATTTGATAAAGACTGAGGATAAAAATGTAATTCATATATATTCTTTCATTTCTCATTGGCTTTATTTTAAGAGAACGCGTGCCTAATCTAATACCATTCCATAACATGTTACCCAATCTAAGTTTAATTTGGTACACATCCCAACAGATTTTAACGGAAATTATATTCATTAAGCAAATATATAAATAATAGAAATAAAAAAATGCAAAGTCTTATTTCTAAAAAGTGATGTTAGGATTATGGTCATTTGAATTTCAAATTTCAAAAAAATATACACATAAAGACATGTATATGTGTGTGTAAATAAACTAATTCTGGAAAAAAATGTTAATTTACAAAGTTCTTTCGAAATTATCAAATGTGTAATTATCAAAAGTTTAATTTACCATAATTATGTTGGTATGAATGGAACTATAAACGCTAACTGTTATTGGATATTTTTTTATTATGTTTGCATTCACCTAATAATTATAGATTTTCAATAAAATTTGTGGTGTTGGGTGTAGCTCCCCTAGAAGATCAGGCATGGAATGACACTATCCATCATAAAAATACAACACAAATAAACATTGGTTTATTTTTTAATGCATATGATTGATTGTTTGCCTATGTCCTCTATTAATTCGCTTTGTTCCATATGAGCTATTGTACATAGCGCTGCACTCCCACTCCTCCCCGATGAAACCCCACATGACGGAACTCACTATTAGCTCTCACAATGACTCAGATGCAAATCTTGGACCCCTCTTCGGCCTGTGGGAGCTGAGCCAACCCATGCAGATTAGCCGTAGCTCTTCACAATGGACACGGCAGGTGTATTCGTTTGGGACAATGGCTCCAGTCCCTCTTTGTCATCCGCTAGTCGACCGTATTGCTTCCAATGCCGTTTTGCAGGCCCTGGGTCAACCAATGGATGCGTTTGTAATTCGAAAAAAATCAGTCTTTTATTTTTTATCATCCTATGGAAACCAAATATATAGGTAAATATAACACCTCCACTGATTTATCCCATTACTATATACTTATTACATAGCTATACATAACATATCATCTTAACACATCAGAAGATTTTATGAACACATTTTACCTGCTGAACAATAAAAAAGCAAAATAAATAATAAACATGTCTCTTTTCATTATTCATATTTCTGTTAGAACTAATATTTTAAAAAATCATCCAATTATTTATCAAAACTATTCAGCTCAAAACAATATGATTTTTTTTTTTTTTTTTTTTTTTTTTTTTGTGAACTCATTTTGGTCGAAAACGTTTTGTTATGTGGCGGAACCAAATTTCTGGAAAATTTTGATCAAATTATTGCAACGCTCCCTGTACTAAGGGCACGTGATATTACTTATAATATACTGCCAACGAATGATAGGTTTATTGCTTTGAAATATTTTGAGGAATCTCTTCTAACAAATTAACATATTTGCAACTAAACGGACAATCATGAGGTCATGTACACAAGTATGTATTCTGGGATTGTAAGCTCTGCAACGGTTTCTCAGATTCTGCTTTAGTGAAGGAATCCTCCTAACGTACCAAACAAGAATGCACGGTTGAACGAGGAATTTATAAAATCACGGAGAAACACTAAAATGCTATACCGAAAACTGGAAAAAATGTATATATGTTAGGAGCTTATTTTGTGAATAATCGATAGGAAGCAAATCCTATTATATCTTTTTGAACAAATTCTAACTAGTCTTTCTGCTGTTGAAAATATTTGACATTTTTGAACCGGAAAAAAAAATGTGAATTCTGAAACGTTTGAAGGAAAAATCTACTAATAAGTATTTACAGAAATTGTACTCCAACCTTTCTCCTGCATGCTGTAATAATATCTTCTTTAAGGTTGGCCATCCTTACTTGGAAGCTGCTTCAACTTTCGAATCCTTAAGTAAATATGGCAAGTTTCCAGGACTTGACGTAATCCCACACGAGGCTTTAATGCGTCTTCCTTCTCAAAAATGTATGTAATAATGGACTCATTATTAACTGAATCCCATAACCAAGTTTTAATAACTGTGAAGGTTTGTTTATATTAAGATCCTATCTTGTAACTTTATTATATTGTAATTTTCATTTTATCCATACTGTAAATATTTTATTTTATTTTGTGTACTGATTTCCTATTTTAAATTGTATGATGTAATTTATTCATTAATTTAATGTGTATTACGTAAGTAATGTATAACATTGGTGGTAAAAAGACCAGCAGTACCCATTAAATTGTTCAAACCAAAACACAGATCATTTTTAAGCAATTTATATCATAAGTACATTTACATTTTGGTTGGAGGGGAGGAGAGAGGATTACGATGGACTCTCCGTAAAAAGTCTCGGCAAATTATGTTATGTATAAAACTAATGAGTGATAGTTAAGATAATCAACAAAATTATTGTAAAACGAACCATATAGTACTTAATATAAAAATTGATTCATGTATATATTTATATATTAGTTTTTTTATTTAAGTTGAAGGTTTGAGGCAGTGAGGTGAACTCTCAATTTTCTGATGCTTCAAATTTTATTCATTCATGTAGATTGATTGCTATTGATTTTATTTTTGTTCTTCGAAATATTGGAGAAGGGGAAACGATATTCTCGCTGCCTCTCTATTTATGTTTTGGGGCAATCGCCTCCCTCACCCATCCGAGGTCTTGCCTATGATCTATGTGGCATTAAGTTCCATAATTTCTAGTTGAAAAAAATAATTTATTTCAAAACATAATTTCAATCAGTCATACGCAGATTTCACTTATGCATATATTTTCAATTAAGAAATTAAGGTAAACAATTAAAATGTTGACTTTATTGTATTAATTTCAAATTAATATTATCATCAGACTTGAAAAAATTAAATTATAAATTATTGCTCTTAATATATAATTAAGAATACATGACTATAAATATTATGGATACATGATTATTACCTAATATTGTTATATATGATAATTCAAAATATTATGATTATTTTTATCCATCAGTTATTTAATTTTAATTTTTATCTTTCTACAAATTAAAAAAAGAAAAAAAAAAACATTTAATTGAGTGGAACGTAGACTCAGTTGAGGAGCTCGGTACCCACTTTTTAGCCCGGATACAGGCACGTAGCAACTATTTACGGCCCTGTTGGATCCAATACATTGCCGAGCGCGACGAGATTAAGATATATCGTCCAGCCGGCAAATCTAATTCCATCGCCCACTCGCACAATAGCCCTTACATAATACATTTGTTTATTTATTACGTGGCACTGTCCTCCACAATCCATTGTTGAAATTTTATTATGAATGTAATAATACTTCTATCGTTGAATATATAAATGTTTATTTAAACAATACTAGTTGATCGCACGAATTTTTACATAATTAATGCACAAATTCTAATATATAAATAATAAAATCCAATACATTTCGAGGAAGAGGAATTTTGTTGTTTTTTCTGGATAAATGATTATATATAAATATAATTAAAGTAAATTAAAATACATATAAACTGTATACAATAGCATGACATGATAATATATGTATAGTTAGGCTGTGAGGCTGTGAGACTTTCTAGAACTCTAGAAAAAAGTGTTGAATGATTTGAGTAGAAAATCCTCGGCACGATAATCGTAGCGATCAGGTGTCAGAGTACTAACACATGGAGAAGAAACACCAATAAAGAACTGCTTACAAACTGGTCACTCACTATCTCATGATTTAAAGGAGCATGTATCTCGGAGCGATCCATCTGGAAGCCTCTACGTAACAACGAATGCTCAATAGAACGCCAAGAAGCAGATGGGTAGATAGAATCAACAAAGATGCAATAGAGCTCCGTGCAGATAAATGGAAAAAATCAGCCTAAGACAGGCAGAGATGGAGCAGGCTTGTTAAGGCGGCAAAAGATCGATATATTCTGTAATGCCGACAGAGAAAAAAAAAGTTCATAAAATACCTAAAAATTGAAAAATATAATTTACGAATTATTTTAATGTGTTGGTTGATTCTTGTTAATAATCCGCACAATGCAAATAACTGAGATGTATTATAAAAGGAGGAAATTGAATTGAATTTAAAATAATAGACCAAAATATGTGTACTAATTATAATTGTCTGTACCTAAAATGGCCGACCCTGGAATCAGGTGACCCTCTTGGGCCACACCCAGCCTCTATAAAATAGGTACTCTTAATAAAGGGTAAAACCTAGTGGTTAAGCTTGATCTGTTCACCTTCTTGTACAACCGTAATGAGTAATGTTACATTTTGTCAGATTTAGGCACATTAGTAATAGTGATATGGTATAGCTCATTCACACTACATATACAATGAATAAAAATAAAATATCCAGGAAAATAACAATACTAAAAGTAAATGTAATAATAATCACAATGTGACCCCGTATTATAATGTTTTATTTTTGTCATTTTTCTTATCTTAATCCCGATAAAGCCTAAAACGACGGCACTCAATAAAATAAAAAGTATTTTTGAGAGTACTTTAATCTTTCACCGCACCCTTATGCCCTGATGCCCCGTCATATTGATACCAATTCTCAAAACAATCGGTCCAGTAGTCTCGGAGAAAGCCTCCAAGAGCTTACTGCATAAGGATTATTTTATTCGATATTCGGATTCTACGTATCTTGAAACGTTAAACTTCAAAATTTAAGAGGGGGATTAACTTATTTTTCTTGGTCGATTACAAAGGTTAATTATAGAAAATAATAAATCAGAAATTTGTATCTTCCTAAAAATTCTTGTTGCGCAAATTCACTTACAACAAGATGGTTCACTAAACCGAATTCGATTACCGACTTGACTAAGAGAACAATCAACAGACAGCCTCGAGACGGAACAAACCACGAAACAGGCCGGCTGCAGGTTGTGCACTCCGAGACCTTACACCTGTCACCAGCAGGCAGGGCTCCGCGGAAAGATGAAATGTAACTTTTATAATACAATATATTGTCGGGCATTAGTTTGTAAGTCAGTTTGACAAATGTTCTCCGGCTGAGACCCGCCGCTCTAAACGAGTTACCCAACCAGCTCCGGAGAATTGCCCCCTCCCAACTCTTCACTGCCGCTCCGATATTAAATCAGGCTAAAGCGAATCAAGAGTTGTGAGAAATATAAGTTGAAGCAATTAGGAGATAAAGCAATCACCGCTGGCCAATTGTGCCACGGAGGTGGGTCCATTCATCTCGAAGAGGCCAATCTGACGGGAGTATAATTGATAATCACCGCCTCCCGTTGAGGCCTTAATCGTCGGCTGTCAACGTCTGTTCCTAAAGTGTTGTGTCGCCGCCCTCCGCTTCCTCCATTGTAGTCTTAACTGCCTCAATATTGACATGGATACTTTTCTGGCTTTGTTTGTACTAAAATTTTCCAATACCTAACGCTTGGGGTAAAAAAAAAAATTTAAAGCCTTCCTGCTTGAAGATTGCAAGCTCATGATCCCTGTGGCCTTCGTGAGTCACCGTCGGCTTCTAGTTGGTTTTTCTTGGTCTTTATTGATTTAGCACTATAATTAATTAATATTCCATTATTTATTTTGCTTACAAAAAAAAATTATTTGAATTAAGTTGAATGTATGTATGACTGAATATTTACTTATAAAATATCAACTTCTTCTTCTTCTACTGTCCTTGTAGAACCTGGGGCTATGCCACCACTCTCTTCCATTTCTCACTGTTCCCTGCAAGATTCCTCCAATTTCTGATCTCCAGCCTCCTCAATTCTTCTTCCAGATCATTCCTACCTCTTTGTCTTTTTTCTCCTGGATTCAGTATCACTTTTGGAAGTCTACTGAGATCCATTCTTTCAACATGACGCAGCAATCTGAGTCTGCCCTTGTTAATAACACCAAGGATGTCTGGCTCACCATACAACTTCATTAATTCTATGTTACTTCTTATTCTCCATCTATGCTGCTCATTGACAGCTCCAAAGATCTTCCTTAGTCTGCCTTATAAAATATCAACAGTAAAAAAAAAAATTATTGCTGATTAACTAAAATGCGGTCTCTAATGATACACGTAATACATAGGTTACGTGAAATCGACACTTAGTCACTTTTACTTCCATTTCTTGATTTATTAATGGTATTTATTGAGCGAAAGAGCCCTGAAGCTAATTAGTATATTGAACTGATAGACCTAATAGAGAACTGTTTACTAGGTTAACAAGTTCAACATCGAGTCAATCAGAACAAAGGTAGCAGTAAGAGGACATGGTAACAGTAAAAGAAGGTTGCTTAGAACTCAGCATTACCCTCTGCCCTTTCCATTCAAAAGAGCGGCCGAAAAACTTAAACCTTATATACTGTTGCGCATAAGTGAATGTAACGATTTCAATGAAACTAGGCTATAGTTGGTTTTGCTCAAAATATGGTTGGTCTTGCGCTTTGCAAGTGTTTGTGAATAAAATGTGAGGCAAAATAGTTAATAATACTTGATAATTTTAGTTACTACAAGCAAAGAATTGGTATAACCAATATATTTTTGCATTTATCTCTTCTAATTTTTCATTCGGGATTAGTCAAGTTTCCACAATCTGAAAAATTACAGTAATATCTCTATGGTAGTAGGCTGATCGGTAACTGGAAGACTGTTGGGAGACTATGGCGCAAGACCTACACCAGGACCAATACTGAGTGGGCAAGACCAAGACCAAGGGGCAACACTAGCTATAGTCTTCTCCTTCGAATGACTATTTGAAAGATCACGAAATTTTCTAAAAAAATTTTTGTTATAATTGGATGATTTGATGCAAAGATATGCACTAAATATTTTCCAAATGTGTAGCAAAGATATGCTTTGTTTTGGTTTTTTATGTTTGGAAAATCTTTAGAACTTGAGTTCTAAGTGAAACTACTAGCTGAACTCACTTCTCTGAAGAAGACTTGAAAAGTCGGCTTTTAATAAAATAGTTTTGCCACTATTTAACCCATTTATGACCACCACCACGGACCATTTCCTTCCTTTTTAATTTTTTGAAGTGATTTTTTTTTTTATCTCTCATCAAATTTGCATCCACATCTAACAATAATATAACCGTATAGTCCGTGGTACAGATCCCTTTCTATCAAATTATCAAAAGGCGCCTGAAACTTCGTAAATAGGTTCATCTCATCCTAACCTATTTTAATTGCAAAAATTCCATGAATTTGTGTGTTTTCAATCTGTAGGTCAGCCAACTTTGTCTATTTAATTAGTCACTAAAAAACTCATGAATATCTATTTCCTTTCCACTTGAATCATAAGATAATTTGAGCACAAAATCGAGAAAAAATGTGACCTTTAAAAATATTGAGCCATTTGGCGTTATCTATACCTCCAAAATAGAAAAATAAAGCCAAACTGTCCTATATAAATAATATTTTTGTAGGTCAAATTTTATCTTGATTTTGTGATCATATTATCTTATGATCCAAGTGGAAAGTAAATAGGTATTTACGAATTTTTTGTACCAGATTAAATAGACAAAGTTTGCCGATCTTCAAATTGAAAACGCCCTAATTCCAACAGTTTCCATAAATAAAATATGTGTAGATTACGATGAGATGAAGTTTCAGGCGGATGTTAATAATTTGATAAAAAGAGATCAGTACTACGGAACTAATAATATTAATCCATATAACCAGTGAGAATGATCTGATTTGTTGTTATTGTTCGGTGAATTATATTTTAGAAGAATGAGACCCAGTACCTTTTCCCTGGTCTGTTTACTTCCGTAATTCACGAGAGGAGATCTCGCGTCCAGTTCGTTTTCAGTCTTCTTCTAATGGACATGACAGTTGTGGTCATGTTACTTATATGTCTGTTGTGTCCAGGAGTTAATGAAATAGGGTGTAAAGAGTATGTAAGTGTTGTAACTTGGTGTGTAAAGTTTGACAGGAGCAACAGCAAGGAGTTGTAGTTCTTGTTGATTTAATAAAATAGATCATTAGGAATATCCTTACGTTATTTTGTGTGAGTTGTTCCATCTTCACCTAATTTATATTACATGAGATTAGATGTATATAAATTATTGTAAAGCAAACCACCACTAGTTAAGATAATTCATCAGTTGTACAAACGTTGCCTGTGTTACTAAATACATTCGGGTCCTTCCCCTGAGGGAACACCAATTGGGAAATGGAAGTTGCCTGTCATCAGATGGGGGGAGGGGAAACTTGAAAACTGGGAGAGGAGAGATCAAAGGGGAATCAGGATGTCGTACTCACATCATCACTAATTTGATGACTAAACAAACATTTGCTGCAGCGCCCCCTGTTTGCCTACTTTATGTACCTCTCTGGTCAGCTAAACGGCCGCTCTTAATTGGATTCCTTTTCCTTCTCCCTCTCTCTCCCTCTTTTATTTCACCTTTTATTTAATATAAATTACAGCCAATTATTATATTTTAGTCTCATAAAGTACCTAAATGTTAAAGATTCTTAAATAAGTCTTATTGAAAGGATCTATGAACTAAGAAGAGTAGGCAACGTGTGTGGGGTCACCGATTTCAATGAATTTTTTTTTTTTTTTTTTTGTGATACTAGGTTTAAATATACAACACTCATGACCCAGCGGTATTGCCAATACGCCGTTCGAGCATAGGCGCACTCTTTCAATTCTAGTTGGAGAGACGTCGGAACCCTTCCCGCATTCCTAAAAAAACAAATTATATTATGAGAAGGAATTAGTCAAGGGTGCGGTCAAAAAATAAAAAAAATTAAAATATATAAATAATTTTAATTTTTGCCGACGTTTCGACCCACTTTGCAGGTCGTCTTCAGGGCGTTGGTTGTGGCACTGCGGGAGGCGGTTGAAACACTCAGTTAATTTCACAGATTCCAGTGTTTCAACCGCCTCCCGCAGTGCCACATCCAACGCCCTGAAGACGACCTGCAAAGTGGGTCGAAACGTCGGCAAAAATTAAAATTATTTATATATTTTAATTTTTTTTATTTTTTTGACCGCACCCTCGACTAATTCCTTCTCATATCATATCAACGGTCAACCATCTCTACATCAAATTATATTATATTATGAGAAGTAGTTGGTCGGGGGGGGGGGAGGAGGGGGGAGGTGTGGTAAAATAAATACTGAATTTTAAAAAATAGTATTTATAGTATTTAGCACTGCAGTGCCACATATCACGCCTTTATGAAGACCTACAAGGTGGGTGGAAACGTCGGCATAATAATTAAAAATACTATTTTTTTAAATTTAGTATGTATTTGACAGCACCCCCCGACTAAATCCTTCTCCAATTATATCACGTTTAACCATCTCTACATCATTATATTATATTATTTATAAAAATTATGAGAGATAATTAACATAATTATTATAAAACTAACAACAAACTTGAGGCAGTGGGATGAACTTTCAATTCTCCAATGTTTTACATTTAACGCGGGAAATGTAATAGAATTTTTAAGCGTACTCATCAATTAATCGATAGCATATGCTACTACATCTCTCTCTCTCTCTCTCTCTCTCTCTCTCTCTCTCTCTATATATATATATATATATATATATATATATATATATATATATATATATATACCAATAAAATTTCAATGATTGAAAAATAGGGCGTGATAAAATGTTTGCATACTTACTTCGAGATCGCTTCGCCGTCTTTTCCTATTTTGTTAATTGATTTTAGTTTAAATATTTTATTCATTTAGACAGATTAATTGTTATTGATATTGAATTTATATTTGTTTTTCTAAATATTGGGGTGAAGCGATATTCTCGCCTCGTCTCTATTTTATTGCCGTGTAAAAAGACTATTTATATTGCCATAAGAAATTATAAAAGCAAGAAAATGACACTAACGAAATAATAATGAACAATAAATATAAAAATAAATATGGGACAAATTTCTTGAACTGTTAATGATAACTGATAGAGTGTCAATGTTTGCAATAATTGGTCCTTAGGATCGAATAAAAAAAAAAAAAATAGGAAAGTGGGAGTCAATTATGACGCGAAACACCTTATTTTTAGCGGTTATCAGAACTTAATTTGGACGTAATGAGAGATAAAAAAAGGCTTAATAAATTATATCTCATAGAATAGCTATAATGAATTTTCTTTTAAAAAATTGAATTAATTGCTTAATATTCTTTGCGAATAAAGATTTTTTTCATTTGATTGGTAGACAGAATACTAATATTAAATCAATATTTAATGGTAATTAAATGAACTAAGTCAAATTTTTGTTAATCATTATAACCAATATAATTATTTATATCGCACAGATAAATATAAAAATATCGCTATTAGCGGCAAAATGTAGCTTATTTCATCTATTTATATATATATAAAGTAAACTTGGCTATTTGACAAAGATGCGAAAATCTACATTTTTAATGCGGTAATAAGGAATAGAAGTTCCCTCAGCTATAAAAGGTTAGTAATTTAAAGTAAGTTTGATTGGATTAATGGATGATGCTATTAAGCAGTTTCTGTATAAACTTAATCAGGCTAACTTCCAATAAATACTTTAGAATATCAGCAACTTTCCGGTGAGTTAGCTCTTATAAATATCTTAAGGTACTTGAGGCTTTACCGAATTCCCTAAATACACCGTGTTCTCATTACCTAGCTAATTATCTTACTCCTTTAACTATTTAATTTCTAATTACGTGATTAATTTTTTACAATTACCATTTCGCTGAACTTGAGTATACGGTATTAGTATTAATTTACATTTTTGAATTTATCGTTTCTTTTTGCTTTACTTGTTAATTAAAAAAGGATTATGTTTGATATTATTTATAGTAATACAGCATCTATAAAAAAAATTATCGGTTTGTGAAAATTTTAAAGTTATTCTGGTTGCTACTTGATAAAGCCATTCGTGATGGTAATAATGATTTCATTTCATTACATGGCCAGATTGAATTAGCTTTTATGAGATCCGTTTCTATAAAAATTAAATTAGTTAAATGCTATGATACCTATTAAGTCTGCTAATAATCTTTGTAATATGTTAATTTCAAATAAAATTAATAAGTGATTAATTCTGATTTACAATGATAATATTTACTGATTGAATTAGTTTTTGTACAATCCATATCTATAGATATTGAATTAGCTTCTATGTTATCAATTTATGACTATTAATAATACCAGTGTTGCATTAATGTATTTATAATATACTTATTGTTATTTTATTCAGTTACCTTTACCTTATTTTGCAGTGTTAAAAACGAAATAAATATTTTAAATTTAATTTTTAAGCTTTATCTTGTGAATTCTAATATGTATATATTTCTATTTCTATACATTATTTTTTTCCTTTTTCTTTTTCTTTGGACTGTTATAATTTTATTTGTCTGAGGATAAAAAGAATGGTTTGAAGAGTCCAACACGGTTAATATTTTTTATCATTAGTAAGTATTTTTTTATATATATTTATTTCTTTATTAATAGTCATAAATCGGTGTCATAGGAGCTACCCAATTCAATTTTTATAGAAACGGATCCCATGAAAGCTGGTAAATATGTTTAAATTTAATAATTTTATTCTAGAACAAGGCTCTTTAATAATAATTGAAATGTTTTGATTTTAAGAACATTGCATACTTGCATGCTTATAACAAGCCTTGAATAGATCAATATTAACATATAACAAGATCAATATTACATGGCGTATCGCTACTGTTAGCGCAAAAGTTCGTACGTAATATTTGTTTTTTATAAATGAGCCATAAAAAACTAATTATTTCGACATAATTTATTAGTACAGTTTCATATTTTATTTTGCTATACTATTTCCCATAGTAGTAGAACATTTATCGCAGTTGCAGACTACAAAACTGCAATATCATAGATAAAACTTCCTTTTCTTTCAATCTCTCCTGCAGAATTGTAGAAGTATATTCACATTTGCATTTATTATATATTACACTACAACCATTGTTAGCATCTATTTACTTCAGTTTAGTATCTTGTTACTTAGCTTACTCTGTTCATATTTTAATGCACTTACTGTTTATAATTTTAATAAGCTTATTCACATCGTTTAATTATCTGAATTAATTATCTTTAATTAATTATCACATCGACATAATTATTTGTCTAAATATTATGTAACTTCCACAATTCTCTATCTCTTTGTATCTTGTCCGTTCTAGCCCTGAAGGAGTCCTGCAAAGTTGGGTCGAAACGTTGGTTCTTAATAAAATAGTTTACCACTATTTAGCCTATTTATGACCGCCACCCCAGACCATCTCCTTCATTTAATTTAATTTTCCGTTCTTTTATTGATTCGTGCCCCTTAGTCTATGTACTTTTGCTAATTGGTCTCATACTATCTGCCGAGGTCCGACTGTATCCAAAAGATGCTGATGTTGAAAAAGTCGAAGTTGAAAAGAGAGCTAAGGAAGGGGGGGAGGGAGAAGTGGATCGATTGTCCCGAAATTAAGGGTTGATCGGGTGCCATCCCATCGGGCACTATGATCCACACCCTGGCTATCTACACTGGAAGGCCTCCTCCCTATTACCGTTTTATTGAAGGATTTTCTCCTACAATTTTCCACTAGCTTTCCACAAAGGCCGTTGGCCTGGTCATCTGTCTTATCCTTCCAGGAGTGTCGAGTGGAAAATGTCTCCTGAACAGTTTACTTAACAAAGATAAATCTTATTTTCTTTATTATTATTGTTGTTAGGAAATGTTAAAATTTATAAATGGTTTTTGATTTGTATAGGTAATCAGAATATTTTAAATAATTTTTATTTTTTTAAATTAAATATTTACATCATAATGAAATTAATCCTTTAATTAATAACTATTGTATTTTCGGTTTAATTATTCTATTTCAAGTTACTCGAGTCCATATGTTATCTTAAGCATCTTCTGCATTTGCTAAAAATATTTTATTGAATCGATGCAATACCTTTTTTTTTTTTTTTATAGAGAAATAATACATTTGACCACACTTAAGGGCACTGAAAACTATACCTGAGTGAGGCACATTCATACCATATATACAATACAATAACAAATTTTTATTTATTTTTTTGTGTAATCTTATTTTATTGAGAAAAAATACATTTTGCCTTAATCAAGGGCATTGAGTATTTGCGATGTGAGAAACACATTTATACAATATATAAAATAACAAAAATAATAGAAATTACAACAAAAATAAGAAAAGAAAGCTTAGTAAAACAGATGAAATAAAATATGATACAACACAAATATAAAAAAATAAAACATTCATGCTTATTTACAGTCAGCTGAGGGAGCTCTTAATTGGGCCTTTTCCCCCAAGGCAGGACTTTAAGAGATCCCAGCACTTCTCTCTCAGCCGCATCACTGAGATGGAAATTCAGTGGAGACTTAGAAAGGGCACTAAAGCCACATACGCTCATGACTTGAGTGGAGAAGCTGGCCATTGCCAGGACTCCAATGACGTATTTACAAAAGATCTCGAGGCCACTGCCTTTTTTAACCTTCGAAGAGGATTGTAGGGATGGCTGGAGCTGGTTAAGGATTGTGTTAAGGGGTTAGGATGATGGATTAGGTTAGGATGAAAATTTGAGAAACGGGTTGGAATAACGTGAAGGACATAAAGGATTTTAAGATCATGATGAAGAGTAATAAAAAAAAAATTAAAAAAAAACATGCATCTATGTAACAAAGGCAAAAACTATAATAAACAAAGGAAATGTAACTTAGATCCAAAATTAAATAAATTATAAGTAAAAGAAATAAATAAAGAAAAAAATTAAAGAAAAGATTAACAATAAAAATATTCATACTTTATTACAATATTTACAATCAGGCAAGAGATCTCCGAGTCTAGCCCTTTCTCCCACGTGTAAAGGACAAAGCTAGACTCTAGGAGATAACACAAAAAGGTAATAAAAGATAGAAGGAAAGCGTTAAACAAATTTTATGTTAAATTACAAGGACAATACAACAGACCCATAACCGACCTGGCCACCGTGATGCAGATGAAGCTATGAAGATAAAAAAAAAACATTATGCTAATTTTATCAAATAATAATTTTGAATTAATTTATTTCTGACCAATAGACAGATGAATCACCTTAAAACGAACAAAGTTCAAAAAGCAAAATGAATGTAACATTTTAGAAAGCTGAGAAGTTTTTATCGAAACCTTCAAAATATTTACTATCAAATTATAATTTTTGATTAATTTATTTCCGACCAATAGGCCAATAACTCACTATAAATAAATTAATATTTCTTTTTATTTCTTTTATAGCTTAATAACTTGACGAGGAACAAAAACTTAGTTTTTGCAAAACGTTTCTGAACATTGCAGAATAAATAAATTAAATTATATGGTTGTCAAAATTACATTAGATTGCGGCTTTTAAACATCATAATATTCTCAACAACATATTTTATTATTTTTTTTAAACTATTAACTTGTTTATTGAAAAATATTACACTCTGTATCAGTTAAGGGCATTTATAATAGAGTTCAGAGAGTATATTCACTGCATATTTAAACATAGGTTAATAATGTAATAACTAAATAATTTCTTTATTTATTCGAATATATATATATATATATATATATATATATATATATATATATATATATATATATATATATATATACATATATTTATTAATTAACATCACACCTAGACCTATATATTCTATTTAAAATCAGCCAGAGGAACTTTGAACCAATCTTGTTCCCTCACTTGTGAAGGGAAAAGCTAGGCATTTTATTACTTAAAATCTTATTAACAGGAAAACGTTTTTATCGTAGAATTAAAATAGCATTTAATGTGCCTCTCGATGGTAGTACACGTTAAAAATAAAAGTTAAATTATAAATGTTACTAAGCTTAATTTTTTAAATGGGTTCACACTTATTTCTTTTAGGGAGTGGGGTAGCTAAGCTAGACTATACAAATACTATGGCTTATAATACTATAAGAAGGTAAATAACTAAAAAAAGGTACTCAAGGTTCCAGATTCGAATCCCGACTCTCAGCAGAAAAATTATTTGTTCTGTTTCATTGGTCGTGGGGCGATCTTGGGGTAGGAAGACCCTCCTGGGGTCATACCCAGCCTCAACAAAGTAGGTACCCTTAATTAAATAATTTATTAAGGGCAAAAACTTGGCGGTTGAGCCTGATCCTCGTCCGATCAGTTCCCTGCATAACCGTTGTTGGCTATGTAACAGTACTATATCTAAATGGTACTGAGCACAAGACTCTTCAAGGGTTGTAGTGGTATAGATCTTTTTTTTTATTTATAAAAACATATTTTATTAAAACCATAATTTCATTTTTTTTTAAATTATTATAAAAGGTTCTAAAATGTATAATGTAGAAAAGAGATCAAATTCATGGAAAATATTTTTTCTAAATTTCTTTTTTGTTTACTATTAATAAATATATAAGCTACAGCCTCATTCGTAAAGTATTAAGCTGAAGTATTATTATTATTTAAGTAAACCGAGTGTTAATTCTTAAAAAAACCAAAAAAAACATTGTCAAACTATTAGCTGAAGTGACGTCAAAACAGTGCATTGATAAGGGATTTTACAGTGTTTGCTTAATCGGTCCTACAAGTGTCCATTATATCCCGGTAGCTTCTACTGTCAGCAAACACATCTCGACCATTTAGAATGTCATTATAAGTGCATCGAATGCAACGGGCACACGGTGCTCTCAGGTGCATTAGAATCCTGCCAATCCCAGATCGGGTTACATCAGCCTTAATGGACAATAATTTAGCCATTAGCGCACTAGGGCGGAGGAAGGGAGACCTGTGTCCCAGCCCTTACAGACAGCACTTCACTGCCCTGATGCCCTGGAAGGGTTGGGCCGATTAGACTCCATTATCTCTCTACACCGGCCCCTGTTTTAAATATTAGATAGAAGAGTAATTTGCAGCTGTACGTGTCGGGAAAATGCATAACAACCAGGAACTAGTTCGAATTGAACAAGAATATAATCTATTTAAAAAAATTACTTTCTAATAATAACAGAAAAAATTTCGACCGTTTCAGAACTTTATTGATTGCTTTCAATGTTATACTAAGCCATGTAGGCTTAGTTATTAGACTTCGATCAGCACAGTAGAGTTGAGACACCCTTCTATAATTATTGTCATTTATGCTTATCCTTCTAATTTCATTTCTAAGGCAAGGCATGTATCCATCCAAGTGGTCATTACCCGTTTCACAATCATTGCAGAGTCGGCGCGTTTTATCCGTATTTCATTTAAATTGGCCCGCAAATATTCATGGTCTTTAAGGGTTCTGAAACATGCGACTGCATCCTTACTTGCAAGGTCGTAAAGAGTTTATTTTTCATGAGAAAATCATATTTTATTCGCACAACAGTTTTTCTTGTATGTCATCTTTAAAATAAAAACCGTCTTCATCAATCATATGTAGATGTATAGCATGCTTGTTGATAATAGAGAATCTTCCTTTGCCAGAAAGGTTGTTAGCTGTGAGATGATAATGATATTTTCCACTGGTTATGGCCTGTATTGCTGCTAGCGATTCCACAAATATATATTTTTTTAGCCTACATAGTCTTTAATGTTTCTAAAGCCAAGAGAACAGCTTTGATTTCTCCATCAAAATTTGAAACAAGCTTGCTCGCTAGCTTCTTTTTGAAATTTCGGAAATTTCGTGTTTAAAGTTGGTTCATATATGGGTTGTGACGCTACTACAAATATTGCATAGAAATCGAAGTACTAGAAGTTCCACATTACATCACGGATTTTACACTCGTTTTGTCACAACAGTTCTTCAAAATTTCATTAAACAAATAGTATCGATGTACAATTAAATTGTTTTCAATACTAGTAAGTTATGGCCTCATACTGGCAATCCTACTTGCCGAAATTTCGAAATTAACACTCTAATAATCTGCGGATTTAAAATAAGTAACCGTTTCTTGCCATTATTAAAAATAAAAAATAGATTTGATAATTTAATAAATGGGAAAATAATATAATTCACTTTAAAAAAACTATTTCAGGAAATTAGATTATCATCATAGAAGTATAATTTTCAGTTAGAAAGCTAAAGATATTATAAAAATTAATATTGACTGTATAAAGTCATATAATGTGGTGAAGAGTGAACAGTTAATGAATAATATTTGTTGTACTTAATAATATCTAGTTTCATATTATATAATGGAAACTAATTATTTTCATGAAAACTAAATGAAATTTTAATGAAAAATATTTGTTCATCACTTTATTTTAAATTAATTTATATTTAATATTAAGTGGTAAATGAATGTATAACTTCAGATTTAAATTTTTTCTAATTTTTGTGCGTATAATGTATTTGTGGGAATGTTGAATGCTTTCTGGATTGAAAGCTCTGACAGTTCACTTCAGATGTCATTGATGAAATTTAGTTGCTTAGGTAACTTAAAAAGGTCGTTTAGTAATGACATTTTATAAGTGATATTAAAATCAATCAATATTCATTATTATATAATAATAATCTATAATTATTATTATAGATAGATAGTGGAACAACTGAGGAAAGGATCCCCTGAGTGTAGAAGTTAATTGCCAGGCTCCCAATAACTGACTCGTAGCGGAAGTTTCGCTCTCCTAAATTGGCGTCTTTTATCGAACTGAGCTCTTGCCTGTCAGACCTGGCGTTCTTCACCCTTTATACCCTTTTAGATGTATTTTTCTTTTCGAAAATTAATTTATATACATATAATGTATATGATTTGTAAATAAAAGAAGGATAAAAAAAGACACTAGAGAAATCGAATAATTCTTTAGATCTTAAGGAAATGTAATTCCATGTTTACTGAAACCATTTGGTGTATTAATAAGAAATTAACACATACGGATATTTACTTGGTATAGGTGTTGGATGCTTTCCTACTTGAAACAAACTCAAGACTTTTTCGGATGTTAACAAACACTAATGGGGACGAATCTACTTGCTGCAAGTAGTACTACTGATGCTTTTTGGTTTTGTTTTCCATTTGTTATTGTTCGATCAAACGCGGAAAGAAGTCCTTGATTGGACCTGGAAAAAACAGATAAAGAATGGAGGTAATGTACTGGGCTTAGACAATCGAAACGATTTATTAAAAGCCCCTCTCCGTCCAAACAAAGTGGCTGCTGGGCCTAACCAGAAAATATATCAGGCAACTGTAGACTCAAAAGACATTAATGAACTGTGGGATAGCGGATGACTCTACAACTCTGCAATCTATGCAGAAATGCACCTGAATCTGCCCTCCACTTCATAACAGATATGACAGATTAGCGTCTCTCAGATACAGTTCTGGGAGCAGACAGAATCCAAGTATGTAAAGCTATCTCCGTAAAATGGTCCAACCTTTTGAACTTCATTAGAAAAACAAAAAGGTTTGAGACAGAGTAGAGGTAAAATAGGCAACCACTGGTAGTAGCATGTTTGGGGTTGGCAAAAAGGACCAATAAGCTCACAAGACTAAGTCCTCCCACCAGTACCAATACCAGTACCAGTGTCCCATTAAACGCACATTTGCTTTCCACTTGAATCGTTAGACAATTTGATCACAAAATTGAAAACAAAGGTGACCTACAAAAAATATTGGGTCGTTTGGCATAGCCTACAATCCAGCATATCAAAATAAGGAGATTACTTAGGCCAGACTGCCCGATATTTTTGTAGGCAACTTTTTTTCTCGCTTTTGAGAACAATTTATCTTACCATCGAAATGGAGAGAAAATGGCTATTCGTTAGTTTTTAGTACCTCATTAAATTAATTAATTTGTTGTAGTTTAATTTTCAGTTGTAGATTACGATGAAATAATATTCGAAGTTTTAGGAGTATGTTATTAATTTTAAAAAAAGGACTCTTCCGTAGTAAGTGTGCAGTGGAAGGCACCCCATGGTTACTAAACCATATTTAAATACTCAAAGAGGTCAATTTCCTCAATAAACCTTTACATATGTTTTAGTAAATTTATTTGATAAAAAAAAACCTATGCCACTACAATCCACGAAGGGTCCTGGCTTACGTATTCTGCAGAGAGGTGATTGGGCCGTGATTTGTATTGGTTGGGTTGGGATCACCCAATAGGTTTTTTCCTTAATAAATTATTTAATAATGAGCAATGTTGTTCACTTTATAGAGGCTGGGTGAGCCCCATGGGGGTTTCCCGATCCCAGAGCAGATTCATGACTGATGAAAAATTACTTGTTAACTTGAACTAGGATCCGTGGAAGCAGTGGAAGTCAGTGCTTGAACTACCTCGCTCCCTTTTATTTAATAAATAAAATATTTGATTGTTAAATATTAAATTCTTTCAGAACTATCAAAGGTTCTCACCCAGAATTGGGAAAAATCGGAATCAATAATTATATGATTACAACTAAAAATATAACTTCATGACCACGCCAATTGCACTTAAATATAGCAAAAATATGACACCATTACCTGATTAATATCGTTATCGGAAACATAATTATGATGTAATCGTGTATTCACGAAATCAAAATCTCTGTAATCACATAATAAAAATTACTTTAATCGGAATGACGTAATCATAATTAAGGTAATCGTAATTGTTAATTATGATGATGTCCATTAATGATCTCACTGAATAATTTATGATATCAAACTTAAAAATCATTACATACTTTTTAGCGGACAGCCCATACACCTAACCTTTAGTGTTGCTTCGCCATTCTCGAGTTAAATCATAAATAATACTGCTCTGGCATGGAAACATGGTTGACTAGGTTTATAATTTTTATGTTATTATATGTATCACCGTTCATATGTAGTGTGATGTATAACGCTATTGATGAGTTGGTTTTCATGAGACTATCAGCTAGGGATTAGTCTACCATGGTAACTGTTGGTTGCTGGACGAAGGGTTCTTCAGACACCCCCAGCCCTCAAATAACACAATTAGATTCTGACCACTTCTACTTCACGAGATGGCCAATTGGGGTGTAACTCACATCTGTTCTGTTGGGGGCTTCTAAACCACTCGAATGTTGAGGGTTGTCGTCCATAACATTTGAAAAAAAAAATTCTTCGGTATCAAAATAAATTCAAAAATTCTGCATGAGATGAACCCTATAAACTTGATTAAAGATCTGATGATTTTTATCACAAAGATTCATTTATCTTTAATGGTATAATCCGGTTACATTATTGATATTTAAAACGATTATAAAATATTAGGAGAAACTAATATATATGTATATATATATATTAGGAGAACCTAATATATATAAAGCACCTGTAAATCACTACAATTTTTCTTTTAGAATGATGGTAAACGGAGCCTTAAAATATCGTTTTACGATAGGTATGCCCGTAGATTTAATTTGTTTAGTTAATTAACTTCAATAATAAACATTCGTAATTGACCAAGAAAAAATAAAGCGACTCAAAATAAATTTTTTTTTTTAGATTTAGCACCTAAGTCATAGTTCCCATCACAATCTTCTAACCTTGCTTCCTCTTTGATTCCTGGTAACCCGCTGAGGCCTCTGAAAAAAAGATGACCTCATGATCTTTTAACGTAGACATAGGGTTAAAATTAGAGTGCTGCCAGTGGGTAGTTTCTCTACAAGTGTTATAATTCCATCCTATTCATTGTTCACATTTACTAGATTTATCTTTTTTTTTTTTTAATACAGTTGTAAATATCAAGATTAAATATATATAACTGGAACTCATAGGGCTTAAATTACTGTGTTTCTATATACCTCTTACATTAATTTAACAGATTCATATAGAATTTAAGTATGTATATATTTCTGCTCAACACTTTTTTTTTTTTTTTTGTCTGTCGTAAATTTTCTTTAATCGTACTCTTCGCAGCTATTAAATAAGCATGCAGCAATAAAACTAATATTTTGACGTTTATTGGGAAAAGTAGTTAATTTTTTCTGATTTTATTGCATGAGAAAAAAAAAATAAAAATCTTGCTTTCCATAACTCCCTTCCAACTTTGAAGCGCTCCTGAAGTAATAACTCAACTTGCAAAGAATTTAACGAGATAAAAGTTTAACATTCCATCCAGGAGGGAGGACGGCAAAACTTTAAATATCATTAAAAAGAAAAGTTAACAAGAATTCTGATGGAGCAGGTTCGTAACAATAAAATATTATTCCTATTATTTGCCTTTATGTCATCTGTAATCATATTGAGTCGGAATGTAGTCGCAACCTGAGGAAAAAAGTTTGCTTAAGACTTTACCAAAGGAGTAAGTACATTAAACCGAAGGTACGGTTTGATATTATAAAAAACACTTTTTTCACCATCTAAACTATGATACTTAATAAAGAAATGTATTGAAGTATTGGCCATAATTGCGTAACATATAATTGATGCCGTTAATCAATAGTCCGTAAGATTTACCTAAGCGTAAAGAATTAAAATGATTTCGTTATGTATAGAAATTCCAGATTTTTTTAACAGCTATAGCATTAGTTATGTTTGTATTATATTTTATGACGAATTTTGCCTTATTTTTACTTCTCTACCTATACTAGACAAGGAAACTATTGCGATTGGGTCAAATTTCCGATATGCGGTTTTCGACGGATCTATACGTTTCAGAGCCTCCTGGACCACCCGACAAAACTATATGAAAATCGTTTATTTCGGATAACTATTACCGTAGTTACAGCTATTCAATTCCCAATGTAAGATTACGGGTTCATATACTGGTGTCAGAAAGCGTTGAACGAGTGAAAAAAGATAACTAATTGAAAGTAAGAAAATCTGTTGCCCGCATCACACATGTTTCACTATTTCCGCTTCTTTTGACAGAAATTATTGTTTGACAAAAAGTTTTTGATCAGCAATATTAGAGTGCATTGAAATTTTTACACTTATCTATCTCAAGCCGGTTTACATTGATTTAGTTTATAAAATAAATCGTACTTAAATATTTTCTTTGATCAATTTTCAAGAAAATAAATCTAATCAATTTTTTTTTGTTTCTTTATGGACATATGTAAAGATATAAATACTTTTCTTGGTAGGAAAGTCGTGTGAGTGGACACACCAGATTTTTTTATATTGTAGTGCTGTGAATTTTCATTAAAATATTTTCTACATTCTATATAAAATCCCTTCTTAAACTATAATAAATGAAAAATACGCTAAACTTATAATTAGGCAATATTTCAGATTCGAAGTCTCAGGTTTGTTGGTCTGATCAATTTTTGCATACTGTTGGCAACACTGATGAGGAATATATCTATGTGGATATGAGTAGTTATGTATATTCCTTCTCTTTCAGTTGCAGTTTTGAATATTTGGGAAACATTTATTAATGAGGTCGAGTCGTTACTTAAGGATCTTTTCCCAAGGAGAAGGGGATAGTATGGCGCAAGTTGCCTCTTTAACACTTTTGAGGAAAACTCATTGGGTTTCGCGTTTTGGGATGGAACCAGTTTATGTGAATTTTCTATTTGGAGGAACTTTCATATTCACGGAAAAATAGGAAAAACATGTAACATACCGCATCAAGTTTAAGAGAAACATTTTTTCTCATTCTACTTTCGCTAGCTCCCTTTTTAAGAAGTTTAGAACACTCAAATTTCATGAAAGGGGAAATATCTTCCTAGCAACGATTTGAGAAAGGGGAGAAGAATTTGTTTTGTTTTTGTCCGAATCGAAGTACATTTTGTTTAAATTTATGTTATTTAAGAAAAGGTGAATACGCTTCTGTATATTTATTAAATTTTTTTTTAGTTAAAGAATTATTTTTTTGTTTATTGTATATATATATATACAGGGGTATATACATATAAACGCAGATCCCCTCCTCCCCAGTAGGAGACTAATCGGCTAATATTCACTAATCGTTGACAGACTCATTTGGAGCAGAATGGCCTGCATTTGACGCCGCTTGGCGTTTGATCTCGAATGGAATTGAAAGCCTCGGTAGGTTTGCAATCAGGGAGGGCCAATACATGGGGTATAATGGCCCCCGATGGCCGGAGATGAGGATCCCTCTGATATTTCATGTCCCTCTAATTGAAATTCGGGTCCGGAGCGAAGATAAGCCCCCGGCGGATATAGAGGACTTGGGCACGGCAACTTATTCAAAGCCCCTTCGGCCGCTAAGCATATTTATGAGTGGACTTCCCGGACCCTGGCCTCCTCTTTCAGGTAGATAACTTGTTAGCGGCAACACTGATTTAGGGCCAGTCTCTGTCTCTTTTAAACGGCTTTGGAATCTGGTTATTGTAATCTCTAGATATTTATGATCCCTAGAACAACTGAAATTCTACTAAATAACTATGTTTTCCTCTTCCGACATTTTTAGAAATTTCCTAGGATGTGTAATAGACTTGTGAGAAATTCCATTCCACATTCTCTATTAAGTCGTTATTTCATTTTCCATTTCCTTGTAACAGAATTTTCCACCTTAATGGGAGAGCGGTAATTTATTCGTGATTGCTTATATCGGCTGTTTATAATTTTGTATTTTCTTCTACTTCTTCAATTCTTCTTTCATTGTAGGGGGTGGGGTGGCCGAATGGGCTAAAGCGTGTGCACAGAACCACGAGTTGACTGTCAACCTGATAACAGATTTGAGAAGATTATAAAAAGTACGAGTTCGCGTCCTGGTGCCCTAGGGGATTTTAAATTCCTTGCCCTCATCCCCCGGCTCGGGAAAATCCCGTATAGCCTAAAAGGTGAGGTAGGGAAGAACAGAAAAAAAAATACCTTTCAGTGTATAGGAACCTCGATCCATCTAATCCATTCTTGCCTTTCTTGAGCTCTCTCATTTGAGTAAGATTATTGCCAGTTTTCTCCCACCTTGCAGATATATTCATTATACGTAAACCTGGGTCTTCCTCAAGGTCTCATGCCTGAAGGTCTAGCCTCCAACATCTTCCGTGGGTCACTGTCCTTTATTAATTTTTTTTAATAAAAAAGGTCTGTTCTGATTGATCCTGCATGCATGACTGAACCGCAGCAACAACTTGGTGTAATGCATCTTTTAATGCAGGGATCCCTAATCCTTCTCTTATCCTTTCATTCCTACCACAATCTCTTCTCGTTTTACCTGCTACTCTGCGTAGGTATTTCAACTGCGTTAATTCGGCTGATATTGTAATGCAACTCTCGTTTTCGAGTTTTATTTGATTTTACTCTATTTGATATGCTTTTTCTTGATTATAAATGAAAAATGGTTTAACTTCGCATGTTATCAAACAATATTCATCGTAGAGAGGAAGTCGCCGTGACCAGGTTAAGAACGGGACACACGAACCTAACTCATGTACATCTCATCACTAAGCAGCCACCACCAATTTTTCAGCACTGCAATAGCCTTCTCACAGTCAACCATATTTTCCAAGAATGCCCTTCTTATACTTCAAGCCTCAACCAATTGTCTCTAAAACCGGATATATCAGCAGTATTAAGCAACAACGAATCCGACATAAAAAAAGTGATAAAGTTTCTTAGAATACATAGGCTATTAAATAGAATATAAAAATAAATATAATTTTTATTTTATTGTTCTGTATTTTTTATATTTATTTTGATGTGTTTTATTTTTCGTATGTTCTTTAATATCTTTTTAATTTATTACTCTATACATTAATAATTATTAATTCTCCTCTAAAGAGTTTACAAATATAACCGACTCACAGGCGTTGATGACCCTAGGGTTTTACGCCTTAAAGCCTAAATAAACAAATAAAAAAACAAACAAACAATATTCTAGTAGTTTTATCGGTAGCGCATAAATAGCTTACTAGAAATCAATTATAAGAAACGTTTGACAATCGCAACCGTTTATTTATAGATTTCGAAGAACTGAATCCAGTCTACGAATGCATTGAATTCATTAAAGTATTTTTCTATCGGATTCTTCTTTAAAGGGGGCCATTGTTCTAAGTCGGATATTGCAGAGAATACCAGTTTGTACCTGTAGTCTAATAAAGGTCTGTGTTTCTTTATTGTTTCCCTTATAGTTATTAATTTTGTTGTGAGTTAATTTGACTCTGATTAAATAGCTTTCATCTACTCCATGTGTCGTTAAAAATTGTGTCGGTTTGTAAAATAACTCTTTCAGTTTTTTCCAGCTCTTCTAGTTTTTTATGCACACTTAAGTATTTTAGGCTTTTCTTGGTTCCACCTACCTTTCTCGTAGCCTGTCTCAGATTTTTTTTTTTTTTTTCATGAATCCAACTTCGTCAATTTTGAAATTGAGGAGTGGGAAAGAGTATTGTTCTAGATGTAAAACCAAACCAATTCTAACCAGAGTGGAAAAGAAGATTAAGATTGATTTCGTTTCAACATTTTATCCGCTCAGGCTGGATTCGAATAACCCTCGTAGACTTTGAAATGTGAAAATTACCGCATCCTTGACCGATTCAAGTATCATCGCGATGAAAACAAACATACTTTTAGGTTAGGTTAGAAAAAAACACAGGGACTAACTACGGTCATGTTTGGGTTCATCGGATAGGCAACCCATGCGAGTCTGCGCGATGTTTTCTCAACATGTTTTTTTCAGAAATTTGATGTGTATTTTACTGTTGTTTTCTTGTTTCTTAAGAATTTTCTAGCATTATGTATTTTCTATTGCAGAGCCCATCGACAATATTTCGCCGCAGCGCACCAACCTGCTCCAGATAAAGGCATACAATTAGTTGCATTATGAGAATGGAGCTATAAACTGGCCCTTGAGTAATCCCTTTTAGTGCTGGCACAAATAATGGCATAATAAAAGAGCCTTTACTAGGGCCTACCTTAAAACATTAATCCCATCCGCCCGAGAGCTGCCTATAATAAATGAATGTGGTGCTTCGTTTTAGTCTCGCATCTTCGAACGGCCAAATTGAAAATGTAACTACGTAAATTGCCAGGCTGCAGTCGTGAATCTGTTTTATGGTGCCTGTTTTCGTGGAAGCATCACGAAAAATGTTGCTGGAAATATCTCCTCGATAGCAATTGGACGAGGCCATTTTGAACGAAACATTTATCTCGGTTTTGAATCTGACTGAAACATTGACTTCTCTTGAACAAAAAGTAATTATTATTTATTCATTCTTAAATATTATATAAATGAAGCTGATTATTCTTTTATTTTACCCAGATTATATTCATTTTATTTTCTAATTATAACATATATATGCCTATATATAACCACCGAAATTCATTAAATATTTTGATCTACTACAAGATTTGCATAAAACATAAAAAAAAAAAAGACTTCATAGCAATCGCTCACAGACAAATTTTATTTAAGGAATTCACATTTTGTCGAAATAATCAGGAGCACAAGTTTCATTTTGTAGGGTGAAAATCATATGTTGGAATTTTTCTTAGTTTAGTCGAATTTTTCATTATTTATAGCAAGCGTTTAGTTTTCTTTAGATGATGGAAGGTCTGTTTAGATGAATGAAGGATTTTTATGTCTTATTAGGGTTGTTTTATCGTCTGCGTCATTCGCTAAAAACGTTTCGGTAGTGTTTGGAATATCGTGTGTGTATAGAATATAAAACAGTGGAGCAAGTAATAAAATATCCCCGATGAACGCCTGCGGAAGCTGATCTTACGGTAGGAAGTTCTGCGTCTTTTCAGAAAAAGAAAAAATTGTCAAAAAGTAGGAGGGAGATTTGACTTGAGTTTGAAGCGAACTCCTTAATGTCAGACTCAATCAAATGCATAATTTCCAGACATACTTGTTGCTTAAGATTTATGTTCTATTGAGCAGGCAATATAGTCAGTCATTCTGTGTAATTGAAGAAAGCATATTATTAGAATAAAAAACAGATTATAATTAAATATTTTGGGAAATGCAACTTTTTGTGTGTAGTATGTTGAAGAAAAATGTGACAGCTAAATTAAAAAAATAAAATAAAATAAACTATTTAGAAGGATTATCTTGAAAATATGATATCGCTGAGATTTAGCCTTCCGACAGACGCGTCTCCCAAATAGGACGAAAATTTGTTTAGCATGAGCGCATGAACCTAGGAGATACCATTTACGATTAATATCAGATAGTAAACATTATTTTTCTAAAGCATCAATCCTAGATTTAAAAAAAAAAATCTGTACTATTAAACAGGTTATTCAAACAGTAATTATTTTATGTTAAAAAAATATAATGTAATAAGCGTAATAGTCCGTGGTACAGACAGACCTCTTTTTATCAAATTATTAACGTCCGGCTGAAACTAAGTATATAGCTTCATTTCATCGTAACCTACAGATATTTTATTTAAATATTATCGAATTATTATTTTAAATTATCGGAATCGGGCGTTTTCAGTCTGGAGTTCGGCATAGTTTGTCTATTTAATTAGGTGCTAAAAACTCGTAAATGCAAATTTTCTTTCCACTTTAATAGTAAAATAACTTGAGCACAAAGATTTATTTTATTTTAAATATTTTAAAATAATTTGTGAAAAATGAATCATCAAAAATCTACACGCATGAGCCTGTGTATTCTATGTAAGATACCAAAAACGTGTTTTGTTATTTTAAGTAGATAGGTGCGATTAAATGAAGTAAGGTGTTTTCGAAAAGGAAGGTTAGAAAAAAGGAAAGATTTTTTTTCTTTCATATTGAAAAAAAAAATAGACAACATGACCGCTATCTACAGACAGATAAAGTTTATCTAAATAATTGAGAATTTTAATGATCATTCCATGAAGTTGATGATCATTGCTTACTATATTATGTCTGAGGGGTAGACAAAAATTTAGCTAGGAAGTTTGCAAAGGTTTTGGTTGACATTTCTGATGTGATTTTGTTGGTATTTATTTGATCTAAGTACCATTACTATAGCTTCTTCGATAAGGAGTATAATCATCTTTGTTACAACACAAGTAGTATTATTTCGAAAATTTATTTACTCATATTTTAACGGCCTACGGTTGACATACATAGTTCTTTCACGATCCTATTTGATATAATAATAAATGAACAACATTTAAGCCCCTTAGCTAAGTTGCAAGCCTCGGGAGAAGCTGTAAATTTGTGTTGGCAGTAGTAGGTAGGGCTTGCTGCTCACTGTTATTGCGGGCAGTCCTACCTTAATCTGCTTCAATCTGGAGGAGTGCTGCCACCAGTTGGGAACTTGGGAAAAAGTGAATTAAATCTCACCCCTTCTCCTCTCTCACTTCTTTTATCGTCTTCTCTCCCTTATATCTTGATCCTAATAGTCGGTTAGCTGTCTCCTTGTCGGCTGGAAACGTTTACAAAGATAATTTAGTGATAATAAACCCACAGGTAATTCTTTTTATAAGTGTTATATGTATTAAACTGATTGGTTTGTGCGCACAATTCGCATAAAACGTTGGTAAGTAAACAAATGGCGATTTAATTTTTAAATACGTGACACAATGATGTTCCTTGGTCCATTACAATGGTTCATTCAAAATAATAAACAAAATGTGTTACAAAATGATAATAATACAAAAGCATATGTCAAACTTAGCACTCAATTTTTCTTTCAAAGATCATTTTATTCTGCTTACTAATTTCGGATAAAGCATATGGGCGAATAATTGTTTTGTTCAAACGAACCCTTAGATAAGATAGGTTCATAAAATAATCCTTTGATTTTGAAATCCACAACATTTCAAAACCGACAGGAGACAGGACAGCTGGTCACTTATCCATACCTTAGAATTTGAGATCTATATGGTAATATAAATTCATATTTACTAAGGCGTTGGATGAGAGATCTCCTTCCTAAAATAGCCAAGGAAGTGAAACAAGTCAGGGAAGAGGAGTTACTGAGTACTTTCCTTCTTCATGCCTCACATGCCAGTTATGCCTTGTACTTCCAGCACATTTGCTGATTGTTAACAAAAGTTGACAAGCGCAAATTAATATTTTACAGCCAGAAAAATAGTTACTGTATAAAATATTTCGCTTTTAAAAATAATATCCTCAAATTTTGATATTTTGTTGCTGAATTTAATAAATTATAGAACACAAGAGAATGTTTTTTTTCATTATTTTCATTAATTATTAATGTTTCCTCAAAAATAATCATTTCTAATAGTTAAAGGTGCTTAATTTCAAAACCGGCCTTATACATTTTCAACAGTTTTACTAATTTGTGACACTCTTGGTCTAATGCAGCTATAGTAGGTGATTTAGTGTATATAAAAGTCATGAAAAAAAATATATTAAATAAAAAAATTGGTTTGAATTTTTAAAACTAATTGCCTCAATTTTAAATCATGTCGGACTCGTTCACCCAACTTGTACCAATACCAATAAAAGAAAAAATGTTCTTCTTTTTTAGAATTATTTGTTTAATGATAGCGAAAACTTTCTGTGATATAATGAAAATATAAATCAGTTATAAAAAATCAGGAATAATTTTCTTCAGAAATTTAGAAGCGATTATCTTATTCGTTATTGGAGTAAATTTCTTTCTTTAATTTAATTTCAACTGGGAGCACAAAAATTGTAGTGTTGGTACAGACCGGCAAAACACTCTAAAGAACAATTAAATCTTTTTATATAATTAAAAGAGAATATCAAGCATTTTAATTATCATTTTAAAACTTGTAGCCGTTTTTAGAGAGATATTTTGTAATGAAAATAATTAAAAATATCAACAGAAGACAAGGAATAAAAATAACAATAATACGATTTAAGATAAACTTTTTTCTTTCTTTTAATCTCACTTTTTCTTATCTCTCTCCCTCTTTTTTTTTAGTTACTAATTAATTTCAATGTTCCCGGGAGAGTTGAAATTGCCTACAAAGGTATGACTCAATTAACCTAATGGTTGCCGCGGGGTTTCGTAGGGTGGGATTACATGCAGTATCGAGACACCGCTTTATGGAAGCCGTGACGTATTAGTGAACATATCCTAGCCTCTCCGCCGGTGCTAAACAAAGGAACGATTATTAATTATTTATCCGGTTTAAACATTAGGTAGAAGAGGGAGAGGTGGTTCGTAATTGAATAAGCCCGCCGGCTACAGAGGCCCCTCTACCCCGTTCTGCCCCCCCCCTTCCCCTCCGCTATATAAATAAACATTTCGTCCCTCTGCGTTGCTAATTTAAATTTTAAACATACCGCCGCTCTGCCCCCTCCCCCCTTTCAACCGACATGGTGCCTATTGGCATCGAACCGAATGTGGAGTACAGTCTGTGGTAAAAATGACCCCAGAGACGAGTTGCAGAATGTTGGTTAAGAAATTTTTAGTTAATTCGCTGGAAAATGAAGAGTGACACAAGCGTTTCTAGTTATTTCGGTTGTTGGGAAGTTTTTTTTTTCAGGTAAAGTTGGCAATGCAACCAGTTGTTAGTCAAGGTGTACTTTGCCACTGAATACCTTCCTCAACAAATTTTAACAGGGATTGAAATCGAAAAATAATTATTCGGACAAATAATTGTTGTTAAATAATAGTAACGAAGATGAAATAACAGTTGTTATTTAATAATATAAATAAAAACCAGTAACTAGACAAGTCTCACTAAATATACAAAATCACCTATTAAATTTAATTATTGAGACTCATAACAAAAGCACCATGGTACGTGACTAACAAAACTATACATACTGACTTCCACTTTCCAGCAGTTGACCAACATATAACGTCCCTTTATCAACGATTTCACACAAATTTAAATGGACATATTAACAGACTTATACGCGACATGACCACAGCAGACATACCTCAGAACACGAAGAGTAGATTAAAAAGGCGTTGGATGAGGGATCTCCTTCCTTAGACAACCTAAGTAATTGGAGCAAGTTAGGGAAGAGGTACTGCTGAGTACTTTCCTTCCCCATGCCTGTCATGTCATTAATCATATACCGCAATCACATTTGCTGATTGTCAACAATAAGTTGACAGGCGCAAATATATTTTTTGATAGACGAAAAACAAAAAAAAAACTTATTAAATTTACAAAACTGGTACTTACATTGGAAAATAAGAATAGATCATGATAAACCACAGCCATATTATTTACACTTTGACAAGACACATATCCATAAGTTTATACCGTTTTCAACCAAATTCATCAGATGGACACATTACACATTTTGGACGAATATTCCACGGAATTCTGACCCACACGTTAACATGAAACAAAAGACTTTAAACTAGTGGCTGAAAATAGACATGGCTACTTAAACCCGTTTGGACAGATATACGGTTAAGAAAAAAATAAAAATCTTTTCAGACCAAACATTTGCGGATAATAACAGGAGCCTCCTCTCACGTAAACGACCTAACTACTTAAAACCAACTATCGACCAACACAAACGAACTCCTTATTCACAATTTCGTGTTAAACTACAAGGACACAACAACAGATTACATCCGTTGACATGCCCAATAGGAGGGACTGAAGAAGGCTGGATGAGAGATCTCCTTTCCTGTCCTGAAGAACCGGAAGAGGTGCCACTGGGCTATCCTAATTATTCTTCCTCAGGCCTGTAATGCCATTGTCACCTATAATCCCATAAAATATGGTGATTTTCACTCTCATGACAGGTGCTGATGAAGGTATGAAAAGAAAAAAAAAACATTTAGCAAAAAAATAGCGCTCAAAATTACAGTTATTTTGTATTAAATATTTTATTATCCAACAATAATAATTATAAAATTATTTTTAATCTGTTTTAAAATAATTGAAGATATTTTAAAAACTTAATATATTATTTTTAAATAATAAAAATTAAAATCGTGTTATGTTTTGCTTTGTAGTGAAAACTTTTATGATTCATCTTTTACTAACTATAATTAAGAAAAATCATTATTTAACAACGATTGTTATTTAACATATAATTTATATCCTCCTACGAATTAGATTTAATTTTTTTTTACTAAATAATCTGTCTAATTTTGTCACATTTTTATAAAAACTTGATACTTATGTTTATAATTAGTTGTATAAATTAAACAGTGACAAATTGATAAACATTTTTAGAAGACTGAGTTTGTTCGATTGTTTGGAAAACATTTGTTTATCATTTGTTATTCATAAATTGCCGAAAAAATTGATTTATTTCCTTTAAAGCACATTAAAGAAAATCAATTTTAATTAATCATTAATATATATGTACAAAAATAAATGTGTATCTCTAAGTATATAGTTCATGTCATATTTTATTTTATTTTTTTTATTTGTTGAGAATTAAATTAATCAAGTTTGTTCATTAATACAAACACGTTTTATGATATCTTGATAATAACGGACACTGAGGTAATGATTTCTTATTGTTATTAGTTTACAGAAGTAATCTTATAGGATAGGATTTTTTTTTCGGAATCGACTTAATTTTTTTTTTCGGATTTCCGAAACGTGTTTACCAACATTCCCCCGCTCCGACATTTTTTTTTTTCCTTAGAAGCCAGAAGCCATCACCATTAGTTGGGAATGCAGGCGACAATAGTTTGGAGATATCATCAGCCGCTAAGGGCCCTTTGTCGGCTTCGACGGCTCCGGCGAGAGGGAAACCATTTCTTTGCACCGTCTGGAATTTTCGTTTTAGGCATTAGAATAAAAAATAAAATAAGATAAATGAACAACAAAAACTGGACAATTAACATAGGCGACGTTGGTTCTAGATGGATACCTTTCGAGCCTGGCTGCCCAGCACTGCGGGCATAGTCGCGCGATGCCCCTTTAAAGTTGTGGAGCAGGTTGAAATCAATCCATTTTTACTAGTTTTTATTCCTTAAGTATGATTTAAAAAAAAAAAAAAAAAATGAAATAAAAATATATAATGTCCAGCTTATACATAATAGCTTACATTAATTAAATATGCTTTATTTTTATACATATTTCGTTTCATATGAAATACTACAGGTTTCATAAAAAAATATATATAATTACCACTTACAACCCATAAAGGTTATGATCAGATTAACAGTGAAAGTTAACGTATGTATTTCTGAGTTACATTACATTATTTATTTGAAACAAGAAACAAATATTCTTACTCCACAAAACATATATTCATGATGTTTAATATATGTAATGAAGTGAACAAGAAGGAAAAAAAAAAGAAAAATAATTTATTCTACCTTACATAACAATCAACTATTATTTTTCGAATTAGTGTTGTTACAAATAAATTGGACGCCTGATATCTACAATATAGAAGATGTAAGAATATCCAAGAACAATTAACCCAGAAGAAAATTTCCAATATATATATATATATATATATATGTATAATATTACCTTTTATAAATAACTTGGATCTTAAGCGATTTTTTTAATTGCTCTCGAAACTTCTACAAACGAAGTACGCAATGCGAGAACCATGACCTGGAGTAAGAGATGCCATGTTATAGTGAGCAGGAAGATTCTTAACCCATTCAAAGATCTAATTTAAATGCTGATTGTGCCCATCTGATTCTATATTTCATTCACTGTTAATATAGTCTTGATAAATCAGCCTGAGGTGGAATCAATAAAAGTCAATCCTCAACATAAAATAATATTTTACAAATACATTCTCTGGTTTTGTAATATATTTCTCTGCCTATATTGAACTATATTGTATAAAACTATACCATGATTCAATATAATGACAATAATATTTGATTAAAGCTAGTTTTCCGTTACATACATAAAAATTGATTTTTTTTATAATACATATTTTATACATTTTTTTTTCATTATCTGTTAGTATAATTTCATTTTCCAATATTATTTCCCACAATAGCAGACTATTTATTGCACTTA
Organism: Nezara viridula; assembly: GCA_928085145.1. Classification (NCBI taxonomy): domain Eukaryota; kingdom Metazoa; phylum Arthropoda; class Insecta; order Hemiptera; family Pentatomidae; genus Nezara; species Nezara viridula. The sequence continues at coordinate 40,591,578 of OV725079.1, forward strand.
CAATCAACAAAATTTCACTTGTTGCATAAATAGAATAAAGATAGAAAATTGTCACATACGACCTTTTACATTAACTGTTGCAATCATTATATCCAATCAAACGACGTTTTGAAATTTTTTGTACACTTTAAAGTCTGAAACTTTTTAAAAGCTTCCATCTTTTAAAATTTTCCAATTTGTGATTTTCTTTTAATTTACATTATTAAAAGAAAATCACAAATTAGCTTCGGTTTAATCTTCGGTATGCATTGTTCATCTTGTTATTTTTTTATCGAAAAATACATAAATTTTGAGTTGTTTTCTACTGTATGGAAACCAAAACCTAATATGCGAAACATTTGTGCGACTCTCTAACGATTAAAATATGCATGGATATTAAAATATCCTTGAAAAGAAATAGTAATAAACCATATGGTTTTATTGTATGCCGTAGATATATTGTACTACATAGTAACCTCTTAGTCCTCATAAACTGTTTTTGAAAGACATAGTATTCTACCTTACAGCAATCCGATACTGTTTGTAAGGTATTCCTTTTATAATAAAATGTTCCTCTCTTCTTGTTAGATTTAATTTATTTGATGTTATTGATAGCTCCGTGAGGCAAATTTCAGAACGAAGCTCCTCAAGGATGTTTCTGTGTTTTGAACGTTGAAAATCCTGAGGACATGACTGCGGAACTATACTGAACATATGCATCCTAGATTTAATATCCGTAGAGACCTATGATGAAATACGGACTGACATTAATAGCTAGGAGTTTGATTTATGTTTTCATACGTAGCTATTGACGAGGTGAACTTGGGGCGGTTGATCCGACAGCTGGGGGTGGATGATCTATGCCGAGAATGGAGGCGGGAGTGTGGGTGTTGTGGAACTGCTTTGGTTCCGCGAACACAAGGAGTTGGAATCTCGCTTATGTTAGCGAAAATGCCGATTTTGTTGTGACATGACCTCCTTTGTAATTATTTTATAATTATCTCTTTGACTATTTCTCTTTCCACTATCTATCTCTTTTACCCCTGCTCCGAATATATATAAATAAAAATAAATACAACAAATAATATTACTTTTGGACTATTAGGCATTATTAGGCTATTGTGAAAATTTAGTTATATATGAGGAATCATCGTAGAAGGCTGAAACGACAGAAGAGAAAAGAAGGTGGTTTTGGGATCTTCTAATGCAGACCTGTGATTGGAGTGAATGCTTTCTGTATATTCTGTCTATGCCATTATAGAAATTCACATCTAATGTTATTTTTAATTAATACAGTCGTAAAGTTTAATAAATAAAAAATATGGTTATATCGCCAGTCCTTTTTAATCTAGCGTTGGAGCGGGTTATGAGAGCAATAAGGACCAATCCTGGAGGGACGATTTACGATAGACTGACACAATGACTTGCATATGCGGACTATATTCTAATCAGCGGTCGTACATTGTCGGCTCTGGCGGGATCGATTAAGGAATTGGAAAGGACAGACAAACAACATGGCCTGATCACAAATGAAGATTTCTCTGAAGACAAATGAAGATGAAGGCCTTTACATGAAGTACTCAAGGAATAATGTAGCAAGTTTTTTGTTCTCTTGCATAATTTATTGAAGACAATACCCTCGTGTCTTGTTGGAGAAAATTTAAAGTAGTAATATAAATAAATAAAAATAGCAACGTAGAATAAAATTTTATGAATAAAATTTTATTACAGGCTATATTCCACTTTACGTGATTCGACTCCTCATACCAGGGTGCATTTACGATTTTTCGAAGTATTTTAAACTGAGCTGTTTTTTCTTTATGTGAACGTGTTTTTCAGAACCCTAAAGTTGTGGTCCGAATGTCCAAATAGGTCGAAGTATAGTGATGTAAATTAGTCGCTGGTTTTGTAAGTTGAGAGGAGATCTGTAGTCCAAAATATGTAAGTTGCTTGCATCGTCTGGTCAGTTCTTGTTTTTTAATTTGGTACGTGTTTTTGTCCGAGATATCGTATATGAGTTTTTAGGTAACCTCCTTGAGGTCTATTGTCACAGCAGGACACGAAATCTCCCTCAGGGAGAAGCTAACATGACTTGACTTGTTGAGATTTATTTTGATTTTCAATTCATGAAACCATTTCTCAAGGTCGAACGGGTAATTGAATGTTGAATTTAATCAATAGGACAAAAGCATTACAAAGAAATGCAGCGATGTTATAGAGGGTGGCGCTATTAGTGTGGGTATGCATTATTACATCAAGATATTTACAAAACTTTTCTAGCAATTATATATTAGTAGTGATTATTATAACAGAAATAAATAGTTCTTAGATCGATACAGTAGTTTGAAAATGGTATAGGTGCAGAAGCGAATGCTCCAAAGTGGAATATGTGGACAAGGACGTACTGAGATGGGAAACGAATATCCTGTTGAAGGAAGCGATTTTATGAGAGTGAAAACCAATAAGCCAATAGACCAATAAGCCGAGGTATTGTATGAAAGGTAATGCAACGAGGAGTTTTTTAATACAGAGAGATTAATCGGTCTTAAGATTTTGGATAAAGAAAACACCAAACAAGAATTGCCGTCGAGAAGTAGGACTTCTGTACTCTTCTACGTGATATACCAACAAAAAAACATGGTAACGCCTAGCAGTTCTAATGAATGAAACTTTGAAACGATTCACAAATCCCTTTAATCTTGATTTTAGTACAGGTACACTAAGCAACCATAGTCGAAGTGATGGAAATGAAAAGCTGATTAAAAATATATATAAATTTTCTTTGTTGAAGTTCTGATCGAAAGTATTGTAAATTTTCTCTTTGTCATCCCTTCCTCGTTTTTCAGACTATACGGTATGTTAACTCCTAATTATTTTGTCAAATTATCTCTCATTAGATTGCCGGGTAACTTAGTATTACAGGTAATACGGGTAACCTAGTATTGTAAATTTTCTCTTTGTCATCCCCTTCCTCGTTTTTTCAGACTATACGGTATGTTCTCGGAATGGAGGGTGAGTACGGGGAATAAATGGTAGAGTTAAAAAGCTCCTTACTCCCCCCTGGCGTCCGGACATGAACTCGTAATTATTTTGTCAAATTATCTTTCATCAGATTGCCGGGTAACTATAGTTAACATTAGTACCTGCTCTGCAGTTATTCCACCCCTTCGTAGGCTTCTAACTATCAATTGAAAATGAATAGGATGATTATTGAGGTTGTTTAGGAACCTTTTATTTCCCCACTTTCTTCAATCTATTTCTTCACTCCTGTCAAGGTTTTTTCTAATAAATCCAAGTCTGTAAAACAAACAGAAAAAAATGTTGTTATTAGTTCAAAAAACAATATCTCCAAAAATCCGATATCCAAATATCCGACGCGTTGAAGGGTTCAGTATAAGATATTTCGCCTTCCCAACAAGGGCATGTACATTATATTTACTAGTTATGATTAACTTTAGTTAACAAAATTTATTTTTGTTAAACATAGATTCTGCATAAGTATTACGCCAGTTATTCAAATCACAAAATAAATAGTTTCTGTTGAAAATACAATTAAAGTTTATTTTAACAAATTTAAATGAAATAAGCATTTAATATTTTATGATGTCACATTGTCTATATAAAAAACATAATTATTTACGTAACGTATTGCAATTATGAGGATATATTAAATATTTCTTAAAATTCGTGGACAAATAAACTGGTTGCATACCTCACATTCGTGATTCTCGTTTTCTCTATTTTCCAATACAACGAACATAGTGTTGCTTATTTTTGAAAGCCAAACAGAATTTTCTTGTAATTTTATATGCATTGCTAAATTAAATGTTTCCAATGTTATTGCTCCTGTGTTCAGCTAACGAACTGATAAAAAGAAGCACCTATTTCTTAGACGAAAAAAAATTAATCCACCAAAGCATAAAAAGCCTATTGTTCTCTGTGTGGCAGATGATAATAGCAACTTTCACTCAACAATGGCTTTAATTATTCACAAGGAATTCCTTTCGCGATGTAACTTCATTAGATCCATTTATAATCAGCTATTCATGCTCGTCGGTTTGTTTTCGAGTGTTTAGAGCCCTCATGTCCTCAGACAAAAGGAGAATTGGGTTGCGTATCTACCCTCAGCCATTCATCCTTACAAAGGAGACAATGAAATCTATTTGATCCTGACATGGTTCTTTCTTCTTATACGCTCTGATAGAACAAAGTACACGACCCCAGAACATCTATGCCTACTCATAATAAATTATTCTCGACGTTCATGTTTTTTTTGTGAAATAATATTCGTTTGATATGTTCACATATGAATTAAACAATGAACCATGTGGGAAAGAAAAAATAATGAAAAATAGTCAATAATTAAAACTAAAAAACAGCGGTAGTTTCAATCAATGTTTTTTACATGAATACATATTGCGTAATTAGTTTTATGCTCTATTTGTTTTGCTTGAATTTTAATTTAAAATTTTTTGTAAAAATTATAGTCAGCATTTCTCATAAAAGAAAAACGCAGAATTAGATCATTATGGCAAAGAACCAGATACCCATCATACAAAACTGCTCTTAACATATTAATCAGAAATCTTCAACAAGAACTGCCAACATCCAAAAACAAAAGGTTCAGGGACTACCTGAATTCAATGAAAAACCGAAAAGGATCAATATGGACAACAACAAAACGTATACTGAAGACAAAAGATATTCAATAAGCTCTCCGTCATGCAAACAATCGCTGGGCTATAACAGGAAAAGAAAAAGCCAACGAATTCGGAAACAATTTTACTCTGATATTTGGAACATATATTATTAAGGTCTGGGATTGAAGAAGGCACGACAACACCACTATCCTTATAATACCATCTCCAGAATTTCAAGCAAAAGAAATTCACAAGGAAATCAGCAGACTTCCAATGATAATAGCTCCTGGCAATGAACTAAACATTCCCGTTATCCATCGCCACGTAGCCGGAAAGCCGTTCTCATTCTGACTCACATCTACAATGCTACCGTAGGCACATCTCATTTCCATCTCTTCCAGTAACTTTGTACAGTAAAAATGATTCTAAAATCTTCTATAACCTCTAGAAATCCTTAATCGTATCGCCTTATTGCACTTCTAATTATAATGTGAGGGGGAACTTGTCATATAAAACTCAATTTTCATTGTCATATAAAACCCCTTTTGCACTTACTTAAGTGGAATTGTTATTCATGAGTTTAAGTACTTTGTTAAATTAATTAATCAATGGGAAAAGGTCTGATTTCTGAGGAAATCCGTTTGTATTTGCCTCTACCATAGAGGGGTCATTAAAGGTAAGGTAATTGTTCTCATGTTATGTTTATATGAAGCCATTCACAAATTTTTAGATGGATTTTAATAATTTCATAAAATAGTTTGATAATTTAAAAAAAAAGGACTAAAAATGTAGGTAAGAGAGTCATAGTTTTATGACTAAGCGCAAAGGTGATTTGTTGGGATTCCTTATGGGTGCTAAACGTACAGTTAAGTATTGCATGTAGTTTTATCCAGACAACAACTAAAAATAGAACAGGTGAGTTCGAACCACAAAAACATCAGCCTGTCAATTCAGGACAAACCTTTCTAGCTAATATCTAAATTCAGTCAACTATAGGATTCGACGTGATTAGGCGATCTTCCGTACTTAATATGAGAGCATCCAAATATGAGAACCTATGTTTTATGAAACTTAATACGTATTTTAAAGGATATTTTTAAAGAAATAAATATGAGTAAATTGAAGGCTGGCCCTGGGAGGGAGATTGAAGGAGGAATGGAAAGAGGAGACGACAAAGCCGTAATACCAGGAGAGGGGAAGGGGCCGTTTCAGGTAAATTTGGACGGCTTATTATTAATTAGTTTAGTAGCAATTAAAATTGATGGCTTCCCCAAGAGGAGGAGGATGGACGAGGAGGTAGAATGGGACTCGTTTTACTTAAAGCCGCTTAGGCCAAGTCCAACAAAGTCTCCTCGCCTTGGCCTTTGTTTCGCAGCCCCTCAACTCTTTCACCTTTCAGCTATCGACCCGTCTTCACCAGTCCTTTCAGTCCCCTTCATATCACGATTGGGAGCCAATTGTGCTACTTTAGAACCTTCCTCACAAAGAAATTCTCCGGTGAACAATGGCTCACTCTGTAAAAACCCTCTGAGTAATGTTAAACAATTCTTAATTTTTTTTAAAGATTTGTTTTTGGTTTTATTATTAAGCAACTACCATATTTTATAATTAATTATTCATAAAAGGTCAATAGGTTCAACTAGTAAATTGATGCCAAAAATTTGGATAATTTTCATATATGATTTAGAATGTTATGAGCATTAAAATTGGAAATTATAGAATCTTTTTTAGTTTATTTATTTTAAATTTAGCTCTTGAACCCTTAAACCTACTAAAAACATTAGTAATAATCTAGATTGAAGAATAAGATAGTAGGTTAGAGGGATTATCGTATTAACCTTGAAAAAAGTCCCAGATGCCAGACTCTATCGAATGCTTGAGCAACATCCAGAAATACTCCTGTTGCATTTAATTTGTGCTTTGGTGCTGTCGCAATGCAGTCACTCGGTGTAGTTGATGAATGGTTGAATAGTGTGTACGGAATCCAAATTAATGTTCTGGTATTATGTTTTCATTAGCCAGTATGTGAAGAAGTGGTTTGTATAAAAATGTTACGAAGATTTTTGAACATAATGTGAACAAGCTGATGGCTCTATATGATGAAGGGAAGTTGATGTTCTTGTAAGACCTGTGAATCATTCTTATTAATGAATATTTCCATTGTAAGGGAAATTTAGTCGTTCCGAGTGTTGCGTCATAAATCGATATTAGGATCATTCCCCATAGTTAACTCTAGTTCAATGACAGCGATGAATTGGTCTACGTCCATAGATTATAGCAGCACAGTTAGCAAGCACTCAATGATCTCCTAATCTTGCTTTAGAATAAGGATTAAGGGCCTCTTAATCTAGTCTCCATGGAACAAACTTTTAAGTGGCCACTGACATAATAAAAAAGTACCCCGTGATTAAAGAAAAGACCTCAACTTCTACGTTCCGATCGGTGTGATTTACCTGTAATAGGTTGATGACCTTACTATTTCGAAGAGAGAATACGTGGCTGCCTCTGGTGAGAAGTCGCCCATCTAAATTCTTAATCCACTCGACATCACTTAAACTCGGTAACCAACTCAACCACCCCAGATAAAATTATATATTTATACTTCATCATTCTAATTATTCATCAATCCAAGTGGCTTCCTTAATGTAATTGTTTCGTTCCTTTTTTCTTTCTTTCTTTTTGAAAGGTTGAGGAATAGAGTAGATAAGGGTGTATATTGGAAGGAATGGGGCTCCAGCCTAATGAAGGAGGGGAAATATATTTATGGCCGTGGAGGTTTGGGTTGAGGATTCAGGATTGGCTCGCCTTCCACTTCTGTTAATTAAGAATTAAAAGGTCTCTGCTTCCCATTAACCTCTGTTCTTAAAACTTATCTCCTCCTGTTTCGTTAACTTCTTCTTTTACATTTGAGTATAACTTTCATTTACTGAACTCTCTATTCTGAAAAGTATTTTATTTTAAGATGAATTTGGGTAATCTTTTTTTCCAAGCGTTGTGTAAAGAATTATTACTCTCAAAAACCGAAAGGACTATTAGCCAACCCAATAGAATCCTGATTAGTTAGGATTCTTGGGAAAGGAACTTAAAAAAAAACTTATAAATACATTCGATCTCAATTGTATTAAATAAATCTTCTTCAATTAAAATATTTGTTGAATAAATCTATGGAAGAAAAAATTTAAAATAAGATGTCCGATTTTATTTAGCTATTTCTGTCGAATATAATATCTCTACCTGGGATTCAGACAGAAAAAAAACTTTGCAAGAAGGTAAGGAAAAGTTGAGTTTATCCCTCACACTGCTCGGAAATCTTTCTTATAAAAATACTTTACCTAATACCGTTTCCATTTCTGTCCGAATCCGTTTCTGCTTGGGAATATTTTCCCTTGTAGAGAGTATTACTTTAAACCTTAGCGGTTTTCAGGTTTATTATTAATATTTAGTTTAATCATAATTTTCTTCGAAGTGTTTATAAAACTTAATATAAGTTGAAGAAGTTTAACAAACAAATTTCATCCTTTTCATTTTATTCGACTCACAATATCTGGTATGCAGTTCTAATTTCAGAGGCTCAGATATTAGATATATTAGAAGAATCTTAATGAAATGCGCCATAATCAAGAGCATCGGTATGATGTGTGCATTCGTACTATCTATATTTAAATTGAAAAATGAAATAATATAAAAAGACAAATATATGATTAAAAAAGTTGAATAAATAAATAATAATATCATGAAGACAAATAAATGTGCATTCAAATAATAATAGCAAAAAATATACTATCGTAAAAAAAAAAAAAAACATAAAAACAATAATGGAAAGAAAATATCTTCAAGCATTCTTGTCTAGTACTGATTTACGCTAATATAACTTTTTAGTCAATTATCAATCAAGGGGGTTAAGCAGTACATGAACACTAATAAAATTGTATTAGCAAACGTTTCAGCCAAAGTAAAAGTCTTTATAGACCATCATCGAAGCTGAATTATTTGTTTATACAAGGTTAAACACCACTCAAAAACTGGAGTTTGTTAAAAGGTACACCTTAACTTCGAAATGCAACATCATGTTCCAACAAAACCCTTGACGTCCAGAAGCTTTGACATTCCTCAAAGCAATATTTGCTAAAAATATACTTAATATTTTATACTTAATAATATACTTAATATATTACAATATACTTAATATAACGGATAAAATATATCCGAGCCATCCACCACAATATGCTTAGTAACTGATGGAGAAAATTGTGATGTAAATACAATAACATAAAGAATATAATATGCTAAAAATATTCGCACATAGGACATATCGTTCGTACAGAAATTAAATCTGTCTGTTTTCTTAGTGTTCCGATTTTGTAAATTATTTCTCATTGACTTTTCGCAATGAACGAACAATATTTATTTATTTATTTGTATACAATATTTCAGATTAAAATTCAATTTTTAAATAGTAGGGTTGGTTTCAGTATTTGTTTATATAATTTATTTTTCTTGTACCTCAAGATAATTCATAAATGGATACATGTTAGACAAGAGAGATAATTAAAGGTGAAAAAATATTATATTTATTTCAATTCAATACAAATCTTTTAATTAGAAATCAGTAGATATGCAGTATATTGAGCTACCCGATACAGTTGGGCGGCAATTTTTTTTAAAAATCGTTTGAATTTTAAAAAAGCTTATTTGATTTTCAGTAATTTTCTCTTGAATTTCTGTTTTTTTTTTTTTTTTTTTTTTTTTGTTTTTCTCATCCTATCGCAACACGTGCCACGGTATTCCTACAGTCAGAGGCCCTGATGTCAGCATTAAATATTTAGCCCGCTGGCTATGGGCACACGTGCCCAGTGCTGGTATATTTATTAAAATAGCACTTGGGAGCAGTCACTGAGTGATGGTGGCAGGCTAACGTGAAGCATATAAACGGCATTGTCTCTTCAGGGAGGGATCTCGTCAGAGCTTCTATACACTAACTCCCGCCGGAAATGAGGATATATGTTACTGCGAGATTTCATACTTTTCTCTTTCTTTTCTCACTTTTTTTTCTTTTTCCATTTCGTGGTGCCATATCAGTTTGGGAATGAGAGGAAAGATGAAAAATCTGGAATTGCAGACATCTTCAACATTGTTCTTTGTTGAACTTAGAGCACGCTGTATTTTATTTTTATATCATCTTCACTGCTTTCCGCAACCAAATATACCAAAGTATTTTTATATGAATTTATATTTATAGAATAATTTTACTCTCCTAAACGTTTTTATTACTTCATTATGTACAAGACATAATACAGTAGCATACTGTATTCTCAATAAAATCGAACCTGAGGGTCATTCTTGAACTATTGATGATAGAAGAGTTAATCACCAGTGAATGATTAACTCTCTTTTCAAGAAAAAAACGAGAAACATTAAAACAAGGCTCTTCCACTGCCGTTTTGAAAATGCATATGATTTAATTCTAAATATATAATAAATTGGATAATTCAAATAAATAAAATAAAATCTTTCAAACTAAAACTAGAACAGAATCTGAATACATACATAAACTGAATACTTACTTAAACCCATATGGACATACTCATCACAAATATTCGGCATCGCTATAAAGACCCACCTACGAAAACTTCAAACCTCCCATTCAAAATTATTGTGACTCATAACAAAAGCATCTTGGTACGTGACTAACGAAACTCTACACACTGATCTTCACCTTCCAACAGTTGATTAAAATATAATGATCCTTTATCAACGGTTTTAGACTAATTTAAACGGACATAATAACAGACTATTAAGAGACATGGCCACAGCTGGCATACCTCAGAACATGAGGAGGAGACTAAAAACGGCATTGGATGAGAAATCTTATTCCTTAAACAAACTGAGTAATTGGAACAAGTTAAGAAGAGGTACTGCTGAGTACTTTCCTTCTCCATGCCTATCATGTCATTATTTCATGTATCGCCATCACATTTGCTTATTGTCAACAATAAGTTGACAGGCGCAAATACATTTTTATAGACAAAAAAAAAATCTTTCACTGTGTTTAAATTGTAACTGAAACCGTATTGCCTTTTGTTGTTTTGTTCATTCCAAATATTCGAGAATTTATTTATTGCTGGTTAGCTTGCTAGATTATTGTCATTAAATTACTGGAAAATGGTTTACATACTGCTAATAGCACTGGAGGAGAGAGGAGGAGTGAGAGGGAGGAGAGATAAAACGGGAAGTGAGCTTTGTGGACTTCATCGTCAACACCTGACGGCTACTTAGAGGTTGCCGTCAAGGACAAACCAGAGTGGAAGTGTCAAGATTCATTTCGCGTGGCCGCCGAAAAATAAATACTAACTGGCCCGCACGGAAATCGAACCCGTAGCGTTCCAAATCAGAAAATGCGTCCTAATGTGCATGAAAATCACGTCCATTACCTACTTGTATCACAAATCAGCATTTATTTTCTTAAAGTACCTTTTAAATTTAAAATTTATTCTAGTCAAGTACTCGATATGTTCTAAATACACTAAATTAATCCTATCAGATAAAGCGCAACAGATATTCCATATTTCTGTTTGAGTATATGATGAAATTTGATCTTTGAGTTTCTATTCCAAATTTCTATTGGCGAGTTACATCTACATAAAAGGGCTTCCTTGGCTAACTGCAGGGCAGTTATAACTCTTGCCCTTTATGATATCTTGATATAATACTACCCCTTTCTATTTCACAATTAGAAAGCTCCCCTGCAGGAGAGACAAAGCGGAAAGGATGACACACTCATTTACCTGAGGCTGGAAGAGAGAATTAGAAACGAGCGGCGAACCTTGCCTAATTCCGTTAGAGAGGAGGAGGGGTGGAATTAATTTATTTCGTTTCATCTACTTTACCCCGAGGGTCGGCCAAACAGTAGCTCTGGGGCGGCGTAATTAACAAAGGGGTCGTCGATCGATGTTTTTTGGCACCGTCCGATCCACTTTTATATAGCCCCTTTTATGTCCAAACCTCGTATATACTTCAGCTCACCAACCCATCTTCTTCCGGATATATAAGAAAGTCTCACTGACGAGAGACTGCCGTTAACTGCTAAAGATACCTTATTTCTCAACTATACAATTTTAAATATGTAGTATTTAATTTCAATTGCATATGCTCCTTTACACTCCTTTGTAGGTGTTTCTTGTCATTATTTTATTGAGTACGACTTTTAAAAGAACATTATAATGAAATATTCAGTATGTGAAGTAATTTTGGGGCGAGGCTTGTATATGACTCAAATTTCAACAATAGCAAACAAAACAACTTAGTTGATGCGAATAATAGAATATTCGGCATAGCTAGATCTCCCTCAAAATAACCTTAACTACTACGTTTAAATCGAGTACTAACCTTAACTACCTACTAAGAGGATTTGATCCTCCGACCTGCGAGAGCTGCAATGTCCAAAGAACAGTAAAACCTATTACATAAGACTGTTCTATATTTGAAACTACAAGGAAAAAATTGGACATGGCACAGAGTCTAAAAGAAAATACAAGACTCAATTTCTGCAGACTCATTTTACAGCCATGAGAATTGGCTATATAGTAGTAGTATAAATAGATTAAAACTTTAACATATTTTAAGTAAATGTGATGACCGAGTGCACGTAATGGTGTTGGTCACAAAGTGCCAGGTTTTGAACGTTTTGGGTTCGATTCCGACTAGCGTAGATCAATATTTAATTCTAGGTGGCTCAGGAAAATGAATCAATCTAGTATCACTTACTAAGTAAGCGATGGTAAACTCGAAGAAAACGTGAAGACTTGAAATCACGGACCACTATGCCGGCTTGTCGGACTAGTTCCAACCACAATCTGTCGTCACTCATTTTACAAAAATTTATCGATCATACTTGTTGTTATTTAATTTTTAAAATTTCATACGTTAAGATGAATGGCTGTCATACCTAGTTTCTCTCTGGCTATGTTCTTGTCTGCAAAGTTAAAAAATCTGCTATCTCACTAAATATATTAGGCTGACCTTCAATTATATAATTTTTGTACGATATTTTTAGGGTTTGATTTTTCGATGTTTTTTTATAAATTATCAACTTCCATTATTTGCCTGTTTTAATCTAGTTTTGTTACTGAGTTGAAGATCCAGGAGATAACGATAATCAGAATGGAGTTATACAAAAAGCAGTGTTCCTCCCGGCCATGAATTCGGAAGCATTAGCGTAGCGCAGCAAGAAGCATGAAATAACACCCGTGTAATTGGCTATTGTGAACCATATTTCAATTTTGCATATCCGACGTCAGCCCCTAAACGAGATACACACGAGGCCGGGCAAAAACCCCCTATTACCCGAGGCCCATATAGTATATGATTCTGAGGGAGGGTCGTTGGTTGAGTAATAGTCTGGCATTAGGCTGCGGCCCGGGGTGCAAGTGGAAATCCTTGTTGTGTGATGTATCGGGCCCCCGCCAGCCAGCGGGCTTTTTGTTTTTCGAACCCTTCTAGATCGATTTCCTCCTTCCGTCGAAACACTTGTGCGAGGAGATTTAATTGCTTGGGATCTTTAGTGGCGGAGAATGAATGATGTATGTCAATGTTCAAATAGGTGACGAGCTTGAACATTTCCTATTTGAACATTCCTACATCTTCTGAACTTCTACACGACAAACGAATAATATCTTAAACCTCAGTCTAATGACATTTTCTAAGGTGATGTTTCTTAGATTAAAAAATAAAACAAAAAAAAAATCTTTTGACTCCATCTATTTTTTAACTTTATAATAATACGAAGTAAAATATCTTATCGAAATGAAATTAATAATATAAAATTATTTTATATTTTCCTACTTCGTTTTGTTTTGTTTTTAAGATGGAATGAAATTGGTAGTATTATTATTATTTTCTTGGCATTACGTACCTGGTAGACCTTATGCCACTATAACCAGCCTTCTCCACCCCTGCCTATATTAGGCTAATCCTTTTCATATATCTGCATGCTTCTCTATTTCATCTTTGTTGGTGCAATCCATCCTTCTGATTTTTGGCCTTCCACCTGGTATTTATATCATGAGATATTGATAGATAAGTTTCTGTAAGCAGTTTTTTATTGGTCTTTGTTCTCCATACGTTTGTACTCTGATTCCAGATAGCTACAATTATCGTGCGGAGGATTTTTCTCTCAAATCTTTCAATACTTCTTTCAATGATGCTGCTTAGTATTTAGGTCTTACAGCCGTATATTGGAGCTGACTTTATCATAACATTGTTCACCTTAATTTGAGATTTTTTAATACCTTTGAAAGAGTTAACAAAACTCAATTACCGCTTGTTACACGCTTGCCTATTTCCGACCGTTGGTCATTATTGATGTTGATATAAATAATAATAGTTAACTTTATTCTTAAATGTCAGATCTCCAACAAGCCTGGGCCAAATGATTACTTCTTCAGAATTTAATCTTTCAAATCAGATCTATTATAGCCATCAGCAAAATGTCCTCCATTCAAGTCTTAGTCCATAGGCTTTAGGATGAATATCTGATTTATAACTTTTTGTTAATCTATTGCAATTACTCTATTCTACTAATATCCACAGTAGCTCAGAAAATATCGACTATTAGGTACAAAATTAGTTCCAATATTGTCTTATTTCATATGAATACTTCTAATTTAGGATTTTTATTATTTTTACTAAACGGAATTGAACTTTATAGCAAGGAAAGCCATTTTAGAAACGTCTACTGAATTTCTTGGATCAAACTAGTATGCCCCATACCCGTAGGAAATCCACGGGGAGTGAGGGATTTCGGATTTAAACTACTTTCTCTTCAAAATAGAAAATATGTTTATTTCTTCGCTAGCCCTTATTTCTTTCTGTAGGTGATCTGACTTACGTAAAAACTTACACAATCACAATATTCTTTTTGAAATTGTGACCTATATATAGATATTTAATATAAGCAAGTGTCAAGAAAAAATATATGAGCCTTTCAGTTGACAGAATGACTAACTCCAATTTAAACATGTTTGTGTAAAGTCATTTTAGTGATAATTCTAGTTGGAAATTTTATAATATCTGTACAGACAGTGAGTAAGTCAATTCCAAGGTAGGGGATTGCGGTGTTGAAGTAAATAAAGGTATACATTTCCCCCCTAGAAATATCACTAAAATTGATAATCAACAATGTTGAAATTGGAGCTAGTCATTTTGTCAACTGAAAGGCTCATGTATACAAATATTTATATAAAATATATATAAAAATCCCTAAAGGCATTACTACTGCTGTTATTAATAGTGTTTTATTTATGTACAGCCCTTGAAGGACCAATTAAACATTACATAGTTTCTGTTTTTTTTTTCGTCCAGAATAATTACAATTATAATAAATAAAAAAAAACAAGTACCATAATAGCCGCTGATATACGGTACATGACGTCATTAGCCGCATATTTCTATTATATCAATAGAAATTATCAGAAAAGAGTTTTCCTCAAACAATACTGAAAATAAAAACCCGCCATACATAAACCAAGTAAAATTGGAAACGCGTATTGTGCCGAACAGACAGCAAAGGGTTTATTTGTCATTATAAATGTATAATGATGAGGATGGTAATAAACTCCCCTCTGCTCTTTGAAAGATCATGCACTCTCCCTTCTATATCTTTTTGGTTAAATATCATTTGGAAGGGTATATTTATTATAAAATAAGGATAACCCATTATTTTTTTCGCTTTTACCTAAAGACTTACAGACAGATTACCGGCAGTTTTACACAAAATGATAAAAAACCACCTCTTAAAATATTTTCAATCTTGTTTCAGAGTTATGGAGGTTCAGTTAATAATGTTTTATCATTATTTTTGCTTGACTAAGCGAAGCGACAATAAGGTTATGCGTTTGAGTTGTCCGCTAAAAGCTATATAACGATTCTTTCAAAGAGCGATTGGATCGATTTTTAAGTTTGATGACTTAAATTACTCGGTGAGAATCTCTGAGTATTTTGAAACCAGATAAAAATTGAATATTATAATTTTTTCACCGACCTTTTTAACAACTTTTAGCCAAATCAAACGAGCCATTGGCATATCTAATAAAAACTTTTGCGCGAATGTATTGGATGGAATTTGATGAATTGAGATAGCGCCATCTAAACACCTAAACGCACAATCTCTGATAATTTCATGAAAATCAGGTAGCCGTTCACATTGATTGACTACAGACAGACAAACACCGAACCCAATTTGATCCTTGGTGTCTAAAACTTATAACACGAGTGAAAAATTTTAATCCTGAACCCAAAAATTTTTTAAACTCTAATACGAATACAAATTGATGCAGCGAAACCTATTTCTACACAAAGTAGGGTGGTAAATGAAAATTTTGTGGTGTTTTTAAACCTATTTTAAATTAACATTTTTTTTTTACACCTGTATTTATCGTTTTTTCTATGCTTGAGGTTTCTAAATTTTTATATCATGTAATGAACATTCGGACTATGGTTGTAAGTTCTAGGAGTGTATTTACAATGATCCTTTGGATTTAGTGGCGCAAAAAATTTATAGCAGAAAAAAAAGAAACTAAAAAAGAGCGTGGAAATAGACGCAGGTGACATAGGGGATGAAGAAGAGGGTATACATGCGCCGTTACTGAGATGACCAGTGCCGGCAAACGACTGCTCCCTAATGGCTGTCCGATTCGGCCGTTTGTTGAGAAAAAATTGTGAATCCCTTTTATTAGCCAATCACATCCCGTCCTCATGCTAATGGCTACCACAGCTTTTTTTTTTTTTCATTTTGATTTAATCCACAGGACTTGTCTCCTGCGACCCATAATCCTGTTTGGGGCTGTAAAATTCGTACTGGCTGATCCCAACTAAATCTCATTATTCTCTATATTTTATTTACAATGGGTTCGAACTTAATCTTTGGGCAAATATTGTAATTCTTGAAAATTATAATTAGTATTGATTAAGGGATTCCATTTATCATTCTCAAAAACCGTGCTAACACGAGTAAGCTGGACGATCATCAAGAAATTATTCAATCTTGCATTAAGTCATCAGTTGTTTTTTAATTATTTCACTTCCGTCTACATAACTAATACCTAAACTGAAGAGTTTGTTTGAATTATTTGTTAACAGTTTATCATTCTTCAAAAATGGTGGTAATTACGTTAGCATTACTTCTCGTATAAATAAGGCACAAAGACAAACTTTTGAGCTATAGGGAGTAGACTAAGAAAAGAATAGTTTCTATTTTTTACCCTTAAACGACCATATGTTTTCTCATCTATATCACACTGCGGCGAAATACTAAGATATTGGCAGAAACCCTAAAAAAGTTTATAAAAATAGCTTTGTGAAAAAGTTCGGTGATGAGATTCTGTATTTGTTGATCGTGATTTTCTATCATGGCACTTAACCAAATTATTAGGTTCAGGTACTCTTTCGATGTCCAATTTAACGTTTTTTAATTTCTTGAAGAGTACATTTTTTGTTTTAATGCTCTGCTATATTTTTAAAAAAAAATATGACTTTTGGTTGCTGAAGTTAGGAATGTTGGTTTAATATGTGTTTTTTTAACCCATATGCACAAGCTAAATAAATATCAACTTTTCACACATTGTTCGCATTGTATTTAGCGTTTAGATCCTAAAGTTACTGGTCTAATATTCTTTAAACAAGCCACCAATTTTTAAAGCATCAACTCTGGATCGGCAGACAAGATTAATTTTACTTAGAACAACATACACTTTCGTAATTGACATTCAAACTTTCGCCTGCGATCACTTCGATTTAGGGAAGCTGGTATATGGTTACTATCCACTTCGCTTTGGTCTACCCCTCGGATGATAAGCATATGGCACAGCGTTTTCATTAACTTTTCATCATTAGCAATCAATAATAAAATCAATTTGTCATTTACTTACAAAACTATAATGCTATTTTTGTTTTTACTTGTATTTAACTATGATTAGTATTAAGTATTATTTTATGTTCATTTTAGTTCGCCGTTGTTGGTATTTAAAATAGTTACGTTTTTAAACTGAAGAAACATAATAATCATTTGTTTCAGGAGAATGTAAGACACCTCTCGGAATGGAAGACGAAAGAATTCCTGACACAGCGATATCCGCTAGCTCATCCTACGAGATTAAGTCTGTCGGCCCACAGAACGCAAGGTAAGCAATATCTTCAATATTAACATAGCTGGAATTCTCTCCTCGATTCTCGGTCAGCATTTGTTCGGTGTAATTAGTCCGTAATCAGCACACATTTACTAAGCCAGGTATTGGTTATATTTTCTTTGATACTAACGTTTGGTGATATCCAATTAGTAAATTCATGCATTTGCTACATTATCTGCATTACAGCGAATGTAATAAACTTTGTAATTTAGGCAGCTAATTTTGCATATTAGGATTCTGGAAATAAATAATTCCATAAAAATTACAAACCTATTCTGATTCTTCAAGAAATGAACAACTCGCTCCTAATGCTTTAAATAAAATTATTCAACAACACTGCTGCCAGATCATTCATCAAAACCTATCAGAAATCTTTCAAGATCCTCTTATGCAGGAGCTCCTATTAACGCCTGTTAGAGTTTTTAATAAATTACTTGTTTTTTTTTTGTTATTATTTTTTAAATGATTGTTAATACAGGCCGCAGTAAGATTAGGCAGTTTAAGGAGGCCGCATCCATTCTTTATATTCAACCGTTGCTTTTCGTATTTGCCATTAAATACACACATCTACACACATACGTCTAACTTAATTTTATTAATTTCCAAAGTATCGTTACTTAAATATTTAAATATTAATTAATTCTACCACCAGAATAATAAAATCACAAAAAAACGTTTTGAAGCCGCAAATACTTCACAGAGGCCACATGCGGTGTAACTATGTGCTATACTATTATAAAACTATGCATGCCTAATAATTAAATAAAATTTTAAAAAAGTAATTTGTGCAAAATATAGCTTAAATTAAATTTTCAGTAATGGGTTTTGTTATGTTCACTATCTACTACGTTTTCCAAGCATTATTTTTATTTTTAAATTTCTTTATTGAGTATTATAACAATCTGTCTGTTCGACATTGGTTATAGTGAGGTAGGATGACATTCACACCATATGTACAAAAAAATAAAATAAATAGAACAAAATAATAATCAAAAGTATATACAATAGACAATAAAATAAAATAACCTAAAAAATAAGAAAATTAAAACTAAGGAAAAAAAAAAATAAATAACATGCATACCTATATACAATCAGGCGAGGGAACTCCAGGAGAACCCTGCGCTACTCTCCCAACCGCGTCACTGGTACTAAAGCCAGCGGAGATTGGTCGAGAGCACTTTAGCCACATACACACATGTCTTGAGTGAAGAATCTGGCCATTGCCAGAACTCCAATTTATATAATTTACAAAAGGTCGCGAGGCCACTGCCGTTTCAACCTTCTTGGAGGATTATAGGGATGGGAGATGCTTGATAGGGATTGTGCAAGAGGATTTGGGTGGTAAGTAAGGTTCTGGTGAAATTTGGAGAACTTTTCTGGGATAAGGTCTAGGACAAATGGGATGTTAAGGTCATGATGTAGGGTTTTGTTGGATACATAGAAAGGAGCATCGACTATTGTTCGAAGGACTTTAGACTGGAAGGATTGGATGCGCTTGATGTTAGAAAATTTTGCTGATCCCCACAGTTCTAGTCCGTAAGTCCAAATAGGTTTCAGTATTGTCTTGTAGATCAGTAGCTTGTTTTCAATGGAAAGTTTAGATTTTCTGCTTAGTAGTCGGTATAGTTGGCCGTATCGTCGGTTGAGTTCTTGTCTTTTGAGTCTAGTATGCGGGTTCCAAGTTAGTCTTCGGTCTAAATGAAAGCCAAGATACCGGACTGTGTCTGAATAAGGAAGCTGGATGGAATTAAAGAGTACTGGTGGACAGGAATTGCGTCGGAGTGTAAAAGTAATGTGTTGGCATTTAGATTCATTAACTTTAATGCGCCAGTTATTACACCAGTGCTCAATCAAGGTGAGATGACTTTGGAGATTTAAGGATGCTATTTCGGGATCAGAGTTGGATGATAAGATTGCGGTGTCGTCAGCGAATGTTGCAAGAAAAGTATCGGGATGAACAGGGATGTCAGCAGTAAAGAGGATGTAAAGCACGGGACCCAAGACGCTGCCTTGGGGAACACCGGCTTTAACGGAGTAGATATTGGAAAATTCTGTTCCACAGCGAACTCGAAAGGAGCGGTCAGAGAGGTAGGATCGGAGGACTAGGTACAAGGACTGAGGTAAATGGATTTTAAGCTTGGAGAGCAGTCCGGAGTGCCATACCCGGTCAAATGCCTGTGCAATGTCCAGAAAGGCACCCGAACAGTATTCCTTGTTTTCTAGGGCTGAGGAAATATGATCAACAACTCGGAGTCCTTGTTGAACAGTAGAATGTTGAGAGCGAAAACCAAACTGATGGGAAGGGATATTTTGGGATTCTATAATGGGTAGGATTCGTTTCAAAAGGATCTTTTCAAAAATTTTTGAAAGGATTGGGAGTAGGCTGATTGGTCTATAGGATGTTGAGCTATTGAGAGGTTTTCCTGGTTTTGGGAAAAGGATAATAGTGGAGTGTTTCCATAACAGAGGGAAGTGGGTGGTGCGTAGGATACAATTGTAGATATATGTAAGGAATATGACTGCTTTGGATGGAAGTTGTCGAAGGATTTGAGGTGTAAGGAGATCATGTCCAGGAGCTTTACGGGGGATTAGTTTTTTTAATTGAAATTTTACTTCGGAAGGATGAATAGCTTTTGGGGGCAAGGAAAGTGGGATTGGTGATGTAAGGAGTTCTTCTACTGTTACGGTGTGGGCAGGATGGGATTCCGGATGTGAAATAAATGTATTGGATAGGTGAATGGCGAACTCCTCAGCTTTATCTTCGTCAGATGCTGCCCAGGAGCCATCACCTCGTCGGAGAGGATGGAAAATGCGGTGAGGATTTAGGATTTTTGTTGTGGTTTTCCAAAGGGAATTGTCGCGAGAAGAGAGGGAGGATAGGTAGGAGTTGAAGGATTGTGATCTGAAGGTGGCTAATTCCAGTTTTAATTGTTTGCAGTAGTAATTATAGGAGCAGCGGTCGGTAGGATGTCGGGTACGTTGCCATAATAATCTGGCACGGCGTTTGGTGCGGATTAGGTTAAGGAGGTGTTGGGGTAGAATGGTCTTTATAGGAATTCTGGAGGAGTCTTTTGGGAAGGAGGCAGTCCAGGCGGCTTGTTGGATTGTGGTAGTAAAGGAATTTACGGCACTATCAAGGTCATCGGGAGTTTTGAGGGATATGTTGAGATCAATATTATCGGAGATTATTTGGCGGAAAAGGTCCCAGTTTACTGGGCCCCTAATGAATGACGGTGGAGAAGGTTTGGGAACAGGTTCAAGTGAAACATTAAGGATTAGAGGACTATGGTCAGAGGAAAGTTCATTTAGACGTGTAATGGAACAATTGAGGGGACTTAAGCCGCTGTGGATAAAGAAATCAAGAAGATCAGGATTACGGTTGGGATCTGTGGGCCAGTAGGTAGGAGAGTTGGGGGAAAGGAGGTGAAAACGTTGGGAATTGAGTGCAGACAGCAGGGTTCGGCCACGAGAATTCGTGGTTCTGGAACCCCATTGTTGGTGCTTGGCATTTAGGTCTACACCCAAGATGAAGTGATGTCCTAAGGAGTCGAGGAGAGAACTGAATTGGGCATTGGATATGGATCGGTTAGGAGGGCAATACGCTGATGCAAGAGTGACCGGAAAGGAGAAGGTTTTTATCACGATAGCGGTGGACTGTAGGAAATCATGTATTGGTAATGGGAGTAGGTGATGGGAGAGGGATTGGTGTACAATTACAGCAGTACCGGCATGTGCTTTTCCGTCAGGGTGGTCAGTACGATATGTCAGGTATCCAAGCATTATTAAGTAAATTAATTTTAATGGTTAAATGAATTTTGATGAAAATAAAACTAGACCATTCCTGATTTTTTTTTCAAATTTAAGTTAAATTGAATGAGCTATTTTTTTTCAAATATAAGCTTAACAAGGAAAACGATTTTACTGGCATTAGCAAAAGCATTTTTTAAAGCAGTTGATGGGATATGATAAAACTGATACCTACTCGACTACTTTTTCACTAATCGCATAAATTCCCTCCAGCTTTGAGCTAAATCGAACGTGCTTCAGATAAAAGCCTATCAAGGAAAATACGTTCGCGCTTATGTAAGAGGAACTATTTGTTACGATTTCATAAAATCGATACGGTATCATTTTTTTTTTTAAATATATATATATATATATATATATCTCACTTTTCTCACTTAAAGCCAAACTGAACTCATCGTTTTTGTGTCTAAGATATTACATCAACGCATATGCGAAAGTAGTGGAAACGAAAAATATTAATGGGAACCATTATCAGGTACCATCCGATAAATTTGAAAATTTCATCGGATTAACCTTGGTAGGTCGTATTACTGTAACATGTATTTTACTACAGATAGACATGGTACCAAATAAGTTCCTTGATATCTGATGCATAAAATTCGACTGAAATTTTTGTTTTAACCTTCGTCATGAAATCTACACTTACATTCTAATCGTCAATAAATGATTGTAGAAGTAAATGGCGGCGACACAATTTTTGACTTTGGGACATTGGTTGGACTAGTACGGAGGTAAACATACTAAAAGTCCCCACTCCTAGGTGGCGAACCAGATGTGGGAAGGGTGCCTAATAAGCCACTTTTTTCGGATTTTCACTTATATCTGGAAAACTATCAATCGCATCATGAAAGATGTTCTATACTGAATTAATGCTGATAAAATTTTCGGTACACCTTTTCGTTGTTATTTTGGGGCAATGTTGTTTGTTTCCATTAATTTTATATATAACAGGCATGTGTACTCGTGTGCATGAAGTTTTCTCTAATTTATGATGCTTAACTTAAAACTGTAGAACTATATTTGAAGAACTATTTTTCGATATTGGCAGGTAGTAGTTCATCTTTTTTCTTCACAGTAAAATAAAAAAATTTAGGAGAAAAAAATACAATAACATCGCACGGCTGTCCAACTGTATTGAGTTGCTAAATCACTCAGAATACTCACCAATCAACAAATAATGTTTAAAAAAATAAATAAGAGAGAGTTAGGTGGGATCATTGTAATAGCAAATATGGCAGTTTACAAAAAAAAAAATAAACGTCTGTTTGATGGTTATATGTTTATAATTAAAGCATTTAGAGTCCTGCCGAATAAAAGGATAGTTTCCCTGTAAGTGTTTGGAACGTCATTGAATCACTGCCCACATTTACTTGATTTATTTTTATTACAATTGCATAATGCAATTCAATAAATAAATTTATGTTTGAATAAAATAAACATCGATTTATTTCCTCTTTAATAAAATAAAATATGTTGACGGAAAGTATTGGCTGTTTCATTCTTCAAAAACTCCGTGATTTTAAAACTATGATGCTTGGTAGACAAATTCCTATAAGAATGTTTTATAAATCATTAGTGGCCTTATAATTTCACATTATTACTGACATCATTATATTAACAATAAAATTTATGAATAAAATTTAATCGTTCTTCAAATTCTACGTATCCTGAAACGTGAAACCTCAAATTTTGAGAGGGAGTTGTTATGAATTTTTTTCGATCGCAATGGTTCATTATAGAAAATAATGAACCAAAAATATTTAAAAATAGTGATATCTTTAGTAATAGTGCTTTGATTTCGATGAAACTTTCTTCAATTTTTAGAAAATTTAATAATTTTTAAACATCTTATCACTGTATACTTTTTGAGTTATTCGGAATCTAATTATACAATTATTTGTAACTTTTTTCCAGTTTCTTTCCGTTGAAGTATGTTATTTAGATTAATTTAAAGGACATCAAGAAGAAAAGTTGAGCGAAGTTTCATAGAAGTCCGTTTAAGCGTTACAGTTATAGCAACGCAGGTTTTTCGGACGCCGTCTTGAAAGGAAAAGGCTGATAGAAATGTCGATGAAGGAGGGTTCTCCTCGGGTGAGCTTTAATTTTAAATCTAAATTTGAAAAAAAAAATCGAACCAGTAGTTTCGAAGAAAATGTGCGGACGGCGGACGGACAAAATCTGTTTTATTCGTTTTTCGAATGCTACGTATCCTGAAAAGCAAAACCTCAAATTTTGAAAGGAGGTTAAGTTTTTGAATTTTTTGATTGATCACAATGGTTCATTATTGAAAATAATAAACCAAACATACTTAACTGAAGTCGACACTTAATAAAATTAAATGTTTAATTGTTTTGATTCGTAAAATAATTTATGAGACATAATTTCTGTCTACGAAACATCTCTAAACCCTCCCTAACACGAGTTCGATGTTAACAAAGACACGGTTTACTGAAGGGGAACAGTATTTAATCAAATACGTCATCTGTTTTTGAAATGTTACTAAATTAACTGTCATCCATCTTATGGGAAAATGTATTTCCCTTCGCATACATTTTCAGGGGCACTTGACCCAGATAGGTTTTTCCTCGGTTCGAAGGGCCCAGCCTTCAGCTAGAAGGGCTTGCTCGTGTATATAACACAATGTAGAGAGGATTTGGAAAGCTTGTAATTAAATCTGTTATAGAGCTGGTAACACGAATTCTGCTTAAACACTTAATGTTATACATAAAGTACTGGCGTATTTCTAATCCTTTATTCTCGTTTAAACAGAAATAAATTGTATTATCCTGTAATATCCTAATTTTTATTATCGGCTTTTGGCACAAGAAATAAAAAAACATAAGAATTATTTTAAAAATTCCTTAAACTGTTAAATACAGATAAACTTTTTGTACTAAAATATTTTATTCAACCAGAGAATTTCTTACACCACCATTGATCTATAATCCATTAAAAAAAATGTTATGGTTTGTGAATCCTGTGAACTCAAACTTTCTCCATTACTATAATCACTGAATTATTTATTAAACAGTATATTGTCCAGTCAGTATTCTTACATTAGACAGTTCTCTTCCTCCTTAATGTATTCGACGTCTAAGTACATTATCAAGATCAAGTATATTCAATGCACACAATTAGTACACACGCTACCACGATTCTTTATGCAGGAATTTATTTAATAAGTGAATTTCTTGTTCCACTGTTAAATATATCGTCAGTTTAATATCCATTTATAAGACAGCTTTTCCTGAATTTATACTACAATTATACCTGCCCAATAAATTTGTATGTATATATATATACAGTATACCGTATATATACAGTATATATATATATATATATATATATATATATATATATATATATATATATATATATATTTATATATATATACTTGTTTGAAGCAGAAGTCCGAAAACTATATTAATTACGTAAAGGGAAAGTATTAAAACAAGCGGAACAGACCTGCAATATCATTCAAAATGAATTGAAATTGTTAAATTTAACAAAAATCGACTGTATAATATCTTTGTTAAAAAAAAAAATAGAAAATTATCTATAAAATTTCGAATTGACGATTCATGCAACAAAATATCAAATAATTTGGTATATCTTGGAATTAAATTGGACAGACTCGTACATTTTTCCGCACATTGCTCATCAAAATTATTAAAAGTAAGACAGAGATTATACAAATTCAGTCGCATACTTACAAACTAAACCTCAGCCTCACATTAAAATTACTCATTTACAAAAGCATTCTTCGCCCTTCTCTTCTCTATGGTGCTTCGCTACTGTCCCACATTTCATAAAAGATAAGCAAGAGACTTTGGCAATTCCAAAATGGAATTTCAAAAAGAATACCTAAAAACAAATTATTTTAAAAAGAAATGCCGACATGCCTTATTGAATTCGCCCGGTATTATTCCATAGAATTGATATCCTTCTTGAAATCTCCAAAACATGATATATCCCTTCTCGGTTCGTTGATTTTAGAAAGCATGAATTTGGATTTGGGATTTGTTTGAATTTGGGATTCATCTCTATCTGGCTCGAAGCTACAACTAGTGTGGCTACCAAACCAAGACCAAGACCGCTTGACTAGTGCAAGACCAAGACGAAGACTGGTAAAAAAAAAAAAAAAAAAACGATTTTGTGAATAAAAATCAAGGCAAAATATTTACTAATACTTGAAAATGTTATTTACCTTATGTAAAGAATTTGTAAAACAATATACTTTTGCATTTAACTCTTCCGATTTTTCATTCTGGCTTAGTTACGTCTCCCCTATCTGAAAAATTACAGTAATATCTATATAGTCATAGGCTAATAGACTTTTAGCGAGACCCTTGCACAAGACCAAGACTGAGCCCGCAAAACTAAGTCTTGTCTTGGTCTCTTATTTGGGCAACAATACGATGGCGAGTTGTACAAGTCTTGGCCTCCACCACCAGTTTCCTCCAGTCCCCACTGCTCTTTTTTGTCTTCCCCTTCTGGTCCCTCAGAGAGATCATAACTATACTATACTACCGTATCGTATATAGTGTGGATATTGATGAGCTTTTCATTCCTGCTAAATGGTATTTTCGATAATTTAATAAAATACTTATCACGTTTTGAGCTTTGCATATATATCTGAAATACTTGTATTCATTATTCAGTTTCGGTCTTTGCAACTTGATTAATAATATTCAGCAAGGCCTGGGCTCGTGGAAGCGATGATTCTGAACGCTGCAAACAAAAGCAACATTGTGTCCAACAATTTCTTTGTCAGCCGTAGTGAATGCTTTGAATCATTTGAACAAAGCTCCGTAGCAATTTCGTTTCTGAGAACGGAACAGACTCAGTGTTCTGATGGAAGAGGGACGGCTAGTCCAACTTGTCGAGATCATCCACCATTGTACCTCCATTACTTGTCGAGGGTTTGATTTATGTAAGACATTTTGTAGCCTCACGAGTCGGCGGGCAGGCCACCGGCAATTAATCAGTTTCAGGATTTTCTAGAGAGTATTCTTGAGAGGTGTCCACTATTCAGTAGAGGACCATTGTTTCGCATCGCTTACCTGTTCCGACTTTGAATGGAATAATTACCACCTCATGCTCGATTGTATCATTTTGCTCTTGTCAACAGGAGAATAGAACGTTGGGGAACATAAGGACATATGTATTAGTTTTAGAAGAAACAAGATATTGTAACAACCGAGTGTGAACTACACAAACATTTTTATGATAGAACTGTGGCATAAGCTGATTAAATATTAATCCAATTCTAATGGATATGTATGTATTTTTCCTTTCTCCATATAATATATTGTATAAAAATGAATCATACTACTATTTATATGATACCTATGTTCCATTTTAAAATATATTATTTAAAGAATCCAAGGATAAAAGCTTAAAATGATGGCCATTCTAACGTTGAGGAACGGTCACTTATGTATTTTTACCTTTGTATTTTATTTACTTTTCAGGATGGGTTTATTTGTACACTGTGCTATTTATCCCTTTTAAATACAGATGATGAAGTAACCCTGAGAGCTAAAACGATGGAGCAGAGATCCGGATTTAGTCTTTGTGCTTAGCCTTTTTGTATATGCGTGCGAGTCTCTTCCTTTTTTTCAATGGCTACGGACTTTTTCCGAAAGAGTAAACTGAATAAGCCCCGAACAGGCTGTTGTTTAAAGCCGCTTTGAAGATTTTCTCAGTTTTTACCCTTTTTTTCCGTTTCATTTTTTATTTTACATCGTATTCCCTGTTCTCTTTCATGTTTGATTTTATTTTGTTCTCTCCCTCCCTGTTTCTATAAAAATAAAATTCCCTTAGATAGAGGTAGGGTATTAAATTTACCTGAATGCATAGCATTTTAAATTCAGGAATAATATATAATTTATGTCTATACGAGAAACATTTTTTTCAATTATGGTAATTTCTACATTATTCACTAAAATACTAACTTTTTTTTTGTTATAGGTTTCCTACTAAACTTTATAAAACAAACAGTACTGTATTAAAAGTTCCATCAAATAAAGGATCTGATATCCACAACAAATAGCACTGTTAGAGACGTACCCAGAGATCTGTATTTTTTTTTCTATATACATAAAAGATACTAAAATATACATTTCAATACATTTTTTTGGTCATACGATTCCATGTAGTAGAGAAATTTTTAAGTTTTTATAGTTCTTGTTTTTATATTTGTTTTAATATCCTTCATTTACATTATTAAGACAAGATTAGGTCGAAATTGATAGCTTGAAATAAATGTTAAAACGTAAGAGCCGGATTTGATTCTGAGCCGTTTTAACTGAAGAATCATGAAGAGCTTGTTTTTTTTTTCTTCCATGGTAATGTATACATTCGATTATTAATTCTGGTTGATCAACTAAAGAAAGGTATTTTAGGTTATTTATGTATAAAACAAATCTCGATTCGCTCCATTTCAACCATGATGAAATTCTTCATCCGAAGATTTTCGTCAAATTAAGCAAATTGGAATTAGAGAGAATGGG
The DNA here is from genome assembly GCA_928085145.1 of Nezara viridula. Taxonomy (NCBI): domain Eukaryota; kingdom Metazoa; phylum Arthropoda; class Insecta; order Hemiptera; family Pentatomidae; genus Nezara; species Nezara viridula. The sequence continues at coordinate 40,619,700 of OV725079.1, forward strand.
CTTTGGGAGTGAAGAGAGATTGTGCGAGATAGGGGTACCGCCTGATATGTCATCGTGCAGTTACACCCTGATGAAAGGTGTGCTTTTTGGAGTGGACATCGGCTTTGTGAGTAGTCCGGTCGCTCTTTGAGGGATTTGTGAGAGGCAAAAGGATATTTGTGCTGGCTGGTGTTCATTATGCTATCGCATATCCTACCATCGCTACAGGTCCATGAGGATTTCCATCATTTGATATGAGTGTGTGTGTGATGTCGCGTTTGGTTTTATGGAAATTAACATAATTTTTATTCGTAGTATGTGCCGGCTTTGTTATTGTTGTTAATATTTCTTTTTTCTATCATAGATATATATTAAAAACTATGAATTAAAACATCTGAATATAAAGACAAATATTATAAATCATTTAATTAACTTCTCAGCATAGCTATTGGGTACACAATTGTCCATAGTGTATGGATTTTTAGCTTAAGTATAAAATTTCTGGATCATATCATTTTTCAAATATAATCGACGCAAATACTAAAAAAAAAAAAAAAAAAAAAAAAAAAAAAAAAAAAAAAAAAAAAAAAAAAAAAAAAAAAAAAAAAAAAAAAAAAATCGTACAATTATAATTATAGTAATTGATAGAATTTTATAACATTTTTTCTGTAACATTTGTTTAGTATGAACTATTGGACTCCACTAAACCATCGAATTCCTCTCGTATACAATCCTTACAATCCAAAATCCTTCGGAAAATCGTCAATGCTCCATACTTTGTTACAAATAAAACCATCCATAATAACCTTAATGTTTCTTTTGTTTCAGATCTGGCCCAATCCAGATACCTATCCTTCCATAATAAACTTCAGAATCATCCCAACCATCTCGTTTCTAACCTTGCTTCCTCTTCAATTCCTGATAACCCTCCGAGGCGTCTGAAAAGAAGATTGCCCCGTGATCTCCTAATGTAGATATACCATTAGATTGGTGCCATTTGGTAGTTACTCAGCCAGTGTTGTCATGTCATTATATCCATATGTTCAAATTTACTAGATGTATTTATTTAATACAGTTGTAAATATCATTAAGAAATAAAAAACATTTTTGTGTAATAATCCATCGTTATCCATCCACTTTTTGGGGTCAGCTATGAACCCTTTAATTTTCCTCTACTTATGGAGTACTCTGTGTTCGAATAAACATATTTCTCTGCTTTCGCTTATACTCCGAATGCATTGAGGAAAATGATAGCTATCTAATGTGGGAATATGCTGGTTATTATTTTAAAACAACAAAGTAACGTTAGATGAAATTAAGAGATGAATTGGTAATCTCAACTTAAATTCATATATTGTTGATATTAATAGCAATTTTTTTTTGTTTATTTGATAATTTCATTTAATCAAGGTTCAGTGGGATAATAGAGGCTAGCCAGTGGACTAATAGACTGGTATTGCTAGCGGTATAGCGGAGGAAGCCAGTACAAGACCCGACCGTAATTGATAAGGGACCGTAGAGGCCGGGATCCGCATTGCACACCCGGCCCCTGCACCTGCATCTTATACTGCATCATTTCAATCCCATCTTATACAATTTTTATATCTTGTCGTCGGCTGTCTAGCAATGCAGCGATTTTCAACAACGTACTCTCTAGTCTATAAGGGTACTCCAGGGGTTGTCTCACAAACCACATGCGTTTCACAAACCATGTCAAACAATTATATAAAAAAAAGTTTTTTTTTTTAAATAGATTTTAGGCCACAGGTCATAAATAAAATAGGTTTTTTATTGTATTTCTTAATTTGCCTACGTTAAGCCTTATTGAGCCATTTTCATAAATCATTAAAAAAAAATTTAATTTAGGGTGAACACACCAGCTATAGACAGGTTGCCGAGTGATGGACAGATTGGACTCTAAACAATTCCTCACTGCTCCTTACTTTATCACAAATAAAATCATCCATGACCTTAATGTTCCTTATGTCTCTGACCTGGCCCAATCCAGATGCCTATCCTTCCATAATAAATTTCAGAACCATCCGAACCCTCTCTTTTCCAACCTTGCTTCCTCTTCGATCCCGGAAAACATTCGAGGCGTCTGAAAAGAATATGGCCTCGAGATCTCCTTTTGTAAATGCATTTTGAGAGTGCTACCAGTGGGTAGTTTCTCAACAAGTGGTTTCATGTTATTTTATTCTTTTATTCACGTTTACTGTTGGAATACAGTTGGAAATATCATCAATAAAAACAAAAAAAATCTATATATATAATAAGCTTTCTTGTTGATTTAAAGGTTCTAGTTTTTTTCTGTATTGAAGAACAATTCCCTCTATTGAAAGTGTATAAACAAAGTTCCCAAAAACATTTTTATAATGCCCATCATTGTGGTCTCTACAGTGCTCTTGAGATCAGTGTGTTTCAAAGTGTGTTTTTTCAGTTGAGCATTTATCCTATCTTTATAGTTAAATAAATATTTTAAAATTTCTCTGAAGTATGTCCATTACTGGTACCGTCCCCTTGTACATTACTGGAATAATTGAATTTCGGGGTGTCCAACACTAGTGCGAATTTTTTTTTTTTTTTTAATTTGTGATTATACTTGCATAACTGAATTTTTATTTTCAATTTTAAAGTGATAAATAGAAAAAGACGACTCTAAAGATTCTAAATGCCCAATGTAGAAGTTTATAACTATAATAATTACGGTGGCATAAGCACAAAAAAGACAAAAATGTCCTTAGCTATGTCTATCACTGGTGCTCTTATCCTGGTTACTTTTATTAAAAATATTCCAATTTTAAAACTTTCTGTAACATATATTGTTCTTATTATATTTAAAACTTAGTATACATAATAATAAATTTTGATTATTTTAGTTTGAATTAAGGCAATTATTATCCTGAATATGCTTTAGTGTAGTTTATCCATTACATTAGTAAATTTTTCTTTTGGAATACTATATTTATTTCGGATAGATAGTACTTTTTATTTTATTTTTTTAAGTTATTGGTTTAATATTTAATGTATGTTACAGCCATTATAAATTTTCATAAAATATGGAATTGATGGCTAGAGATCAAATTTTTGTGTATTGGCATATTTCTTTTTTGTTATCTTGAAACTCATACGAACCTTGACAAAAATGCGAACCTTAAAGAGTATGTTCCTCTGAATCTAATTTTATGTTGTATTGTGCGTAGGCCCGAATGTGTTTAAAAAGATTTACTTTATTTTTATTAATTTATTTATTTCTTATTTCACTTTATTTATTTACTAGTTTTTTAAATTATTCATATTTATTTCCGTATTGTATGTGTATATTGTATGAATGAACATTAGTAGCTTTAATACTTGAAGCCCTTAAATGTGGCAGATTGCATTATTATTCAATAAATAAAAACAAACATTTTTTATTGAGCTAAATCGGACTGCATGTAAAGAAATTTCCGTAAATTTGAACTGAAATAGAATTCTAATGACAAAGAATTTGTATACGTTTGAGATTCCCTTTTTTAAATAATAAAAAAAGTTTCATAATCAGCTAAAAGCGTTAAATTACAGACCGTCTCGAAGGTATGGTTGGGACTGGGGACGTGGGCCAAGTGCACATTAATGTGACGTATATGGCTGCCAAACACTGTACTCTTAAAACTCCCATTGTTATAAACTATAAAAGGCAATAAAATAAGTTTTAAACTTTATTTTTGATGTGAGAGAAAAACCGGAAATATATGTATATAATATATATAATTTGGGAGTCTTTGCATTTTTATTGTTATAAATAAATCTTATGAAATAAAACTTGTAAATAAATAAAATTACCTAATTCTCATCTAATTTCATGTCCATATTTTCGGTTCAATTATTTGTATTATCAATTATGTTGAACATTTTCGCGATATGTTCTATTATAGCTAAATACTAAAATTAAAGCTATAGTTCTATTCTGCTAACCTTTTATGTCTTATTTACAGTGATTACAGTAATTATTTAATTATTTAAATTAAGACTAATTTAAAGTACATTTAAAAAATAAATACATGAAAAATAATTCAATTACTAAAATGAAGCATATCAAATATAAGCAATAATATAATAAATAAATGATATGCTATTAAGGAAAATTATATCATGAGTTCTGAGGCCTCAGAATTAATATTTAAATTCATATTCCAATAAGGAAATGTTGCCAAGGTGAGTTCAAAGAAGGGATTTGTATAATACAAAACTTGAATAACTTTCCCAGCTGGGTTCAAATAAAACTGTAAAAATACATTATAACTACGAGAGAACGAATTCCGAGAAGGATTTTACTACCTCAACTGAAATATAGGTCCTCTTCTTTATGTTTTTCCATTTGGTCGAAGAAAAACTTTGAAACGAAATAAGGAAAGAATTTTTTTTTTAGTGAAAAAGTAAAAAAAAAAAAAAAAAAACATGAGGTAGCCATAGGGATTTAACCTAAGGAAAGGCTGAGATTCGATCTAGGCCGGGCAGGAAATTGAACGACCTCCGATCGATCAGTAAAATTTTCAGAGCTCGGAAAATGTGAGAGGAAGGCAGACATTTGCCGGCTCGAAAGAGGTCGGGAAAAAGGAGTTTTCATTTCCCAAAGGAGGGTACAATGGCAGCTAAAATGGAATTTATAGAAGAAACCTGAGCCGCTACTATCCCCTCCCACCTGCCTTGTAATTAACTAACCCTCTCTTACTTCTCTCTGATATGGATTATTCAACTATACAGGACTAATTAAATATTCATAAATTGCCTTGCTAATAAAAATATTTCTATTTTATTAAAAATGATTTCATTAGGTGGAACAAATTTTCTAGAGTAGAGGAGAATTTTTTTTATAATTCATTTATATTTTTTAAATGGTTGCTCAAAAATCTTATTGTTTATCAGTTTAGAGTTATACAGGAAGGAGAAAATAATTTAGTTCAGAGGGTTTATGTTCCACATAATTAAATTTTTTAAGTGAACCTTTGAAAAAAACAAAACAATTTCTTTGTGAAGAGTGAATTAGATTGAGCAGTCTCCGACGTGTGAAACTCGAATAAAGTCAGCTGGAGTCAAAAGTTGAAGTTATTTTGCATTCGAATTAAAATATCTCAGAAACTAAAAATAGGAACTGCACACTGCAAGTGAGGGAATTGTGCAGCTTTTCATCTTCTACATAAAGGGCTATTATTCTATATTGTATCTTAACGCGACAGCGTGTTAGAGGAGCATAAAAGGAAAAATAATGTCGAAAACAAAATGATTAAGAGCTTTATGGATTAAAATATCTCAGAAACTAAAAATCGGATCTTCATACTGTAAGCGATGGAATTGTTCAGCATTTTATCCGCTCAGTTATTGGTTATTATTCTATTTTGTGTCTTAACACGACGCCGTATTAGAAAGGCGAAAAGGGAAAAGTCGTAACGAAATCCAAGTAATAACTAGTTTTATTGAGGATATTGATTAAAATATCTCAGAAACTAAAAATCGGATCTGCATACTGTAAGCGAGGGAAATATTCACCGTTTCATCCGCTCTGTAATGGGTCATTATTCGATATTGTACCTTAACGCGACGCCGTGTTAAAGAGGCGAATAGAGAAAAAAATAATTCGAAAACAAAAATTATATTGATAGAAAGTTATGTTGTATATACAAAGTTATATAAATTATGTTGATACAAAAATTATAAAGATTAAGAGCTTTATGAAAGATATGGATTTATGGAAAGTCTAGTTTACTGACATCCAAGGTTAATAATCTGTTAAAGCACTGCTGTGCTAGTCCATGTTCATTTAATGAAAGGAATGTTATACAAAAATTCAGAAGTTTCTTAAAGACTATTGCAGAAAGTGGGAAGTGAACTGTTTCTAGGCTTACGAAAGCTATGGATAAAGTGGAATGGAGCAGGATAATCATAGAAGTTTTGGTTCTAAATGGGCCTTAACGCCATGCAGTACTTGCGGATTTAATTTTTTTTTTTTGGAAGGTCTTCAACCCGAAAGATTTTTTGTTCATATATATAACGATAAATACTTTGGAAAAAAAATGAGGTACTGACTATATGAAATGGTATTTAAATGATTCTTGAAGCCCTGTAATTACACCAACAATAACACTTTAAGATATAATTTTTTAATTTTTTTTCCATAAAGCATGGTTACACTTTACAATTTTTTTTGGCGGGGGGAGGGAAGGAGGAGCTTCAGCCCAAAAGCCCTCCCTTCTCCTGTAGATCCACAATTTTAAGAATCATTCGAAACTTTGATAATTAAAAAAAAATTATCTCAAATTTTCTAACACACTGATAAATGACAAATGAAATGATAAAGCCTGAATTATTTATAATATCCTTTTAAAGGTTCATCACAAATATAACACCGAGAAAATTATATCTGTTCATGTATTACTGAACAGATTTTGCCTGGAAGTATTACAACCTTAATATATCATTAATTGTTTTAATTACTTACGACTATTTGATATATCTTCTTAAAAAATGCAGTAATAGCTAATGACAGATGATAATTTTTTTTTTAAATATGTATGTAAATGTAGTGCAAGTAGTTTTGAACTGTTAGTTTTTGTTTTGTTTTTCATTTGTATTAATTACTAATTAATTTTGCGAATAATGGATTGAATTGGTGCTGCACTAATTGCAATATATAATGTTTTACGAAATTTCTTATGCAACAAAATAGGAGAATCATTGACGCTTCAAAATACAGTTGCTAATGAAATACAGTTTCATATGTTTTCGTTCTGTATTCAATGCAAATGCTTAACTGGGGATCGCTTAGCTTAAACCTCGTCACTCAACCCTTAACAGTGATAAGGTTTCATAAATCACTTTTTTTTTAATTATAAAAAAACTAAATAATTTAAAGGTTTAATTGACTATTCATATCAGCCGATCTGAATGAATGTACACATTTTTAAAGTAATTGTATATTGCAATTCATATATTTGCATGGATCCCTAATTATATTACTCAAAAACACATTATTTTCAAGTATAATTGCGATTTGAAGGAAGAAGCTAACTGTTGCTTTAGAAAAGAAGCTAATGCCGGGCCTTTGAGTGATAAAAAAAGGCCCTTGTAGATGCCAGGAGGGACTGAATGGGCGTGGAAACCGTGAAAGGACAACTTAGGGACGGACTTTTTGCGCGAGACTAAGTTTTTGGCCGGGTCTAACTTAACTCCCCCCCCCCTCTATTCCCCTCAGTAGATCATTCATAATCCTTTCCGACTGGCCAACTTTTAATGTCTTTCGCTCTCTGTATTGGTTGTTATAACAGGCCCGGTTACAGCATTATATGTTACTACTCCAAGGCAGATGTGTCTTATATGTTAGGCACTTTATATATATGTATGTATATATATATATATATATATATATATATATATATATATATATATATATATATATATATATATATATATATATGTCTGTATTTTTCCAACAATTATAACGCTTTATATCCAAAATCATTTTATACTACAACCAATATACATTCTGAAATTCATATATTGCCAAAATATAAAAAAAAAAAAATAATAAAGGCACAGGTTTAATAGGTAACTTTTGTTTTTAAACAAAAGGACCAATATCACTTTAAATTTAATATGAAAAGTTAAAAATAAAAAAAAAAGATAATAATTTAAATTTAATATGAGAATTATAAATAGAACTATATAAATAATAATAATGATAAATAATAAATAAATATAATCATTAAATTTGTATTAATAAAATTGTCTCAAAATATCAGCTATTCCTGCTGAATATAATTTAGTAAAAATTCCCGAAACCATTTATATTTTTGCAGACCAAAAATTGTTAGAAAATAATTAATGATATTGAATTTCTTTTTTTTCCCACTAAACATTTGAATGATTTTAAAATTATTTTGTAAATTTGTTTACTGCAATATTTGTCTTATTTTAAAATTATTCAAAGCTTAAAAAATTAATATTATTTTGTTTTAGTTATGAATAGTTTATTATTTTCAACAAATTATTTAGACCAATATTCCAACTATTTTTTTCTCAAGTATTTCAAAATTATTTCACCACTTTTTCCTAAAACATGAAGCGGTGTTTTTTTTTTTTTTTTTTTTTGTTTATGAATAGTTGAAACAATTCTGACTATATACTTGGCTATAATATTTTTTTTTAAGTTCCATTGAATTTTTTTGTAATTATATTCTACTCATTTAAAGGCTGTATAGAACCATTGGTATTTTTTGTACAAATATTCTATTGAAAAAATAATAAAGGTTGATTAGAATAAATTTTCGCAGGAATGGATAAATCTCAAACATTACTATTATTATTTTGGTTTATTATTTTTAATGATGAACCATTGTGATCGAACGAAAAATTTATAAACTTTACCCCATCTCAAAATTTGAGATTTTACGTTCCAGGATATGTAGAATTCGAAAAACGATTTTTTTTTTCTTCTATCCGTCCACCGTCCGCTCATTTTCTCCGAAACTACAGGACCGATTTTTTACAAATTTGTATTTAAAGTTAGAGGTCATCAGAGGATGATCTTCCTTCATCAACATTTCTATCCGCCTTTTCCTTTCAAGATGTCCGAAAAACGATGTGCTATTGACTGTAGCGCCTAAACGAATGTACCGATTTCAATGAAACTTCGCTAAAGTCTTTTTCTCGATACTGCAAAGGTTATATCCTTTGTTTTGGTTTTCGATTTTTAAATGTGTTACTGAAGTAATGCTATTTTTTTCAGCATGTTACTAAAGATTAAAAAAAATGCGTAGTCCAATAATTGGAATCACCTTTATTATTTTTTCTTTGTCACTAGAAAGGTAAAGTTACTTTAGATGTATAATTTTTTGGAAATAATAAACCATTGTGAAATAATTTGCCGGCGTTTTTTTATTTTTAAATTGATAAATTATTATGTTAAGTTTTTTCTAAATGAACCTTTAGATAAAATGATGAATTGAATTAGTAATTAGTAATCAGTAAACTCAGAGGCGTATTTATCATCTTATTGATCCGTGCCACTCGATTAACTAGTGAATAAAAAAAAAATAAAACAAAACTTGACTGGTAAATATGGGTTCGTTAGTTTGATTATGAAATTAAACGGCTTAGAATATTCCATTATACCGGCTTATTTAAGGTATCCGTCAATTAATTAACTTCGTTTTTCCATTTTTGACAAATTTGAATAATCATTAAAATGGTTAATTAAATTAAGCTTTAGGAAAATCGGATTTATCGAGATCATCGTTTGAGAGGAGGGATATATTCTAAATGAAGGTAAAATAAATTATCCAATAGTATTTTTGATTCACTAATTAAATTGATTGGAACCAGTATAAAATATCCGTTTTATTTTACATTTTTTAGTTCTTTCTCTACGTTTCAATTTCATGACGTTATTATTATTCTGTATATTTTTTTTTTATTTTAAAAGTTACTTCAGTTACAATAATATATATTTTATCGTATTAAGCAACAGCAATTAATTTTTTTTTTTAACACAATTTAACCAACACTATTTATAATACAGCTGTACAGATTTTTTATTTATATCAATAGTTACGCATAGTCAACCAATATAGGTCAAATGATGTGCGATTGTTGATAGCTGAAAACTTTAAACTATTAAATATGTTTTCTATATCCTTTTTTTCTAGTTCTGTCACAGTTTCTGTAATAAATGTTTTGAAATAAATTGATTGTTGTTGTTTGTCCCACTATACGACATAGCCCATTATTTTCGATTCCTATTGCCAAAATATAACAAATTAACGTAGATAAAATTAACTAATGTTGTAAATCTCTTCGTTGCAGTGAAATGTCTAATCTCCTTAATTTCGCAAGTATTTAATAGGAACCAAGCCAAACAAAATATCTTCCAGAAAAAGATGGCAGGATTAAAAAATTAATAACAAGCCCCTAGAGGTAAACAATTAGCCCCTTACCTTTAATGTAGAGGGTTGCAGAAAATAGAGAAAAAAATTGCGGCGTGCCAGGAAAAAAAAAATAATGAAGCTGACTGTAAATATTCATGAAATTTAGAACGGGCGGTGTATTGTTGTTTCGGAGCCTGCTTCACTGCTTTTTAACCCTTTTAATTTTATTGTTTTTTGCCCCAAGGCTAGACCTGTTATCTCCTACACTCATGCTCTCTTATATTGTTAAACTTTGTTTTTTTTTTTATATTTTACAATAACCGTAGCGTCTTGTTTACACTTTTCCAATTGTCAGTGATCCTCCTAGTACATAAGATGAAAGAAATTTTTTTTCCATTCTAAAGTGTAGCAATATCAGTACGTAAACGTTTGGATAGTGCTGAATTCAACTGCGTTTTTTGGTTCGGTGGTTATCATTTCTTTTAATTTCGCTCTAGAAGCCTTCTTGCATATGATAACGGAAAAAAATTGTGCTCAGAATAAAATATTTACAATCGCGTTATACGTTTTAGACAGCAAACAACAACGTGAATTCCATGCCCATCGATGTATACTCAAATAAACCTAATAGCTATAATAGCTTCAGTACAGATTTGATGAAATTTTAAGGAATTGTTGGAGCTGATAGCTGGCTGGAACCTTTTCAATTTTATCGAATTCCAATTACTAATTCGCATGGATCACCTGTTTTCTAAACGTATTTACATTTCGAAAAATCAGTTCTGACCTGATCCAGCGGTAGAGGCATAGTGTAAAAATGTCTAGCTACAGTTTGTCAAGCATAGTTTTGTCGAATTATGGTTGATGGTTTCATACCTCCCCTGTCTACTCATTTTTTCACTAAGATTCTTAACTTATGTTCGTTTTTGAAATCCATTAAATTACTTTTACCAATCGTCACAAACCTCATCTAGTCTTAAGTATCATTTAATTAACTTCCGCTTATACCTGTCGAACAGACTTTATAATATACAAACGTCTAACTGAAAATCCTCATACTATACTGAAATTTCGAGAAAATTCTTATGGATAAGTGCAACATTTACTTGACAACCGATCTAAATTTCCTGTATACTACTATGGGGTTCATAAACAAAATACAAACTGTACGAAATACTAAGAAAAATCGTAAATGCACTCTGGAATATTACAAATCACATCATAAACAGCAACATGAATATTATAACAGTAAAAACCTACATACATAACAAATAAACCACATTCCACACTTCAAGTTTGTATCACTCTAATCAACTTGTCCTCCCTCTTTCTTGCTCCTTGTTACCAGAGGAGCCTCAAATATGACTAAAAAGCAGTGGTCTCGAGATCTGCTCACAATGTGAATACATTTTCAAGAAATAGCAGACAAAACGAACGACAGCACATTTGCTAGGTACGCTCAAACGCAGTTGCAAATATATTATAAAATAAAATATGCTACTAGAAGCTCAATACTTTACCATTATCTCGCCCACTTAGATATACAGAATAGAGCTTTGGAGCTCCACGAAAACATTATATTTCCTGTTCTGCTGAATTAAACAGTACAATCCAAAACCCTTTGTAGAATCAATAATGATCCTTAATACGGCTCAACGAAATATTGTAATAATAAACTATAGAGAAATAATTATTCGATATAACTCCATACCCACCATAACTCTCTAATTTGTATCCTTTTATCCCAAACTATTGTTATAATCCTATGTGGCGTGGCTGCTAAAATGAGATGAAAGCCAAGGTATCTCCTGAATTAAATAATCATTAAATTAAACAGAGGATTTTAATAAAAAAAATGTTTATTTATTTAATTCCTAATAAAAAGGAAAGATTAGAGAAATATTTATTTTGAAAAAATAATTTAAATACACATAAAAGCTAACTTAGATTTTATGGTGTATACCTTGACTGTAAATTAAGGTTTTCTCCGACCTTCCACACTATTCCTGCCCCATACTTTTTCTTAGCTCACCAATCAGCTGTTGTTCAAGGTGGCATGCCTCTATTGTATACTTCATGTATTTCTACTCCCGAATAAATCCACCGTCTTAAATACTCCTTGCTGACAGCGTTGTCGAAGACAGTTGAAGAAATAATTAACAAGAGAGGGGGAAAGAGGTCGGAGGCCCCTAGAGATAACGAGAAGCGCGAGGATCGGAGGCGCGAGAAGTGGTCCCTAATGACGACTCCTGGAGGTAATCATTTGATGGCGAGGCTGGTTCCACTTGTGCTGGTCCTTGTATCCTCCTTTTCTCTTCTTCTGCCGCCTCCACTCCGCCTCTCCACCTTCCACGATGAAAAGGAAAAAGGATACGTGTGTGGAGAGGGGGTTAGGAGCGGCACTCCACCGGTGGAGCAGCAGTCGTTATTACTTTTATCAATTCATGTTAGGAAATCCTTTCTTCACAGTTCATATAAGATGCTTCAGTCAACAAATTCTCCCACCGTTGTGTACAATGAATTTGGGTAATTTTTTTTATTATGTGTGATAACAGTAACATAGTGACATCTGTAAGCATCTTACTAACTGCTACATCTGCTTTGGGCAGTTCACACAAGCTTTCTAGGTAGATAAAATCTACTGTACTAGGGCTGAGATAGCCGATCAATACGTAATCAAAGTAAAGCAGCGAAGAATCGGGAACTGATCATTAAGAAAATCATGCAGTCCAGGTATGTGACACCAGTCAGTCTACTGGAGGCAACTCACACCGACTAGGCGTACGACTAAAGCACCTAATCTAATTGCGTTATTCGGGAATTGCAATGTGTTTTTCCAGTATCATATTAGTTCCACCCTGAGAATTGGTCCAAAGAGGACCTGTTTAAAAGAAAGGATTTAGGGGTTTCGTTCACCTGCTGACTCTGAGCAGTCATTATCCATGGATCTAGACTGATTTGTCCTTGAAGCCCTTAGGTACAAATAAAGAGATTGTATACAAAATAAAGAGAAATAGATACTTAATCTATTTCTCTTTATTTTGTATACAATGAATGTATGGATATCTACTGCTTTAAGACCTATTATCCTTGAATGTAGCGGATTGTATTATTGTTCAATAAAATAAAATATCTATTTAAAAAAAGAAAACGAACATGGACCTCCTCACACACCAAATACTTCTTATGACAAATATTACAGATATTCAAAAAATGGGTATAGCTCTAAACATTCAAGTCAAACTTCATTTTTGATATTTACCCTCATTTTTTTTTTTTTTTTAATTTTGAATCAATTTTGTTTTTTCTGAACATACATACCGAGTACCACTTAAACATGAATTCACCGATCCTTGAGATGATAGGTTTTTAAGGTGCCACACCCTGGTGTTACAAGAGAGGAAGGGCGGGAGGAGAAGGGCAGTGGTTTTTGTGGTAGGGCGAGTTAGTGAGGTTCCTCCTCCCTGCGGCTCGCTAACTCTGATGGGGTGTCCCTCCTCACACTGTAGTTTCTCTTTTAGACCCACAGCCTTTACACCATTACCAGCAGTCCCTACTAGCATATTTGCTCCCATTAGGAACTTCACATATCGGTAATTCGCTGACACAAGTGCTGTCCATTAAACACAGAGGTTGTTTAATGAGTTTGGATACAATTACTGTGTATGAATGTTTATCTACATAACTTAAAGACACAACGAAATTCTTGGAATACTAAAGGCAAATTGACACAATCAAGAGTGATGACCCTACTCAGTGTACTTTAAATGGGATTCTCGATTTTTTAAGACGTCAATAATCCCTTAAACGTTTGCTCCTTGGATAAAGATCTGTTTTGGGAAAAGGAATATATGCTAAAAGATTAATTTGACTAAATGTATATAATGAAAATTTGGCTTTGCGGAAGCTTAGGATATGTCTCATACGCAGTTTCACATTGAAAACGACAATGTTTTAAAATTATTGCCAGAACTGTTAAACGTAGTTTAATATATTTTTTTTTCTGATTTTCTAAACAATATAAGTATAATCGCATTTTCAATATGCTTTTCGCTTCGATAATTTTAACATTTGAAAAAGGCCTCTACTATAAAGGCGTGTTGACACATCTTCCAAACTACCACCAACCCAAACACCTAAATATTTCTGGTAAAAATCTAAGAAATAATCACGGCGGATTTCGCCCTTCTGTTTATTTTATCGGATTTCTAACTTATTTAGTCTGGTTTATTTATTGAACTGGATTAACTATGTTTCTTTTAAACGAAATAAACAACGAAATTAAAAAGATTTTAAAAAATGTATATTTGTTTAATAAAGTACTAAAGTAACGCATATGTCACGTTTCCGTTGTCATGTGACCAAAACCCCGATAGACGCAAACACCTGGGAAGCATGCGCGTTCCAAAACACACTCTCTATTTAAACGCTCATGTTCGCCATTGTTTGGCTTAGGTGTTAAAATGCGATTATTGGTCTTTTATAAGTACTTGAAATACAATCTTAAAAATATTTTAGTGTCTATAATGTCTGCATCGACTCCACGACCTTAGCGATTCATAATGTCGATAGCAATACATTAATATTTCAATAGTTTTTATTTAATTCATTTTACTACCTTATCTTTCGGATTTCAGAAAGTACGTTGTAGTCCACAATTGTATCTACCTGTCTCCCCGGATAGAAATAGTAGATTTTAACATAAATCATGTTTCATTAGGTAGTTTTTTCATGAGGTTTTACATAACAAACTCTTTTGTAAGTTCGTTTGGTTTGTTCCGTTGTTTTAAACAGGCATTTCAATTCTCTAACGAATTCGGTAGTGGTAATTATTCAATTATTTTGGTTTATATCAATAATCATCGTTGAAGTTAATGTTATGCCAGGAATAAGGACTGCCTTAGATTATGCTGAAGTAGTAATGACTATATTATGTACGAAATAGTGAGGACTATAAATATTACTGTAATTCAGAGGTCAGGACCTTTGAACAAACATCATGTGTTCATGTACATTGCTTGTAAACTTGAACCGGAGATGAGTTTATTTCTGTACGCGAACTTTTACAATCCCGATTGAAATCAAATACCGTATGTTTCTACCGAATATAGCTACCGTATCGAAGCAACGAACTCAGAAAAGGACTTCCTGTTATTCTAAATCTAAACCTTCTCTCCATGGGGTCAAGCCAAAAATAGTCTCCCTTCGCATGCTTCAATAAATAAATAAAAATGTATTTTTCAATACTTCAGATTCATTGTAGTAGAAATCAAAATAAGTTAAAGGTTTCCCTTCCAAATTAAAAAAAATCATAACACAATAGAACCGTCAAGGGGATGATTGTGTTCTGAATCCGAGAGAAAACAGTTTTATCAAGTTCTTTATCAAACTATTAATGTCCATCTGCAACTTCATCTTATCGTAACCTACAACTATTATAGTTTTGCAAATTTCCTGCAATGAGAAGATCTGTAATCTTTTTCCATTTAATGATGAACTAAAAACTCATGGACTCCCATTGGTTTCACACTTAAATCGAATGGTAATGTGATGTTTTGTAAATATTGGGCCTTCAGGTGTGATCTCCAACCCCAGTATGTAAAAATCTAACAAGTTTCAGTCTTTGTGATACACTAGGAATTATTGAGTAACCGTTATAGATAGATATTGTTTCATTTACTTGTTCCTTACCGGCAGATTACTAAGACCAATCATCAGCCCCAAGTTGTTGCTTGCCATGAGAGTGGAACTACGAGATGTGCCTAGGGAGAGGATGTTGAGACACACTGGCCATTAGGAGACAATGTGCGGTGAAGTAGCCTGACCCTGGAGGATAAACAATTAGGACGGTATTTCTCATTAGCGAGGTCTGGGGGGAGAGGGTAATAGCTTTATAATGGCCCTATCTCTTTATAATTCTGACCATTTCCCGCTACTCCTGCTGTTGCTCTGGATTCATTGTTACAATATGTTATATTTAATTGGAAGAACAACGAAACGTTAGTTTTGAAACTAGGGAGGACTAATGCAGACTTCTACATTGGATTCCAGGATATTTGTGTCCGATCTATGCAATGAAAGAGGAGGAGCCAAGCATAAAACATTAAAGATTAGATCAATTAAAAATACATTATGCGAACTAGAGCGAATAGAGATATCTAGGACGAACTCTTTCTCTTATTTTGATTTCTATTATAATGAATTTGAAGCATTAGGTTTTGAGAAATATATATATGTTGAGAAAATGCAAATTTTTGACATGTTCCCAAGAAAAGAATTTTTTTTTATATATCGAAGGAACTTAGTAGAACTGATTATGAATAGCCAGAACGCAGTCATTTTGAGATTTTTATTGTTGTTACCGACGTTTCAAACCAAGTATATTCGTCGTCATCAGGGCTGAAATAGTTTTTAGTATATCAGAGATATAATATTATAGTAAAAATAGATAATAGTTAGTAATTGTAAATAGCGATGGATAATAAATAAGATAAAAACTTAATAGGTTCTACAAACTATAGCTATAAAATAATGTACGTACATACTATAAAATAATGTACATAATCAACTTATAAAATATTTTTATAAATAGTTGATTATTTTTATTATTTTATAGTTTGTACAACTTATTAAGTATTCCATTTGTTCATCTCAAGTCTTTGTTTATCACAATTCAGATTTACATAAATAAGTTTTACAGGGCTTTCGCATTTCAAAAATAAGTTCCTGACACAGGAGTGCATCAGACCTCCACCTTTCACGGTTCATCTTTATTAACTATCATCTGTTGTTATGTATTATATATCTGATATTATAAACAACTTTTCAGTCCCGATAATGTCCCACATGCTTGGGTCGAAACGTAGGTAACAACAATAAAAATTTTATAATGACTATATCTTGACTACTTATCGCCTATTTTTTAAATATTCATATCCTTTCTCGGGTAATCATATTAATCTAATCAATTTTATTGCTTAATACAGACCCCTTTTTATCAAATTATTAACATTCGCAAAAACTTCGCTATTAACCTCATCTCTTCGCAACCTATAAATATTTTATTTACGAAATTTTTCGGTATTGGGACGTTTTCAATCTGAAGATCGGCATACATTTTCTATTTAATTATGTACTAAAAACTAAAAAAAAAAAAAAAAAAAAAAAAAAAAAAAAAAAAAAAAAAATTGCTTTTCACTTCAATCGTAAGATTATTTGAGCAAAAAGTCCAGAAAAAAGGCGACCTTCAAAAATATTGAACCATTTGGCGTGATCTAATCTTACCCCTAATCTTTAAATTAACGAAGTCATATAAGCCAAACGGCTACATATTTTTGAAGGCATTTTTTTTCCCGACTTTATGCTCAAATTATCTTTCGATTCAAGTGGAAAGCAAATGGGTATTTATGAATTTTTAGTACCTAATTAAATATACAAATTTTGCCGATCTCCAGATTGAAAACGCACCAATTCCAAGAATATTCGCAAATAAAATATTTGTAGGTTATGATGAAATGGAGCTATTTACGAAGTTTCATGAGGATGATGATAATTTAATAAAAAGGGGTCTGTACCAAGTACTATAAATATATTAATAATTGCTAATGTTGGATTTCAACATGATGTTACTTTAAAACACCACCCTCCAGATTGTGTATCGTTAAACTGGCACTTCTCGCAAAGGCTTCCCACCTCCCGCGGTCGGGCGCCTCCCGAGGAACCCTGATCCCGAAGAGGGACTGCTAACACCACCCTCATTTGCCTGACAAAGGCAGGAGCCGGGGGCCCGGATTTACATGGGCAGAGCCTCGTGAGCTATAACCTGTTGCCCGAATTTTATCCTCCGGAGCTGCCTACTTATTAAGTGAATCCGGGCTAACAGGTGTCAGCTTCCGGGACATCTGTCGCCGAAGAGTAGCTGAAGAAGGATCTTGGCAGATTAGAGGAAGGGGAATCGATTCCGTCATCATTAGAATGGATGGTAATTGAATAAAACGTTCTGCCAAATAGCATAATTTTCATTAGTTCAATATTTGCCTATATTTCAAGATCTGATACGTGGAGTCATTGGAATCAAGGAAGGTTTCTGCTTTTTTTTTTTAATGGGTTTTGTCCTTTTATTTTTCCACATAGCATTTGGATATTATTCGGTTAATTGAATATATATATATATATATATATATATATATATATATATATATATAGCAGGAAAAGGCGGAGTAAGATGAGGAATGTTGACAAATTCAGTATTTCTCACTATCAATCACGCATAGCAGCACGTCCTAGTCAGCATAATTGTTAAGGGAACACAGAAAACTTTCCATTTGATTAAATTGAAGTCAAGCGACACTGTTACCATCTCTTGGCATACTGAAGACCACTGCTCAGATGTTCTGTATATGCCACCATTCCTGAAGCATTCATGTTCAATTAAGACTTGAGATCACCTTGTTGAAATCAAATTAAGATCTTTCCAGTAGTCTATGACAGTAGTCTACGACAAGTTTTTCAACTTTCTCATTAAAATATTCTGAATTAACTAACGCACACTCATAGGAGACTCATTTATTTTACAACAGTTGTAGTTACTGAACAATGTTAGTATATTCAAAATGACGTTAGGAGAAAGATGAAGAATTCATTATCTTGTGTTCGGAGGAAGACAACCATGAGCTGCGGTAGGGATGCTGCAAGTGTTTGAAGTGTGCCCATTCTGATTTGGCCAGATACCAGTCATGGGTCCTATAATTGCGGCTTATGCAGTTAAATAGATCTTTATTATTATTTAGCTTACAATTTATTATAAAATAACAGTTGTACTTTCATTCACATTTTTGTATTTTTTTTTTAAGTGATACGTTCACAAAGTTTGATAGAAGATCTTGTTTAAGTAGTTTGTTATGATGTTTTACAATTTGGGAAAATAGAAAAAATGACAATTTTTAGGAAAACTCATGTTTCTTCCCTTTGAATACTAGAGGGGCCATAAAAAATAACTCATGGAAGAAGGCAGGATATTGAAGAAGTTTTCATCAAAAATTCAATTCTTGAATCCATTGACAGTGACCAGAAAAACTTGGAAAAGCTAGACCTCATATTCTTGTTCCGCCTTCTCTTTCAACTATAATCCTCAACATTTTTTATTGGAAAAATTCGGTAATGAGACATATCCTATGATTCACGCGTGAAATTTACTATGAATAATGAATTTATTGTCTGGAGGGTCATCGGTAAGAAACATTTCACTATAATTCATAATTGCGCTCATATTTCTCCAAGTAAGTATTCTTTCCTTAATATCCTTGAATTCCAGGTCTTATATCTGGCAATTTATTCAAAATTACTAAATGAAACCCTTCCATTTTATCGAGGAAGCTTTGTCACAGTGGCAATAAGAGGTTGGGAGAGGAAGGGGAACGGGAGGAGATGGTAGGAGTGGAAGAGATCACCGCTATAAAGGGAAAAATGTAATTTGAAATTCAAATCGGCGGAGCTACCACTAAACTCCTGAATCCCCGCACGCTGTAGCCAAAGGATTTTTTTTTTCTGCCAGGTCTAATTCATAATCTGTTTGTGTTGAATATCTCTGCGACTGTAAAGGACCATAATTCACCTACATTCATCTGTTGAAAACACTAATAAATTTTTTGGCGATTATTTTGAATTATTCAAATTCCCTTTCAATTCGAGGTAGGTAACAATAATTTATACCCATCCTTTTCGTAAAATGAAGCAAATTAGAGTTGGAGGATTTTGATTTGATAATTTAAGAACTCTTAATCTTATCCATAATGTAAAGGTGGATTTCTATTGTATTTTCTATTCTATTATTTTTCATTCTATTTTGTTTTCTTAGTCCTGATGAAGACCTTAATCTAAGGCCGAAACGTTGGCAAAAATAAAAATAAATATAATTTTTTATTTTTACTGCTCACCCCAACCAACTTCTCTTCATTATTTACTTATCAGGTTGTCGGTCAACGCATGTTTTACATGCGCAGTAACCCGTTCGGTCGACCCGTTCTCAGTTTTTTCTTACTTAATAGACTGTAGATCAATATTTAGGATTGGCACTAGTGTTGGCCAAATGCTCGATCAGGACGAGTCTTGGTCTTGCGCACTGAGTCTCATTCTTGGTCTTGGTCTTACGACACAGTATGTGACAGTCTTGCAGTTGTCTATTAGCTTATTAGTATAGAGATATCACTGTAATTTTTTAGAAAGGAGATCTCTAACTAAGCCCGAAAGAAAAATTAGAAGAGTTAAATGTAATAGGATATTGGTTAGACCAATCCTTAACATATATTAACTAAAATTGTCATGTATTAGTCACAATTTCACCTTAATTTGTAATAAAAAAATCGATATTTTTACCAGTCTTGGTCTTGGTCTTGTAACAGTTAGGCGTTGACTTTGCAAGATCAAGACCAAGACCAATTTTGGGCAACCCTAATTGGCACGGAATCCCAAAACGGGGGAATGCATGTAAACGTCGCTCTCGAACGAGCCGGTCTTAATTTTTCACAATTGTAGATGATTTAGTGACTATTGATGAGCGATAGTGAGTGATTTAATGATTGATGGCAATATTTTACATTTAGCCACCTACTTTTTCTAAGGAAGGTGGAAGTTAATGCATACGGAAGGTATTGTGTTTGATTTATCTACTAAATTATAAGTAACGATTTTTTGAGCTAATAGCTGGGCCTATTTTAAAATTAAATGGGTCGAATTATTCCCTGAGATCCCATCAGTGTTTCAACACAGCATGAGCAGTATACTGAAAAAATATTTTATTAAATTTCATGTATTCCCAAATTTTTCTTGGCGTCATATCATACCACGTTTAAGATCGTAAAATAGTAAATGTTTGAGATCATAACACCAAGTTGAAGTTGCGAATAGGAATTTGCCCAATGTAAAGTTTCAATCATGGTTATCCATTACTATAACATGTACAGATCTAACAAAGCTATAAATTCGCAAAAATTACGTTAGATGATACTAATTAAGAATACTGATTCTGGTCTTCCGTTAACCGTACTATAAGTACATAAAGTACTTATAGTAAACGAGTGAAATTGAAAAATGTGATTTTTCACATTCGTTCCTTTAACATACGACGATATGTGCTCGATATAATTCGCCAATAATTGAAAAACTAAAAAGGATAAAATAAAAAAATATTTAATTTTTTTATAGCTCTTTTTTATATATCTTCATCTTCAATCCTTGGATTTCTTTGGTCCTTCTAATAATCATTTTACTGCCAAAAAAGATTGTAATGTGTATTTTGCTTATCGTTTTATCGTTTCTGTGTATTTTTCTAATTCTGAAATATAATTGGTGATGGGGCTCACGTTAGACTTGAGTTGACCTTATATTCTAGAACTTACATCTAAATTTAAAATCTTATCTTATGTAAGTTGTTGCTAATGTTTTGGAACGCTGGCTGGTAATAAGTTGTTGAAAATAGGGTTGGCCAACCGTTGAGACTTTTCGTAAAATTACTTTTAGTGAGAAATTCTTTCACTGCAGATAAATTTAGTACTGCTTGTATATCTAATGTTTTCGTTCTCTGCATCGTGGTTCCTATTACTATTTTTATGATTATACCATTTTGGATAATTGGAATGTTCTTAAGCTACTCCTACTATTACTAAAAGTAACCATAATTTACTGATGTTTATCAAATTCGCATGGTTATCCATCAAACTCCCAATCAGTCCCAAACAAAACAAAACCAACCTGTGTTTTACGTTTTGAAAACTATGGAAATAATATAAATACAGTAATAAGTGGTTTTGTGGCTAAAACGTTCACTTCACTTCACTTCCTAGCCAAAGGTTTTTTTCCCCAGTTCTTTAGAGTGGCTTAGAGTAGTTTTGATAACATTCTCCTGGCAATGGCATGGTTCTTAAAAACTACGAATGTACTTAATATATCCCGCATCCTACTAAAATTAACCATAGTTTGCTGATGTCTATCAAATTCGCATGATTATCAATCACTCCCAAATCAAATGAAACCAACCTTTATTTTAGCTCTCGAAAACTATAGAAATATAAATACAGTATAGTTAGCTTCATTTATGTAATTTTTTTTATTTTTTTTTTTATATATATTGGCAATGATAATAACGTTTTTGAAGTACGGACAGTTACGGTTGTATATCTCTTATCAACCCGGAGGTACAAATGATTCCATCTAAACGTAATCATATCACTGATGGGATATGAGCGGCTTTGTAATATCCTTAAGAGATGAAGAGGATGATAAAGGGGGAGAAAAAAAATAAGAGTGAAAGTGGGTGAGGAAATCAAAAAAGGGGGCTAGAGGGACGGAGACAGATACGGCGGCATCAGGTAGCACAGTTCCCTGGCTCCTTGACTCATTGCATCCTCTCGGCTATATTTCACCGAGGCTCCGTACCTTACGTTCTGCAAATGGTCTGTCTTCTATGGAACACCCATCACCCAACAGCGGATATATTCACTGAAATGGATGGGGAAGGAATGTTAAGTTTCGATAAGTTAGTAAGTTTCTTTCATTCTTTCTGTTTTTTTTTTTTTTTAGATATTTGACCAGTGATTCATATATACAGAATAAAAGAATTTTGAATTATTTGTACAAGAAATCATGTTCTTTAACAAATAAGGAAATCAATCAATTGAATCAATTGAATACTAAAAGGATGGTATGACTAATCTCATATTGGTGAGCTGATGGAATAATCTGCTACGCTGATGTCCTCTTCGTGTCCATTCTAGGTGTTATCTTCTCCCCAGAATCAACTATAGACTGTCTCTCCTGCCAGATACTCTCCAACAGCTTGCTTCTATTCAAGAGACTTCTTCTAGGCTTCCTCTATTCTAGCCACTCCCTTCAGAACCATAGGTTCAGATTTCGGGCGATCGCTTCCTTTCCTCCAATAAAAATAAACCGGGTTTCGAGCAAACAATTTACACAATATATAATACAGTAGATATAGATGTAACCATTTTCCGACTCTCAGGAGGTTATGGATTATATTTAATTATGTTACAGATGAAAGGAAATTTCATAGGGAAGTGACTCATTCCGATTT
This sequence comes from Nezara viridula, assembly GCA_928085145.1. Classification (NCBI taxonomy): domain Eukaryota; kingdom Metazoa; phylum Arthropoda; class Insecta; order Hemiptera; family Pentatomidae; genus Nezara; species Nezara viridula. The sequence goes on from OV725079.1 coordinate 40,642,668, forward strand.
GGATACATAAGTTCCGAAAACAAATATAATGAAAAATTGGTGGTTTCGAAACTCAGATTCAAAAGTCGACGGATTAAGATGAGATAAATTGCGTTTAAAATCAAGCCTTAAAAATTACCGTTTTAGAGATGAATCGAAAGTCTCTTCTGCGCTATTAGCACAAAAAAGGGGATTTACCTCGCGGAAGGTCGTGTAAATTTCTTTTTATATTTTTAGTTGAATAGTGAATAAAAAAAAATCCAAGTTTCCGCCCTTGAAAACCTTTGAACATTTTTGGTTAACATAGATAAAAAATGCTTGTATTCTATCTTAAAGAACTTAAAATTATCTAATATTGTCTAAACTCGACAAGAATTGAAATATTGAGCTTTCTAAATGGGTAATAGTTTTGAAAATTCGCAAACAATTTTTTTTTGTTTTTATTTAATTATGTTTTTATATGTGATTTAGCACTTTTTTAAACATACAATATTAAAGCACACACAATTTACTATAGCTTTTATTGGAAACATAGTTCTGCAAACCTAACAACTTTAATACAAATCACTTAAAAAAAAATTATAGTTTTGAAATTGGGGTTCTGCCAAAACTTTCAATATTAAAAAAATCCAATCCGAAATTATACGAATGATAGTTGATGCACCATTTTATGTCGCATACGATAGATTGCATAAAGACTTTAACATCTCAACAATTTTAGACACTGAAAAAGAAAACTACAATAACTTTTACCAAAGACTTACTTACAACATAAATCCTCTGATAGAAAACCTTAAACTCACTAGAAACCAGTACAGCCCACCTCGGCGATTACGTAGGTGGTGGCCAAGAGACCTGCTGAACTGAACTATTTCCTGGATTTGTGATGGGACGCTGTGAAGCTGCCAAAAAATTTGCTCATTGCAAAGAAATTTTATGTCCAATTTTATGTTTAAGTATTAAAAAATAATAAATGTTTTGAAATTTGAAAAAAACTTTCCATTTTATTTTTACTGTCTTCCACTAATTTTAATGAAATTAGTCATCAACAATTACTGTTTTTCTCATTACAATTAAATGGACTTTATTTTAACACATTCTTTAATAATTATTATTATCCAAATTGCATACCATTGTTTGTATTCTTACGGATTGTTATCATCTGAAGATTGCTCGATTTCTTGACAAAAAAATGTTTTGGACAACTAAATTATTGTATTAATATTCGTTCGTTAAAACAATAAAAATATACTATAAATGCTATTAGAACAATGTAACTATGCTATTTATGAGTTGCGAATGATGTGGCAGTGAACTCTAGGCGCCTATGTCAGTGCCGATTTTTCCGGCGATTAAGGGTATTTTGTACCTAGCAATCATTGTTTTATAAAGAGAATTGTATTCTACATATGTTTTATTTCGGGGCATTTTTCATAATCGTTCGCCGTTTATTTACAGACGGCGTGATTTTCAACTTAAGTTTGAACGATTTGAAAAATCAACTTTATTTTCTTTTTATTGCCGACGTCTATTATTTTTTAATGTCTTTTCATGTTTTATTATTTTCTAATCTTTCAGCTTTCGTAGAAGCCTAATTATGACTAAATAAAGCCAAATACTGCATCTCAGCGACAAATAACTAACTCAAGTCAAAGATATGAATCCGCCTTGATTGGACGCCATTTTGAGACAGTGCGACCCCTTTTTTTGTTAGAACATTAGCCTTTTTTTAAATAAATAATTGCAACGAACATACGCAATTTTTAGAGATTTTGGCGGAAAATCTGTTACTGTAAATGTGTGAAGCGTACGGCCACATCGGTTTAAGTAAATACATGAGTGTATGGATAATATTTAGTTCTGATGAATTCTAAAAAAGAGGGTATAGTAATTTCAATAATTATTTTCATTTTGATATATAGGTCTCAAATTTGTTGTCGAATATTAGTCCAAGGTAACGTACTGAGTTATAGGGCTTTATTTTTCGGATATATTAACTGTTTAATACGTGTTTCTATTCATGTAGTTGTAGGCTTAAGAACTTTTTAAACCTCGTTGCGAAAACGTTGGATAGTTTTCATTGAGAGAATTGAGGCATGTGATTGAAAATCTTCAATAAAAATCTAGTTGAAATTATTTAGGACTTTATTTTGGTTACTATTTATTAAGCCCACATTAAGCGATGCAAGTTTGACAAAATTGATTAATATGTACTTCCTTTATATTGATAAAATGACGATTTTGCTTCCTGAAAGATATTCCAAAATCGATGAAGGCGATACTCCGCCCTAACTGCCCTCTATAGAAAAATATAAAAAAGAACAACAGCCATTGAAGAGGCCATAACATAAGGGACATGATCCGATATCTAATGCGTTGCGTTTTATGCTTGAGATAAGTAAGGGAGTGCTTCAACCTCCCCCTTCCCCTGATCTGTATTCCTTCAGCGGCTCAGGGGCTACCTGAAGAAGACGGAGGAAAACGGTCTTTATGCAGGAATAAAAGATTAAACCGGAGGGACGGAGCCATGAGCCAGTCCATTGAACGGAAGACAAGCGATGGCCGAACGTTATGAAGAGAGGAATGGACAGAGGCACAATAAGCTAATCCCATAGGGGTGCATTTAGAGTTGTTTTTGTCGGGGGTGCCGCTCGAGAGTCCATGAATTTTAAGTCGGGGGGAGGAAGGGGGCAGGAGACATAAAGGTATATGAACTATAACTGGGGGGGAGGAGGAGAGCTGTGCCTATTGAATAATTAAAGACTTGGTTAGCCAGGCTCCAGGTTTCCTCCTTTGTTTCCTTAATACAATTTCTCTGGATGAAGTACTTTTCCTATTTTTGTCTCATCTTTAGGCCTCTGTCCTTTCAAATGATCATTTAAAGAGCTATGCCCTTCATTCTTTATATCAACAATATTTTGAAAAAAATATTCTTTCTATTTAATTATGGCTTATCAAGAATCATGCTCTATTTAGGTTATTTCTGGATTCTTCTTATTTTACTTCCCTGTAACAGCAGTATGTGTAAAACCATTTAGAGATATAGTAAAAATCATTAAATCGTTCAACCATTATTTGAGGCGTAGATTACAAACTCAGCCATATACAGTTTTATAATTTTTTCATAGCGCCCCGTTAAAGGATATGATTTGGTGATATGAATGCTCAACTGATAATATTTATTATCATTGTTTTTACTGTTAATTAGAATCTTGTCCATAATTATTAATATAATAAAACATGAAGAAAAAAATCAAAAACATGACAGTCAATAAACCTTTGGAGTTGGCTGGTGTTACATATCAATTAAAACTGAATGTACGGAATTTTGTAATTTTTAATCAAACATATTGATTTTGATTATTTTTTCACTATATCCCATATTTAGTAGCATGTATCTATCAAAAACGAATAAATAAATTAAATAATAAAAACCTGTCTTGATAGTCTCAATTTTAATACAGTTTTTTTTAATTTGAATGTAAATCATATCAAAACATTATGTAGACAAATCAATGAAATATTTTAACTGAAAACCTTAATAACTAAGCGAAAATACAGAAATAAAAACTTTATAACAAAATTTAGATGTGTTAAAATTATCATTGTAAAATTCTTTCAACTCATAGTAATCTTGTATAAAAAACTGTTACATTTTGTAAAAAAAAAGGATTAAAAATTCTATAAGAATAATATATCATTTTAATTTCAGTTTGAAATCATTTATTTATAATGTTGGTAAAGAAAAAAGTAAGATAGATAAACTTAATTTTTAATCAAAAGTTCATTTTTTCTTGCATGGCAAAGGCGCAGAAGGTATATCATTCCGCACAGAAAAGCATCACCGACTCCAAAAAACATACACTATTAATTTCTATTTGTTAATGTCATATCTGTGTCCCGGAAGTAAAGACCACCATGTCCATTTTTGTATTATATGATTTAGTGACTAAGAAACAAATTTTAATAGTTCAAAGTTATGAAAAATTGGCCCCCTGGATGAACTTAAAATGTGACAGGATGTCCTTCACCTTTGGAATACAGATTTATCAACTAAGAAAGAAAATTTAATAGCTCAAATCTATGGAAGATTGGCTCCTATGAAAAAAAAAAATAGAAAAATTGACATGAATTCTTTACCTCCGGGGCACAGATATACAGCAACAGTTTTTATATAAATATTTATAAGTACATATTTATTACAAATAATATTAATTCATAATAGAAACAAGTGACCAATATAAAACTATTTGTGCTCAATACTGAGTTAAGCGTAGCAACCTAGTTTTAATCGCCCAGTAAAAGCGCTGAATAGTGTGTTTCCGCTTTCCCTGAGGAACTAGTTTCTGATTATCCATCGATTAACCGACTTAACGGACTTAGAAAACTTCATTATCCCTTCCCTGCCTGGGTTCAATACCTTTTAGCTGGGACAAGAAATGCAATTTGCCGAGACAAACGATGAGCGGAAAATGACAAAAATTCAAATGTCTCCTTTCTCTTTCGGCTTTATTACTAGATATTTTTTCCTTCATAAACTGTTGATGGAAAGTCACTTTTATGATAATCATTTTTCTTTTCTATATTTTTTATTAAATAGAGTTCTTCTTACGGCAAGTAAGATATGACTAACTAAAATTTTGTATTATTTGCTTAAAATCACGAATTTAATATATTTAATTAATTTTTTATATATTTTTAAATCATACACGATCTCTACTAAAGTAAATTCAGGCAATCTCTTGCAGTCCTTCTTTTTCTGTGTATACCGATGTTTACATCTTCCTATATCGAGCCACATACGCCTTATATTCTGAATTGTGTAAATTTAGTTTACAACGTGAACCTAGACAAAACTGTTCTTATTAATTGTTGTTATATCTTGAAGTATTGAATGAAGACCGGGGCACCTGTTATTTCGATGTGGATCTAATTGCATTATGGATTTTTATTCATATATCTTGATTTGTTTCAAGAATTCTTGTTACTGATTCATAATAAAATTTAGCATTCGAATTCCATTACAGCTCTTTTAGTTAAATTATAAACTCTGAGTTAGAAATTTTATATAAAATTAATATCCGTAAAAAAAAAAAAAAAAAATCGAGGATTTAATGGTTAATGGTAAACAATTGAAAAAAATATTAGAATTTATTTTAATTCATGACTCATTATATTGTACAAGGTATAATCAATTCTGCAAATAAATAAAAGAAACGTTTTTGAAATTATCCATACTTTATTAATCTATTTCAGTATTCTGAGTACGGATTACATTTCACAGAGTTAAGGTGTCGCCCCTATTAAAGGATTTGTAATTATAACTTTTATTCATAATTACTATTAAAAATGGGTCCATATTGCTATATCATAAATTATATAAGTATATTTTGAGGTTTTAACTATTCAATTCAATTTCAGGTGTCTTACAAGAATATAAATTGTGTCTCATAGTCAGAGAGAGTCTAACAGTATGATTGAGGACCATGAAGTAAATAAGCACTACAATAGTAGAAATGATTAAACTATAAAAGGATAAACTTTGAGGAAGGCTGAAAAAAGGATGATTTTAACAATTTATGTTGTTATTCGTTTAATATAGATTGATATAAATCTGTTAGTTTTCCCCAAAGTCTTGCTAAGAGGCATGTTATGTCCTTCAAGTGCTTTTGGATAAATGGTTCTAGACTATCAGATGTAGCTTTGTTCTTCTGATTATGAGAATTATTATTACATTATACCACCTATATAATTACACATTTCTAATTTGCTCAATTGTCTAATTGAGAATGAAATATTGTTTTTGCTATTTAGTTGAGAGTCAGGCCGGCAATTTACATATAAGTCCGCTCCAACTGTACTGAAGATTTTTAAAACAAGATAAACACACTACTGCATGATTCTAATGAGAATTAACAGTAATTTATTGAGAAATAAATGCCAATCCTGCATAAATAGTAGTCCGAGGTACAGACCTTTTTATCGAATTATTAACATCCGCCTGAAACTTCGTAAATAGTTTCATCTCATCGTAACATGCAACTATTTTATTTACAAAAACTCTTGAATTGAAGCATTCTCCATTAGACGGGAGCAAACTTTGTCTATTTAATTAGTTACTAAAAGCTCGTAAATACCCATTTACTTTTTACTTTTACCGTAAGATAATTTGATAAAAAAATCGATAAAAAAACGTGGCCTACAAAAATATTGCACCCTTTGTCCTATATAATCTCGTTATTTTGAAAATTTGGGGCTGTAGGTCACGCCAAACGGATCAATATTTTTGAAGGCCACCTTTTATCTTAAATTCAATTTTAAGATTTTTTAGAGTTTCTTAAAAAAAAAAATCATCATTTGTTATCCCCAAAAAATATATTTCATGACATAATACATGCTTCATTCTTATTTTAGGGTGGAATCTCGATAAAGTACCAGATTTAGTGAGGTAATCTTACTTTCTGGTTTAGAAAAATATATCTATATGTCGCGTCAGAGTCAAGTCGAGAAAAAAAGTGGCCTTAAAAAGTTTTAGCCGTTCGGCGTGACCTACGCCACCAAATTTACCAAATAACGAAGTTATATAGGCCAAACGGCCCAATATGTTTGTAGGTCATCTTTTTACTCGATTTTTTGGTCAAATTATCGTACGATAATTTATTTATTTAAATACGATAAAGAAGAATGCAAATGAGTATTTACGAGTTTTTATTAGCTTATTAAATAGAGAAAGTTTGCCCTCTCCAGATTGGAAAGGCCCCAATTTCAAGAGTTTTCTAAAATAAAATAGTTGTATGTTACGATGAGATAAAACTATTTACGAAGTTTAAGGTGGATGTTAATAATTCGATAAAAAGGAGTCTGTACCATGGACTATAGATTCCTGAAGAAATTAAAAAAAGCAATAATTTTTTAAGTTAAAATTCTTTCTGTGGTTCTGATATCTCATTTACATCGATTATTAGATGACGAGTGCGACCGGACTAAGTACGTCAGCCAATCAAATCTCATCTAAACCTTCTTGCCCATACTTGAAACCAGTCGAATAACACGGATCAGACGTGACTGGACGGTGTATATATCATTCTTAGTCTGAGCGTTATTACTTTTTCTATTGAAGATAAAATATCTCTTAAATATAAAATTAGACATAATAATCCATAAAACTAGACAAAGACACAAATGATTCGAGCTACACTTTATAAATTTTAATTCCTAATTATAATAATATAAAGTATAAGTAATCGATTTTGATTGTGGATTGATGGTTGAACGTAGTGAATGATTGAAGAGAAGAATGGTTGGGGCGGTCACTCAGTAATTTCTTTTTTTGTTTGACTGATTACCCCAACCATTCTTCTCTTCAGTAATAGAGTTTAGAATCATGATATAATTCCGCTTTGTTCAAAGCTGTTCTGAGGAACGCTGAAGTATGGAAGCATGAAGTTTCGGTGGGAAGTGGGAGAGGCCGTAGCAAAAAGGTTCTCGCTAATACAAACTCAGTCTGGGCACTCAAAACCCTTGTTGAAAACCTGATTTTGTTGGGTCTGGCCAATGGAATAGCTTTCGAGAGTAAAGTACACAGCTTTGTCTTCCATATCTGGCAGATAAATTTTGGGGGCAAGTGTATGTACGCTGCTCGATAACGCACTTGAACATTATCTATAATAATCTATGAAACCAAATTGCCAGAGCATGTACTGAGTAGGTTTTTAGGTCCTTTCATTATGCTGACTTTCCATAAATTAAATAAAACATATATAATTTCCTAGTAATAATTATGCAGTAGAATTCACCAAAACTAGTTTATGTCGTTGTTTGGTTTAAATTACTTTATAATTTGTTGTAGAATAACGAACTGTTTTCTGCCCAATCGATTTTCTCTACATTAAAAATAAGTTTTATTTTCAATTATAACCTCCATAATTAATTAATTAATCAATCAATCAATTAATCAATTATAACCTCCTTTGGTTTAAATTCCTTTATAATTTGTTGTAGAATAATAGACTGTTTTACGTCTAATTGATTTTCTCTACATTAAAAATAAGTTTTATTTTCAATTATAACATCTCGCTCATTGTGTATGTTTATTCTTATAAAATCGCCTCCAACTTACTCAGTGGAAACAAAAAAAAAGTACTGTAGAAGAATATTATACAAACAATTTTACTACTAACTAGTGTTACCCAAAATCGGTCTTGGTCTTGCACTTTACAAGACCAAGAACAAGACCAGAAATATTAAAAAAAAAATAGATTTTTTTAATACAAATTTAGTCAAAATAGTTACTAATACTTGACAATCTTAGTTGCAATATGTTAAGAGTTGATATGACATAATTTTCATCATTCTAGAGATTTTCCATTTTCAGACAAAGATTTTAAAACAATGCCAGATGTTGGTATATTGTTCTGCATTTTTTAGTACTGGATGAGGACCACTGGACAATGATATTGAACCCTACTATCGCTATATTTCAGAAAAACTTACAGAAAACAGCGATTTAAAAGTTGATTGGAATGAAATAATAATAGCGGACCATAGAGTATTGCCTACCCGCCCGGTTATTTTGAATAGTTTTCATTATACAAATAAATATCCAGAATGCCTAAAATATTAAGATTTTGTCTTATGGATGGTAAAAATATTTTACTATTTAGGAAAATTAGATATAACTGCTATAACTATATCTTTGAATGGCCTAATATTGAAAAAACCAGTGATACTGTTGAGAGAGTAGCGCAGGGTTCTCCTGGAGTTCCCTTGCCTCATTGTATATAGGTATGCATGTGTTTTTTTTCTTAGTTCTAATTTTCTTATTTTTAGGCTATTTTATTTTATTATTTATTGTATACACTTTTGATTGTTATTTTGCATCTATTTATTTTCAATTTTTTGTACATATAGTGTGAAAATTATTCTGCCTCACTATAACTAATGTCCAAGAGACAGATTGTTGTAAAACTAAAAAGAAATAAAAAATAAAATATTGAAAAATTCAACAGAGGGTACCAAATATCAAGGAATTGATTCAGAATATTTAAAATCAACTTGAAAACTCTGTCCAGCTTGATGTGTGAGGGATTAAAAGAAAATTTTTAAGTTACTGAAATCTTCCATTTACATTCCCTTAATTTATTTTTACCAGGATGTAGATATTATGAGATATATCTAAGACAGCAAAGCAAATAATAATATTTTTTTTCCTCAAGTCAGTTCCTGTAAGCATTGTAGATTATAATGTGCTAGACAGTGGTATGCTTTGTACTTGGCCACTCAATACTTTTGATATCCTCAATTTCTCCTTCAGAATATGAATGAACGTGGAAAATATCTCATATAAATTTTGTATCGGATAGTTTCCGGGCCAGCAGTGGAGGACTTCAAACGCTCCCTCCTCAGCATTGACCAGGCTACGGAAGAAAAGCTCTTCAGGAAGGCGTGAAATCCTCATGGTGTCCCTTTTTATAGCTCGCCCGACCGCGCCCCTGGGAAAGGGCCACGCTCCGATGGAGACGCTAACGCTGCTCCTGTCACAAAGGGCTCACTTTATATATACTTAATAATTGCAAACTGTTTCCTTGGATATATCATTGTACATGCCCAAGGTGGCCAGATTTTTACATTGATAAAGCGAGACCACTTTGACCGAGAGGAGGGGGTTCTTGATTAAAAACTTGATGTTTCAAATTTGTTGTTACATTACATATTAATTTAGCATATTGATAATCTAGTGCAAATATATTCAGACAACATAGTATTCAGCAGAAATAAAGGTGATAATTTAGTTCTAAAGACGTATCTTTAAAAAGCGGATAATTTGATGATGTATTTGACCTCTAATTTATGACTTCAATAGTAACGTCTTTTATGACTTAAAGGTTTCGTGCCAGTAGTTTGTGAACAATCAAGCAGGTCTTTTTCGAAACGCTATAAAATTTATTGAAAGTGAAAAAATTTCGGTAATCGAAGTGGCAAATGAAGGTAAATTCCTGATGCACATGATTTATCTTTTTTCTAATCAATATATTTTTTTTATTAATGACACCTCATTAAAAAGACCATTTCCGTATTGTTGTTTAAATCCAGACAAAGCTAGTCGACTTCTAAACACTCATCAACAATGCGAACTTTGATAAGCAGTTCTCAATAATCAGTTCTAAACAGTTATACTGCATCAGTACTACCCACCAAGTTTCCGACATCTGTTTTGTCGGAAGGCAAGAAAGAGCGAATAAATAAAAAATTAAAGTTCTCAACAATTATTCATTAATATTTATCATTATAAAATTAATAAAAATAATATTAATCTCATATTCTAGTGAAATAACCACATGACCGCCGAAAACCGTATATTCTCTTTTTGTTCTCTTGCCATTCTTCGTGCATTCTTTCAAAAAACCGGGACTTTTTTAAAACGCAGCGGGACGCGGGTCAAACTATTAAATATCGGGACTGTCTTGCATTTAACTTTAAAGTTCGAAACACTCTGATACCCGATTTTGATAGATTCGAAAGTACTATAAAGACAACATCGTTCCTGTTTATTTATAAAAATTAATATATATTTATTAAATACCGATTATAGTGTTAAATGAAACTGTAAAAATAACGTTCTGCAGGTTGGAACAATGTTATCTGACATCAAGAAAAATTCCTCTAAGAGAGCAAGATCAGAATGGAGAAATGAAGGAACGAACGCAACTGTAAAAAAGAAGAAAATTGCGTGCAGTTAGATCAAAACAGCAAAAACTACAGAATTTGGAAACAATTAGACACGAAGCTGTAAGAGTGACTAAAGAAGAATTGGAAAAGAATCGGTTAAAATTGTCAGAAATCTTTATTTAATATAAAATTCTAAAATGAACTATCACATATTTTTAAACAAACATGGATAAATCAATTGAAAAACTTTTGCTTATATAAATAGGTAATTTTTCAAAAACTGTTAAGGTACTGTGATCTCATCAATTATGAATGTAATATATCTTTGCTTGAGTTCCATCCTATTATGGTATCTTGAGCAATGAAAGACTAAGCTGCTAATATAAGAAGGAAGAGAAAGGTATCAATCACAACTGAAATAAATGATATTACGGTGGAAAATTGGATGCATGATTGAAAAAAAAAAATTAGTTGAAAATTGGGAGAAAAATTAAAAATTAAACAGTCTCAACCATTAGAAATAAAAACGGAGTGCAGCAAATGGTCTTCGAGCACTAGAAAATCCATAAAAGAGAAATCAAATCGTGCCGAATATGGATCGGTCACTGCTTTTTTACACAACTACCGTCTTAGAGGTCAAAAAGCACCCACGTACCAATGGACTGCGGTCTGAGAGGTATCCATGAATAGAATGCCATCAATTCGAAAAAAATAGACAAAAAATAAAATCACCAAACGACATTGAAAGAAATATTACAAGACAGTAAACATAGAGCCACCACTCTGTTCTGATAAAAAATATGAACCAAACATTACAATAGAGTATAAAAACATATCTCCAATGACCCAATAGAGACAATTACAAATTTTAAAAAAAAGTAATATAATTTACAATTCAAAATGTCCGTTGTCTACGTTCTGAATTAACTATGTAATTAAGTATGTTTAGTACAAATGGTCTAGGATTAGAAAAAAAAACATGTAATTTTTAATGAACAACCTTACAAAATCTGAATCTCTAATAAATGAAATTTCATGATTTCAATTGATTAAAAACAAATATCCGCAGTTTATCGTCATTGTTGGCGTTCCATTAACCCCTAGACAATAGATGCTATCAGTTCTATGTTTACAGTAATAGCATAGTTGATAACACATTGCCATATGTTAATTAGCTGGGAGTAAAGGATCGGATGAAAGGCGGCCTCTGTACACCTGATGATAAGGTACACAAAGCACTCCCTGCTCAATGCTCCACTCCATTTGGTGAGTGCATACAGTCCTTTGTGTTCCAATCCAATCATGTTACAAACCCTCCATGTTTCTGCACGTCGTTAACTCGTTACAAACCGCAGTCAAGTTTTTTGAGTATTTTACAGTCACTGTCAAATTATATAACAGAGTAGAGTAGAATATAAAATGAACTCTATTTCGGGACTAGGTCCTTCTAGAATAACAAGTTTATGCAAAGATATTAACAATGTTCAACCAGTATATACAATTTTCAAAATTAAAACTATGCACAATATGAAACAAAGGGAATCATCTTAAGAGTAAAAATAAATAAATAAATAAAATAAAAGTAAGAACTGATTTCTGAATTGAAAATCAAATATTAAAACTATCAGCCACTTCAAATCAACAATTTTTCTCAAATTAAAATTTCAACATACGGGAGCGTCTTTTTAAGATGAGAGAAGGTAATAGCAATGCAAAGATAAGGAAAAGGAAAGGTTTTAAGGAACAAAAGGAGGAAGGAGCATAGCGGATATTAAATAGGAAACCTCAGAAAGCACTGGAGCGGGAGTGAAAGGAGCGTTCGAAGGTTTTAGTTTTGTGAGAAGGAGTATAGATGTCTGAAATAAAATATCTTTTTCTTTGAGAGTAAACCCTGTGTTTGAATTGTAGAGGACTTTACATGTAGGTAGAGTGCCGGAAGATAGTGATAGATAGTTTAGTGGAAAAATAATAAAAATAATGGGAATATTATCGACGGGTAGATGGGAAGAGCAATTTTAACTGATTGTGCAGAAGAAAAATCTTAGTTTTCAGTTCATGATTCAATCGGCCCTCGGATACAATCGATAGGCCACCAGAAAATAATAATACATCATTCTAATGAAATAAAAAAACAGCCAAGCGGTACGAGATTTAAACCTGCACTAGATAGTCTCTGCCATTAATTATATTATATTATAGTGAAGTTGGTAGATTAAATTTGCGAAAAAATATATTGAAATTTGCGGAATATTACATGAACATGTGACTAGGAAAAATTTAATATGGTCGGAAGATTCTCCTAGGGCACACTCAGCCTCTCTATAAAGTGAATACTAATAATTAAATAATTACTGGGGAAACCAACCGGTTGGCCGTAATCTCCTTACACAGTGGCTAAGAAACAGTGCTTCCTAAAGAACTGTGTTTATTGTAAATTCCGTTTGTATTTTATAAAGTGTATTCAATTAAGCATATTTACGAAATTGGTTTCAAAATAAAATCTATTTATAATTTGCGACAAAACCAATTTCTCTTTGAACCTGTTTTCGTGCTTTGTTTCATTTATTTATTTGCTAAGTGAAAAGTTAAATACATAATAATATGCTTAAAAAGCACATGATATCGAAGAAGTCGTATGTTAATTTATTATTATGTATTAAATTGTACAGATGTGGATTAAAAACCCATTTTGATTGCAATAGATAAAATCAACAAGAGACTTCAAAATCAATTTTATTTTGGTCGGTTCCGAGCCTATGAGAAATTTAAACTATTAAATATTAAATTTATTAATTCTATGTTGCACTGGACTAGGTGTGCAAGGCAGAGAAAAACTGTGTGCATGTAGATTTTGTCTATTGAATCTATTTATGTATATGTATTGTTCAGATGATCATACATTATTATATTTTAGCTATATTTGTTCCCTTGAATTACATCTAATCAGCTGTTCAGTGCAACCTTCCTTTTCTTCATTATGTATTTGTGGAGTTTCATGAGATGTCTATTACAATAGTTTTTTTTTTTCCTTTTTGTTTTTTCATTCTGTTTATATGTGAGCTGTATTCTATTGTCCTGATGATGCTTTGATTGACGAAACTTTGGCATGTTAACTATTCACATCTATGATGGAGACTCATGGCTTTGTGGTTTGGATTTTTCCATTTATAATATAATCACCTTATGTCTCTTTTCTAGTTTTTTTCTTTTTTTAGTAATTGACAAAATATTTTAAAATCAGATTGTATCCCTTAAAATGCCTAAAGTGACAAAAATTTGAATAATTTTATGACAAATTATTTTATTAATTGATAGTACAAAGGCCTAAATTACTACCTACAAAATTAATTATATTTTCTCGAACCTAGGTTAAATCATCCATCTTATATATCGGATAAGCTTTTATAGCTCTTTGATTATGTTTTCTATCTTTTATCTTTCATATAAAAACAACAGATAAATCTCATCGTAACTTCTTATAAATTAATTATTAATCTCATTTGTTCTTAAAATCAAGTTATTGTGAAACTGAAACTAATGTTTTGTTTTTATATTAAAAGGAAAAAAAAATTGCAAATTCCCTGAGGCAAAATAAAGGAAGTTTAATTATGAGGTTTAAATGAAGGAAAGAAAGCTACAAGACTAGGAAGGGCAAAAGAAAAGTAGCGGATGACAAAAAGGGAAGAACTCGTGTCAAGTTCACGGTGGACTTCATTTAATTCCATCGTAGCAGGCCCTGATGAGAAGTTGGAACTTTTTGCTGGAGAGAATCGAGGGGAAAAAAATTCCCCCTAATTAGAAAGACGATAGAAAACGACTCCCTGGGGTGGTGGAAATTCCCCCGGGTTCCGAAGAAAATAGATTTTTTTTTTTTTATTATTTGTCTGATAAGGGTGATATAATCAAACAGTTCTCCATAGACTGATTATTTGCAAAATAGGTTTTCTTTGCCGGAGTTGCCCTTCATCAAATAAATAGTTTTTTATCCAACATCTAATCAGTAACTTGTTGAAAGTTGAGTATTGCACTTGATAAATATGGGTGATATCTAGTAATCTGTTTAAAAAAAGAAAAGAAAGATTTGGGATTTTATGCTTGATAGAAGTTATTTACAAAAGAGTATCCCATTTTACTCTTACAGTGGAGCGAGATACCTCAGTGGGTAAGAACTGACTTCCAAAGCTCATGTTCGAATCAGGCTGATAAAAAGTAATTTTTCATATGCCGTAAATCGACCGAGGAGTCCGTCCTGGGGCACATCCAGCATTGTACAGCAGAGCAGCACCTCCAGCAGAGTTGGTACTCTTAATTAAATAATTATTTAGGGAGAAAAACCTGGCGGCTGAGTGTGATTTCGGCCCAATCATCCCACTTTATAACCGTTTGCCTTGAAAAAGTACTCCTTACAAAGTAGTGAACCATTCATGGTTTGTAGTGGTACAGGTTTAATTATTATTTCATAAACGTATCGTTAAGTCTTAAGATATAACTATTATAGATTGATTGTAACCGTTTCAATATTGGTAAATATTTTTATCAATGTTATCCGAATATTAAATTATAATAATATTGGTTGCGGATTTTTCGATGACATTGTTTCTTTCCTTATTTTTAAGTTGTTAACTAATTACTATCATTAAAATTACTTCTAGAAATTATATATGTTTCTATAAGGTTAATTTATGGTTACTATTTAACGCATCTGGGATTATGTAATAAGCCTGTGGCTATCTACAAAAGCATTCTGACAATTTAACTATCTAAGCATTCTAACATTATTTTACTATGCTATAAACTTATAGATGGAATTCATAATAAAAAAAAAAAATCTTAAATGAAAAACAATTTTTATGTAAAATATTGTATTCTGTCTAAATTAAGGACAATGGTAATTATAATGAAAGAAAAAATAGTACAATGATGATGTAATGATACACAAAAATATTATATGAAAGAAGTAATTAAAAAAAATATATAGATTAAAATAGATATAAATAATATACTCAAATTTAAATAAGAAAATAAATATGTTATTCGCAGACCCTCTAATATACACTATTAATAATGAGCCCAATGGAATTCCGAACCAGGTTTCCCTTCGCACTTAGAAAGGGATAGTTACGATTCTAGGAGATCCCAGGGCTTCTCTCTTCAACGCACCATTAATAATAAAACTTAATGACGGCTGATTTAGACTTCTATATCATCAGGCGAACATGGGTGAGTTTAGAATCTGTGCAATACCTAAAACCTATTTTAGTTTTCCTAAGTTCTCGGGACCACTGCCGTTCAACCTTCAAAGATAGGTTGGATATGGGTTGTGCTAAAAGATTTGATATCTGGAATTGGAACAATCTGAGTGGAATAACAGATGGGGTCTTAACATTATGATGTGAGAAAGTGGTTTCATTATTACCATTTTGTTTATGTGTGTCTGCAAGAAAAATTGTGTACTAATGACCTAACCCCTAACAGTAATCTTCATGATAGTTGGTTACTACATAACGTAATGTTAAAATCAATATTAAAAAAATAGATATTTAACAAATAATAAATATAATTGTAAATAATAATAATAATAATTGGAAATATAATTCTCTTTTTACGAAAACAATCATTTTTTGACATGGTAACATTTTAACAATAAATATACCTTTAATAATATTCCTATCAATCTTCATCATAATATTTCCCCTCTCGATTACTAACATATCAACGTTCCCTTAAGTAGAAAGAGGTTGAGGACTCCAGGCATGTTGGTTACATAGAATGGAGGATTGTCTGTTTTAGGTCCTTGGATTAAAAGGATATTCACAATTTTGAGCGTTTCCCTCACGTTGGAGATTATTTTTTTGACATTTGAAACATTTTTTATTCAGTAGTTCTATCTAGCCTTTTATGCTCTATTTTTTAAAAGTCACGCGTGCTACACGCTAAAATATGATGATATGGACGATTTAAGGAAAGACTTATGAAAAATAAAATAAATATATGAAAGGAAAATATAAACAAATTTATTTGGCTCATTAAGCAGCGATTATTTTTATACCTAGAGTTTCTTCTGAACATATGAAGAATATGATAGGAACGGTATAAAGTGGACGATAGACCAAAATTAGAAAAAAAAATTGTATATAGGTACCTTTCAGTAATTGTTAGTAAAAGTTATAATAGATATTATCTGAGGTAGTATACAATAGTGTATCGGTGTAATGTAGAGAGACAAGAGTGATTGAGCTGCTGACTGTGGTAATCTGCGACAGGGCCCAAGTCGTTAGTGTGTCAGGGAGCTAAATGGCAGCCTCCTAATGACCAAGAATCAACTAATTAATCTTGTGATTTAGTTGAATGGATAATTACCTCACCGGTAGCCATTGTTAAAAGGGCTAACGATAAGGGCAAACAAATCCTTTTATCGGGCCCGAGATAAAAAGGGTTGCTTTAGACTGTTGGGAAAGATTTAATTTCTTCACCTCCACTGCATACCTATTCCTCAAGGTCGTTGATCCGCCTAACAACCGGAGTAAAAAAGAAAAAAAAAACCTTTTATCCTCGATTGCTAATTGCCATGTCTTTTATGTTCTCAACAAAGGCATTGAAGAAATACCCGGCTGTTTAATCGATTCTGAACCCTCAAAGAAATAAAAAAAGGCCTCTTGGAAGTCTAAAATATTTTGTCTGAAGATTGTAGAAACATTAATACAACAATTCAAGATTTTTTCAAGATTTGTCATTATTTCGCCTTTGTTCATCATATTGCAATCTGTTCCGTATATCCCGTTTTATCACAAAGTTATATAACCGTACCTTTAAGGATATTTGTCACGGCGTTGGTTTTTAAATCGAATAGATAGTAATTTCCGTCAACCATATAACGGTTCTTATGTAACAACATTATAATGTAAGGAATCACATTACGTTACAAATTTTGTGGACATTTTTCAAAGGTATTTACAAATGTTAAAATTTATCCCAATTTTTTTTATTACAACAACATACAGGCCAAGTTTGCCTATTTTCAAGTCGAACTTTGTATCTAACATATTACAATAGATTAAATATATATGAAAAAAAATTTTAGCACATACAACAACCACAATCTATTAAATTCCCAAAAAATCGACTTAATGAATACAATTCCACAAATATGAAAAGTCCATTCCACAATTTAAAAATGCTTTCAATTTAACATTACATCTCAAAAAAGAAAAGTCCAAATGACTATTTTTACAATACTATTTTATAATTACCTTTTGGACACGTCTCACTAGTTAAAAATTATTTTCATTAAATATTTTCATTGCAATGCTATAAATTTTCGCCCTATATATATATTTTATATCCTAAAGTCCACTGTGAGCTGTCTGCTTACATATTATTATTCTCCTATTTTTATTTTTATTTTTTTATTTGGGCCAATCTTAGTATTGGTTTTGCAATAGTTCGGCCAATTTTGGGCAACACCAGATTACAGACTTTGTTTAATATTTGAAGAAATTATGTTACGGCAATCTATTGTTATTACACAATAACGTAGATCAAAACATGTCGGGATATACTGAGAGATCCCAATTTCAGAGGAGAGTTTGTTTTGGAACATTTTGCACAAACATCGTTTCAATGTTGTACAGTTTACATTTTCCTTATAATAACTCCGCGGTATTTATCAAATAAATGAGTATAGGAAAATATTTCTGTTGAAGGAAAACAAGAACCACGTTGAAATTGAGCCCTCTTCCTGCAGGGGGTGAGCTGGAAACAAAAATATATATGCATTACGCCCCGCTTCATCAGGTCAAATGGAAAACAAACTCGGAAATATTAAAAACAATACTTCACCCAGGTTATTCTCTGAAACAACCATCGGGATAGAGATTCTTATTAAATACCAATATTACTGAATACAAAAATAATGAAATAACTCTGAATATACCAAATAAATCTGAGTTTTTTCTTTTGTTTATGGTCAAACAATTTTTAAAAAAGTACTAAATCAACAAAAAATAAATCAGAGAATGATAAATAATCGTTCAATACAAAGATTATTATTTATTCTATATATTTAGGATATATTTAGTTTTATTATTTGCACTCAAATCATAAAAACAAAGTATTACATTAAAAATATAAATCAGTGAATGATCAATATACTTTGAACATAATTGTTATTATCTATTTCATTATGTACGTTTTGAGGAAATAAAAAACGTAGTGGTGGATATATTTAAAAAGTAGAATTAGGACTTATAAGAAAATAAATTTAAATCTTCCTAATATACATATACTGAAAGAAAAAAAATAAGCACAATATATAAGTAATTATTATTTATATTTAATTTTATTATTTTATTGTATATAGGAATGAGTGTGACAAGTATTTTTTTTTTTATTATCCTTTAACGTATTTTTTTTTCTTTTTACAAGTATCTTATATTTTCGTTCTTATTTTATTGTATATATTTTTTCTTAGATGTTTTCTTTTTTCTCAATTTGTATATAATAGTATTGAGCGTACACATAAAAATTTAATGTCCAATACCCTTGATTGTGGCAGATTGTATTATTATTATTATTCTAATAAAAATATTATGAAAAATTAAAAAAAAAATTATTTAAATAAATATAACTTCATGAATATTTTTGGTGTTTTTTATGGTAATAAACTTATATAAATGAAGTATTACAGTAATAAAACAAAATTAATCTGGAAACGATAAATATATATTCAAAGGAATTGATATTATATATTATGGGTGTTTTGAGAATATATATAAATTAATGGTGAATAAATTAAAAAAAAATATATTATTAAGTCTTAGAAGTAGTTATCTAGAAAAAATATATTTTTTCTTATTAAGAATATTTACAACTATATTGATATAAAAATGCATCTAGTATAAAAAATGCATAAAAATGCATAAACAAATGAATATGAAGACGTGTGTGATGTCATGAAATCACTTCAGGAATTAGGCTGTATTAAAAAGTTTATATAACAACAAATACAAATCACTTTTATTGCTTTACATATATATCCCGCTATCAAGAACAAACCAACCTAGCCTTTGTTTACAACAGCTACAGTGCTGCCTGATAACATACATTAACTCTACAACATGAAAGCGCTTATTGAGAAACTACCCACTGGAAGCACTCAAATAATATACTTACATTAGGAGATCAGTGGCCATCTTCTTTTCAGACGCCTCACAGGATTTTCAGCAATCAAAGAGCTTAGAAACGAGGAGCTTCGGAAGGATGTGAAGTTTATTCTGAAAGGATAGGTATCTGGATTGGGCCAAATCGGAAACATCATAAGGAGGTCGTACTGTAGCAGCAATCAATGTAATAGTGTGGGTAGTTTTTTTCTCACAAATTAGGGTCATATTATATTTTTAAGCCATATATAGTCTGAAAAGCAATTATTAGTTGCTTTTTCTCATTCTGGCCGTAACCTGATTCATATTAATGAGTCAAATCATTATGTTCAATTTCCATAAGTATCTCCCTTATACTATTTCTCCAAAACTTTACTTAATACGTTATCCTGCAGGAGCGCCTATTAACTAAAACATCTTCTCCCGTTCCTAATTATCCTGACCCGACAGCGAATAGCAGACACCGCGGGCGAACGATTTGGCAGGATACGCCGACCTAGGCTGATCAGATATTCGGATCGGGTAGGATGCTCGATACCGTCCCGCTTTCAACGCCGGCACCCTCCACCTCCACCGCCATAACTCTCTTTTGTTCTTATAGAATTCCAACTCGGATATTCTTCTCTGCTTATTTTGTTTTATTTATATTTATCTTTTGTCGCAATCCTTTCTATGTGTATTGTATCTTTATCACTTTTTGAATGATCTGTTGACCTCAGAATTTTTCAAACTTTCTGCTCCTCGCAATAAGATAATTATTATATGTATGTAAAAGTGAATTGCTCACTTTTATTATCTTCTATTTTTTTTCTGATGATGTTTCTGTAAAAAAATCATTTTTCTGTCTTTTTTCTTAATTTTAAGGGAGTGGGGTAGCTCAGTGGTAAGGTACTGAGCTTCCAATGATAAAGGTCCCAGGTTCGAACCCCCAGCTCATGGCAGAAAATTTATTTATCTGTTTCATTGGCCGTGGGGTGACCCTGGGTCAAGAGACCCTCCTGGAGCACAACCAGCCTCTATAAAGTGGGTACCCTTAATTAAATAATTGGTTAAGGGAGAAAACCTGGTTGTTGAGCGTGATCTCGGTCAAATCACCTCCTGGCACAACCTTTGACCAAGAAACAGTGTTTTCCCTAAATAGTACTGAACCCAAGACATTGACCCTTCATAAGTGTCAGTATTACAGGTTTTTTAGGTGGTACAGGACACGGAGAGTCCTAATAAAATAAAAATAATAATTTCTGAAGAATAACATTATTTAACGTAAATTACATGTTTCCATGGAAATTAAATGAAATTGAATGTAAAATTTTAAATATTTTATAGATTTTGAATAAAAATTGTTTAAAATCCACCGACTCAAGACAATGTTTAGAATACTATTTCATTGTACTTGTATGAAATATAAAAATATTTCACATACATGTTTATAACCTTAAATATATTTAGTGTAGTTTAACAACTCTAGATATAATGTTATAATAAAATAATTGGATAAATATAACTTTTGTTATTTTAATGGTCTTAGTGATTCGTTAGCTATAAGCTGTAAACTTTAGTTACGTTTAAACTGCACTTTAAACATATTATAACTTAAACATTTTATAAGCCAACATTGTCATAAAATAATTCATATTCAAAGTAGAGTGGTTAGTGAAAGTTGAGTGTTGCTCGTACTAGATTTTTTTCTAAGTTGTGGTAGATTATAAGAGCAATTGCTTTTATTTTATAGGTATTATTTATTAAAACGGTATTAGCTTACAAGATTGGCCGGTCATAAGTTTAGATTTGTTTGAATTGTAGATATTGTAATTAAAAGTGGGTGATCGATTTAAAATTTCCCAGTTGTTTAAAAGAACTTTAAAAACCGATTTAATGTAGAAATGGATTGCTTGAAAAGACTATATCCCGTAATATAAATTTTGTTTAATATTAATTTCAATATAACTGATTAAAAATAAATAATCCTGAAAAAGATGAACAGCTTGTGAATTGTCTGTAAAATAGATCTGTTTTTAAAGTTCCTCAATACAATTGCGAAATTTAAATGATGAATCTGTACCGAACTTTTTTAATTACAATATAATATTAGCTTGTAATCTAATATTATGTAAATAAATAACATATGTATAATAAAAACAACTACCCTTAAAATCTACCACAATTTAAAAATAAAAGTGTATTTTATGATAATGATATTTCCGACACAATTTTTATTTATAAGGTTACTCAGAAGGCTCCTATTTCTTCTCAAATCAGAAAACCTTCTTTTGAGTTTGTTAATTTTAATCTAATGATCCAAGAAACTGCCTGCAGAAGTTCAAAAATTCTTACTGTCGTATAAATAGCATTTACTGACTTAATTACGTAGTTGATAATATGTTAAAATGGATGTAGATATGAAAGACTTATCTGTCACTCAATTTTCAGTGCTTCGTTTCCAATGAATGAAAATTAGATTCAATGAATTTTCTGACAAAATAATATCCTTGTGAAGCCTTGTGAAGCTCAGATCACACACAGAAACAATGGACCAATGAAAAAAAAAACTATTTTCCATTTTATGGATTTAACCACGAAAGCCTCCTTTTCACCCGTATATCTTCCAGTGCAGGTATAAATTGATACTTCCATTCTATACAGTTCAGTCTGGCACGGACCCCTAACAGTACTTATAGGAGTTATTGTTTTTCTTGCCCCAACTTGAGGTAAGTCCCCCAACTGCTGAGCGGTTACACCATCTGTTTCCCCGACGGATTTTTCCCAGAAGGGAGGGTGAACAACCGACGTAACGTTTTGTGGCGAACTGTTAATTATACTTGTTACTTAACTCCTAATCGTCAGGAGTCCGTCCACGTTCACTCCTGCAAGGGCTTGCCATCCATTAGTCAAAGTTTGGACCAATCGGGTGAGAAGGGGTGTTTGTGTCTGCTGAGGTCTGAGTGGATGGCTAATTTGTTAGCGTGGGGGCTGAAAGCATAGCATTAGTCACAAGTCACATAGATCAGGACAAATCTGTAAATGAGATATTGCAAAGGTGGCTCAATTCCACTTACACAATCTGCCATAATATTTTTACTTACGATACAATGCAAAAGTGTATAATAAATAATATTTTCAATTCAATGATCAATACAATTTTAATGATTAAGATATATATTGTAGTATCTTCGGGAATAGATTTAGATAACCAATATTATCCATTTCGATAACTTTGAACGCCGCAATGCATATAACTATCTCAATTATATTTACCAGTATCAGATCAATAATTTACGAGTAGTTTAAAAGATTAGATAATTTTAATCATGAAAACATTCACATTAATCCCGAGTTTTATTTGAAAAAAAACTGTAGTATTGTGTAGCAAGTAAAAAGTAAAATGTAGTAAAAGGTGTAGCAAGTTTATTAATTTTATAAATTATAACCTTTAATTGAAACTAAAGGAACTATTTATGTATTATCATTTCATCGAATCGAAGGTTAGACGGTTGGACATACAATTATTTTTTTAAATTACAATCTTAAAGAAGGGAATGATAGTTGGGGTGATCAGTGAAAAATAAAAATATCAAAAATAAATAATAATATTTATTTTAACCCGTATAATATTATTTATTAACCCGTATAATAATATTTATTTCAATTTATAATAATGATGACTTCAATTTATAATAATGATTTAAATAATGATATTTAATTTTAAAATTAAAATTAAAATATGAGGAGCTGATGGAGGGGGGAGGGTGGTGAGGGGGGGAGGTCGGACAAATAAATACTAAATTATACAAATAGTATTATTTAATTTTTGCTGATGTTTCGACCCACATTGCAGGTCTTCATCAGGACTACAAAAGATACAAAACATGGTGAAAATAAAATAAATGATAATTAGTAAATATGAAATAAAAAGAAATTGGCTAATAAAGAAATACAAAGATGATATCAGAGATATAGTGTGTGACAATGTAGTTAAAATATCAAGTATTATATATATAGAAGATACAAACAAAATTGGAAAATAAGTATGAATAAAAATAGAAAACAAAGGATAATATAGCATGTAAGTTAAAAATAAACAGATTGCATTATAACAGATTGCATTGTAAACTAATAAAGATTACATTTGATAACTATAGGTTAACAGATTAAGAAAATGAATGTTAACGAATAAAGAGATTGAAAATTGAATTATAACTATATCAATACTTATTAAATTTTCAATCTCTTTATTCGTTAACATTCATTTTCATTATCTGTTCAGTGGGTCAAAACGTCGGCAAAAATTAAATAATACTATTTGTGTAATTTAGGATTTATTTGACCGCACCTCCCCCCCCCCTCTCGATCAACTCCTTCTTATATTATATCACGGTCAACCATCTCTACATCATTATAAAATTAAAATAAATATTATTTTTTATTTTTGATTCATCACCCCAACTATCCTTCTTTTCATTATTCGCTACAGTCAACCATCAACCCACAATTACAATATTAAAGTTTTAATATGAAGTAAGATGATGAAGAATTATCTTCAGTGGATAACACCATTATAGGATCGACCATGAAGAAGAGTGGAAGGTAGGTTGGGGCGTCCCTAGGGGATGCCAGTTCCGTCGAAAAATGATCCCCCGGCCGGAGAAAAAGGACCTGTGTCCCATTTCAATAATTTAACTGATTTCCCGGCGGGAAGATGATGAATAAAAAAAGCGGGTAAAAAGGAACGGATGAAAACAGAGGCTATACATCTTGAGCGTTCGAAAACTAATTTCCTACCGGAGACGATCCTGATTGAAACAGAAATATAAAATGCCCCTCTGGCTCCTAGGCCCGGGGTGATATTTCAAATTGCCCTGTCTCTCGATGCTAATGTCCTTTGCCGTTCGTCCGGCCTCTGCTATCTGATCTTTCCCTTAATGCCTACCCCTCATCAAACAACCTCAATCTGAAAAGCCTTATTTCCTTTCAGTTCTATTATTATTATTTTCATTTTTTAAATTTCCAATGCCTAGCCCACTTTTTTCAGTTATGGGAAAGTTCCTAAATACAACGCTGAGCTCATCGATGACATCAGATTCGCCCCTATATTGGGCACAAATATGGATGAGCTCAGCGCCTACTTTAGAAACTTATGTTTAGCTCCTTATAGTCTATTTGTACACAAGATGAAGAACTGTACATTCCGTTAAATTTATTTCTGATATCGATTTGTCAAGGTTGTAGTAGATGACCTCCAGTATTTACTCCTTTATGTGACATTAAGTGAGGGAATGCGAAGGAATATATAGGAATGTGAGACTGTTTATATATATATATATATAAAATGTGAGACTGAGTAAACACTCTTTGAATGAATTGACTCACCAGGTTTGTTATTCTTCAATTGTGAGGCTTATAGATTAACTAAATAAAAGGACTTTTCACTCCTGTATAACAAAACAATTTATTTTGACAACTGTAATAAACGAATCTATTAAAGATTTGATTAAAGTGAATTTATTATGACTGTAGGTTTGATATTCTTACGTGTGTCGTCGACTTCTCTTCTCAGATAACATCCTTCCTTCACCTCCCTCTCTAGGCCTCAAGTCACTTCTTTTTTCTCTGGCGTTCTTCTCCAGCTGCTGCCACCTACCGATCCTTTTCTAGACTTTTTCCTTCTTCGTCAATTGTTTATCGATAAGTTAACGAATCGGAGGCAGTGAAGATGGTTTTATTCATAATATCTCTTACAAATGGCATCTAACATACAGAGTAATATACTATGGATATATGGTTTGACTACACGAGTTCACTCTAGGTCTCCTACAGTGAAGAGTGTAACTTCAAGAAGTAACTGCATGAGTGATTTGGTCTGAGGAGCATGGGGTTTATATACGCAAGAATAGCAATGGGGGTGAAGGGAAGTCGGAAGAGGACGGCAAAGGAAGTTATCGATAGTTAATATTCTTAAGAAGAGGTCTGTGAGAAAGTGCTCTTTTGCTGAAATCGGTTATTGTCCCTAAGTCTTTATAATGGGTCTTGTGTCCAGTCGGTACATTCTAGATAACTATTTCTAAGCTATCAGAAATAGCTTCACCTGGCTATCTAAGGATACTTTGTTCTTTTATCCTATGAGTCCTGAGAAACGTCAATACAATACATGATTCAACAATTGGCATATTTAACAAACTGAATCATTAAAATAAAAGTTAAATTAATATTATTATTATTTGTTACGGATTAAGTATATTCCGTAACTGATATATGACTTTTCAATGAACAGTTTGAGGTCCACTACACAATTGAGTACAATTCATAGTGCAACCTCACATTCTTATATATTCCTTCTCATTCCCTCACTCAATGTCACATAAAGGAATAAATGCTGGAGGTCATCTACTACAACCTTGAGTAACATAACAAAAAAAAAATCCATAGCTACCTTAATGTTCCATATGCTTCCGATTTGGACCAATCCGAACGAACACCTTTTCTTCCATAATAAACTTCAAAACGATACGAACCTTCTCGTTCTAAAATTGCGTCCTCTTCGATCTCAGATTTGAACCCTCCGAGGCATCTGAAAAGAATATGGCTTCATAATCTCCTAATCTACAAATTCCATGGGACTACCAATGGGTAGTTTTTCTACAAGTCTTTTCATGTCCTCATATTGCTCTATAAGGACATGAACTATACGCACAATAAGCTCTGACTTCCAATTCTCAAGGTCCTGAGCATGAGTCCTGCTGATGAAAGGTAATTATTCGCCAACCGTGTATCGACCCTGAGGTCGGCAGAATCTCCGGGGCACACCCAGCCTCTATAAAGTGGATACTCTTAATTAAAAGTAATTAATGAAGTGGGAAAATCCTGATCATCTCCCTGCACAACCATTGCCTTGAAACAGCACTTTCTTACTAGGTACTGAATTCTAGATCCTTCATGAGTCTTATTGCTACAAGATTTTTATTAATACACTTCTATGTGTCATATTTACTAGATGTACTTTATTTGAACGCAGTTGTAAATTTCATTTCTGTATCATAAATTAAAAAGAAATTATATTTATAAAAATTAATGGCTAAAGTAGTTAGAAAACAAAGTAGCATGTAACACCCTAGCTTCGGTGCTTACTTTGGTGCTCACCCCAGCGAGGCCCCGAAGAAGAGCCCAGGGATTTGAGGATAGGTAATTGAAGCCGGAGTGGACAGCTAATGACAAGGAGTGGAACCTTTGTCTCCCGACACAGTGGCATTAATTAGTAGCTCTTTGATCCTTCTCTTATAATTACTGGAGATTTTAACGCCTTTCCTTACACTACCCGATCCTGAGTACCTTAGATGCCCTAAAAGATAAGCTGGAAATCTGGGGCTAAAATGAGTGTCATATCTATTTAACAACAAAACAAATTTCTCTACTTCAAATTTAAAATTTATATGATACCTATTTGTGTCTGTATGAGTCTTCATCATTAAACCCTATCATTTAAATCGTTTCACATTTTAAAAAAAAATTATAAAAAATGTCATTTTAATACATACACATCAGTAAAATTTCAATAAACAGTATTTTTGAAGTTTCTTTATCAATTTTTGACTCTAATACATGTTATTATATATAAGAATACTCGGCAGTTAATGATATGACATAAAATACTTGATTAGAAAAAAGTTGCTTGAGGATTCTTTGAGGATTTATTGATCAGTGATAAGTAGGTAATAAATAGTCTTTTGTAAGTTAAATAGGGTTTATTCAATACGAGTAAAATTTAATGAGATTATTACTGCCACCGTTTACTCCTGATAAAACGTCTACACGTGTGTTCCGTTCTGCTCTTTTTTCAACAATCATTTTTTTTTTTTTGTTTCTGGCCATGTCTTTGCCTGCTCAGATCATTTTGCATATATCTTGGCCATGTTTCCTTTGCTCTTCCATTCTTCAATTCCATTTCAGAACTTATTTTTCGATGGTGCTTTCTCGTTTCATTAAAGCTAGTCCGATCCATTTCCGTTTTTCAACGAAGATGTACCAACAAAAAAAAAAATTGAGAAATAATATGTTAAGATAATTTTGAAATCCGAGCACATTGGCCAGAAATCTTGACCATATCTGATATTGTTTGATCTATTACCGTATATATCCCTTTTGAGCAAATCCGATACCTAGGACTCCACCTGGACAAACGTCTAACTTGGAATTCTCATACCAGACTGAAATGACAAGAAACTGCTCGACGTTACCGACTACCTCAGCACTTACTAGACAAACGCTCTAACCTTTCAATTAATTAGAAAAGACTCATATACATGACCATAATAAGACATATTTAGACCTACGGAGTTGAGCTTTGTGGCTCCACTAAACCATGGAATTCCTATCGTATCCAATGTTTACAATCCAAAATCCTTCGTAAAATCCTTAATGCTCCTTACTTAGTAACAAATAAAATAATCTACAATGACATGAATGTTCCATATGTTTCCGATTTGGCTCAATCCAGATATCTATCCTCCCATAATAAACTTCATAACCATCCTACTCCTGTCGTTTCTAACCTTGCTTCCTGCTCGATCACTGATAACCCTCCTAGGCGTCTGAAAAGAAAATGGCCTCGTGATCTCCTAACTTAGATACTTTATTAGACTGCTACTAATGCGTAGATTCTCTATAAGTCTTTTCATGTCATATTTTTCTTTGTATCACATTTGCTGAATGTATATTAATTGGTACAGTTGTAAATTTCATAAATAATAATAAATAAAATACAATAAATAGAAGTATCGTATATATAGTATAAAAAAAATGTCACTGATACTGCGTCTCCACATCCACGTCCTTCCCCTTCTGAATCAATTCACTACTTTTTGCTGACTGAATTTTAGTGTCCCCGACGGATATCAGAAAGACAGTTTTAATCTAGGAAATGATATAAATAAACAGATTGATCTGTTCCTTAAGTAATCTTCGTTTATCTTATTTGTAATATTCAACAACGAAGCAGTATATTTGAGTCAAATTTAAAATAAAATGATCCTTTGTTGCTTGAAGTCACTTCTCCATGTTCAGGTTAAAACTCTTTGTTCGGTAAATAGCCATTCTAAGACTCGGGGATATGATAAGGTTATGAAAAAATATTCATGAGGACGGCGTTCCACATGCATCCTCCAGGGTGAGGGGATGAGGGGGGGGGAGAGGAGCTTGAGTCCTCTTTAAAGAAATTCCTCCGCACTGGCCTCCTTCTCGAATATTCGCGTATATTCACCAGCACACAAAACCCTCCTCCACAAAGCCGACGGGACCGAACCCCGGAACACAATGAATTATGGATATCCCCCTTTGATCCTTCAACCGGCGGAGAAGGTTTAAATTTAGTTTTATTTTATTGGACGGTTAACGCATATT
Organism: Nezara viridula; assembly: GCA_928085145.1. Classification (NCBI taxonomy): domain Eukaryota; kingdom Metazoa; phylum Arthropoda; class Insecta; order Hemiptera; family Pentatomidae; genus Nezara; species Nezara viridula. The sequence goes on from OV725079.1 coordinate 40,671,863, forward strand.
TTCTCTTTTAATACATTTTCTGTCGTTTTCAATTACCCTTTCAGGAGAATTTCATTTGAGGCGCTTTCAAAAGACATTTTATTTACGAATGAGCTCCATTATCAGCCGAATAATAGACTTCTCAGAATTATTTTTATCTAAATGTATATTTCAAAGAATTTTTGAGTTAAACATTTAATATGGAAGCATGTTCATTATGATGTTCACTCTAAAGGAAAATATAAATTAACAATTTGAGGGTTAACTGAAAACATGAGCCAATTCCAATTTTTTTTGGAAAACGGCAAACAATGTCTAAAACCATTTTTAAACAATCTCGTTAATGTTTCTTTCAAGGAAAGTTATTGTTAGTTGGCCGTGAAATTTCGAGGTCACCAATGCCTGTAATTAATTTTGTTTATTGTTAAACTATATTTAAATTTTAGCTTTATAATTTTGATTAAAAAAAACTCACCTGGAACATTCACACTAAATTAAGAAACTGGCCAGACGACGCAAACAACTGTCACATCTTTTGGACTACAGATCTCCTCTCAACTTATAAACAAGCGACTAATCTACACCACTATACTAAGACCGTTTTGGACATACAGAGCATAACTTTGGGGTTCCGCAAAATACACACACACATAAACAAAATTCAAACCACACAATCCAAAATACTTCGTAAAATCGTCAATACACAGACACACAGACAGACATGAAGTAAAATCCTACATACACAACAAGTACACAACATTTCATTCTTCTACTCTCAATCATCCAATTCCACTCTTTCTATCTCTATCTTCCTCCCTATTACCTGGTGAGCCTCAACGAAGACAAACAGGAAGTGGCCTAGAGTTCTTCTGCTGACTAGTTGAACAAGTATCAAGAATAAAGGAAGAAAGGATACAAGCCAACATACTTGCTTGATGCGTTACAAGGCAGTGACAAATTTTGATTATCAGAAAATGATTTAATTTTAATAAATGTAATATTAACTTTACTGAGTTTTCCTCATTTCTTAGGATATTTGATATTGAGAGTGTGAGTCCTGAACTTGTTAAATTTGCTACAGAAAAAAGAACGTTCTTGAAAAATGTGGCTAACGGAAAGTTTATTATTGCAGTGTTGGCATTTCGGTGGTGGGTCCTTGCTAATGTGATACTAAAGAATTAAATTGGTAAGGCCTATTCTCAGTCTGGTTAAGACAACCTCTTGTCTACGAGTAGGACGATTTAATATTCACCACGGCTTTACTGTTTTTAAATATGTTTTAATTTTTTTGACGGACTCGACAAAATGCAATGATAGTATTTTAGTCAAAAATATAACTTTCAAATGATGTAGCACAAGTTTGATTCAGTAGCCACCGGAATGAACTAGATGATCTTTTTAGTTCTAAGAAAATTATTTATTAAAAAAAAAGGTATTTTAATATTTTATTAATTTAAAACGTAAAATGATATTCTTTTTATATCAATTAAATTATAAATAAAATTAACAATGGTATATTTTTAATTGTAACACTCCCTTCTTCTAGGGTATTTCTACAGACATGCTCTTAGGACATTTTTCATTTATCATTAAACAGAATATTTTGTATGACAGCTAGTTCCTTGGCAAGTTTGTATTTCTCAGTTTTTTTATAAAATATACATTCATAGATACACATATTCCAAAGTAAAATGAAATATGCTGAAGTAACTCCATACCAAAGGATTAAGTAACAAGAGAATTATTGATCAAAGAATTATTTTTTTCACCAAATGCTACAAGTAAGTCTAAAATCCCCAGGTTGTAAGAACGTTTTTTGTTTTTTTTTAGAAAACCCTTGAATCATTTTTTATTTATAAAAATAAAATATTAATAAAATAAAATGTAATTACCACTGCAACACACCAAGGCTCATGGGTTCAGCACTTAATAAAGGAATACGGTTTCTTGACTGACGGTTGTGAGAGGTTATATTATCCTAATAAAAAATTCTCACTTAAGAGAGGCTGGGTGTGCCACAGAAGGGTTTCTTGAACCCTGAACCCAACCACAGATAATTCAATTTTTATTTTATTGAGTATTACAACAATCGGTCACATGGAAATGAGTTATAGTGAGGTAGGATTCACATTATATGTCCAAAAAATATAAAATACACAGAAGCAAAATAACAATAAATAATAATCAAAATGTGTATACAATAAATGAAATAAAGTAACTTAAAAATAAGAAAATTGAAAATACAATTAAACAAATAAATATTCGACATTCTATAAACTCATTTAATATTGTATGCATATTCCAAAGCTGCTATACCTACCTCCAATGACTTTTTCGAAATCTATATTCATTTTTTCAGAACCATCACTATCACACATCACATCCCATTTTAAACTAAATTTAAATCTCTTAAGTAAAAGATCCAGTTAGTGTCAATTTAAAAAAAATAATCAAGTAACGATGAGCAATAATCGTTATGTTAAAATAAAACTGGTTCATCTTGTTTCGAATTTATTGTACATATTCTTGCTACTCCAATAAAAATCCTAGGAACAGATCCACTCTATCAATTTAGATTAAAAAATTCCTCCCGTTCATTCCAGGTGGTTCTACCCAGGACAGAGTGAATCTAATAAAATCCCCAGAGTGAAGCGATTGAGTGAGGAATTTTTTTCTTGCTTTTTGGTCCCCATTTTTCCTCTCCTCCATTTTCATTATCTAGCATAGAACCGCCCTCAGCAAACATTTCGATATTAATTTTGGTTCTCCCTCTCAATAGGGGAACATGTTTGTATGCGGTTTTATTTCGATGGTTTTCACAATATTAGTCAAAAAAAAAGTTTTATTTCAGCGTGATAAAATTCGTTATTAGTTGGATTCCACAAGCTTCTTCATTCAACGCTATGTAACTTTTAATCGCGTGGTTGTTACAAAAATAATGTCATAATGGATCAACAATCCTTTAACTTGCATATATTTTTGTTTAAATTTTCACGCTGTAAAAAAAAAAAATCTGTCAAGTAAGGTCAGTATAGCTTCCTCACGGTTTTTATTGGCTCAAAAATATCTATATTACAAGATCTAAATAAAATTGTTCGTAAGAGAATAAAATCTCCCTCAACATATACGGGATCGAAATCCACGAGTTTTGTTTATCAGCAAATATTAAAATGCGAAACAGTTCCTCATTTTCATATTGCATATTTGATGATTCGTAATTTTAAAAAATCCAGTGCATACTGCATGTGCTGAAGGTGGTATGTAAAAATTGAGTGTTTTACAACAGAGCATAAAAACTAATCAATTCTTTATGATTTATTAGTATAATTTTATATGTTATTGCCCTCTGTTACTTTCCATAGCGGTAAACTACTTATATCAATAGCAGACTACATAATGTCAAAAATAGAGTAAACATTGAAAACTTTTACATAGATCATTTTGCGCTAACAGTTATGATATATACTTGATATGTTTTCACTCGTAAAGTAGATGGAACAAAAAATTGATAGGAAAAATTCAACTTTTTGTTTGTTCAGAGTTAATGAAACCAATGCTTTTCTTCGGTCAGAACAAAACAAAACTACGCTTGAATATAAAAATATGAGTGAAGTTCACAAAATTTTGATATATATATATATATATATATATATAAGAAGGAAATGGAGACCAACACGAGCTGGTTGAACTTCAATAGAAATAAACACAGTCACAAATAAGAATTTGTTTTTTATGAATGAGTAAAAATTAATTTGAATATATTGAAAATCACACGAAATCTAAGTAACGGCAGTAAATATCATGCCAGTAACGGTCGAATCGACCGAACAATATACTACAAATTAACTTTTTGAATAAAACCTAAAATTTTATGACCCCATAAAAATATTGTATTAACCTAACTCCCACTCCATGTGGACATTTCACAGCTATTATATTTTTAACAATTATTTATATTAATTTAAATTATTAAATGGACTTCAATGGAATTAATACTAGGCAATTTCTACACTATTCTCTAAATTACCGCCAAGTCTGGGTCAAAATATTTTTTAACCTCTTGCACAAATGCAAAGCTTCCCTACCTTCGGTATTCAGGAAATAAAATAAAATATCATAAGTCTGTACCTACTAAGTAAAAATTTAAAACCTATTTTTTTTTTATATAATTTTTTATTGTTTGAATATTATGTATGAAATAAATAATTTTACTGACATTAACATTTGATGTTAAAATCCCATATATTTACTGCTGTTAAAGATGATTCTGAATTGAAGTCAAAAGAGAGCTTTTAATCAATAATGAAGATAAAAAGGAACACCTGATCGACTCTCCCTTCCCAAGTTACCTGTTCACTGTAGCGTTATTTTATATGCTATACTGCTTGTTATTCGCGCCAAGGGAACCGTAAAGAATGTTTTACTAAAATGAATCTGAGTTGGTAGTTTTCCTGAACCTTTTTAATTCCATATTTAATATTTTGTCGTTTATCAACGATGTATATATATATATTTCTTGTTGAATTTTCCGGATCAGCAATTAGTATACGTTATTTTGCAGTACTATTACATGAATAGAGTAGACATTCCGGTCAATGTGTCCGTACAAATTGTAGTACATTGTAGTGTAGTTAGACAGTGTGAGGTATTTTTTTTTAATGACAACTTTTTTATAATTTACTCACTTGAACATTAGTAACTCATAAAATAAATAAATCATTTACATATTTAGTAATGCATTAACCTTTATAATTCTTTTGCTTTTATTGTATGCTTTGGTTCGTTCTTTGCTCCAGATCAGATTGGATTTTTTTTTTTAATAACTGGCATTAGCCTTCCTAATTATTTTAATACCAATTTTTTTTTATTATTCCTTTTTGCCAGTCCATAAGGATCTATACCGAACTATTTATCTCATTATGTTGAAAAAACGGTTGTCTGTAAACAATTTAGTAGGTGGAATAGGTTTGAGTTGCAGTCAGAATGGCCAGGAGAAACAGTTTAATGATGGTACTAATTGAATGTATAACTTCGCATCGTATAAAATGGTTTGGACGCACAACCTATACAGTTAATTTTCATTGTACACATCAGGTGACACTTCTAAGTGAGACTGATGCTGTAGAAAATTTTATGTTGACTTCATACATAGTTACTTATAAACCCCTCCACTATCCCTACAACGCTCTGTGTGAATTCGTTATTGTTGTTACTCGTTATATTCGTGTAGTGTTGCTCAAATGTTAGACCAAGACGAGTCTCGGTCTTACAAACTCAGTCTTGGTCTTGCGCAAGAGTCTCGCAACAGTCTTGCAGTTACTTATTAGCTTATTACTGCTTACTGCTTACTACTTATTAGCTATAGGGATATTACTGTAATTATTTAGATAGGAGAAATCTAACTAAGCCTGAATGAAAAATTAAAAGAGTTAAATGCGGGTTATAAAGAGGAGTATTTTGGTTATACCAATTATTAACATATAGTAACTAAGATTGTCAAGTATCAGTAACTATTTTGCTTTAATTTTTATTGAAAAAATCGATTTTTTAATCAGTCCTGATCTTGGTCTTGCAACAGCTAGGTGGCATTGGTCTAGGTCTTGCAAAGAGCATTGACGTTTTCGAATCTTAATAAAAAAAAAAAAAAAATAGCGATTGATCAATGTGCGTTAACAGAAACAAGATTTGTGTCCGTTGAAGCTGTGAAGGAGAGAATTCTGAAAGAGTGATCTGAAAGAGCTGACAGAAGAAGAGTTCAATCACTGTTTCAGACAATGGAAGATTTGCATGGAGCGTTGTTGGGACAGAGAAGAATTGACGTTGATAATAAGTAATTATGTATGAAATAAAAATTAAATGTTTTACAGAATAAGTATTTGTATTTAATAATCCACAAGTCTTTGAACGTAAATACGACTTGACCAATCAAAATTTAATCGTGCTCTCACTTTTTCTTCATTATCAATAGGAGCAATAACATTATAAGATGTTGTATACAATCTTCATCACTCCCAGTAAAGGTTTATTCTTCTTCTTCCACAATTATTTCTTGTTTATTTAAATAAACAATATTGTATACAATATAGCGTTAACGCTATATTCAAACTACCTTTACAAAGACTACACTATCTCTTACACCCAGGAATTCTTAGCCATCCAAGAGCAGGAGCCTCAGAACTCGTGAATATTCGCACGATCCTCCCCCAGCATCGGTAATATTATATGGAGAGCCGGTGGAAGGACTTCACTTTAAAGGCATCCCAAGTTTCTAACTTATAATGGCTTCCTTACTCTGTCTCTTTGTCACAGAGGCCATGTTTCTCGATACTTGACGGGCGGTTTTTGAGAGCCCTCTCCCTTTTATCGTCTTGTTCATTGTCAATATAGGTTGAAGTGTTTCTTAGGAGGAGGGGGCATACTTTGGCGGGGGGTGTGCAGCTTTACTTCTTGGAAAGTGTTTGATGTTGTTAAGAGCTTGGAGAATACCTCATATTGTTAGATGGAATCATATCACTGGAATACCAGAAGCACTCTAGCCACTGAAGTAATGAAATATTTTTCAGAAGGGAAAATAAATCGCAGACATCTTTATTTGACAAATATCGAGATTCGGGAGACGGAATAAAAAGAAAGATGGAGTAAAAAAAGAAATAGAGACGGTTAAAGGGAATTTATGGATGAAACAGGCAAACAATATTTTATTTATGCCTTTTTCAACATTAAAGTTTCCTTCCCAATGCCCTAGATTTATTTATGTTATTTTAATTACATGTCATACAAAATAGTTTGACAACTAATTCATTAGTTGAGCAGCTAGAGACTGTACTTGACTGGTTAGCAATACCTATTTAGATGATGCAAAATTTAGAGCTTTTTTTTTACCTTAAATTAAAAATATTTGTTTCTAATTTTTGGTGGTTTTGGCATTAGTTAGGTCAATCGCACGAGTTATTACTATGTGATGATGTGATTAATTTCGAAATACATTGCCTAAAATTCTTTTATAAAGTGTTGACTTTTATTGATGAGGGATGATTGTCGAAGGGAAAGGACGCTAAAATTGAGCTTTCTGCACTTGACGCAAGTCCCGGTTTCGACTTTTTATTATATTGCCCTAATATGTGCCTACGTTTTGACATATGTTGTTTATTTCGTTCAAGATGAGGTAAAACAACATGATCACTAGAAATCAAGAGAACATTTGGTGTTACTGAAAGCTATTATCGAATCATTACGATGCAGTAAGACAAAAATATGCTGCTATCAATTATTTACCTTTATAATCATTTTTGTCAAGTGAGATGCGAATTACTTGTGGTACTGGTACTGGTACTTAGTCCAGAAAGTGGGCCTATTGGTCCTTTTTGCCAACCCCAAAAATTTTATACTACCAGTGGTTGTCTATTGCACCTCTATTCTGTCTCAAATCATTTTGTTTTTCTAATGAAGTTCAAAAGGTTGGACTATTTTATGGAGGGAGCTTTGCATACGTGGACTCTGTCAGCTCCCAGAAGTCTGTATCTGAGAGACGCAAATCGGTCACATTCCGTTATGAAGTAAAGGGTAGTTTCAGGTGCACTTCTGCAGAGATTACGGAGTTCATCATCCACTATCACACACCCATTACTTGTAGTAGAATAGTGGTCAATTTCTGGAAACATTTACTGAGGTTGCGATATCGGTACGAGATGTTATGAAAATATAAAAGAGTTTTTTATGTAATGTATTCACTAGAGGCTGTTTATTCGGTAACTAGTTGTCCTGTACATTTTACCTAATACGTGTTAACATTTAAAAAATGAATAGATATATGCTAAGATAATTAACTTATCTTTAAAACCCCAAAGTTGCTGTAATTTATAGTCTTAAGTTACCTTACTCATGTTTTTTTATTTTTTATTTATTTTTTTTTTTATTGAATAATAATACAATCAGCCACTGTTGGAGGGCTATAAGTATTAAGGCTAGAAGTTCTCATTCATTCAGTATATACAAGTAATACAGAAGTAACTATAAATATAAGAAGTAAATAAATAATACTTATAAAAAAAAAGTAAATCAATAGGAAAAAAAAAAATAAACAAACAAAATAAAATAACAACTTCTAAACACATTCATACCTATATACAATATATACATTCGCCCAGGAATCTCCGAGCCAGGCTTTTCTCCCCACATGTGGAAAGCAAAGTAGGACTCCAGAGATCCCAGTGCCACTTTTCCAGCGGCATCACTAGTACTAAAAGCCAGTGGAGGCTGAAGGAGGGCACTAGAGCCATAGATGCTCAGAACTTACTCATGTTTAGTAAGGTAGTTAAGATACGGTGGAATGACAGAATGCTAACTGAATCGTAAATAGGCCATGTATTTAAGATTATTTATTATAAAAATATAGTTTTTTATGGCATCAATTGACATATTTAAACGTTAGTAATATTTTATTCTATGTTAAGTAATGAAGGTAGTTAGTTAGCTTTCATCAAACGAAATACATTAGAAACATTCATATTTTACAGAATAAAAAATACTAATTTTAAAAAGTGTCCTACGTTTTTATAAATACTCATAGTACTGTTACAAAAAAATAAAATAATCGTATAAGCTTATTACTAATATAGCTACATAAAATAGAAATGCGATTTATCTAAGGATGGAAAGCACTATTAGATTATTGAAGATTGTGATAATAAGGGGCTTTTAATATCCTTGTTCTTTCTTAGAGTAATGGATGGCCGCTAGGCTTAAAATCACTCATTTAAACAGTTTTCATTATATAATTTTATTTTCTTATGCAGTATCATTTTTTAAAGATTACAAATGATGTACATTCTTTTGTACCAAATAAAAATAATAATAAAAGGCTTAGCTAACCGGATGGTTCGATGCCGACATTTTTGCACCAAAACTCAAACAAAATTAATGTATTTCATGACGAATTTTTTTATAATTGAGTTTCCAACAAGCTATGATTACTCCTCCTCAACCTAGTACTGGATAAAATCTCATATACGTAATAAATATAATTAATATAAATAAAATATATGCTTTATCGATTGGTGGGATTAAGGTTGAATTTCAGCCTATTATAATCTTCTTAGCTTACGTCAAATTTTGTGTTCCCCCTTTTTATGTCTAGATCGACCCTCGTCAGAATGAAACCCTGGATGCGTAACAAGGTTTTCCTTATAGTATTAAATTGGCCTATCAATTTTCATGACAGCTGAAGTATATACTACAAGCCTGGTCGATGTTATTATGCATTCAATTTATATCCGATTTAAAACATATATAATATTTTTCAAAGATGAATTAATCCAATATTATCTTTTATATTTTATTAATTCTTCTTTGCTATGAGTATACTTGTCTAGTAATCTGTAAGGGACAGTTGTAGTTTTTTTCTTCTCTATCTCGACTTTTCAGGTTGTTTAGTGTTTTCCGGGTCAGGGGAGAGGTCGAGGTATGTTAATGTCAGAGTTTAAATTGTTTTGTACAAGCGTCAGCCAGATCGGTCACCGTGCCCTCATTCTACTAAATCCAGTGAGTGTAATTTAACACTACTAAAGGGGTACATATTAAGTGTATAGCTCATATTCCACAGATGTACAACAAATATCGAGATAGGACCCTAAACAATAGCAAAGTAGAATGGTCAAATTCTGGGAAAAATTATCGAAGCTACCAAATTGGTACGAGATGTTATGAAAATATTAAAGAGGTTTGTTTGTAATGAATTGGTTAGATTTTGATTATATTTTAACTCGTACTGTATATTTTACCAAATATCCTTAAATTAATTATTTAAATTGTATATTTGTAAATAAATAAAAAAAATTACAAATATGCAGCTTATAAAAACTACAAACATATATCATCAAATATAGTAAACGGCATTAGACTATATCGCGAAAGACCCTAGTGATCGAAACACTCAAATAAGTAAATACTTGTTTTCTGGAATACAGTACAATGATCATCATAAAGATATGAAGAAGAAGCTCTGTTCAAAGGGAAACGTAGAAAAGAATTCAGGAACAGAAATGGCAAAGGAATTCTAGTAATAAGGGGCCAAATAATGAAGGATCATTAAATGAATTCGTTATGTGAAAAGGGGTTCACAGATCTCAGTACCAAAAGAGGGTAGAGAAGAAAGAAGAGTCAGACATAGCCTGGGATTTAGGTTCTAAGGACTTAGTGAAGAAAGATACCAAGAAAACGACCGAAAGCAGGATAAAACGTGGCATATCAACCAAAGAAATGTTGAGCATCGGATGATTTCAAAGATGAATCTTATGAAGCAATTTCTCAGAATTCACCAGATAATCCTCCGCAAGCCGTTCTCCCTTAATAAAGTAAAAACAAAATAAAAAATTGTAATTCTCATAAAAATCTATCCTTAACAATAATCACATGTTCAAGTTCAACCAGAAATAATTATATAATTTTAATAACTTCACATCCCGAATAGCTCGTACGCATGTTAACAATGACATCAAATCTATTGATTATGTTTCCCGGGAGGACTGGGTGAGTCAATCGAAACTTCAAATAATAGCTCAATGGAATGAAACGTGGAGAAAGAACCCCTCAAACCTTGCTCCGGTTAAGCCAAATAGTGCTAAATAGTGTAAGAGTAACATTAGATCTAAAAAAGAGGAAATAATCCTGCGCCGCCTCAGAATTGGTCACTGCGAATTTTCGCATGACTACCTACTCCACGGTCGAGAACCACCTACCTGCGTCAAGCGTGGTTCTCTCAGAGCTGTGTACCACATACTCGTGGATTGCACACATTATGCAGTTATCCAGAAGAATCTAAACATGCATGAGGCTATTCGGGACGTGTTGCAGTATGTGGAGAGAGAAGTGGAAATCTTACTTGACTTCTTGAAAACAATTGGATTCTACAATAGAAATAAAAAGTGTTAGTAAGTTGAGGATTGCCAACGACCCTAGCGGGGAGACACATACAAACAAATAAATTTCAAAGAGGTTGTAACTGGTTTATAAATTCTTTGACTTTATTGATGAATTGTATATTGAACCCATTTTCTTCCGTGGAGAAGAATGGTTAACTGTTGATCTAAGCCTTATTTGATAGAAAGCAATTATTTTTTTATAAAAAGTACGCAACTCAACATAACAAAGTGTATGGAAAATGTTATGTTAACTACTAATACGTAAAAAACAAAAAAGTGATTATATGAAATATTATGACGTTTAGTATATTAATATAAATTTAGTATTAAGGAATAATGAGAAAACTGTGTTATAATATATACATCAAAATATCCGACGAATTTTACAAGTAATTTAAATAATTAAAAATAAACTTTACAAATAATTTTATAATTTTCTTTCTCATTTTAAAATTTAATTATCCATTCATTAATACATTTTATTCGTAAATATTTATTTTCTTTCAACACCCACACCTCCTTAACACCTTTAAACATCCCAGGAAGGTGAAAAATAGGACTATAAAAAGATGCGGCCACCTCAAAATTTCCCCTGGGACACAATGTAAGCGACCCCGCAAGATAAGTGAGACCTAAAAAAAAAGGGGAGGCGAGGGCAAACTAAAAAGAAGGACGGTGTTTGAAGAAGAGGTAACAAATAGCGGCGATAGGGGGATGAAAACATGGCTAATGCAGGAGCTGCAAAGGTGAATGCAGAGCCGTCGATGGGAAGATACCAGGAGATTAATGAAGTGGCCCCTTCGCGGCAACAGATAACCTCCTCCCGGGTCCCTGCCGAGTGTTTTAAACTCCTTCGTCCGGGAACAGCCTGCATCAATCAACTCCCTGTCAATATTGGCAAGCCTGACTCTGTCTTATCAGCAAGCTCAAGAGTTCTCCGCCGTATCGAAGGTTTTTTTAATATTTCAAATGGTTTACTTAAAAGCAATGGAAATGTTTATGGAATAACAGCCTTTTACACTATGTGAAAAAATGGTATAGTAAATTATAAACAAAAACATATGATGTCATATGTTTTATCATACCTCCTCTGTTTAGTGGTGCGTTCAGCGGTTTATTTTAAATGTTAGAAATAAGGTGTTATGTAATCCGAAGGCTGTTTTCATTTTTTTTAGCCTTTCACAGTTCTTATAGAAAATCTTATTTTGTTTTACGATATTTAAGTTTCTATAAGTCAACAACAGGCAGGTTTCTTTTGTAGCCCGTATTTCGTAAAAAAAAAAATATGAATTTGCGAAAGGACATGATATAGAACTGAAAAATCTTATGGATCTAAATTAGGAATACGTCCCATATGCACCATATGCATTGACCATGAAAAAATATTTTCTTAGAAATTTCTATATCGACCACTCATTATTATGATTAAACATCAATCATCTATAAGTACATTAGTACACCATCAGATAACTAATTAATAAATTATTTTTTATGTATTGTAAAATAAAAACATAATAATAATAAACAGAAATTTAAAAGTATAAAAATTAATCGTGTTAAATGTAGCATCGGTGGTTCAGTGGTAGAATGCTCGCCTGCCACGCGGGCGGCCCGGGTTCGATTCCCGGCCGATGCAGATTTATTATTTTTCATTTTATTTCTCTTATATTTGAAGATTATATTCTATTATATTTTTACATGTATTCGTTTAAAAAAACATTATTAGTTTATTACTCGTATTACTCGAATTATGAATTATGAATTGTAATGAAATAACAAAGGATTAGAAACATATTATAAATAAATTAAAATCTATTAATATCATTTGGTGAATATGCGTAAATGTGGTCAGACATCATGTCTGCGTAGCTGATTATTTTTTTTTTTAAGTGCATAAATTATTTTCTTCCTAATTCATAAGAAACTCTTGACATCGGACAGGTTCGTGGTTCAAAAGCTTATTGGTGGAAATTAAAGCTGTAGGATAACTTGGAAGTCTTATACTTAATCTTCATTCACGCCGGTCAATATCAAAAAGCGGCGAGGTGGATGAGCTCTAATTCGTTCTTTTTTATACGTCCTCCAATAAGGACAATGGCACAAGATAAAAGAGGAAAAGCAGTTTCCTGCTATATATTTTCCTGGCGTGATACTAACATTGATTGTTAAGGACGTCCAATCACATCCAATCGTCTAGGAATGATGTGATATAAGCCTCGCTTCATTTCTGTCCTGATGATGCCTGGATTCGCGAAACGTGGACGGGTTATTTTATAATTTACCTATGTTTTAGAAAGACAAGGCTTTGCGGTTGTAATTTTCTAATTATAACCTACTAAACATAAAGTTAAAAACATCTAATTAAAGGCAAATATTTACTTTTTTAAATATTTAAATTAACTTGAAGTGAGTATGCTTGGAATAGGATGAGGGGAATAATAAAACACTGTTTTGTAGAAAGTTCCACATTGCCTCACACGTCATGTGTTTGTTCACATTTTAAAAAGGAAACTTTTAGTTAATTCACTTGTACAAATAGTTCTCCTGAAATTTTAATTTGGAACAATCTACCTTCGTTTAGGTAGCTCTCCGAGTTTTTTTTTTTTTTAATTCCTAGCAGCAGGTGTTTTTTCTCTTCTTTTTTATTCATCAAGATACATCCTACCGCCAAACCTTGTTTTCTTTTGCCTTTTTCATTAGGGAAAAGTTAATTCGTACCTTGAGAATCCCTGAGCCCTCTGCCGATAATTAAATTGAAATTTAAAATCCTGAGTGAATTCAGGAATAGTATATTTTATTCTCTTTTCCCGAGGGCTAGGACTTCGCTATGGCATTGGATGAAGGAATGGTATTGAGTGGCGTCCATGCTTGTTAATTATCCTTGCATCCTTGGAGTGCCAATTCTGGGAGCTCTTACTCCACTGATTGGTCTCATAGGCCTCTTCACTAAGCAGGTAGGCTAAGTGATTAATCCCGGTTAGCATTGATTAAATCTTGTCTCCGATTGGCCTCCTACCGCTAAATGACAACTTAGCCCTCATATGCGATTTGAGCATTCCATATTGTCAACACTCATTCAACAATCAAAACATTGTTATCATACTTCGATTTCCTTACTTGTTTTATATCTTAGATATAAGTACCTTTTCCAATTAGTGAGTTAAGAAGCAATAATTTCTATCTTTTTTTTTCATAATTGAGTTAGATAGACCTTCAATTGATAAATCCATGCAACGATCATTATTATTTTTTTTTTTTAACTTGACGATATGTGACCAAAACCGTACTTCACTAAGCTAATATATCTCAATTCAGTGAGACATACAACTGGAAATCCGATCTAAAATCATCTGCCTTACCTATTCTCATATATCTTTTTGCGCTCAACCTATTCAAATATCTTGTTTTCCAAGACCTTCTTTCAACAATCATGAAATTATATTTTATGAATGGAATTTTCCTAATTTTTATCTGATAAAATAAAAATCAATCTTTTATATTTATACATCTTTCTTTATATAATTTGTATTTTCTTTGTCTCAGAATTCGTTTGTTTTTTTCATTTCAATAATATTTATCTCCACGAAAATTATATTTTATGTTTTTTTTGTAGAAGCTACTATTGATATTTTTGGAATTTGTATTTAGAATTTTTTTTTTTATCCAGATATGTTTTTGTTTATTTATACATAAGTATTATTATTAAGGTACTTTATCCCAGAATCAAGTTTTTTACCTACTAATCCATTAGTTGAGCACAAAACTCCACGTACTGGCCTCCGAACAGAAAAATCAAACAAAAAAACGACATTTAGAAATATTGAAATACCTATCTCTTGATGTTAATAGTGCTTCAACTAACTTGAGATAGGATAAACCTAAGACTTTCTGTCCTACAATATCCTTTGATATACCCAACTTATCCATTCCAAACAAATCAATTTTGAACAAATTCCGAAGAAATCCGAATGAAACAAGAAACTGCTTCTGCTTACTCCAAAACTTAATAAATAAATGCTCTGAACTACCAATTAATCATAAAAGACTCATATTTATGACCTATTTGGACTAAATGGAATTGAGCTATTTATCTCGCCTTGTTGATACTTTCACTTACATGAAGCACACACCTTAGTTTTTTTTTCACGATCGCAATGCTTTCTCTTACTTTATATTTCGAATATAGGTAAGTGAAAGTAAATAAAAAATAGATGGGTATTGAAATATAAATATTTTCTTATGAAAAATATTGAGTGGTTTTTAAATTGTGGTATCACTAACTTATTTATTTATTTGGTTTGATTTATTGGTAGTTTTTGAAAATTAAAATAAATTGGTTTCATTTAACTCAATAATCCATAAACGTACAATAACGTAACACATTACCAAGATTTTTCTACGTAAATGGAATTTTAAAATAATATAGTTTAGCACTATTCATTTTTTATTTTGATAAATAAAACGATTTAAAATCGTTGAAATGAAAGAATTAGTTGAGCAAACAAAAGCATCGAATACTAGCGGAGCGAATGAATGGCTGGAGGCCTGCCATTGGCACATCAATCCCCCGCCGTTGACACCCAACCCTTTCCCTCCTTTTCCATTAAGGACCTATCTAATTGGAAATTGAATGTAGAATATTAATAAAATATCTTTCTATAATATTATATTATTTCCAATTAAATTTAAATATAAATATTATCTATATTACATAATAATCATATAACCGAGGATTGGTTTGCGACATACCACCGCAGTGAAAGGATCATGAATACGTGTAAATTGATTGACTACCAGAAAACTTTTTATTCATTTTTCGTTTAAGAGTATTTTATTCAATTTTCAAGAACGATACAAAATAAACTACGTAGAACGTAAAAGGCGAAGAAAAATTTCTAATGGAAACACCATACACGTCATCAAAATTTAAGGCAATTGTATGAAGTCTGGATATGATCAATAAAATTATAGAAACGTAAAATGTTTATTATAAAAGAAAAGGAGTATTTTTTTTAACAGATGGGTATTTCAAAGAGAAATATTAATTGAAAAGTAGAAAACTAGGATTTGTTCTTTGGACCACACATTTTAAGTCAAAAACATTAACATGACGAGATTAATAAATGAAATAAAAATTATTTTTTGTTCTTTATTCACAAACTAATAGAATTTACAATATATACAATTATAGTTGGGTATAAACTGTTTTTTTGTTCGATATAAACGAAGTATTTTTTTTTTCATTACTCAACATTTACTAACTCTTTTATTTATTTATTTAGAAACATAATAATCTGTCACGTGGACAATATTTATAGTGATATATGAAAGCATTCGCACCATATATACAGAAAATATAAAATTAACAAAAGTAAAATAATAATCAAAAACTATGTACAATAAAAAAATAAAATAACCTAAAAATAAGTAAATTAAAACAACATAAAAACACAGTCATACCTATATACAATTAGGTAGGGAACAGAAAACCAAGCTTCTTCCTCCAACTATAGAAGGAAAAGCAGGACTCCAAGAGATCCCTGCGCTACTCTATCAACCGAGCCACTAATGCTAAATCCATTGGAACGAAGTAATAAATTTACAATTTATACAGTTAGAATTATTAATAAATTACTCTACTACACTTCGCTCTGATTATTCGTAATTGTCCCATACTCTAAAAATAATACAATAGTTTGATGATAACTAAAATATGTGGTTAATACTTTTGATTGAAATACATTTACTAAATCTCTAAAAAATAACTCCTACTTTTTTTTTAGCAGCAATTTTGTAATGGAGGTCAGTAAATTTGTCGAAATCTATGGAGTGAAACAGAAAATCGGATAGAAACAGATAGTTTCTTATTTTTATGGCTAATTAAAAAACTATCTATATTGACTTCCGCAAATTTGTTTCTGAATTCTTCGTTATATTTAAATTTTGAGACATCATAGTTCAAATGTTCAACAAAACTCTTTATTATATGATTTTCGACTGCTTTTTTCCTTTCCGGGTCTCTAACTTGACGTCACGTCGAAAAAAAATTTTGAATTATAGCTGTTGCAAAAAGAATGGAATGTTGAAAATTTCTCTTCCTTGCATAATGCAGGTCCGCTTTTTTCAGTTTCTGAGATATTTTAATCCAAATGCAAAAACACTTCAATTAGTCGACTTCAGCCGACTTTACTCGAATAAGCGTTACATATTCGAACGTGACGGATCAGTTTCATTCACTACCCACAAAAAAAGTTCCAAGCGCGCCTGAATAAGTTTTCACTTCAAAAACAGGTAACGTAAAATAATCCAAAGAATAATTTAATTACATACGAACCATATTTTATTAAATGAAAATATTGTTTTAGAATTGATATTCAAAAAAGACAAATACATATATCAATCTGCCACATTAAAAATCTCGAAAATATTGTTCAAACGGAACCTAACCGAGTGAAAGAAAATTAGTTACCGATATTTTTCATACTCAATACTTTAAAACCGTAAATGTTTGCTTATGTTTTTCTTAAATGAATAAATTATCATTCATCTAACTTATTGTCGATTTTCATTCAGAATTATTTTTAAATTATTTATAAGAAATATATTTATATTTACACTCAATTGAGAGGTTCAGTTATTATTCTAATGGTATTTCTGTCATCCGTTTATCCTGTAACTACGTCGTTAGTTATCTCCACAGTTTATATATTTGCGCAGCATTCTATCTTATATGTTAGAAATTAGCGGTTATGTAATCCGGAGAATTCATCTTTTATTTTAAGTCTCACAATTCTGAGAATTCCTTGTTTTTTTTTTGTCAATCCATTTCCACCAATGTTCAATACGTTCTATACAAACCTCTAAATCAGGAGAGTTATTTAGTACATATTTTCTTCGTGGAATTTTTTTTTTTTCTTACTCTCCAAAATGTTTATTGAAACAATTACATATATAGTATACAATAATACAATATATACATGCAATAAATTCCTTCCACTGCCCGAGGGCACCTTCGTGGAAAAAAATAAAAGCATCTGAAATTTGTGAAAGAACATACAAAATTATCAGGAGAGGAGTTGAATAAAGTCTTATGGATATAAATTAAAAATACTTTGATCATTATACATTGATCTAGAAACAAATCAGCCCATGAATTTTCAAGTATTACATTGGTGCAGATATATATTTTTTTTTGTATAATTAATACATACATAAATAATCTTAAAACAGTACATATAATTTAGATATGCACATAAGTAAATCAAATTCTCTAAAATAAGGAATTATTAAGTTCATTTATTTATAATGTTAAGTAACACTTTACTGATATTCTTATCAAAATTGGGATCATGGTCTAATGTCTGCAACAAGATATGATTTCATTAACATATGAAACCCAACTTTTTATAGACTAACAAAACTAAATTTTATACAAATTATTTAAATTATATAGGATCAAGTAATAGTAATTATAATCAACAGAAATTTAAAAGAATAAAAATTAATTAGTACAGAAGTAGCATCGGTGGTTCAGTGGTAGAATGCTCGCCTGCCACGCGGGCGGCCCGGGTTCGATTCCCGGCCGATGCATTAATTTTTATCCGTTATTTTATAATAGTTATTATTTTATTATGTTTCGATATGTTGGTATATTTTTTTATAAATATAACGATTTTCAGAAAATATTAACTAGTGTATTATTAAGAACAAAACCTTTCTATTTTTTCTAATATTCTTTTTGTACAATCAAACTAAAAATGTATTTAATTTATAAGATTGATTTGAAAACTTATTATAATATTTTAGCCAACATTAAACACCATTACACGAAATATAATGATTAATCTCGAATTATAAATTGTGGTAACGAAATGTCAATGGAATAGGAAAATATTTTTCTAAAGTTAAATAATATCAGTAGCAAATATATCAGTATATTGAAAAAAGTCACTAAGTAAATTTTTGATAGAGATAAATTTGAAGATCTTTCTCCGTGTATTTTGACTTTTTTAATCTCAAAGCTTTTAAATACTAAATATAATTACAACAAGCGTTCAATTTTCAGAATTTACAATAGAATAAATCAAAGTTCATAGTGCTTTAAGGTTATGAAGTGGCATTAAATGCCAAAATAAGTGGCATTAAATGACCTTAAAGCACTATGAACTTTACATAAAAAGAGTTATTGTCATTTTAGTGCAGATGCTATGTTTTTTTTCTAGATAAATAACGTTGATATTCCGAAAAAAAGGTCCTGGAAATTTTATCTCCATCATTTAGTTTATGTTCCAATAAACAGACGATATTGTTAAACTATTGCTCATCTCTGTTTAATATGTCTTTTATGACTATCAATATACTTATGTCTCCATTTATTATTATATTTTTTATGGCATGAATTAATATTTATTTGTTTCTAATCCATAATTGTTTTATTTTGTATCAGGTTTACTGAATAAAAACGCTCGAATCATGTTTCCGAAACTATTTAAAATGCAAATGACGTTGTCGATCCCGATCAGAAGTATTGCTGTATTTGGGAAACCGAATTGAGAGTACCCCCCGCTTATCGTGTGGATCAATGGGAATAATACGGGAGAAGAGGCTCATTTTGAGCTGCCTATGCATGAGATATATAATGAGGAGTCAGTTTGAATATCGGGCCTATTCATGGGCTAGTCCCTTCTGATTAGTGGCCAAGATGGACGGTATAGGCCACATAGCGGAATCACCACCTACAGCCGTACTCAATAAGCTTATTGAGCAATACACCAACTCAAGTGCCATCTACTAGGCAAGAGTCGCTATAAATTGTATAATAGACTAATTACACAAAAGCCATACATGATGATTCGATGCTAATAATACCAACAATTGTGGAATGAATATCTCAAAACTTCATAACATCTCCAACCAACACACAAGGGGATGAAACTTCCCATTATCTGGATCCCCCTCCCCCTGATATTCTCTTATAATAATTTTACCGGGCTTCTTTAAATAATTTTATATCCTGAATCCAATGGTGAAGTACGTTTGATGGTAGAAGTAACCTAGTTTTTTTTTCATTACTATTAATGTTTTTCTATCATTTGTCCTAACCGAAACCAATTTATAACATACAAATATTCAGCTTATATATATATATTTTTTTTTCCCCTATGTGATGACACCACACAAGGATCGTTTATTTGATTTCACATCATGCTCCATGCCTTAAAGACATACTGCATGAATTACAATTTTTTGCAATTGTTTTTTTATACATTATATACATTAACAACAACAAAAAATATAAAGAATAAACTCACAAAAATAATAATAAATCGGAATATTAAATATCAAACACAGAAAGTTTATTCAACAAAGCCAACAAGAAATCACCCACGCTTCCCATCTCTGGTAAGTCGAAGTCGATAGATCTAATAAATCTAAGAAAGTCTGTCTTGAATTCAGTAAAAAACTTTTGTTCCGTCTCAGGCCAATTTCCACTTTTGATAACTATGCTTTTTTTTAACTCAAATCGCTGTCTGTCAAATCGTTTACATTCATATATTATATGTTTAAAATTTTGAACCTGTCCATCTTCATCGCATAAGTCTGTTTGTAAATGTTGAATCTTTTAAGATATTGTTTTGTATTCCCATATTCCGTAAGTACTTGCGTAAGTTTGTAGTCATCACTGTGAGTGCGTCTGTAATAGTGAATTGAAATGCGTGGTATTAATCTGTGTAAGCTTGGTGACTTAGCTGAGGTCACCCATATGTGATCCCATCTTTTGATGAAATCCAACTTTAAATTCATCTTAATAAACGATAAAGGAGCTTGATGATACGATGCCGGAAAATCGCTTTTAGCTGCTTCTTTTGCAAGGCAATCGGCTCGTTCATTTCATACATATACATACACAAACACACACACACACACACACACACACACACACACACATATATATATATATATATATATATTTTTTTTTTTTTTTTTTTTCCGGTTGCCGCTATAGACCATGAAGATCTTTAACCGCGAGTGGGAACTCCTAGACCACATTCCGATTCCCGAATTAAAGTACGGGGTAGGGTCATCAATCCAATGCCCGGTCGGCAATTATAATTATAGGTTTTTATATTAATAGAGTATATTAAGATGAAACCTAAATCTCAATTCAAGTATCTAGGAAGCTGTATACAACAGGAACATCAGACGTGGACATTGAAAAGAGCATAAGAGAACGAGAAGATAATTAATTAAATTAAAAGATAATTAAGCATAAGAACTTGAAATTACGTATTGTGGAGTAAATCAGTGTCCTTATAAAAGACTAAGAAAAAAAAAAGATTTATAAATTTGTTCCTGCAAAGTAATCATTAAAAACGATAAGCTAGCTCTAGAAATGAACTATTGGAGGCAATTATGTGGCGTATTTCTCCTTAAAACGTTCCGAAATTAGGAAACAAGTGAAACGAATTGTGAACATCCTCTACAACATCGAAATAATCAGAATGAAGTGGTACGGGCATGTGATGAGAATGAAAAGTTCCATGACGTAAACGAATTTGGGATTAGAAACTGAAAGAAAGATCGCCTGAGGAGAAACTGGTATGAGGGCGTAAAGGAAGGAATGATGAACAGGGATATGCGTGAAGGAGACTGGCAGAATAGAAGATGGCAACAACTTATATTTGGCGACGACATTTGACTAATGTAAAACTTGGAACAAAAAAAAAAAAGAAAACAATGAATATATTAATGCAACTATAGGCAGAAATGAATGTTATATTGATTACATCCAAAATCCTTCGTAAAATCCTCAATACTCCTTACTTTGTTACAGATAAAATCATATACAATGACCTTAATGTTCCTTATGTATCAGATTTGGCCCAAAACAGATATCTATCCTTTCATAATAAACTTCATAACCATCCCAACCCTCTTGTTTCTAACCTTGCTTCCTATTCAATTCCTGATAACCCTTAGAGGCGTCTGAAAAGAAGATGGCCACGTGATCTCCTAATATAGACGTATTATTAGAGTGCTACCAGAGTGCTAGAGTGCGTTTTTTTCGCTGCAACCTCTTACCACTCCTAAAGTAAGTCGTTGGACTTATATGGAACCATTTTAATTAATAATTCTGTGAAGAAAATTATGATAAGTTGTTAAATGAAATAACAACAGCCATTATAATTTAGAAATAAATTATAATAATTATTAATAAATTATAATAATTATTAATAAATTATAATTATTATTAATAAATTATGATTATTATTATTTTAAAAACAAATTAAACAGTCAAAAATGCTTGCTCAAGGCCATGTTCATGTGTCTCGACGTGAATATCACCATAAAATTAATTATTCAAATATTGAAAATAATCAATTCCGTAAATACAATAAATGTATTATGCGAGTTTTTAATTATTTTTTATTCTAATACTTTATAAGCCTTATTCTGTTAAATTTATTCAATGGTTTTCCCCAACCATCAATTCCGCGAGTGACATTATGGTGATGGGCAAAAACTTTTCCGTGTCGGGAAAGTTTGTGTTTATCAGGTATCGGGGACGTTCAATTACAAATTTGGAACTCCTGACTGGCGGAATTATTGAACTTGATTGATGGATATTTAATCTCTATTGCTAAACTTTGAAGCTCAACCCTCATTTACTTAATGTTATTAATTGTGAGTTAGCCAGAGTGCTTATGAAAATGAATTTTTGATAATTGGTTTAGTACATTTAAAAATAAATAATTTATTATTATTAATTTATTTATAACTATGATTAGCAGTTGGAAATACATAGTGTTGACGAAAATAAAGTGATTCGCATATCGTTTTATTTATGATTCCATTTTCGAATATAAAACATAATGTTGATTGATTTGAGTTTAATGATCAAGAAAAAAATTCTTTTCACATATATGCCCATAGCATTACTGATGGGAATTTATATTTATTTTATTTAATTACGAATAAATAATTATTTATAAATACATATTTAGATAAGACCTGGGTAAAATGTATTTTAAATATTATTTTAAAATGCAATATTTAAAATATCATATATTTTGTGTTTTTCCTCTTGTTCATCTATCTGCCGACCTATCTCGCTCACGAGTGTTTTTCTAACCTCTTTGAGAGAATGGCTTTGCAGCTATATTTAACCCGGTTGCAGATATATTTAGATAGGGAAAATAGTATGTCATCAAAGTATGCAGGTTTGCGAAGGCATCGATGTACAACTAAGAAGGTGGCTCGTTTTAGTGAAGATGTAAATGATGGATTCCAACGGAAATAACATACACTTGCAGTATATGTTGATTTTAAAGCTGCTTTCGACATAATCTGGCGAAGGAAAGTCCTTCTGAAAAAACTCCTCGAAATGGATATTAGTGGAAAAATGTACAGAGCCATACGGTCCTTTTTTGGCCCAGAGATTTCTCCGAGTAAGATACAATGGCTGGTTTTCAAGCTTCAGATCTTTTAGCCAAGGACTTTCCCAAGGATCTGTTTTGAACCCCAGACTCTTGTATACAGTCAGAATTACTTAAATATCTAAACAAAGATGTATGACTGCAGGTGGTTGGACTTGAAGGTTCAGCTTTGAATCCGCAAAAGCGAGAATAATGCAGATGCAAATAATAATGATAACTTTATTTATAGAAAAAGCGTAACTCATGGTTTTTTTTATAACCCTCTGGAGAGTCTACTAAAACACACAATTTAGACGAAATTAATAAATAAAACAATTACATCCTCTTGAAAATTATATACACTAACATTTCCGATGATAAAATACTGCTAGCCTGATAGAAATACAAATTTATATTTGAGGCTAATAATTGAATTATGTTATTAATTTATACCGATATTTCCAGGTTAATCTGTAATAGCTAACAAGTCTATTCCAACTTTTACTATTCAAATAATTTTTGAACTATGCATCTAATCTTGTTTCATTAGAATATTATATTCTAACTTGAGATAGAATGAACACAGCAACAAAAAAAATGAAAAATATCGATTTTCAGATAACAAAAGGAGCATAATTTATGAAACCTATACTTATTCAAATACAGTTCACCTCTAACTTTTTAATTTTATTTTATATGATGAATATAAATATACATCCCCCCTTAGGAGGTGGATTCCTCCAGAGCTGCTAAAAATATGCTGATGGGAGAGACCCTTTGGAGCAA
The DNA here is from genome assembly GCA_928085145.1 of Nezara viridula. Lineage (NCBI taxonomy): Eukaryota > Metazoa > Arthropoda > Insecta > Hemiptera > Pentatomidae > Nezara > Nezara viridula. The sequence goes on from OV725079.1 coordinate 40,695,963, forward strand.
TATGGGGTCGCGGGGGAGGGGCCAGGTACATATTGAAAAAGTTTGCCATTTCCTCAGGACTGCGCCGGTTAATATTTGACCGTCAAGTTGCGAGCCGCAATTGCGCTTGGGCCTCGGAATTATTCCCCGCCTGTGAATATGCAATTCCTCCGCTCGGCTGTCCCTCACTTTTACAGGCCGCCATAAAGGAGTTCTTCCAGGTCTCTTTTATAGTTTCTGCTACTTTTTTTATCTCCTCGGTTTCGCTAACACTCTTGCCCCTGTGACCACTGCGCCCGAAGGGGTTACGACCTCCTCTCCAGGCCGTAAATCCCAATTGTATGCTGTAAAAGTTGCCACTAATTCTGCAAGTAAATGTCTGTCGGTATAAATAAAGGTGACGTAAATTCATTTTAACGGCACCTATATAAAGGTTTAGTTATGGTTTTTTCATGTCTACATATGGAGAGCTCGAAACCATATGAAGATCTCCATTCTTCATTTATGAAATCAATTCTGACTAATTTAATAATACTTTGCAGTTAAAAGTGGTCTAGGCCATTAATGACTCGCCGATTGGGTAGATACGAAATTATATATACATATAATAGGGAAATCAAGAATAAACATATATAAATGAATAAATAAAAAATAAATGAGTAAACTAAGAAAAAGTAAATATAAAAAAAGAATAACAAACATAAATAATACATGAATGAAATAAAAAATAAATCAATAAGTAAATAAAATTTAATCATCTTAACACATCCTATGGACAATATTTACATTCGCCCTGGGAACTCCGAGCCAAGCTTTCTCCTTCAAAAGTGAAAGGCAAAGCAATACTCCAGGAGATCCCAGTGCCTCTCTTTCAGCCGCTTCAGTGGTAGGCCAGTAGAGACTGAAGGATGGCACTAGATCCACAGATGCTCAGGACTTGTATGGAGAGGCTGGCCATTGCCAGTACTCCAGAAGCAAATTTACAATAGATCTCTGGGCCACTGCCGTTTTAACCTTCGAGGAGGATGGTAGGGATGAAGGGAGCTGAATAGGGGTTGAGTTAGAGGATTTGGATGATGGATAAGGTTCTGGAAAATGTTTGAGAATCTGGATGGGAAGATGTCGAGGACAAATGGGATCTTAAGGTTATGGTGTAAGGTCTAATGGGACTAGTTATTATTTATTTATTGATTTATTTACAACCTTGTTCTACCTTTTAGGCAATAGGGGTGTTTGAATTTTGATGAGATGGATATTGAAATATAATACTAGATATAATATTTTAAATCTTATTTCTAGCGTGCTGGTTGGATATATTTGTGATATATAGAAATCTCCTGGGATTTAAATTCCTTTGAAAGAGATATGAAAGCTTTATTACTGATTGTTATTAATTTGAAATATTACAATTGTTAACAAAGAAGCAGTAAGGAGAAGACTTTGTTGAGACGAGTACATTACTAGGATGAACCATATTGGAATGACAACTACACTCTATGAGACTGAAATATTATTTTTGGACAGACAACTGCAAAAATAGAAGTAACGCAATAGATGGAAGACCCCTCTTCAGAGGCGAAAATTCAGATAACTATATTAGATTAATAAATATATTTCAGAGCTACAATCAGTAAACTGGAATGCAATAGTCCAAGTTTGAAAGATATAAGAAAGCTAAATCAACAGCCTAAGATAAGGTGTGTAAAGCCACCAAGAAAAAAAAATAGATAACTTAAGCATGTACTTGTTTTTAGATCCGAATGAAACCTTAAATGTAGGATGAATCTTATTTTATTTAATATTTTTTTCTATTTGTTCTAAAAAAGTGTTAATTAAAATAAATCAATGTGGACCACAATATCAAAATGAACAGACAGACCTTAAACAAGTTCCTGAACATACTATACTCACAATAAAAAAATTAAAATTAGACAAAAACTATATACATACTCAAACACATGTGGACATACGCCATACAAATTTTCGGTTCTACAAAAAAAGATGCACTTACAAAAACTCCTATCATTTCAATCCAAAATTTCAAGACTAGTAACAGCAGCTTTCTGGTACGTAAACTAGAAAACTTTGCAAAGGGCATATGACAACCAACTATCGGCCAACACAGAAATACTCTTATCTTTCGATATCATATTAAACTAAACGAACACAACGGATTTATTAACGATAAGGGTTTTAGGGTTTTAATTGTTAAGTTAATTTCCAAGACAGTGTATGTGGCTAAAGCGCTCTCCCTCAAACTCCACTGGCTTTAGCACCAGTGACGCGGTTGAGAGAGGATCTGTTGGAGTCCAGCTTTTCCTTATATATTTAAGGGAGAAGCCTGGCTTGGGGTTCCCTGCCCGATTGTATATATTGAATATATGTATGACTGTGTTTTATGTTTTTAATTTACTTATCTTTAGGTTATTTTATTTTTTATCGTACATTTTTTTTTATTATTATTTTACTTCTATTAATTTTATATGTTCTGTATAAATGGTGTGAATGTGTTCATACATCATTATAATTACTATCCACGTGACAGATTATTATATTAAAAAAAATAAGTTAGAAAAATGGGATTTTAGGCTAAATGTTATTTTTCTTTACAATAACAACACATATGCAAAAATGTTCAGTTCATGACAGGCGTGGATGAAGATATGAAGAAAAAAATCTATGTTAATTTTATTTATTTTTAAATATCTAAAATAATTTAACTGCTAATTAATCTAGCTCCAATTCAAAAAATAAATATATATATTTATTTAATTATGTATGTATTTTAAAGCTATAAAAGTCAATTTTAAACTTAATATATTTTCTTCGCCTGTAGATAATTAAATAAATTATAACAGTCGATCGCGTAGAGCAACAATTTTAGGCCTTTGGTCTTAGTTAACACGTCGGTTTCGGGAATAACACGAGATGATCGCTTATGCAAAGTGAATGTTATTTGTTATAGCAAGAAAGGGGGGAGAGGAGAGAGCAGATGGCTAGAACAAGAACACTATTAGAATTACCATATATATAGTGGGTGCTATCGCTGCTATTGGTGCTAGCGGTGGTATCGGTGTCGAGAGGGAGGGGGGACTACACCGGGGACTAGGCCCCAATTAGTATCGACATGCCCCCCTTGGCCAATATTCCCTGGGAAACAATACACAGCTCATATTTAGCGGCCCGGTTAGTGGTCCCTACCTTAGGAAGGCTGATTGAATAGCAGCCCAAGGGCTACGATGAATATTGATGTGGTTATTTCGGAAAGCATTGGAGGGATTGCCGGATCAGGGAAACGGCCTGGCTTTAGAAATGGAAAAGTGGTTTTAGAATTCAAAACGGATCTCGGGGCGACCCGTGTCGGCTATGATGAAAACTCAGTCTCACTTCTTTATTTATTTATTTATTTTTTTCCATTCATGATTTAGCCTAGAAAAATGTTTTACTATAAACCGAAAACTCAACTAGCTCAACTAGAATAATTCTTGCATATATAAATGATTCGTATAAAACAAAGCGCAACATATGGAAAACCGTATATAGTGCCGATTTCCTTGTCATATGTTACGTATTTTTATCATAGAGTCAATTGACACTTAAATGAAGTGTCCACGGACTATCAGTTGTACATAGGTATTTCAATTAGTTGCATAATTTAATACTTTTTAGAAGTTGTTTGTCAATTTGAGTAATTTCGTACCCATCTTAATTTTAATTGACTTAATTTAGAAACAGAGAACTTCCATTTGTTGTTCATTTTATACAAATCACATCTTCAGGATTATGACTTTTGCAAGATTTATCTTGCATTTACCGATACTCGTATTTCATCATCCTTGTTTTATTATATATTGTATATAATTGCCATTTTCTAGGTAAATTGAATATGTCCGTCTTGTAGTAATTATATCGTAAACATAAAGTTTATAAGAAGGTCGAAAAAAAAAATACAGAAGGGGAGAGAAGGAGTATTATTTATCATTTCAAACGCTTCAGAATTCTTCCAATAAAAAATACACACACATATATACAGAAATAGAAACACACATGTATATGTTTTATTTTCTTAGTATTAACTTTAAGAGTTATAATTAGGTAGTTAATTTATTTTTTCACAATGATATTATATTTGAATATTCTCATAACGATTTATTATATATTATCTAATCATGATTTTTTTATTTTTCAGGTAAGAATTCCTGATGAAAATCTTCTTAGTGGGGTATGAGTAGTAAATTATATACATAAATTATCGCCCCTTTCTAAATATTGCCTCCCCACTATACCATTGATCACATAAAATTCACTGTTATAATTATAACTCTTAAATAAAATAGTTAATATTTTTTTTCTAAAACCTTCTATAAATGATGAATATGCAAACTTATACATTAATTTCTCTGAGAGAATCAAAATAACTAACCATAAGTAATTAAATAAATTTTTTTTTCATATTCTATATGTCAAACAAGAATAAGTAAAATTACTGTTTACCGAAGCGGAATACCTCAGTGAGTTGGAGGGATGCTTAGCTCAAACTTCTATGGTTCGAGTCCTGCTGATTTCAAGCAATTTTTCATCATCCATGCAGCGACCATGGGGTCAAGAGACCCCCCTGGTGCTGACACCCAGCCTCTATAAAGTGGGTAATCTTAATTAAATAATTAATCGAGGGAGATAATCTTGTGATTGAGCGTGATCCGCCACCTACCTGCTTTTTGTCTCAGAAACTTGTTCTCCCAAAAAGTTTCTAAACGAAACAATAATTTAGTTGCCTGCGGGTTTTGTGTTCTCGAAGGGGTGAGTAGGGCTAAGATTGGGGTTGGCGAACATAAAAAGATAAAGAAAGTAAAAACTTCACACGGGGTTGTTATACTTGATATCAAGATTTTTGACAATAGAAAGAAACTTCTGATAGTGATTATTAATTTTGTATTGCCTTCGAATTGGAGGTATTGGAAAATAATAAGAATATTTAACTATCAATGGCTTCTGGCAGGACGACTTTTCTTTCTATTGGTTCTGATTTCTTTGAATCATAATAAAAACTAACCAATATGTTCGGCTATAAAAAAACATTTTTTTTTGTGTATTATATATATATATATATATTTAATAGAATATCTATAGGTGGTATAATAAAAGTATTATCATGGATTTAAGTATGAATTATAGAGAAGTTACAAAGATCTGAAACATGTTTAGGATACCACATAGACTAATTTGTGGGCACCTTGTAAGTATAAATTTTGATCTTTAATTGCCGGTGAATAATCAAGCTTAAGTTGTTTATGTTGCATATTTTTTTTTTTATAAATACCAGCTCTGCCCGTGTTATTAATCTTGTTAAATGTGGATTATACATTTTTAGTATTTCATAAAAGTGATGAGCAAATGCACAGTATGTGAATACCTGAATAATACAAGGAATATATGTGTTAAAACGAAATGTGGAATCAATATGGACAATGGAGTATTAACTACAGGTTTTGGCAAGTTACCTTAAATTTCGATGAAAATGAGAGGTTTTTTTAGTTTCTGCAACTTATTACAATTTTTTTAAGATCCAAGGCTTGTGGCCTAATGGTGTAATGTGAGGGAAATTTAGATTCCATTCTACAATATTTCAGATATTAGAATACTTCTAATCATTGGTGGATATACAGGGGACTTTTCCTCACAAAGATGTAAAAATTTTATTTTGCTCCGTATTTGTTATTATGATTGATCAGAGCTAATTTTATGAATAATCAAAATGAGTGTCCTTTTTAAAACTATAACTGTAAATGTAAAACGAATGAATGTAAGCACCTGTCAAGAAATGCAATTATTACTAAAGAATATATTTTTCGCCCTATAGTTTGCCTATATATATATATATATTTTATTTTTTTCATTTATTTTTTTAGTAGGTCATAAACACCATTTTATGTAGTTTATTTCTTTTTTTCCAGAGTAAATACATTACACTACAGAAAAAAAAAAGATTTTAATTCCTGTAATTTATTCCAAAATTTATAATGTTGTTTTATCCATTATCTATCTGATATTGCAGTTAGAGTAAAACAGCAGTTCAATTCTACAAAGTTTCTGATGTTTGCATACTTCCAATCACTGGCGATCCACAGCCAGTGGATGAGGGGAGACGTTCGGTTTAAAATAACAAAATACAAAAAAAAAAATAAATGAATAATTACAATATGTGCCCTTTTTAAAAAAATTAACGCATATTCAGCAGCTATATACGCATACATACATTTTTATTTTGAATAATTAACGGAATAATAAAACAAAAAAAAAATTAATTCTTGTTTTTTATTCCAAAATTTATAATTGTTGCTGTTGATGATCTGAGCTCAACATCTAAATCATTACGATGTGTGTTTTATAATTATAACGAATTTACAGCTTATAAATTACCTATCAACAAAACGATTTTAAAATAAATATACCTAAAAACATTATTTTTCTAGTAGTTCTTCTTTTTTTAATTTTCTTTTTAACAGGCTTTAAACATCATTTGATGTGTTTTATTCATATTTCAGGCTAATTAACGTTTTATTAAAAAAAAGGACAAAAAAAGCTTGGATCCGCTACAGCTTCCAATAATTTTAATGAATTTACAATTGTTTAATCTGTCAAAGTTACTTGAGAAGTGATCAATTGAGTTCATATATTAACAGTCAACTAACAAATACCGACAAGAAAATTTAAATATTTCAGAATATACAGAATATATGCTTAGATGTTTAGATAAAAGATATATTTATAATATACTATTTCACCAATTAATTAGTGTTACCCAAAATCGGTCTTGGTCTTGCACTTTGCAAGACCAAGGCCAAGGCCGCCTAACTGTTGCAAGACCAAGACCAGGACTGGTAAAAAAAACGATTTTTTAAATACAAATTAAGACAAAATATTTACTATTGACAATCTTGACAATCTTAGTTACTATATGTTAATAATTGGTGCAAACAATATACTTTTTCATTTAATTCCTCTAATTTTTCAATCAGGGTTAGTTAGGTTTATTCTATCTAAAAAAATTAAAGTAATATCTCTATAGTAAAAAGCTAATAAGTAACTACAAGACTGTTGCGAGGCTATTGCGCAAGACCAAGACCATGACTAAGACTAAGTTTGCTCTTAGTCCCGGTCTCGCATTTGGGAAACACTAAAATTAATGAGTACTTTTTATTTGTTTTCTTAGATAAAAAGATTAAATATCACTCAATCAGTATATGTGGTCTAAGAAATTAAATAAACCACTGCCTATAAGATAGAAAGCCTATAAAGGGAGCACTATATGAGAAGTGTATGCTAAGGAACGGAGACAGTCGCTATCTGTTGTGGGATAGGAGAGGCCCCTGGGGACCCGCCGGGGTTTTTATATATTCGGAAGAATGGTGCCGGGGTACTTGGCACCCCATGGGAGAGGTTTGCATACTCGCCCTGCACAGATTACCTTAATCTGCCCCGACCATGGGGTGGTAGACCCGCGCTTATTGCTCTGGAAGCTCGGCCTCCACTAGATATACTTATGCATTTATGCAGTTCTGGAGGGTATATGTTCCAGGTAGTCTTGTATTGATCTGGCCCTTTATGTTCATATGTGTGCGATAGAGCCTTCCTTCTAAGTGTATTTCATGCTGTTTTGAGAGATTGTAGCTCAGCATCTAGTTGCGGAAAAATACAATCATATTTTTGAGCTCTTTAAAACCCCTTTCCTTGGAAGGCACAGCACACTCCCTAATAAAAGAATGTCCCTAAAAAAAAAGTGTCGATGCATTAATAAAAATCAAGTCCTAATATTCTGTAAACATATATAATAATTTTTTATAATAAGGTATAGTTCAAACCACAGGCGGATCTACGGGGGGATGGAGGCTTTCGGGCTGAAGCCCTCTCCCCCAAAATGGTAAAATACAACCATGTTTTATGAAAATAATTATCTTTAAAAGTATTAGTCTAATTACATTTAGTAGGACTTAAAGAATCACTTAAACACCATTTCATATAGGTAGTTAGTTTCTTTCTTTCTTCCAACGTAATTATACTAATATATACATACAAAAAAAAAATATTCAAGCTGAAGCCTCCCCTCCCCTTGCAAAATTATATACTGGATCCCCTAATGGTTTACAAACTAATTGTTTCAGTTTATCTTCATTAATCTCGCTGTGATAAAAAATCCGAACACCAATGGTTTTATATTTTATTGGTTTAACGTTTATTATTTAACTAATAGTTTGAGGGAAAATAATGGAGACGATAAGTTAAATTTTTGTAAAACTTGACTTATTACTAAAGATAGCAGTCATGAGTGATATAATTTTAATATTGCTTTCTCAATACCGAAGGTAGGGAAGCTTTGTATTCTTGTGAAAAGTTAAAAAAACACATCTGCTCCGAATCGAAAATTTCCACTCGCGTTTTATATTTCTGACATTAAGAACCCAATTCGTAATATAATCTAACGGTTATATCACCTATTACCGTTTATCTGATATTCATGAAATTTTCATTCAGAGATGGTCGAATGCTACATTGTGAACTAAGCATTTTACTCAAATACTGACATTTTTTAAATTACCAAATAAGTTAATTATTACTTTGGTTGATAACATACGATAACTGAAGTACTGATTGAATTCTCAGTAGTGAATCAATTTGAATAAAATACTTGGTACTCGTTATCCAAAATAGCATTTGCCCGTCGCTGTTTCCAGGGATTGTGTGGGTTGGTGCTTAATGGTTCCATATCTATTCTATCAAAGTAAATCACACTTATGCACAAACAAACGTATTTTTTTAGATATGCTAATATCTCATAAATGGCTCGATCGATTTGGCTCAAAGTGCAAATTACCGTACACATTTGTTGACTGTAATGGAGGAGAACGGTAGTGCCATTGTGATTAATAAAAAATAAACATTTGTAAACAGGTAGTAACCATTTTTTTGGCACCAAAACTATCAATTCTCGTTTTATAACATCTGGAACAAATTTAAAGATCTTATTTTGATGATAATATCATGCATCTCTCAAATGCGATTTGAAAATTACGTCACCGTAACTGGGAGACTGTCTTGTAATATAGGTTTACTAATCACTTCATCTTACCTATGAATTTCAAGTCACTAGTTTATTTACTATGTAACTGTATATACACAATGCCACCTATGTTTTCAATTTTTTTAGTCGCCCTATTTTGCGATATAACTACTGTTTTTATTTATTTTCGAAGCTATAAGATCAGGTATTTTCTAACCTATGTTTGACATTGGAGGTTTCAATTTAAACAGCTAAATCAAAGCTAAGGTTAGAATAAATGATGATTCGTATTAAGGCTTTGAAGTTATATATTGCACTTCACCCACAGTTTTTTTTTAATTTATTGCCAGAATACCTGCATGAACACTTTTTTTTTTAAATATAATATTTATCTACTTTATTTCCCATTAGGGTATTGATTGACCATCGAACTTCGGACGAAACTCTCCGGTCCATAAAGCCTTTACCTGGGTCTTGGTAATTAAATTTGTAATTTTCTTGCCCGCTGGGATTCTTCAAATTCGTTACAAAGAATAATAATTCATCTTTATTTAAAGTTCCTTTTCATTTCCCTGTTTCAGCTAGAGTCGAGTTTAATGAAAATACCTCAGAGAGAATTTTCCTCCTTCTTTTTTTTCTCCCCCTGTTACTCTCTCTTTTTGTTTATATTCACCTTTTTTCTCCTCCCCTTCGGTGTTCATTATATTATTTAACGTTATATTATATTCGTATCCAATCTCCAAGCTATTGTAGTTATGAATAATAACTTTTTTTTTGTAATAAATAGAGTAAAATAGTGATTATTAAAATTCGTAACTTATTTAGTTGATTAAAAACAAAATTATTTATTTCCTGCATACGCACAATTCAATAGTTTTGAAGGTAGTGTATAAATATGTTTGAAGGTAATATTTAGATTTTCGATGGAAATTTAAAGTGAAAATAAATATATTTTAAATAATTTATTCTCGAAAAGAACGCTGCCGGTATTAGCAGGGACATTGGAAGAGTTCGAAACAGTAGCTAAGGAACTTGGCCTGGTTATTAATGAGAAGAAAACTAAATTCCTAAAGACCACCATAGACGATGTTTTTAATGAGGAAGAGGTCAAGATAGTTGAGCACAACTTCTCAGCATGCAGGTCCATTAAGTATCGTATATTGTTACGTAAAATAAGAACAACACAGAGGGTTTAAGAACACGACATTCTGCTGAAAATAATTGTCTTTGCGGCATGTGTAAGATTATCGTTCATAAACCTCTTCAGAAGCGCTAAGCTGCTGATTTACAAAACTGTAATTAGGCCCACAATATTACACAGTAGTGAAACCTAGGTAATGACGATGCTAATAAGATTAGGCTACGAGGCTCCTATGAACAAGAGCGGAAGAATTTGTAATATTTCTCAAAAGGTTTTTTTTGTCTATACTTCTAGTTTATCTTTCAGTTTTATGTATCTTCTAGCTTCATCAAATCTTATGATTGAACCATCATTTAGAAGATCTACTTCTCCTTCAGAAGGAAAGTATAGTCACATTAATCTAAAATTTCGAGAAAAAAGTGGTTATTGTTTGAACCGAATATTTATATATATATATTTAAACTTAACTATATAGTAGGGAATAAGGTCACTTATTTGACCTTATATTGAAATAAGTGACCTTATTCCCAACTATATAGTTAAGTTTAAATTTATATATAAATATCGGTTCAAACAATAACCACGTCAAAATATTTTTTCATCCAATATTTAGAATGGAACGTAATTGTATATTAAAACAAAATAATAACGTTTTAACCTGGAAACCTCCGCTTTTGAGATTATAAAGGGTAATGCTGATGTTAATCAAAATTTAGATTCTCGTTTTTTTTTTTTGTTTTTTTTTCTGGGCATAGTGTTTGTAGTATTAGTAATTTTCTGGACATAGTAAAAATTTGTTGACCCAAGTGTTTTACCAACTTTTAATAAGAGGCCATCAAATATGCAATGCTTTTAAAATCAGGTATTTTTAATATGAAATATCTCATGAAGGGAACGTTTCAAAAATCTTATATTTTCAGAATAAATTATTTTAAGCATAAAAGAGCAAAACGTGGTGAAAAAAGTCATTACTGAGACTTCATTGGTTTTCTAATCTCAAATTAATAAGATATAAATATTCCTAATATTAAAAAAAAAAAATTTCTCGATCGCAATACACTTACTATATATTACACTTACTATATATCATTACACTTACTATATATTACATATATACGTAAGTGAAAGTAAAAATATATAAAAATCGCGATATCTCTACTAATAGTGCTTCGATTTCGATGAAACTTCTTTTATTTTTTAGGCAATTTAAAAACCTTTGAAACATCTTATCACAACATTCCCAAAAAAGTGTATACTTTTTGAGTTATTCGGAATTTAATTTTACCATCTCTCGTAACTTTTTTTCAGCTTATTTTCGCTGATGAATGTTATATAGATAAAAAGGGTGTCGAGAAAATGACTTTAGCGAAGTTTCAATGAAATCGGTACATTCGTTTAGGCGCTACAGTCTATAGCTACGTTTTTCTGCATTTTTATTTTTTTTCTCCTTTATCAACTTATCAAATTCTTTCAAAAGTTATATTTATCATTTTTTCGTAACTCTGAATAATGCTAAATAATTATTTTTTTAAAATAAACCATATTAAAGGTACTTTAGAGGAAGACGTATATGAACATTGGGCATTTAAGCCCTGTAAAGTGACATCAATGGGGATAAGACCTAATTTATATTAAAGACCACTTAATTATACAATGATACACCGAGCTTAATCAAAATCGTTAGAGCCGTTTTTGAGAAAACTCTGAAAATGTGTTCCAGCGTTGATATAAAGTGGCACTTCCGGTTAGCCGATTTTAAGGAAAAAGTTGCCGTCACAACTACGGCATATACCTATCTTAAATACGTGATATCAGTTTCATAGGACTTTTCGTTTTTGAGCTAGACTGCTAACATACAAACACACAGACACACAGACCATTTATCGGGACTTGGTCATTTCGACTCAGGGTACCTCAAAACGTATAAATCCGTAGAAAACTCAGATTCAAAAATTTTCTCGATCGCAATACTTACACTTGTACTATATATTACATATATACGTAAGTGAAAGTAAAAATACTAACTGCAGATATTACTCGGTTACTTATTTGATGTTAACTTTCTTGCTTATAGCACATTTCTAAAAGTAGGTGAATGCTATATACGCCATTTTTTATTTAAAAACTAACTTTAAAAATACTGAATCCAAAATTCTTCATAAGAGCTCCAGACAATTTATATACACTAAGACTCATATATTTTTCCTTAGTACAAATAATGTCGAAAAACCACCATTTAAACAATGGCTGTAGCATATTCTAAATTTGATATTTTTGGTGTTTTAGTGAAGTGTAAATTAGTTAGTTGTTACCTTAAAATCGGCGCAAATCTGAATTTTACATGTTGGTTTGATGATGATTACAATAGGTGACGCCCACTCAATAGTTTTGACATTCGTATCAATTGGTTCAAAAACCTCTTGATCTACCAAACGGTGAATTTCCTCTTCAACACTTCCACGAAGAGCAAACGGGACTGGTCTAGTTTTAAATACTTTCGGTTGAGCATCATCTTTCAAGTGAACGACCGCTTTATAGTTTTTTATTTTGACTAAAATGGCGAACTACAACGAATACATAAGTACAAAATTTTTAATTTGTAAAACTGTAAATTCATAAATTATTGAATTAATTATTTTGTTTATAGTCGTAGAGCTTTTTATTATTTTTTTTTCAAATATATCTATGGTTATTCAATGCCTTATTTCATAGCATTTTTATTTATCTTAAAATTATGGGAAAATAGATAAAAATAACTGAAGATTAATAAAAGTGCTATGAAATAAGGCACTGAATAACAATAGATATATAAAAAAAAAATAAAAAGCTTTACGACTATAAAAAATACATAATTCAATATTGTATAAATATATAGATATAAATATATATACATATATATATATTTATTGTGGCTCAGAGTCAAAATGATACAACTGGGTACTGATAGAAATTATTGAATAAATAAATAGTTCAATTTATATTACATCAAAAACAATTATTTATTGTAATCCGTAAACATCCTACAAACGTGTTATTTTTTAGTGTTCTTTTTCTTGTCCTTATGTTATATGTTCTTTAGTTATATTATGTTTCCTGGTGTGGGGATGTCTGGCGTCTTCTGGTGTAGCAAATCTTTCATATTGGAAATAATCACATAATATAGTGAATATACATGTTTTCATAGATATTTTATAAGAAAACTGAAAGAAATTTTATATAATTAGGGCTAAAAATAAATGTTGTTTTTACAAGGATAATGGTTCCAAACACTACCATGTTAGTTCAGGAATGACTACCTTATAACTGCCATAAAGTTATAAAAACACTACCACAGTCACCAGATCTTAATGGGAAAAGTTGAGGTTAGAAATTAGAAAACACAAAATTTTTAGCAAAGAAGACTTTAAAATATATCTCCTCGAATCACCAAAAAATCGGTCGACTCCATAACAAACAGACTGAAAGGAGTGGTGAAAAATAATGGCTTGCCTTTAAGGTGCCTAATTTTACAGTATTTAAAACTTAGTAAGAAGTGAGGTTTATCATTTTGACTGTGAGATAAAATTATTCAGATTTTTTAATTCATTTTTTTAAATAATCACAGTTAAATATTTTAATTATATTGAGTTTGTACACATTTAAAATGAGAATCTAAATAAATCTGTGTTTTATAAAGTTATAAAGTTTTTTTTAGAATTTCTGGTTTTCTTTGTTTACTGTAACCATTGAAGTCTTTTTTTTATTTTTCTATGGGATGTATCAATTTCACTCTGAGCCATATTGAAATGTATATCCACTATGTTCCTTAAACTAATTATGTATTTTATGTTATGTCGACAAAATAATATATGCGTAGAAATATATGCATATGGATTACTTTAATATGGAAAAAAAATATAGCAACTTTTATAGATTTACAAGACGTTCACTGGATCCGGCTAGTGATATGTAAGTTTAGTTGACATTCACATTAATTTAGTAATTTCTTTTACCAAACCGAAGGAATATAACTAATTCACCGTCTTAAGAGCTATCGTAGAGAGATAATATTTATAGACAATAAGTAGTCCACACCGCAGAGTAATCGCTGGGCACTAACCAGCCCTGGCAGATTATTAAGGGATGTCTCCATTAAAGATTGACCGAGGAGGCCGTAATGGTTTCGAAAGCTCCTAATCCACCTGTCCGCTAATAGAAATCATACAATATTTACCCAAGGGGAGGAAAACCCCGACAGTTGATGAAAAGCCTCCAGAGGGTTGAAAAATTCAAGAGCTCTTGTTTCTGCCCGTATGTCGGACGGTGGATGGATGCCTGGATCGCGTGAGACCCTCTCAAGAATTATAGCGGCTCCAACCACTCGTTCGGCTTCCCACGGGGCTTAAGTAGCACTCTTCTCCTTCTGCCCCTGGATTAAGAAGGAACTGTTGAAAGGGAGGGTGGGCTCGGTGCAGAAGCCCTGTGTCCATCGTCCAAACCGCTGATATAAAACTGAGAAAGATTAATATACTGGATGACTTAGCGGAGCTCAAACTCTGAAGGTTTGTAAACTTAAAGACCTTGTATTAACAAAACGCTCAAGGATTGCTTTTCTAAAACATCAAATTTTCTTTATTTAGAATAGCAATGCCGGGATTATGCACTAAAATCATGAAATAATCTCACATGTGTCATAAGTTTAATGATATTAATAAACTAGCTACAAACTTAAAAAGAGCCTCAAATATTAAATTATAATTGGAAAAATGTAGGAAAAAACAAACTAACTCGTCAAACGTTTTGCAGTTCAGGTTTCATCCAAAATGGAAAAAAAAATTCAACTAAATTTTTTTTTAATTTCATACACTGATGTATTACCTCAAGTTAATGTATCATATTTTGAGCTGTTAATGTGAGATTGTTTTGTTATTAGGTTATTTCTGTCCTGATTAATTGGTGAAACTTCCACCAATTATTTCAACACAAGGCTGTTTCTTATATTCGGATTTTTCTTATACTCTCTTATATTTCTTAATACTCATATTGCAACATATATTATACTAGGACATTTTAAATTTATTCATGCCCGAAGAAATCTAATGTATTTATTTTAGACTTTTCTGATTTTTATAAATTGTTCCAAAATACAAAATATCACAAAAGTTGGTTAAAATTATAATGGTCAGTTATTTGTTTCTGTTTCGAAAACGCTGAGTACTTTTTTCATATTTTTGGAATTATATTCTAATGGTTGTTTTTACGCTCTTATCAGTTGAATAATATGTATGATTGAAATTTCAAGGTTCCCTATGCCTCATTACAATATTAAGAAAATTCAGTCATATTTATCCTAGTGCAAATTGGTTTGAAATAGCATAGGAAGAAAAAACAAAAGCCTGGAACAAAGGACAGAGAACATAAGGAAAAGAAGAGATCAAAGATTATCTGTACGGGATGGAAGAGGCGGTGAAGAGGACACCTCACCTCTCCTGTGCGTGCACTGAATGTTGAGTTCGTTAGCGGCGAGCCTCTGGTAATCAGGGCACTTCTCGTCCTTCGTGACCTATCCTAGGGCAACACTCCTCCCCCTCCCCCCCCATCCTCCTCTAACTGATCCTTGGATGTCCTCGGACCATTGCCTCGTGTAACTGTTGTGTTTTTGGATACAGCGTTCTTTTATCTAAGAGGCTGTCGTCGATCATAGCAGTAATGCCTGAAAACGAATTTCGGTTATATCCTCAGGAGTTAAAACCTAGAAAAATCATTGGTTTATTAGGTTGTTTATACAAAATTATGGTACGTCTTAGTAAAATATACAATAATAACTAAATATACTATCTATAACCGTTAAAAGAGATCCATCCTCTCAACAGCTTCGGTTTTCAGAAGTCCAATTCAATTTATTTTTTGTCTAATTTTTTTTGTTACTTATTATTCTTCCATTGATTGACGACCATTAATGGTCCTTGGCCTGTTTTAATAAATTCCCTCTGTCTGAACGACTTAGGGCAACATTTCTACTTCCCTGAACACCAGGTGCATCTTCCGTTACGCATCCATCTAAGTCCATCCCTCTAAGAAGAGGTCTTCCCCTACGTCTGGTATAACGAATAGTCTAACTCATTATTTCTCTAGGTTTCTATTTCCCCGAAAACGTAGTGCATGCTTTTCCCCCTCCAAAGAAATTGTATTTATCTCATCTTCTTAAAAACTCTTGGGCGAAAATAGAAACAGATAAATTGTAGACTCAATTACACTAGATTTTCCATAGTTTCCCTTCTTACCTGGTTTGAAATTTCTTCCGAATTGAAACCACATAAAATAAGGTCTCTTCTCTTAAAAACTTAAAACTCCATAAAAATGAGCTCTCACAAACATTTTGATGATATAAATTGCCCCGTGTAACTCCCTATGGGTATTCTTGACCCCACTTCAATCTATGCAGTTTTATATGCTTCACTTTATCAGGCTCCACAAGTTGATTATATATAATCGTATCTTGATTTCACTTTAGAAATAATGTGAGGCCAAGTCTCCTAGGACCATGATTTAAACGTTTTAATAACATATTGTGTAAATGTCACTAAATACATTATTAATGGAGTTAATCTTTTAAGCGCGTTTTTGTGAACTTCGAACTCATTTATAAATTTTAAAAAACAGCGAGCCCATCAAAATAAAATAAGCCTTTTTATATATCAAATATTCTTACAATAAGTGTTCAGTCTTATGATTTCACAAAGCAAAAAATCATCAAAGTAGTTAGTGATTTAATTGTATGGAATTTCACTTAATGACTATTTGCAATGGACCGACGATATAATGCAAGAGTGGGGAGAATATCTAGATGCATTTAGGTTTTCTGTTGCAATGTTGAAGAATAATAAAATTAACATTGAATATTTAATAGTTGACCGTTGCATTATAAAGGAAGGAGATGGTTCGGGGTGGCGGTCATAAATAGTGGTAAAACTATTTTATTGAAAGCCAACGTTTCAACCCGACTTTGCAGGTCTTCTTCAGGGAGGTGTGTTCAGCTAGCAGTTTCACTTAGAACTGAAACTTCTAATTAGAAACTTCACTTCAGTTCTAAGTGAAACTCCTATCTGAACACAACTCCCTGAAGAAGACCTGCAAAGTCTGGTTGAAACGTTGGCTTTCAATAAAATAGTTTTATCACTATTTAGCCTATGTATGACCGCCACCCCGAACCATCTCCTTCCTTTAATAATAAAATTGATGGTAAAGATCTTACTCAGAAAATAATTCTCTCTGCTGGTGGCAACCGACGCTTTACTCAGTTACACCGTAAATAATGCTCGAACCAAAAAAAAAGTGATTAATTAAAGTGGTTAATTTGCTCATAGAATCCGGAATACTACATAAAATTTCTTAGTAATACCAAACTATAAAGGAAAGGATAGTTGTGAAATTCGTGTCAAAGTGGTTTCATAAATTTATAAATAAGCAATAAATATTTATATTTTGGTTAAATTATATTCTCCTGCATTTTTCATTAACTTTCTCATCTTTGTGAAGGTAACAACAGTTCAACCCTTTCGCTTATTCACTTAATATTTTAAGAGTAAACAGCTATGTTAAATAATAATTATGAATCAGTCTAGTCGTATCTCAGGTCGTCCTGCTATCAGATGGCCATAGTAATTAACTTGAGACCTCTTATCTATCCTAGGCCAGGCGTATGCTACTCGCCAGAGGTACACAGTTCTAGGGATCTAAACATAATCGATAACATCTGATTGCTCACTCGGTGATTCGACTCTTTGTGTCTTTTTTTTATCAAATTATTAACATTCACCTGAGATGTCGTATATAGTTTTATCCCATCGAAACCTACAAATATTGAATTTACGAAAATTCTCGAAATTGGGTCGTTTTCAATTTGGAGGTCGGCAAACTTTGTCTATTTAAATAGATACTAAAAACTCCTAAATATTCAATTGCTTGCCGCTTGGATCGTAAGATAATTTGATCACAAAATCGATAAAGAAAGGTGGCCTATAAAAATATTGGTCTGCTCAAGGCCATTTAGAAGGCCACCTCTTTTCTCGACTCCGTGCTCAAGTCATCTTACGATTCAAGTGGAAAGCAAATGTGTTATTTGGGTTGTAGGGGATTTATGAGTTTTTAATGCCTAATTAAATAGACAAAGTTTGCCGACGTTCAGATTGAAAACGCTCCAATCCCGAGACTTTTCGTAAATATAATATTTGTAGGTTACGATGAGATGAAGCTATTTACGAAGTTTCAACCGGATGTTAAAAATTTGATAAAAAGGGGTCTCTACCACTCACTAATAATCTAAAATTAAAGTCTTAATAAATCCGATTTGAATACGTAGGAGCGCTCAAGAATATAATTATATATTTAGTTATGGGATTTAGGTTTATTTGCTCATATTTACTCATGGTAAACACACTAATAAATTGTTAATATATTATTATCAAATCTCTGCGCCGGAGAGAAAGAAATATCTATATTTATATTTTTATTAAATTATTTAGTACCTTTTGTATTTTTGGTTCCTCAACTTGAAGGTGAATCAAATTGTGATTAAAGGCATATAAAATGGGATGGAATTATTTATTTATATTCATTATTGTATATTCTATCATCTATCTTGTTTTACTTATGTGGCCATCCTTCATACATATTAACATAAAGCAAATAATAATAATAATTAGATAATAATATTGATTGTAACCTAATTAATATTATTTCATTAACCAGAAACAACAGTGCTAGTAATAAGGCTCTTCATATATATATATATATATATATATATATATATATATATATATTATATATATATATATATATATATATATATATATATATATATATCATCTCTTGTGTAGTAAAGAATGTGAAAAGATTATGCCATTTGTCAAAAAACCTTTAATTTCCGTCGGAACCACAAACCTGGTTTATTCGGACTTATTTTGAATCTAATATTCGGACTAATTTTCGGAATCTAATATTAATAAATGCATATTATCTTTGAGGCCAAAACAATTTAATTCGTGAATTTATCAAACCGTCGAGGTTCCTATTTATCCCAAGGTAGATAGATGGAGCTTTCAAACTTTCTAAAATGTTATTACTCTCCTGTTCTTAAAAATAGTGTAAGCGAAATTAGAAAAATCGTAGTTATTAAAGAATTATCATTACTGTAGTATACAATAGAGGTGGGGAACCTTTTTATAATTAGAGGCCACAGTAAAATTAGGAAGTAATAGAGACAAGATCAATTCTTTATATTTTACTGTTGGTATTCTTATTTATCACTTAATATACACACCCGTATACATATATACAACTTAATTATATTTTTTACAACTGATAATTATAAAGAACAGTTTTAGTGGAATATAGAATATAAATTTATTTGTCTTTGGCGGAGTTTCCTATACAAGCCTGCCTTGTTTACAAATAATAAATATTAATGTTTTTAAATTGTTACAGATTGTATTATCTCTCAATAAATATGTTTAAAAAAATGTCTGAAATAAAGTATACATAGGTATATAAATATATTATTATAACAAATTTACAATCTTTTAAATTGAACCTTGGTTTTGGTCGATTTAAAAGTACAAAATCAAAATAAATGAGGAGTATGTGAAAGCAGACGGTGCACGTTTGCATTGTGATAGTGCTACTGTGATGTAAATTTACAATTCAGTTCAATCCTGTATGATAATCATGAGCTTCTAAGAATATTGTACATTCGTTTATTTTAATTTTATATAAATCAAATTAGTTAAAAATTTATATTTGCTAGACATTTGTAGTAATAATTGTATTAGAAGAATCAAAACTACGCAATAATTGTCACAGAAAATCAAATCACATAATTTTTCACACAAATAGAGGTAAATATCAAATCTATTCTAAAACAAATCTCAAACAAATTGATATACAATTAAAGCTTATCATACATGAAAGTTTTTATGAAAGCGTGGTATCTTTGTTAATGTTTGTAGAATAATAAAAAAAAATCGCGAATAATTTACAGTTAAATGAAAAACAAATTTTTGAAAAATACAATCTTTATTTATATTTATAGGTGAATTTTTTTGGTTTGCTATTAAACAATTTTTAATAACATGAATTCAATATTTTGTGTGTTATCGCTTCGAAAGCAAAAACGTAACCCCCTTATGAAAAGAGAAATTTGCACTTAATTCCTTTCCCGTTCGAATTTGGCATGCATCAAATGAATTTTTTTATTGAAAATTTTGTCTGGAATCATTTCTCGAAGTTTTCCCATTAAGAATTGAGACACCTCGTATAGTAATACGCGTCTTTTACGTTTTAGTATCAGCCATAGCTTACTGGCCTCCTATTCGTAGTTTGAATCTTCACTAAAACATTTCCAGTCCTGAGGCTCTGTGGCGAGGAGATAAATAGGTCCAGAAGACATTAAGTAAATAGCCACCGGTCTGGGAGGCAGGCCGTTGATATACCGGCTTCACCTTGATTGACGAAGATAGATCGGCTCAATTCGGACCTCGCCTATGATACCCTCCATTCTGATTTGAAATTATAAACAAGGGCATTGGAGAAGTTGGGCCGGAGGGACTTGCGGCTCCACTGCTTCTTACTTAGAACTTTCGCCTAAGAGGCTATTACAGAACCGGCTCTGGTTGAATAATAATAGCAGCGTCCAACTTGTTCCCTCATTAGCGGTACTGCTCAAGAGGAAGATGTTTAGGGACACAATTCAGGATTAATCTCAATGCCTTTGATTGGGCATCTGTAAGCATTAAATGAAATCGTATGATTGTCCAAAGATATTCGAGATATTTGAAATCCTTATAAATTTGACCTACCAACCCCCATTTTACTAATTATCCAACTGTTCATTTAATTCAACTACGTTGCTCAAATTTTATAACTGTAATTTTCATGTACTTTGTAGTTGAGATTGTATTATTTTTTATCAACATAAAATCTAGTACCATGACAACGCTGTTTAGGGGTAACACTTCATAGATGGTAAAACTGCCCGGAGGAAACAATAAGTTATACTTAGTAAGGAGGCAGAGGTGGGGTGGCCGAGCCAGCTAAACTCCCGTTGCTTGGTAACCCGAATATAAGATAGAATGATAAAATCGTATACCAGTGCCAAGAGGCTATTGACTCTGAAATTAATCCCCCGCCCTCACCCTTGCCCGGGGAAACCCCCGTATAGCCAAATAGACGAGGAAGATAAGTACAAAAAAAAAAAAAAAAATGATTTGATGTTGGCATTGTCATTTAGGTATATTGCAAGGATATATGTATTTGAGTTGGGCTCTGCAACCAATAACTATGAGCCGATTTTGAGTCGAGTTTAAGGTGAATCCATTTTTTTTTTAAATTTCTTTATGAAATTTACAACTGTATTACATAAATACATCAAGTAAATTTGGTCATAATTGATATAATGACATGAATACACTTGCTAAGTAACTACCCAATGGTAGCACTCTAATAATATGACTACATTAGGAGATCACGGGGCCATCTTCTTTTCAGACGCCTCGGAGGGTTAACAGGAATTGAAGAGGAAGCAAGGTTAGAAACGAGAGGGTTGGGATGATTCTGAAGTTTATTTTGGAAGGATAGGTATCTGGATTGGGCCAGATCTGAAACATAAGGAGCATTAAGATCTTTATGGATAATTTTATTAGTGACAAAGTAAGGAGCATTGAGGATTTTACGAAGGATTTTGGATTGTAAGGATTGGATGCGAGAGGAATTCGATGGTTTAGTGTGAATTCATTTAAGTTATATTTGATACAAATCCGATTTTAAGGCTTAGTGAAATAACGTATGTGGGATAATTACATAACCATTATAAAATTGTCATTAAGTTATGTTAGAATTAAAGAATTTATTAAAGGAGCTATGTTTTTCATTATGTTGATAATTATCAGCTTTTTAATACATGCATGTTTTGTGTTCAATCTTCCCATTGTATCTTTTATCGAGACATAATGGTAAGGGAGTATACAGCATAAGTTACTACTTCATGACCAAAGGCTGTTTAAGGCGGTTGATATGGCCAGCGGTAGGCAATATCTTCCGCTCCCCTAATACAATGAAGGTTTAAGTTTCCACATTAAGGAGGGTGGGTCAAACCCTTAGGGAGCATCCTAAGCCTATTATCAGCCATTCCTGTTGATGAAAAAGAAACTTTGTTCCATCATTTTCTACAAGATTCTCACAAAAACTTATTAATTATTTGAAATGAGCTGTATTTTATTTTAGTAATCTGTTTGTTTCATGACGTACTTCATGTATATGAACTTCACAATGCGAACGAAAAAATCTTAAAATGTAAGTGGTTTCGCCTATCTAGATGTAAATTACAGATCCTCACTTAACTAATAAAACAAGCGACTAATCGTCAGGGCTGTACTGAGACAATACAGCGCTGAACTTTGAGATCAAGCAAAACGAGCACAAATAAACAAAATACAATCATCATAATCAATCTAAAAATATTCAAAAAAATCGTTTTTGCGACATTGTATACACAATATTTTACTCTTCAGCTCAAAATAATTTTTAGAAATGGTGCTATGATCTGTTTTCTCATCCATAAATAACTCAAAGCATGTTTTGTAGAATATAAAGCGATAACTAATAATATGTCCAAATTAGGTTATTAAAAATTACTTCATGGTAAACTAAACAAAATTTTCTTATAACTAATTTAAATATTGTTTTTGTTAAAACCATTTAAAGGGAACTTTTAAGTAGTTAAACTACAGCAAGTTCTGTTTTTTATAACATCATAGATTGTTTGCGTTTTTTTTTTTTTTTTTTTTATCCCCAAACTAAACTAGAGATACCCCACTTTTAGAAAAACTTCCTTGCTTTAAAAGTTTTATATTCAATTACGTTAATTATGTTAAGGTTTTTCACAGAATAAGTCGAGATTCACAACTCTTTATGTAAAAACACAATATGATTTTATATTCGGTCACTTCTAAATGAGACATGGAAATGGGGACTTTTTATCAGCTATTAAGGGGAGGGTAAGGGACAGTTTCTGAAATATTACATCTATTTTTTTTTTGGTGGTTGGGTTTGAGTATTTTTCCCTAGTTCTACTGCACAATAATAATATACTCGGGTATAATAATGCAATTTGTCAGTACATATTATACCCGACCTAACTTTAACTTAAATCAAGGGTCCCATCCCCCCTAAGGTCAATGGCGCATGCTTCTCTCCTCCTGAGATATTTTATTTCTCTCATCTCCAAAAATAGTACAAGCTAAATTATACTTTAAAAAACCGTAGATAATATATAAACACACTATTTATGGTAAGATTCATGTTTTTCGATTGTTAACCCATGGAAATGTGTCCCCTCCTCAAAAATTTTAAACCTCATAAAAATATGTGCCCTCCCATCGAAAATTTTGATGGATTTTGCCATGAACCCCCTTCTGGGCAACCTTGACTTAAATGTTTGGTCGACAGTTTCTTTTCGTTTTAATAAGAAATGCTACTCCGCATACTGTATGATTCATTATAAGCACAAATCTGCCCCGGAGTTTCTATGACACGCAATGAAGGAGCAGCTGATGCCTAGAACACATTGTGATTAAAGAGGGCGGAAGCTCGCAAGAAGTTGCCTGTTAGGACGCGGTTAAGTTGCACAAAGGATCAGTTAGCCTCCAGTAGCAGAACCGCACCTCCTTGATTAGCAGATAGGCTGGCGGGATGGTGAGATGGTAAGATGGTTAAGATGGTGGGATGGTAGGCTGCTCTAGGGTTACTAATCCCAGCCGTCCTTGTTCCACAATTAATTTTGCCCCACGTCTCACTGTCTCCTCTAAGGGCGTAACCCAACCCTACCGAGGAAATTACTCGCCTCATCATCCCTAGGTTGTTATCTTCATTCTAAACACTTTTATCTTACCTCTATCGATCCTATAGTGTCTTCATTACAGAACCTCTTTCTTATGAATAGTTTTGTTTTAATCACAATTATTAATTCTCTTTTAATTAAATCACTAAATTGTGCTAGAATGCGTTGCAATCAGACATTTTTTAATGAACATTTATTTAACTTTTACTGATGATCGTTCATGAATTTCAAATTACCCCCAAATTTTTATTTTTTTATTTGCTATTATTTAACGTCTCTTCGGCTTCAGAGGCCATTAACGCTAAAAATAGCTATGTCTCATCCCCAAAAAAGGAATGACATATAAATGATTTGGAGTGTTGAATTTTATTGGGGATGCCACTGGATAATTATTGATGATAATTATGCAGAAATGTTTACTAAAAATTAATAATAAAAAATTAGTAAAATAAATTTGGATTTCTAATATATTGATTGGTCCAGAATTAATGAATTGGATTTATTTTCTTAAAGGCTGGTTTGTGTTTATCATGCTTTCTAATTACCGAACATTGCCTGTGATCATCATGATATAAATGGGTGGCAGAATTAAAATAACTTTTAATCAAAAACTTAATTTATTCCTATACTTAATAAAGAATATATACAAATTATATTTACAAGAATTACAAATAAAAAAAATTATAGTTGCAAGAATCAATGAATTCAATAATTAAATGTGAAGGCATGATTTCAGATGGACTGTTTAAGAATTATTCTGCCATGAAATATAACATATAACATTGGTAAATTTATTGTTGGGAATAGAACTTAACTATTTTATATGAATTGGTGTAGTTGGTAGATGTCATCGCTGCATCTGCTAAGTTGAGATCATCTCGTCATGGTTCAAAGCTCTGCCAGGATCCTCATGGTCTATGTAGGGCCAAGGCTTCAGTCCCCAAGCCGGGTAAGAACAGAAGACCCATCATCAAGTCCGGAAATCAACATAAGACCTTTCCTCCAGGCCGGAGCTGTTTAATATAACCTTTCTTCGCTGTGTTAATAGAACTTTGTTTTTCCTTCAGTAAGTATTCGGATGGCTTCATAGGATGTTCGTAGGATATACTTTTTGTTTATTTTTTACTGCATTTAAGTGATCTTAAATCACTCAGTGGTTTTTCTACACCGAAATTGCCTGAATTAGCGAAATTTTGGCAAAAAAATCTATTCATTTGTATATCCCAGACTCATGATTCGTAGTTTGTTTTTTCCCATTCATAAAATAATTACCTTATTGGATATTTATAAGTTGACAGTTGCATTATTAAAGAAGGAAGATGGCCTGGAGTGGCGATCATAAATAGACTAAATAGTGAAAAAACTATTATATTAAAAACCAAAGTTTCGACAAGCCTTTGCAGGTCTTCTTCAGCGAAGAGTTTCATTTGGGTTTTAAGTAAAACTCCTTGCAGAACACACCTCTCTGAAGAAGACCTGCAAATTCGGGTCGAAAGGTTGGCTTTTGATAAAATAGTTTTTTCACTATTTAGTCCATTTATGATCGCCACTCCAGACCATCTCCTTCTTTAATAATTACCTTATATACCCGTTCTAGCTTTGTGCTTATTTTAGTAATTAAATTTTATTTGTTATGGATGTGTGCGTTAGTATGAAAACGGCTCAAACGATTTTTATGAAACTTGCCTACACTTTTTATAGAATTGTATATATCATAAATCCTCAAGAAAAACAGAAATACAAATATTACGAAGAAAAATAGTTTTATTTTCACATAATTAAAAAATTGTAGGATAAAATTTGATATTATTACACCAAAGGTATTTAAATGCTCATTTATTATAACGATTCATATTATGTTATGAACATATTTTATAATGAATTATTTTGTTAAAATTTATGTATTGGCATGAATTTGGGGGATGGTATAAATTATTTATTCTAAACAAATACATACCTTATCATTATTTATTTTCAATGAACTTAATTACTGCTTCAGTGATCAGTCATTTTGACCGATCTCCTACCAAGTAATCTTTATTGTACCATCATCCATCACCTTAATTTTTTTTTATTATTTAATCGGATTGCGTTTAATTTATGCACTTCAAATTATTTACAATTATATCGAATTGTATCATGAAAAGCTTTTACGAATTCAATAGCTCATTTTTTTGCAAATACAAAAAAAAAATGCTTGTTCAATGTTGTTATTTAATACTATCAGTTAAAATCAAGTTTTTGTCATCGTTTGTAATCGTTGATCAATCATTCGGCCTGAAGTTTATGGGTAAACTCGGCTCATAAATCGTTGATTGTTATGGGTAAATATGAATTTTTTAATACCATTAGATTAAACTCTTTTACTATATTATAATTATAACTGGAAATTTTACAATATTTAAACTTCAAGTTTTATTCTTAGTTAAAATATTTTATATATATTATTATTTAATAAGAATAGAAAAATAAACTTTATTCTGGGACAAAGTCTCCTCAGAATAACAAGAATGAACAAAATTAAAAAAATATAAATCTGGCCAAAAACCGACTTAATAAAAGTTCTAACAATACATACAGTAATTTAAATAATAAAACGTAAGAAACTAAAAAAAAAAAGTCGTTTCAATAATATTTGTAGTTGTAATGTGAGAGAAGGAAAATAACAAAAGTAAGAAAAGAAAAACCATTGATTTTTTATATGGAAAACATAAATAATAGGCTAACTTAATAAAAATTCTAACAGTATATACAGTAATTTGAAAAATAATATGTAAATACTAAAACATAAAAATAAAATCTTCTCAAGAATAATTATAATTGTAATGGGAATAAAAAGTATATATAAACATAAAAAGCAAAACCTGGAAAGAAGATAAATTAGCAAAAGTAAGTAAATATAAAACATTGATTTTTAATGCTAAAACATAAACAGTAGGCTAGCCTAATAAAACTAACAACACAAATTATAGCTTCAGATTTTTTTAAATTTTTTTACATAATATTATTTAAATTACTGTAATTATAGTAATTTAAATAATAATATGTAATAAAAAAAATCTTTATCTATTTACAGTTATAATTAACATATAAATATTTTCATTTGAGCTATAAATATAGTTAATATATATATGTATATATATATATATATATATATATATATATATATATATATATATATATATATATATATATATATATATATATATATATATATATATATCTTAAATTTAATACACCACATTCTCTTGATCTTATTAATTTTAATAAGACATAAGGTTTTATTATTCCGGTGCTTGAGCTAACTTCCAAGGAAATCTCTTAAGTATTAGTTATGTGAAAATAATTAAATAGTAATTATTTAAAATAACAATAAATTTTATGATTCTATAATAATTTTTTATGGAGATTCTCTAGCATGTTTTTTGATATTTATGTCTTAAAATCTACACACCTATTAAGATCAACAAACTTTGTTCAATCAAGTTTCGAACAGGAATATAAATTTGTAAAGAAAAAATAAATTTAGCAGCTGGAATACGTTATAATTTAAATTTAATTATAAAATATTACACTTTCAAATTACATATATATATATATATATATATTATATAGATATATATAAATAATCACAGGATATATAGGTGTGAATAGCTCAGATCACAAAAAAAATATGAAATAACCCATGAAAAAAAAAAGATATTTATTCATTTATTTTTGGGGAGGGTTGCTTCAGCCCGTTGATATGCCAGTGGCCTGAAATGACGTGAAACTATGCATGTTAGAATATCTAGTTGTAGCTTCAGTATTAAACATAACATAATGCAAGCCATGTTGAACACATATCAACCAGACACCTATTGATGTAGGTGCTTGAGCTCAACAATGAGTAATGTTCACATTGTTATTTCATTAGTAATCATGGGTTGCACAGGGCCAAATTTCGAGGGTGGTACGCTTCGAAAGAAATTTTATTTTAGCTTAAGTAAAAAAAAAAACTATTTTTTTATAGTACTTATGATCTTGATTCAGTAACCATAATGAGTTTATATTATGTGATGTTGATATTACTATAAATTGGAATGTAATATCGATATCGGTGTGTGTGCGTATATATATATACATATATATATATATATAAACTATAGATAAAGAGAATGTGGTGAATTAAATTTTATATATATATATATATATATATAAACTATATTTATAGCTCAAATGAAAATATTTATATGTTAATTATAACTGTAAATAGATAAAGATTTTTTTATTACATATTATTATTTAAATTACTATAATTACAGTTATTTAAATAATATTATGTAAAAAAACTTCAAAACATCTGAAGCTATAATTTGTGTTGTTAGTTTTATTAGGCTAGATTACTGTTTATATATATATATTGTTTTTCAACAAACCCAATGAGCCTACCCGAATCAGAAGAACGTAGCACATAATTATCATTACTTAAAATTATCATTACTGGTTATGACGGTTTCTTATGCTATATTTTTTTCTGAAATGGATTTAATTAAGTTACGATTATTATTTCATGTCAAATGACGAAACCAATACTTTGAAAGTACAGATAGCAGTATTTCTTTAAATTATTGGGTGCCAATTATTTAAAGAAGTTATGAAGTTAGAGTTTTAGTTATTAAATGTTAAATATTCTATGTTAGGTGAACGCAATATAAATCTGTTAAGTAATTGAATCTATTAAGAATGAACAAGAAATCTTAACTTTTACCGCCTTTACAAATCATGTTTTAGTTTGAATTAAAATATCAAATAAATTCTATTAAAATTGAGACAGGTGTCATTTAAGAGAGAGAAGAATTTGGTTCCTGTAACTAGGTTGCCATCGTTAAAACTTATCGGACAAGCGATGTAAATCAATGCTTGGAATTTACTGTAACTTGGAAATTACTTCGTCATTTATTAAAGGTATATCCATTCATTAAGTGAACTTACTGAGCCGAACTCTACCTCAATAGTCGATATTGACATAACATTCCGAACACCAACGGGTGTATTGTCGCAAGTCGACCTAAAGGGGCCAATGCAATCGGGTCCTTTTCCCCTCATTTTTCTTTTTTTACAATATTTATTTCTCAATAAACTCTTGATAATGGGGATATACAAAAAATCAAGGTAGTGCTGATGAAGTTCTGTAAGTAACAAAATATACAGTAATGATAATAAACAAACAAATAAACAAGTAATGCAATATACTTACCATTAATGCTTGGTTTATATCAAGTTTCACGTTGAAATGCTTCATCAGGGTTAAGAATAAAAACATACAATCTACATTAAAAAAAATCTTGTGCGCTCAACACACAACTTTCACTTACTTTCTACTTATTATACACAGAAATTATTTTCTGGTAATATTGAGCAATCTTAAAAATTTTTAAGTGCACTTTTAACGGTGCTATAACTTAAAGTTTACAGCTACTAAATCATTAACACCATTAAATTAACAAAAAACCTATTAATTATATTAACGATAGACAATAAAAACCTCGCTACTTCATCTGTTTTTGTAAACCACACAACTCCAGCCTTCGAGCAAAAAATATATATATTTTATACAAAAGGCTAGTCTGATACAATATTTTTTTTTCTTTTAGAAAGCAAATATCTAAATAGAAGTAGTGATTCATCGATAAAGCATGTAAGAATTCGGAGTTGATATTACATTTTTGTACTGAATATATGCCTCTAAA
Source organism: Nezara viridula (assembly GCA_928085145.1). NCBI lineage: Eukaryota > Metazoa > Arthropoda > Insecta > Hemiptera > Pentatomidae > Nezara > Nezara viridula. The sequence goes on from OV725079.1 coordinate 40,725,746, forward strand.
TATATTCAACCAAATCTCAACTTATGAAGCAAAAATATCAGAATGCGTCATTAGTGTCAAATATAGTAATAGAGTTCACATGGACTGATAATCAGACTCATCATCAGAGGGTGGAAGTGACAATGTTTGATCTTTGATTCATTGGCTTTGATGCGCAAATATTGCACCAGCGCTTTACTATCGTTAGTAGCCTTTGTAGGTTTGACGATGATAGAATCGCGTTATTATCAATTAGGAATTGAAATTAGGTATCAAATTTCAGGTTAGTATCACACTTCACTCAGTTATTTACATATATTCACCAGTTTAAAGTTTAAAATTGATTATTGATTAATTATTAAATATTTATTAGCCCAGTAAAGCAATATATGAGGATTTTTAACAAGTGTTTCCCCATCATGTTGAAGCATCAAAAAACAAGAGAGAAATACTTTATTGAAAGTAATGCTGCTACATAGAGTGTCCTTATACACAGCATACTAATCAATCCATTTGTAAATAAATATTACAGTACATTATTCAATTAATATATATACATAATCTTGACCTTCATATACTCAATACAAAAATGTAGCATCAACTTCGAATCCATACAGGCTTTATCCACGAATCCCTCCTTTTTTTTAAACATTTGCTGCTGTTACCAACCAGTCCCAAAGACTTATTCTCATAATTCATTTATATCCACCTAGTAGTTAATTAATACCATATTTTGAATGCTAGGAATTCCATAATAAATCGCACCAATATATACCAAATTAATTCCATGAATATGGATAAAATGATAAGACAATGCTAAAAATATTTAAATTAATAAAGGATTAATAAAAGACATTCTCCTCTCACTGTCAATTACTATATAAGTGATAGTGGGTTATCTCCAGGGAGCCCATATATAATTTTATACATTTATTTTATAATATACCTAGGCTGTTCGGTCTATTGAGGCCAGTAAAGCATTATTACGAATAAAATTCTATTTTTGTTAATCTATCAATTACTCAATAAATTTTATTATTGAGTAATCTATCAACTACTGAATTGAGTAATTGATAGATAATTATTGAAATATTAATTATTTAACATTGGTTTTATAGCAAAAGGTCAATGAGTAACATAAGGATATTGAACACTGCAAGTACTTCAAATATTCTCAAAATTCAAATATTTCAATCATCATTGTTGTATACATTCTTAAATTAACCAAACGGATTAGCTGGAAATCGGAAAAAAAAACACCTATAAATTTCACCCCACCTACTAAAATATTCAGATCAAGTTCTATTTTTACATGGATGTAGGTGACTCAATGTCCTATGTTATTTTGCCAATGATAAACTCAGAAATGGCTAATGTTAGACTTCTGAAATTTTTAAATTATATTTAGGTTTGTATGACTTAAAGCAGGCTTTGAGTAAAAACAAAATATTGAGTAGAACCAAAGTTATGAATGCTTAAGTAATTTGCCATAAAAAAAAAAGAAAGATCCATAAATTTGGATCCTCCCCCATAAAACAAAATCCATCTCAAAAAAAGATTCTCAAATTTTAACTATGCACCCGTCGACGACGGGTACATCAGCTAGTTGTTAATAAAATAATGTGATAATAATATTACTATAAACCCACTGCAGGAATTTAGTGGGTTTAACATCCCCTTTCAATTAGCCTCGCGGAGTAGCTTGCTCATATAACAGAAGCAGATCACAATAAAAACCCAGTGGAGAGTTAATTTGCCGGTTGGCTGTAATTAAAATGATTCCATGAGTAGCTGGAGCTGGAGAGGGGCTCTGGATGAATCGGTCCTTGCGAGTAAAAACCCTTTAAAGTTTGAACGAGCTTCGCAAAGTAGCGAGCCGAGCATGCATTATACAAAGACAGACACTTTTTCCCTTTTTCGCCAGATGATAAGATTTCATGAGGGGGGGGGGGCTCTCTGAGCAGGATCAAAAGAGATGCTAAATCTTTAAACAGGGACGGACGTTCAGGTTTTTCCAGTCCGGCCAGGAGGAGATAAAACCTAATAAAGCTCCTTAATTAGTTTGAAAATTTTAGTAACTGGAGAAGGGGAGGGACTTTGGAATCAGTGGCTCGTGAATTTTCCAACATTTCCTCGGGGCGGGCCCTCCGCTACCTTTAATCATCTCCGATCCCTCTGAAATATTTATATTCGTTGGAAAATGTGTCTGAGTAGCCATTCTCTCTGTATTTATAGTCATATAACAGTTCTCTGTTTTTAATGAGTTTTTTTTTTCCTTTCACGAATCTATCAATTTGGGAAAAGATATAATCAACTATGCATCGCATCACAATTGATGGTTAAATCTCTTTAAAATGTTGAAAATAGCAACAGCGAAAAATTGTTGAAGAGAAAAAGATGTAAATTTTACGATTTAGGAAAACATTAACCTCTTCTACTGGTCTTTACAAAGTAATCAATAAAAATATTCCACTTACTTTCCTTAATTAATTAACAAATGAATATTAATATATTATTAATGAATTAAATAATAATAGAATAATTAAACCACCAAGATAAAGACAATTGAAATGAATAAAAATAAAACAGTAATATATATAAAAAAGTCATCTTGATATACATTTTTTTTTAAATTATACTTTATTTATTCTGGGACAAATCCCTTTAGATTAATACGAAAAGACAGAAATGTGGGCTAAGGAGCCTTAGTGATATATAAACAAAAATGCAGAGTAATTAAATAGTTATATCACAAAAAATATAAGTTACTTTATAGTTTTCATCATTTAATAATAAAAAATTGAAAAACATAATGAAGAACGATCTAATAATTTATAAACATATTTACAGTAGTATCTATTTACAATTTTATGGTGGCTGGTTGGATAAGAAATGATTGAACAGGCGGGATTTGAAGGTAGAAAGGATTTGAGGATAGAAAGGATTGACTGATGTGGGAAGGTATGGAGTTCCATAGGGTTGAGGATCAGGATAATGAACGATCTGTCTGCGGTTCGGTGGGCCCTTATGTATAAGTTATATATAATACCGGGAACGAGTGTTGCGGGAGCGAACGGAGGATTTGATTTGAAGGACCTCATAGATATATGAAGGTCGGTGGGATTGGATGATTTGAAAGAGGAAGGATGCCAGGAAATGGATCAAGAAACGCCGGTAGAAATGGATGAAGCCACTTTAACTATGCATAAAAACAAGAAACAGAGGCGTCCCTTGGGATCCCGAAGATGAACCATACAAAGTAATTCATCAAACGTTTTAGTTTCGCATTTATACCTAAATATTAAATATCAACAGTAAGACTAGATAATTCCAAACCAAGCTTTGCCACCCATATGTGGAGGGCAAATCAGGAATCTAGGAGATCCCAGCGAATCTGTTCTAGTTAATATAGTGAAGTATTGCTCATCTTAGAGATGGAGGTAGTCAACCGGGGAACTTACTGTATTGCGCGAATCCAACCGGTAAATGTATTTTATACCAGAATATGAAATGAAATATGTATGTAAATCTGTCAGTATCAATAACTACCAGAATTATAATCTGTGATATCCAATGTACAAGAGCCTGAGAGTCGACCGAAACGTAAATGGGAGCAACTGTTTAAATTCGAACCTGAAAATTAGGTTTACACTGATGGAAGCTTTTTAGATAAGCAATGTTTGTGTCATGCGTATCAAACATACGGTTTTTCATTTCGATTGTATTTTAAAAATAATAATATGCTTGTATAATTTCCTCAAAAAAAAAAAAGAAACTTCTTTACAGAACTCAAGTATCGTTTCAAAGTCCTTTGTAGGGAAGAGATGTGTTGTAATAATGCTGCTGGGATATATGTTTCGAACTAAATATCTATCGAGTTTTTAAGTCCAAATTATGCGAGTAATAACACCATTTTTTTAAATTAATCCCATACTTTATCATTTCTATAATACGGAGGGAATGAAGAAGGGTATTCTAGATGTACAGCCAAACCTATTATAACATTATTAACCTATTATTATAAACTAATTGGAAAGAGATATTTTTGGTGGATCCGCCAGAGAATAAATTTCAACCTACCCGGTCAGATACGATCCAGCACTATGTACTAATAGTATTTTTTATCACCTTCTTATTTTCTTATTAGATGAATTCATTTTCTGTTTTCTTCCGTTTTCATTAGCATTATGTTTAATTAAATAAATTTAAATTTCCTGAAATAAAAGCCATTTTTCTTTTGATGGATTCTTTATTAGAATTTGCAGCCTTTTTTTACAGTTCGGTCAACGGTATCAGTATGGAGTTTTGTATGCTTTTTTCTTCAATTGTTGTTTGAATTAATAAATATGAATTAATCTTTTTATATATAATCTTATATGAGTGAAGAGTCTATCCAAACGGAATTAAGTTGCCTTGTGAGTGTCTATTTTCTATCTATTTTTTGGATAATTTGCATTTTAAAAAAATAATTTCTGTCTTAAGATAATATAACGTGCGAGGATTTAATACACTGGATTCTGTTTAAAAATCCATTCTTAAAAAAAAAAACGTTAACTATGTGGGGATGAATTCCACTTAATATCAGTATATATTAAAAGTCAAATCATGTCTATATTGGCATAAATGATTTCTTTGACAGATGAAGCGTATTCGAAGTATTTTTAATTTCCATTGTATAATCAAATACAACTGTTAACTGGAAATCAAATAAGTTGAATAAACTAAGAAACATAAGACCCTTGAGTTATCTAGAAGGGAGGCCTTAGGTAAGAAGAACAAACAGAATCTTAGCTAAACTTCTTAATGTTAAGTAAACTGTCAAGCGGGAGGTGGGCGGGCGATATCCCAAATGAGAACTAGCGCAAACAGAACCTTCCCACTATGCAGTTAGCCTACTTTTAGTATCGGAGGGAAACACAAACCGTCTTTTGTATTGTCGAGATTTCAGGGAACGTCGGTATCTCAGCTCCATTTTCTTTAATGACGGAGATGGAAATTAACTTCTATAGGCTGCTGGAGAAAAGCTTATGTATATTTCATTTCTTTTCCCGAGGACTAAGATTTTGAAACCATGTAGCACAATGAAAATGTATCAGTAACTTTTTTCAGCCAACAAAAGTTTTTTTAATCGAAGTGAGACATTTATATGTATGTATATATATATATATATATATATATATATATATATATATATATATATATATATATATATATTTATAATGATGTAGAGATGGTTGACCGTTGATATGATATGAGAAGGAGTTAGTTGAGGGTGCGGTCAAATAATTAAAAAAATTAAAATATATAAATAATTTTAATTATTGCCGACGTTTCGACCCACTTTGCAGTTCATCTTCAGGGCTTTAATTGTAAATAAACAGATAAAGGGACCAAAGGTTAAGAAGTGAAGAAATTGAAAGATTAATAGGGTAACATTAGTGTAATATTGTTGTGATAGATTATTAAGTATAAATAACTCAATAATTTTAAAAGAATCTTTAAAATGTAAGAATAAATGTAAAAACAAGGTTATGATGATAAAGAAACAAAAAACAGGTTGTACTATATATAGATGACAATTGACATTTAGTTTTTTGAAAGCGGTAATGGAATGGTAGGCTGCATGAAGATAATAGTAAGGTGTATAGTTGAAGGATAGGTGTGTTAAGAAATGAATCACAATAATCATCATAACCTTGTTTTTACATTTATTCTTACATTTTAAAGTATTCTTTTAAAATTATTGAGTTATTTATACTTAATAATCTATCCCAACAATATTACACTAATGTTACCCTATTAATCTTTCAATTTCTTCACGTCTTAACCTTTGGTCCCGTTATCTGTTTATTTACAATTAAAGCCCTGAAGACGACCTGCAAGTGGGTCGAAACGTCGGCAAAAATTAAAATTATTTATATATTTTAATTTTTTTTAATTATTTGACCGCACCCTCAACTAACTCCTTCTCATATATTTTTATACATATATATAATCCCCATAGTTGTTATAGTACTACTACTTATATGGATTTAAGAAGGTATAGTCCGTGATACAGACCCCTTTTTATCAAATTTTAACCTTCCGTTAAAAGCTTCATCTCATTGTAACCAAAAAATATTTCATTTAAAAAAATTGTCGGAATTGGGCGTTTTCAATATGGAGGTTGGCAAACTTTGCATATTTAATTAGGTACTAAAAACTAGTAAATACCTATTTACTTTCCACTCTGATCGTAAGTTAACTTGTGCAGAAATTCGATAGAGAAGGTGGCCTTAAAAAGAAATTGACAATTTGGAGGTGTAAGTCACGTAAAACTACTCAATGTTTTTGAATGCCAACTTTTTTTCTCGACTTTGTAGTCAAGTTATCCTACAATTAAATTGAAAAGCAAATGAGTATTTACGAGTTTTAAGTATCTAATTAAATAGACAAAGTTTGCCAACCTCTACATAGAAAATGCTCCAGTTCCGAGAATTTTATTTAATAAAATATTTTTAGGTTGCGATGAGACGAAGCTATTTACGAAGTTTTTACCGTATGTTAATAATTTGATAAAAAGGGGTCTGCACCACTAACTATCATGCGAGTTTATTTTTTTTATAATTACTATTTTTAAAAAAATATTCCTGTTTGCGTGTGGTTTTATCAAAGAAATAACAAACTTGATTCCGTTTAAAAAGCGGATCTTAAAAAAAATAACGGGATGGTAGTAGATTTCACAACTATATCAATCTATACTTAAAATATATATATAAACCTACTACTATATATATATATATATATATATATATATATATTGATACAGAGAGGATTAAATGTCTAACTATTCTCTCTTATATAGTATGATGGTCTGATTTTTATTTTATGAGATCTTTTAATCCATATGTTCAATAAAACTCGTTATTATTTGGTTTTCGACATTGTTTTCCTTTTTGCTTTTCTACCAAGCGTTAAGATACAATTTTGAATACTAGCTCATTACAAAGAGAATGAAATGTTGAATTCTTGTTAACAATATGCAGATTAGATTTTTGAGATATTTCAATCCATATGCAAAAACATTTCAATTATTAAATCGAATATTAGTCGACTCTAAGCGTCTTTACTCGAACGTTACACTTCGGAAATATGACTGCTCTACCTCATTCATTCCCCACAAAAAAAGTACGAAACGCACCTACAGAAGTTACCACTTCAAAAAAGTCTGTTTTTATTCTGCCAAGTGGAGGCGTACTTCAGATAAGATAGCCATCTTAGGATAGCTGTAAACCTTATGACATCCGCTAGACGAACATCGGCCTCAATAATATGTCTATATTTGGATAAGATTTATATTAATAATAACAATATTTTTCCGTCAGTGTTAAAAATTAATAAATAACCACTGGATGAATAATATATAACTTTCAACATGTTTTATTAATAGATACAAATATTTAAAATTGCTGAATCATTGCTCTGTAAAATTTATACTGATTTAGCGATCATGTTTTCAGTAATATATTCTGTTCGTTCAAGTGAGATTTCTTCCAATTATACGAGTGCTGCTTTATATTCGAATAGCCTTCTTCCGAGACAAGACGCCGATCCTCCCCCTCCTCACCTCCTTCCCCCGAGACACAACAGACAGATAATGGGAGGCCGGGTAGACGACACCAGACGCAGACGAAGCAGCTGCTAACGACGTAATCTGGGACTATCGCCTTAACCCTGTTAGACTCCCTCTGTTTCCTCGCCTTCCGCGACTCTAACAGCATTACGACCATCCTCCGGCTCCTGATAAACCAATGCCTGCTCTCTCCTCTCTGTTCCTCCTTGGATTTTCTATTTACATCCTCCTCCAAGGGTTATCTCGCAGCTTCATGCCCCTGTTGAGTGTTGTTCCGCATTACGATCTGGGTCCCTGCAGTTTCCGCTAATGGGGGAATCGTGTAACGGAGCCGCAGTGTGGGATCATGAGAGTTGGTTGAGGGAACACCCATGTTGTCTAGATCTCACTAGAACCAACCTTGTGGTTATAATCCTTACATGTGTACCTTTAATTGAAAAAAATATGATAATCATAAGTAACATTAATAACGATCATCTTTAGCTTAAAAAGCTTAAGGGTGAATTTTAAAAATTTTATTGAATCAATTATGAACACAAAATGAACGAAAATGCTTTAAAGTTGGTTAGAGAAAATTTTTAGAATAATTAGTCCGTGATAAAGACCTCTGTTTATCAAATTATTAAAATCCCCCTGAAACTTCCTAAATATCTTCATCTCATCGTAACCTACAAATATTTTATTTGCGAAAATTCTCGGAATTGGTGCGTTTTCAATATAGATGTCGGCAAACGGATAATTTTATTAGTGACAAAGTAAGGAGCATTGAGGATTTTACGAAGGATTTTGGATTATAAGGATTGGATACGGGAGGAAATCGATGGTTAAGTGAAGCCCCGTAGCTCAACTTTGTCAGTCCAAATAGGCCTTATTATATGAGTCTTTTGTAATTAATTGGAAGTTTAGAGCGTTTGTTTAGTAAGCGCTGAAGTAATAGGAGACGTCGAGCGGTTTCTTGTCGTTTCAGTCTGGTATGAGGATTATTAATAATATAAAATATTAATTATAAATAATAGCTTAACTTTTTCGTCAGTGCTTTAGGAAGATAAAATTTCGAAAATATATATTTTAAAATATTGTTATCTAAAAGAAAGAAGTTATATATATAATACTCTGACAATAGTTTTATGTACTCTATATATTTCATCCATAGTAGCTTCCCATATGATTCTCTCTACAGATTATGATTGAAATCATAAGGCCTATTCCTCAGTTTGTGAAGAGTGCTTTATCGTTTCACTCGAAAATGCTGTCCCAATAACCAACTTAGAAGGACAATTCTGCAATTCAACGAAATTTCAGTTGATGTTTTTATCAATTTTACAAGTAATAATTAATTATACAACATAATATATTGTTTAAAAGCTATACTCGTACGCATGTAACATGGTATAAAAAAAAGTCTTTGAATTCTGAAATTTCTGTTTATATGTCAAGCGAACCTTCCCTTGACTGAATCTCTGGGCTGTATTCTTCTTAACTTCAGTCAAACTCTTCTTTCCGAAGTTAAAGAAAAGAAGCCTACCCCTTGATTTGTTTATCATTTAATATGCGAAGCGTCCCTCCTGTCCCCACGGCCACCCTAAGGGCGGAACTGAATCGCAAACTGCACTCCCAAATTAATACCAAATGAGAAAAGAGGGAGGAGGTAAGCGGGAGGAGTTTAATTGAAAACAGGAGAAACCTCAACTTCCGACGTTGGACCGAATGTTGGTTGGGGAGGGGGAGGAGCATTTTAAAAGTTTTTAACGACAACGTCCTTCAGACGTTTTTCCTTGACTCCTTCTACTTCTGGGACTTAGCAATAAAAGGAAGAGCTCTTCTGTCGAGTGGAGGAAGGACAAAATGGATTAATGGCCACCAGGTCGATTTCTCTTATCCACCATCGGCCAAACAAACAATTTTTTTTTTCTTCGACTTTCCGGTTTCCTATTGAGAAATTTTTCCCCAATAAAAATATTTTCAATGCGGTGCTTGTTAACAATAAATGATCATTACGACTACAGTTCGAAGTTTTTTTTTGTTATAATAAATCAAATACGACCTTTCAAACAAATGAAAAACATTTTAATTTAAAAACGAAGGAGATGGTCCAGGGTGGCGGTCATAATTAGACTAAATAGTATTAAAACTATTTTATTAAAAGCCAACGTTTCGACCCTACTTTGCAGGTCTTCTTTAGGACTAGAACAGACAATATACAAACAGGTATATAGGATTGTGGAAGTTACATAATATTTAGACAAAAAATTTGACAATATATGATATAAACAATGTGAATAAGTTTATTAAAATTATAAACAGTAAGTACATTAAAATGTAAACAGAATAAGCTAAGTAACAAGATCCTTAACTGAAGTAAATAGATGGTAACAATTGTTGTAGTGTAATATATAATATATGCAAATGTGGACATACTTCTACAGATCTACAGGAGAGATTGAAAGAAAAGGAAAAAGGATATGATATGAAATAATAGACAACAAAGGAATGTGGAGAAAGAAAACCAAAAAATAAATAAACGTTGGATTTTAATAAAATAGTTTTGCCACTATTTAGCCTATTAATGACCACCACCCAGAACCATCTCCTTCTTTTATGATGCAACGGTCAACTATTAAATATTCAGTAATTTTAATTTCAAATATTGATATAATAAAACATTAGACGAAACATATAAAAATATAAAATCAAAATTTGTGTTGGAAAAATAATTGATTCATATATCTGATGAGGAAATCAAGTAAAACAACCAAATGAAAGCTAGGACAATTAGCACTGCAGACTTAAAGAATTTAAGATTACGTTGATTTATCCACCGTTCTATAAATCCGAGTCTATGTATTTCGAGATTATTGCACGGCTAAATGCTAGAATTAAATTTGCCTCTGGATAATTTGTTTATTAGCTGATGGTTAATTAAGCACTGAGGGAAAGGAAATATAATGGCATGAAAACTTTCGTTTTTTTTTTTTTTTACTTTTTCTGAAAAACAACTCTTTGTGACTTGTTGAATAGCTCGCAATTTGCGTCCTTTTTTAACGAGCTTGGTTAAATTGCTGCTATCTCGCTGATCCGAACAAATGAGTAGTAATTAGGGCTATTAAATAATTCGGGGGACTCATGCTTAAATTTTAGAAGGAGTCAGAACGCTAATTGGTGATCAAATGTAATTAACGTCGTGGATTTAATTACTGATGTCCTTTGATCTTCTCTATCGCCTAGTATACTTTTACCTTTTAAAATTTAAAGTTGAAATAAACACTATAACAAATATATGTGCCAATATATCATCCAAATTACATTATTGTAAGAAGCTTATTGAAGATGTGAGAACGTTGTTTTACTAATAATCACTAGAGTAAGTACATTATATGAAGAAATATAGTGACCAGACATACCAATTTTTGCCACTTATTCTAGACAAGAAAAGACGTTTGATGGCATATTATTGAAGGGATAAAATATAGTCGTTTCAAATTTTTATTTGAAATTGTGGAGCTATATAGCAAAAATTTTCAAAGATACGATTCCATAATTGAACGAAGAGTTTTAAGTGCCAGATGTTATTATTACGGTCTTCATCTATATTTTAGGAGCCATACCTTCCGTCTCATATATGGCTCATTAACATGTATGATCCCAAAAACTGATGAAAAAAGTTTGAGCGAACAAAGTTTGCTATGGAGGCTCTGAACAAACCAAGCTTTGAAATATATATTAGAGAAACCATATGTGGTCCAATATAAGGAGTTTGGAATCAAAAGGACCACCCATGTTGCTCTGGCTGAAGATGATATGACGAGGAAAATAATAACAGGTGTACTTCACTGATCAAGAAGTAGTGGATGGGCATGAAACGAAGGTGTTCTTGGTATTCAAGCTCTCCGTTTAAGTGACTGGATGACAGCAGTATGAGATCAGAACAATTTTTGCGGGCTGGTGCTGGAAGCAAGGACTCGACATCAAGTTGTAGTACCGATTTCTCAATAATATATAAGGAATGATTCACTAAAAAGTTAATTAGCGCTAAGCCGATGGGTAAGCATCCGACCGAGGAAATCGACCGAGACGTAGATGAGAGGATTGTACTAAGCCAGATCTTGCTCATTTGAGTGTATTGATTTGCTGAAAGAGATATATAGGCAATCGATGGTTTCGGCACTAAACCTTCGGATTTACTAAACCGTTATTTATTTATAATTTTTTCAACATTTTTTATGACCGATAAACTCAATTTTATTCGTCATAAACCAATTGATAAGAAGCTTCTTCAAAAATAGCAATAATGTTTGCAACAATTAAAACTCAGCTGATAGAAAATTTTATTTGTTTCATTCCATACATTAAACGTGATTTATAAAACAAAAATATCTAACCTTTTAGTAGATCTAGAAATGCTCAAAATCTCAGGGTTCGTCAAACTTGGCACATCTATCGGTCGCCTTTTAGATAAATTTTATACTATTACGAACTTTAATAAAATGTTAATTAATTAACGAAATATAATAATTTATTTTTAAACTACCAGCCTTGTGATGAATTACTCGATTCATCAAGGTACAGCGAAGGTGAAGTGCAACCTGTTCGCATTGGCTATTTGCTAAAGGGACCCCGGGGCTTTAGTTAGGAAGTTGGTGCAGTAAAGAGTTTGGGGACGAGCTAGTGGGAAAGTTGCCGCACTTAAGGGCTTAATATTTTCGAGCATGTTGCCTTCAAAGCTAAGTTGGCGAACAAAGTTCGAATTTGGGCCGGTGACAAAGTAGAGATCCCTCGTCCCCTTAATTAAAATGGAGGCATAAAAACCCCAAAGCCATCTTCTCCTGGCGGCTTCATATACCTCAACTGCAGTCCTCCAGAAAATAGAATATCTCAGAACGATGAAACATAAACTTCAGCAGTAATTTTTAATAAATAGTATTTGCTTCTTCCTTTTTTACGAAAATATTTTTTACAAAAATTTCCTTTTTAAGAAAATATTTTGTTAATATAAAAATAATTTTATTTCTTCAACATAAATAAATGTTCAAGAAATATGAGCTTTTGTAGAAATAGGAAAGTTTTGTATGCTTTATAATGGTGTAATTAAAATTTATTTATTTTGATTATTATAATTATTTTGAGCGGTTTTGAGAAAGCGGTTGTTCAATAAAAAACATGAAAAAAGAAAATTGCACAAATGACAAATGCGAAAAAAGGATGTTGCAGTTTATGATAAAAATTATTATACCTGTAATTATTTTTCCAGAAACTAAGTAATATATAATTTTTTAATAAAGTTTAACTTTAGTTACAATTTCTTTATCCTGTTATTTTATTTTTCTTGTTTATTATGCTACAAAGATAAAAAGTATATTATATAACCGATAAATCACTTTTTTCTTTATTAACACTTAGGTACATTGATGTATTCTTATTTCTGCTTATTTATTTATTTAAATATTGCTTTAATCTTTATTATTATTCTAGGTAATTAATTTATGATTTGCGATTCGGACTAGATAAATTCCAATATCTCGTCTCCACAATAACCTCAACGAATTACCAATGGTGTGAAATATATATGCGTACAAAAGCGCTGTATTTTAGTAATTAATTCATTAGGATCCGTTCTATATCGCAGAAAAAATATAAAAAAACTTTCCTAGTAACTTATTTTTGAAAAAAAATTGGAAGAAAATTTCAGTTATTCTGAAACAGACCCCTACTTAATTTACGTGGAATTTAAGCCTTATTAAATAAAGAAATTTTCTAGTTAGTCATTAGTACATTAAAAAGTGAAGAAATAAAAACTTAATGAATTAAAATAATCCATGAATTAGCGCAAATGACAACTTGGTATATTTTAGCTCCTTACGTAATCAGAAAAAGAATCTACTTATTTTTATGAAAAATTTTGTTTTATTTATAATAAGGAACTATCTAAGTTAATCAAGTTTTTAGTTTCGGTCATATTCTTATAAAATACATGAGAACCTTAAAAAGGAGGACATTTAATTGATTCTTTTATTTTTTGGAAAATAGCCATCATTTATACATTCTACAATAGCTTACAATAAGTAAATTATTTCCGTTTTATCCTGTGAGTATTGGTTTTACTAGCATTATCATTTGGTTTTCGACACTATTTTTGCCTCTTAAATACGATACAATTTTAAATAATTATAAACATTAAGATACGATTTTGAATAATAGCTCATTACAAAGAGGATGAAATGATTACTATGCAGGTTCGATTTTTATTTTTTCAGATATTTTAATCCATATCCAAAAAGCACTCCAATTAATCGAATCCAGCCGATTTTACCCGAACGTGATGCATTGGATTCTGACGATTCAATCTTATTCACTCTCCGCAAAAAAAAGTGAAAAACGCGGTTAAATAAGTTTTAAATTAAAAAAATTTAAATAAAACATAATAAGTATATGTCTAAAAAGTGTATTGCGCATAGGAATAAATGTGTTAGAGGATTTATTTTATTTTTACTTATTGATTTATTTCTTAGTTCGCTTATGTATTATTTATCTATTTTTATATTTATTTTTTCTTAGTTTACTCATTTATTTTCATTTTTTTATTTTTATTTTGATAATATATGTATGATATGTATCATATGGTATGGATGAACACGTTTAGCCTTGTTACTCGTTGCCCTTCAATGTGACAAATAGTACTATTTATTAAAAATTAATAAATAATTTTATTAGTGCAATATTTCTAAATTAAAATCGATACGATCTCTTATTTCTTCTTTAATTAATTATCAAATTATTTCATATTTCATATTTAACTATCTTATATATTACAGATTAATGTGAAATGGTCAATTGTTTCAAATAAAAAAAATTATAGGTACTTTAGGGAAAGCTGATATTGACAATTAGCTATTTAAGCCCAATTAGAGAACATCAATCAGAATAAAAACTAAATCTTATTTAAAATTGCCTAATTTTATATTGATATGAGGAATTTAATCAAAATCCTTAAAGCCGTTTTTGTGTAAATCGTAAAAAAGTGTTTAGTGTGAAGTCCCACTTCGGTCAGCCGATTTTGACGAAAAAGTTGCTGTAACATTTCCGGCATATACAAACTTTAAATATTCAATTTTAATTTTCTACGACTTTACGTTTTTGAGCTAGACTGTTAACACACACAGATTATTTTGCGGGACTTGGATATTTGGACTCAGGGCTCCCCAAAACGTATATATCCGTTTAAAATTGAGATTCGAAAATTTTCACGATCGCAATACTCTCCTTTACTATGTATTTCATATATAGGTAAGTAAAAGTAAAAATGCTTATAGATAAGTAATTTTTTCAAAATTTTATAAAGCCAAAGAATACTCTTTCAAAGTTATTTAAATTAATTAATATTTATTGATTACAAGTTCTATACAGTGTGTTAGGATTATCAATCAGAATATTTCGTTTGTTTTATCAAATGTGATCAAATCCCTTCCTAATCAATCAATCTCCTCTCCCCCCCCCCCTCCCCGACATTTAGTTATCCAATATGAGGATGATAAAGCTAGCCATTAAAAAGTTATTAATCATACATATATCGGAGTTGATCCAGGACTAAGAGATATAATTGGGAGGGCATATAATACGATAGGAACCATCGGAGAGGATATTATTGGTGGTTCCTGGTCTTTCCTTATCTGTCCCTGGCAGCGCTGAGCCACCTCTCCCATCTGCTCGCTCATTCGTTAAATCTATTTTCAATAATTAACTTTAAACCCGATCCTTCATCCAACTGCGGAGCAATGTTATAAAGTTCATTTTTCGTTTTAAAATTCATTTTTAATACGTTTCGGGACCTATAAATGAATAGAAAATAATGCTTTTCGTTTCGGAAACGTAGATGGGAGGATTGCGTTAGAGCTCATCTTGGAAAATTCGGTTTGGATGAATCGGCGCATAGTGGCATAAACCCCCTAAAGTTAACTTTTTAAATAAAAACGAAAGAATTAATATTCAGTTAACGATCTATATCGAGCGCAGACCAGTTGCGTTTGTAAGGCGTTTAGGAAAATATTAGAAAATAGAATCTCATCGAAATGAACTTATATTGTAAAGTTTCCTCCCCCCAAATGAGTTTCTAGTAAAAAACTCAACTATATTCCAAACCTTTTTTTTCTTAATTTTTGTGTAACTTTATAATGTTTTACACATTGAAATCTATTTTTAATTTCTTATTTCAAATTTGGTATAATTTAATTAGTTGTAACTTCATTAATTATTGCGCCAGGTTTAAAATGACCAAAATTCGGAAATAAATTGGGATTTGAACCAGTGGTGGAGACCAGATGGGTAGTATTTAAAATAAAGCGTTTTAAAATACAAAATAAAATCCTTTTTTTCTTTTATTTTAAGAAGTAAAATATAAAATTGATTGTTTGTTACTCTTTTTTCTTTTTAAATTACAAAAGGAATAGTTATATTTTATAGAAAGTAAAATATAATCATGTTAAATAAATACACAAAATTAATGCATAAAATATAAATACACAAAATAAATTACTAAATAGAGTAGGTTCCTTGTATTATATACCATAAAGAATGTTGTATTTGAAATACATGGAATGAAAACAATATAATATTTTGTAATCAAAATACATTGTATTTTAATACAACAAAATACGTGGTATTTTAAAATAATATTTAAAATATATTTTGTACAGACCTGGTAGATACTGTCCATGTTTAAACACTCCAAAAACATATTTTTTTATCAAATCTCTCTCAAATCTATTGTCCTCATTCTAAATATTGCAATACAATTTGGGATCATAACTGACAAAAAAATAGTTTCATCAAATTCATTACTTGTTTTGTCATAAATTGATCTATTTTAAGCTTGGGTGTGGGCACTTCGTTTCAATAAGCAAACACTCTGAATTACATATAACAATATACCGCCAACTCTCTCTTTCTATTGTTATAAAGTATCCGAAGCACTCTTCTATTCTTGGAATTTCCATAGTCCTCCTAAGCTATGTGGTACATTAAAGAGGAAAGAAAGCAGTTTGAGGCTAAAGTAACCTTGGGCAAAGCGATTCCTTTGAGGCTTCCAGTTTCCAGCGAAGACCTTTCATGAGCAGAAGAAAGAGGCCCCTAAGAACAGGGAGGCTTAGCGAGTGGCGGGAATTCGCGGAGGGTTGTCTTTTGTTGGCGGGGTCAGGCTAATGCTCATTAAAAAAGGAGTCTTGAGGGAGGAGGGGATCGTTAGGGCTAATGTCTCTAAAGGAGATCAACTTTTAAACAATCTCGAGTGGGCCCTTGTTTTAACGTTTCAACCCAAAATGTTTGAACTTATCGAAAGATCTTCCAAGGAAGACGTCGCGGTCTGGAATTTTATTATTTTTAAAAGTTAAAGTCTGAATGATTAATTTTTTTTTGCAAATAATTTTAGATAAAAAAAATATTTAAATTAATTTTATAATATTAGACACAAGAGTAAAATAGAAAGATATAGTAATTATTTCATATCTATTATAATTATTAGTCTGAGTATATACATACATACAAAATTTTATATATTTTTGTAGCAAAAGGCGCAGTTATTCGATGAGATTTATTGTACGAGCTGCAATTTTATTTTTATTTATTGAGCACAGATTTTGCAAATGGTGAGGTTCAGTATAGCTATGTGTATTTTTTTCTTTTCTTTTATAAGTAGTAATAAAACGTTGCTGAACATAAACTGTGTTAAACGCCGAAAATTCCTACAAAATTTTTCAACGTTCTGAGAGCATATTAAACGCTTTTTAATGTACTTCAATTACAATAGAGACAGAGGATTGACTTTATTAAGAGACACCGATTAGCTTTGCTAATCCAGAAAATCTATGACGTATCATATTATAGAAAATTTACTATCGTTTCATTAATTGGAACCTTACAAACATTTTTAATTTTTGTAAATCCATCCACTAAACCATCGAATTCCTCTCTATGTTTCCGATTTGATCCAATCCAGATACCTTTCCTTCCATAACAAACTTCAGGACCATCCGAACCCTCTCGTTTCACACCTTGCTTCCTCCTTGATCCCTGATAACAGTCGGACATGTCTGAAAGGATCACCTCTTGTATAAGCGGTGATCTTCTTGTATAAATTTATTATTTGAGTGCTACCAGTGGGTAGTTTCTCAACAAGCGATTGTTCATGAGTGCACATTTAGTAGATGTATTTATTTTTTATAATATAGTTGTAAATATAAATGTATAAAAAAAAATCCCTAAAGATTTAATTAAAATAAGTATTTTGGTAATAAAATAAAATCCGAATTTTTCTGATGCATATTTGATAAAACAATTATATTTAGAGAAAAGTGGTGGGGACAGAGCTCAATTACTAGAGTAAATACTCGAATAGCCAAATATATAAATGAAACATATCTCAATAACATTGAAATCCCATATAGGATTTTTAGAGGACACATTAGGATTTTAAGACAAAAGCCTAAATTGGAAATGGAATTAAACAGACGTTGCCGTGTTTCAACCAAATTACTTGAATGACGTTCAAAAATATATTTATCTAACAAATTAATCGTATGTAAAGTTTTACCTAACCTAATTTGGTCTTACGGTATAGAACTACGGGGTTCAGTATAAAACTCAACGGTATAAACACCAAACATTAAAAAAAAAAATAGTCTTTCCAGTCAAAAGTGCAAGCAAAGAATTAACCTGTACCACTACAACCCATGAAGCGTCAGGGGTTCAGTACTATTTCTTGGTCAACAGTTGGGCAAGGAGGTGCTTTTACCAAAATCGCCAGGTTTTCTCCCTTAATTAATTATTTAATTACTTGATTATTTAATCCTCCACTTTATATAGACTAGGTGTGCTCCAGGAGGATCTCCCGACCCAAGGGTCGAATCTCAGCCAATTAAACAGAATATATAATTTTTCAGTCATGAGCCGGGATTCGAACCTGGGACTTTGAGCATTGGAAGCTTATCACATTCTAACAATTTTAGAATCTGTAAAAGAATACTTCAATAACTTCCACCAAAAACTAATTTACAACATGAATTGTCCGATAGAAATCCGTAAACCCACAAGACACCCCCACAGCTCACCACGGCGATAACGTAGGCGGTGGCCAAGAGATCTACTGAGCTGATTTTATATCATATTATTGATATGACGCTGTGAAGATGACAACAAACTTCACTAAATGCAAAGCAATTTGCAGACCACAAATTTAAGTTGATGTTCGGATTTTATGTTTGATTTATAAATAAACAAATTTTGTTTATGTTTTATAAATAGTAAAGTAATTTTGTTTTTACCAATGTAATTAACAACACATATCTTTTCATGGCCAAATAAAACTCTTTCAAAACTAATGAATAGTCTCTTCTCTGCATTTATTGTTCTCCAATTTAAATCTGTATACCAAAATAATATAAAAATACTACAGTTATAACTACTGTTTATTTTGAGACCATAGAAATTATTTGAAATTTGGTAAAACTAGAAAAAATAAATAAAAGTGACAAGATTTGTTTTTTATATTAAAGAAGCTATGTATAAATGATTTTTAAAATATTAAAAAAATATTTGGGAAACGGTTCACTCAACCAAAAATAAAGAGAAAGAAACGAGCTTCCAGTTTTCCATGAAGTAAAGCTACCATTGAACCGGGAATATTTTTGTTATTTATTAGACTGTAGATAATCTACGGACAACGTAAAAGTAATGTATTCGGAACATGGGTGTAGGGTGCGAAAAGTGAAAAGTGTCATATGTAAACTGGAAAAACCTTATTGGAGCCATTCATCCGCCGCGAGGGGAAGCCTCTGATAAAACTCACTTATCTTCTAATAAATTAGCACCTGTCACTGCTTTCCATCACCCCTCTCTTTTTTTTTTTTTTTTTTTTTTTTCATGGCTCTGCCTATCCTCCTCCATATATTTTATTTCACCCTATCCCAGTGGTCAGTAATAATGTTTGTTTTTTTACTCTCTTCGGCTCATAATAATCCATATGTTTAAATATATCGTCGTTGTCAAGTGAAATACATACATAGAACATGTCCTATGTGCTGCAATCTTTGTTTTCAGTTGATCCATAATCATTTAAAACTATTGGTAATTTTCAATATTATTAATGATTATGTGTATTTTTTTTTTTTAGTTTTCTAGGTTATTAATATATTTTAGCTGGTTCTCGATGAGTTTATTTTAAAGTAATTAAGATCCTAAAAATATAAAACTGTACCAAATAAAGACAATATTTTTTTCGAAATTTGTCAACTATACTTATTTTAAATTACACACTGGATATTTTATTACAATAGCGTTAAAAAAAAAATTAAAAAAATAGTGCCTGGTCAAAACATTAAACAACCCTTTGAAATATGCAGTGATCTCTTTCAATATACTTTTTGAACTCTTGCAAGTCCCCATTTTATGAATATTGCAAATTGACCAGTTGAAAAAGTATTACTGTCATAAACAAACACATTAAATATGCCTTTTATATTCAACTTCATAATTTTATAAATATAACTTGGATTTATTGTTTATTATACATTAAACATCTGTAACCTTCTTGGCCACCAAATTCTTGGCTTACATCGACCAACATGTGAAAATGCTAATCTGACAGTTGAACACATATTTCAGTGCGAAAAATTCCGGAAACAGCAAATCGAACTCCAAATTGATGACAAGGGACAGTACAAAGAAAACACTGGTATTGAAAAAATGCTGAAGTACATTCGAAAAATAAAATTAATAAGTTATATTTAAGAAAAACGATTAGCGACCCTTGCAGTCCATGCGACGTTAAAATATAGAAAATAAAAAAATGAAAAAAACATAGCATATTTACACATGATAATAACCAAATAAAAAAAATAACTATTGCAATCGGAGAAATCCATTTGTGAGCTTGAGCATAACCCTTCTCCCACAAAATATAGGTCTAGACTTTGCTAGGTGACCAGCCAACTGGAAACCTCTGTTTTGCAATCTAGTCCAACCATCTTCCTGAAGAAGTCACATCTGTATTCCTCGACGCCTTTCATAACGATAGATACAAACATTCATCACCATTGCCACCTTTTATCACCTTTTGCCCATTTCAATTCTTGTTTCAGGGCATGGTGAGTTATATCATATTACAGACTAATCTTCTTTCTGATGTCATATAGCATCACTGAATACTCTCGCATAAACTCTTAGTTATTTTTGTTTCTAATACAAACATTGTTTGTATCACAAAAGAATTTGTTTAATACCATTTCTTTATTTTGGAATATGGCCTTGATCCGTTGAAATGCAGCGCAGCTCAAAAACATGATCCTTTTGTTGTCTCGGTAATAATGAGGCTAAAAATGCTGTGGAATATTATGCTGTTGAAGTTGGAGTTGCGTGATCATTAAGGAGAATCTATTTCTGAGATATTGTTTTATGTTTTCATGAGATCTTATATTGGGCGTCTCCAAGAGGGAATCCATTCCCCTGTGGCATCTTGAATTATGAATTGTTAACTGTACATTATACAACAATAAATAAATAATAATGTAGAGATGGTTGACCGTTGATATAATATGAGAAGGAGTTAGTCGAGGGTGCGGTCAAATAAATGTTTTGTTTCTTTGTCATCATTACGTTGTTTCATCATTCTTACATTTTAAAGTTCTCTTTTAAAATTATTGTTTTCTTATAGAGTTATTTATACTTAATAATCTATCCTAACGATATTACACTAATGTTACCCGATTAATCTTTCAATTTCTTCACTTCTTAACCTTTAGTCCCGTTATCTGTTTACTTACAATTAAAGGTAACCTCCACTTGCTTGTTATCCACTGATATCTTATTATTATGTTATCTTATTCTTATTTTAACTTTACTGTAACAATACTTATTCAATTTTCAATCTATTTATTCGTTAACATTCATTTTCTTTATCTGTTAACCCACAGTTATCTAATGTAATCTCTATTAGTTTGTTATACACTTATTCCTTATCTTTTATCGCAATCTGTTTACTTTTAACTTACATGCTATATTCTCCTTTATTTTTATTTGTATTCATACTTATTTTCCATTTATTTGTATCTTCTACATATATAATACTTAATATTTAACTTTTTGCTACGAATTTCTGTATTTCATTTAATTTTAACTCTAAGTTACATTTCCTTGGTTTATTATAGTTTTTGCCTTTGCTATATAGATTTTTATATATTTATATTTTTTTTTTATTTATTTATTTTTTTTATTTATTTATTTTTATATGGCATTGTATATATGGTATGAATGTGCCTCACTCAGCCTTAGTAGTCAGTGCCCTTAAGTGTGGCAAAATGTATTATTACTCAATAAACTGATACAAAAAAAAAAAAATATATATATATATATATATATATATATATATTTGACTACATTGTCGCCCAGTATATCTCTGATATCATCTTTTATTTCTGTATCTGACAACTTCTTCTTATTATATATATCTACTTATATTTATTTTTATTTTCAACATGTTTTGTATCTTTTGTAGCCCTGAAGACGACCTGCAAAGTGGGTCGAAACGTCGGCAAAAATTAAAATAATTACTACATTTTAATTTAGTATTTATTTGACCTCACCCCCGACTAACTCCTTCTCATATAATAAATAAATAAGAATGACTTAAATTCTGTTTATAACTAGAAGAATATTTTGTGTTACCGAATTAATTTTCTGTTATAGGATACGACAGGAAGACATGGGAGGGGCTTGGTGCCCGAAGGCCCAGATCTCTTCCGAGGTGCGGGAGTACCTGGAAGTTGACCTGGGCCGAGACCACCTCATCACGAAGACGGAGACCCAAGGGAGGTTCGGCAACGGTCAGGGGCAGGAATACGCTGAGTCCTTCCTCGTCGAGTACTGGAGGGATGCCCTGGGCCAGTGGGTCGTGTACAAGGACTCGAAGGGCAGTAAGGTGAGAACTCCATGATATTTACTCCAACACTGTCATTTAACAATGTCATTTAACATTAATTATTTATTTTTATCATTTTGTGTTTACTGTGTATAATCTTACCATCGAAACATGATTCACAAAAGACTAATCTTTAATCATTTTTTATTTTTAAAAACTTAATCATTTTTTTTTTCATATGTGTACTAAAAATGAAAAAAAGTTGTGGAACAGTACAAGTGATTTATTTTTTGTCATCTGAAGTAGGTTTGGAGGGTATTTTTGGTTCTGAAATCCACCTTAATACTGTAACCATCATGCTAATGCGTTAATTTTTTTAATAATGATAATTTCTTAAATAAATAAACATTTCTTTGTAATTGTTCACCTGTTAACGTGACAACCAATCTTAGAACAAATATTCTTCATGTTATCGGTACCAAAAAAAACAGGTTTATCAACGAAAATTCTCAGAAATGGAGCAATTTTTCCTCAAATTATTCAATTCAGTGAGGTGCTAAAAACTCATAAATAGCCATCTCCTTCCAAGTTGAAACGTAAGATAATTTGAGAATAAAAAAAATAAGGTGGTCTACAAAAATATTGGGCCATTTGGCATTACTAACCTCGTTATTTTCACATGCTTTTAGGCCACCATTTTTTTAATTATGCTGTTTATTGAGGTATTTATGAATTTTCAATACCTCAATAAATTAGTTCATAAATACATTTGCTTGCCGCTTATATCGTAAGATAATTTGATCACAAAATCTTGAAAAAGGGTGGCCTACAAAAATATTGAACCATTTGGTGAGTCCTACACTCCAGCAGGAAACGCCCCATTGATGAGAATCTTCATAAATAAAAAAGTTGTAGGTAGCGATGAGATCTATTCATCTTTAACTACAAGTTTTAGGCTGATATTAATAAGTATATAATAAGGAGTCTGTACCACGGACTGTATTGTCAACATTATCTACGCACTGTGAATATATTCTAAAGATTTGATAGTGTTTGAAAAAAAAAAAGTTAACTATTGTAAAAAGTACACACGTATACGATTTTAGTCAGTAGTGCCCAAAAGGGGATTCCAAGTCACGAATTGCCCCATCCAAATTTTTGAGAGGAGCAATATTTTAGGAGTTTATGAATTTTGGAGGAGGCGAAAACTTTTACGAAGTTATGAATTTTCAGAGATAAATATATTTTTTGAGGAGTGTTCTAGAGAACAAGGGCAAACACATGGAACATACATCAGCCAGTGTAATTGTACATAAACTAAATTGTTAATAATTTTGGATTCACTAAAACCGCTTTTAAGAGCGTAGAACAATAAAATATCTTGGGTGATGGAGGATATACGGGTCATTGTCTTTGGGTGGAAAGGGCATTTCTTGTTTTAATACTACAGAGAGAGAGTCGCAATCCTTTTTAAACTAAACTATAGTAGAGGCTGAGCGGGCTGATGCGTGTGCATATCATGCATTGACTGGCAATCTGATTAATTGAAGATAAAATTATAAAATAACCACATATTCGTATCCCGGTGTCATGGCAGCTTTTAACACTGGGATTAATCCCCCGCCCTCATTCCTGGCCTGTGAAAAAGAACCGTATGGCGTAGAAGGCGAGGAAGTGGAGAAGAAAACAAAAATGAAACTATATTAATAATTCTGCTAGGTACACGGTTTGAAATAATATTTATAATACAGTTTTTCTGTATATACAACGTTAATATAACTGGAAAATGATACCCTGCAAAAAAGTGTATTCAAATAATTCCAAATTGATTTGTAGATGAGTTCTAAAGTACGTTTTTTAACATCTTTGAAATTGAGGAAAATATAACAAAAATAAGATATGTTATTTATGTACTTAAATGCTCATACGGAGTCATAATGCAGATATAGAAGGAAAAACTTTATTTTGTTGCTTTTCTTTCGATTTTATTCATCTTCTATACAACAGTTATGAAATAATAATTTTCTTCAGCTGCTATTTCAGAGTTCTGCCGTATCATAAAGGGGCTTTATTACTCGAATCTTTTCTTCGTCAAGTGCCTTGAAGAAGGTCCCGCAAAGCCGAGGAACATTCCTGAAAGGAGCCGGCCACGCTATTCCGGCTGAGGCGATAGCGCCGCCGATAAAGGAAACCTAATTTGCCAACGGCGCTCTGTGTCTTTTGTTTAGCCCCGGCTGCTCAGTGAGTTAATTGCCAAAATATCTGCCCGCCATCGTTTCAATTAAGGACAAAGAGATGGACCAGGCCGCAGCCTCCCTGCCCATGACAACCGGGAGATAACGTCTTCACTTAATTCAGGCCGATTTAGAGATCCTCGAGGGAGGACTATCTTCATCGTCCATCTCTTATCTCTAAGCTCCGGATCTCGTGGCAGAGCGCAGTTGTTACATCCTCCATCAGCATTTGATAATTGCTAGATGGATGCTTTCCTAACACTGCGCTTATAGTATAAGAGCTTAGATATTTTTATAATACTAATATGCTTAGTGAACCCGAAGGTTCGATTCCGATACTACCAATCGCAGCCTATCACTCTCTCCGCTGGTCGCGTTCAACCAGATCACGCCAGATAAACCTTAACGGAATCTATCCTCCTTCTATCTGGCCTGCTTCTCGGACAATTACCAGTCGGAACCACAAATTAACCGTTTAGGGATTCTATCGGTGTTAAGCTCAACAATTTTACATGCCCATTTTATTTGCAGGAATAAAAACACCTTAATTGATATATTAACCGTACATAGATCACTCAATTCTGAGGTGATGACCGAGCGTGTGATATGTTTTAGGGGTGTAGAATTTTATTCGGGATGCCACTGGATAATTATTGATGATAATTACCCAGAAATGTTTAATAAAAACTAATTATAAAAATTAGTAAAATAAATTTGGACCAATAATATATTTGGTCCAAGATTAATTAATTGGATTTATTTTATCAAAGGCTGGTTTGTGTTTATCATGCTTTCGAATTACCTACATTACCTGTCATCATCAAGACATGGATGGGTGGCAGAATTAAAATAACTTTTACTAAAAAACTTAATTTATTTCTATATTAAATAAAGAATATATACAAATTATATTTACAAGAAACTAACTAAGTGATTCAATGAATTTAATAATTAACTGTGAAGGTATGATTTCGGATGGACTGTTTTGAGTATTATTTGCCATGAAATATGGTAACATTAAGATTGGGAAATACAATTTAGCTATTATGGTATGTGAAGTGGTGTAGTTAGTAGATTTCATCGATGCATCTGGAGATCTGAGGTCATCTGTCAAGGCCAGGTCCAAAACTCTGCCAGGATCTTCATGGTCTATGTTGGGCCAAGGCTTCAGTCCCCAATCCGGAAGAAAACATAAGACACATCATCAAGGCCGGAACTCAACATAAGACCTATTCTCAAGGCAGGACATCATCGTAAGACCTATTTTCTTACTTCTCGGCTTATTATATACAAATATTCAGGGTCGGTCAAGGATGGTTCCCATTGGTTCTTAACTTCGCCCTATTACTTTACAATAACTGGTAACACCCTAAAAGGAACCAGTTACTTAGCCCGTTAATAGTTTTTACTCTAAGCCTTCCCCAGAGTCCAGGTACAGGTCGGTCTTTATCTACCTGTTCCTCCATCTTTGACACTGTTATTGGTGTCAGAAGTCGGTTTCATTCAACATTGTTTTTCACAAATAATAATTTTAAAACCTTATTTGCAATTTTCAATACATAGCATGTGTTTTAACGATAACTATAACATGCTAGTGTCTAGCGAAGCCAGTTCGAAATTTATTTTATGCTACACACGGAATATATCTTACCTCGAAAAATTGAAAGCTATTTTCAACCAGAGATCTTGCTTTCAATAACTGGTAGAAATGAGGTGAAGAGTGAGAAAGAAGACATCGGAGAAGTTTATAAGATGAGCTGCCAAGTGAGAGACAATATGCGAGTTTGTAGCGAGATCCATTATGACCCCCCTCACCCTCCAGGCTCTGGGGCCCAGGGTCGGGGCGAGCTTGAAGAGGCCGCACAACTGACAGGTCGGGGAATAAAGTTTACAGGTCACTTCCCTAGGGATGGGAGGGCTCCTTCCAAACTTACCTGAGCACCTCCTGGCTTAACTTTCATTTCTTCCTCCCGTCGGGGGAACTTACACAGCTTCTGCTTTACCATCTTTATACCCCATCCCGAGGATTCTCCCATTGGCTCATTCTAACTGGGTTGACTTTCGCGTTCGCATTAGCACTCCGGAATATTAGTTCATGGGAACTTGTTTTCAGAGACCGAGTTACGTATTTACTTAAGCTTGCCCTCCTTCGTAACTGTAGACGTCCTCTCTTCCTTTTTCCCTTAATGAAATGTACCTAGTACATATTCAAAACCTAACATTTTATCTTCATAAAAGGTTCTTACTTAATTCTCGTTTCACCCTGAATCTATAGAAAACAACTTTATTATATTAGCTGCTTGTATAAATATTCAGTAGACAAAGGCTTTATAGTTCAGACTGATGACTCTGTAATTGGAAATGATTTCTTCTTTCATATTTTCCACCAGTAAGTTAACAATTACTCTGGGTATTACCCTTGCACTAAAAATCTTCATATATATATATATATATATATATATATATATATATATATATATATATATATATATATATATATATATATATATACAATATTTTACAAATAAAATATATTACCTTTATTGGTAAAAAATAAACACTATAGTAAAATAACAATACTATTTACAATAAAATATAGACTATTTTAGAGAAAGAATATGTTTCGTTCTCTTATGTGAAACATATTTTACATATCTCGTCTCTGCCTTAGAAACAGAACTTTTTCTTTATTGAAATTTATTACTGTATGCATAATACTTACATAAATTAACCTCAATACTTACATCAGTAAACCTGCTATAAGAATAGAAAATATAATGTGTTATGAAGTTCCTCATTATCAGATCTACAGTTATTAAATTTGACTTAATAGCGAGCTTAATGATTTAAATCATTAATAACATGTGATTGAGCATAATGTCATGTTGGCTTAAAGATTGGTTCCTAGAGTGTTTTTGGTGGTTTCTAACAGCACAATTCATGACGAATAAATTAATAAAGCTCATAATTTATGACGAAGGGTAAAATATATCTATGGGATATATTTCAATTATGCACCTTTGAAAGTATTTCGGTGGCCGTTAATATATTATTGTACAAACTTAATAAGAATTAAATTTAGATTTGATAACTACCAGAAGTCACCCAATATAGATAATCGATCAAAATAATCCTAAATATTTACAGTAGATCACTCTACTGTAGAGAACAACCAAAATTGTAGTCATTAGAGTAACGCAAAATTGTGGTTTGTTGTCCTCTTTCTTACTGCAAGACTATAAAAGTCTGTAACTGAGAGTTTAGAAGCCATTACTGGTAATTTTTTTTTGGTCATATGTTATTCGTATGACCCTATTCTCCTCCATTTACCTTTTCAATATATTTGCAGTTCGTCAACGACTATTATAGATAGCAATATTTTAGTTTTTAATATTAAATATGTGATAAGCATTTCGTGACAACAGTAGAAACTCAAAGGCTTTCGGTATTTTAAAATACTCGAAAACTGTAAATTTTAGGACTTTAGAACGCATGGTCCTATGTCTTGACGCCCATGTCGAAATCTTAAAATCACAATTTATATCACCTCGATCTGTCGGCTTTTGAAAACATCTGTGTTTTGAAACATCTCAATTTTTTCAATGACTTTTATGAAGTTTCCTTTCGTTTGATTCGTTATTTGTCAAAATTCATCGCTTTTGGGATGTGGAAAAGGGATCTATACAACAGCCATATTATAAATAACATGGGTGGAAAATCGCGTCCTCCAAACGTTTTTGCGCGATATTTATTAATCTAGTTGTAAAATTAATTAATATTTAATTATTTTAGTAGCGACAATTTGGAAGTTCATAGCATTAAGTTGAATGTATGTATGTGTGTGTATTTGTTGATAAATAAAAATAGCAACGGTAAAATATAAAGAATTATTGCAGCCTCTAGAAGCACTGCCTAACCTTACAGCGTTCTATAATTATAAAAAGCTTTCCCTGTGATATATAGTATAGATAGATTAAATTATAATTAAAAATATCTATTTCCAAATTTTTATAAATCTATATTCGATATTTTACTGATTTAAACTATCCCTCTATTTGAGCTTTAAGGTGGTTCAGTTAAAGACTGAAGGCGCTCACACATCTACGGAAAATGCGATAGGATCTCCTTCAGCTTTTTCAGCGCGGCTTGGATGTTGGTCACTCCGTCCCCTGAAGAATGGTGTTCGTGTTTTTTTTTTTTTTTTTCTTTTACCTCTCGTTCCCTTTTTCTCTCCTCCTGTTAATTTGTTACGTGATGCCGCTGCATTCCAACGCCTGATCTCACGGCAGATTATCGTTAATTGTAGCCGCTTGGATTTCGGAAACTGCTGTTTCTCCAGTGTTTCTTTCTTTCTTTTTTTTTTTTTATCCTTCTAGTTCATTAATTTTCATGAGCTTAGCAACCGAACCCGAGAATTTATTTGTTAAAAACGTTCGAAGAAACGAATTTAAACATTCGTTCAGTGATGAAAAGAAATTATATGTTCGAAATTATGATGTTCCTTTTTGCATTGTTTTGTGTTGGCTCTCTGCGGGAACTCTCCAATATAATTTATTTATGGAAGATTCAGATGTTAATAAATGTGAGCCAGTAAAAAGAAAAAAAAATAACGAGATAATTTGATGTTTTATAAGGATAAATTCGATTATATGATTTTTTTTGTTGTATATTCAATATAAAAATATTTTTTTAAATTATACACTACAACTATGAAATAATTTATAAAATAGCTTTGATTTGATATAAAGACTATGGTAATTATCCTTTCATGACATATTTTATCATTGTAATTATGACTGCCGTTGTAATTTTCCGTAAGATCATTGATTTTGAATGAAAGTGGTATATTTGTAATTGCCATTCTGAATATACGACTAAAATTCTTACATATGAACTTAAAAAACGTTGCCTGCAATAGTTTTTCTTGTTCCTTATTTGTACAAGACAAATACCACACAATGCGACGAAATAATACCGATATTTTATTCAAGTACAAATCTATATAAGACTGACTCTTCTGAGAGGTGAAATAAAATAAGAAATATTTCAGGTGACAAATGATAGTGGGTACAATTTTCGGTGACTAATAAATTAACTATTTGCAAAGTCCTCTAATGGGGACTTGTTTAATAAGTTGTATAATAACAACTTTCAAAAAAAAAGAATTCAATAGTTCCAGTCAAAAGTTTTTTTGAAAATTGTAGACTCCCCCTTTTATGTTTCTAATCATACGTTACACAGTGACATCTACAATTCTATTATCGCAGCAACCGCCAGAGACCATTTTAATAATTTTCATGACAGGCTGACTCGAAATTCAAATCTACTTACTCTATTTACTGCCATAAATTCATATGATCCGCTCTCGGAAGGCTGCTTATATTTTAGTTTAGTTTTGTAATTTACTTATATATTATTTTTTACTAGTTTTTTAATTCCATTTTTTTTCTTACTATTTTTTATTATTCATATTCTTTCTTTCTCTTTGTTTATTTTTTATTTCTTTCTCTTTGTTTGTTAGTATTGTTCTGTTCTGCTTGACATCATACAGACAGAAATATGTATATATTATAAATAAAAAATAAAAAAACACATTTCAGAGTTTAAAATTTCTATAACTGAATGGAACGAATTATGTTTTATTTTATATATATATACCTACTTGTCTTAAAAATTCTGAAAAAAGTCTTAAAAATTTGATAGAAAATATAGTAGTTTTTTATTAAGTCCTTTATTATTGCTGAAATATAATTCTACGAGGTGTTTATGGATTTAAGTGGATATGTGTATTTAATTAATGTTTAACTTTCAGTTTTGATGATTAAAAAAATGAATACAGCACAGTCATTTCATCCGTTTGCTCAATTATTACTTTTCATTTCGACATGAAGATCCCTAGTCATTCTCTGTCGAATGTTAGTTTAAGTTTATGCACCGTATCTGTTTGAGGAATGTTTTTAGCCATTAAATACTAGTGGATTTAAAACACTGTCTTGAAGAGTCAGCATGCAGTTACAATCTGAAAGTTATTTTCAGCTGAAGGATGACTTATCCTGACAGACTTCCGATCAACGTTTCAAACGATTTTGTAATTTTAATTTTTCATCAAACGGAAATAAATTGATATTTTTTTCGATTACTCGTTGACCTGCAATCGGTCAAAGAGGAATCGAATCAATAGTCGAGCTACAGAGGTAAAAAAAAAAAAAGAAATAAATAAAACAGCTACAGTTTGTTAGAAAAGAAAACCTCTTTGAAAAGGAAAACAGCAGAAGATGAAATAACAGAGCCTCCCGGAGAGAAAATGAATTTATAAAAGTTAATTATGAAAGTTAAACAAAAGGAGGTAGGATAATTACTCCATTTATTTTAAAAACCGCAGCTCCCTCAAGGCGTTCCTGCTCCCGTAGAAAATTTACACAGATCTCCTTCAAACCACAAAGTTCAAAAAGCTTACAAAATAAGCAGTGTAGAAATTTATAATTATTATTTAATTTTTTATTGTTGACAGAGAGGGGTATCCAAAAGATTTATTGATCACTTTAAATCGATGAATTCTTTCAATTAATTTGAGAATTTTCAATTCAACTATTTCATTCTGTTCTTTACGGATAAGAAACGTGACTGTTATATTAAGGCATGAAAAACTCTTTAGCATTTTTGACAATGAAGTATTGCACTAAATATTTGTACAGCATGACGAATGAACTGGAAAATTTTCATGGCTTCACAAAGCCGAATTGCGTGAATTGAACCCATTGAATATAAATGAGATGAATATAGCGAATATAAATTGAGGTTTGCGGAATCTAAAATTGACGTTTTAAAATGTTGGCCTTAGTGGCCAATGAATCCCTAAAAGGTCAATGTGAACTGTTCCGACTGATAAAGAACCGAGGATTAGATCAAAGTAAAGATGGAAGGATTGTGTTAAGGCCGATCATGCAAGGACTGGATTGGAGATCGGTAGATGGAAATGTGTAGGCAGTGAGTAATGTTGTCAGCTTCGAACCTTGGTTATATTTTTTAATTAAACAATTTCTGTAAAATATTTAAAAATCTTTAACTTCAAACCATGCATTGTAGATGAAAAATCATTATTAAAAATCATAAAAAAAAAACTTCTTTTTAATATCTTCGACCATGAAGGATCTTTTTTTTTAACATTTATCATAAAAGTTTAAAAATTAATAGTTCAGACTAATTACTTTTTTAAATTATAGCTATTCATAATTTTTACTTTCACTTTTTTTAATGGTGTGGTTAGTGTCTAAGGATGCTAATTAAGTTAAACATATGTAACATAGTTGAATGTATAACAACAGTATTATATCTTGATGTTGCTCTTTTTTATAGCAGAACCACTAATATTAATGATATTAATAAAATAGTTTGTTTTTATATTAAGCTTTCGTTCTTGTATTTAAAAATAATTATTACTATCAAATAGATCGGGATGTTGATAAAAACACATATTGTATAAGTGTTATTGTAATATAGGGGTATTCAGAAGGAGTTATCATTGCACAAGTCGAGACACCAAAATTGTTTTGACGGTTTTTTGAATTTTCGAGGTGGAAAAAGGAGGCAAATTTCGACGGAGTTATAAATTTTCGGATTAAGGGACAAGGGGTAAGACATGGAAAACCGTAGCAAGTGTAATTGTATATGATCTACGATTTTTCTAATTCTACCTTAGATTGTTCTGTTTTTAAGAAAAGATGAGCTATGAAATATCTTGGTAGGACAGAGGAGAGGCTACTCGTGTTGTAATACATTTATATAACAAAAAATAGCAGAGGAATAAATAATTATAATGCAAGCAAATATTATTTATTATTTTTTAAAATAAAATTTAGAGATAAACAAAAATTAACCTGAGACGTTGATGTCTATGGGGTTTTACGCCTTACCAAAAAATACAAAACAAGCAGCACTTAACAGTTCACTGTTACAGAAACTTACTTAAAATAATATACGATATTTGAATAAAAAAACAAAACACGAAAACTATAAAGAAATAACATAGACTGTTACTGTTACTTTCCCTAATACGTCGCTGTTATTGGTTGAGATGGAAGACAAAGGATATGTAACCGCGATCCTAGAGCCTCCGATCCATGAATCCATCGAGCCAATTACAAAGCCAATTGCTCGTAAGCCAGCCAGCTCCAGCTAGCGCTCGACCAACTGATCGCTGCCGCAGAGCCGATTACTCTAATCGTCCGGCTTTATCTCCACCTAATTATATCCAGTCTGTCTGCTCTTGCGCTACCATATCTAATGCGCCCGTTTTTATTTTAAATTATTGAAACTGCCTCAGCATGTGTTTGAGGCTAGGTGATGATTCTCTGACATGGTGCACATTAGATAAAATTTTATATCTAGTGATCTTCATTAGTTATAAGAATAAAAACATTTAAATGATTAGTTCTGAAGCACTGAATAAAAAAATATTTTAACGAAGAATTAACGGTTAGAGCTGGGGTCAAGAAGTACATAGATCTGTGGATATCGAAGCGTGATATAAAATTTGTAGTATCTCATCTAAGTTTATTAACATAATAATAACATATTATAATTTTAAAGAGAATACATAAGTACAACCTCACAGCCATAAGTCTCCAAAATAGCGGAAAACAAGATAAAGTGGATTATTGAGAGGGTGTGATGTAGGGGTTATGTTGTGTTTATTTGTTTTTTTTTTTGTTTTTGATGTGATGGGAGTGGGGGGGGGGGGGGGGGGGGGGGGTGGGGGGGGGGGGGTGGGGGGGGTGGGTGGGGGGTGGGGGTGGGGGGGGGGGGGGGGGGGTGGGGGGGGGGGGGGGTGGGGGGGGGTGGGGGGGGGGGGGGGGGTGGGGGGGGTGGGGGGTGGGTGGGGGGGGTGGGGGGGTGGGGGGGGGGGGGGGGTGGGGGGGGGGGTGTGGGGTGGGGGGGGGGGGGGGTGTGGGGGGGTTGGGGTGGGGTGGGTGTGGGGTGTTGGTTGTGGGTGGTTGTTGGGGGTTGTGTGTTGGGTGTGGTGGTGGGGGTGTGGGTTTTGTGTGGTTGTGGGTTGGTTAGGGTTGGTGTTGGTTTGGGTGGTGGTGTTGTTGGTTGGGGTGGGTTGTGGTGGGGGTGTGGGGTGTTGGGTGGGTTGTTGTTTGGGGGTGGTGTGGGGTTGGGGTTTGGTTTTTTGGGTTGTGTTTGTGGTTGTTGATGGTGTGTTGGTGAGTTTGGTGTGGGTGGGTGGATGTGGTGTGGTGATGTGGTGTGGGGTGGGGGAGGTGTGGTGTTATTGGATGAGTGTTTGGGGGGGTGGAGTGTTGAGTATTTTGGGTGAAGTATGGTGTGAAGGTGTAGTTTTGGTTTTTAGGTTGGGGTTAGTTTGTTTTAATGGGTTTAGTGACGCCCCAATGCTTAGCTCTCTATGTCCAAAGAAGCCTTAATGTAGTGATGTAAATAAGCTTTCTATAATTAATTGGAAGCTTAGAAAGTTTGTCTAGCAAGTATTGGAGCGACCGGGAACGTCGAGCAGTTTTTTGTCGTTTCAGTCTTGTATGCGGACTCCAAGAAGTTTGTCCGAGGTAATGAATTTGTTGAACAGGGTTAACTGTATTATTATTGAAGGATGCTGTCGGACAACAAGTCATAGCTTCTTATTCTTCCACAAATTCATCATACTTTCTTGTTGCTTGGCTCCTCTGTTCTCAGTCCGATTTCATTGGTTGAGGTTTTTCTTTTTACCACACAAGGATCATCAATCCAAATATTGTCTTCCATTATTTTTCCCTGTCTAGACAATCTTCTACTGCAACTTCAAACTCCCCTTTCATCTGTTTATCAGGCACATTTATATATAGTTTTTTTTTAGTTTAATTTTATTTGTTTACTTATTGTTATAATTGTTTTTATTTTATTTGTTTTTGTTATTTTTCGTGTCATTTTCTATGAATAAAAGTTACATTTAGGCCATTGTTTATTGTTTCTGTATCGGTTCGGTGAATGTTACGGTGTAAAAAAAAAAATGGATGATTTGTGTTCTTGCAATCTTAGGTATTTTAAAAGAAGGAGATTGTCCTGGGTGGCGGTCATATATAGACTAAATAGTAGCAAAACTGTTTTATTAAAAGCCAACGTTTAGACCCGACTTTCCAGGTCTCGGACCATCTTCTTCCTTAATAATACAACGATCAACTATTTAGTAATCATTAGGTATTTTTATTTTTACAATGTCACGTTAATCTTACACCAGCACACAATGAACATTAAAAAATATTAATTTTGTTTAACAATAAATTCGCTCTTGTTTTATTTTTCTTTGTAAAACCCGAATCAATACCCGGAATAAGGAACAACATTAACAAGATTGAGAAGCTCACTTTGCATACAGAAGCGGATGGAATAATATGACGTGCCCTGAATACCAACCCCATTTCCTTCCCCACCCCTATAATGTACGCAATACCATTTATTGAAACTTACCCCCCTTGAGCGCAGTCTATGGATATCAGACGAATTTCATTATTTTTGTATTTTACCAAATTTATATTTTACTTTTGCATTTAAAAGTTTAAAGCCCAAATATATATATTTTTAGTTAGATAAATGAACATTAGCGTAATATGCACCTCCTAATTAAATTAATGTTATGTAAAATTTAGAAGCAATTTTAAAATAGGTACATAAATGTTTAAAGGGAATAAAGCATTTTTGTGAATCATTTTAAACGATGAAAAATATTAATTTTGTTTTGAATCCTGATATTCCATAAGATATGATATGATGATATAATTGCAGAAGTTTAGTATGCATGCACATGTCGTTTAATGTTAGGTATAAGCAATACATTATTGTAGATTTATTGGTGAAGAACCTAATTGAGAATCCTTAAAAATAGGAAAGAGGAAATTACAGGATAATGCAACCTGGATATATAGACTTAATAACAAAGGACAAGGCAATCAAACGCTTCAAAAATTTATGCCGGTTATACGTCTTATACCCCCTTATAATAACTATGTAATCACTAAAATCAGCTTCATCGTGTTCATCCAAATCCTCTCGTCTCTAACCTTGCTTTCTCTTCTATCCGTGATAACCCTCCGAGGAGTCTGGAAAGAAGATGGCCTCGAGATCTCCTATTGTAAATATTTTTTTTTTCTTTTAGAGTGCTACCAGTGGATAGTTTCTCAACAAGTGATTTCAAGTTATTATTTTCGGTTATCGAATTTACTAAATGTATTTTATTTGTTAATACAGTTGTAAATGTCATAAATAAAATTAAAAAACAAAGTATGTGTTAGGCAACTGCAGGCAGTTGGCAGTACGTAAGGTTTTGTTAGTTGCATGCCAAAGTGCTTTAGTTAGGAGTCGTAATATTTTTTATCAAAAAATTAGGAGTTTTTGAAAGGCTTATAGGTGATATGTCGGTCCATTTCGATATTTTATTCCAAATTGAGTGCTATTAAAAGTATTGGAGTATATATATATATATATATATATATATATATATATATATATATATATATATATACATCATGGCTCATTCATTTTAGAGCTAATAAGATACTTATTTAAAATAATAGTCTGTTAAATCTTCTTTCAGATACTGTCCGGCAATACCAACACCTACCTCCCTGTCGTACAAGACCTGGAGCTGCCGTTCGTTGCAAGCAGAGTCCGGTTCATCCCCTATAGCGAGCACCCGAGGACTGTATGCATGAGGGTGGAGATCTATGGCTGCCCCTGGGAGGGTAAGTCTTAGTATATTTCATAGTTTTATAGCTATCAATAAATGATGGATCCAGGAGTAAAAGCATTTTAAAATACAAAAATTAGTTCTGAGAAAATATAATTTGAAGCAACATTTGTTGGCTATGCATTTCATGAAACTTTTTTTTAAATTTCCTTAAAACGGCTCTACATCAAATATAACTACAAATCAAAGCACTTCCTGAAAGCTACAAGATGACACAGAAATTTTAATAAAAATTGCTGTTGAAGTGATTTTAATCATTCAAATCAGCCTAAGCAAATATGTATGTGTGTGTGTGTTTGTTCGTATGTATACAATCATACATATAAAGGGTGTTTAAGGATTAAGTGGCCAAACTGAAAATATAAATTAAGAACCTCAAAACAAGAAAAATATTTCATATGAAGGTATGTCCCCAAACGCTTTCTTTAGGAGATATTCACACCTAAAGATTTTAATTGTTATGAATTATTTATGTTATATTAAGTAAATAAAACTTATTTATTTGTTTCAACATCTTTAATTATTAAACGTATACATTAAATTCATATCAAATGTTGTTCAATGTGATTTTATTAATCATTAAGACAGGCTCGTCATCTTTCTTCAACAGCAGTAGTGGGAGAAAGGCACTGGATATGTGTTGTTGTTTCACAAGATTCAATTATCCTTCTTCGTAAGGAATTAAAGTCATTGACCCGACTTGAATAGACTTTTTGTTTGATGTCACCCACCAAAAAAAATTCAGTGGTGTCAGGTTCGGAGAGTGCGCAGGCCAAGCCACTGGTTTTGCACGGCCAATCAATTGATTGGAATAATTAACATTTAGTCATCGTCGCGGACCTCTTCCGTAATGTGCAGGACAACCGTCTAATTGAAGCCACATGACCCTTCTCAGTTGTAGTGGAATATGTTTATGCCGATTTATAGAGGCTAAATGTGCCCCAAGAGATCGATCCATGGCTGGTGTAACAGAATAAATAATAATCAGATATAGCAGAGCATTTTGCAGTGATATTGAAAATAAATGTGTTACGAAATCGTCGGTCTGATATTCAACGATCCCACAATTCAAGACCCTTAGGACCCAAAGGAGTTAATCAATAGTAAAATTTATTTCAATTCAGCTCCAGCTAAAATGTCTTCCTTCTCCTCTGTCATAGCTATTAAGTAGAGTAGAAAATAATATGAGAAATAAAATATCCATGTAGAATCAGGAATACCCAGGATTACCCAGTCAAATGAAAGTGTTAAGTAAAAGCCTATTCCATCAAAAGGGAGGTAGAATATTCCTTACAAGAAGTCTAAACTCTATTTTTTGTAATAATTTTATTTGATACTTCCATCATTATCACATCTGAAACAGTGTTACTGAAACACATTACACGGTACGTTTGCGCCTTGGAATGGGGGAAGAGAGATAAGGGGTGGAAGAGTTCATTTAAGTTAATGTTGCAGATGTCTCCAGCCCTTTGACGCGGTCTTTGAAGGAAGCTCGTATTTCTCAAACACATCGCTCCATACTTTCTGGGTCTTTCCGTTCCAAGCGAACTGTCCAAAAGGAATATAGAATCTCATAGGGTATATTACAGTGAATGTCCTCATGTCGAAGAAGAAGCTAATTACATTAGTGTGTTTGATCTTCCTTTCGGATGGCTATAATTTATATTTCTCAAGGCTCCAAAACTACTAATGGATTTGACTAATTTGTAACAAACCTTTGAACAAAAGAATGAAAATCAATGAAGTATTTTATCTTTCCTGGACTTACAAAAAAAAAAAAAAAAATTACTTACTGAGGAGTTTTCTGTTTCTTGGTAAACGGTTGTGCAAGTAGATGATTATTATAGAGGCTGAATGTGCCCCAAGAGATTCTCCCGAACCCAGGATCGGACCATGGCTTCTGCAACAGAATAAATAAGGAACAGTCATAGCTGGACTTGAACCCGGAACAAGGAGCTTAGTAGCGTAGTGCCTTACTATCTAATATAACGCGGTAAAAAGTATTAATTGTTATTTATAAGTGTAATTATTGCTGACGATACGGTCTTTTATCCAGGTTACTTGACAGTCGTTCAAATTATCTTTAACTAACAAACTAATTCTTTATAACGTTTTACTTGAACTAATTTCTACTTACGGCATAGAACTGTGTGGTTCTGCTAAAACTTCCAACATTAAAAAGATTCAGCCCTTCCATTCAAAAGTGTTGCGAAGGATAGGAGAAATCGCAAATTATATTCTATATACAGACTTAAACGTTCCAACAATTTTAGACACGGCAAAAGAAAACTTCATTAAATTTCACCAAAGACTGACATACAACACAAATCCTCTGACAGAAATCCGTCAACGTACAAGAAACTCCTACGAACCACCACGACGATTACGTAAGCGTTGGTCAAAAGACCTGCTGATCTGATTTATATCCCAGATGTGATAAGAAGCTGTGAAGCTGCCAAAAAATGTGCTCATTGCAAAGAAATTTGCAGATTACAAATTTAATTTAATGTTCAACATTTTCGTTTGGTTAACAAATAAATAAATAATTGTTGTTTGCTCATTCCGAAAATATTTTTATTCTCTCAGTACAGTTTCGAGGAGCATGTGTTCAAGAATGTACTACTGACGATAGGCAACTCTGACATTCACTAGTGCATAGCTGGGTAACATGCGGCTTCGGATTATATTATATCGATATAATCTATCCATAGAATTAATAAATATTTAATTACTTAGGTTGCGAAAATTTGAAAGTTGATTATATTTATATAGGAGTGTTATTTAGTGATGAATAAAAATATCAATAGTAAAGTATAAAACTTAGTACTGCCTAACCTTACTGCGGCATCTAACCATAAAAAAGTTCCCCAAATATGCATTAATGTGGAGATGTACAAACGGCTTTATCCCTACATTCAAAATCTACATTCAAAACCCTCCTATTCCAATTCCTGTTCCAAAAACAGTCAGATACCAGCTAACCTTTTATGTAAAATTACATATTATTTATGATAATATATTCACATATAGCTCATAATTTAAATACTTATTATAGATTCGACTTTCTTTTTTTTTTTTCAACAGAAACACAGATTTTACTGTTAAGAAGAATTTACATTTATTTTTTTTTGTATTTTTTTTTTCTAAAAGGGTTTATTTATATTTTACCATTGTACATAGTTTTAAGTATCTTAGTATGGTTTCGAGAGTTTTGTATATAGATTATTTTATTTTGTATATAGTATGTATAACTAATATATTTTTTTTTTTTTTTTTACTGATTTATCCTTATCTTTACTTTTTTTCTTTGTTTTTATCTGGCCAGATATAAAATTTTAATATCTGTACTTTTTTGTTATTCTGAAGGGACTTCGACCCAGAATAACATTACTTTCTATTCTATTCTAATGTGTTATAGTTCTAATTTTTAATCTATTCGATTGAGGTTGGATTACAGAAAGTATATTTTAAACAGTTTATTAAAACTTGTAATAATCAGCTTATCCCAAACGGACTTTATTGTAATTCAAACTGTAGTTTCAAGGAGGCCGAAAGAATTACCCTTTAGTAGCCATTGATCAAAGTGAGGACGAAGACAGATTGAAGAGCAGTTTGGTCAACTCTAATTTAATGGCTTCTTGCCTAAAGTGGCCTAGGGTCAAAGGAGCCTTATAAAGCTAGTCCATAACGGCCCATTACTCCCAGGGCGGGTACCTGGACCTTCCTTAATTGAAGGCTCAAGGCTAGGCATATATCACGGTATATAGTAGTCCTCATATCAGCAATTGTACCACAAACTCAATGGACGATTAATGCTTCATTATTCATTTTTTTTTTCCCCATGGATAATATGCTTTCTTCCGTTCAACATATTTTTCAATATTTTTTTATTCTATAGTAGAAAAACAACAATCAATACAAATTAAATCATACAAAGTTATTTAATTTTAAAAATCTCTTAATATATTTCCTTCTAAACAGACAGGAAATGTTATAGATGTATAATGAAATTCATTTTTAAAATATGTAGGAACAGAAACAATCATAAGAAAAATGTTCAATACTGATGGATTGCTTACTAAAATATTTTATTTCAGTAATTTACTTATTGTATCATTTTTCTTATATCCTGTTAAATTAACAGGGTTGGCTTACAGAACCTTGTAAGAACAAAGTTAATGCATAATTGCTATTTCTGTTATTTTCCTCGACTAGTTTAAAGAATATTAGGTCAGTAACTTCAGCATTGAAACGATAAATATGGCACTAAAAATGGACTAGCTATGGTCCATTATTTCACATTTATTTAGTTTTTATTTCAAACTCTGACTTAGATATTAACTAAATTTTTGCAAAAGCGATATTTATATTCCAATAATAAGGAGTAATTTAAGTCACGGAATTACATGAATATAAACCTAATGTAATATTTATGTTTATCATGCACTTAAAAAGTAAATTCATCTAGGATAAAGTTTAAATGTTTCATATATGTATATTATTTTGAGTTCGTAAAAATATAAAAATTCGTAGAAATGGATATAGTAGTTACACAACAAATTAATAACATGATAAAAACATACGATTAGTAGTAAACAAATCAATAATTTATAATAAAATATAATTATTATCCTCCATTTTCTAAATTATTATTAGTCTAATTTAACGATAAATTTTTACAGACGGATACGTGAAGACAAACAAATATGGTAACAGATAAATTATCATATAAGAAAATAAAATATTCCCAATTCAGCGAAAAATTGTTAAATTATTCATTTTTAGTGAATCAGAAGTCATTGTATAACACATAAATGTCATTTAATCATCAATAAACAAGTATTTTGCTATTATAATAATACTATCTACAAACACTTTTAATGATCAATGATTTTCCCTTATGCTTTCAGCCATTGCTAATATGAATATGGAATTTGTAGATTAGTTTTTTAATTTATAAGTATTAATATTGAATTTATAGTTGCTATATTTTAATATCCGTAAAATTTTTAATTTTAATTAGAGTTTAGAGAATTAGAGTGTAATATTGTAGTTTTTCTATGGAGTTTCGATCATTTCCTAATTTCTTATTAATTATTCACAAGTTCCATATTAATTACCGTTATGTAAAATGCGAGTGTTCAATAATACGTGCATTGCAGCTTTAAAAATTATTAATTCATTTTGAGTTGATACTTTCCATAAACTGGATTATTAAATGGATATGTTTCCCTAATTAAATTCTTAACGAATCAACGAAAAATAAATAAAAACCAACGAATTCTTCGAAAGGAAACATCCTTTCTGGCTCAGATATCCAATTAAATTCTGTTCTTGTTCATGTCCGAATCTTGGACGAACAGGTTGGTAAATATATACGTACATATATATTTACAAAAAAAAAAAAAAGAAATAAAACAAATCATCCTGGAAAGAATTTTTTTCAGAGTTTATATATTTATTGTAGCCGACTGCCAATCCATTGGAAAACTCTAAAGGAAAAAAAATAAAAGAGATAAAGGAGAAACTGAAATACAAGTTGAAGGGCGGAGTGAAATAGGACTCGGCCGGGAAGGGGCGCTTAAATAAGGCTACCCCCACCCTCGCACTTTTTTGCTTTTTATCGGAAAATCCTATTGGGTAGTTTTTTAAGGGCTTCTCAAGAAGCAGAATATCAAGTTCCAGCTAAATCCGTTAATATTTGCTATGTAACGCTATAATACTTTACCAAAAGCCCTAACCGCTTTATACCGTTCTCGGATTGCCTTCAATTTATTATGGGATGGCCTATAACACATATCAACAAAAAATAAATAAATTATAGATTCTTTTTAACATTTTATTTGTTTACCTCTCTTTTATTCAGAGACGTTTAGCGAGGATCGTACTTACGTTAAATAAACAGAATAACAGGAAATGTTACTACAGAATAATAAGATTAACAATAAACTGAAAAATAGAAATCTCCAAGTGTCCAAACGAGATAAAACATATTAAATAACATTTAATTGAATTTTAAAAAAAATCAGAATTTGTAAATACTTCTTCTTTATTATTCACCTTAGTACCTCTCAGCTTGGAGGCACCCAGTACTTCCAAGCCGCCCGATCCCAAGCCAGTGCCTTCATTGAATCATCCATAGATTCTATAAGTTCCAACACGGATGGCCGTGGGAAGGTGGAACATGAGGACAATCCTTGTTCAAGTGATGTTTTTCAAAGATGACAGTTGAAGAGTACACTTATCTTATAGAAGTGCTCAGCAGAAACAGGAAAATGGACCAAGAGCTCTCAAACATGATTAAGAAAGCTAACAGCTTATACAACCAGCTGCACTATAGTGGGGAAAAAGGAATTGGAAAAAAGTATAAAATTACATATCGTAAAAGGCCATTTACTTACCTACTCTTATTTATGGGAGTGAGAGCTAGTTCTCGCTGGACAGGTACTGAAGTAGAGTTACTACTGCAGAAATGAAATACCTTTGGAGAATAGGAGGCAAAACAAGGAGAGACAGAGTTAGGAATGAAAGGATACGAGGGGATCTGGGAGTGCCAGCTTTGAGGGAAACATTCAGTTTCTAAAAAAAAGGCAGTTGTGAAGGTTTGATCATCTATGCAGAATGGATGAGGACCGTGATCCAAAGAAGTTTT
The DNA here is from genome assembly GCA_928085145.1 of Nezara viridula. NCBI lineage: Eukaryota > Metazoa > Arthropoda > Insecta > Hemiptera > Pentatomidae > Nezara > Nezara viridula. Next base: position 40,768,859 of record OV725079.1, read on the forward strand.
TTTGAGGCGAGGATCTCATCAAGAAAAAAAATTCGAATGCATGATATAAAATAATACTATCTAAGACATGATTGCAATATAACGATAATGGTGGAGACATTTTTGACCATAAAAGACATTTTCGAATAGCAGAAAAAGTTAGTTGGGGTTGCGGTCTTAGAAAAAAATAGAATTATAAACTTTATTTTTGGGCAAGAGCTCTTAAGAATAATAATATTATATAGGCAAATAATCATTAATTCGGGTCATGAAAAATACTTCAAATCAATAACTAGAAAATAAGTAATATTTATTTTATATTTTCATATATAAATATAAGAATGTAAATCTGGATAAAAGAAAAACATCTTTTCCTGCGTACAATATTCTATTGTAATAGCAATCAAAAAAACACTACAAAATTTGATTGTTCCATAAGGTTCCGCAAGAGTTTTAAAAATAAGTTTTTTGTACAAAAGAGTTACATATTACATATTATTTTTTATTTAAGATATATATTTTTTTGTATGAAATATTACTTTTAATAACTATCAATAGAACTCTATTTACTATAACAAAAGTAGTGTAAAGTTTAGAGTTATTAAAAGTAGGCCCATTTTCGATGGCTTAATTCATGCAGTGACATCTTTCAGCTGTTCGTTGGAGTAGAGAATCCCTCATAACACACGAAAACCTTAGAAAAAATATTTTAAATTACTCCTTAACATTCACGTACCTGTGTCGCAAAAAATTTCCGGAGAGGTAAAAAGTTGCCACGATACTTTAGGGAGCAACATTAAAAAATAATCGACCCAGACATCCATGGGTAATTCCATTGTATCCATACCTTTCGAAAATCACCAACTATCGATTTGTCCAAAATTTGATGGGAAGTTTAGGATTGGTATGAAAATGATCAAATAGGTATCATTTTTATCAAAACCCGTTCAATACTTTCAATAAATATTCCAGCATTCGAATCTGCAAGCGGACTGTTATTCAAATGAATAATCATCTCGTTCGATTTGATTCGAAAATGAAGGAAATTAGGAGAATAAAGTCGTTCCAATTGCTTATTATTAATGTCATTAAATTCAAATTATCAATTAAAATTAATGTAAATAATTCATATGTGTTTAATGAAAGGTAGTATGGGTTGAAAAAGTTGTTCATCGATTGAAACAACCATTCAACTCTAAAATTTTGGAAACAAATTTCAAAGTATATATCATATACGTTTACTTGCATGAAGTTACATAATTTATTTTAAATTTTTTTACATTCAAAAATTAATGTCATAATTAATTATGGAAGATAAATCGAAGAGGAGCACGGATATAATATTCGGACGCAAAGGGAATGTGGAAGGGAGAGAGCTTTGATGCGACAGTAACATTGCCTCATCCATTTGCATCGTATTTCGTTCGCGGCACCGAGCTCTCTATTAGCCGGAATAAATGTAAACATTAGCCACTAAATGCTTTTACCTCCCCTCCTCACTCCTCCCTCCCATCGCCAGCAGATCCCATATTAATCCTCCTTTACCCCGTGCCCGCCATCAATGGAAATTCGTGTAATTTTTGTGTTTCGAAATGCCTGTTTTGCGAATTTAGAAGCGAGAACTGTTTTAGCTTTCAACTTTGCTCGCTATTTGTTTCGTTCCATTAATGGAGTGAGCATCGTAATGAACTCATCTTGGATTCGATATGGTTGCATTAGCCGAGAGAACGCAGTTTCCATTTTTGTTAATTCTTTTTTAGACCATTCTTCAGCTGGTAGATATATGAAAAATCCAAATATTGGTCTAGGGAACAATATTTAGTTTTCAAAATGTTTCGATTTGTGTCCCACAAAGGCAGAATACAAAAGGAACTACATATGATAAAATTATATTGATTGATTTTTGTAATATTTATTTTTGATATCTTTATTAATTGATTGATACATTGAGTACAATAGAGTAATTATGACTTATATTTTGCGTTTTTTATCTATTTTTAAATCAAATTCGGTGCTAAGTTCACTAAAATAAAATCTTTTAATTCAAGATGCTTTCTTTTATGAGAATTTTTATTATCACAAAAAAAGATTATTTTTTTTATCAAACCTTGATTTTATCCTGCGCAATATTTCTAACCCTTTAAGCAATATTAATTGATATTATATGCAATGAATTTAAATAAAAATTATAGAAGTCTAAACTTAAAAAATAATAAAACATACGGCTTGAAAAAAAAATAGTAGGGCAATAATATATTGAAGCACACCATAATGCGTCACACTTGTTGGTCTGCATCAAAGGTGCTGTATAATAAAAATGAATATCAACTATTAATAACTTTTGTAAATCCATATGCTACATGCTAATCTCATTAGTAAGCTTAGAAACCTCCTTTTCCTTAATCAGAAAAACTATATTTAAAAGACAGGCGCTTGTATAATAATTTAATAAATTTGATTCTCTCCTAACAAAGACGTCATTTCGCATTCGAAAGAGCAACAGGAAGTATAATTGGTGCAATGGCGTAACTAAGGATGAATGCGCCCCAATTCACGTATTCCTTGTGCGCCATCCTTGTCCACTGTAAAATAAATTACCAAAATTATGTTCACCCCACAATTACTTTTCATAATAATATTTTTCAAAATTTCTCACAATCCTACTGAATAGAGCATAATTATGCTCATTGAAAAACAAAATTATTAATTCTTTTTTTAAACTATTGGGTTACTTCAAACGTTCTCCAGTATTATCGAAATCTTTCTCTTTAATATTCACATACTTTGTTTAGATTACCACAGAATTATATTTAAATATGTATCTTAAATGGCTTCATCTAAAAACAGCAAAAGATAGTCTGTGTTTTTATTGTAGAATAAAAAACATTTATACTTTCTTTCATTTTCATTCAGGATTTTTCATATGTTGAACTACCTGAAACTGATAAATGTGTACATTACATTATTAGTAGTTCAACCAGCGATATGACCTGATTTACCAATCATACCGCGATTTACTATACTACGAGCAGTACGTTCACTGTATCTGACAGATTATTCCTTCGGTTACATCACCGTCCCCACCAGGGATGCCACTCCATGACACATATATATAGAGTAGAAATGATTATGTATCCGACAGAATATTCTATGATATAATTCGATTCAAAGAGTGGCTACCCGGTCCAATTCATGACAAACACTAAAGGGACTAGTGTACTTTGTGGAGCTAATCCGCCCTGCTGGTGACAACTGGGGCTGCCTCGTGTTTTTGTGGCTTCGGTATCGGCTTTAACAAACTGACTTGTGTCTTTGGCCTTTGTCAATGTTAAACGAACCTTTGTTGCTGACAAATGGCTTTTCCAACTAGTGAATAAGGATAATTAAATAATTTCAAATTTCTATTTGACATGATAATTTTTAAGTTTAGTGATTTTATTTGTATCTTGTGTCTTTTACTCATTAGCCATCCATTTCAATCAAGTTATGAAACAATATTTGAAAGAAGCCTGATAATATTTAAAGATAATTTTTACGAGGGTGATTCTTTGTTTAGTTAGTTAAGTTTTTAGGTTATTTTACCATAATTTTAATTTTCTGTATCGTAAAAGTAGCGAAAATGTTTGTTTGTTTTACCTTTTTTGTGGATAGTGAATGAAACTGGGCCGTCGCGCTCGGATATGTAACGCACATTCAGGTAAAGTAGGTGCGAGTCGATTAATTGAGGTTTTATTGCATTCGGATTAAAATATCTCAGAAACTAAAAATACCTGTATATTGTAAATAAAGACAATGTTCAGAATTTCATACTTTTGAGCTATTAAACAAAATTTTATTCTAACGGAACACCCTACCCTGTTAGAGAGACAAAAAGAAAAAAAGATTCGAAAAAGTGTCGAAAACCAAATAATAATGACTAGTTTGAACGTTTGGACTATAATATGTCAAAATTTAAATAACATCGAAAATTCAGGAACCAATTCGCATAAGTCAATATAGATATTGTTTTAATTAGCCATAAAAATTAGAAATTAAGTATTTGTATTAGATTTTCTATCGAAAATAAAGTATCGACAAATTAACAGCTACATTTAAGATTTATTTAAAAAATGACCAAGTTTTTGTTAGATATTTAGCGAATAGTTTTTGTTTAAAATTTTATAAAAGGGAGCAATGTTTTTTTTTGCCCAAAATATATATTATTTTTAAATATCTTTATTGAGAATTTACTAATACACTGACACTAGTTAATGAACGGCCTAGTTAATGTTATAACGAAGCTGCATTTAAAACCTAACATTACATAATACGACGAAGATAATTTTGTATTGGAATGTCTTGTGACCATCTTTTTTATTCATATTATCGGAAATCAAATCATTAGGCAGTTCACAAGACTAAAGAAATTTCGGCTCAGAATTCATGTTGGAGGGATAGATATATATTTCAGGATTTCCTACGTATTTTTAAGTGATACTAAATATACGAAGGGGTCATAATGACAGCTGGATATATAGACAATAATAAATCAATTTTTTTTCATTTATTAGTAAATTCGTCTTGATACAGAATAAAGCTAGAACGAAATTTATTTTTTAATAAATATCAAAGCTACGTAACTCAATTGAAATGGAGCAATCTTATTTTAAATATTTTGCACATAGGTTCCTTTAAAATAATATAAGATGTCGATCCAAAATGAGTTTAGTTAAAAAAAAAATAGAAAATATGAATTTTAATTGGTGGTCATCAATGAGTTTTCTAGTAATCACGTTATATTTTTTTACAACCTTGTAAATTATTTTTAGTTATAATCAACTCGAAAAAAAAAATGTTTTATTTGAAATGCCATAACATGATCATCACCGGTTGAAAAAATACTAAGAATATGTAAATATTATAAAGATAATGTAAAATATTATGAAGAATAATTCAGAATAAATATTCAGGATTATTACTCCTTCTGATTGGTAAAAGGATAGATAGCTGTTCACCAGTCTGAGTCCGATTGAATATCAATGATATGGAACGACTCTGGGTCACTAGGCTTTCTAATCGTTTGATATGTATCAATGTGTTTTTTATGAATTTAATATAGTTTCAAGTTTTTTTTCTCTAATTTTTCTTTTTCGTTTTTGTTATTGTATGTATAGTATGGATGATAATACTTAATGCCCTTCAGTGTGCCAAAAATTATTATTTCTTAATGAATCATAGTACATTAAAAATAATTTTCGAAAGTTATATAACATCATAAGGTGTAAATCCTAAGTAAAGTAAAAATCTGAAGCTTTGTAAATAAGTAAAGCGTTTTTTTCTTCTTCAAGTGCTGATTCTGGTTGGAAATCTTTATAAGTTTATTTTATTAAGCAAATTCTCATGTTAAAGCACCTAAAAAATTATTATGTAATAACACAGCGATATTGAATAAGAGCAAAGTTATTTATGGTATATTCCTCCAGTTATAGCTATATCTAACTTCTAATCCTTTTTCACAGAGAGCATGATCAGTTACACCACGTCCAGGGGTGACTCAGGCTTAGAAGACGACTCCTATGATGGGATCCTAGACGGAGGCCTCATGAAGGGAGGTCTTGGCCAGTTAGTTGATGGTCTTTACGGACCCAACGATTTCATCCTCGAGACGAGGGACAACCCGGATTCAAGAGACGGCCAAGGAATGAGGAGTAAGTATTGCACGTCCCATTGCATATTAAAATATTGTATTGAATTTTTATTGAACAATACAATGTAACAAAAACGATCGTAAGAAACTAAATTTCTCAGACTGAAATAGTACAGTATATTTAGACATTATTTTTAATAGAAATATGGTTCTGTGTTGAATTGAAAATACACTTAAAAAAAACTTCTTATTACTTCATTCACCTTCTTCACAAATCTTCAAAAATACATAAAATATTTGCAGAAACGTATTGAAATCCAATTATTTACAAACTACCCACCGAAATACAATTTAGCCAAAAAGACCTATTGTTAAAAACAAAAAGTAATGTGACTAACAAAACATACAGACACCAACTATATCATACTTATTTGCATAGATGTACTAACAGAATAATGAGAAATATAAGCTATAGCTGACAGTCCTACAAATAAGAGGAAATGATAAAAAAAATAAAAAAAAATGGTAAAGCAGATAAAATGAGAAACAAGCAAAAGCAACCTTTTTTTTTTAAATTATATATTTAAATTATATAGATCTGCCAAGCGCATCGTATGGGTGATTCTTTTCCAGTAACATAGTTTCTGGAAGCTTAACTGGAGAAAGGAGACCAATAAGCATGACCACGCTGATGTGGCAAGACTACATAGAGAGACTAAAACAACCTATAGTCAGGAACAAGAATGAGATGAGAGTTAAAGTCAAAGACAGAGATCAGTGGGCGAGGTGGACTGAGGATGTAGCAAAGTTACAGAATCAACCCAGCAAAAAGGTGTTCATGATTATCAACAACATGTTGATAAGTGTAATTTCAGATTCGACAAAAGAAATAAAAATATATATGAAACCTAAAAAATAAAAATTAAACCTTTGTAGGGCACTAAAAACTGAAGAAATACAGGTGCACATAATTGAACGCCGGTCTCAAGAAACTAAAAGAATTAACTGTATATTGCTTCATAATTAACATTCTAATCACGCTCAAATTTTAATAAAGGAAAGGATAAAACTTTGGATTACTTGAAATCTTAATGAAAAATCAGATGTAGCTTTATGCAAACTACTTACTTTGTAATAACCATTCTGTAGTTATTTAAGTGAAAAAAAATATATATAAGTAGTACTTACAAACTGCAGCTTAGCGAAGCTATACACATTTTATTCTCTAACAACCACTACGTCCACATCAGTAACAGTATTAACTACTTTGTACCTAATTTGATGAAAGTACAAAAACGTTTCATTATTTTATCAGTTACATAGGCAATACTATTTTAACCTAATAAAAAAAAATAGCTCCTGACCAATCAATAAATTAATTGCATACTTTTTATATTAAGTCGTGTAAATGAACGTACCAATACCAAATTATATATTTATGAAAAAAATCTGTGGCGGTACGCACGATATTCTTTTGATTAAAAACTGATATTAATAAATTTAATTAACCGATCTTTAAAGTTAGCTATTGGATTTTTAATTATTGAAATAAATTAACGGATTTAAAGATATTAAAGTGAAAGAAAATGAACACAGTATGTCTATATCAAACATCATTGTTTTTCAGGTTTGTTAACCTTATTTTTTTTTCGTTACTCTCAGTAACCGTTAAAGTTATATATATTATTTGTAAAATCGTTAACTTACTAATATTTTATTTATACATATATCTGTTCTTATTTCCGGAAAGTCATTTTCATTTTCTGTAAATATATATATATATTTTTTTTTTGCTCCTATAATGAATAATCTATTTTTTTTATAGCTTATATACATACATTTTTTATTAACACTAACGAGTGTTTATGATTAATTATTTCAAGCGAACAAAATTAAAGTTAATTTAGAGTAAGCCATTTATGAAACATTCAACTTTGTCAGACTATTTCAGTGAGGCTGAATGTGTACGTATGGCATTTATAGGATATCTTAGTACTCAACGGATAATATAATTTCATATTTATATAGGATAAATACTGCGCCATCGACCACCAAGATCTTACTGTAATGGTAATGTTATTTAAGCCCTGTGTTAATGATAATACACAAATCAGATGCGATAACTTACGGTTTTGCTAATTATCGGACAAATTCAGTCAAGAAAGCAAAAAAAAAAAAAAAAAGTGAAAGCCGGGCAAAATAAAAATCCTACCGAAACCTAAATGAATTTATACCTGATGATTTATTCCTTCCTTTAATCTGGATAAAAATTGTTAAAACAAATAAACTGAAAGGAAATGCTATTGTCTAGCATATTGTTGAACTAATTCAAGAGAGTTTTTTTTTACTCAAAGTCGATAATGAGATATTGTTTTCAACCCACCACTATGCATATTGTTTTATTTTCAATTGCTTTTAGGCTGATTTGCTCTCTCTCTCTCTCTCTCTCTCTCTCTCCTAAATTAAAATTGTGTAGCATGTTTGCCGTTGTTATTCTTTTCCGCTGTACGCCTTACTTTCTAACGAACAAAATAGTGAAGAATATTATTTTAAACAGGTTTGAATCTTTTTGATGTATGATGGTTACCATTAATGGGTCCTAATAGATTTATAGATTCCGAATTGCCCCTAGCAGGAGAGTGCTTGATCAATTTAACATCTTATTGGGCTAACTGACAGGCTCGAGATTAAATTGGCATATTAATTAAAGGTCACTAGGCGACTAAGGCATTAAATGGATTTATGTTTCATTCTTCTTGATTTATGTTTTTATCCGCCTTGGGTTGAGTTATTCCCCTCTAGGGGCTCCCTCCCGTCGAGTCCGAATTTTCCGACCTGAGCTTTTCCACCCTATTCCGATTATTTTTCTTTTCTATATTTTTTCCCCTCTTGTATTAGGGGAAAAAGTATAACTGGTTATCATATCTTAATATAACGTAAAATTCTATTTCTCTTCTTCCGTATGATAATAACATACACAATATACAATAGTTACTGTGTACGCACTACACAATACACTACTCTTTTTATTATATAATTAACATCCAACTAAAAAGTCGTGGAATTGGGCGTTTTATCGTTAAATTAATTAATTTAATGAATTACTGAAAACTAATCATTAAGCAATTTGCATTCTCCAAGGAATTATGGTCATTGATCGGACTTGCTCAACCATATCCCATTTCCCAATCAATGAATTGGCCTTGTAGAACCAGTGGCTTGGCCTGCACGCTCTTGACCTGACACCACTGGATTTTTTTTTTTGGTTTGGAGGGAAATTAAAAAAAAAAAGTCTATGCAAGTCCGGTCAATTACCTTAATTCCTTACAAAGAAGGACAATTTAATCTTGTGAAACAATAACACATATCCGGTGCCGTTCTGCAACTGCTACTGTTGAAGAAAGATGCTGAGCCTGTCTTAATGGTAAATGGTCAGCAAAACTAGCTGATGAAAATGGTCCTCCGTGATGATATAGGATCCAGTTTCCCTCAGTAGTTTGGCTCTTATCGTCTCAAAGGTCGTGGGGACATGCTCAAAAGTTTCCGGAACATCACAACGGGGACGCAAAAGGCTATTTTCCATCCTAAGTGGAGCAAGATTAAGATAATGCCGATTGTAACGAAATGGCAGAAGTTTCGACGACGTAACTGACATGTTTAGTATTATTATTATTAACGTTAGTATGTGGTGTAAAAATATAATGGAAATTAAACTGAAATTTATTTGATATTTTAATTTTGTTAAGCTATTAATGTATGCCATATACTTTAATTTAATACGTAATTAGACTTAATCAATTTTAATAGTTTTGATACCTATTTTTATCGTTATTGGTGTAGTAAATGTGATTGATACCTATTTGTATCGTTATGGTGTAGTAAAAGAAGATAGATTAAATATAAAGATAAAATAAGTACCTAAAAACTACGATTTATTACTTTTTATGTTTCATAATTTTATGTTCTGTTATAGAAAGTTGCCAAATTTAAAAATTGTATTAGTTGCTTTGAATATTATAAAAATGATCCACTTTTTTGCAATTTAAGTAATTTATAAAACAATATGGAAACATAACGGCGCTTCAGATATACAGTTTTGCACAACATACTATGCAGTACTTCGAAAACGATGGATGTTGAGTGCAATTACTTCTTTTTGAAATTAACTTATTAAATAGAAGGTTTTCTGTACAAAAGTGAATATGTAATGTTTATATTCCAATCATCCACAGATGTCATAGAAACGAATACTTATATATTACATAAACATAAGTAATATAAGTTCCGATACAGGATTTATAAGATATACTTACAGACATTCACTGAGGAGATGGCCAAATTTATACCCATCATGCATAATACATAGCCTTTATACGAAGTCCAGTTTTATGTTTCCAGGGCTCTTCGGTCGTTACGTCAAGAAAATAAAACCGCCATTGCTATTCTATTTTTTTTCCAATGTCTGTTTTATAATCATTTTAGATTCGTTCTCATAATAATTTTCAATTTTTTCTATTCTATATTTAATGCAGTCTTATACATTCTAGGATACAATGTATTCTTAACTTAAAGATATCTTTATCCACATAATTTAGTAAAGATACTGATAAACTAGTGAAATTAATTTTAATTTAATTATTAATTTTAATTATAAACGAAAGGTTTTAGTAACAAAAGCTGCTAAAGCTTTATGTGTTGAAAATAAAGAATTTAAAAAATAAAAACATTTTGCATCACTATGAGCAATAATTAAACCTATTTTACTTTTTATTCTTCTAAAAAATTATCAAAAACCTTTAAATCAATATAAGAGATTAAACAATGACACGAATTAGAAATGATTCTGTTTCAATTCGAATATAATTCAGTATTTATTGGACGAACGATTTTTTTTATAATCACATATTAAACCGTTAAGCATAAGAGTTTTATTTTACTAATGCCGTATGGTTAATACGTTTCTTTAACGATTTAAAAGCAAATAAAGCATCTTCTATTTTATATACTTGTACATATTTGGAAGATATACATAGATAATTGTTTATATTTAGCCAACAAATACAATTCATATTTAATGAAAAAATATCATTTTAAGACTAATACGAGGAAAGTATTTTAAAACGTTAACAAGAAATTCGGAACAGAGAAGCGCCCACGTGTATAAGCCGGGAACTCTACTAATTATATTTCTCGTGAACGACAAAAGTCGTTTTATTCTACTAATTATCAATTTTATTTTACTAATTACAATTTAGCACATTGTATTATTTGTAGTATTTTATTAGTAATGCCCTAGTGCACTTGATGTGTTAAATGCTAAAAATCAAATCAACCTTTGAAGCCCAAATGTCAGGGTAAATTTATAAATTTTCAAATAAAACTGTTTGTGGAAACGGTGTTTTGTATTGCGAAATTTTTTTTTAAATAAATAAATAATAACACAAAATGGCTAATTTGGCAAACAAAATATATTTCAAAAAGTTAAAAAAAAAAAAAAGAATGTGATAATTTAAAATTTGGATTTTATCCATAGATTGTTGTTTTTGAGTTAAATAAATCACCAACAGGTATGTGCAAAATTGAAATTTAGAGTTAAAAATCAAAATATTTCAGAATAAAAAAATAGTTGTTATTTTTAAATTATTATTCGTTCCACCAATTCATATTGTAAATGTATTTCCGATTTTTTTCTAAATATAGTGCTAAGAGAGCCTAAAGAACTTTTCTCTTCAAATAAGTTCAATTTGTAAGTCGTTTAGGATCAAAACCCATTTTGATCAGTTTTTAAAGTAAACCATTTTATACCAAAGAAGTGGAGTTCGTTTACTGCTATACTTAAGTAATCAAACATTACTTACTAACTACCAGATTTAAATTTAATCGATGGCTGACCACCAGATCCAATCGAAATTTTAAGCTTATGCTTCGAATAAAAAAATTTTCAATCAATAGATTCTACTTCGGCTGCTAGAGCGAGGGCCTTTCCTATTTCCTGGTGGAAGAGACGTCGAAGATAGTGTCACAGTGCAACGAAACCGGACAGGTGATTCCTATGACAAAAGCAAAGTCGCTATGATTGAAATAGACTGATGAAAATATTTCCATCTCTCAATCCACCAGTTCTCAAGAAAAGAGAATTTACTATTAACAAAGCTAGTGAATATTGAAAGAATGAACATAAAAGCGATTTAAGTTTCTAACTAGAAAACTTAATTAATATTTAGTTTTAAGTAGACTATCCAACACAAAATAATACCTTTCTGCTTATCTTAAAAGCATGCATTGAAATTTATATATTTAAGATCAATAAATCGAAGATGACATTCAACTGTTCATAAAGCATTTGTTCAAAAATAAATATTTTGTATTGTAGATTTTAAGTTCTTGAGAAGTCCTTAGGTCTTAATCTACGTCCAGAGTGAGTACCAATTTTTTAAATCTAGCAAGTGATTTTGTAAATTCTGTGAGGCTGATCTGGAGTTTTTTTTTAATATTACTTGTTTATTAATAAATATCACAGTCTGTCTCAATAAAGGACACTTATAATAGAGTTCAGAGAGCACATTCACACTATATAAAATGGAGTTATGGTGTTTTGTTAAAATTTTTGTATCAAAAGCATAAATAGCGGTCAATGTTATGCAGTTGATAGGTATGTTATGAGAATATATAATGTATAGTCAGAGAACCAGTAATGATCCTTGTGGTACTCCTGCCAACACTCGACTTAACAACTACCGAGGCGCAATAACATGCCCAGGAAATTACTGGTGTTTCTTATGACAATATTTAACTATATACGGAAGACAAATGAATTCCCATTAAAATAGCTACATTCGCATACAAAAAAGATACATAAAATGGAAAAAGTTTCAATCTCTCATGCTACCAATCTATTAGTCTCCTTCTAATATATTCTAAAGTTTTCAAAATAATTAGTATACAAAAGATTGGTTGACATACCGACAGACCAAAAAATAATTCCTGACCATCAAGTCGGTTTTCGTTCATTAAATTCAACAACACACTGACTATATTTCCGGAGCACTAGAACAAAAAAAAATACGCAACTGTGTGTTTCTGGAAGTTGCCCAGGCATTTGATAAAGTTTGGCACCAGAGATTAGGCACTTAAAAGTGTTCTATCTCATTCTCCAATCTTTCCGTTTCGACATATTTTTTTTATATCCGACTGGGTTTAAATATGTCTACCAATTCGACATAAATTAAATTAATATTTTATAGTTTTTATCCCATAGTTTGCTGTAAAATTGAGAAGAAATAACGCAACGAGCTTTGATGTGGGACTTAGTCATTCCAAAAATTGTCAATCGTTTTTAAAGTTATGTCATGTTCTTAGATGAATAGAGTCCCACCTTTTTTTACATGAAGTGGAAGCAGATTGGACTAAAAATTATGAAATAATCGGGAAGGGAAGAGACTATCTCTGGATAAGTTCCCTTAGCACGGAGCCTTAATCCGCCTATCTGAATTTCTTATGAGCCCCCTTCTCCTCCCCACCCCCCCTTCTCCGGGGCTTGAAAGCCTTCTTTTACGTCACCTGTATGAAACAGTAACAGCCGCGGGCCTTTTGGAATTAAATAACCCCATTAGAAAATCTCTCTTTCCCTTTTTTTCTTCTTTATTTATCGTTTATCTCCGCTCGGTTTAGTATTCCTGTAATATCCCCCCTTGTTTTCCGTTATAGAATTTTTAAATATGTCAACAGTGAAAAGATTTATAAGATTTTTTTTTGCAACATTGCTCTAGTTGTCAAATGGAAATTTGAATATTCCAATTTAAAAAAAATATAATGAAAATGTGATATAATATCATGTGAACGGTATTTATAAAATAAAACAAAGTAAAATTTTAGTTAAAATGAAATAAGCATCTATATTCAACTAAATTAAAACAATATAAAAGAAAAAAAAATATTTAAACGACTAAAAATAGGAAATAATGAATAACAATGCTCACTTAACAAATCTAATTGAAACAAAATTTAAATGTTTAATTTTCGTAAAATAAAACAAACTGCCCCAACTACTTATGTTTGTGAACTAAAATAACTTTTCCAAATGTTCTATAATGTTTTTTTTATTCATGATATTTACACATGAAAACGGTTGTTGAGAAACTAGGCGTTGGTAGCACTCTGAGAATATATTTACATAACTAGATCATTAGGCCATCTTCTTTTCAGACGCCTTGGAGGTTATCAGATATCGAAGAGGAAGCAAGGTTTGAAACTTGAGGGTTCGGATGGTTTTGAAGTTTGTTTTGGAAGGATAGGTATCTGGATTGGGCTAAATCAGAAGCATGTGGTACTTAAAGTTCGTTATGGATGATTTTAGTGACAAAGTAGAGAGCATTGAGGATTTTGGAATATAAGGATTGGATACGAGGAATTCGATAGTATAGTGGATCCCCAAAGCATAATTCCTTAAATACAAATTGGCCTTATTATAATCATGAAAATGAGTTTTTTTTTTTGTAATATATTGAAGGTTTATAGCGCTTGTCTAGTAATTGCTGGAGGAGTCGAAAACGTGGAGCTGTTTCTTGTCGTTTCAGTCTTGTATGAAAGTTCCAAGTGAGTTGTTTGTCCATATGGAGTCTTAGATATCGGATTTGTTCAACAGGGATAAGTGGGGAATAGTTAATGAATACTATAGGACAGGAAGTCATAGGTTTACGAAGAAGAGGTTTATGATCCTTATAAAGATTCTAGCGTTGGTAAAATGAATTTAGGAAACATTGGTGTACCTCTTTTTAGTAGCTTATAGTAAATATTTTCAAATAAAGGCTTTGAAAAAATATTTAAAATGAGTTATCCATTTTTGTGTTTTGATACCTCATATATAATGGTTATTGTTAATCTACTCATGTAATAATCGTTCGAACAAATATTAAATGTGTGACTAGTCACTATTATTGTTCCATCTTCTTCATTTTGTATTGACCCGAACTTTGGCAAACTCAATTCATATAGGTGGGTTAGCGTAATTTCCTCATTGGGTAAATATTTAAGTTCCCTTTATCTCTGGAAGGGTGTGACCCTTCGCAGTGCATTTGAACCGTGTTGAATATGGATGAATTTTTCACGAAAGGGTGGCTTGTTATTAAAACCTCATATTTCCCTTCTTCATTTATTTTTCCACCGATCATTTTTCATTAATTTAATTTTAATATTTCAATCTTAATTTTCTTTCTCTGCCGAGTTTTTTAATTTAATATATCTTTTATTTATTTATTACCTACTTTTTATTAAAACACAAATAAAAATATTGATTCCACAATTCTTCCTGGTAAACCTATGACCTCCTATCCTACAGTATCCTTTAATAATAGCCCACTTACCCCTGTTGCACAAATCCGATACCTTGGGCTCCACTAGAACAAACGTCTAACTTGGAATCCTCATACCAGTCTGAAATGACAAGAAACCGCTCGACGTTTCCGACTACTCCAGCACTTACTAGACAAACGCTCTAAGCTTCCAGTTAATTACAAAAAACTCATATACATGACTGCAATAAGACCAATTTAGACTTACGGAGTTGAGCTTTGGGGCTCCACTAAGCCATCGAATTCCTCTCGTATCCAAACCTTACAATCCGAAATCCTTCGGAAAATCCTCAATGCTACTTAGTCATCAATAAAATAGTCCATAACGACCTTAATGTTCCTTATGTTTCCGATTTGGCCGAATCCAGATACCAATCCTTCCATAATAAACTTCAGAACCATCCGAATCCTCTCGTCTCTAACCTTGCTACCTCTTCAATCCCTTATAACCCTCCAAGGCGTCTGAAAAGAAGATCGCCTCGAGATCTCCTATTGTTAATATATATATATTTTTTTAGAGTGCTACCAGTGGCTAGTTTCTCAACAAGTGATTTCATGTTATTATTTTCTGTTATCAGATTTACTAAATGTATTTTATCTATTAATACAGTTGTAAATATTATAAATTTAAAAAAATAATTCTTCCGACGTATACTTCGAGGTATAATTCATATTCCGCTTATTTTATAGGTGTCTTGTTTACAGTATGTGTTAGTGTAACTTCAATAAAATGAAGATTAAATAAATAGTTTATTTATATTATAAAAATATAAAAACAGAGCATAACCGGTTGAAAAAATCACGATATCGTTTGCTTAATCATTTAACGCCCTATCTTTCTAACAATATTTCTACCTCTTGTGAGTAACAAAATTACAAAAGGATAAGAAAAGAGAACTATTGACAAAATATATTTTTAAAATCTTTTTTTTTTATATCTTTTAATTCAGAAATAATACATTTTGCCACATTTAAGGGCATTGAGTACTAAAGCTGAGTGAGGCACATTTATACCATAAGTTTTGCTTTAAATGTAAAAAAAAAAAAAAGAATTGTTTACAACTCTTGAAATCTTTAATCAAAATCATTCCAGAAATGACTTAAGATTTAAACTCAATGAGCTTTTTATTAACGTTTAGGATTTACTATCGCTTGGATATAAAACATTCTCAAGAATGTTCTGAATGATATCATATGTTAATTTATATTTATTTAAAAAGTTATTATTATTATTATTATTTTTACAGGTAGCCGATGGGTTGGCTGGAGAAACGAATCCCAGCAAGGTGAATACCTGGAGATTCTCTTTCAGTTCGACGACATTAGGAAGTTCACTGCAATGCACCTCTATACCAATCACTTTGTCGGGATGGAAGTTGAGGTGAGAAAATCTTTAGCAATTTTATTTTAATGAATAATATTAATATGTATGATATTAGTGATTTATGTTGACATCAGCCTAGTTAGGCTAATTTTAAAATAAAGATTTTATTGGATTAGCCATCGGAATTGTTGAACAGCCCCCTAAAAAAAATTCTGATAAAAAAATTTTTTTTTGTCCTAAATTAGAAGTATGGTATTCAGTCAAAATGTCTTCGTAATGTTCATTTTAGAATTCATATATTGCCCACGAGTCCAAAAAATATATAAAAAAACTAATGTGGTCATGAACGTAGTCAATAAATAGTAAAGATCCGTTATCCTACCGAACTGTCTCACCATTTTCAATAATATAATTTATTAAATATAGAAAATTATAGTTATATCCTGTCTCTACAGAAACAGTGAAACTATACAATTTTAAAATAAAAGTGTTGGCAATGACCCTGTGTGATAGAGTCAATACAAAAAAAAAAATCATTGATAATTGCATTTTTTTTCTTATTTCAGAGTTTAATAAACTGCACATGTCGATAGCATAAATTTTCATATGATTTGTGTTGCCAATAATATATATATTTTTATATCGAAGATTTTTTTTATTATGATTCAGATCGCCTTTCAAAAAAAAATCCTGAAAACTTATCTTCATCTGCGGTTTTATAGTTTTGTATTATTTCTTATGTTCAAAAAAAATTTAAGGTCAAAATGTATTGGGATATTCCGACTCCTTTTTTATTATTACAACTTTTTAGTACAAAACATTTTATTTTAAAACAATTTTTTTTTATTGTAGCGTTTTCGTCTGCTTTTACTTGCCATTTTTAAACAATTATTAATTCTGTTGGCTTAGTCGATTATTAATTCAACTTAAAGTATGTCTAGTACTTTCTGTAAAATCAGCTATGTTTCTGCAAAATGCAGTGGACGGGTTCAAATAAATGTAAAAAAAAGTTAGAAAAAAAAAGAAAATTTTAATTTAAAAAGAAGAAAAAAAAGAATCACTGCTTTACCTAAATAAAAATGAAAGTAGAATTGTTTGTAACAAAATATATATGAAAATGGATTAAAAATATATCTATTGTTAAAAATAACTTTGCAAAGTGAATATTTTTTAAACTTATTATTTACAATATATAATACGAAATGAAACGAAAAACTTTGAACAAACTACTGAAAATATTATACTCACTTTTTTTCAAATCAAAATTGAAAATCAAACAAAAACTATATATATATATACTTACCTGATCAAACCTGGTTCAGCAAAAACGACTCGCTAACAAATAATAAAATCTTTTCAATCTAAAATTTTAAGACTAATAACTGCAGCCCCTTTTAAGTCAACAACAAAGATTTACATACCGACTTAAGACTACCAAGCACATACTGACCCTCTACTCACGATTTTATCTTAAACTACAAGGACATCACAATGGACTTATCAACGATATAGCCACGCCTGATACTCATCAGAAGGCGACTGAAAAGGAGCTGGATGAGAGATCTACTTTCCTTATTTCAGGATGTATAAAGAACAGTGAAGAGGTGCTGCTGGGTACTATACTTCATCATGCCATTATGTTTTTATCGTAACAACAAATCAGCTAATTGTCACTACCATGACAGGAACGGATGAAGATTTTAAGAAAAAAAAAGTTTAATATTATTTATAAGAATAATATTTATACTTCAAACTTATTAAATCACTGTTTTTTAAAAGAAAGTCGCTAAAAAATAAAATGAGAAAAAAAAAAGAAATAAAACTTATTTATCATTGGGGTTGATCCTAACTCCAGAAAACGCGGACTGTAAGGCAAATCAACATAATGTTTTGTTTACCAAATGTTTATTTAAATAACAACTTTAAAAATATATTTACTGTAGTATGTTATAAAATATTTTGAAGTTATGATGACTAAGAGTTTATAAATAACAGTATTATAAACATTTAAACATATAAATTTACTTTATAATTTTACTTCGTTTTGGTTTCGTCATTTATAATATATTGATTAACATACACATTTTTAGACAATTTTAAATTAATCACCCATCTACGTCTCGGACTATTGCCTGGGACGTTTTCCATTAGGTCAGGCATTGATGACTACATCGGTGATTCATTATCCAGTCCAATTAATCTGCCAGCCCATTTCAATCAACCCAATGATACATCATTTACCACATGCACCCGTTATTAGACTTACAATTCCTGTTTAATTTCTACATTCGTTAGTCATAAAAGTACGATCAAGAAGCTTGTTTCCTTCAAATAAAAAAATTAAAATATGCATTGAAGTAAATTTTTTCTTCATCGGCTGAATGCTTATAAAAAATTAATACTATTTGCTAGACATTTTTGTTTGATTTTAAAATTTCAATATTTTAAGATTCTTATTCCTAAACATAATTTTAAAATTAATTACACTAACATTTATTGTAGCCCTGCCAATAATGTTCATAAATAAGGTTTATCTAGATAATTATCGGATAGTTTTAAAACCGGATACAAATTTGTTTGTTACAAAGGAGGAATATTATTTGAGTCCTGTATAGTCATTAATGAGCTATAAATAATATCCCTAATAATTACCGCCAAACTTGTTTAAACACTTTCCAATTCTATTTGTATTAACATTTAAATCTATACTAATATTTAATACCTCACCGAACACGCAAATATTTGCAACGTTAATTTACAGACCAATTATTTGCGGTTATTGGAATATTTGCCCTAGCATGGGGCTGTTGTTCCTCCAGCGGTTTGTGAACGGTTCCTATTGTTTGGATTTGATTTGGTTCCGCCATAGATCTCACCTCAGTTTATATTTAGTAAATATATAACTTCAGTTTTAAATATATTTAGCTAGTCATTTATTTTATTTCACTAACTATCCCATACAAATTTTTCATTGTTTTGTATCATTAATTAAATGTTTTAGGGTATATAGGTACGTCTGTGTTTTTTTTATTACTATTTTACTTATCTTTAAGTTATTTTATTTATGTTTATTTTATATACAGTTTAGTTATTATTTAGTTGTCATTTTGCTTCTATATATTTCATCTTTTCTGTATATATGTAGGGTGAATGTAGTTCTACCTCTCTATAATTATTATCCAAATGACAGAATGTTATATTACTCAATAAAAAATTAAATGTTATAGATTTTTTTTTGGGGGGGAGGGGTTAAAACATTTATTTGCACCTGTCAACTATATGTTGATAATCAACAAATGACATGTCAGACATGGAGAAGCAGTACTTAGCAGTACTCTTATCTGACTTGTTTCAGGAAGGAGATCTCTCATCCAACGCCTTTTTAGTCTCCTTCTCATATTCCTGGGTGTATATAGTTGGCCGTGTTTCTTATTAATTTGTTGTTATATCCGTTTCAATTTGTATAAAATCGTAGTAAAAGGAATTTTGTTAGTCATGTACCAAAGTGCTTTTATTATAAGTCGGAATAATTTTGATTGGAAGGCTTAGTGTTTTTGTTAGAGCTCTTAGCGATTTTTTTTTTTAGATTTAATAAAAATTGCATGTTTTAATATTGAACTCTCATTTTTTTTCTAATTATTATTTTTTTTAAAGTTTAAATTATTTTATTTTATTTTGTTCTAATCAACAGGAAAAAGATTTAAATATTTATTTTAAAATATTTCAGAATATTTAACAAGCATTTGAAACATTCTCTTTTTAAAATTCCCATTGTGCCGATACATTGATGGGAACGCCGACATCTGTCTCACTGCATTTATTTTTTACGGGCAAGATCGTTTACGCTTGATGGAATTCGAATTTATTTCTCGCTTTTATTAATTTTTTTTTCTGTGAATATCCAATACTCGTGTCACATATAAAGGAACAATGAGGAGTTGCTATAGTTAACGCACCAGTAGGCATCAAATTGTACTCATTTGAGCTTTATATTATATATTTGATATACCGTTTGATACAAGCTATGGAAAAAAAAAATATAATAATACGGACGACGATTTCTGTCTGATAAGAAACAGTTCCCATCATTGAACTTTTCCGAGTAATAAACATTAGTTTGGAAACCATTAAAACTTTTTTAAATAAAACTTCTTCACTACCCTAGAGTGCAAAATTTAAAATACTTTTATATAATCTGGAGCTTAGTAAAGGAAATATTTTCCTTGGTTAAAAACTTTCACAGCAGCTGTACAAACTTCAATTTCTCCTAAGGAAATGTGTTTGTATTTAGTTTTATTATCCTTATTGCTAATGAAAATTAACTTGGAGGGTACAGGAAGTTGATAAACTATCTTGAAATTCTACTTTTTAACGTTGCTTGTTACATCTTCGTCGTAGAAATTCTTGTAAATTTCAATTAATGAACTTGTTTTATCATCCTATCTTATATATTTAAAATTGTGGGTATGTTTTAATTTGTTTATAAAAAAAATAATCTATGATTTAAATCTTTTTAGGTTCGAACATTTCATTCCTCCCAGTATACCAAATGGATCGACGCCTATGGTCGATTGCTTGATGGCAGTCAATATCCGTGTTGCCTGTTAACTTTAGGTTTATTATTTTCAATAATGAAACATTGTGATCGACCAAAAAATTCAAAAACTTAACACTCTCCTCAAAATTTGAGGAATTACGTTTCAGGATACGTAGAATCCGAAAAACGAATAAAAAATTTTTATATGTAAAATTTTTGGTTATAAAATCAGAGGTCACCCGAGGATGATCCTCCTTCATCGACATTACAGCTTTCCTTTACTTTCAAAATGGCGGCCGAAAAACCTGCGTTGCTATAGACTACAGCGCCTAAACAGATATCAATGAAACTTCGCTAAAGCCATTTTCTTGCTTTTCGTTTTTTTTTTTTTTTTTTTTTTTTTTAAATAGTCTTTATTGAGATATATTACAATCTGTCACATTCAAGAACAATAGTAATAGTGATATACAGTAGCTCACAATAAATATCAATTCAATAATACTAAAGTAAATGTATATAAACTAAAAGATACTAAACTAAACAAAAATAAACTAATCTAATTATATAAATATTTAAGTACACCCATGCTTTTATAAAATATTTACAATATTCAGTCACTCAAGATCTCCGAGCCAAGCCTTTCCCCACACTCACTTAGTGTTTCACTTAGCCGCATCTATGGTATTACCAGTGGAGGCTGAGCAGAGACGCCCTTTAAATTTATCTATATAACGTACTTCAACTAAAATAAGCTAGAAAAAAAGTTAAGAGGGATGGTAAAATTAAATGCCGAATAACTCAAAGAGTATACACTTTCTTGTTGATATTTTATAGGTTTTGTAAAAGTTTACGAAATTTCCTAAGAAAAAAAAAATAACTAGATGTATTTATTTAATACAGTATTAAATGTCATTAAGAAATATAAAAAAAAATCTTTATGTTCCACTGGAAAGGTTATATCCTTTGATTCGGTTTTTGAATTTTGAATGCGTTACAGCAGTAGCACTAATTTTTGAGCATATTACTAATGATTAAAAAGAAAGAGTTTAGTCGAATAATTGGAATCACCTTTTATTTATTTTTCTTTGTAACTATATTCACTATATTTTTCTTTGTAATGTTACTTTAGATGTATAAATGTTTGCAAATAATAAACCATTGTGAAATAATTTTTAGCGTTTTTTACACTGAAAAAAAAAAATAATTCACTTAATTATAACAATACTCCCTGCTTTGATGTTGTGAAATAAGTCAAGGACAGAACAATGATTTAAGATTTTTGAAAATACTGCATTACTTAAAAAAAAAAAGAATAGCTTGTTCACAGCACGAGATCAGAATTATTAATAGTTACCGGAATTCGGAGCTTTTTTAATCGATCTCGTAAAAGTTACTATTTTAAAAAAATCAAATCAAATATATTTATTTAATATACACGACTGAGTTTCCGGAAATTGAATCGATTTCTTCGCTCCGATGGCTCTCTCCCTTGATTCTTTGACTTGCAAGTTGAGGAGGCCGTCCAACTGGAAATCGTAAGAAGCTTAGGCGGTTCCACGCCTTGATTTCTCCTTCTCCTAAATTTTCCTGTCCTATTTTATGTTGTCAAATGTCTTAATTCACTTAAAACTTTGTTCTCAGTTAGTTATATCAAAATTATATCAGCTACCGTTATATATTATACATTTATTTATTAATGAGGTTAATTATTAAATATAAATAATAATGGTGGAGGCAAGGATGTTTCCTTTAGTTTTTATTCATTAAATTATCTTGAAAAATTGTGTGTAAAATTTTTATTAGAAAATGAAACAAAGCTTCAACAAAGAGGATTTATTTTCAATTTAAAAATTCATCTTTACCATTTTATGTATATATATATATATATATATATATATATATATATATATAATCACGGGATCGGAAGCTCCTTACCGAACAGGATCGGTTATAAACCCCTCAAAGGGGTGGTCGAATGGGCTAAAGCGTTTGCACAGCACCGCGAGTTGCCCGGCAACCAGATATATGAATTTTTAAGAGACAAAAATAAATACGAGTTCGAGTCCCGGTGCCGGAGGGGATTTTAAATTCCCTGCCCTCACCCTCCATCCCGGGTAAATCCCGTATAGCCTAAACGGTGAGGAAGGAAAGAACAAAAAATAAAACAAAAAAAAAATAAATAAATATATATATATATATATATATAAATTTGATGAAAATTACTGTAATTAAGAAATATTAAAGTAATATTGAAGTAATAAAGAAAAAAAATCAGTGGAATTATTTAATATAAAATCCGTGGTTTGACAAAACATGTCTACAATTAATGAATGTCGTATGATATCCGACGTGAATAAACAGTAGCATAACTATTTCTTAATTTCTAACAAATTTCTCAACTAGTTTTTCTACGTTTCAGCCCCTGGCATTTTTAATAATTAAGAACTCAAATTGGTCAGTTCTGGTAGCTTAGTTTATTTTCTATTATTTAACATCAATTTGACTTCCTTGGCCATTAGAGACGACCGATCTTAAATATAATGAACTGATTCCGTCAATATTATGTGCTTTAGCAATGTTTCAATACCATTGTTTTATTTGCATAGAGCTGCTTCTTCAATTTATTTTTTATTAATGAATTTACTTTTTCAAAACGATCTGTTATAACTATCTACAGAAAGTGACAGATAACGTAAAGATGATGAGTCCCACATGCCTTTACCGGGTTCTAGTAATGGTCAAACATCTCTGTATGTGATATTTCCTATACCATAGGTAAGGAACCACGGCCTAGGAGGTCTATGACGTAACTGTGACCTCTTAACGTTTTTGCACGATATTTATCAAACTAATGCTAGAATTAATTAATATTCGATATTTAAGTTATGAAAATTTGGAAATTAATAGAATTAAGTCGAATGTATGTATGTGGGTATTTAGTTAAAAATAAAATAGCAACGATAAAATATAAAGATTTATTGCGGTCCCCATTAGAACTGCTTAATCTTATTACGGCTTTTAATGATGAAAAAGTTTCCCACCTATGCCCTATACTAGATAAATAATAAAATAAAATAAATATATATTCAATACTATATACCTCATGATATTTTACATGTAAATATTTAAATTAAGTTATGTTTTCTTGCTGTTATCGAGTGGTCCCAGTACCACAGGTGTGGTAATCCCTACCCATCAGTTGTCCCTGCAGTGCAAGCGACATAATTTGTATAAATAAAGAAGATGGAAAATTCTGGGTTCGAGAAATTATATTAAAAGATACGATTATGTTTTTGAACAAGCAGTGATGGCCGAGCGTGCTAAAGCGTTTTCCGCTTTCTCAGTCAAGCGGTGCCGGTTGAGTCTAGGTTGAGAGGGGGAAAATGTATTTCGGAATACGCCTATGGAATTAACCTCCTCTTTTCTACTCTCGTCAGAATAGTTTAGGTTGTACCCCCTTTTTTTATTAAGGGCATTGAGTATTTGAGTTGTGAAAGATTCATTCATAACATATGTAAAATTACAAATACAATAGAAATTCCAACAGAAGGAAGAAAAAGAAAACTTATTTTAAACAGAAAAAATAAAACATAAACACAAATAAAAAAAAAAACATTCATGCTTCTTTACATGGTTGTACTTCTAGAACAACTAGTTCTTCCTTCTCTACTCCCCTCAAACCAGAAATGGCAGGGTAGGCGGCAATCTAAAACAAAAAACGGTTTGAGCTGAGAATCAGGAACATAAAACATTTCTTCAAGTTATGAGCTGATTATCAACGGTATCTAACCTTTGAATTGAAAATTTTTCGTTTTCGATCGTATTAACAATTTGTTCCAATCCGTTCTATGGTAAAAAACAGCACGCGCATTTTCCATCGTTGACATTTGTTCCGAGGAGCGACAATGCCCCCAAAGGCGGCAGTACGTTATCAGCGGGAGTGACAGGGAACGGAACAGGAACACCTGAAAGGTGAACACATGAATAATGTAGAAATACACTTTGGCCGGATAAAAGACGGGCTATCAATCAGTTTATCATTGGAAGGCAAAGGTCTCTGAGCCAGCTAGTCGGTGAGTAACAATCACGGCAAAGTTTATCGCCACTCTTCCATTGTGTTGCACTTGGCGGCTGTTTTTTTCTCTCAACCTTCGTACTTATTCTCGAATTCTATACCAGGCTATTTTATTTTATCTAATATTTTATAGAATATCAGATCTTATTGATTTGTCAGATACTTATTGACTCGAACTACTAAAAATTAATTTAAGGATTTTATTATTATAAAACAACACCTTACTTCAACTTACTTTCTGATACTTCAATTTTACTTTTTTGACAGGTAGTTCTGTATTACTATTGATTCCTCTACTTCTTTCTTCTTTCCTCAACTTGCGGGCGTACCACAAGGTAGTGTTTTAAGCCCTCTTCTATTTTCTATCTACACATCTGATATCCCGGAGCACCCTAGCACCATTCTCTATAGCTTTGCTGACGACACGGCAATACTTTCTTCTCACAAAAATCCCACTATCGCTCCAATAGCCCTTCAAAATCACTTGCATGACCTTGAAAAATGGTTTCACAAATGGAGAACTAAAATCAATCTCAGCAAATCAATTCATGTTAGCTTTTCCCTGAGGAAGATCTCGTGTCCTGTTGTGGCAATAGACAATAAACCAGTTCCTTAAAAAACACATATACTTATCTCGGACTATACTTGGACAAAAAACTAAATTGGAACATTCACACTAAATTAAAAAAACAAGAACTTACCAGACGATACATACAAGTTTCACATATTTTGGACTACAGATCTCCACTCAACTTATTAAACAAGCGACTAATCTACGCCACTACACTAAGACATATTTGGACATACGGAGCAGACATTTGGGGTTCCGCAAAACACACACACATAAACAAAGTTCAAATCACACAATCCAAAATACTTTGTAAAAACGTCAATGCTCCTTGGTTTATTTCAAATCACATCACACACACAGGATGATGAACATACCAACAGTAAAACCCTACATACACAACAAGTACACAACGTTTAATTCTTCTACTCTCAATCATCCAAATCCAAACCCACTCGTCCTATCTCTATCTTCTTCCCTGTTACCTGGTGAGCCTCAAAGACGACTAAAAAGGCTAGAAAGGCCTAGAGAATTTCTGCTGAAAAGTTAAGAAAATATTAAGATTTCAAGATGATAGAATAAACTCCAACACATTTGCTTGATGCATTGCTACGCAATGGCAAATTTAATGGAAAATAAATTAATAATAAACGATTTTTTTGTAATTTTTGAGGCTTGTAACAAAAACCTAACTTACTTTTTTGTTTTTATATTTTAGCTTGGTAGATTACATGGAAATCTGTAATTCTGAATTACCTGTCCACGAAACAGACCCCTTTATATCACATTACCATCCGTATAAAACCTCGTTAATGGCTTCTTCTTATCCTAACCTACAACATTTTTACTTACGAAAATTCATAAAAGTGGAGCGTTTTCTCATTAAACTAATTAATTTAATTAGGTACTAAAATTTCTTGAATACCCAATTTGATTTCCACTCCAATCGTAAAATAATTTGATCACGAAATCGAGAAAAAAGGTAGCCTACATATATTTTAGACCACATATATTATACATATATTTATACATAGGTGTCCTACAATATTTTTGAAGGACAAATGTTTTCTCAATTTTGTAATCAAATTATATTGATTTAATTTAACGAGTGTTTTAATGAGTTTTAATCACCTTATTAAATAGAAAAAGTTTGCTGATTTTCAGATTTAAAACGTACCACTCCTCAGATTTTTAATAAATAAAAAGTTGTAGTAAAAAGATTATAGTTGTAACGGTATGGAAAGAAAATTCAAAATGTAGAATAAACATTTACCATACAAATTAAAAGAATGTTTTGACAATTTCCTAAATTGATTGATGGAAGGCTCGGGTAACGTCGGCTGGATTTGACTAATTGAACTGTTTTTGCACAAGAATTTAATATCTCAAAAACTAAAAATCAGATATGGGTACAGTAAGGGAATTGTTCAGCAATCCAATATCTTTTTGTTGGGATATTGTACAATATTGTATCTAGCCATATTAGAGAGGCGAAAAGGAAAAAAAAATAGTGTCGTAAACCAAATGATAACGATTTTTATGGAAGATATGAATTAAAATATTTCAAAAACTAAAAATCGGACCTGCTAAATAAGCAATGGAAATGTTAAGTACTTCATCCTCTTTATAACGAGCCGTTATTTATAATTTGTATTTCATATTATTAATCTCGCCTTGTTGATGTGTTCACTTCTATCGAGTGGTCTATTGCAGTTTTTATGTATTAGTTTAGGTTTTATAAATGCTTAGTTATTTTAGGTATTAATTTAATATTTATCTACACCTGTTTACGACTGTTAAAAATTTAGCAGATGGTCTTATTAAAGTAACGAAACTGGCAGGAGGAGGATAGCACCCAGCAGTACCTCTTCCCTGGCTTGAATCAATTACCACATTTTGTTAAGGAAGGAGGTCTCTTGCTAAAGTCGCCAGCCATTTTTAGTCTCCTCCTCTAATAGAACTAATATAACATATCTCTAATTAGTATGTTAGTATGTCCGTGTAAATGTCACCTATTTAAAAATGCGAAAATCCGAAAATAATCTATTTAATGCAATGGTCATTTCTTAACAATATCGGTGATATTTCGTTGTTGACTCAAAAAGTTAAATACTTTTATCAAACTTAATGGAAAATGATTCCTTCCATCCAATTTGATTGTAGAGTTGCTGTATTAGAGCTGCAAACACTAAACTTTATAATTAATTTGTCTATAGCAATTTACAGTTGGATAAACGATTTGGATTAAAATTAATCATTGAGATGAGATTTAACGAATGACCGCGCCAGAGAGCGCGGACCAATGACAGATGGGAGAGGTGGCTCAGCTCTGCCAGGGACAGATAAGGAAAGACCAGGAACCGCCAATAATATCCTCTCCATGGGATCTCATCGTATTATATTCCCTTCCAATTGTATATTTCAGTCCAGGATTATTACCATACCAATGTTTTATTAATTACTCTTATTGTTTGAAAAATGTTTTGAATGGGAAATATCCAAAGAGCTACTAACTAAAAAAATTCTATTTATCTTATTATTCTTCCATGAAACAACTTAAAATTTTGGAAAAACGATTTTCGCTTTAAATTGTCAGAAAGGCTTGTCTAATCTAATCGATGTCATTCTAAGTAAAATAGAAGCAAAATTTATATGGATAGAATAATTTGTATGCTGGCACATCAAATTTTAAAAATTATATTATTTATATACTTGTTGTTATATACTCCCTCTTGTTTAAATTAAACTTTTGATAAAGCTCGACAATGATTTTAATTAACAAATTATAATAAAAAAGTGAACTACAACGGTTAAACATTTATTTTTCTATATTTATACATAATAATAAGAAAGAAAAAAATGAAATCAATTTTACATTTACAATAAAAATAAAATAAAATAATAACTTTAATAACCCACGGGTGAGCATCCAGACCTTGTATAGAGAGTGATTAGGAGATAGGATGGAAACAGCATAGAGTGAATAAAAGTCAGTTTGGTAGTGAACCAAATAGCCTATATAAGATATATTTATCAAACTGAATCATTATCTGAAGTTCTGACTACGGCATTCCTAAGGATGGAGATTTATGATCTGAATTAACACTTTTTTTTATCCCCCACAAACATTATTAATAAAATAAATACAATATACAATTATGCTAATAAATAACAGTATGCATAGTAACAATATACTTAAATGAAAAAAATACAGATTACCCGAAGGTATTTTTAGGATGGAAAGATTGGGACTGCTGTGTGCATTTTTGGCATGACTCGAAGCCTTTTGTTTTTCTAAAAAGTATTCACTATGTATATACATATTTAGAAATTAGAACTTCGGTTATTTGCATTGGAATAATAAGAAATAAACGATTCTGAAAGGATTCATTCTCATCATGTATCTGTCAAATTTCAGTATTCTATTCCTTATTGAGGTTACCACAATCTCTAATTCTTCATAATTTTAATAATTAGATTGTAAGAGATTCCCCTGTAATGTAGCTTTTAGTCCTTGGATTTTTATTAATAAGTTGTATTTGGACTTACGGGATCGAGCTTTGGTGCTCTACTAAACCATCAAATTCCTCTCGCATCCAATCCCTACAATCCGAAATCCTTCGTAAAATCCTCAATGTTCCCTACTTTGTCACAAATAAAATCATCCATAACGACCTTAATGTACCATATTTCGATTCAGCTCAATCCAGATACTTATACTTCCATAATAAACTTCTGAACAATCTTGTTCCCACCTTTGCTTCCTCTTCTATTCGTGATAAGCCCCCGAGGCATCTGAAAAGAAGATAGCCTCGGGATCTTCTAATATAGAGATATAATTGGAATGCTACTAATAGGTAGTTTCTCCTCATGTTGTACATGTCAAGTTACTTGTTTCATATTTACTAGTTATATTTATCATTATACAGTTGTAAATTTCTTTAATAAAAAAAAAGTAATTAATTTTATGGTTATATTTTGTTTTTAGTATTTTTGTATATACGTTTTATTTCTACATGTCAAACGAATGTACATATTTTTTTTAAATTTTGTTATTATTCTTAGGGGATTTAAGTCCTTCATCCTACGATGCTCAGTATTACTAGTCCTACACTAAAAACAAGTAACCAGCTAGTGGAACTTTGAAATAATGTTAAATATAAATACATATTTAAACTGATTTATAGAAAAATATTTTGTAAGATATAGACACAAGATAAATGGAAAGGAACTTAATCAATTAATGTAGAATAAGCATACTATTGTAAGCATATGCATCCTTTTCCATACCCCTATTTTTAACTGGACTACCCCGATCCTTGCTTACTTTACTAAGCACAATGGGCCAGTTGTTTTGTTCTTCCTCCGTTATTAATCAGTAGCCCTCAACCTCCCCGGTACATCCTGAAAGGGATGTTCCAAGTTTTTAATCCGCTATTATAGCCGCTAATGCCCGCCCTCGCGGATATTATTTATTTAAATTTCCGTTAGGGGAGGCGCTCTCATCCAGGAGCCCTAATTCCAGAAGAGGAGGGCTAATTACAAAGCCAGGGATTGATGTATAAATCATATTCAGTAATGGATTTTACTTGGCCCGGTTAGAGCTCCACACTAATGGAAGAGTGCTCTCTTGCGGCCGGCCCGCGTATTAAGACTTCCTCCGCCGGAAACTATACTATTCAATGAATGTGCGAGTTCTCCAAGGGTGCCATTAATATCCCGAATTGGTTTGGTCTCTTATCAATTCACAATGAGGGCGCTCCTCCATGCATTAGCTCTCATCCTTCAGGTTCACTGTTGAGTATTCCTTGAACCCGAATCGACAAATACGGGATCGAAAAACGGATAAAATGGTCACCCTCATTAGAAATTGAAATTGAAAAAAACCAAGGGTTGGTGAAGAAATACTTTGGTAACCTAAACCGGATACTAGAGTGTATTGAAACAACACTAATGTTCACTCCATTCCGTCTCTTCATGTTAGTTATTTCGAGATACGCCTACAAAATAAGCGGTAGATCCAAAATGGAACTATAGTTTAATTATTATGCAGAACTCGAATTCAGCTTCAGTGCTACCTGAATTTGAAATAAATGTCTCACGAATATAGTGATATGTCAATATGTTATGGTAAAAAGTAAGTTTTTACTATTTGTATTTTCAGATTAAATATAAAAAATGTGAGAACAGGTATACTGCCGAACGGCATCCTTTGACGGTTATAAGATCTGTGCAATAGGATGGAACAAAAAACTGTTTGGCGTACTACATTCAAACGTTGCTTTTTTGTGAAAAAAAACATCATGCAATTGTGTTATTCATGACTGATTATTAATTATAATATTACCTTTGCTTTTATCATCATACAAAAATAATGATTGTCCATGATGCAATTTTATTTTTAATCTATTTTCTAAAATATCTTTAAAAGCAAAGTAGCAAAAGCAAAAAAAATGCTAATAATAATTATTCTTATTGTTCAGTCATTTTAAAGCTTAACTTGGCATTGTATCTCTGTAGACACGGCTAATTATAAATTAAAATCATCAATTAAAACACAATCATAAATTAAAATTAATATCGAGAAACTGAATACATATACATATTTAAGCCCATATGGACATACTCATCACAAATATACGGCATCGCTAAAATGACCCACCTACAAAAACTTCAAACGTTCCAATCAAAATTATTGCGACTCATAACAAAAGCACCTTGGTACGTGACTAACAAAACTCTACATACTGACCTCCACTTTCCAACAGTTGACCAACATATAACGACCCTATATCAACGATTTTACACAAATTTAAATGGACATAATAACAGACTTATAAGAGACATGGCCACAGCTGACATACTTCAGAACATGAGCAGGAGACTAAAAAGGCGTTGGATGAGGGATCTCCTTCCTTAAACAACATAAGTAATTGGAAGAGATACTGCTGAGTACTTTCCTTCCCCATGCCTGTCATGTCATTACATCATTATCGGCATCACATTTGCTGATTGGCAACTTATTGTTGACAGGCGCAAATATATATTTTATAGACAAAAAAAAAAAATATATATTATAAATAACATTAATAAAAACTAATATATAAATAAATTAATAAATATTAAAATTATTTCCATATTAAGTCTAAGGGTTAAGAATTTGTCAAGTTAAGGGTTAAGAATTGTGTTTTGAACAATAATCCGAAAAAAGAAAAAAAAAAAAAATATATATATATATATATATATATATATATATATATATAATATATATATATATATATAACAAATTAATTCAACTACAGTAAAATTTGGATTTTTAGGTAAAATCTCATTTTTTTTTATAATCATTTTGTTTTTCGAAACATAGACGTATAAATTGAAATCACTCGAACTTCATATTATTGTTCAAGTAAATAAGATTCTGTTGATGGTAATTCAATACAATCTTTAATCAACAAATTGTAAAATTATAGCAGAGAAAAATATAATATTCTTGCACAAAAAACCTATTTTTAAGCCTCATGTGGAATCTAAAAATATAAATTACTTACTCACTTATCCATGGAGCAACAACACTACAAGGGCCTGGGCCTCCTCTACAATCCTGCTCCACTCTTCTCTATCCTAGGTGAGTCTCCTCCATCCTCTGATTCACATCTCTCTCAGTATTCTCTCCATCTGACCATCTCAATCGTGGACTTCCTCTAACTCTTTCTCCTCCAGGCTTACCATCCAGAAATTTTTTCTGTATCCTATTCGTCGGCATCCGCTCTACATGTCCCAGCCACCTCAACTGATTCTTTCAAACAAAAGAAACCAAAAAAATATAAATATAGCACAAAAATTGAGGATTATGTATGTTAACATAAACAGATAATTTTTGGATGATATAAATATTTTCGTTCTATCGTATTGTACACTTTTTCCAAGAGACAAAATGGAGTTGAACGTTATGAACTACAGTATAATTAGGTTTTGAGTTATATATCTGTACCACGGAGACAAAGAACACAATGTCCATTTTATATTTGTTCAGTAAAGTCAATGTTACATAACTTAGATCTATTAAAATTTGTTTCTTAGTTACTAAATTATTTCATTAAAAAATGGGCATGATGTGTTTTACTTGAGGAACACAGATACTGAATAATGTGTATGGGAATTATGGTAACTGTTCAGTTAACAACATTTGATATCCGTTCCAGGTGTTCTCGGCAGCAGTGGTTTCGTTCTCTTTGGACGGGCAGAGGTTCTCTCCTAACCCGGTGAAGTACTCACCGAAAGTGAGCAGGTCCCGGGAGCCAGCGGCCTCGTTCAATGTGACTGTGCCACTGCACTCCAGGATGGCCAAGTACCTGAAGGTCCAGCTTTACTTCTCGGCCAGGTGGATACTTCTCAGCGAAGTTTCCTTCGACACAGGTAAGCGTTATCCTTATAGCTACCATATTACGAGAAAAAAATGTGTACAGGATATTCCAAACGCCTAGTGGTCCGAAACGAATGTTAATCAGAACAAGAATTTTTTTATTTAATTTTTTTTATTGGAAGAATAATCATGCAATCTGCCACAATCAAGGTGTATTAAGGCTCGTGTGTTAAGGCTCTATGTTTACATTCGTACTAAGAACAAAAAATAAATAAAATTGAAGTTGACTGAAGAAGAACGGAATGAAAATGGCTCTGTTTCTCAGTATATATTACCTGAATTGCTTTGTGTGGTAATATGAAATCGTTTTGTGGTATCTTTAAACGGGAAATATCAAAACAAGGCTTCCATCCTTAAATTGAGGAATATCTTTATATTTGGTTCTTGCAGCAGAGATAACGATGATGACCAATATCTGGAGATAAATTAGCTGAAAAAGTTTTTTTTAAATTTCTTTATTGAGTATTATAACAATCTGTCTGTTGGACATTGGTTATAGTGAGATAGGATGACATTCACACCATATGTACAAAAAAATAAAATAAATAGAACAAAATGATAATCAAAAGTATATACAATAGACAATAAAATAAAATAACCTAAAAAATAAGAAAATTAAAACTAAGGAAAAAAAAAAAAAAAAAACACATGCATACCTATATACAATCAGGCGAGGGAACGCCAGGAGAACCCTGCGCTACTCTCCCACCCGCGACACTGGTACTAAAGCCAGCGGAGATTGGGCGAGAGCACTTTAGCCACATACACACATGTCTTGAGTGATGAATCAGGCCATTGCCAGAACTCCAATTTATATAATCTACAAAAGGTCGCGAGGCCACTGCCGTTTCAACCTTCTTGGAGGATTATAGGGATGGGAGATGCTTGATAGGGATTGTGCAAGAGGATTTGGGTGGTAAGTAAGGTTCTGGTGAAATTTGGAGAATTTTTCTGGGATAAGGTCTAGGACAAATGGGATGTTAAGGTCATGATGTAGGGTTTTGTTGGATACATAGAAAGGAGCATCGACTATTGTTCGAAGGACTTTAGACTGGAAGGATTGGATGCGCTTGATGTTAGAAAATTTTGCTGATCCCCACAGTTCTAGTCCGTAAGTCCAAATAGGTTTCAGTATTGTCTTGTAGATCAGTAGCTTGTTTTCAATGGAAAGTTTAGATTTTCTGCTTAGTAGTCGGTATAGTTGGCCGTATCGTCGGTTGAGTTCTTGTCTTTTGAGTCTAGTATGCGGGTTCCAAGTTAGTCTTCGGTCTAAATGAAAGCCAAGATACCGGACTGTGTCTGAATAAGGAAGCTGGATGGAATTAAAGAGTACTGGTGGACAGGAATTGCGTCGGAGTGTAAAGGTAATATGTTGGCATTTAGATTCATTAACTTTAATGCGCCAGTTATTACACCAGTGCTCAATCAAGGTGAGGTGACTTTGGAGATTTAAGGATGCTATTTCGGGATCAGAGTTGGATGATAAGATTGCGGTGTCGTCAGCGAATGTTGCAAGAAAAGTATCGGGATGAACAGGGATGTCAGCAGTAAAGAGGATGTAAAGCACGGGACCCAAGACGCTGCCTTGGGGAACACCGGCTTTAACGGAGTAGATATTGGAAAATTCTGTTCCACAGCGAACTCGAAAGGAGCGGTCAGAGAGGTAGGATCGGAGGACTAGGTACAAGGACTGAGGTAAATGAATTTTAAGCTTGGAGAGCAGTCCGGAGTGCCATACCCGGTCAAATGCCTGTGCAATGTCCAGAAAGGCACCCGAACAGTATTCCTTGTTTTCTAGGGCTGAGGAAATATGATCAACAACTCGGAGTCCTTGTTGAACAGTAGAATGTTGAGAGCGAAAACCAAACTGATGGGAAGGGATATTTTGGGATTCTATAATGGGTAGGATTCGTTTCAAAAGGATCTTTTCAAAAATTTTTGAAAGGATTGGGAGTAGGCTGATTGGTCTATAGGATGTTGAGCTATTGAGAGGTTTTCCTGGTTTTGGGAAAAGGATAATAGTGGAGTGTTTCCATAACAGAGGGAAGTGGGTGGTGCGTAGGATACAATTGTAGATATATGTAAGGAATATGACTGCTTTGGATGGAAGTTGTCGAAGGATTTGAGGTGTAAGGAGATCATGTCCAGGAGCTTTACGGAGGATTAGTTTTTTTAATTGAAATTTTACTTCGGAAGGATGAATAGCTTTTGGGGGCAAGGAAAGTGGGATTGGTGATGTAAGGAGTTCTTCTACTGTTACGGTGTGGGCAGGATGGGATTCCGGATGTGAAATAAATGTATTGGATAGGTGAATGGCGAACTCCTCAGCTTTATCTTCGTCAGATGCTGCCCAGGAGCCATCACCTCGTCGGAGAGGATGGGAAATGCGGTGAGGATTTAGGATTTTTGTTGTGGTTTTCCAAAGGGAATTGTCGCGAGAAGAGAGGGAGGATAGGTAGGAGTTGAAGGATTGTGATCTGAAGGTGGCTAATTCCAGTTTTAATTGTTTGCAGTAGTAATTATAGGAGCAGCGGTCGGTAGGATGTCGGGTACGTTGCCATAATAATCTGGCACGGCGTTTGGTGCGGATTAGGTTAAGGATGTGTTGGGGTAGAATGGTCTTTATAGGAATTCTGGAGGAGTCTTTTGGGAAGGAGGCAGTCCAGGCGGCTTGTTGGATTGTGGTAGTAAAGGAATTTACGGCACTATCAAGGTCATCGGGAGTTTTGAGGGATATGTTGAGATCAATATTATCGGAGATTATTTGGCGGAAAAGGTCCCAGTTTACTGGGCCCCTAATGAATGACGGTGGAGAAGGTTTGGGAACAGGTTCAAGTGAAACATTAAGGATTAGAGGACTATGGTCAGAGGAAAGTTCATTTAGACGTGTAATGGAACAATTGAGGGGACTTAAGCCGCTGTGGATAAAGAAATCAAGAAGATCAGGATTACGGTTGGGATCTGTGGGCCAGTAGGTAGGAGAGTTGGGGGAAAGGAGGTGAAAACGTTGGGAATTGAGTGCAGACAGCAGGGTTCGGCCACGAGAATTCGTGGTTCTGGAACCCCATTGTTGGTGCTTGGCATTTAGGTCTGCACCCAAGATGAAGTGATGTCCTAAGGAGTCGAGGAGAGAACTGAATTGGGCATTGGATATGGATCGGTTAGGAGGGCAATACGCTGATGCAAGAGTGACCGGAAAGGAGAAGGTTTTTATCACGATAGCGGTGGACTGTAGGAAATCATGTATTGGTAATGGGAGTAGGTGATGGGAGAGGGATTGGTGTACAATTACAGCAGTACCGGCATGTGCTTTTCCGTCAGGGTGGTCAGTACGATATGTCAGGTATTGTGGTATATTGAAGTGCTGTTTAGTGGTTAGTCGAGTTTCAGTAATTAGTGCCACATCAATGTTCTTGTCAAGTAGTAAAGTAGATAGTTCGTCTGTATGATTTCTAACACCATTCGCATTCCAAAGGAGAATGGATATGGGTTTAGGGATGTGAGTCATTTAAGGATTTTTCAAAGGAGGGATGAGGTGAGATACGAGATTCGTGAGGAGTGATATGAGTGGAGTAACAAGGGATTTGAAATCGGTGAGGAAAGATGCTAACAAACTTGTGAGATCTGTTGCATTTGAAGGAGGAGGAATATGAGGAATTTGTTGTTGGTGGTTAGGTATATTAGGATGAAGAGGATTTTGAGGTTGGGTTTGAGGTTGTTGTTGTGGCAGGGCTTGACATTTATCGGTTAAAGTCTTACCTCTAAGTAGTTGGGAGAATGATACATCATTGTTTACAATTCTGGAAGGCTCTCTCTCTCTTCTTGTTCTTAGTGCTTCATCTTGAATCCGGTTTTTCTGGTGTCTGGTTTTGAGATTCTTGTAAATTTGGCAGCCTTTGTAGTTGGCCGGGTGTCCCTCCAAGCATAGGGCACATACTGCTGGATCTTGTATAGGTTTGGTGCACTCTACAGATTTGTGCTGTTCACCGCACTTCACGCAACGCGGCAGATGGTGGCAATATGTCTTCGTGTGGCCATAGGTCTGACAATTATGGCACTGCACGATGTCTCTCTTGGGATATGGCTTCTCAACTTTCACCATTGTGTAGTATATTCTTGTGATATCATATATTTTTTCGATACCTGGTGATGGCTCCAAGTCCACGAAAAACAATGGTAGTGGGATCCTATTTCGTAATCCTGGCTGCTCCCTGTCCTCCTTCAAAACGTTTGTTACCTGGCGTACATTGAAACCAAGCGTCGTTAGTTCTTCTTTAATAACTTCAGTGGGGGTTGAGGAATGTAAATTTCTTATCACTACTCGTAAAGCTCTTTCCTGCCTCAGCTGGTAAGTGTGAAAATTCGCATTTGTTTCTGATAAGTACTTCACTATTTTTCGGTAGGCTTCTGCAGAATCAGGTGTTATTTTGGTGTCATTGGTCCTGTTAAGGCATGAATAACTGCCAGAGCAGATTTTATTTAGTTGGGTGCAGAACATCTGGAAATTTTTTATATTTTTCACAAATATCGGAGGAGGCTTTGGTTCTCTGGGTATTGCTGCAGACTCCATTACTTCTCTGTCATTTTGAAGCACTTGGTAGGGGTTTGGAGTAAAGAAAGGTGATTCTTCAATCGTTTCTTGTGCAGACGTACCTGGTTGGGGCTGAGGTTCTGGTTCTGAAGTGTTCATTTTGGTCACTGGAGGTATTTCTCGTAGGCAGCGACGAGTCCTTTGTTTGGCTGGTGAGCTAACTCCGTCTGACCGAGACCTCTTGGGCACCTTACTGGCCATCACTTGCTGATCATACCGCATATCATAAGAGAAAAATAAATAAATAAATAAATAAATAAAAAAAAAAAAAATTTTTTTTTTTTTTTTCTTAAAATAACAAAAAAAAAAAGATGTCAACAGTAAATATCAACTGCTCTGATATACACTTTAACTGTATCACGTGAATAATCAGAGAGATTCCGCTATAAAATTAGCTGAAAAAGTAAAGTTTTTCTTTAATATTTTTTTTCAAAGTATGACAAAGCAGGTTTTAGTGCCTGGTTGGTTTGATAACTTCATTTAATTTTTATTCCACTGTAAAAATTCTTTACACCCATTCTATATTCATTATAGATAAGTCATAGGTATTTCATACCTCCTTAGAGAGGGCGAATGGATACAACAACGACTTCCGAAGCCTGGTCATTTTAAGGAACCTGTGAGATCATGAGTTTTCTTTAGCAAAAAAAATCAGAGACTCAAGATACATTATATTATCATTTTTAGAAATAATTTTTTTTTGTTCACAATGTGATTATATTTAAGTGATGATACATTCATTTTCGTTATTTTGTGCCGTTCTTCTATCATATTAAATTTATCATTTGATAATCCGAACAGGTTATGCGATTTACTGGTTCGGATTATCAGGACCATCCTGTGTTTTCTAATCAAAGGTTCCGCAATCATCATGAATGACAGAAGCACTAACGATGCCTTAATTTCTTCATTTGTTTTAATAAAATTATTAACTTCGTGATCCTTTTGTAAAAAAATTTATTTTAACTTAATTTTAATGATAAGGGAAAATTTATTATAAATTCATAATGATATATAGTGAAAACTCTAATACTTAAATATTCAAAAACGTTCTGGAATATTTTTTGTTTAAGTGAACCTCCTTCGAAGTGGATAAGATATTACGCCCAAACGTCAAAACGAATTATAATTCTTATTAAACAATTTTTATATATTATTTCTTGAGGATATTTTATATTGGTAAAACATATTTGAATTTTTTATCAAATCTAATGGTTGAGCCTTCTTATTGAATATAATCTTTGCGAAATATAAGCTCGTCCCTCAGAGAATTCAAGAAAAAATTTTTAAATAAAGTAAATTTTATTTACAAATAACTCAAAAATTATACCAATTATGACTAATCTTACCCTTGATAATTTATGAGATTTTCGGAGTGTCTAGAAAATATAAAATAAAACAAAAATTTATTATAATGAGACCATTTTAGCAAAAATATAGGTAATTATAATATATTATTGAGGGAAGTTAGTCGACTATCATACATATCATAGGTGTTAAATAGTTAGGACGA
The DNA here is from genome assembly GCA_928085145.1 of Nezara viridula. Classification (NCBI taxonomy): domain Eukaryota; kingdom Metazoa; phylum Arthropoda; class Insecta; order Hemiptera; family Pentatomidae; genus Nezara; species Nezara viridula. The sequence continues at coordinate 40,807,848 of OV725079.1, forward strand.
AGCCATTTCTAAGGTTTTTATTCATGCCAAAGATATGAACTTTTACTTGAATACCTTCAGTGCTAGAAACACGCCCTGATGATGACCCACATCTTTATGTTGAAACGTTGGTACCAATAAAAACCTTAAAAACGACTGCACCATGACTATTTATCAACTAATTATAATATGTGCACCTGTTTTAACTATTTCTTTATGAATTATTATAATTGGCCAAGGAAAAGATAACTAATTCCTACCCCACTTGTAATACATTTTTAAAATTTATTTCCATATCATATTGACAGTTGTTTACTGACTTTGAACTTTTTCCACGAGAGAACTAGTGTTTCCCAAATGCGAGACCGAGAAGAGTCTTGGTCTTGCAAACTCAGTCTTGGTCTAGGTCTCGCAAGAGTCTCGCAACTATTTTGCCTATTTTCTTAATACTATAGAGTTATTATTGTATTTCTTTAGATAGGGAACACCTAACTAAGCCCGAATGAAAAATTAGAAGAATTAAATGCAAAAGTATTATGGTTATACCAATTATTTACATATAGTATCTAAAATTGTCAAGCATTAGTAACTATTTTGCCTTAATTTTTATTTAAAAAATAAATTGCAAAGTGCAATTGCAAGACCAAGACCGATTTTGGGCAACACTAGAGAGAACTACTAATGAAGAATATTAATCTGTTATTCCTAAATTATTTTTTTCGATTTTATTTTACCCCTTGACTCTGATATGTATTATTATTTTCTTACCTTTTTTCTACCTCTGAAAAGTCCTTAAACAATAGCCAAATCATTGCGTCGCGACGCACCTTAGGTGCGGTGCTTATATATATATATATATATATATATATATATATATATATATATATATATAATCATAAACCATGTTAGTAAAGTACTGGAAGAGTCTATTTTAATAGTAATATTGGGTCTAGAAAGGGCATGAATGAAAATCCAGTGTTTTTTTTTCTATTTGTTTTTTCCGGTCAGAAAAGAAAAACATTTGACAGGAGGGCCTAAGGTAAATTGAAAGAGGGGGCAGCGAGGGGGGGGGGGGGCTGGGAAGGGGATAGTAAACTGTACATGGAAAGGCCCCGCGCGGCTTTGGAACAGGTGGCCTCTTTCTCCCCACCGCGAAAATTGGATCTCTTCTTCATATAAATCATCTCTGTCCCATCTTATATGTACTTTTATTTTATTATCAATTCATAATTTCAATTTCCTTTTCACGTGTTTACTATTTTCATTCCATAGCACATGGGGGTTTTAAATCCGTATTTTAAACTGGGCATATTATATAATCAATTCTGAATCCTAATTGTGTCGTATATCCAACGGAACAACAAATGTTTATTACTTTTATTTATAAGGTCACATATTTTTGGAAGGATCAAGTTGATAAGGGTAATTAATGATTTAATGAAAAAAATGAACTGTTTTTCGATTCAATATTTATTTCATAACTGAACTGATCAGAAATGCCTAATATTGATATACACAGTGAATAAATCTACATATAAAACAAAGGGACCAATATGACTAAGTGGACTAAGGTACTTGCAATAATGTAACCTAAGATAACCAACGTCAAGAGTAGTATTTACTTGAATGGGTGACTGCCCACCGGAAAAAGACATGTTGGCCGATATGGCTCCCTTTCAGGGTATGTGAGACCCTGTCAGAGAATTTGGAGGCAACTCACACATATCGGGCGTAGGATTGATGACCTTATCCCGTTTAATATAATTAGGAATCACGATGTGATTTTCTAGGATGGCACCAGAACCCTTGAGTTTGATCTGTGGAGGGTCTGTTTCAGGAAAAGAAGTAGAGTTCCTCGTACGCCTGCTCAATCTGAGTTTCCTTAATTCATGGATCTACACCGATTAGACACTGACCTTGCAACTAAATAAGTCGGTGGATGAACGAAACTGCCAGATTGACCCCAAAGGAATCAGTTATGGAGCAAGGTATGGCCTGCCGCTGCACTATGGATACCATGCTCGGTAGCAAGGTATATTGAGTTTCCTCTTCCAGGTTATCTGAGCACCTGCAAGAAATATACGTCTGTATGAAAACCACATTGTGCGGCCAAAAATTAACATGGTCGACTTAACCATGTCGACCATGTATATTTATGGTAGCAAAATTAATAATATACTTAAATGATCTTACTTCTAAATTCCTAGCTAATTTTTTACTTTCAATCTGAATTTCATCAGATGTTTACGTTTCAGAATCTCAGAATCTGAAAAATTCATTTTCAACATCACATTGGGTGTAATGTTTTTTAGATCTTTTTTTTGTTGCTAGGTTTATATATTCAGCATTGCCTATGAACAAAATATAATGACATGCACAAAACAAAGGCTGGCAAATTTGCTGTTTTAGAAAACTGGTTTTCTATGAAATGAAATATTAAACCGGTTGTTTATCTGGGCAACAAGATATTTAAAAAATAAATCGCTGGAGCGATTTCTTTCTGATTGTATCTATTTATTATATGTAATAAAACATGCCTGGAACATAGAAATAGAATAGAAAAATCATCTTTATTCTGGGACTAGGTCCCTTTAGAATAACAGTATTGTTCATATATATTAACTACAAATCTGGTCAAAAGACTTATTACAATGAATAATGACAAAATACATGTAATACATTAAGTATTAATTAAGCTCTTAGGATAAATTAACGAGGACAGTTGGGTAATAGGAGTTCAGTACTACAATATTGGAGCTAAAATAATTGCATAATAATCACTGAATGAAATTAGAAAGGAAAGTAAAATCTATTTTATAGGTAAAGCATTGTAGTGATGGAATATAAAAATTAAAAAAAATAATAATAACTGTTAATATGTAGGGAAAGAAATTGTAAAAACTAAAACAAAAAAATATATAAAAAACAAATAATAATATACAAATGTTCCCTAAGATATTTAAGTGATTATGCGTAAAGATTAGGAGAAGAGAAAATAAAATAAAGTATATATATACACATGGCGAGAAGTATGTTGAAGATAATTAGGAATAAAATACATTTCACTGAAATACATTCCATGAATAACAAATTAGAACTTAAGAAAAACGAATTTTATTTACTCACAATGCTTAGTGAGTGGTCATGAAAATTCACGTTCAACACAGAATAAAACAATAAAAAATAAGAGAAAAAAAATAATGTCTAAAGAAAATTAAATCCTTATAACATAGTATGTATTTAACCAGCGTCTGATTGGATTGTGAAGAGGAATTGGAATAAGAGGGTTTTAAAGGTGGATAAGGATGATGCATGGCGGATTTTTAGTGGGATGGAATTCCAGAATGCAGTGGAACGGACAACGAAGGAATGTTTAAATGATGCAGATCTGTGGAAAGGAGTGTAAATGTCAGAAGGACGAGATCTTGTGGAGAGGGTGTGGATAGATGATTTGAATTGTAGGAGATACATACATATTAAATTGAAAAGAAAAAAATGAGTAGAAAATATAACCAACTTTCACATCTTCATTACTACAGGTCCTCACTTAACTTACGAATCAAGCGACTGGTCTACAACACTATACTGAACTTTGGGCATATGGAGTAGAACTTTGGGGTTCCGGGAAAAAAACACACATAAATAAAATAAAAACAATATAATCAAATATACTCCTAAGCATTGTCATCGCACGATGGTACATTTCAAATAACACAAGATATAATGACTTAAACACTCAAACAGTTAAATTCTACATCCACGACAAATGAATTTTATTCTTCAACTCAACGTCACTTTAACCCATTTGTCCGCTTTTTTCCTGATCTCTGTCACACGAACGATGCAGATTATAACCTACAATAATAACAGAATGGAAGCTAATCAAGCAAACTCACAGCTAATACCTAATACATCAAATTTGCTAGGTGTGATGTGGTGCACAGGTGCAAATGGTATATAATATTAAAATAAATAAATATAATATACATATTATAGTGTACAAAAATTCTGTTGGATTATTCTCCCAAGGCTATATCCCCTCCAATATGCAGTTTATTTTAGAGTCGCCGCCGGGCAAGCAAACAGTAAAGAGGAAAGGGAGGTTTCTTCTGGCCAAATTGCCCTAAAAGGTTTAATTTCCATTCGTCCCCGTGAAGCCGCTAAAGTGCTACTAATACAGTCCCCGTGAACTTTAAAACTTTTTCACGTTTTTCCATTTCCCGGGTGGGGTGTTAAGTAGAGGCTTCGTTTTTTCCCGGCGGAACGGCTGCTATTTTACATCTAAACGGGTTTAGTAGGCATTAAAACGGAACTTGGCAGATTCTGTCTTCGTCTTCTGTTGACCTCAAATCAGCTCTAGGTTTTTTGAAACCTGAAATAAACCGTAATAATTATGATTTATCACTCATATTCCGGTTTGTGAAAAAAAAAAATGTACATTTATTGCAAATTGTCACCAAGTGCATTTTAAATATAGATTTTTTTTTTTTTTTTTTTTTTTTATTGGTGATATTTACAACTGTATTACAAGTAAAAATACATTCAGTAAATGTGAACAAAGGAATAAAATAGCATGAAATCACATGTTGAGAAACTACCCATTGGTAGCACTCTAAAAATGTATTTACAAAAGGAGATCTCGAGGCCATCTTCTTTTCAGACGCCTCTGAGGGTTGTCAGGGATCGAAGAGGAAGCAAGGTTAGAAACGAGAGGGTTTGGATGGTTCTGAAGTTTGTTATGAAAGGATAGGTATCTGGATTGGGCCAAGTCAGAAACATAAGGAACATTAAGGTCGTTATGGATGATTTTGTTTGTGACAAAGTAAGGAGCAGTGAGGATTGCAGGAGGAAGGATTTTGCATTGTAAGGATTGAATACGAGAGGAATTCGATGGCTTAGTGGAGCCCCAGAGCTCAACTCCGTAAGTCCAAATAGGTCTTATTGTAGTCATGTATATGAGTCTTTTGTAATTGACTGGGAGGTTAGAGCGTTTATCTAGTAAGTGCTGGAGTAGTCGGAAACGTCGAGCTGTTTCTTGTCGTTTCAGTCTGGTATGAGGATTCCAAGCTAGAAGTTTGTCTAAGTGGAGTCCAAGGTATCGAATTTGTTCAACAGGAATAAGTGGGGTATTATTAAAGGATACTGTAGGACAAGAGGACATAGGTTTACGACGAAGGGTAAAGGTGATTTGATGGGATTTATTGGAATTTATTTTTATTCTCCAGTTTTGACACCATTCTTCAAGGTTTGTGATGTGTGATTGAAGGGTTTGGGATGCAATTGTTGGGTCGTTATTAACTGATAGGACAGATGTATCATCGGCGTACGTGGTAAAATATAGATTAAATTTCAAATTGTTTTTGTAGATTTAAACCTTATTTCTTTATGCAAAAATGAATGAAAATGAAACACACAACGCATTGAAAATTAACTAGTTAGAAATAAGCTAATTTAAATTTTAATCGAGCATTGTATAACAGGTATTTTATGTATATTAATTATTTTGCTTTTTATAATTATTTGTAAAAAAAAATTCAAGCTGATTACAGTTTTTCGTACAGGAATTTCAGCGCTAGTTTGCTCAACGTTTCAGAAGAATCTCATGGAGAGCTTTTATTATTTTTATGAATATTTTCCCTTTTTTATAGTACTTTTATTCAAAAGAATATTGATTTTTATAATTCGTATAAAAATTGTTTCTAAGTCGTACAGAAGAAGAATTAAAAATAAAGAAGATGCACGTAAAAGTGGTTTTACCAGAGAGCCTCCCTGATAAGCAATGTTGGATTTAGAGAGATTAAGTGTTGGAGCCCTTGATTCTTGAGCGTATCCCGTTCAGAAAACCATTTTGGCTCTTTGGAGATTTCAATAAATATATAAATAAAGTAAAATAACTTGACTGTAAGCCTAAAAACTACAGAATGTTAAGTACAGAAGTAAATGTTATATTTGATTATTTGTTTATTGATAAATATTACAATCTGTCTCAATAAAGGACATTTATAATAGAGTTCTGAGAGCACATTCATACCATATTTACAAATTTAAAAAAAAATAAGCTAATTTCAAATAATATAAAGCTATAAAAGAACAAAATAAAATATCATAGTGAAGGAAAAAAATATAAATAATAGTAATAATAGAATGAAAATAAATGAATAAAATAGAATTAAAATTTTCTTTAAAAAAAAATAATGAAAATAAACAAGGCTTCAGGAGATCCCTGCGCTTCTTCCTCAACCATTTCACTGGTAAAAGCCAACGGAGATTCAGTAAGGGCAAATGTTATATTAAGGAAGAGAAGAATGGTTGGGGAGATCAGTCAGAAATAAAAAGGCAAAATAAATAATAATATTTATTTTAACATTTACCGAAGTTCAGGCCTTCATCAGGGCTAAGAATTTTATTCTAACATTACCATTTTAGTACTTATGTCACCTTATTTTGATTAAGTTTACTTCATTATTCCACACTTTGTAACGGTTATTATTATTTATTTCTTATTTCTTGTTATTGTCATTATTCTACCCTCTTCACGTTACTATATTTTTTTACCAACATTGCTTATGTGTTTTTTTTTTCTTAGCCCTGATGAAGGTCTGAACTTCAGGTCGAAACGTCGGCAAATGTCAAAATAAATATTATTATTTATTTTGCCTTTTTATTTCTCACTGATCACCCCAACCATGGTTCTCTTCATTATTCACGACAGTCAACCATCAACCCATAATTATAAATGTTGTATTAGCTGTGACGGGCGGATCATTAAATCAAATTTTAATATGTTCGAAATTTTGTTTCCAGATCACGGGCATCAGTTTGTAAAAAGCTTTAAACAATGTTTTTTATTAAAAGTGACTAAAATATTTTTTTCAATTCTTGGCCATTTTGTTGTAAGACATCCGGAGTAGGTCCATGAAACTTTCCTATGTTTTTTATTTGACCAAAAAAGTTCTTCGAAGTTAGTTCATTACTTTTATGATGAGTACACAAAAAAAAAGAAAGAAAAAAAACAGCAGACAGATATCAATTTATATGTACACAAAATTCTTCAGTTGACAAAACGACTTGCCTTTTTACTTCAAATATTTATGAACTCTAATAAATCTTCCTTGCCTGAATGTTGATTGAGCAAATAGTTAGCATGAAACTTGAAATATGCCTCATTAAAAAATTAGAGGACCGCAGCAGGTCGTTTTCATTTCTTAAATAAATGTTTCAAGCAATTAAGGCTTGAGTTTGCCCAACAATTTCGTGGTTCACTAAGCGCAACCTTCCCCAATTTAATGCAACTCAGATTGCCTCTTAAAAAATTCAGTCCATCATTTCCCCGAGGCGATCCAATTCAACAATTGTTAAAATTTCACCGGAATAGTTAATTATTAGGAGTTATTTCTTGTTGCATCAAATTGTAATTATTATTACTTTTTAGTATCAGTCCTTTAAAAGTTTGGTCAATCGAAAATGTTAATTTTATAAATCTGCTCAGAATTAACTATTAATAAATTGACACGAGAACATCAATAAATAGTAATTATCTAAGCAAGTTGAATAAAGATAAAAGAACAATAAATATAGTGCGGAAGTATGGAAAAAAAGAGAATCTTAAAATATAATATGCAATCACTATTGTTGTTTATCTTAATAAGTATAAATAAAAATATGGAAAATATTTTTGCAATATAAAAATGATGTTTCATGCCTGGAATTTCATTCACCCTAAATCTTAACAGTAACTAAAGTTATGTAACAAAATTAAGTTATATAAGAAAATGCTAATTATATTCCAAATTGTATTAAAAATAAAAATATAGTTAATTTACAGAATTAAATGTTTATATATGAAGATATACTTTGAGGTAAATCTGTTTTGAATATTTGACAATATCTGTTATATCTTCATATTTATGGGTTTCGAGGAAAAACTAATCATAGAATTAATTTATCATGGGTCATAAATATTTAGGACGCAATCATTATGAGAATTTTATTAGTGACGACGTTTCAACCCAAACATGAGGGTTATCATCAGGGCCTGGTTCGAGCACTGAAGATATTCAAGTACTGAGGTCCTGATGAAGACCCACATGTTTGGGTTGAAACGTCGGCACTAATAAAAACCTCATAATAACTGAGTCCTGAATATTTATCACCCTTGATATGTTGAACAGTCGACTAACCTCCTTCAAGAATTAATTTATGAATAAAATTATAAATATTGAGAATATTTAAAGAATAACATTAGCGAAGTAGTCCTGTCCATCTCGGATTAGTGCCAATTAACCTCAGGCGTTTATTTTGTAACACTTGCAGTTTTCTAAAATTTGTCGTGAATATGTTGAATCATCATTGAGCAGGTATTTCTTACAAAGTCTAAAGTACAATTATTATAATAACTTTTTATTCATAACCCTGGGTTTAGAATATTTGGAAAATAGCAGTACTAATTTTTGTACCTCACATGTAGCTTTATTTGGGGTGGTCAGTCAAAAAAGAAGGCAAAAATAAATGATAATATTTATTTTTACATATGCCGACGTTTCGACCTGAAGTTCAGGCCTTTATCAGGGCTAAGAAAATAACCAGATAACAAGGTATGAGAAACATATGTAAAAATAAATATTATCATATGTAAAAATAATGATGTAAAAATAATAATGATAAATAATGATGTAAAAAAAAATGATGATAAAAATAAAAAAAATGATGATAAATGAAATGATGATAAATGATGATAAAATGATGATAAAAAAATTATGATAAAAATAATGATGTAAAAATAATGATGATCATATGTAAAATTAATAATATACATATGTAAAAATAAATATTATCATTTATTTTTGCCTTCTTTTTTGACTGACCACCCCAACTATTGTTCTCTTCATTATCCACGACAGTCCACCATTTACCAACTATGTAGCTTTATTTATTTAAATTATTTTGTTAACAAGTGTTAATTTAATATCTAGATGAATCCATAAAGTCATAAAATTCTTCAGAAAATATAGGAATTATTCAAAACTAAATAAATTTGTTATCACAAATGACAATACACGCAGTGATATAAGAAAAAGTGGCTACGGGAATTATATTTTATAGTTTTAATCCTGAACTAATAATTTAGTGTTGTAATAACTATATTTTTTAAAAATTGTATTCAGTTTTTTTTGTGTGTGCGTAATTATTCGCAAAGAATATTTTTTCACATATTTTTTTATGCAAAATTTTTTACTTACATGATTTTTCCTCCCAATGTAATTATCTTACATTTTCTATAATCATCTCATTCCATTACCGTATAAATAGTCTATTATTTGCTATATACCATACAGATGCTTGATGAGATTCTAGAGTCAGACATGAATAGTAAAGCCATTTCAACTGGTGATATACAACAGAGAATAGCAGAAGCTAGGAAAACGACAACATTGCTAAACTCCATCGTGTTAAACTCAGAAATTATTCCTAGAACGAAGAGATCTGGGAATAATATAAAACTTTCATTGAAATATATCGCTACTTATACAAACTGGATGCACTGATGTATAAATGGCCCTAAGTCAATTTTTTTTCTAAACATATTTTTGTATCTATCCGAATCGACCAGAAAAATACAAATCGTTATGACAGTAGGAATCGACCAATCCAGCATCCGAACCCTGGCTTCAGAGCTTTCTAGAGTGAAAAAAGGGAATTGCTACAAAATTATTTCTAGATCGAAAATCTAGTAAAGTTCGTTTAAAATATCAGGATAGCTAATTGCTTAACACCTACTGATATAAAAAGGTAAACAAATTTATTTAAGAAAAACTTTGGTATACATAAACAAAAATGATATATTTAATTAACAGTTTATTATAAAATTACTATTTAATATGTTTTTAATGATTTTATTGATTAATTATACAGCCTGCCACACTGAAGGGCATTGGTTCTAGAGCTATAGTATCCATTCACTCAATATATGTAACATATAGATTTAAAAATATATCGTTCTATTTTTGGTTCCTTAGATCTTGTATATAATTAGCAGCTTAAATAAGAACTAAATCAAACGTATAACTTAATAGTCTAATAATTTAGGGGTCTACAGTTTCGTAATATATCTAGGGAACATTGATTGAGCAATTATTATGAATTCATGAATATCACACTATTTTGATTGGAAATAAACGCCTACAAATAGAAAAATAAATAAATTGTTAAAAAATAATAATTAATTTGAATAACAAACGAAACTAAAAAATGAGCCAAAAAAATTCAATTATTTTTTAATTGGGTGAATGTAATTTTTAATCTGTCAATAGTTGAAATGTTAACTTTTAAATTTTATTTTTTGACGATGTTTGAGCTACAAGTTCAGATGTATAATTAATAAAACAGAATTTTTGAATTATTTTATTTGAAAATAGAAACTTCATTACTCGAGAAACCTATTAATTAACCATAAGTAGATAATTATATATATATATACATATATTTTTTTTCTTTCTTTTTATAATATATATTGCATGTTTATATTCCACTAAATCATATTACATTCCTGTTTAATAACATAAAATTGCATAAAGAATAACATCAAATTAGTGAGTAGAGAATTTTTAAGCTTACTGAATTAGTTTCTATTAATAATATTTTACTTTATTTTGCAATTATCTTATGCGCGTTGAATTCATCGTCATTCTTTTTTTTCTATACAGGAGCTGTGGGCTGTAATATTTGTAGGACTCCTATTTAAATCTATGTAGAACCCAAATTCGTATCTTTCATTTATTTCAATTTAGGTTGATTATCTTGGATGAATTTGTGGAATAAGGGATGCAAAGTTGTCCTAATCGGCAGAAGGAAAGATCCTGTAAATGGATTGATTCCGAAGTAGGAATCACACATCGCTTTTATTTGTAACATTTGATCCACCACTTTGAGTGGGTTTGGCCGAGATGGAGGAGTTCTAATCAAAAGTATCTCGAAGAAGGAAGGGAGTTCCTTCGCGGGTTGCATAAAGAGTGTCTCATTAACCCTTGGAGCATCCCCGCACTTAATATGCATTGGCTTGGAACATCTGAAACCATCTCATCCTGGAAGAGTGAAAACCTGCGATCAATTGCCTAGCTTACTTACAGTTTATTGCCAGCGCTCAAAGCGTGAATCTCAACGCCCCTTTTTTAATTAAAGGCTAAGGTTGAGTGCGCACCACAGCCGGGAGAAGTTGTTGCTTTTATTCTCCTGCGCAGCACCCTCTACTGGTTTGATTGAAAAGCTTCCCCGACCTCTTTTACGGGTGATTAATTTTTATAATTCCTCCCTTGCTCCCGGTGGATGGTTCTCCCCTCTGGATTCTCAGATGTCCTTTATGGTCTGCCGCCTCTGGAATACATAGTGTTCCAGGAATTTCATTCTCCATAAAACTGTCGCTAAAACCAAGAAATACTGTCCTTTACACTTCGGTGGTCACGAAGGGCCATGGGACGCTTCACCAACCATTTATAGACACCATAACACCAGTACAATGTTAAATTGCTTTTCTACATTTACGTTTCATAAAATTTTGTATCATATAATATTTATCCCAAAACATTTGGATTTATACTTTGAAAAATAAGTTCAACTCCTTGTTGGCTTGTTCACATGTATTTAATCTTGAGATAAACTTGAAAAAAAAATCAGTCTTGAAATTTGAAACCGTAATTGTTAGGTGGTTCTGTGGTATAAGTAATACAAATTGAATTATGATTGTTCGTAATAAATATTTGTATGCATCAATCTCTCAAAACTAAAAAGAATCAGCCATTTTCTAATGTCGGTGACGCGGCAGACAGATAAGCGCTGGTAGGATCTTTTAGAGCCTCATCTTGTCCTATATACTTGGGTGAAAGGCCAGGACTCTGAGCTCTCTTGGCTGATTTTAAATATTGTAATTAAGTTTTGTTTCGTTTTTTCTATTTATTCATCTCTAATAATTTATTACCATTAACATTTTTTTTCCCTTAAGGATTTTCTGTATTATTTCAGTTCAAGTTATATTTCTTTGGATAAATTTCAGCTCTTACCTTTGTTTTTTATACATTATCGTTTATAAATATATTTTATTTATTTGAATTTTTTATTCTGTTTTATTTTATTGTAAATATGGTATGAATATTACAGCTCTAATATTCAGTATCCTTAAGCGTGGTAAAATGTATTATACCTCAAAATTTATTAAACACCTTGTGAATTTACGTTATTTGTAGATATATGTTTTTCTTCTTCCAATAAGTGCTCAGGATTAATTTCTAATTAAAAAAAAATGTATATTAGTAGTTTTTTTTTTAAAGGCATTCAAAGGGAAAAATCCACATTTGATGTTGTTATAAAACATAAAATCTATAAAAGATAAATAAAAAAATGTGTGTTTGGGGTAGTGTTGAAAAACAAACCTCGAGCTCCGACTTGAGCCATGAAGCCTCATAGGGTTCTAGCCTGGATGAATTTATCTTAAAAAATAAATACATTATTGTACATTTTCGTAAACAAATATATTTTTTCTGTTTTTGAAACAATGTGAATTTATTTTTGAAATATAATGTAAATAAATAGATTGGAAAAAAGAAGTAAAGTTCCAGCCACGACTCGAGCCTTTTACTACGATTAGGTGGATGATACTTCGTTTTACCTTTTTTTTTTTGAGCGGGTGGTTTACCCGCTCCCCCCTCCGATTTTTTTTAAACATGAAAAAGCAATATGTTTGGGAAGGGGATGATACTTTGTTTAAATATTTTTTCGGTAGGGAGAGGGGTAATCTCCTTTCCCCTCAGAATTTTTTAAAAATATAAAATGGCAATATGTTAGGGTAAGTGGGTAATACTTTTTTTTTTTTTTTTGGTGGGGAACGAATTAATGAAAACACAATTCTAATTCACAAACGTTCTTAAAAAATCAGCATCATTAAAAAAGTAATTAGTGTCTTGATTGAATAAACTGATGTTCTTATTATTATATAACATTTTTTAAAGATAAAATGGCAATATGTTTGGGTAGGGGGCGAATTGTATAATATAGGACCAATATATATAATATTGTACCAATATTGTATAATAATATAGCCACCAAAGAAGTAATACTACTAACAAACATCATGTAGAACAGTTTACTCGATTATGAAAATTGTTGAACAATTTAAAAAGTCAATAAATAAACATATGTTAAAAATCAATGATCGAGCCGCGACTCGAGCATTTTACCGACGAGCTCTTATTAATCGAACCTTATATCCTTCTCACCGAACTTTTTTACAACACTAGTGTGGGGCACCATTGCTTCCATTAATGGTTGGACTACTTTTGTTATCTATATTTTTATTACTTAGAAAAAAAATAGAAAAGAAAAAAAGCTGTGAATAGAATAAATGATTTAGTTTTTAATAAATAATTATTGATTTCATGGCAGATTATATAAATAATCATCTTAAATGAATAAAAAATGAGTTGAACTCGTTCTTGACTTGTTCAGCTTTTTTTAAACTTGAAAAATAGAAAAAAAAAAATGAGCTTTTCATCCAAAATGTAATTCTATTTACAATGAAGAGAATAAATAACATATTATTTATGTGAGGCATCATTTTAATAGAAATTATAAAATTTTCGATACGGACGCCCACACTCAATTTTACAAATAAAAAAAAACATATAGCCACACAAGAATAACTTATATCTTTTATTTATACTGAATAATGCAAACAGTAATATCCGGAGTACAATACTGAATCCTGTTGCTGCACCGACAGAGCAACTTTAATTATAGCTTGCCTGTGTTGACTGATCGATGCTGGACAGAAGTTGTTCTCGGTTGAACGCAACACTAACTTCAGCGGTGTCAGGTTGGCCTGTCAGCGAAACCAATGATTCATACATTTCCCTCTGACCGAGACAGAGTCACAACTCTCAGTAAATTACATTTCATCCACGGATTATGGAATTATCTTCATCTACATTATCCTCGTGGATGGGAATAGTGACTAGATGATCCGTAAAAAAACAATGTGATTCAAACACTACGACGAAGTTTAAGCTGTGATATGGAAGATAAGTCTTGTTAAGATAGCAAGCTGGATGTTAGCTTATACTTGGTAAATAGAATGTATATATTATTTTTTTAACTTAAAATCATATATTAGTCATGGTTCTTCGCACATGCTGAAACTTTTTTTCTGTTTTTTAAATCCAAACAGAAGTATACCTGTTATAAAATCATATCATACTTATAACATGATATAGTATGTTATATGTGTCTAGCGGAATCCTTCGTTTGATCAGCCCTGATGAAGGCCTGAATTTTGGGCCGAAACGTCAGAAAAAATAAAAATACATATACTTATTTATTTTTACTATTTTTTTATTGATCGCCCCAACCAATTATTCACTACAGTCAACTATCAGTCCACAAGAATAATTTATTACATTCATGGAACCTAAATCTACGCGTAAATACATCAATTTATCAGGTAATATTGCTGCCCTATTATTATTTGGCCTATCACTGTCCAACCATACTGAAAAAATCATCCGGAAATGAAAAATTATAAAAGATAGGGCGACATCAAGAGAAAGATTCAAGATTTGAATGCTCTATAAGGAAATAAAATAACATTTAACGATTCCAAAACTGAGAGGAACAATAAATTTTGGGATTTCAAAAAAAAAAAAAATTATAAATTGCTTCTCCACTCAGTAGTAATTAAACGTCTCATTAATAATTGCTATAAATTGTGAATGGGGAGTGGGGTAGCTCAGTAGTAGATAAATATCCCAGGGTTGAATCCCCGCTCATAGCAGAAATATTATTTATTCTGTTTCATTGGCCGTGAGGCGACCCTGGGCAGATAAATCCTCCTGGGCCACACCCAGCCTCTATAAAGTGGATACCCTTAATTAAAATAATTAATTAAGGTGGAAAACCTGGCGGTTGAGCGTGATCTCGGTCAAATCACCTCCTTGCACAACCACAGACCAAGAAACAGTGCTTTCCCTAAATAGTACTGAACCCAAAACCCTTCATGGGTTGTAGTGGTACAAGGTTTTTTTTTTATTTTTATAAATTGTTAATAATGATTAATTCAAATCAATTTTAAAAAATAAATAAAAACAACCTGTACTATAATATCTAACGAAAATTATGATTAATTTAGAACAAGCGTTTTTCCCATTATAATATCTGAAATTCAATTAAAATATATTATTTTATGTTTTAACAAATGTTTATTTTCTTCATGTTTAAACTAGCAATAAACATGTTTTTGCTTTATATTCTTTGCTATATTATATGCTTTATATTCAGTGACATTTAACGAAGTAAAAGGAAAGTATAATGTTATAAAGTGTTTTTAAATATACATTTGAATTTCAAACGCAAGATGTTTTATGGAGATGTGAAACACAGAAGTAAAGGAAATATTAATATCCGGGAAGAGTGTAATGAAACAAGAAGTAAATACAAGTTAAACAATTAAATTATCAATAAAATAAAATATATTAATAATTCAAAATTAAAAAAAAAAAATTCTTCAGTTTTTTTTAACAATCGTGGACATGGATAATCTAAGTTTTATTTTCATCCATTTAAAACTTTAATTTATGAGCCTTAAAGATTAGAATTGCTATAAAGGATAAACCTGCTATAAAATTTTATAGGTCTAGGGGCTTTAGAAGCTATTAAAGCCTTAATTGCTTCAAGAAACTCTGGTGCTGTTTATTTTATAAGCTCCTGTAATTATATTCATAGGATTCAGATAATAATTAAATTATTTGTTATTTTATTGATATTTATATGCATATATTTACTAACTTGTACTTAACAAAAATTTCAGTTCAATTTATGAATTTAAGAATATGTGAATAAAATCAATATATGAATTGGCTTATTCCAAAAAAGTTAATCTTTGATAAATCCAACACTTTACGAAAAGTACGATGAAGGAAAATACATAATAATAATTCGTATTACTTTATGTGCAATCGGGCTAGATCATTAACTGACAATTAAGTGACATTTATAAATTTTTTTTCTCAAAAAATCAGTCTAATTATAACAACAAAATTACTTAGTAAAAAATAAAAGCTTACTTTATTATTTTTGTGCCCTTCAGTGTGCAGACTGTATTAATACTCAATAAAATAAAATAAAAATAGATAAATAAAAATTTTCTTTATTTGAAACAGTCAGTGTCAAGCATATTCAATTATTTAAACGTGTGGAAACAATACACTCAGTAATTAATTACTTATTTATCTTGAAAACGATGTACAACTTTTGCTTCAACAGCATTGGGTGTATGTATTGATTTACGATTAAGGTGATTTTAGTGATCTAGTCAGCCAAATTTAGTAGAAGAAATGAGTATACATACAGTGTTGTAAGTCATTCAATAATGATTCCATTGTTGTTAACATTCTATGAATGTCAGGTATGTTGGTTTAATTGAATCAGTAAATAACATGACGATGATTTTACTTAATTTTCAAACATTTTTACTTGCAAAGCACCATTAACAAAACAAAATAAAGAATATTTCGTACTTGTCTCAAATCTTTCTTAGTTTTGAATTTGTATTTCATTTTAACTCATTTCATAATATGTTTTTTATCGAACTATTAACTTCTGCCTGAAACTTTGTAAATAGGTTCATCTCATCGTAACCTAAAACTATTTTATTTACGAAAACCCTTGGAATTGAGGCGTTTTCAATCTGGTGGTGGGCAAACTTTGTCTATTTAATCAGATACTAAAACTTCGTATGCTCATTTGCTTTCACTTGGATCGCAAGATACTTTGATCACAAAATCAACAAAAAATGTAGCCTTCAAGAATACTGAGCCGTTTGGAGTGACCTACACCCCCAACATTTAAAAATAACGAGATAATATAGGGCAAATGGCCCAATATTTTCGTAGGCCACCTTTTTATCTATTTTGTGATCAAATTATCTTACGATCCTAATTCAACAGACAAAGTTTGCCCCCCTCCAGATTGAAAACGCCCCAATTCCAAGAATTTTCGTAAATAAAATAGTTGTAGGTTACGATGAGATGAAACTATTTACGAATTGTCAGGCAGACGTTAATAATTCGATAAAAAGATGTCTGGAGCACGGACTATTTAGTTTATTTATTTATTTCTTAAGTTTACTCAAATTTTCAAATACATACATTACAAAATATATATAATATACTGTTAAAAAAAAAACACGTTTTTGCTATTATATGTAATTTTTTAGTTTGTTCTCGTATGGATCAAATTTTATTTTTTGTATTCCTATCTATTTTTTTGGAGAATATCTATACTTAAGGTTTATACTAACATTAGAATCCTTCAAATCTTAGAGGGTCTAAGCCAACGGATAATGAATCATAAAACAATAGGATCAATAATTATGATTTTTTTTTCTGTAATTCAAATTATTTCAATTATACAACCCATCTTCTTTTTTGGTGGTATTTTCATGTCAACAATTGGTGATCGGTATGCTATTCTACAGTAAGCAGAGTTTATTGAGCTCTGGAATGGCTTTGCTAGATGGAGATTAGAATTCAATTTCCCTTCTCGAATACATGATTTTATACTACCTACTGTTTGATTGGACCTGTAGATTGGAAAAAAAATCTTTGATGGACAAGTTATCATAAAATCATTTGACTGATAAAATGTTTTTATTTTTTAGTATCTTCCAGGGTTAGGTATTTGTTTTATTTTAGTTTATATTGTAATGAAAATATTTCGAATTAATGTAAGAAAGAATTACGGTGGAAAAATTTATTAAATTGAAATTATTTTTATTAGTTCACCATTTTATTTTACCACTACTTGGTACTTTAAATTTTATTTTATTTTTTCGTGCTTCTAGAATCTAAATCATAACAGCCATTTGGACATTTATTATGATTTTCCACCTAAAGCGAAAATAAATTTAACATTACCAGATACATACCATAAATAAAATATTTGTTTTTGTTTATTCGAAATAAATAATTGTATCTATGTACATTTTTGATATTTGCTGAATTTTAAAAAACGTTTTTATGAATTTCGACCTACACTTTTATATATCTGTATAAAACGCAGTAAGTGCATAAAAAAGGGACAAACCCTTTTATATATCAAATATAGTTGAAAAAAAGTAAACAATTATTTTATTTTACAAAGGGAAAACTCATCAGAACTTATTAATTTGAAGTTGTGAAATGTCATTTAATTACTTTATATATAAACCGTCCATACAAGAAAGATAACAGTACTAATAATTACAGTTATTTCAATATACGTTGTTGTTTTTTAAATTAAAAATTATATGTACTATGAAATAGCAGTGACTTATACTACTTGTGTGTTTTAATGGAGATTCACAAAAATATTACATGTTTATATCGTAAGTAGTGTTTAAAAACTAAGCTAGTATGTATAATGAAGTTTAATTTAATTAACTATCATCTTTGTATGTTTTTGTATGCTATATTAACTTTATTTTCTAAAATAATGCTTCCAAGCTTTATATTATACGTGATAAAGCTTGCCGTTCGATATTCCATGTACCAAGCTCGAACCCATTTTGATGTATCAAACAATAAAACCAGAAGGGACACAGCAGTGAATACCAATGGAATACTGCCACAAACCCGTGGGTTTTGTATTCAATCCCAAGGATTATTTAAAATGGAATAACGATAACCCTCCGTCAAAGTAGTTGTCATTCAATGAAAATCCATTTCCCTGTTTATTCTTAGGTAAAAGGGGAGGGATCAGAATTTCCAATTTTCTTGTCTCTTTCCCCGTCCCCTTCTTCTTGTACATTATATCATCTGGGATTGCATTATGTGTAGCATCCCCCTTGGACCGCTCTTGGTCGTCTTGTTCTTTTCCCGTCGTAAGGGGGTATGCAGATTAATACATAATGATTTCCCGTCTCGTCCGACCTGCCCGGGGGCGCTCATCATATGTATACATGACGGAAGTCTGTGGAAGGCATCCCCTGCAGATTCTGATTAAAGAGCTTAGGTTAGGGGACTAGGAGTTGTGTATGACGTGAAGTTCATAGGAAGCAGAATATCATAATATTCACCTATATTCCAGAAAACTTAACTTAACCTGTTTTGTATATTGAGAGAAATGCTTTATTTAAAGTTGTGCTGCCCTATGACAGGGAATTGCTTAATATACGTATGAATTCCTTTTGGGACATCCCAAATAACACTAGCATTAACTCATAGATATTTTTTCTTCCTCTTTCTTATCTATAATCATATTGTAGATAGTTTACTATATTAAACTAGATTGGCTCTGTCATGTAATACATGTTTGGATGAGACTATATAATCTCAGAAATTTACCGCAAAAAAAATTTTAAATGCAACAATTACACGATTAAGCGCACACATAACAATCAATACAGAATTAAGAAGATGGAAAGATATGAATAGATAACTATCTGAGAATTAAATAAAAAAAATAATAATAATAAAGTTGAAAAAGTAAATAAATAATAATAATAATTATACGTATATGATGATATTCTAAAATATAAAATTCGTTTCGATGAGTAATATTTTATAAATCAATCTTAATTTTTTTTCTAATCTAAAAGGTATAAATATAACTGAACGTACCACAGTAGTCAAATATAAAACTAAATATTTTATTTATTTAGAAAAATAGGTACTAGGACCAGAACTGAATAAAACATTTTTTATTTGAGAGGAATACTTTAGTGATTATGACTATTGTTTCTTTTTAGCCCAGATTGGAGTCGAACCCAAAATACCCATGTCTCTCGCCCCTCTCTCAACATAATAAACGATAAGATAAATTAATCAATTAATTGATTAATTATATCCACTTTATAGACTAGTTGTGTCCTAAGATGATCTATAGAGTTGATCCATAGGTGACGATTTCTAGTAAATTACGTGATTTTCTTCTGTTTATTTCTGTTGACAATAACCTTTATGTATTTATCCGAATTTTTTTTATATACTTACTTAATTTACTTTAATTTTTTTTCCTACCCTTGCATATCATTTGTCTATTTCAATTTTTTTTTTTTTTTTAATATCTGTACTAATGTAAGCATCTCTTTGTCTCTTGCCAGTTTTATTTATCCGAACTCATATTTTATTTTATTCTTATATTTTTTCAACTTCCTTTTTAGCTAACTTTTTTTTATTATTTCTTGCCCTTGTTATTATTATAATATGACAATTATTCTCGATACCAATATTGTACTTAAAATATATATTCTAACCTAAATTTAATAACTAATTTTAATTGAATTATTTATTATTTATTTATTATTATAAATTATAATTTATTTAATTTAATTGAATAACTCGAGCACAAAAGAAAATTTAGTAAATAATTCAAATAGAATTTCTTTGAGCATTGATATAATAAAAGAAGAGCAATAACTCTGTAATATTCGATATGCCCGGAGTTGCCTTTGTAAAAGTTAAAATTGATAGTCACAACGAAATATTCAGCTTCAATTGGACCTCCGCAGTAGAATTTCATTACTGGATGAAACCGTACTGAAACCAGAACATAATAGGAAATTCAAAACCAAACAGTACCGTCTCTACAGGAAACTGGGCAATTAATTCTCTTCATGTAGAGGTACGATCCTATAGACCTTTGCTATATCTACATCCAATTATATATTATTACTTTACTGGATATACTGCTTTGTAACGTGATACGAGTATTATAACAGCATTATATATATATGTATATGTGCCTTTAAATCTTAATTATCAAAAATGTATCTACATCGTATATCATACAGTTGTATTATCTCTTTTCCGGCTTTCAGAAGCGATGGATTTCGGTGAATGATGTATTAAACGAAAGAGAATTTCATGGAGAAATAACGATACCCTATCTAGTTACTTGAATGACAGCAATTTAAAAAAAATATATTTGAAAAAATTTGGATGTTTCAAAACTCAGACGGTTCCAAAATTTCATTTGGAGCTATTTATTTTAATTACCAAAACGTACCTTTTTCAAGATAAATCATGATTTTTAATGGAAGCCTCTTTTGTCCTAGTTTGCCGTTGGATCTTAACTAATGTTTAGGTTTTAAACATTAAAATATTTCTAGCCTCCTACAAAATAAAATTTCATTAAAAAGTAAATGAACGGCCATAGTACTATGGTCCTTTGGAAAGGAGAATTCCAAAACATTGAACCTTGTCACGAAAAAAATAAAGGCCTAGGAGAAAAAAAAAAAGCCCCTCGGATAATATATGAAGAACTTTTTTGATATTTTTAATAGATTAAAAAAATATTCAGATATGTCTTCTTCACTTTTATTAATAAGAAAAAAATATGAATTAATTGGTCCAGTGGATTTTGAAAAAAATCTTTCTTAGGTTAATATTATATATAATAAAAGATAGATTTTTCTTCTCCTTAACATAAAACCTATTAGGCGAAATTCAGTATTTTATTTTTTTTTAAATATATATCAACTCCTTCTATAAATCTCAGTATTATTCTAATCGTGCCGTAAGTGCTATTACATCTCTTATAATTTGGATGACCTGAACCTTATTATCAACATAATATTTATACCTGAAGAGAAGGTTGGTTGTGGTTTTCAGTCCGAAAAATGTAATCCAAGTATTATCCTCATTTTCCTTTTTCCCGTTACTTTGTTTTCCATATCTCCACCTCTATTTTGTGTATCTTGATACATTTGCTCACTGCATCTTATTTTTATTTTTTTTTTAATTCTCTTACACAAAGCTAGTATGTTTAGATAGATTTTACAGTATCTTAATTCTTCTATTTACATCTTTTATTTTATTTGTACAACTTCATATAACTCTGTTTTACATTTCATTCAAAGATTATCTCACTTCCTTCTAGCATACTAAGAGATCATATGTTAGCAACTATGCCATCCCATTTATTTTATTACTACACTTACGTTTTTCATCTCAGACATCCATTACGTTTTGTTGTTAATTCATTTTTCATTTCTTTTGCTACCTTATTTCATTAGTCCCTAACTTAGTTGCCGTTATTATTTATTTCCTAGTTCTCTGTTACTGCTATTATTTTATTCATAATTTCATAAATTTGTTACCGTTATGTTATGTATCCTAACTTTGTTACTGTTCCACCACCAACATTGGAATGGAAACTGCATATGGGCAAAAGAAAATCTTTATTGCACCTAGAGTCATGGTCATTGCATCCTCAAGGTTTCTTGTTAATCCTTAAAAGTTAACAGACGATCTAGACTTCTGAAGATTTATATTCCAAGCAATTGATATCAGGAAATGCGTAGTGGTTAGCAGAGTGACTATAAAATGTCCAATCGTCAATAACCCTTTAATGATAATAACGAATAGAAAATTGATTTATGACTGGAGGAGTCTCTTTTGCAAAGAACCTTTGCATCATGTTTTCTTGGCAGCTAATCAATCGCAGAAGGTACTTCAATTTTTTTTCTCCTGTTTGCGGTTCGGCGACTGTTTGTTATTTCTCAAAGTGAGGAGCTGCCTGTGACAGGCTCTCATATTTCGATCATGGGACTGGAGTGGTCCGATCCTCCATTGGGTTGAGTTCTTGCTGTCTGCGATCCAACCCCTCCGCCAGCGTAAGTAGCACTATTCTTCTCTGCCACTTAGGATATGGTTCGGTATTATAGGCTGTCAAAGTACCATGATTCCTGCAGGTGAATTTCCTGCAACGCTACTTTAAATCTGTATCTGACACCAACACAACATGATGGTTATGAACTTTGATGCACAATGCTACTTAAATCTAAATATCAATCTTTAATCTTGAATATTGTTTTATATAAGTCTTAAAAAACTATTGTTGAAACTCAGTTTAATAATCTCCGAGCAGTTTAAGCACAGTACTAGTGACAAGAAGGAGAACTACTAGAAACCACGGATTTCGCGCTTCTTTAAAGTTTTATAAGCTTACTCAGCTTCCAATGCTAAAGGCCCCAGGTTCGAATCCATTCTGTATCATTAGCCGTGAGCGACCCTGGGTAAGTAGACCCGCCTGGGGCATACCCAGCCTCTATAAAGTGGGTACTCTTAATTAAAATAATTAATCTAGAGGAAAAACCTGGTGGTTGAGCGTGAACTCGGTCAAATCACTTCCTTGTACAACCGTAGACCAAGAAACAGTGCTTTCCCTAAATAGTACTGAACCCAAGACCCTTCATCGGTTGTATTTGTACAGGTACAATGAAACAATTTAATCACTTTTCTAATATTATCATCTTTTTCTAAACAAAGATAATAATCTAGTAAGCATTACTAAAAAGAGATCGTTTCAGAGGAAAGCATGTTGGAAGTACCGGACTCGATTTCATTCAGTACCTGGGGGATCGGAATACCCCAATTTTCTAGATAGCTAAGTTAAAATTCTTCCTACTCTCCATTGTCTCACACGAACCCCCTAAATTTGGATTAAACATAACAGTCGGGTGCACTTCAAGTATCATTTATAATGGTTTAATAAAGTAAAATAAATAAATCTAATCTTTGAATTTTTCCAAAGATAAGTACTGGACCTCAGTGACAAAGCTTTTGTTTTTTCAATTTATATAATGTTAGAAAATGTATAAATGGCGTTTCCTAATGGATATAAATTTATTGAACATTTCTCCGAAAATCGGCCTACACATCCCTTATTAACGGCCTTCCCCTTTTATAAGAACATAAATTACCCTTAGGCCGGACTACATGAGAAGGCATTATACCACAAAAGGCTATCTTCTGACAATTAATTAGAGGACAGGTCTGCGGGCCTTGCGACAAAGGCCCTCCTCCGGGGGTTAATGAAGAAAATCCCCTGGTCTAGGGGTTTGGGGGGGAGGAGGGGATGAGGCCCCCTCTGCGGTTGGGCATCTGCTCCTAGTCGCGGTTGACCCCAATCTGTCATAGTTATCTTAAAATATAAATCCAAGAGCATAATCCCCAAGCTACTTTAGTAGAATAAGAGATCATTATATTTTTTTTCTACACTTTACCATTATGCGTAAGGCCCATAATAGTGCGGACCATTTTTCATATATAACAGATCTTAGTATAGAGAAAGGAGATGGCGGCGGTCATAAAAAGACTAAAATATTACAGAAAAAAAAAATGTATTTCAAGCTAAAGTTTCAACCCGACTTTTCAGATCTTCTTCAGGGCTAGAACGAACAAGGTACAAAATTATATAGAAAAATCTGGTGCGCGCGGCACACAACTTTCACTTACCCCTCTACTTTAAATAGAAATTATTTTCTGGAAATTTTGGGCTATTATAACATTTTTGAAGTGCATTTTAAACGGTGCTAAAGCTTAAAGCTTGCAGATAACAAATCATTCAGACCATTAAAATTACAAAAAGTCTATTTATTAATCTACGAGTCTAATAAAAATCTAGTTTTATAAACCACATAACTTTAGTTGTCTTTGACTCCAATTTCAACATTTTTAAATAATGAAATTTTAGTGATATTTCTTGTTGGAAAAGTTATAAAATATACAACGGTCGACCATGAAGTATTCAAGATATTAGTATAGTTTCGTCTTCATAGCAAATCACTCATCCAGCAGAACAACATTTTTTTGACAATTACGAATATTTGATATACATGTTTTTTTTCACATTTCATTGTCAGGAAGACTTTTTTAATCTATACGATATTAATACGATACGATCATATTTATATAACAATATTTATGATTATAGTTATAGTTAATTATATTATAGTTGTGCAACAATTAATTAAAGAAAAGTGTATTAATATAAACGAGTATAACACTCACCTAGAAATAGAAAATACATGTTAGGTTTTAATTGGTAAAACCACACCACAGCCTTGTGTCTCTAAAATTAAAGGGAAAAAACTTAGGTGTGTGCTTTAGACCACACGATACGAAGAACTTCAACGAGACGAAATTAACAATGTGAAATATAAATTATAAATAATACCTTATTATATAGAGGATGAATTGTTGAACAATATCCTCGCTTATAGTATGTAGGTCCGATTTATAGTTTTTGAGATATTTTAATCCATATCTTCAATAAAACTCGTTATCATTTGGAGTTCGACACTATTTCTCTCTAGTAAGGCGCTGCATTAAGATACAATTTTGAATAACAGCTCTTTACAAAGAAGATGAAATGATGAACATTTCACTCGCTAACAATTTGCTGGTCCGATTTATAGTTTTTGAGATATTTTAATCCACGTTCAAGAACACTTTAATTAGTCGACTCCAGCCGACTTTGCCCGAACGTTACACATCGGAGATCTGACGGCTCTATCTAATTCACTCTCTTCTAGAGACAGTGAGCCATGTTTCTGCATTAAGGTTCTCTTCTGTCCGTTTCCACTCTTTGTGTTATCATACTCTGCTTGTAATGTTTTCTTGGTGTGGTGTCTTCAGTATTTTAAGATAACGTCTTTTAATCTAATCATTCATGTTTCTTCTCAATTTCTAGCTAAATAGGTGTTGTATATAAATATAGAATGTATGCCATTAAATGCTTATAACAATATAAGTAATAATAATTCTATATAATGTGTTAGTTATTTTCTGCTGGTGTAGCTATAATATTTTAAATCAAAAGGTGCAAGGAAGTATTGCTCTTTTTTGTTTTTCGTGCTTGTTCGTGCTTCTCTTCTCGGTTTTCTCCATTTTTCATGTATAATAACTAATCCTAAATGTATAAATAACGATAGTAAAATATATATTTTGTATATTTAAATACAGAACAAGAATTTTACATAGATTATTTATCCGAAATTGATCGATGTTGCAGT
Source organism: Nezara viridula (assembly GCA_928085145.1). Lineage (NCBI taxonomy): Eukaryota > Metazoa > Arthropoda > Insecta > Hemiptera > Pentatomidae > Nezara > Nezara viridula. The sequence goes on from OV725079.1 coordinate 40,833,643, forward strand.
TTTGGTAAGCGGGAATCTCACAGAAGGCTTGGAGCAATACTTTGGGATACCTGACGAAAACGAAGTAGAACGGAGGCCAGCAACTGGTGGTGAGATCACTCATGCCAGGAAAGAAGTGACGCCAGGTAAGCATACATTGTCGTATTTTTTATTATTTATTTATTTATTATTTATTAAATTATTTGTCAATATAAACTTAAATAGTTAGAAATCATAAGGAAACATCACTTACTCTTGGCCGTGGTGGCTGAGTGTGTTAAGGCGTTAGCTTATTTCAATTCAAGCTGCTCCGGTTCGATTCCAGCATGGTCGGGTTAAAATTTCTTTCATTGCTTAGTCACGTAATGAATCTCTATATAAAATCGGTCAGAGATAGTTCATAGTTCATGAAAATAAATTTTACTCATTTAAAAATTTTCGGTTTGTAGTGTATGAGAAGGCAGCAGGGTTCATAGTTATAAATCCTCCGTTGGACATTTAGAATCTCTAGGGTCCCATTCTTCTATTTATCATTTTAAAATAATAAAAATTCAGCTAAGCAGATATAATCTTGATTTTAAAAAAACACCTTTTTGCACTAGCGATGGACATCCCAAAATTCAATCAATCTAATAATGGACAGGGGGTTGGTACCAGTAATGGACATACCTCAGAAATTTTTTAAATTTTTATGTAAATATAACGATAATGATAAAGATAAGATAACCTAAATGTTCAAGTTACTCTTAGAAAAACTGTTACTAAGTAGGAAGGTGTGAAACACACAATTTTTCAATTTTCTTTTGGGAACTTTGTTCATACAGTTGTCAATAGAGGGCATAATTCTTCAATCTAGGAAAAGCTGAAACCTTTAAATCAACAAGGTTATTATTTACATTTAAAGTCTAACCTGTCCATAAGTGGGGCATTCACCCTATTTCGGTATTACTCGTCCCAAAACCGACTAAACTTCTAGACCGACTAAAAAATCAAATAATTAAAAAATAACTTTTTCTGATCTAAAGTCGTTAAGAAAAAAAATATGTCTGATAAATAGAAATTCTTGCATTAATTTAATAAATGTAATGATTTCTGAATCAGCAAGTTTTGTATCTTGGGGAAAGTATTAAAAGTGTAAATATGAAAAATCATCGAATAATTAGTACCCGATGCGTTATTTGATATTCCAACATCTGCTCGAATAAAGCCAAACGTATTACTAACCTTTAATAAATATTTTTTAATATTTATAATAAACACGTAAGGCCATACCTTTTTGAGAGTATAGTGCAGGCAATCAACATAAACATGTCGCTTATTATATTTGAATGCAATGGAATAAACAATATTATTAATACTTAATAACAATATTAACAATAATTAATCTAACAATAAGCTATAAAATTCGTTTAAAGGAAGAACAATAAAGCAGATTACAGGATGTTGTACCCTCTTCCTCAAAGGGGTGTCTGATAAATACCGTTGATAAAAGAAGGTACATTGGTAAAGATATATGGAAACAGTTAATTATTATTATTTTTTTTATCAGGGAAGAATTTCTGGAAATAACTATTATGGGAGAACTCTGTTGTTATTTTTTTTTCTATTTACATTGGTTATTGTTAATAATACACACGAATTACGAATCATAAAAGAAATAACTTAAGAATATAATTCAGGATCCGTAAAACTCTATTATAAAAACAAGAGTTAATATTAGTAGAAAAATATTATTGTAATGTTTTGATTTCAAAATACAACGAATTACTTTATATTTCTAATCGATTGGAAATATTTTATAAATCGATTTACTGAAAACTCTTGGCGAAGTTCAGCAAGCACCTACTGATAGTGCGTAACAACAGTTGCTGAGCGCCATAATGTTTATGAGTAAAGGATTTGATACTCCTAGTAAGGTTTAGGGGGAAAAATTATTAAGTTTATTTAAATTCATCATTCATTACTATAAATAAGTATATAGCTCATAATGATACATAAGTAAGTAGGATATAATGGTAATATTTTAAATAACAATATTTATATTTATTTAGTTTGTGTCTCTTTTTGAGCAAGATGCTCATTTGTAATACAATTATTTTTGGAGTAGCCATGGATCTACTGGGTTTTATTGAGTATGGATGTTATATTTTAGTACATTTTCTTATGTGTTTGTTAATTTAGATTATTTTATTTTTGAGTTCTTTGCGATGTATATATTGTTTCTCTAATTTTTTTTTTTATTTGATATCTTCCTATTCACCATTTCTGGCATACGAGGGAATTGTTCTAGAGGTACAACCAAACCTATTTTAATCAGAGTGGGAGGGTCGAGTTTCATTCCGTGGATCTGCCACGAAATTAAAGTCAACCTCCCTCCTAGGCGTCGCTAGGCATGAGAATACTAAAACAGGCCTCTACGACCTCTATCCTTCATCTACTGTCTTTATGTAACCTTCTATATCCATCACTATATATGTGGATGGTTTGGTGAGATGTCTCTAGTAAATTTATTTTTCTTTCTTTCCTTTTTTTCTTTTTGCACATATGCTATCTTATTTTTTTCTGTCCTGATGATCCTTGGATTGGCGAAACTTTGGCTAGCTAATTGTTCACCTGTATATTAGAGATTCAAGACTTCATGGTTTGGAATATTCCATTTATACCTTATTGCGGATGTTTATTTCATTATGTTTTGTTAACCTCGTCCGGTGGTTGATGTAATGTATTAGCAGGCTTTGGGATCAAAAGCTTGGCATAGGGGCGGAACTTGGTCCGCTGGTACCAGCATCTTCTCTGCTCCTTTTGTCAAATTTGTCTTTTTGACCCGACGAGACCTAGTTCTATCGATCCACCTGATATCTTCTCTTCGTCGCCATTACGCGAATAATGAGTCCCCAATTGTCCTCTCATTTTGAAGATCTCATCTCCACAACGATTGCCTGAGAACGTCCCATTCAAACTAGTTCGTTGCGGTCCTTGATTAGTATATTCAAGTCATTTGCATTCATTTCCCGAAACCGTTTATTTAATTTTAATTGCTAATACCATGGCCGCCAGCAATTACCTGCTGCACCAATGACGACATAGAATGAGAATAGATTGTATTTTTAATTTCCTGGAATATTGGAGTGAATAATTGATGAGGTTCATTCTGTGATTCGCAATTAAAGTTCAGCACTCGAATTTTGTATAGCTGTTGATTAGAATTCGTTAATGCCTTTTTCTATCCATTACTTGATATTACTGAAAACTCAAAAAGAACAGTCATAGTTCATTTATTTTTCGATCATATACTTGAAAGAGACTGCAAGAGAGATCTTGAAGTACTCATAACTAGTTTTATAGAGGTGTTGAATAATTACTGAATTACTAATAAACTGTGATTATTATTCCGAAATAAAAGATGACAGCGTGATTAAAGTAAAAAATGTTTGATGTATCAATCAATTGGTTTAATGTGGTTGACCTGAAATTTAATTTTTAAATAATTAATAGTAGAAATAACAATATAACGATATTCAACCTCCCAACCACACTTACATAGTGACTATAATCTAATTATGTAGTATATATAAGGAACATTAATAAATCAAGTAAGAATATAAAAATTCGCCAAGAACTGGTGTCTAGTTGATCTTGCCTTTATATATGCAATTTTATTTATAGAATATTCTTATTCAACCTTTGTTGTGCTTAAATTGATTTGTAAATTGACATATTGACTCAACCCAATTAAGGTTATAACTTATGTCGATTTTTATGTATAATGTTGATTTTTAAAAGATGACTAACATCACTATCATAGCAAGTTAAATGGAATTTTGTATGAAATTAATTGTGAATTGGTTCTTACAGATGGCTTGAAAATAGCATCAGACCTGAAATGTCAAATTGAAGCCTTATTATTCTTAATTTATTCATTTATAATGTAAAACAATTAAAAAAAAGAAAAAAAAAGTAGAGTTTTTATTCATCGTAGATTAGTTTTTATTTATTTATTTTAATAGTTTTTATTCATCCGATTTAGAATGATATTCGCAAAATATATAAATCTGTATATCATCAATTTATGCCGAACGACTAGAACCCTAGGAAATACTGTACTGTTCTAAGTGATTAATTGTGGAAATCCAGATTGAATTTAATCTTGTCCTATAATGGATCCAGTGGTGGGTGGGCTAGACGCTATATCAGATTAGTTTACCCATATGAGAAGGGCATTCAGCGCTGCATTTCTTCATGAATAACAATACATACAGCTAAGAATGAAAAAAGCTCTGGATTTACACATATAATTGTAGTATAACAAGAAAAGAGATTTTTAGCTGATGATAAAAAAAACATTCTTATTCGAATAATATCAAAATTTATTTTTCACAATTAGAGATAAAAATGCATCTTGATAAAGATAAGACTTGACGGCGATATTTAGGATTTTAATTTCTTAAATATATATTCCAGAGGGAACATGCATGAAGAAAGATGTTAATTTACTAAAATGTGATCAATAATATTTACTTAATGTCATTATCATAATTGTCCAGTGGAAATATAATTATAATATTCTGTGGTATCATAATTTCAAAAATAAAATAATTATTTTAACTTTATTAAAAAACACGTTATTTTCCCACTTTCTTGCTATCATTAATTTTAGAAAAAAATGTCTGTTTTAATACAGTATTTTAACAACTTTACTAAAAACTAAATAATTTAAAATTAGTAGTAGCAGTCATAATAATAATTTAATGTAGTAGATAATTTTTATTCAATTTTAGAGAATATAGGTATACCTGTGAATATTATTCATATTTTGATAGATCATTTATTTAAAACATTTAAGGAATTTCAATAAACTTTTAATATAGGAATCATCAGGAATGTCAGGAAACAGATAAACAGAGGAATGAAATAGATAAGGAAACAATAATTAAAGAAATGATGAAAAATATTCTAAATTAAACATTGACAATCCAACATTCATTTTAATGCTAATATTAAGAAAATTATAAAATATAAAGTATATAGTCCGTGGTACAGACGTTTTTTGTCGAAATATTAACATCCGCCTGAAACTTCGTAAACAGTTTCACCTCATCGTAACCTACAACTATTTAAAATAGTTGTAATTAAAATTTACGAAAACTCTTAAAATTGGGGCGTTTTCATTCTGGAGCTCTGGCAAACTTTTTCTATTTAATTAGGTACTAAAAACTCGTAAATACCCATTTGCTTTCTACTTGGATCGTAAGATAATTTGATAACAAAATCAATAAAATAGGTGGTCTACAAAAATGTTGGGTTGTTTTTCCTATATAACCTCGCTATTTTTAAAATTTGGGGGTGTAGGTCACGCTACGGCTGAATATTTTTTAAGGTTACCTTTTTTCATGACTTTGTTATCAATTATTACCTTTCGATCCAAGTAGGAAGCAAATGTGCATTTACGAGTTTTCAGTACCTAATTAAATAGACAAAGTTTGTCACAATCCAGATTGAAAATGAGCCAATTCCATGAATTTTCGTAATTAAATTTTTGGTTAAAAATTAAGTTGGTTAAAACTATTTACGAAGTTTCAAGCGGATTTTAATAATGCGATAAAAAGGGGTCTGTACCATAATACTGAATAGGAAACTTTTATTGTAAAATTATGGACAAAACATAGATAGAAATATATCTGCCATAGACTAATATATTGAAAACATTGAATATTTCATACATTCCCTTTATTGATTCAAGGATAATAACCTGTGAAGTTCATTAAATTATTTATAAAAAAATCTTAACTAGAAATGCTATTTAATTGGGTTGACATGTAATCAGCTCATGGTCGTAAATTCAAATTTTATAATGCAAATACATTGTTGAAGGACAAATGTGGGTAAAAGCAGCCGTATTTTTACACGAAAACAGTATTAGTAGCATCATTAATTGTGTATACAAGAACAAATGGGGTTATGACAGACGCACACAAAAAAAAAAAAAAGAAAAGAAAAGAGGAAAAAAGTAACCCATTTTTTAGAAACAATTTTAAATTTCATTACGAGCTAAAGGGATTATTAATTCATTACGTCAGACGGGGGCAAGTGAGAACAATATGGGCTAAAGTTAAGAATGAGGTTGCCCCGACTGGCTCATAAATTTCAATTTGGACTTGAGCTAAGTGTATCAGCCTCGGAGCGGCTATAGGCCATTTTTCCCTTTTGTGTAAAAGTAAGTATTCGATTACCGCATGGGTAAATAATAAAGGGAGTGAGTACGGTGGGCTAAAAGGGACCGTTAAGGGAAAGATGATAAAATATAGGAGGAGTGGCTGAGTTATGGAGCCATATTGAAGATATAGGAGTACGGCCAACTATAATATATTGCTTAACTAAACTCACAACCCTTCCCTTTAAACTTGCCCGCCTAATCTGAAAGGTAAAGGCTACACGGCTCCTATAACTAACGGCTTATTTATTCTTCCGGGATAAACGCTTGATGGCTTGAGAAACTGAGAGAACTGAATTACGCCATACAACGTCGCGAAGATAGAAATGATCATGTAAAATATTGAAATTCCGAAAATTCATAATCCTAAGGGATTTATTTAGATTAGTGATATTTTTAAAAAATGCACATTAGCCGGCCTTAAAATTAGTCTAAATCATGTGCCGAATGAAACAGTTTTCTCCTGCAACTAAAGTAAATTTTTTTTTTTTTTTTATTTCTTTATGACATTTACAACTGTATTACATAAATATATCAAGTAAACTTGGATATAATAGATATAATGACATGAATACACTTGCTGAGTAACTACCCAATGGTAGCACTCTAATGATATGACTACATTAGGAGATCACGGAGCCATCTTCTTTTCAGACGCCTCGGAGGGTTATCAGGAATTGAAGAGGAAGCAAGGTTAGAAACGAGAGGATTGGGATGATTCTGAAGTTTATTATGGAAGGATAGGTATCTGGATTGGGCCAGATCTGAAACGTAAGGAACATTAAGATCTTTATGGATAATTTTATTAGTGACAAAGTAAGGAGCATTGAGGATTTTACGAAGGATTTTGGATTGTAAGGATTGGATGCGAGAGGAATTCGATGGTTTAGTGGAGCCCCATAGCTCAACTCCGTAAGTCCAAATAGGTCTTATTATAGTCAAGTATATAAGTCTTTTGTAATTAATGGGAAGTTTAGAGCGTTTGTCTAGTAAGTGCTGAGGTAATCGGAAACGTCGAGCGGTTTCTTGTCGTTTCAGTCTAGTATGAGGATTCCAAGCTAGTCGTTTGTCCAGGTGGAGTCCTAGGTATCGGATTTGCTCAACAGGGATAAGTGGAGTATTGTTAAAGGAAACTGTAGGACAGAAAGTCGTTGGTTTACGACGAAGTAAAAATTTAACTTTTATTATATGTGTACAATAGAAGTATAAAAGATTTTGTTCAACTTTTACTTTTATTGATAAATGCCATTTCAACACAGTTATTTTCTTAACTTTTATTTTCAAACCTCAATAATTAATTTTTATCAACCATTTATTTGAAAGGTTTTAATGAAAAAAAAAGCAATATTCTTTTACGTGTATATTAAAAGACAATATACTCCATCAGTGCATAGCTATATAGAACATTTAAATCGTTTTTCTAATCATTTAACAATATATTTTGTACTACGTTAATTCACACGGCAGCCAAACAGTCACTCGTGCTCCCAGGCCGAGTTACTCCTATCCTGACCCCTTCTGAAATGTGTTTTCCTCTCAAAAAGGAATTAATCGATAGTTGGCAATCTATAAGGAACGAAAACCCACCTAGCAAATTAAAATTTATTAAAAAATCAGTAAATCCCTGGATCACACCAAACCGTCCCAATCGTAGAGGGAAGTCGCCGTGACCAGTTTAAGAATAGGACACACAAACCTAACCCATGTACATCTCATCACTAAGCAGCCACCACCAAATTGTCAACACTGCAATAGCCCTCTCGCTATCAACCATATTTTTCAAGAATGCACTTATTATACTTCAAGCCTAAATCGATTATCTCTAAAACCGGATATATCAGCAGTATTAAGTCATTAACTATAAAACATATTTTGGAAGAATGCCGTTTTTACACCGCAAGGTTAAATGATCTCGGAATACTCCAGAATATATCAGCATCCCTGGGAAATCAAGAAGAAATCCTTACTAAAGTTATGAAGTTTCTAAACAATGAAAAAATTATAAAACATATATGACAAGTTTATAACTAATGATCTTTTGCAGACTTATTTATTATTTTTTTAAATTTTAAAAGTTCATTGATTTATTAATTTCAATTTATTTATTGATTGTATTGTTATTTTTTTTTTAGTTTATTTATTCAACTATTCTATCTTATTATCTATAAGAGTCTATTATTATCATTATTTATTTATTTCATTCTATTAATTCTTTTATTTTTTTTATTATTTTTTTTTCTCCTAACATTATCTGAACAGTATAAATTAATGTTATTTAGTTTTGAGCCTAGACAAACAAAAAACAAACATTGAAGCTTTTACTTTTCTAATAAAACAATTTTGATAAACAAATAAAACTTTGTATTGTATAGTGTTATTTAGTTAACACTAAAATATTACTACTAAGTATTCTTGAGTACTTTGGGGAACGGTTGGATTGAATTTTAAGTTTGATGGTTCAAATTATTCGGTGAAATCCTCTAAGTGTTTTAAAACATTCTCAGCTGAAAACACTGACTCAATATTGAGTAAAATGTGTTTAATCAGTTTTCTGGAAGATATTTAGCGATTTTTCGAAAGAAAAGATTAGTCGATTTTTTAAGTTTGGTATCTCAAATTATTAGGTGAGATTCCCTGGTGTTTTCATAGCTAAGCGACACGAATTTTATATGTTTGGGCTGCCCGCTAAAAGTTATCTCAAGATTACTAGAACGAACAACTGGATCAATTTTTAAGTTTCATGACTCAAAATATTCAATGAGATCCCGTGAATGTTTTGAAACAATGAGCTCTAAACATAGACCCGTGATTGGATAAAACCAGTTTTATCAATTTGCTAAAAGGTATGTCACAAGTTTTTGAGTGAACCGCTGGTACAATGAATGCTCTGATTTTCAGTAGTATCTAGCTCAAATATATTTACTGTTATAAGGATGGATATGACAAACAAAAAAAACTGATATGTATGCTTTTGACCACACAATAGAAGTAAAATGTTAACAAAGCGAGATAATATAAATAATGTACTATATATTATATTATATGAAACATAAATCTAAAATAATAGCTCATTGTTAGGAGGATGAAATGCTGAACAATACCCTCGCTTACAGTATGCAGGTCCGATTTTTAGTTCCTGAGATTTTTAGTCCATATCTTCCATAAAACTCGTTGTCATTCGGTTTTCGACAGTATTTTCCCTTTACGTCTCTTTAACTGGACGAGCCGTGTTTAGGTACAATTTTGAATAAGAACTCATTACAGAGAGGATGGTATGATGAACATTTCCCTCTTTAACAATATGCAGGTCCAAATTTCAATTTTTGAGATATTTTAATCTATTTTTTTCGATAAAAACTCGTTATCATTCAGTTTTCGACACTATTTTTCGCCTCTTTAATACGGAGTGCCGTGTTAAGGAACAATTTTAAATAATAGCTCATTACAAAGAGTACGGAATGGTGAACATTTCCCTCTCTAACAATATTCAGATCCAAATTTCAGTTCTTAAATTATTTTAATCTATGAGTAAAAACACCTTAATTAATCGACACCACCCGACTTTCCCCGAGCGTTACACATCGGAGATCTGACGGCTCAATCGCATTCATTCTCCACAAAAAAGTGAGAAGTTTTCACATCAAAAACGATGTTAATACATAATTATAAGCTAATCTGATTATTATATGTCAATGGAGTTTGTGGAACTAAAATAGCTACAGGTTCCGGCTAGTATTAATTAACAGTCGGACTGGACTGGTGGGAATCTGATCTGACGGACACCAACTGACAGTCAGTATGTTGCTTTCTCGGTGCATTGTTCCACCATTAGTGCCATGCCAATGCGCCATATCCCTTTCCCTGTCATCTTCTTAATTAATGCGCTGCTATATGTTGATTAAATTTAATGCTGATCATTACCAGTTCCAGAATTGGAAATTTTAAAATCATCTCTGTAGAGATTTCATCATAATATGCACATTAAATGATAATATAATTAGAATTAAAATGAAATATTTGAGCAATGAAATTTCATGATGATTTTTCGTTTTGAATTATTTCTGTATAACTATATTGTTATCAATACTTAACAGAACTTCCTTGTTAGGATGAAATTGGATAGAGGAATGTATCAGCATCATACGATTGCAAGAATATTAACATAAAACAGCCAAATACTGCAGCACACTAAAGTGTTGAAACATGAATTTGATTTTGGTAATGTCTGAGTGTTACAGAACGAGAAGATCATTTCGGTATATAGGGCTACTATACGGACAGAGGTGGAATCAGGTCCATCCACATTACAAATAATGAAGACAATAATTCTATGTTGAGCAGGAAAGAGCAAATTTTACTCTTAAGACTCAGAACAGAATACAACAGGATGAGGGCAGACTTCTGTGAAATATTGAAAATTGGAGGAAACTCTCTCTCTCTGTAGCTGTAGAACAGGCTACAAGAATACAGAGCATGTCCGTCAGACATGTCCTGAGGTGGAGGACATCAGAAAGCTAATTTGGCCATACCCTACTGACTTGGCAATGAAGCTCTAAGGTGGTCTGGAGCATCTCAGAAAGGCCCTCAAGTTTATACCCTCAATCCCGGACCTCACCATTTGAGTTAAGTTCGAAGAAGAAGAAGAAGGAAGAGAAGAGTAATTCTAGTTAACAAGAAGTTAGATAATGTTGTCAAGAAGGACTGACAACAGAAATTATAATAACTTTTATTCTGAAACGTTGAACATCTAAAATCTAGCTAATTTGTTTTATGTTTTATTTTCGTCTGCTTGATCAGCTGTTTTTGTGACAACCGTCATTTGATTTTAATTTTGTTTCTGTATTATTATATCTTTTTTCTTATTATTTTTGGGGAGGGAGGGAGGGGTTATGTCTATGAATTTTGGTTAGATATCACAAGTTTTTTTCATTTGTCCTTTCTTTTTTTTTTTGATCAGCTGTATGATTATAATCTTCCTGAGCTGTGTCATCTAACCTTTTGGTTTGTTTTTCTTTTAATCATATCTTGATGATGCCTGAATTGGCGAAACTTTGTTGTATTCTTTTGTTCTTTTTAGAAGCATAAGACTGTGTGGTTTTAATTTTTACAATTATAAACCAACTTTCATGCTATAGCTATGTATTACTATTACATTCAAAACGTTTTATTGTTTTCTTCCCCTGAATAGCTTTATATTAGTTTGAAAAAAAAAAATCAAAAAAACTCAAGGGCTTTTTTTTAGTTCAATCTGTATATTTCAAAAGAGAGACACAAAAATATTATTAAAATTTCTCAGTAAAATAACCTTATGACAACGAAGGTACAAAGTTCCAGCTGTTCAATTAATCACTAGATGAACGAAAAAAATCACTTTATCAATTAATAATCTTCGGAATACTTATATACTTATTCTTTCAATAATTATTCTAATTAACAGCATCAAATTAATAAAACAGTATTTTTATATACAATCACATTATTTCAAAACGACAAAATAAATAATCTACCTAAATTTTATATTCGAATATAGAGTTGAGAATTGAGGAGAAAGGAAAAAACTGTGAAGTAATTAAAGGTAACTTGATTGTAAGCAAAGACATAAGAAACATTCGGATAAGAATGATGAGTGAATTGAAAAAATTAATTTGAAAAGATTTGCTAAAAATAAAACATTTTTGTCGAAATCAAAATTGATATCTGATTTTCTAAAAGTGAAAATCATTATCTAATTTACTTGAAAATATTTAATTAAAATATTAGACATAATTTATGTGTCCTACTGAACTGTATATTCAAAAAAGAAAAGTGTCGACATCAAGCCTTTAAGTATTTGACATTAAGCCTTCGTTGCATGGCCTAGCCAATGAATTATAAAATAATACTATCTTCCTAAGTTCGAATCCGTGTGTTGCAGATAATTATTTATTCTGCAACATCAGCCGAGGATCGATGCTGTGTTCAGGAGAATAGCGTTGGGGCACAGCCATCCTCTATAAAGTTAGAACTATTTAACGAATTAAATAGTGTTAAATCTTATAGGAAAAACTAGCAGTTGAGCGCGATTCTCGTAAAAACACCTACTTGCACAGCCGTTGACCTATAAAGAGTTCAATTCAAAGTAATGAATGTAATAAATACTTTTCATGGATTATAGTGATTTTGGTTCTAAAATTTAGATGAATTTTAACTTTATGAAGCACCGGGCCTCATAAACTACAGTCTACTTCTTCGGGGAAATAGCTCACAATATCTCAACATCTAAGAATTTTCGAGGACAAGATCCATTTCTACCCATTACTATAATTTTGATCTTAAATGCTAATACTATTCAATATTATATTTTAAGATTTATCTTTTTTATTTTGATTTATTAGTCAATTTAATATTCTGTGTTACAGCTACAAGCCCTTCTGGGAGGACCCAGGCTTACATTGGTCTCATTACCGGGGTTCTGGCTGTGGTCGTGCTCCTCCTGGGCTGCACCGTCATCCTCATGATCCGCCGGGGAAGGAAGAAGGTCGCACTCCTCCACAAGCACCAGGCTCTTGGGACGAAGCCCGGGGTCACCATCAACATGAAGGAGCTCAAGATGTCCACTCCCATCATCAACAAGGGCTCTGTGAGGCCCAAACCCTACGGCCACATGCCTGGCGAAGAGTCCGAGGACTCGGAGAACTCCTCAGTCTACCACGAGCCCTACAAACTACTGTCCTCAAATAAGCAAGAGTATGGCTCGCTCATCAAGAAAGATACTATTACTACTAGCAAGAGTGCCGAATACAACACAGGTAAGATATGTTCATTTTTTCACATTGCCTAATTTTTTTTCAAATAGTTGTTTCGTGACTGTCACTTCTGGTTGATGGCAGAAAATTGATAGATCCATTTCATTTATCAGCGTTATTTAATAATTAGTCCTTATATTGCTGAAATATTTACTTATTTGAAACAAATTAACATACTTGAAATAATCCAGGGACATGTGTATTCCCAAATTAAATATCAGTTACTATAATGGGTATCAGTATTTTCTGGCGTTATTGTTATTTTTATTAATCTTACGGTTTGTCATATTACGTCCCTCCACTAGTTTTTTCTTTACGTTCAGTTTTTATATTTTTCCTTTTTTTTTTTCTTTTTGACAGACTTAATTCTGATTTTTGTTTTTTTATCTTAGAACTATTGAGTATGAACTTATTTTAGTATTTTATTAAAAACTGTAATCATACATCGGCAAATCAACTGGGTTGTGGATTGTTGGGAAAATCTAAAAAAAAATACATGGTCGAGCCAGGATCACGCTCAACAACCAGATTTTCCCCCTTAATTAACTATTTAATTAAGAGTACCCCAATTTACCAAGGCTGGGTGTGCCCTAGGGTCGATCGATGGCTTATCATAAATTACTTGATATCATCGATGGCTGATCATAAATTACTTGATATCAAGTATATACGCTTTCTTATACTTCTGTGTTAGAAGATTTTAGTCTTGTTGTATTTATTTTTAAATCTCTTCATATCCACAAAATTTAATGGATCGATTCCACAAGGAATTTTATTATTTTTTATCTCTCTTAATTAAAAAAAATATTAAATTAAATCGACTCAAACCTAGATTTTACTTTAGTCTAACTAAAACTTAGACATTAAATATATATACTTACTAAAACCTATTTGAGTACGGTTTACTAAAATCTATTATGAATCACAAATATTTGGAACACGTAAAAAGACTCATATTAACAAACTTCAAATCTATCAAGTTAAAACATTCAGGACAATTACAAAAGCACCATTGTACGTTACCAACAAAATTTTACGAACTGGTTTCCATGCCGACTGTTAGTGAACACATAAAAACCCATTACAAACAATCCCATGAAAAATTAAAGCATATTCATAAACGACATGACCACAACACACATATTATGCAACATCCGTACTAGGTTGAAGAGGAACTGGATGAGGGATCTTCTCGCCTAACATTTGATATAGATATCACATTAGGAGGAATTGCCGCTGGGTAATGCTCCCCCTCATGCCATTAGATTTACAGGAACGAACATCAAATTCACTAACTGTTGATAATATCTTTGACAAGTATGAATAAAGATAAGTTAAAAAAAAAATTTGTTTGGAATATTGAAAATACAAGAGTTAGAAAATAAATGTGGAATAGAACCGACACCAACTTATTTATTTAATAGAATATCTCCAAGATATATTGCTTATAAAACATTCACTGTTCATATTTACGATGCTAAAGTCGAATGAAAGTAAGAATTTATTGAAACCCGTAAAAATAAAATATCTTATTTTCTATCCATCCTCAAGTTTTATTGAGTGCATTTTATATTTTATTACACATCTCTGTTTAAAATGACATTTTTTTTAGGTCACTAATGTAAATCTATGAACTAGAGAAATATTCCATCAACTTTTATATGTTAATGAAAACAGCTTTTACTGGCCCTTAACCAGTAATGGGACAGTGTAAAAGGCGCTGGGATCTCATAGAGTCTGTCATTTCCTTTCAAGGATAGGGGGAAAGCCTTGGTTCGGAGTTCTCTTGTGTGAATGAATTTTAAAAATATTACATAAAAAACACTTGTATTTAAGTTTTTATTTTTATTAATTTAGTTCCTTTTTGCTTATATAAATTTACTTTTAGTATTATTATTTTGCTGTTTAATTTATTTTTTATTTTTGGTGAATAGAGTGTGAATGTGCTCCCTGAACACTATTATAAATGTCCTTAATTGGAACAGATTGTACTATTTTTCAATAATTAAGTTTTAAAAAAATGATAAAAATAATTATAATATTTATAACCGTATATCATCAACTTTATTTTCCTTTCTATAAGGTTCAGAAAATAATCATTTGATTTTAAAAAGAGAATTTAATTTCTCTCAAAGGTAGAAAAAGCAGAAAGGAAAAAAGAAGAAACTATTGTCCTGAGAATCTGTAAAATGTCATTTGGCAAAATCCTCAAAGCCAGTGTAATACGCCCTCTAATTCACTACACTCTTTTCTGTAGCCTCATTTTTTATTTGTTTTACCCTTTCTATTTTTTTCGTTTCTTTTTTTTTTTACATCTTATCTTCTTATTCGAATTTAATTTGCTATTTCGCTTCTGCTATTGTCTGTTCATTTGTTGACTGTCTCTTTGCCTCGCTGTACCGAATTTCATATGCTGCAATAATATGTCAGACTGTATTGAAATTTAGTAAAATCTCTCTTTAGTTTTACACACATATATATATATATATATATATATATATATATATATATATATATATATATATATATATATATCATTTTGAAGTGTGATGAACTATCTCATCGTTGAAGTAATATTAAAAAAAAAAAAGTATTCTTCGAAAACGTGAATTGTAGAAATCCTTTAAAATGTAGCGAATTCGATAGCTCTGATAATTCAAAAATGTTCATCATCTCACACCAATCCCCCCTCAACATGGAAATATAAGTGTTAACAAATACTTCACACTGCTATAAGCTATTTTTTACTTCCCTCATAATATACGTGATAAACGATTAAATATCGAATTAATTTATCATCATTCTAAATTAGAAAATCAGCTGGAGATCTAATATAGAACTATAGTTGGACTGTTATCAATAGGTATTTTCTCTAAAAATCTCTCCATTTATTATACCTACTCACATTGACTAGTATTTTTAGTTAATATCGTTGTCAATTTCAATAAATATAGTAATAAAAATAACAGTATAAATAATTAAGTAAGACAATAAGATCATAAAATCGAGAAAAGATGACCTGCAAATGCATTTGATCGTTTGGAGTGACCCACATAATTACAAGGCCAATTATTAGCCAAACAAGCCAATATTTTTGAAGGCCACCTTTTTTCTCGATTTTGTGATCACATTATCGTACGATTCAAATGGGAAAAAAATGGGTATTCATGAGCTTTTAGTAGCTAATTAAATTAATTAATTTATTGAGAAAACGTCCCATTTCTGAGAATTTTCGTAGATAAAAAGTTGTAAGTCAAAAACACGATACTAAGCTAATTTCAACAAGAGTTAACGGATATAGTTGTTGGCATATTACAAACATCATACATAAGCACTCCACCATATGGATTAATTCATCAGATAAGAAGTGTATCATTATGACATAAAAATAAGCATAAACACCGAAAGGACTTATTTGCCGACCAATATATAGGAGTCTTTCCCGCGTAATATATACCCTAAGGATAGAGTTGCATAAAATTACTTAATTGGAGAAAAATTAATTATGAAGTGATACTAATATTGAGTGATTAATTAAGCTGTTAGCGTCACTTTATGTCAAATGCAAAATATCTCCCCTCCGAGCTCTTTAATGTTTATAGCAGTTATGATAGAAATAATTATAGTGAAGAGCGTTATTAGCTTTGTAACTCCGACAGAAGTGCTATAAAGCTGGGACCAGCTCGGAGCTAGGAGTTTAATGCCACTCTTCGCAAACTATAATATACAGAGAGATCTGGGCCGGCTAGATTATTGAGAGCAATTAAGCTCTTTGCTATACTGTTTTATGGGAGATCTCAGGGATATATTCTCCATTTAATGGCCCTTTCCCGTATTTAATATTAATAAGGAGACATTCTCATAAATTATTATTTAAGTAGGAAAATTAATCACTATTCAGATTACTATTCCTTGCATATAAATCTCTCAAATTCTTGAACTGATGGAATTTCCCAGTACACGCAATTCGAAAGATTTATGCAAGTCAAGGAGACAGACTGTCTGATAATTCTAACTGGAAACTGGAAAGTGCCTGTAAATAAAAGTACCATGTTGATAAAAGAAAATAATTTTTTATTATAATAGTATTCTCACGTAATTCGATAGGACATTTTCAAGAAGCGGTCTTGGAACTTACTCTTATAAAAACTGTTAGTAGGTAGGAATGAAACACACTTATCTCAAGAGTACTATAGAAACAACAATGATGGGCATTTTAAAATTTCCTTTTGGAAACTTTGTTCATATAGTTGTCAAGATAGTGTATTATTCATCACCCTAGAAAAAACTAGAACCTTTAAATCAACTATGAAGCTTATTATTTACATTTAAAGTCCTACGTGTCCATAACTGAAGCATTCGCCCATATTATTTTTAGAAAAAATTTCTGAAAACCTGTTTTTTTCACTGTAGAATAAGAATGTAGGAATAAAAAAGCAGGTATCGAAAGTGTCGTAAAAATATTGTTTTCTGTTTACTAATTGAACCTCAGGTCGTATAGAAAAAAAAAATTACGGCGTGTTCTTAAGACGATAGAAGTTAAATCATGAATAAGGTGGAATTGATAATATGAAATATAAATTTTTTTTTTACTTTAGAAGGTGGTCAAAAATTACTACGGAATGAGTTCCAAGGAATTACAAGGGACGAATGAAATAGTGCAGAAAGTTTGTGACGGCTGTGCAACAGTGGCAGGAAATAGGGATAGTTGGAGTAAAATAATCAATACCAATTAAATTCAAAACTTTTATTAATTTTATTTTGAAAGTTAATTAGGTTCTAAAGAAGAAATTTGTAGATTATTTTATTTTTTGTTAAAACTAGGCTCTTCCCTCCATAAAATAATAGGCTTTGTGTTCTATTAAGAATGTACAATAAAGCTTATATTATTATTATTATTATTGCCTTTTAAAGATAGAGCGCCAAATTTTGAATCCATCTGGAAATTCCGTATAGCAATCCATATCTGCAAAATAACTCGTGGAATGGAATATTCCGTGAGTTTTTCGAGCTTGGACCTTTATTCGGATATAAATAAATAATAAAATGACTTAGCCGAGGGAAAGGTCCACCCCGAGCCAGAAGGGACCCTCCAAATCCCCAGTCAATCTACTCATTCATAACATAACTTGTCCCTTCCGACTCTCTACGGCCAATCCGACTGCTCAACATTCCCTGCTTGTTTATGCAGTCCGTGAATAAATGCGAATTGACTAAACATATATATTTATTTATGTGACTATTAATAATTTCAAATCGGCTACCACGTTTAGTTCCATGCCATAGCGCATTTTTGACTAGTTTTCTCCTGATTTTGATTTACTCAGAAAATTATCATTAATATTAATAATAACAATAAACGGTTTAGCGACTTTGAAGGTTCGATGAAAAAGACAACGTTGGTATCTACCTGCTTCAATCCATCCACCGAATTACAAATCCACACTAGATCAGTCTAGACAGCCTGGACAGTATGACTAGTAAGGAAAGCCTCGCGAAATCTTATATTGGTTCATTATTTTCAATAATGAACCATTGTGATCGACCGAAAATTTCAAAATTTGTCCGTCCACCGTCCACATATCTTCTCCGAAACTACGGGACCATTTTTTTTCAAATTCGGATATAAAATCATAGGTCACCCGAGGATGATCCTGCTTCATCTACATTACAATCCGCCTTTTAGTTTCAAAATGGCGGCCAAAAACGTACGTTGCTATAGACTGTAGCGCCTAAACGAATGTACCGATTTCAATCAAACTTCGCTGAAGTCATTTTCTTGACGGCCTTTAAATTTATCTATACAACACACTTCAACGAAAAGAAGCTAGGAAAAATGTTCCGAGGGATGATAAAATTAAATTCCGAATAACTCGAAAAGTATACACGTTTTTGTCGATATTGTGATAAGATGTTTCAAAGGTATTTAAATTACCTAAAAAACCAAAAAAAACAACGTTAAAATCAGGCAATTAGGAGCAAAGATATGGTCTCTAGTTGTTTTTATTTTATATGTTCTACTAAAAATATTATATCCTTTGTTTTGGTTTTTAAATTTTGAATGTTTTACTGAAGTAATGTTATTTTTTTTTAGCATATTAGTAACTATTAAAAAAAAAGTTTAGTCCAATAATTTAAATCATCTTTTATTTATTTTTCTTTGTAACTAGGAAGGTAAAGTTACTTTAGATTTATAATTGTTTGGAAATAAACCATTGTGAAATAATTTGAAGACTTTTTTTTTTCAATTAAACTATTCAATAAAATCAGTATTCTGCCAACTAAAAATATACTCACGAACTCCACAAGGTATCAATAAACCGTTTTTCTACTCCATTTTCATTGAGCTTCTTAAAAGCACTCCTTTTTTAAGGAACGTTGAAGTGGAATGACTATGGAAATTACACTAAGTGTACACTATTAAAAGTATGGTTTAGTGAGTCATTCCTGAAGGGGCCTTATTGAGTAATATTCCATAGGAATGTTCATAAATGCGAACAACCCTATAAGTAAGGGTGAATTTATTTTTATTTTTGTTGAGATGTTTGTAAAACTCATGAGTTGTTAATCTATTGTTTTTTTCCAGGTCTATGCCGGTCACTGGACTTCACTAGCGTGAACAACTTTCAAGAAGAGGTCAAGTTTTCCTCGCCTTCGCTGTACAACCTGACGCCGCCCCCTCCCCCCGCCTCCAGGCCACCGCCCTACGAGATCTCGACAAACTTCAACTCCACCCTTGGCAAACCGCAACCCTTGGAGAACTATTACGCTGCAACAGACATTGTCAAGGTTAGTTTGGTTATGAAATAAATATCTTACTCTCTTCTTAAACTCTTGAAAAATGCATAGCGTCTGTTTACTGTAAAAAGTCACTAAGTTCATTTTTTATGGATCAGAACTTTTAAGAATTGTTTTATGAATTATTGATAAATAATAATAAATAATTGATTTGATTAATGGGTAAAAAATCATAGTGCATGCACTAACATGACACAAATCCTTTTGATATATAAATATAGTTACAACAAGCACATAATTTTCAGTACTTTAAGGTTCTGAAATTTCATTTACTGAATTATTGAATAAACCGAAAATATTTTCTTACTAAATCATAGTTTTTGTTTTCCATTAATAGTTATAGTGAATAAATTTGTATATTCCAAATTTGATGTGGAATATGTTCGGAAAAGTAGTTCATTCATTGAATTTGTAAACCTACAACATTCCGTACAGCACGTTATCCATTCTTATCCATCAACAGAACTGATCCGCTACTTACTATATAGATAGATTGAGATGAAATTTAAGAGAGGAATAACAACAAACTGCTCTTATCTAACAATAGATGCTAGTTACGGCTGGGGTAGCCGTACGGGCTAAGGCGCTTGCAATAGGTAATGGAGCAACGTTGAGCGTGGTTAGTATTTGGATGGGTGACCGTACGATTTGGGTGACCGTCCACCAGGGAAAGGCATGCTGCCCGATTCTCTCCCCTCGTTGGGTATGTGAGGCCCGTCAGCCTACTGGAGACCACTCACACCGACCGAGTGTAGGACTGATGAACCTACCTTGTGTACTTAAATCGGGGATTTGGATGTGGTTTACCCCCCGATGTTAATAGCCCCCCTGAGATTCAGCCCATGGACGGTCTGTTTCGGGGAAAGAAATATAGGTCCTCGTGCGCCTGCTGGCTACGAGCAGCCGTAATCTATGGATCTTGACCAATTTGTCACTGTCCTTGAACCCGAGAGAGTCGATGGGAAGGGCATTACCACATTGGTCCCAAAGGGATCGGCTATAGATCTATGGATGGCATGCCGCTGCACCATGGAAATCGTGTTTCGTAGCAACGTGAGGTTGGGTGACCCCCTCCAGGCTATCTAAGCTCCCGCAACATGTGTCTATAAGGAGACCACATCACGCGGCCAAACATCTTCATTGTCTGTAGTGACAAACAAAAAAATCTACTTAACATTCCTTAAATAAATTTATTTAAAAATTTTGGTTATCACCGATAAAAAACTATAAATAGATATGAAGAACACAAAACATATGGTTAGCTGCAAAAAGGCGACAATTTTGGTGACATAGAAGGGAATAGAGAAGGTTGACGGATATAAATGCTTGTTATTTTTTTGTAGCAAAACTACTTAGCTCGCGCCTTTAAAATTAGAATTTACAAAACTATTATGCTGCCTACGGATCTTTATGGATGAGAAACGTGGCCGCTTACATTAAGGGACGAACACCGTCTTAAGGTTTTTGAATAAACAGTAGTGCGTAGAATATATAATATAAGCATAAATCAAACGGAAAATTCAGACGATTAACGCCGAATTATGTTATGTACCAGGTTAATATAATTGAGGTAATTCCATCGCGGCCATGTACAATTATTGACTTGGAAACAAAATAATACTTAAAGGGTTAATATGCGCTTTACGGAGTTTCCGTTGTGTAGACCTAAACGAAGGTGGGAAGATTGCATTCAGGTGGATTTGGTGAAGTTGTTTTTGGACACCAGCCAATGAAGGATGGTACGCTGACAGCGATTTGTGGTATCGGCATCGAACCTTTGGATTCGCTGAACGTTCATTATTATTATTACTATATTTATTATTTAGTAATTATTTTAATGCCCATCATAGTCTACATTCAGAACAGAACATTTATGAAATTTATTTTTAGTTTTTGAGCAATAATTAAAAAGATAAATTATTTTGGTTATAACTCTTTTCTAATCCAAATTCTCCAAACTTAAAGCTATCCACTGCTTGGCAGTGCTTGGCTGCTTCTAAATTGGGATTTAGCAATGTCCACTGCCTACCATATCCTTTAGGAGGCGTTCAACAGAAGTGGGCGATTGAACCAAGCAATAAACAGTAGGAATTTGAGTTCGGGAGGTTTTATTTTGAGGGTTAGAGTGGCGTAACCGGACCAAAATTAAGTTTGCCTTTTACTGCCTGTTCTAGTGCGTTTTTTTTGTTGTTTTTTTACGACTCATAAAACTGACAGTAATTCAGGTCCCGTAGTTGGGCATTCCTAAGTGTTTCATGGCGCAACGAATATTTTATTTTCCTAAGAATTTAAATTAAATTCCGATGTAGAGGTGTCAAAATTCTGATACTTTAGAAGGCAGATGTCGAGAAACAGTATTTTACTATACGAGGTTCCAAATGACCGCTTAGTCCCAAAGTAGTGCTTTGAGGTTATTCTCCACTAAACACACCACAATTGCCTTTATTTCCTCTCTTAATTTAGAGAAAATAAAAGGTGTCTTTTACATGATATATATTTCAGTTGTTAATGAGGCATCTGGTAATAATTGCAACATAAAATCTTATGATAAATAAATTATGATAATTAGAGAATTATATTTCAAGATTATCCTATTAATACTAATCAAATATAAAATACCTAGCTTTATATTTTTGAATTTCTAGTAGTATAATAATCAAAGAAAGTGAAAGACCCTATCAACTATAGTAAACAGTAATCATTTTATGGATTTAAAATTTTGAATTTTGAATAATTTCAGCTTTACTCCATAGTGTACAGAAAATTATAATTTTGAAAATATTCGGAATTCCATCTATAGTGTGATTACATTAAAATTTGAAAGTAAAATCCAAAACTAATAATTTTATAATTCAATTTAACATCAAATGTCTTCAAACAAAATTATTTTTTGATAATTAGTCAGTAAATTTGTTCAACACGAATGCTAAAAGCGAAAGTGGCAATTTGAAAATCTGTTTCTCTAAGATTAAATCCGATTGGAGATTTAAGTAAGAGATTCGTTTAATTACATCGGTGGAATTAAAGAGTCCTCAAGCTCCTGAGACTTTGTTCAATTTTATCTCTCTGAGTCATTAAGTGTTGAGTCGGGCGGGATAACTATCTTCATCAAGCAACTCTTTGACCCAGTTATCCTGGCACCTTTGCTTGACTGTTCTCTCTGTCTTAGGGATGTCTTGAATTCTATTAATTTCTGATTCTGAAGAGTAAAATATTGAGAATGAAATGAGTAATTTTTTTTTTGTATTTTGGTTACCTCTCAGGTACTCCAAAATGCCTAGACGACATAGCTTGCTGGGCTAAAAGATAGAGAATAAATACAAACGAGTCCAAGAGCCAATTAATTTCATTTGCACTTCGACATTACCAAAAATTTTCGCTTACCTCGGGCTGACTAATTTTCAAAAAATAATTTCGTTTGAGGCCATTTGATCGTAAGTTGGATTATACAATTTCATGTTCAAGTTCAAATCATAAAATATGTTCTAACGTAAACTCCAATGTACATGAAATGGCAAGGATTTAAGATCATATAGAATGAAATCAATTTCAACCCGATTTGCTTACAAAAAATTAGAACCAGCAATAATTTTCTTTATTTCTGTTTTACAAAAGTATGAAATCCAAAAATTGTATTTTTGGAAAAACAGTGATTCCTCTTCCTGACGGTTATAGTAACGTTGAATTTGACGAAAACCCAGAGGATTTATGAATACCTAAGTGATCAGCAAACAAATCCCCCAATCCACCAAGCCCAAACTTTTACGAATTTGTGTTTGTACAAAAATGAAGGATTTTTTTTTGGACCTTAAAAATTAATATGAGTCACATTTCAAAAATTTACATTGACTTCTTTGTTGGAAGCGAGTATATTGGGTATATTTAAGGCTATCGTCAATATTTTTTTCTTATATAGGTATACATGTTTATATATATATATATATATATATATATATATATATATATATATATATATATATATATATATATCGATTGGTTTATTGGTTTATAATAACCTGTTAATGCATGCAGAAGAAAGATAGAAAACATAATAGAGAAAATATTTTAAATTAAATTGATAACATTTTTTCGGGTTATAGAACACATTGGTATGAATCCTTCGACAAATTTATGATTTTGAAGTATAACATTGTCATATTTCCACCTATTATAGTGGTAAAATTTTAATAAATCTGTTTTAAAAAATGGCCCTATAAATTATTTGATGGAAAATTAGATTTTTAAAAAGGTTTTGCTACTAAAATATATTATTTTTAATGCTATAATTTCATTCTTTTCTTCATTAGTTTGGTATTTTTCGAAACTTTTTGGAATTGTCAAAACGTTCAAAATAAAATACAATTTTATTCTTGTTAAAAAAAAATATTAGTGAATGTTTTATTTAATAGATTTTAGGCTGCAGATCAAATTTAAAATACGTTTTCATTTGTATTTACATATTTGTCAACCTTTCGGCTTCTTGAGCCAGTTTAAGAATCTATCATGCATATTTTCATTACAAATTTTTATATCATTTTTATATATTTCCTCCATTGATCTATCCTTTATTTCAGGAAATTTCGTTGTGATTTCTAGTTTGTAGAAGGCATTAAGTCTGTTGATACTTTACTATTCGTTAACTCAAGGTTTGACTATCCGTTCATGACAAATTCTTGAAATTGGCTCAAGAAGCCGTAAGGTTGACGAATAAATAAATAAAATAAAAACAACATATTTTATTGTTTATTATATAGTATATTATGTGAACTAAAATCTATTAAATAAAACATAATAAAATGACATCGATGGTAAAAATAAATAAGAAAATTATTAGTAAAATTTGTGAAAATATTGTAGTATTTTAATTTAATCTTTTATTGATAAAAAAATAAGCAATGGAGGTGTATTTAATAGTGCTTTCTGTTCACACCGTCTTCAACATTACTCTTTTCCATCCTAAACCTCTTAGCCTGAAATCCATTTACCTCTTTGGCAGACTGAGAGGCGAGAGCAGCACCTGACACCTGGCAAGTTCACACCGTTGAAGCTTCCTGACGGCAGCCCTGAAGAACCACCCAACATACTCGAGGTGTCGCGCCACAGGCTGAGGGTCATCGAGAAGATGGGTGAAGGTGCCTTCGGGATGGTGAGTACTGACATCAGATTATCTCTAAATTTCTTATTTAAATAATTGCCACCGATAAATTCATCAGCACTAACTTAATGCTTTATCCAACTTTATTCTGACCAGATCCATCTATGCGAAACCGAAGGGGTGCCAGAATACAACGGGATGACATCATATCACAAAAAACAAGTAATTGTGAAGTCAGTATGGAGAGGATGCAGTGAAAGCACAAAGTAAGTTATATGTTTTATCCTTTTAAAATGGTAATACATAAAGCGCATTGTATGCTTCTAAAGATGCGTTTAGGTATTTTACAAATTATGGAAAACACTATTTTCTAACTTAACTAATAGCGATAATAGCGCTATGGCCAAATTTTTTTTTTATTTTTCTTGATACCAACAGCATATGGAAAACTTCCAAAGCAAAAGGAACAAAAAAACTAACATAGGGAAACAACCATTTAAATATTATTATTTCCCACCGATTGTGACATTTCTAAACTCACCTTTAAAGCGATTTACCAAATTTAAAATTTATTTTGTTTATTAAAAACAATGATATAGTTAACTATCTCTCATTATTAAGAGTCAAATTTGAATATCAATAAAAGAGTACAATTTGATAACTGTATAAATGAGAAAAAAAAATGCTTATCCAGGTCGGAAATGAATCTCCAGAAATACTAGTCACAAAGTATACGCATAATATATCGGCGAAAAGCGGAGAATTTTAGAAAAAAAAAACAATATCTAATACAGAAAGTTGTAGAAGATAACGGAGAGTGGCAAAAAAATTATGAATAATAATTTTTAAAAACTAATAATATTTAATGTAAATCACATGTTTTCAACAAAATTAAATGATATTCACTATCTAAATGTAAACTTTTAAAGTATTTTAAGTTTGAAAAAAAGTATTTAAAATCCACTAATCAAGGCAATGACACTTTTTAATAAACTCTTTCATTTTACTTGTGTCAAATTACATATTGTACTCGTAGACAATCCATAATTAACGGATCGTACAACTCATAATCAACCGGTGATATAATAAATAGGACTTTTGTTATTTTAGTAGTATTTATAATTTATTAGCTGTCATTTTTTAGCTTTAGCTCGGTTAAAAATTCACAAAAAATTTACAATAGCTCAGCATGACCAGAAAATAATTTCTATTCAAAGTTGAGTGGTAAGTGAAAGTAGTGTGTTGCGCGCACCCGATTATTCAAATCTCTATTGCAAGCTAACGATATTTCACGGATGTTTTGCTAAAGCTTTCCCTTTAATGCCTTCAATCAAACGATTCACCGAATCCATACATGATAAGGCACAAAGGAGGACTTGACAACACACAACTTGCATATTGAGATCAGATTCGCATTTGAAGACGACCATTGTGGAGCCCCTTTCATCGGGAAGGTATACCTGATACCCTTGGGATCTGCGGACGGACACACAATGGCCATCAGGCCCACCAAATATCCCACTAATCCAATCCCACGGCTATAGCACCCCGGTCCTTCTCTTATCTATTCATATATATTTTCCAAGGCAAAAAGACATACCAAATTAGGGAAAAATCAGCCAGTCCACCAAGAAGTGAAATCAAGGAGCCGTCCGCAGCTGATATTCTCGGAGCGGTTAATCGACTTAGCGCCCAAGTCAATGAAGACATTAAAAATATTAAGTCGTCATTAGAAAAATACGGGGAACTCAGCTTCGAGTTAAGTGAAAGGTTTTCAAAAATAGAAAATCATCTAGAGAGCCAAGCTAAACATCTGGAGGAATTGACTACGGAAAATAAAACGTTGAAATCCAGAGTGGGGGAACTCGAGGTACGATTAAACAGAGCCGAGCAGGGCCTACTCTGTAGATCGGTTGAGATCCGAGGCATTCCGGTACGTGCAGGAGAGACCCCTTCGGCACTAGTTGCCAGTGTGGGAGCTGGTCTCGGTGTTAAGATTAACATCGAGGACATCGATTTTGTGGAGCGCCGTAGACCTAAAAAAGACGACCCTAGACCACCACCAGTTATAGCTCGCTTTGTGAGGCAGGCAGTACGAGACGAGCTGGTCCAAAGAAGAAAGGTCAAAAGGGACTTCTCAACTCGAGACATCGGCTGGCAGGAAAACGACTCCCACCGGATATACCTTGGTGAAGAAATGACCCCTGCTAATAGAAGATTGTATTGGCTCGCACGTCAGAAGAGAGCGGCTGGTAAACTAAAATACGTGTGGTTTTCGGCGGGTAGATTGCGCTGCAGAAAAGGAGATGGCCATCCCGTGATATACATCGACCAACCAGATGATCTAGATGTTTTCTGCTGACCTTCTGATTTACGTCAACCTACAGAATGCATCCGTAAACTTCCAATCTTCTATTGTATAATACAGCATCGTGCTGGGTTGCCCATCTACTACTATTGTTATTATTGTTTCTCTATTTTAACCAATGTAATTTTTTGTTTTTTCCTCTTTCATATTTTTGAACCTAACTCTATTTTGTTTGTATTTTTTTTCTTCTCTTACAGCCATTATTTACTTCTTTCCAAATTGATTTTCACAGTTTTTTCTTACCTACAGCGTCATCCATCATATGTATACTTTTCTCCTTTCCGTTATGTCTAGCGTCTTAACTACTTGCCATGTTAATTCTCAATCCCTTCCTGCTCACTATGACGAATTTCTCCAATATTTCACCTGTAACTTCTACCACATTATTGCAGTCTCTGAAACATGGCTTAAGCCCTATATCCCTTCCTCTTCCGTTTCCTTACCTGATTATACCTTCATCCGTCATGACCGGGTTTCCCGGACTGGCGGAGGTGTTGGTCTCTATGTTCATAATAGCCTGAAACCCCGTATTCTAGATATTTCATCCCCTTCCAATCATCCTCACATTGAATTCCTCTTCGCTGAAATTTCTTGTAAAGCACATCCTCTCCTTTATGTGGTCGTATATCGCCCTCCTTTGACTCCTTTTGACTCATCCTTCGAATCAACCTTGTACAATTATGTCCCTTTCTATAATAACATTATAATTTCCGGTGATCTTAATACCAACCTCCTCACAGAATCCAACAACAAACGCTATTTGGAAAATCTCTTCTTCTCCCTCAACCTTTTTATTGTTCCTTTCGCTCCTACACACCATACTTGTTGGTCTGACACCTGGCTGGACTTGCATATTATCGATTCAGAGCAGAAACTCTTGTCCTGTTCTCAATTACCCGTTCCTTTCCTTTCTTCTCATGATCTCATCAAATTATCGTACGATATCCAAACTCCCACGTTTCTTCCTAAAACCATAACTTTCCGCAATCTTGACAACCTCACCCGTGATAAAATCCTACCGGACCTTGAAACCCTAAACTGGAACGATATTTATTCCTGTACCTCTATTGATCATATGGTAGACATCCTCACTTCTAATCTTATCCATATTCTTGACATACATGCTCCTATCAAAACCTCAACCTTCCGTCGCCAACCTGCTCCTTGGATGTGTCAAGAAATCCGCGACATGCAAAAGAGACGTGAGGCAGCCCGTAGACGCTTCAGACGAACTCGACTAGCAGATGACTATCAAGTCTATAGGGTACTCCGTAACTTGACACAAACAACGATCAGGAAAGCGAAATCAAACTTCTTTCACGAAACTCTCGCTTCTGCTCCTGATTCTAAATCAATATGGCTAACCCTTCGTAAACTCTCTCTTTGTAAATCCTCTTCCTCACCGTTCTACCCGGTATCACCCGATGAACTAAATTCCTACTTTATATCTTCCACCACCAGCAACAGTTCACCCACCTCTCACCAGTTTTCCTTATCACCCTCATTTAACAGTGATAATTTCTATTTCTCCAACATCTCACCGACCGACCTTATTTCCTCTATAATGAAATCACACACAAACTCCATCGGACTTGATGGGATACCAGTCAAACTATTAAAATTATGCCTTCCCGAAGTCGTTCCAGTTCTCCTTTTCATCTATAATTTTTCCCTCCAGAACTCAGTTTTTCCAACTGCTTGGAAAAAAGCATTAGTCAGACCTATCAACAAAATTCCCAATCCTACCTCTCCTAAAGACTACCGCCCAATCTCCATTCTTTCTAACCTTTCTAAACCTCTGGAAAGAATAGCTCAATCCCAAATCTCTAAATTCCTTGAAAACTCAAAACTACTCGATCCTCTCCAATCTGGTTTCCGACCTGGCTTCTCCACACAATCCGCCCTACTAAAAATTACCAATGACTTACATACCGCAATGGACGAAAAAATGTTAACTGTATTAATACTTCTCGACTTTTCCAAAGCTTTTGACTCCTTAGACCACTCTATACTCTATACTAAATTAAAATCCCTATCCTTCTCCAACAGCTCTATCCTCTGGTTACAGTCTTTCCTATCCGACAGAACTCAAGCAGTCAGCATTCCAACCCAACCCCTATCTTCCGGTCTTACACTGTCCTCTGGAGTGGCCCAGGGTTCGGGCATTTCCCCTCGCCTTTTCAACTCCTACATAAATGATCTTTCCAAATCCATCTACCACTGTTCACATCATTTATACGCTGATGACACCCAAATATATTTTTCCTTTCATCCTTCTGAGCTACTAGTCGCGTTCGCCAATATTCAGGCTGACCTAGATAGGATCAGTGCCTGGGCAAGTCTGAATAATTTAAATCTAAATGCGATGAAAACTCAGGCCATTATTATAGGTTCCAGTCCTATTCTTAAATCCATCTCCTTCCTTCCTCCTTTAGTCATCAACGATCATCCTGTCACATTCAGTTCATCCGTTAAAAATCTAGGAATCACCATAGACGAAAACCTCTCCTGGAAACCCCATATTGCCCTCATCTCCCGTAAGTCAATAGGTACCCTTAAGCTATTTCATCGCTCCCGCCACCTACTCCCACAACCCATCCGCAAGCTCCTTGTATCCTCTCTCATTTTCCCCCACTTTGACTACGGCTGTGTGGTGTACGGAGGCATCCCGATGATACTCGAGGATAGATTGAAGCGACTCATGAATACGTGCTTAAGATTTGTCTTCGGTACATCAAAGCGATCTCATGTGTCCCACCTTTACGACGAGTTAAAGTGGCTCTTCCCTTCTTTCCGCAGACAATATTTCCTCGGATCTTTCCTATTCCAAACAATCAACACTAGACACCCTTCTTACATCTACAGTCTCCTACAGTTTAAACCCGTGGTCCACTCCCAGAAAACAAGATCCCGTGTTTCCGACCTTTATATCCCTTCCCATAGAACTAAGACGTTTGAATATTCCTTTATTTCCCGATCCACAGCCTTCTGGAATTCCTTGCCATCTGAAATCCGTCATGCCTCTTCCTTGTCCTCATTTAAATATCATCTTTACCAATTCCTTCTCACATCCCAAAATGACGTTATACAATAAAATAAATATTGTGAAACAGATTTTGACTGAGGTAAATGATTGATAAAATTTATTGTCTTAATTTTAAAAATCAACCCATGCTTATTTTATTTTATTTTTATCTTCATTTAAATAATGTTGTTTTTTTTTATTTCGTTTTTTCTCAAAATTTTATTTTATTTTTACTTGTTTTAATTTAATTTCACTGAAGACACTGTATATATTCTTTAATATTGATTAATGTAATTTTTGGCCAGATGTAGTTTTAATTTTTTTGTTCATATCTGTTATTCATAAGGGACCTTGTCCCAGAATAAAGTTTAGTTTCTATCTATCTATCTATCTATATAGTCAGCCGCTGACGTCCAACGCATGACAGGGCTCCCATTTCAAAGTCTCTCTTTGAGCTATTGTTTGCGGAGGTGTTAGGTTTGATAAAAGAGAAATCCTTTGAGGAAAGCTGGCTGTTTCTCTCGATACCATCTTCATTTCAACTCAGCTATTCCGAAATAGGCTTCGGATTTGCTATTATTAATAACATTGATCGATAGACATTTCCTGAATAAGTTTATTGGCATTGCTACAGACTGTAACGAGATAATTATCGTATTTTTTTGTTAATCACATAGTCTATAAACTAGAATTTGAAACTTTGGTTACAAAAGGAGTCCCAACACTGAACCATTACATGATGTTGATTTGCATGTTCAATGTTGAAATTCTAGTACAGTTTTGGTTAGATATCCTGATTAGATTCCAGCCTGTAATATCTAAGAATCTTTTTGCTCTGCCTAAAAATTAATAAATTTAATCTAAAGACTATCAATTAAATTAAAAATATGTTATTTATAAAAAATAATTTATTTGAGATCAGATAATTTGAATACAATTTTTTAATAATATTCGCTTTGTTTCTGTATTCATCAGGAAAGAGTTCGTCCGTGAGAGCTCATGGATGGCGACGCTGCGGGACCCTAACGTTGCCAGGGTAGTTGGAATCTGTTCCCAGGAGGAACCGTTCTGTCTTCTCCAGGAGTACTGCGAGTTTGGGGATCTACCTACGTTCCTCCAGCTCCAGTCTACCTCTCCGGATGAGGAGAATCCAGCCCTCAGGTAAGTCTTTGGATATATGTTACTTCTGTTATCCTTCTCAAATACGTTCTGGAACTAACATATTATTGCTAAGTATAGAATAGTTCTTATTTATTTATTTAGTGACCTGTCTTGTGTAGAAAAAGAGATTTTTTCCATGAATTTAAAAATTACACTGAACAAATAAAAAAAATTGGAAACATTTAGGGACATCTTGGTTGGCCGGAAATAATTTCAAACATAATGATGAACCTCTGAAAATTTTTGTAATAATTTCAATTTAAATGGTACTTCATTGAGTTTTTTTTTTTCATAAAATTAATCGGATCATTCATAAAACATAATACAAAACTAATATATTTATAAGAAATAGTTCTTAATTGTATTGTTATGTTAATTTTACGAAACTTAAATAACGATATTTCCCTTCAATGTTGAGTACCTTGCCAAAATCCTTAAAGTGGTAGCTTTTTCTTTATTTCACAGTACAGTATCCTTTTCATCAAATTATTAGCACTCGTCTACAACTTCTGACACTATATTCTTTCATAATCTACAACATTTTTGTTTTACAAAAACGG
This sequence comes from Nezara viridula, assembly GCA_928085145.1. Classification (NCBI taxonomy): domain Eukaryota; kingdom Metazoa; phylum Arthropoda; class Insecta; order Hemiptera; family Pentatomidae; genus Nezara; species Nezara viridula. Next base: position 40,865,625 of record OV725079.1, read on the forward strand.
TTTAGTTAATTAATTAAATTAAAAACTCAACGTAAGATTATTTGATTACCAAATAACGAAAAAATGTGGCCTACAAAAATATTGGGATATTTGGAATGTATAACCTTGCTATTTTGACTTGTTGGGATGCATGTTTCAAAATACGCAACATTTTTTTTTTTTTAGTTCTTTCTCGTTTTTTTTTTTTTGTGAACAAATTATCTTACGATTCAAGAGGAAAGCGACTGGACGTTTATAATATTTTAGTGCCTCATTGGATATACACAGTTTAACGATCTCCAGATTGAAAACGTCCCATTTCCGAAAATCGTCGTAAATAAAAAACGTTGTAGATTACGATAAGATTGAGGCTTTTAGGTGGATGTTAATAATTTGATAAAAGGGGATTGATTTGTACCGTGGAATATTTAAATGAAACGAATTGGGATTCGCGTTTGTGTATGCTTTTCCAATTAAGGCCGGTCCGGTTGGATGCTGGGCTGACCTGGAATTCTATCCCAGATGTTAATGGTTGTAATAATTAACCGCTTTGTGCAGGCGATGCCAGGAGAACAATGCCTATGCACCATTGCCACGAGGAGAATACCAGAATTGTGGAATGTTCCACTCCAAACGGAGCCCAAATACCGATTCAGTAGCTACCATTCTGTCCCAAAATTTAAATAATTCATTCGATTGCGGTAGTTTCCCGATCGTCTCAATAATTCAATTGTATCGCCGATAATTATTTGCAATGTCTGAAACTGAAATTCAAAAATATGCTAGAGTTCATCGTTCCCAAAGCTTTTTGACGGGAAAAGTAAGATCTTGTATTTTAGATTAAATTCTAATTTAAACGTCCATTTCCAAAGTAATTTCTAATCATCGACAGATTTTCAATAAAAAAAAAAAAAGATTTTCTATTCCATTTGAAATATCGAGACCAATATTTAAAAAAATATATATATTTTTTATTTGTAGTCCGTGTTTTCCTTAACCCCTTTGTAATTTTTATAATGATTAAAAAAAATTGATATTGAAACTTCAAGGCTGTCTCTGTTTCTGAACCAAATAGGTTGATTATTAGGGTTCAGTTTGTAGAATAAAAATGTGATACTATAAAAATTTAATATTTTGTTTACAGTATTAGTCCGTGGTATAGATCCCTTTTTATCAAATTATTAACATCTCTCTGAAGCTTCATAAATAGCTTTAACTCATCGTAACCTCCAACTATTCTATTTACGAATTCGGGCGTTTTTAATCTGTAGATCGGCAAACTTTATCTATTTAATTAGATACTAAAAACTCAGGAATACTCATTTGATTTCCACTTGAATCGTAAGATAATTTGATTTTCAAAATCAAGAAAAAGTGTGGACTTCAAAAATATTAGGCTATTTGCCGTGACATACACCCCCAACATATCAAAATAACGAGGTTATATAGGTCTTTTTTTTTATCAAATTATCTTACGATCCAAGCGGAAAACGCCTCTATTCTAAGAGTTTTCGTAAATAAAATAGTTGTAGATTACAATGAGATGACGCTATTCAGGAAGTTTCAGGCCAATGTTAATAATTTGATAAAAGGGGGTCAGTGCCACAGACTATGTTGATACAATTAAATTAATTAATTTTATTTAATAAAAGCTGTATGACAAAGATGAATACTTGTTTTCTAGACATATTTACGAAATGCAAGTATCAATACGTTTCTGGAAAAAAAATTAAAAGAATGTTTATGAAAATCAAATTATTTTCATGTAAAGTTTTTAGTAATGCTTAGATTCGTGGATAAAAAATATACAAGAAAACCTTCATTCTTTGTTCTTCTACGATTGTAATTGTTTTAATTTTTTTTTATGTTTGACAAATTACCCTATTTTAGTAATTAATTTATATTGTATGGTATTGATATTGAGCTATTCTTTAATATAAAGTTAAATGAAGTTATGAAATAGAATTTTTATTAATTTTTCAATTTTTATTTTTTTTTTAGCTACGGTTGCCTCATCTACATGGCAACTCAGGTCGCCTCGGGAATGAAGTTCTTGGAATCTCTCGACATTCCCCACAGGGATTTGGCAGCGAGGTAAGAGTTTTAAGTCCTTTGATGTTGAATTTCTATATAAATTCCTTTCTTTATCCATATTAAAAAGAATACATATAATTTAATATGGAATATTATAAAGAAGTGATATGTATAGGTATATGTATATCTACCGTTGGATAGTTTTTTTTTAGTTGGAGGTTTGTATTTTGTTTGGTGAATTAATATTTCTAGCGGAATATAAAATTTGAAACTATGAAACTGATATTAGAATGTTCAGTATTGTTTAATTATTTATAGTTATCATGAAAATTGGGTCAATAATAATTACATTCAATACAAAATTTATTTATGACATGCATAACTAATCAATTATTGCTGGCGCCGATCCTGAGGAGTTAAGATTCAAATTTGTAATTTGCATGGATACAGAATTGCAAAGTTCCATGACTTATTTATACATGGAAGTTTTCTCATCTGAATTCGCTTTCTAGAAGTACCCTCAAGGGTAGAAGCGTTCAGGCTTCAACTTGCTCGGGTTTTATACTTTGTTCCAATTCTGTGAAATGTTTCCAGGATTATTCCTTTCAACTCGCAACTGTCGGATTTTTCTCTCCCCTCTCATTTCGTTTGCTTTCTTTTCTCTCCGAATGTTCGCTATGACCCAATTAGCAGATCTTTTTCGGGAACTTGGATTGATTTAGTCGCGACTGGTATTGGTTTAGCCCCGGCTTTTATTGGTTCGAAACCAAGGCCAACATATTTTTTTGAAAACAATAAATGAAAAACCTCCCCACCTCACCATATACCCTTAGCATAAGATTTTAAAATTAAAACTTGTAATTTTTTTTTTTTGTACATTTTTGTCAGAAAATAACACTAATATTAAAAATCTAGTAATGTTTTTTTGGACTAAATTCAAATAAACAAGTTTGCTAAACTCGAAAAGTAGTTCCGTGAAATAGGACAGACAAGGCAGAATGTCACTTCTGAAAAAAATCGGAACAAGAAACTTCAAAATTTAGAACACATTGCTGCCTTATCACCAATAAGCCCATTTTACTAAGCATGGTATGCACCTATTCAGGAAGACAGGTTTCATGGTTTACTCAAAATACCATACACCTGAAATGAGACAGTGTATTATTACTTTCGAAGAAAACTATTCCAATCACTAGCGGATTCCCTGCGGCGGAGAAGAGGGGGGAGGCATAAAAGAAAAAATTTAAAAAATAGAGAATTTTTTTTTTCGTTGGTCTATTTAGTTTCTACGAATGATTCGATCCAAATACTTGAACATTTACTATTCCTCTACATTAAATCGTAAATCCGCTATTGTGCTGTAAATCTCGTTGATTATGATTACTCAAAAGTTGAAAATTATTAATTTTTGGGTTTTATTGGGTTTCTTCCAAACTACCAATATATTTTAATCAATACAAATTTTTTGTAATACCTCTCAATGTTGATTTTATCATACATCATGATAAATATGATTTTATCATACATCATGATAAATATGATTTTATCGTTTGTTGAAGTGAAAACTATTGCAGTAATTCGAAAATATGTTTGATGTTTTAAATATATAATATAAAATTAATATTTCGTAAGGGTATTAAGGCTTATGAGTTTGGAAAGGATAGGATAACCTTCGTTAACTAGCGATTATTATTAACTAATTACGGAACTACTGAAGTTAATTTGGTGTAAATTAATTGAAAATGAAATTTCCCTTGGGATAAATACGGGTTATTAATTCTCCAAATTCATTATCCCCTTTAATCTTCCAATAATGGAATATTTACACATGTTGAACAAACCATCTAAGATAACTTAATCGTAATATGCAACCTAGATATTTTTAGAATTATTTTATTTTTTTATTTCCACTTACCTGTATTTGAAATATATAATAAGAGAAAGTATTGCTATCGTAACATATAGATTCTGAGATTTCACTCCGTAAATACATTCTTTAAGGTGTATAAATAACCAAGTCCTGCCAAATGGACTTCGTGTATGTGGACAACATAGTTCGAAAACAGAAATAACTGCAACACTGTAATTACATATTGAAGGTACGTATATGTTACAGAGAATTGTTCGCCAAAGTCGACTTACTGAAAGTGGGACTTTTTAAAGTCAAATTTACAGTTTTACAAATTTTCTCGAAAACGGTTATAAAGATTTAACTAGTTACGTCATAGTGAAATCTAATAATCTTTAATATCACGTAGGTATTATTCCCATAAAAATAGTTGGCAGGGCTTAAATGCCGATTTTTCAAAATATTTCTCTAAAGTAACTTCTAACTATTGTTTATTAAAAAGATTAACTGTTTCATATTGCAAATAGTAATAAACAATCATTAAATATAAGGAGTGTGTAAGGGCTAAAATAACCCGTAAGAGTTTGAAGAGCCTGCCATTTTTATAAATAAATAATACATAATAAATATAATGAGTGAAAAAATATTGGCAACTAACGAAGAAATAAGGGTTGGAAACTATACGGAAACATAAACGCCTAAACTTTCCCGATATCATTCATTCAATGGCTTCATATTCATATACGTAAAAGAAAATGAAAAATAACAAAGAATTGTTTTGAATGAAGTTATGCAATCGTTTTTACTTTTACTTTCCTGTATATGAAACTACTAAGTAGTGTGGTAAGTTGGGGGTGGTGTGTCCGAGCGGACTGTGTTTTGAAAACGCATTGCCCCTTAACCGGATGATTCAACTGAAGTTTATTAAATATAAAATAGCTATGAGTTCGTGTTCCGGTACTGGGAGAGCTTTTAACTCTGGCATTAATCCCCGCCCCTTCCGCCCTGCCTCAGTAAAACCCTCGAACAGCCTAAAATGTGAGATAGGGGTGAAGAAAAAAAAAAGTAGGATGGTAAGTGAAAGTAGTGTGATGCGCGCAACGCTCAAGATTTTTTAATTATATATTACTTAATTCCTTAAATTTAGCGAATAGTTTCCCTTTATTTACAGGACCATGGGTAACACATTTTATGGAAATGGAATTCAGTGCAGTTTTATGATGTTAGATAAAAATAATAAGAAATTTATGGTATAGCTCTGTGTAGGTCGTAATGTTATATTTTGTTTAAGAAGTTACATTTATCAAAACTTGTTACTTTTAATAAATGTAGTGATTTATAATATTTGGAAATAAAAGCAATATAATGAAAATAAAATATCATAACACAAATGTCCTTGGATAAATACTAATAACCGAATTGTGCCCTTTTTATGTTTTATTGTATTATTGTGAATTTAGTTGTATTCTGTTGAACCGACAGAAGAGATATTGGTTTCCGCAGCTAAAACCGCGTTGCATTATTTGTTCTGCCGGGTGGAAAAGTGTTTTCCGATAAGCGCTACCTGAGTGGAAATTGTTTACCCTCGACAGCCGATAACAACATCTGTCAGTTCCTTGTTTGTCCACGCTCGCCACTAATCTCAAACTTGCCGCCCTAAAACAAAAACACAAAATGATTTGACAGCATAAACAAACTCCATAAATAGTATGTGTTTTTTTTTAACGTGGCTTGCCGGGATCACTTGATGCTGAAATAGTTTTTTTTTTTTTCCTTTTTTTGGGAAGCCTTCTCCTCTTTAGCTAGTTGCAACACGTTGGCACGTTTTTCCTTCACTAATTTCTATCTAACAGCAGCAAATATGATTTTAAAATACTAATAGATCTACTTAAAATATTCAATTGAATTCCCCAGAAATCAGTTGTCATTTTAATTTAAGTTATGTTGACCTATAAAAAAAATTTTTAAAGATCCAAAACTGACTGTGTATAATCTTAAAATCTGAAATTTTAATTATAACATATAGTTTACTAGATTGTAAAAAATATCAGATTAGATTAAATATTAATTTATATATAATACATTTATGATTAACAAATATTAATTTATATATAAAAAATTTATATTTATTGAATGTTAATTTATATATAAAAACAGTTGAATTTTATACGAATCATCAGTACTCTATAATTAATTAAAATGATAAGAAATACTTAAAAAATTAATTTATTTATATGAACAATAAATATTACCCAAATAAAAAAAAATAACCGGTATATTAGACAATTTATCAAAAAGCTTCATTTTGAAAAATTAGCTATAAAATCAGATTCCCATCTTATACAGCTCAAAATATTAAAAACAAATATTTACGAACAATAAAATTGAATAGCCGTGATTCAGGTTTTAATTCCATGTTATAGCGTTGAATGATTATTGAAATCTTTATTTTACAAGTCTTTGTACCTAAAAAAAAAATCCATTGCACGTAACTTATATTTAAATCACTCTTTAATTTTATTCTTTAATTACAAAACTATTTTCGATTTTTATATGAAACGTTTTTCAAGTTCAAAGGAGTGTTTACTGTTTAAAAAAAAAACACATTTACAATATTTATTTATTTACTAAACAAAAATCAAATTTTGACATAAAATTAAACTTGGGAGGTGAAAATCGCTTTACAGAATAAGCTTTCATTTTGTTCTAACGTTATTTGCTGATTTGAGAAGTATTGTTGCCCAGAATCATTCTTGGTTTTGCACTATGCAAGACCAAGACCAAGACTGGTAAAAAAAATCGATTTTTTGAATAAAAATTAAGGCAAAATAGTTACTAATACTTGACAATATTAGTTACTTTATGTAAAGTATTGATATAACCAATGCATTTAATTGCATGATGTATTCATTTAACTCTTCTAATTTTTCATTCGGGCTTAGTTAGATCTTCTGTCTAAAAAATTAGAGTAATATCCCTAAACAACCAAGACCAAGACCAAGATTCAATATGCAAGACTCATATTGGTCTCGCATTTGGGCAATGCTATTGGGAGGCAATGTATGAATTTAATCGTTTGCGTGTAAGTATTGGTATGGTCAACATAAAAATATATTGTTATTTGTTTTATTTATTTTATTTTTGAGTTTAGGTGTTTGCCTTTAACATTATGAATTTCGACCTTAATACTGCGGCTGGAATAGATTGACAAATTTTAGGATAAACCACCTTCCCTGTCCTAGCTAGAACAACACAAGGACGTTTAATCAAATAAACAACAAATTAATTATTCATGATCTTCGTCGCCTTCTGTGCCACAGTTGGTCTACCTAAATACGTTAACATAGGTGGCATTTTGAAATAAACAATCTTCATGTGTAATCATTTTTTCAAGCTGTTTTGGCTTAAAAAATACTACTCAATAATATAACAAACAATCGATAATAAATTCAAAATTTTACACCTTAGCACAAAGCAATAGTCTCCCAGATAGAATAACCAACATTATCAGATTTAAAGATCAGCAGAAAACCAAAAAAGAAAAAATCAGGTCATTTACACCAATAGTACAGATAAAATGAATAAAAATGATAAAACAGACATCATATAAAAATAAATTAAGTAAGGACTATAAAAATAGTATCGTTGATCACACAACTTTCCCTTACCGCTATACTTTGAATAGAAATTATTTTCTGGAAATGTTGGGAGCTAAAGCTTAAAGCTTACAGATAACAAATCATTAAGACCATTAAAATAACAAAAACTCCATTTATTATATCGACGGTAGACAATAAAACTCTATTTACTCCATCTGTTTCCGAAAACCACGTGCGGATCTACGGAGGGGGCCCCCAAAATGGTAAAACATAACCACGTTTTATGAAAAAAAAATACCTCTTAAAGTATTATTGTTGGTGTAATTACATTTAAAAGGACTTAAGGAATCACTTAAACACCATTTCATATAGGTAGTTAGTTTATTTCTGTTTTTCCAAAGTAAATATCGTTATTTTTGTGAAAAAAAAAAGCTTCCGGGCTGAAGCCCCCTCCCCAAAATTAAATTCTGGATCCGCTAGTGCCGTAAACCACCTTCAGTCTCTGAGCTTTGTGTACCTTTCTGATGACAGAATGACTAACTCTAATTTCAACATTTTTCAGTAAAATTATTTTAGTGATATTTCTTGTTGGAGAAGTTATATCTATACAGACAGTGAATAATCCGATTCCATAGTAGGTGACTGCATTGTCAATACACATAACTGAATAAAGGCATAAATTTCTCACTGTAAACATCACTAAAATTAATAATAAAGAATGTTGAAATTGGAGTTAGTCATTCTGTCAACTGAAAGGTTCATGTATGATTATGAATGCCTATAAATGATTATGCATTGTAGGATTATAAGTTATCAAACTATTATTTTTCATTGTAAAGTTTAATAAAATGAAATTACGAGATTTTCACTGCCTGCCATAGACAGGTCAAAAGGTGTCACACTAATTTTAAGTGGATAATGTTGAGATACGAAAAAAGAGAATTCATAAAATTATTCATTAATTTAATTTTCTAAAAGGTTACTTGATTTTTAGGAATAAACGGGCAATAGATAAATAATTATTTAAATATAATATCATGTCTGGACTTAATGAACTGCAGTAAATGTATTTAAGGTTATGAACATATCCATGAAATATTTTTATAATTCACTTCTTCTTTCATACAATTACAATGAAGTAGTGTTTTAAACAATGTTGGCTTGATTCGTTAGATTTAAAATACTTTTTTTTTCAAACAAAAAAAAATTTTTAAAAGTTTACATTTAGTAAGTAATTTTTATTTAATTTCCTTGGAAACATACGATTTACGTTAAATAATGTTAGTTTTCAGAAATTATTCTTCATATTTTTTTCGTCACTCTCCGTTACCTTCTACAACTTTATTTATTTTTTCTGAAATTCTTCGCCTTCCAACGATATATTATACGTGAACCTTCTGACTATTATTTCCGGAGATTCATTTTCGACCTGGGTAAGCATATTTCTTTTTTCCTCCAGTTTCCAATTATGATATTATTCAATTATCAACACACAGCACACACCAGAAACATTCGTTTGACTTTAATAATAGTGAAATAGTGACAAGTCAAAAAAACAGCTATATAACGTAAAGTATTAAAATCAATATATACTAGTAAAAATCTAGAGTATGTAATTTTCAGGAAGACACAAAAGGGCTAAATTGTACATATGCGAATATCCCAGTAAATTTGAATTCTAATTAAAAGATATCTTTAATAGTTCAAGTAATAGCCTTTAATGGGTACATAGTAGAAATAACAATATAATAATATGTAATCCCCCAACCACACTGCCATAGAGACTATAATCCAATTATGGACTGTACATAAGAAGTATTATTAAATCAAGTAAGAATATTAAAATTCAAAAAGAACTGGTATCTGATTGACCTTGCATTTCCTTTTTTGTTTTTAATTTGAAATTAAAATTAAATATTGACTCAAGAAACGAGGATGGTGAAATAAAACAGCCTTACTTTATATTATTAAATAAAATTTCTTTTCATTACTATTTGGTAACAACATTTTTCTTTAATTGTGGGTGGATCTATTTAGAATCTGTCAGATGTAATGTTTTTGTGTAAATTTGGTCTTGTCTTGGAGTGTTTAAGTAACTTGAGAAATCTTTGACGTCACTCACAAAAGTCCTTTTGAGACGATAATTTTAACTCCTTCAATTTAACTCGGTGTGTGGGAAGAGACTCAAAGCTTTTTCTTGCTTATTACAGCTTTAAGCTGCCGTCTCGGGCCGAAATCAATAAAGAAAAAAAAAGTGCTCATTAAACATTTCCAGAATACTTCATATTTTATTTTTAGACTGGACAAATTATTTGAAACTAAACATCATCTATGCTCCTCTTCGAGGATTTTCAGGGATTGGAGGACTAATGGAGATGTTCGACTCCTCTGCCGCATATGTGGCCGAGAGTCAGAAACCTCAGCTCTTGTAAAGGGCAAATATTCAAATAACATGCCCCTTGTCACTCGCCGGCACAACAATATGAAGTATCGAATATCCAAATTACTGAAGACGAATAATTATAGATGCTTCCTCGAAGTTTATTGTCTGGATAGGGAAGGCTTAACAAGATTCGTATATCTTGGCCTTTAGTGCAAGTTGAATCTACAATTATATATGAGAAGAACGATGAGCAGCAAGATCTCGAAATATCAATTGAGAAGGAGGAAATATATAAAAAATGCATTCCGCACCTGAAAGAGAAATATTGAGAGGAATTTGGTGAGAGAAATTTTTCCGTACGAGGACTTCTGTTTGGAAGTAGAGAGACAATTCCTCTTTCAGCGACTAGTTTTTTGAAAGGCTATGTGTTGAAAAATATGAAATACAGAGTATGGTGAAGACCATTATTTTCGATTAACTGAGAATAAGTGTTGCCCAAAATCGGTCTTGATCTTGCACTTTGACCAAGAACAAGATCAAGACCAAGGCCCCTAATTGTTGCAATACCAAGACCAGGGCTGTTAAAAAATATTGATTTTTTGAAAAAAAATTAAGGCAAAATAGTTACTAATATTTGACAATCTTAGTTACTATATGTAAAATAATTGGTAAATAATTAGTATATAACCCATATACTTTTGCATTTAACTTCTCTAATTTTTCATTCGGGCTTAGTTAGGTTTCTCCTATTTAAAAAATTACGGTAATATATCTATAGTAATAAGCTGATAAGTAACTGTAAGACTGTTGCGAGACTCTTGCGCAAGACCAAGACCATGACAAAGACTGAGTTTGCCAGACCAATACTCGTCTTGGTCTCGCATTTGGCCAACGCTACTGGGAATCCTTCTTCATCCCCTTTATTAAATCAGGTCATTGATATTACTATGTAAAATTTTTTGTTCTGGAGTTCAAACAAGGTTTAAAAACAAAAATTTAATAATATTGAATTAGCTAAATCAGTTTCAAATTTTATTTATTTCGTGAAATGTTTAATTTATTTATTTTTCAACTTTTGCTTCAGTTGAAAATGGGCGCAAAAGAGAGTAATCAACTACAATAATTATTCTAAAGATGAATTAGAAACTACTACCCAATCCCGACTAATCTGGAAATATTTAAGGCGTAATTGATTAAAACTACAAAAATAATGTTGAGCCAGTCCCTCCGAAAAGACACAGATAAAAGTATTTGTGAAAGAGAGAACGTGTCCACTAGAGGGCAGATGTTCCGAATCGGAAAAGCTGCTATAACTTTGATAATATTATTACTTTCCGGGGGCTTTCCCTGTTAGTGCCAGTATTTAAAGAGGATTTTCCGACGAGGAGAAACTTTTTAATGGCCTTGTCTAGTGACTAGGTCATCCCCGGACCGCATCCCACAACTTTATTAATAATTAGTCTCGGAAAAGTTCTTTATAAGCCATTCCTGTTTTTGCGAAAGCCACGACCGGACGGGGTTGGAGGGATTGGAGAGGAGGGGTAGAGGATTGGTGCCTGGAAATATAGAGGCTTTATTGGCCCATTCTTCGACAATTTACATAAATTTCGCGGAAGGGTTGACGCCGAAGTGAAAAATATTTTCCAGCTCCAGTTAACGCCACGGAAAATTTTCCACTTTGTGAAATTTCCGGTGTAAATAACAGAACTGTTATTTATACATGGAATTATTTTCAATGGCTTTATAATATCTTGTCATCATTTTTGTGATTTAAATTAGTGAATGATTGATGTTAAAATAAAAACACTTTAAAAGACATTGGATGAAGAAAATTAAAAAAAGAATTGCATCGGCCGGGAATCGAACCCGCGTGGCAGGCGAGCATTCTACCACTGAACCACCGATGCTACATTAACAATGAACTACAATACAGTTTTTAATTTTTAAGTTCATTCGAGTAGTTTTCAACCCACTTAAAGTCAATTCAAACATTGGCGCTCACTTTCCATTCTGGTTGGGTGGTGGGGGAGGGGGGAGGGGTAAGGGGCGAAAGACTCTCTCTTCCCTCCCAAAAAGGGCCTCGAAATGAAATTATTATTATACTAACTTCAATTCCCACTTTTAAAAAATTATCCTTTGAAAATAATATGTTTATGTTTATTCCTTAAATTTACAAATGTATTTATCAATTACAATGTAAATAAATCGTTCTAAATTAGTTACAAAATAGCCAAGGCACAGACCATAAATTAGGTTATTCATCATTTTTGATTTAAAAAAATTTACTTTTGACGTTGATTTTTCGTATATGTATAATTATTTTAATTATTAATTCTAATATTTTTTTTCTCATTATTATATATTTTTTCTTCGTAATTTTTTTATTTGATTTATTTTTTTTATTTTTATTTATAAAATATTTTTGATTTTTGATTAGATATTGCATACTTTTTTTTGTTGTCGTTTGTGTTCCTTATCAGCTGTTTGATTGTCACTTTCCTGTGTTGCCTTGCCTTCCTTTCAGTACGCGATTTGATTTCATGGAGTGATGTTCAATTAGCTGTTCTTTTTCTGTCATAACGATGCCTGAATTGGCAAAACGTTGACGGTGTTTTCTTTGCCTGCGTTTTGAAGGCATAAGGCTGTGTGTTTTGGCATTTTTTCAATAATAATAACCTAATGTAAATAAAGAGAATTTAAAAAAAAAAGATAAATCATAGATGACTATCTAATGCTCTGGTATGATGCTTTTCATGTTTATTATTATATATTGTAATAGTAAATTTTTTTAACTGATATTTTTAGATTTTTTTGTTTATTTGTTGCAGAAACTGCCTAGTCGGTAAGAGCTACCATATCAAAGTCTCCGACCACGCCATGTACTGCAACAAATACGAGTCCGATTACTACCTCAGTGATACCAAAGCTAAGTTACCAATCAGGTGGATGGCATGGGAGAGTCTCTTGCTGGTAAGTTAACGAATATTAAACGTTATTATTATCTCTTCATTCTTCTTATCGTTCTCAAAGCATCAGTTTGGAATGATTAGGCCCTGCAAATAGTTTGCCACTCAAGTTGTGTCTCGTTCGATTCAAACGTAAAGTCTTAGGGACAACTTCATTATCCTAAAGTAGGAAGATTCTCTGAAGTTGTCCCAAAGTTTTTGTACAGAGATAATAGAAACGGCAGGAGGGATCTCTTTTTGTTATCTCGGGACTTAGCGGGCCTAATTATCTCAAACTATTCCAAGTGTCATTATGCTTTGTCAAAAAGTTGTTATGATTTTGGCGGTTTGGAGATCCAAGAGGCTCGCTCTAATCTTTATTAATTCACAACGGGCCTATTCTCATTATTTTATACGGCTTTATTTTATTATTATTTAACTAATTCCTAATACTTGAAATCCAATATCTTCCATTGAGTACAGTTTTATTCTATGTGGTTTGTAAATTAATTTTGTCATTACTTGTTCTAGTCAAAAATAATCGTAAAATAAATTTATATATTATATCCATATAAGTACACGTACTGTTAAAACATGTTCAGAAAGGAATTCATTTAAAGGAAATTACATCACCTAGGTGAGTGATCGATTTTTTTTTTTTTTGCATTTGCCTCCTCAAAGTGCACCAAAAAAAGAACTAAAAATAGAAATACATAAAAAATAGATGAGAAGGAGTTAGTCGGAGGTGCGGTCAAATAAATACTAAATTAAAATATAGTAATTATTTTAATTTTTGCCGACGTTTAGACCCACCTTGCAGGTCGTCTTCAGGGCTACAAAAGATACAAAACATGTTGAAAATAAAAAATAAATATAAGTAGATATAAAATAAGAAGAAGTTGTCAGATACAGAAATAAAAGATGATATCAGAGATATAGGGGGTGACAATGTAGTTAAATATTAAGTATTATATATGTAGAAGATACAAATAAATGGAAAATATGTATGAATACAAATAAAAATAAAGGATAATATAGCATGTAAGTTAAAAGTAAATAGATTGTGATAAAAGATAAGGAATAAGTGTATAACAAACTAATAGAGATTACATTAGATAACTGTGGGTTAACAGATAAAGAAAATGAATTTTAACGAATAAATAGATTGAAAATTAAATAAGTATTGTTACAGTAAAGTTAAAATAAGAATAAGATAACATTCAATTTTCAATCTATTTATTCTTTAACATTCATTTTCTTTATCTGTTAACCCACAGTTATCTAATGTAATCTCTATTAGTTTGTTATACACGTATTCCTTATCTTTTATCGCAATCTGTTTACTTTTAACTTACATGCTATATTCTCCTTTATTTTTATTTGTGTTCATACTTATTTTCCATTTATTTGTATCTTCTACATATATAATACTTAATATTAAACTACATTGTCACCCACTATATCTCTGATATCATCTTTTATTTCTGTATCTGACAACTTCTTCTTATTTTATATCTACTTATATTTATTTTTTATTTTCAACATGTTTTGTATCGTTTGTAGCCCTGAAGACGACCTGCAAAGTGGGTCGAAACGTCGACAAAAATTAAAATAATTACTATATTTTAATTTAGTATTTATTTGACCGCAACCCCGACTAACTCCTTCTCATATTATATCAACGGTCAACCATCTCTACATCATCATGAAAAATAGATGATCATGGTTCGGTTACTGCCAGGAGTTGGTATGAAGATTTTAAATAAACTCGAATAGATCAGGATATTTGTTTACCAATAACAGTGTCTATATTTATTTATTGTCCTTTATTGAGACAGATTGTAATATTTATCAATAAAATAAAAATAAAAATAAAAATAAATATTTATTTAAAATATTACTTTATTCCTAGAGAAGCGACCTGCACCATATTCATCTCCTATTCTCTTATGTTTCTGTTTAAAACCATAGTAGATTGAACAGTGTTTGTTCTTCGTCTCATATTGGTAAAAAAATATTCTGATCTACTAAAACATACTAAACAGTCTAAAATTACCTGATAAAGTCGAATATTTATATATGGAAGTTTTTTATAAACCTTAATTTTTTACTAGAATAAAATATTCTTTACATCAAATAGATAAAATGTCTATATACAGATCGAAAATTCAAAGTTAAAAAATTAAAAAACATTATTGCTATCAAAAAGGGTTCTCATTTTCTTAATTGGAAGGTATATTATTCAAATAAAAAAAATCATATTTCATTAAAAAACAATGGAAATTCGGGAAAAATGTATAATTTCTTTTCAATAAAAAAAATTTTCATTTCTAATTCAGTGTAATTTTATATTTTTGAATTTCGATATGGCCCTTTACCGGAAATTATTAAGTTTGAATGAACAGCTCGACTTAATAAAATACGTATTAACCGGTATGAAATATAAAGATGCAATAAAAAAAAAAATGTGAATGTGAAATACTTTGTCAGCAATTTAAAAAAAATATTTATATTTTTGCTTCTTTTTTTGTGATGAAGCTGTTAAAATTATTATGTTGTTGGAAATAAAAACTTTGTGTATTTGCTACAATAAATTTTAAACTAACATTTCGGGATACAATTTCCATTTTTAGAACTGTTTTGCTATCTGGCTTTCATAAGTAATTAATAACTAAATACCACGTGTGCTTCTTTGTCGTAATTTAAAAAAAAGTATATAAAAGTAATATTTGGAGCAACAAGATTATGGAACTAATAATTGGGTGTCTGTTCCAGATGTGGTATTTAGCTATTAACTACCGATGAAATCAATAGGAATAAATTTCTGAAGATGGGAATTGTATCCCGAAACGTTCACTTAAAGTAAATTATAGTAAAAACACAATTTATTATATATTAGAAGTCTTTATTGCCAACAACATAATTATAGTTTTGATTTGTTATGATCAAATTAATTTTTTTAGGAGAGATAAGAAACGAAAATAATTTAAATTTTTAAGGAGTAATGAAACGCAATGCATTTTGTTTCCTCTAAAATTTCCTTTGATACTTTTTAGTACTAATAAAATAGTAATTATTATAAGAAATATTTTAAGGAGCCTGTATTATTATCGATATTCATAAAGAATTTGAAATAAAACATCATCGATTTAGATACATTTATTTATTTTTTTAAAATTGCTGTTATTTGTTTTTTCTGTATTTAAATTTGTTTTGTGTTTATGGTGTGAGTATAAGCCATTTAACTTTTTTTTATTATGATTTTAAATATGATACTATTTTCTAATACAAGTTGATTAATTAAAAGACAAAACAAGGTGTTTTTATCTTCAAAGCAATTTCGCGGCATGGAGATTGCGTTCGTCTCAATTTCATTTAGAGTTTTATTGTAGTTTGAAATGCCCGCTTTAACTGCGGCTTACACTTTTGATAACGGCTCACTGATGTTCTACTTTTAATGCCCTCAGTACTGTATCAGATGATACTGTCTGATTAAGAAGCTAAGTTAACTGCCTATAGCGTCCGACAGTTTATTACTGTAATAAAAACAGGAACGCTGCAGTCAGCTGTTCCTTGAAACCTCCAAGCAGCATCGGAACCTTTTAATTGCTTAGCCTGTCCAATCAGTTTCTTCGGAATAAAATCGGTCATTCTGCAAAAAAAAAAAAAAAAACATGAACACCTTCTGAAAAGTTTACACGTGAAAAAGAAATATTACGCGACCAATAAAATATTATTTTCAATAAAGTAAAGATAATATTAAAATCAATATTATTATTATTATATTTAATATTATAATAGTAATAATAGCATTATACCGAAAGTTGTGTGGACTAACAGAATACTTTCATTTTCAAATGTTCAGGGTTATCAAGACATCTACACGTTAATAAAACAAAAACACTACTTTAACAAGTAAAAACGCCTTGTTTTATATTAAATGTCAAATACTATAAAATTTCATGTGTCTATTAATCTCACTTTACCTCATCAATTTCAATATTCTTTTCGTATCCGATTGAATCCGTTTGTGAAATCTCAACCTGTTAGCCAACAAAATAACGCATGAGAAAAATTTAAAATCACTGAGATTTTCCGATGCTTAAAACGGTTATTTGATTCTTGATGAGTTAAGGATCACTAACAAATGAGAATCTTTGAATTTTTAATTCAATCAGTGGCAATTATGAATTGTCTCGCGGACTATTAGTTGATAAAAAACTTGACCAAAACATATTACTGTGAAAAAGTTTTTAATAATCTAATTAAAAACGGCGAATGAAATATTTATAAATTCCACTACGCCAAAACTTTTGAAACTCTTTAATATCTGACCTATCAATATAAAAAATTAAAAGTACAACAAGGATTGTTTTATTATTAGTTCACATGTTTGTTTTTCCTAGTAGACCGAGGTGTACTTAAGACCAAAGTCGGATCTACGGGGGAGGGGCTTTTGTGCTGAAGCCCCCCAAAATGGTAAAATGTCTTGTGAAAAAATATAAAAAAATTAAGTCTAAAAGTATTACTCTTGGTGTAATACATTTAATCACTTCTGTACTATTTTATATAGTTTATTTATGTTTATTTCAAAGTAATTATCGGTCAATACAAACATATATATATATATATATATATATATATATATATATATATATATGGGAGCTTGGGTAGCCTTGCGGGCTAAGGCGTTTGCAGGTAATCAATAGGTAATGAAAGTTAAGCAACGCCGAGCGTAGCTAGCAAATGGATGGGTGACCGTCCTCCAAGGAAACCCACGGTGCCCGAGATTGCTCCCCTCCCCACGTATCTGAGGCCCGTTAGGCTACTGGAGGCAACTCACACCGACCTGGCGTAGGTTTGATGACTCTACCACGTACTTTAAATCGGGAATCGGGATGTCGTCTAGGAGACTACACTCGCGGTCATAGATCTTCATGGTCTGTAGCGCCATCCGAAAAAAAAATATATATAAATATAAAATCATTCGGGATGAAGCCACCCAAAAATTAAATCCTCGACCTGTTATTTCTAATAAGACCGATATTTTTTTTAGTGTAAACAGAGGTGTGCATCTACCACATTTCGTGATTTTGTACTTGTTTCCGGGTTCGAATGTTTCATCACACTGAAACCCCACAAAAATATAGTATAAAATATGGTTCGTTTGAAAAATTCAAAACGCTGTTAACCAAAGAATAAAATTTTGTTCAACTCTTGTCACAATGAGGACGTTTTTCTTCGTAATTATAAGTAATATCATCTCACTTCAAGTTATAAAAGGAAATAATTTTTAACTTATTGATTTCATTTATTCCGACAAAATATTTTATAGCATGTTATAAAAGAAAGAAAGAAAGAGATATTTCGTCTGAAACAGTTAACACGTTAAGATATATCCCCTCAGAAATTCAATATCTCTTACAATCGTACTCCCAAAAAAAAACTTTTGATGATGCCTTATAAACCCCAATCCTGGGTGGAACGTAGAATTTATAGCTGACTCATGAACCTGTATTTTTCAAATATTTCTTATTAGCACTTGGATCCTGCTCGAACCTTGGTCTCTCTACTCACCTTCATCCACTCTATCCTATCCTAAGCAGGCTTCCTTATATTTCCCATCCTTCCATCTAGTTTCACAAGCGTGGTCCTCCTCTAGGATCTCTTAATTTTGATCGGTTCTTCTGTCGTTAGGGGTCAGATTCTCGAAGCATACATGAAATACATTATTTATTTAATTTGTAGTTTATTCCATAAATCTTTATTCCATTTTATTTGGAATTATTTAAAAGATTAGAACGACTGTGAAATCAGTTAGAAAAATTTGGATCACCTACTGGTTTATGTAAGATCATGTTACACTACAGGACATGACATGGAATCGGTACAAGCTAACGATTGAGTGTACAAACTGAATCATGTTATCCAGTCAGTTAGTCAGTAGAGTGAGGTAGTGATCAAAGATGCATGGATAGCTGTCACCAACATCACTCTGTCTCGTTGGTCTTTGCCAGGGATGGCTATATTATCAACATTTATTCCTTTGTCTGTTTCATTTGGTTATTATGAATTGCATATTTTCATCCTAGGAACAACTGACAACACACTATCTTTCTGAAAGTTAATTATAAAAAAATAACAAACTTAATTAATGAAAGAGGCCTGAAAGATTTGAATTCCTATTTATGATTTGATATATTAAAACTTCTAAAAGGAAATACTATGCTTTTTTTTGTCTCCCCTTCCACACCTTTTAGGTTATACGGGGTTATCCCCAGGCTGAGATAAATGGCGAGGGAATTTTCTTGAGTTTAAAGCTCCACCCGACACTTGGATTTGGTTGCCAAGACAAATCGTGTTCTACACAACGCGTTAGCCGTTCGGCCACTCAGTCCGATAAAAAATAAAATCAAATAAAAAAATTCCCACTGTGATTCCGGAAGATTTATTTGGAAGTTGTAAAACGTCAATTAACCAATAATTGATTAATTTGAGAATGTTTTTCAATAAAGTTAAACAAATCTTTCTCTGTTGTGGTTACGATTTCTTTATGAGTATTTCAGTTAACAGAATGATTAACTCCAATTTCAATCTTTTTGATTATTAATTTTAGTGATATTTCTGGTTGTAAATTTTATAATATCTGTCTGTACAGATATTACAAACACACAAAAATTACTTTAGTCAAAAATGTTGATTTTGGAGTTAGTCATTCTGTCAACTGAAAGGCTCATTTTGCAATCAAAAAATAAAAATTGAGGAAAGAGATGAGGTCATAAAAAAAAAAACAACTTGAAATAGTGAAAAACTATTTTGTTTCAAGCCAACGTTTTGGCACATCTATGAAGGTTTTCATGAGGTTTCACCCAGTTTGAGTTTCGTACGAAAATCAACCCGGATCAGACCTCTGAAGAAGATCTGCATAGTTGGGTCAAAGGATTATACTAAAATAGATTTTACTATTTTTACCCGGACCATCTCTTTTCTCAGCATTATACTTTGGCCAACCATTGGCCCAAATTTTCGCCTAGTCTCCTCCTTCGGGTTTTTTTTTCCACAAAAATGTTATAATTTCAATACAACTCCACCTAATTAAAAGAAAATTAACAGAATTTTAATAACAGGTTCTTGGAAACTAAACATTTTTTTATTTTTAAATTATTCGCTATTTGATAGTTAAAAGGATGCTAAAAACGAACCTTAGTAGCTCTTTTATGACGAAAATTGACTTGGATTACTTTACTGGATACATGTACTTTTCTCATTTTATACTAAAATACACCAAACAAATTGATTGAAAAATGGTAGAATGTTATGATTTTTTTTTTTAATGTGATCATATGACTCATTGGTAAGAAAAGTTAGCATGGGTTAAATACTTTTCAATCTAGTATCATTAAAAAAAGTTTCATTGAAAGTAATAACCCTACGTCCACTACCCAATCATTATCATCATATGCCAATTAAAATTCCGAATGTAGCCACTTGTACTGAAAGGATTTCAAAAAATCTTCCAAAATACCTAAATGTATATTTTTTTGTATAATTCTCCCTTGTTGAAACTCAACAAAAAAATTGTTTTTTTACTATTTCGTAACTAATAAATAAAATTTATTCCATTCGAAAAATAACTAGAGCAGTCACCTTTGGGTTGCGTTCTAATGTCTCTTAGACTGCTTACATCGTTCAACTATCTGCCTTCCCTGACGGATCATTCCCCTTCTTCCATTCCCTGGCTTTCTAAAGAGGGATTTTCTTGGCATTCTAGTAGGAACCCTCCTATTCACATCCTCCGACCATCGCAGTTTCTTGAGTCAAATGACTATAATAATATCTTATTCATCACATTGATTCCTTAACTCTAAATAAACTCTGATTTCCCATTGATCCTCCATTTTGATTGACCCATCGATTTTTGAAATAATTTTCTTTCCTTTACTCAGAGCATCCTTTTTCTGTCCTAGTCATGAACCATGCCACGCTTCCGCATGTCAAAATAGGTCTCATTCTATATATTAGAGATATGCCTTTCTGGACCGATGTGTGCAATTCAGCAGTTTATGTTTACTATAAACATCGATTTCCTGCTCCTATATGTAGGTGGTCGTCTTACATTGGTACTTGAATTAGTCTTATAACTCCAAATTCCTATTTCCATTTTCTCTCTAATCATGTGTTCTTAATGTATATACATTTTTTAAATGTATTTTTGGTATTATGGATTGCTATGCATATAGTGAATATCTCCTTTTTATTTTTATTAATATTTATTTAATTTTTTTAAATAGGGAAAGCAGAGTACGAAGAGCGACGTGTGGTCGTTCGGAGTGACACTGTGGGAGCTGCTGACGGTGTGCGGACAGAAACCCTTCGGGGAGATGACCTCGGAGCAGGTGGTGGAAAACTGTAACCACTGGTATGAAGGGACAGGCCAGCAGCGGCTGCTCGCCAGGCCCAGCAACTGCCCGCGCGAGATCTACGACCTCATGACCGAGTGCTGGAAGCGATCCGACGCGGACCGACCCAGATTCGCAGAGATGCACCTCTTCTTGCAGAGGAAGAATCTCGGCTACGTTCCGGCCATCGCCTGATCCGACCCGGAGCTTCCGTCTCTTTTCGAGTTGTCCTTTCGTTTCTAGCGCGTGTCATACCCCAATCAGTGTTTGTACAAAAGTCTTAATGAAAGCTTGCCAAGAAAACGTAACTTGGAGAAACTCAACAATGTAAAATTCAGAAGAATTGACTTGAAATTCAATAAATATTCAAAGACATATAATCCAATAGTGTTCGACTTGGTAAGTCTTTCGTTAGGGCTATTATATTATTCAATAAAATGATAATAGATGGATAATTTTTGTTTTTTGGATAGAATGAAATATTTAAGAAAAAAAAAATACAAAAATACAAAAAAAATATAATAATACTTAAACAATATGATTCGCGTTATTCATTGTCGAGAACATAAGTAGGCCTATCTACAAGTTAAGACTCACTCACTCCAGTGTCTTTCTTGAAGTGATGGGGGCAGAGAATTTCGAATCCCCCCCATAAGCACGGATAGTGTACAGCACCGCTTAAATCTATCATTTGTGTAATCTATGTATTTATTGTCTGTCTGTCTGTCCTACTGTACATTGCCCGATGGGCCGAACAGTTTCTCTGTTTGTGGAGCCTTTTATCAAACAAAAAAATATATTTAAAAAAATACTAAAATAAAAAAAAAGTTTTTTTACAAATTCTAAGATTCTAAATAAATGAAAGAAAGTTTTAATCTAATGTATAAATAACGAAAAACATAAAAGAGAATGAAGTGTTAAAATGAAAAAAAAAATACATTAAATAAATATATATATATATTTGTATTTCTTCTGTAAGCATATGTGTGTTTGTATGATGATTGTACGTACTGAATTGGATAAACAGAGACTGGATATAATTCAGCTGCTCAAATATGTTGAAGCAAATTTGAGTGACGTTTTCTGTCATATCTGTCTGTAAGGTTACATTGACTATTATGTGTATTTAATATTTTAGACTAATCCTCAATGAATTTTTTTAGTGTTAACACTGATATCTCCTTATAGTTTCACATAAGTGTATTGAGATTTTTTAAAGAAAATGAAATCTGGTTCTTCCTTAAAGATTACTTAACGATGACCTATGGATAGCGTAAAATGTAAAAATATATATGTAAAGATAAATCTCTAATGAATCCTATTTTTATCTTAGAAATGGTTTGACACAACCGGAACGGAGGGAAGCCAGAAGGACTTTGAAAAATGATTTTTTTCAAAGCGGAAACTCGTTTTGAGTTTCTACATTTTTCCAGTCCTGGCTGGTTGTTCATTAATTACCGAGCTCTAGAAGCTTTTTATAAATAATGAAATTCGACCAAATCAGATTGAATATTCTTTCTTTTCTATACATAAATATATAGAATTATCTTTTTTTACAAAATATTTCTTTGTTGTTACTTGTACAAAAGTAATATTAAACAAAAAAAAAAATTAAAGTTGATATGTATATAATCATTAGTATATAGTTTTAGAGTATTATTGACGCCTTGTGCATTTTTTTATTTATAATTTTTTTTATAATTTGATTTAATACTTATTTTTCGACTGGCTGAGTTATTCACTGCATGTAGTGTGTATATAAACAATTAGGCTTAAGGATGTTTGTTTATGAAATAATTCTATAAAACTCATCGTAGCTACGTGATACATTCCAACGAACCATCTAGAGCACTAAAGGTGTCTTGGCTGAAATCGCCGTTAACACATTTGTAAATTATCTGTTTTTTGAAATATTTTTTTTCGTTTCCTCTCTTAATCGTATTTCTGATACAATATAAATTCTTTATGTCATGTATGTAATGTGATCGTTGTTGGTTCAGATTAGAAGCTGTTCCCGTAATTTTTTTTCTCAGTGTTTCGTTATTAAGTAATAGGTTGTTATATATGTGTAACCTAGAAGTCGAAACGGTGTACAAATATTGCGGGAGACATGGCATCACGATAGAAGAGCAACCGGCAAGCTAGAATTCACATAGACAGGGAACACGGCATTTGAATTTTCATACATAGCTGTAGTACACTTCAAAATGTTCTCATTGAACTGGTTACATAAAAAAAAAGGATAAAAAAAGCAATAATGTTCAATGTATTCCATTAAATTTTAAGAGTGTTTGTAATTTATAACTAGACAGAATTTTAATATCGATGGTGTATTCGTTTTTTCTCAAAGTATAATTTTATTGTGATAATTGTTAATAACGTTTAAAGTAACTTGAAGTTTAAAAAAAAACAAAAAAAAAAATTGATTTTTCGTCGTTCTTTAAAAGAGATGTTTCTTCACTTTTTATCTGGGTGTCCTTTATGTATTTTGCACTGGATCTAATGTTATCGAATATTCAATATATAATGTACATACACAGGCATAATCAGAGCTAATATATTTATTAAGATCTACTCAGATAAACTTTTGTGACTATCGACTTTTGAGTATCTGGTCCCCGACGCCTACAGTCAAATTTATTTTGTCGTCAGTCGGGTGATTTCTTCAGGCGTATTTCTTCCATCGCCCTACTTTCCCCTCGGCCCGAATACTTGATGGATTTTCATTCATCTTTTTTTTCTACCCATTTTCCCTGAAGGATTTATTTGTTTTCCTATAATTTCAGCTGCGCCCTCGAGTAAATCTCCTCTTTCCCATAGGCAACAAAAGGAATATACCACTGAATTTCTAAACGGATGAAAAAACGAACATTTTTAGTGTTAAGAGATATTTCATTGTGATGTTTCCATATCGTGAATATTGTCAAGTGAATTGTTGTCTAATACGAACAGTATTCTTTATTAGATATTTGTATTATAAATCTTACGTGAGAGATGTATCTCGTTTCATCTGATCTATATGACTGCCTTGACGCTGTTGCTTTGGAACATTAAGAGAAGATGTGATTCTTGTCAGTATTTTTGAAAAAAACAGAAAACAAACATAAATAAAGAATGAATCGAGCATCTGAGCAGTCATCGTTTTTTTACTAGCTTGTAAGTCATAGTGGTTAAGGTGATTGTAAAATTCGTTTGTGTTTTTTCGATAATTTCTGAAATTTTACTAATATTTTAATATAAATATATAATATATATTCTAAAGCTCAATTATCAGCGCAATTTGCTCACATATCGATACAAACTTATTTACTAGAATGTAAAGATCGTTGTTATCTTGTTAACTTTAGTGATTAACAGTTAAGGTGTTAAGTGAGAGAGATAATTTATATTCAATAATTATTCATTTTCTATTTTACATCTAATGTTTATTAGTGTTTTAGTGCTGTTCGTTTTTTCATCTAGAACTATTTCAGCAGCGCTTTCTTTATTCTTTAAGAAAGTATATTATTTAAAAAAAAATTGGTTATTATTTTTTATTATTACACTAGATTCCTTCCACTTGATTTAAATAATGCCTCCATTTCGATCCGAAGGAAGGCGCTGCGCAAACGCGGCGGGGACCAGAGTACTAACTGATCAAGTTCTTCTCTTGTTCTGTCTATCTCTGATCGTTGTAACGTTTTCATTTTGAGATATAGTTTGTCTCGCAGCCCCGAGTTCACTGTTGCTATAGCGCGTATGCAAATCACCAGAGTCTCCAAGTGTGAAACTAAACGGCAAACCTGTCTGTCTGCATCTATCATTGTTTCTATTTCTATTTTCTATGTCTAGCTCTATCTCTCTTTCTATCTTAGGCTACAAATATGGAGTCGAACGTACGAGTTCTCCATTGCCTTATGACAATCACTGAAGCAACAGTGGAAGGCCGGATTTAGGTCCACTTTCATCCATTTGGTTCTATATTTACAATGGGATATTTTGTTTGGTGGGAAAGAAGCCCTATTAAAAAACAAAAACTAAGGAGAGTCTTCTTGTACACAGCCTCCAAGTCTTCACAACCCTATACAAGCCCCAATTCAACCCACTTTCGAATTTCACTCGCGAAGTGGCCATTCCAAATCCTCCCCTCAACGGACTAATCTTCGGATTCGGCGCTTCGGAAAATCTTTAATTTCACTAAATGGAAAAAAATTTTCTACCTAGTTGTAAGTATCAATATGTAATGAGATAAGAAATGTTATTTTCATTTTTAGATGATAAAAATAAATGTTTTTTTCCTCACTTATGTTTTTTTTATTTTAAACCTAATATTTCATACTCCTTCCTTGAAACAAAAAAAATTTCTTTTTGAAAATTAGTTCACTCTCCAGTCTTCTAGTGTTCTTCAAGGTAGTATCCTATCCTTTGCATAGTTTAAATGGCCTATATCACACTGTTATCACTACGTATGCTGATGACACATGTGTCCTAACAGTTAAAAATTATCCATCAATTGCTTCCCAAACTCTTCAATCACAAATCACTGAAGAATTTTGTCAAAATTGGAGAATTAAAATTAATTACAATAAATCCTATCAAAGAACCTTTACCGTCCCTCGTAAAGCCATGACTTATCCTACAGTATCCTTTAATAATACTCCACTTATCCCTGTAGAACAAATCCCATACCTAGGACTCCACCTGGACAACCTTCTCACCGGGAACCCTCATTTATGTCTTTAACGACAAGAAACTACTCCACGTTCCACCTACTTTAGCAGTTACTAGACAAACGCTCTAAACTTTCACTTAGTTATAAAAGACTCCTACATATGCCAATAATAAGGCCTATTTCGACTAACGGAATTGAGCTTTGGGGCTCCACTTAACTATCGAATTTCTCTTGCATCCAATCCTAACAATCCAAAATCCCTCGTAAAATCATCAATGCTCCTTACTTTGTCACAAATAAAATCATCCATAACAACTTTAATGCACCGTATGTTCCCATTTGGTTCGATCCAGATACCTATCTTTCCATAATAAACTTCAGAACCATCTGAACCCTCTCGTTTCTAACCTTACTTCCTCCTTGCTCCTTCTCTCCAAGGATTCTGAAAAGAAGGTGGTCTCGTATTCTCCTTATGTAGATATATTATTAGATTGCTACCAGTGGATGATTCTTCAACAAGCGTTTTCATGTGATTATATTCCTGTGTACACATTTATTTGATGTATTTATATTCTGATACAGTTGTAAATATTATGAATAAAAAAAAAGAAGGAAATTTGTTTATCAAAGCTATTTCTAGATTTAACTAGTGTCTATGTTTAACTGAATGTATAGACCCGAATATATAGTTATATTCATATGTGCTCCTATGTTTTCATTATGGCATCGGAGGAAAGGTAAGAAATAGTTAGTCGAATAGGAAAAATTATTTTTTCTTGGTTGAAAGAATATAATTTTAATTTAGCAAGTGTTTTAGTATACAATTAAGAGATCAATTAACAACATATATTATTTCTGCTCCCAGGTCCAAAAAAAAAAAAAAAAGAAAAGAAATCAGAATAATGACAACAAAAAGAAATTACAAATTTCAATAACAACGTTATTTGTTTATAACGCTGATAATTGAATAAAATGAATACTAAATTGAAAAAGTACGTTATTAAAACTATAAAGCTGCAGAAAAATTATATGACAAACTTCTTAATAAGTCCAACCGTAATCAAGGCTTGCAGGGAACTTGCTTGGGTGCGTATAAGTTCATGTCAGAATTCCATAGGGTCCCAAAAGTTGAATTCATTTTGTACATATTGATATATATCATAGCATTCCTATTTCGTTGCATTAATTATTTTTTAGTCCCTGTTTTTTAACCACACCGACTTATTAACACACATTTTATGTCAATATCGACAAAAATATTCACTATCGAGATTGCCTTGGACAGCCCACTGTGCGTCAGTTTTCACCACCTCATTCGGCAGATATTCCTACCCATACATTTCAGGGGTTTTATTTATCTCTAGTTTTAAACTCGTAATTGTAAATCAACAGCTCTCAGTTAATTACCAAGTATTTTTTATTTATTGAGTATTCCAACAATCTGTCTCTTGGACACATTACCAAGTAAATGTCAATTGCCGATACACAATAAAACCATTTCCTCTATAATTTCCCGGCAGACAACGTACAATTTCTAAAATCTGATAATTAAAAAAAAGTAGCATTTTAAGTTTAAATTTATATTCGAAACGTTCATAACATTCCATTTGAAGGAAGTACATACGTATTCAAATACAGAAATTGAAAAGTTTTACAGCTATACTCTATAGCTATATTTTCTAATCTTATCTATTGAAAAATATTACAATCTGTATCAAGGACATTTATAATAGTGTTATATTTATATTAGTGGTCATATAGCGAATGCTTATATTAAATATGCAAACAATGTAAACTGGAAACCAATTATTAAATTCATATCGTATTTACTGTTTACTGTTAAATTATACTATTTTACTGTTAGTATTCATCGGAATGCAACTATGGAATATTGTCTTATTCTTCAACACTATCAAGATAAATCAAAACAACACTGTAATAAACAAAAAATATCCAATTTTCTACATTGAAGGTAAGTACACCTGATTGGCACAATACTGTTAGTTCTAGTAAGTTACAATTAGGTTTTTTTTCTAGCAAAGAAAAAATTTAATTTTACTTTTATTGTTATAAAATTTACTTCGGCTTAAATAAGTAAGTGTATTTATTCCATTTCTATCCAACTTTTAATTTTAATCAAACTTTTTTTTAATGTTTTGAAAGGAGTGAGTATAATAGTTAGTGTTGCACTTTTGCAAGACCAAGACTAGACCCTGCAAGTCTTGCAGTTAATTTAAACTGAGACTATTTTCAGATATAGTACGGTGCTTAAACATTTTAATCATCTAATGTAAACAGCGTTGTTTTTTTCTTGTGGAATTGTATATTTGAGTATAGCTTTCCAAATAATAATACAAAATTAATCTTTTTATTTGTTCTCCGCCTACCTCGCCATTTAGGTTATACAGGGGTTTATCACTATCTTTCTTTATTCTTAATTTTATTGATTTATTTGTACTTTAATATGTTTATGTCAATAAAACATCGAAATGTTCTTATTTTGTAGCGTTTTTCTAAGATTTAAATTAGCATATTTAATAAATAGCAATAAGCTAATAGTTAACTGCAAGACTCTTGTGCAAAACCAAGGTTTGTTGACGCAAGACCTCCTAGGTCTCGTCTTGGTCTTGCGTTTGGGCAACACCAATAATAGTTGTAGTCTTAGGTTTAGAGTTCTTATGTTGTTGTCAAATATTAGTACAAAACATTATACTTTGTCTGAGGAATCTAGAGATTTTTGATTTGATAGAAGTTGAGTAAATAAATCATACCAAATAAAGAACAGACATGATTATTGGAAAAATAAAACAAAGAAAGAAAAACAGTAACTGATATACAAGCCTACCTAAGATTACCTTTAAGATAATATCCTAAGTACTTAAATGACCGTGTAATTTCCAGTATTAAAAATACTATAAATTTAGTTCTATTAAATTTATTTACAATAAAAAGCTAGTCGGAGAAACGGCTTTTTTTTTATCAAAACGCTCTGTTTGTTTTTGTATAAAACCATTAATAACTTATTAACGACATTATCTCTACGTTTTTATTAACCTTCATCTATTCCAATTGAGCGTAACGGGTTTTATTTTTTTTAATATACATATATATATATATATATATATATATATATATATATATATATATTTTTTTTTTTTTTTTTTTTTTTTTTGTACGTAGAAGGAAGAAGATAATTATAAACCCGACATCCGAAGCCCCAAGGACGATTCAAATATAATATGAAAAAGTTTTTAAATTTCGGCCAGTTGAATTTAAATTTTCAAAATTTTCAGGTAAATAGATTTACTCATACAATATTTAAAAATTAGGAAAAAAGCTGGTAGAAGACAGAAAATCAGTATATTCATGTGATTATTCGAAAAAAAAAACCTTTAATGATAAGTTTATAAATTCAAACATCATTAATGGTAATTTCTTAAGAATTTAAATAATAAATTAAGTTTTTTATTATATTTAATAATTGGGTAAAGATAAAAGATTTATTACATCATGAGTTCTAAAATTAATGATTTTTGATTCACTTTGAAATTGCTGACAAACTTTGCGATTCAGTTAATGATGTTATTCCGAATGAGATTGGAAATGAGACATGGCTAACAATCATCACGTATGAGCGATGATACGATCCGTTGTACAATAGTCATGAATTTGAATATTTCTGCTAGAAAAGACAGAGGGCGATAACAGGGACCGACAGAATTATCTGTAACAGACGGTTCATTACCCTAGATCTGTTGCCGCTAGCGAATCAACAAGTTAAAGGACTAGATTTAATTAGCACTGTCGGTTACAGCAAGTTAATCCGCATCCGGTCCGGTTTGTTACACGGAAGGGCGATCAAAGGGGACTGTAATATTTAAGGTGACTCGGTTCCCCTCCCCTTCGCGATGGCAGCCTGAATATTTCATAAAGTGCCTGGTCCCCCCACCTTCGCCATCAAATATATAGCGGCATCCCCGTGTCTATTACTGCCCTCCGAGCCTAATCCCATCCCGCCCTTCCACTGTCGCACTGGATTAGTATTCTTTTATGTCACAGCGATGGATTCAATGCGCTGGGGGATCGGAGCCTTTGTATGAGTTAAGGGAAAAGGAAGGATCGATGACAACTCCAGAACCTGTTCGGCGACAATGATTACCTATTTGATGACAATATCCATATATTATAATTAGAGACCGGATCTCCAGGCAGTAAAAATCCGAAAAACGTGCAGTAAAAAACGCAAAATCGCACCATAAAAAACCCAAAGTATTGTAAAATTGTATGATTAACAACTAAAAACGTACAAACATTATCTATTTTGATAGATTTATAATATTAATACAACAAAGCCTTATTAAAACTTGTATAAAGCTTCGGAACTGAGATTGTCTAGCGTTCTAATTGTGTTTTTTTAGATCACTAAAAAAATATTTTGTAGACTAATCTTCTTTGAAAAAAAATCTTTAAAATAATTATTTTTTCTTACCTGCTCTACAGTGAACGTCTATCAGTGGTATAAAAATATCCTATCACAACAAAATAATTTTTCACAGCGTACAGAATAGAACTTTTCCATCCAATTTCGGTAATTATTTACTAGTGGAACTCCTTCGGCCATCTTGGTTGAATCAAGTTATCTACTTTGTTTCAGATTAGGTTTACAAAATACAGCACCAGAAAGCGCCACTATTGCGGAGGGTTTGTCTTGTCCCCTCCACTTCACCTTTTTAATTAAATGTAGAAATTATATCGTTTAAGTTGCATATTACCCTCATTTTTTTAAAGTTAGCATTCTTTCCCCACCATTTTCTCTTCATAGGAAAATAAATGTCGATTGAACACCCATTCCAATTTCCATCTTATCAACCTAATATTATTTATGCTTATAGTTTTTATATATTCTGCCAATCAAAAACAGGCAATTATATAAACAAAAACAGGCAATATATAAACACAATAATCTTAAATAATATTAGTCTACAAATATTATTAGTCACAATAGTCTATAAATAACATCGAAAATATAAAGTGAGCTTAATCGATATACTGAAGATACAAACAAATTGACAAGTTAAAAAAAAAATGTTGCTAATATATATTGTAAAGGTTATATTAATTTATTAATTAAGGTAATTAATTGTAATAAACGTAAATTGGAGGGGACAAGAGCTGACATGAAAACGAAGAAAGAAAAAGAAAGTGGCGCTCCCTGGTGGTGTGTTTTGTAAACCTTATCAGAAACATTGTGGATAACCTGAATTCAACCAAGATGGAAGGAATACCACTTGTAAATAATTACCCAAATTTCAACGCGGGTTGTTTTAAACAATTTTTTTTTTAATGAAAATGGAGTTACCGTAATTCATTTACAAGCCAGAATTGATTCTGAAGAACTGAAGAATGAGAGAGAATACAAACCAAATCAATAACAATAAATGCCTTTCTAACAACACAGCTTGTTCTAGAAATTTTATTGTTATTCGATACATTAGGATTGGGCAAGTTCTATTCCAAGAATATTTCCTACTTGTGTTTACTTCTTCCCTTTTTTAGCGTTAATTTGAACCTTTGCTTGTCACGAAATTATTTACCTTCCTCATAGTTTTTTCTTGTATTTTAAATTTAATTTAGACAAGATAGTAAAATAAATACGTAAGCAATTACACAATCATATATATATATATATATATATATATATATATATATATATACACGTGTGTACGTGTGTGTGTGTGTGTGTGTGAGTATATACATTTAAAATCATCGAATCTTGCACAAAAAGTACTATTTAATGCAAGAAAAGTCAAAATCGTGCAATATCATATTTTGTATATATATATTATCGGGTTTGTAGTTTTTAAACCCAAGCGAATAAAATGGTAATCCGGTCTCTAATTATAAACAGAGTTCGGATTTGGTACTATAATACGGATTTAAAAATGTCGGATGTGCAGTAAAACAAAATATGCATTAAAAGTGTGATTTGAATTACTACTGCTATATTTAAAAAGGTAAAATATAGTGATTCGCCAAAACGTGTGTGAACAAAAAAATCAAATGGAGGAGGTATTAAAAATTGAACAAAAATGGACCAAAATTTTGCATTATATATGTGGCTCCTGTGAACAGTGTGGTTAATTGCAATTTTGTGAATTTTTGTAAGTTTCACTAGAAAGCTAATTTTCTCTCTAACTTTGTTTCTAATGGGCTAAGTTATGCTGCTATTTCAGAGATGAATATTCCTTTGTTAGAGTTGAATTCAAAAATTGTACTTCACCAGTGAAATTTCGAAACTATCAACTCTGTTATTCGAAAGTATGATTTTTGCACTTAACACACTACACACAGGAGTCACAGACATATAAAACACCCGCACAGATGAAAAACTACAATAGTTGTATTAAAAAAAAAAATGAATAACTAATTGCCAATATTGAAATGTTATGAAATATGCAAATAATTAAAACACACTAATTGGCCCTTGTGAATAATTCCTATATAACAGGAATCTCCAATCCAGTGCCAGCGAGCAAAATCATGTCTCAATATCGTAACCTGCAACAGCTATCACCAGGAAAGTGCAAATATTCAAAAAATAAAATAAAATATCTAATGACTGATTAACTGGAAATACAATCGTATTTCTTTGAAAATACTCATTATTATTTTCCCTACATAACCGGTTTTGAAACGATTTTTATTGGAAGAAAAATAATAACAGAGGAAAAAATAATACAATCTGCCATTTTTAAGGGCACTTGGCATGGCTTTATGCTAACGTTGATATACAACATATATATATATATATATATATATATATATATATATATATATATATATATATATATATATATTACATATATATACAACTAACATTGGAATTAAAAAAAAAAACATAAATAAATAATAATGATAAACACACTAAAACATCAGTAAAATAAAAAAAAATTATGAGAAGAAATAAAATACATTAAGAAAATTATAAAAAACATATAATAAATAGTTGTTACACATTTATACCTATATACAATATTTACATTCAGCCTGTATTACCTTAACCCGGGCCTTGCTTTGGCCATCTCATGTCACAAGCAGAACTTAAAGAGATCTCTGCGCTTCTGTCCCAGTCGTGTCACTTGTATTAAATCGAGGTTATATGCTCATATACCCTTGTCTTATTTAATTGTTAAATTATCGTATTGTAATAATATTCTAAATATTAACTTACACTGGCTAATTAAATGTCTTTCAAGTGACACATTTTCATCAGCTATTATATACTTTTAAAAGATTAATATAAAACAATTGCATATTCTATATATGAGTATATTATAAATCTATTATTGATTGCTGAAAGTGCTGAAAAAATTATTCTATTTTTACAATAAAAAGGAATTATTTATCAAGAAAGAGTAACTTATCAGGGTCACTCGGTGGAAATTTATAAGAGAACTGATGGTTTCAGGTGTCGTTGTAATAAAAGAAGATGCCGCAAAGAAATAGGAGTCAAAGATGGAACTTGAGTTTTGTACTACCCTACAATGGACTGAATAAGGCCTTTTTGTTTATATATTCTAGGACAAAAAAATATACGACTATTTATTTCTATATTTACTATTCCTACACTACTACAAACTAGAAAAATTATCTTAAAGTAGTGCCGATTCATTGATAAAGAAATATCTCATTATTGGTAAGGTTTCTGTATGGAAAAATCGCCTTTATGTGTACATAGAGAATATAGTGAACAACGACAGTTAAATAAACTCGAACAAGTATTAACTTAAAGAGATTTATTTTAAATACGACATAGTAATAAGGTACAATGTTATGTCTATGGCTTCAGATGAGAGAGTGACCATTTTATGTAGGTTATCTTAGGAAGAGCAGATATATATATATATATATATATATATATATATATATATATATATATATATATATATATATATATATAGAGAGAGAGAGAGAGAGAGAGAGAGAGAAAATATAATGAATTAGGTACAGATATAAACAAATAATACTATAACAATAACATAACTGATATAGTGTTATACATTAGGGAAACTTTAAAATGTAAAAATCAGTCTGAAAGATCTATGTAAATCATTAATACGACGAGATATCTATTATTAACTAATATTTTTATTAAATTAATTAATTTCTTTTTATTTATTTATTTAGACATATAATATTCTGTCACAGGGACAATAATTATATTGATAAATGAACACATTCACACCGTAAATTAATTAATAAATTAGTTATACAATATAAATGAGCATAATAACAAATCAAAATATAATATCGAATTCACCTACTTATCAGTTCAATATAACAACCAATAACGAGATTTAATTTTTAAATATATTCCTAAGTGAATGTAGCATCGGTGGTTCAGTGGTAGAATGCTCGCCTGCCACGCGGGCGGCCCGGGTTCGATTCCCGGCCGATGCATATTTTATTTTTGTGCTATAATTGTAACAGAGAAATATTACACTAAAATTTTATATATTTTTTAAGTTTTCAAAAGTTGTCTTAATCAAAAATTATTTTTTGGTATAACAAAATTTTATTATTTTGAAGACCAATTAATGTATTTAAAAAAAAAAACTATTATTTATCGATTTTATTTTTATTTATATGTTTAGTCGTATTATAATTACATTTTTTTAGAGTATTTTCCGAAGTTAAAATGTAAATAGACGCTATCTTATTATACTATGATAATAAATAGAACTCTTGCAGATACATTTTTTTTTAATGTTATAATAATAAATAAAGTTATTTTTAATATAATATTACAATTTATAATATTTTTTGAAACTTTTAAAAGTCTTGTTAAATTATAACGTTTATTTTTTTAATAGCTATAACTCCTTATTATTAGTACAAACTAATATAATGTATTTTTCTCTAATATAATTTTTTATACTATTTCTATAATTTATCAAATCTATTTTTATTTTATTTTTATTTTTAATCTTATTAATTTTTTAACGATGGTCTGCATGATCAGTTAACATTATTTACTGTAATTTTTTTAGAGTTCCTGAGTTTTATAATTTCTTACCAACCATGTCTAGCCTCCCTGATATATTTTTATTGTATATTTATATTAATAGAACAATATATTTTTTTAATCATAAATTTATATGTATTCATTTTTTATACATATTTGATTTCCTTATAACTAGCAAATTTATAAAATGCAATTAAAAGTTCATTTACGTTTATTAGAAAAAAGTAGCAAATTAAATAATAATTTAAATAAATTTAACTCCTGCGAGCTCAGAATAAATTTAAACATTCATTCACAAATTGATACATTACCCATAAATTGCTCAAGAAAGGGTGAATAGACGACAGTTCAGCAATCCTATCAATTAAAACAAATTAAATTTCAAGGCATGATTTATTTTAAATTGCAAATTTCAGTATCTAGGAATCATTTTATTATTTCACAAAGAAAATTATCTTATTTAGGTAAGAATGATTTTTTTTTTTTTTGTTTGAGGCATATAACTTTTGTTATTTCAATGAGTTTATCATTTAAATTACGAGAATTATTATTGCTTTTACTAATAATAGGAGGACTCTTACAGTAAACTGAATATACAGTGATTAAACTGCGAAGAGGAGATGCGAACGAAAGGAAGTTTCAACCTTTCATTATTTCGAAAGCGGTATCAAGGCACGATTTGCTCATCTTCTTTCAGCTCCTAGAATGCGACCTCAACAACTTTCTAACTGCCGTTTCGTTAGAATCTCTGTAACAAAGAAGCAAGTGTTAGGTACCACTAGCGGATACAGGATTTATTACTTATTTTTCTGGGAGAGGGGGAAGGGTGAGGGCTTCAGCCCGAAAGTTTTTTTTTCATATATATAACGATAATTAACTTTTAAAAAACGTTAGAAACTAACTACCGATATGACATGGCGGTTAAATGATTCTTGAAGTCCTATTAAATGTAATTACACAAACACTAATACTTTAAGAGATAGTTTTTAATATGTTTTTCTATAAAACTCGGTTATGTTTTTCCATTTTGGGTAGCGAGGGGGGCTTCAGCCCACCAAAGTAAGGTCGGAGTTCAAGGGGCTTCCTCATCCTATGGACGAAACAGGTATCCTACAGTTTAGTTATTTCACTATCAATATTAAAATCTCTATGTTAAATGAATGAATAATTAAATCCGGTAAAATATGAATTCCAAGTGGATACGATTAAAATTTGGTTGACCTATTTTAAGGACAATAAATAGGTAATAGCGCACTAATTCTAAGTATGAATTGAAAGCATATAAGCAGACTGAAATACAATTTAAAAATAAATAATAAGTAGTGATCAGAATAGCTCAGTGAGTTAGACACTTTGCCGTTAAGTTCAAGGTCCCGGATTCGAATCCAGCTGATCTAAAGTAATTTTTAATGAGGCATAGATCGACCCAGGATTCAGGAGATCCTTCTGGGGCACACTCTATAGAGCGGATACTCTTAATTAAATAATTAATTAAGGAGGAAAACCGGGTGGTATACCGTGATCCTGGCCCGATCGCCTCCCTGCACAACCGTTGTCCTTGAAACAGCATTTCCTTACAAAATACTTAGCCCAATACTCTTCATTGGATGTAGTAGTACAGGTTTGTTTTAAATTAACAAAAAAAAAAAAAAGAAACAAAAAAAGCTAACTCAAATTTAAATTTTGTTTAGCAAATGGTTAGCTTTAAGAAAATTTATCACCGATTTAATTTTAAGTTCGTCATTACTTAAAACTACTGATCATTTTGGTATGAGTCCTAATTTGGTTAGAATTAATACTTAATATGGACACTGTTGGAAAATGTAGCTGAATGTGAGGGAACTATAAGAGTAGCAGTGTTGGCATTTTGATGCCATGTGTTTAGTTTGTCTGGCCTATCCTTGGTCTAGTTAAGGCAACTTCCTCTCTACGAAGAGTGCAGTTCGAGATGGATCATGGGTTTACTGATTTTTTTATTTCCTTTAATTTGTTCAGTGGGCTTTCGTTCCACATGGATTGCCAGCTAAGAGCTATTTCCTTTTGAACGCAAACGTATTTTGACATCTTTCGCAATTTTACACCGAGAGACAGAAAATGAACCTATACGCTTCTTAAAATATCATCTATATCATGTTAAAAAAAAAAACAGACCGGAAAAACTGAGGCCTGGAATAAAAATGAATCATAAAAATAATTAATTAAAACATGTTTTGTTAAATGGTAAATTCTACATAATTATCAGTGATTCCTAATAGTCTGAATTTTGTAATTAATGCAACTAGTTCCTAATATATGCAGCTGTTGAGTTATTCAAACGATTCGACTCGATCACGCACCTAAAAATAATCTTTGAAATTCCTGTGAATTCAACCTTTCTACTCACTCTTCAGTCTTAAAGTCTAATAAGACGACTAACAGATGCTAAAATTTGAAAAACGTTCCAAATTTAAATTTTACAAGACAGGGTGCGCTGGGCGGGGAGTGTACCTAGTACAAGGGAACCGGTAGAGAGGATGACCTCAGGAACTTATATACGAAAACTTGGGCCATTTGTCCTCCCTGGGGCATTGTGGCCGCGTCTAGCGTTATTGCAGGACACTAACTCAGCATTCTGTCCTCACCAGCTCTCCTCCCAGCTTCTTATATCGCCCTATTGTAGCTCCCTTGTCTCTAGCTTAGTCCACACCGCAACAGGAAGATATTAATTCATCTTTTTGAATGGTTGGTATCATGTAATTATTGTAACATTACCGCCAAAGATGAATCTAGCGGATATTGTTACATCAGTGAAATATTTAATGGCCTGCTCTGTATTAGAAAAGCCAAGAAACACTCTAAAGAGGAATACGGGAAGTTAACTCGTATTTCGAAGAGAGATTGGGACCGGAACACTTAATCTGTTTGCTCATAGGCGAAGGCTGGAGGCTGTAAAAGTGAAAATATACAATGTACAGAACTCCTGAAGGTATCATCTTCAAGAGCTACAGTCGAATCATTGAAAAACTCTAAATGGCATAGGTAGCTTAATAGATGTTTCATTTATTATACTACCCTCACTAAAACACGCATAAGGAAAGGCAGGGTAAATAAATAAGTCAGTGAAATATAAAAATATAAAATATCGAAATAATTATTATCATACTTTAACTAGTGATAAACCAGTAAATCTAACAACCAGGAAGTTTGTAAATTGGAGAAAATCTAAGTGACAGGGAATTGGGGTGTCCTATGTTAATTCAAACCTATGAGTTAATAAATTTATTTACGATAGAAAACTTCTTATTAGCTTAGAATGGACGAACACTATGAAATTAAATATAAGCTATGCTGCTATCCATAGAGAAACAGAAGCGAGGCTGACGGAGATTTTGGAAAACTCAGTCGCAAATGTGGCCGAGAGTCAGAAATCTCTGATCATATATTGAGCAAATATCCTAACAACATTCTCCTTGTAACCCAGCGACACAATAATAATAACAGAAAACTACCCGAGAGAAACAACTATTATTTTATTTTTCATTAAATCTGCCACTGCGTTGTAACGCATCAAGCAAATGTGTTGGCGTTTATTCTATCTTCTTGTATTCTTGATACTTGCTTAACTTGTCAACAGAAGACCTCTAGGCCACAGCCTTTTTAGTCGTCGTCGAGGCTCACTAGGTAACAGGGAGGAAGATCGGGATAGAACGAGTGCATTTGGATGATTGAGAGTAGAGGAATGGAATGTTATGTACTTTTTGTGTATGTAGGATTTTGGTATGTTCATGCCTGTGTGTATGGTGTGATTTGAAATAAACCAAGGAGCATTGACGATTTTACGAAGTATTCTAGATTGTGTGGTTCTGCCCAAAGTTCTGCTCCGTATGTTCAAATAGGTCTTAGTATTTTGGTGTAGATTAGTCGCTTGTTTAGCAAGTTGAGTAGAGATCTGTAGTCCAAAAGATGTGACAGTTGTTTGTA
Source organism: Nezara viridula (assembly GCA_928085145.1). Lineage (NCBI taxonomy): Eukaryota > Metazoa > Arthropoda > Insecta > Hemiptera > Pentatomidae > Nezara > Nezara viridula. The sequence continues at coordinate 40,904,449 of OV725079.1, forward strand.
CCGTCTGGTCAGTTCTTGTATTTTTTAATTTAGTTTGAATGTCCGAGATATCGTACATGAGTTTTTGAGGGAACTGGCTTATTGTCCAATGTCACAGCAGGACACGAGTTCTTTAGTTTACAGAGTCATAAGGGTTCATTATATGTAGTTATAAGCCGTATATAGACTATTTTACGAGGCACAGTTATTTTAGCTCATAGTACTTCAAAAGTTCTTTAAAAATTTATGTTCGAAATATTTCAAAATCGTAATACTTCCACTATTTATTAATTTCATATGTAATCGAATGTAAAATGTTTAATAATATTAGCGGTATTTGCAATGCTAACCTCATTGCTTAACGGAGGTTATTAAGTTGATTAGGAGGGAGGGAAGTTGTCTCTTTTGTTAAGGAACCCTCTGTGGCAGCAAAGGGTAGCCATTCAACCCCCTCCATCAAAGAATAATGGTATCTTCCTTTATTTTTTTTAATGGCATTCCCGAGTAATTTATTTTCGTGCTTTATGCATATTATTTCGAGAAATGGTTTTGAATGTATGACTTCATTGCTTTGTTCATTGCACCCTTGATGATTTACCATACTAACGTTTTATTTATTAATGATTTGACAACCAAATCATTATTATTATTATTTTTTTTTTTTTAAAGTTTCTTTGAATTAGGATCAGTAAGCTTTTTCGCTACATCTATTCAGTGCATAATTACCTGTATTCAAGGTTAACGATCTCTATGAAATTGAATAAATAATCAAATTTATGAATAAATTATACGAATCAGACGTTTTTAGGCTATGGTTCTAAGTGTAAAGAAATTTAACGAGAATATCCTTCACACGCAAATCGGTCAATTTCCTCATGTTCGTAAGTTTCCTTCAACAATATTGAATCTCTTTTTATCAAGTAGTTTCCTAAACAATAATGGGTGGAATTGGAATTATAAATTATGATTTATGATTGAAAACTGATAATTCATGAAGCTGTATGAAAATGAAATTGGATAGAAATATTTTTTAAACTAGCTCATTACTAAAGCGCTTCTCTTCCGTTTTTTGTGAAACAGTACAAAAAAAATCAAGGTAATATAGAAATTTAACAGTAATGACATAAAATTAAGAATAGTAAATCCAAAAAATTATTTGAAATAATGATGAGAAATGTCTCTTTCTCAAAAGAATTAACTTCACACTTGCTCTCCAGAAACCTGAAAGAATGTAGGATAGTAAAAAAATCAATCTTAACTCAATCAATGTATTTGAAGTATACACTATATATACAACATATATAAAGTATAAATATTACACAAGTACCGTGGGGAAGGAAACAAGGTTGCAAGTTTAAAGAACACTAAAAATGTGATCCTCCCCTGGTTTGAGTATTGTACCTTTGAATTGCCTTAGGTTGGAGTTCTGGAACGTGTTCGATGCTCAATACCCAACGAAGTGAGAAACAAAAATATCAGTTAATTGAACAATCGTAATTCATTCATTTAACTAGTAAAAAAAAAAGAAAAAAAAAAAAATATATATATATATATATATATATATATATATATATATATATATATATATATATATATAACCCGATAGTAATTAAACGAAACTAACAACATTTATTTTCTAATTCATTTTGACCGTAAGCGATGGAGATGGAAAGAATTTTTACGAGCCATTACTTCGAACTGCGACTCTTGAATTGCAATTTTTTTTTTTAAATCCACTACAACAGTAAATTTTCTTTTTAGATTCTACGCATAAAATGCATTCCTGCATGTTATTTTTTCCCCTACATCTGACCTTTGTTAATTTATTATCAGTGGCGTCATTCTGCAATCCAGGGATGCATTTAACCGGTGGACTTATTTTTAGTGTTTCTATGGAGAAATTCAAATGAATATTCCTATATTACTATATTGCTTCATGATTTTTTCCCTTACAAAATATGAGTCATCGAATTGCACTTAATTTTATTCAAATTCTTCAAAATTGCATATAAAATTTGGTCCTGCAATAATTCTTATTTATGTTATTGATAATATCGATCTATTTTAATCGTATTTTACGTATAAAGAGAATTAAGGAACACAAATGATGAATTAGAAATAATAATTAAATAAAGAGTATTTAAGAAATTGTTAACAATTAATCTCAAGGTTCATTTAATAGAATTATTGATGAACAGCAATAAAATGTGAAAATAATCTAAAATGTCAAGATAGGTTACGGTGTGTGTCACGTAACGTAGAAAAGTTCAAACCGGATGGTATAAAAAACTATTATTTTAGATTGTCTATTTATTTTTCTTTAGTGGTCAACGTAATCTTCTAAATGATGGCTCAATCATTGGTTTTGTATAAGTTGACCAACCAAAATAAAACACTATTATTTTATAAATAAGTAATTTAATATTAGAAAATATGAATTCGTTTAATGTGGATCATTGCTCTTTCTATATCATTGTAAGAATGTCTCACATTCTTCCACACTAGATTCTGCTGTTGGTGTCCTACAACCCTCCTTGAAGGTTGAAACGGCAGTGGCCTCGAGACCTTTTGTAAAGACTGTCACTGGAGTTCTGGCAATGGCCAGCCTCTCCACTCACGTCATGAGCGTCTGTTGCTTTAGTGCCCTCTCTCAGTTTCCACTGGACTCCTGCCGGTGACGCGGCTGAGAGAGAAGCGCTGGGATCTCTTAGAGTTTCGCTCTGTCCTTCACAAGTGGAGGAATGGACTGGACTCGGAGCTCCCTTGGCTGATTGTAAATAAAGTATGAATGTTTTTCTTTTTTATATATTAAGTATGAATGTTTTTCTTTTTTATATATTCTATTTTTTTTATTACTATTTACATTGACTTATTTAATTTGCTACCAATTTCTGTATTTTTTTTTTAATTATTATTATTATTTTTTTTAATTTGAATTCAAGTTACATTTCTTTAGTTTTATAGTTTTTACCTTTGTTATATAGATATATATTTTTATTTATTTATTTTTATTTATTTATTTTTATTGTATTGTATATATAGTATGAATGGGCCTCACTCAGCTTTAGTACTCAGTGCCCTTAAATGTGGCAAAATGTATTATTTCTCAATAAAAAGATTTAAAGAAAGATTCTGCTGTTGGTGTATAGATTTGGATAATGTATAAGAGTAATTTTATTTGAATGTGAAAATATTCAAAAACCTAAACTGATTACGGAAAATAAGGGAATTTATATTAATGAAATGAGATTTAATAATCTAAAATATACGGATGATATTGTGTTAATTACTGGCATGGCTCAAGAATTGAAGATGACTGTTAAATTTATATACAAAGAACAAAATGTAGGACTGATGATAATTTTCACGAAAAACATCTTGCTAACCAACAAAGAGAAGACATAGGAAACAACATAGAGTGGGTTGAATATATTATCTATATAACTTCGCCAATTATTCTCAATCAATAGAAAAACCGAGAAGGAAATATAAAGGCATGTATCCATGTAAAAAATATTGGTCCTTAAAATTGATTAAGAAATAGAATTTCCCAGTACACCTCAAACGTGAGTTCTTGAAATGTCATGTCAAGTCTCACCTATAGAGCCCAGATATAAACCACCATCAGAAAGAGGTATATAGATATATTTCACGACGTTCAAAGGATAATAGAGGGGAGTATATTGAAAATAAAATGAAGCGATAGAATAAAAAATGAAAATATTTTATAAGGAATAAAATCAAAGTTTAGGACATAAAGGAGATAATTTTAAAACTAATATGGCAATGGGCTTGGTACTGCGATAGTTGTATGCAATAGAATATCTGATAAAATATGGATGAAACAGGTCATAGAAAGTGACCATTGTATGCAAATAGAAGAAGAAAAAGACAACTGGACGAAAAAAGGTGACTTAAGAGAAGATTGGTGAAAAATAGTTAAAGACATTGCTCAGATCATAAATTAACAGTTATTATTTTTTTAGTAATTTGTAGTTTTGATTTCGTGTTTCAATGCATTTTTACTCTATTTTAATTAATTTGGAACAAAGGAAAGTATTATTTTATATTATTACAAATAAAGGCTTTATTTTCTAATTACAAAATAAAATTAGTTTCATGCTACGGTCTGTAAATAAATTACCTCATCTTAGTTAATTCTTATTTATACAACTTTTACTTGGCAATTAAGTACTAATTGTTTATATAACGTTTTATTTGGGGAGAAAACAAATATTTGTGTATAATTAAATGGAGATAAGGATGATTTGTCTAATGCGTCTCATACGCCATTTTAAAAAGTTGCGTCCATTATGACTTCATTATAAAATGTTAACCGTTTGTCAGAAGCGGCTAGGCGATGAAGGCTGGGTTCATTAATACCTTTCAAGAAAACATTGGCTACCCGAGATAGGGGTGGGGGGACACTCCGGCTGGAGATTAATTGTCCAGAACCAACCCCCTCCCTCCAGAGTTCGTTCCAGGCAGGAAATGCCCTCGGCTTGTGTGATTTAGCCGTAACCATGAGAGTGATGGTTCTTTATTCGGACGGCAGTGTTGGTGTCCGGCTATCTTACGTCCTATTTCCGCTTCTGCTGAATCATTCCTTCATCAGAGGGACCGGAGGTTCTTATATTGAGTAGTAGGAGTTCATCTGGAAATAGTTGTCCTGCAAATTTGTACATATAGATAGTATTATGGAATACGTTTAATTCTGTATTGATTCTTAAATTAAAACATAAATAAAAAAAAACTTTCTTTTTAGTTTTGTAGCTTTAACAAAAGTTTTTTTTAAAAATGTAATAAACATTCTATCTGACCATATTGGCAATATGGTCGGTGCCAGGAATAACAAAACAATATAAAAATAAAATACAGTTCTTTGTTATGGAGTCAAGTGGAGATTGTTTGTAAATTCAAACGCAAAACAAAGCAATTGCTTTTTGAATCATTTGTTTGGAATTAGTCTGCTCTAGAAGTTTTAAATTGAAAGAGATCTCAATTTATTTTTATTTCCTGCACTCTCACTACGATTGACTTGACGGCATAGATAAACATAAATATACCAGTAGATGAAGATTTTCCCCCATGCCTGCCTCATTGATAAATTAATAACGAAAACAAATAAAATGTTTAATAACAAAACATTTTATTTATCTATTAAATTAAATATTAAATTTACGGTTGTGCATATTGCTTTGCAATGAGCAAATTTATTAATGAGAACGGCTTTACAAAGTCCCAGATGAATTATTTTAGCAGATCTCTAGAGCACAGCTTGATAGTCGTCTATATGCATAAAAGAATTTCTGTGGTTGCATGATGCAGTTAATTTTAATCAGCAGTGTCTAAAATAGTTGGGATGTTCATGTTCTTGTGTATTATAATAAATGGTCAGACACAGGTCATTCAAAGTATTTTTATTGCTAACCACTACTTCCTCCTAGCTTTCAGTTTACATAAGAATTCCTGTTTGAAAAGAATATATATGTCTTTTGAGTTAATATAATTATCAACCCATTTTTTAGTTTTATCATAAGAATGGAAGCGGTGGTATTCGGAAGGAGCAATGTCAGGTGCATACGGTTGGTGGGACAGAATGTCCCATTTCAGCCTTTCCAGATAAGTTTCAACTGGATTTGCAACAGGTCGACCATTGTCATATAGTGCATTAAATTACCTTATCGTGTCTCTGATCGTATTCAAGTCCTTTTTGCTTCGGGGATTGACTCAAATATATGATTCATTAAATGTAAAAAGTCATTGTAGTCAATAGCAATCTCTTGTGATAGTTTCAGGGCTAAAACAGCTCTTTATTTGGTGAGGGAGGCACTTGGATGGTCGTCATCTTCGAGATTATAATCATTGTCTCAGCTTTTATTTTGAAATAATAGTTTAGTAAAATTCTCCCCAAAAACCGTTTTTAGGGTAGGAAATTCTTTATGTTCGAAGAGATATGAACAACGTTGTATACTCTTTGAGGATTTAAATCTACCGATCACCCGACTACGGAGATTAGTCTCTTGAATCTAGTTGGTTTCAGTGTTACCAGATGCTCTTAGGTAAACCAAAATTCAGTAGATAATAAATGACGGAAACTTATTCACAAATCCTATATTTCATTAGCTATATAGAGTAGATTGAAGTATTTTAATAGTGGATTTTTTTAGCAAATCTCCTTTGTTCTATGCCGTAGCTCCAAATTGGTTTAGTAAAACTTTATATTAGGTTAGTTCGTTAATTAAAAATAATGTTAATAATTTAAAAAATAAAATGAGAAACAAATCCAGCTATACAATTGGTTTTAAAATTCAACTCAGTTACCTCAGGTAAGCATTGCAAAAATTAAATCCCAGTTTCTGTTTTTCAAACGAAAATGATAGGAAAATACGATAGTGGCAGAGCTCTTCTATTCATTTTTTCCTATTTATTCAATGTGTTAATTATCTATGATAACATTACAAATGGGTAACACTAAAGGGCAAAGTGCTGACTAGAGGGAGTCAGGGGCAGACAAGTTAGAAGCGGGGCATAGACAATTAACTCCATTTAAATATAAATTAATAACAAGGTAGCGAGGGTGGAGTTACCTGCCACTGGCACCTGTCTTCTCCTTTTCCACTTTTTTTTTTCCTCTAACAAAACAATTTAGCCAAGCCCCGGGGCTCCTCCCGACTGTCGCTGACCGAAACAAATGATGCCCCTTCTTACCAGATTACTTGCGTCAACTTACAACTTCATAAACTTGTTAAAACAGTTTCTTTTACAACTCCCCTCTCTCCCCCCCCCCCGCAATCCCTAACATCCCTTCATTATTTATGGTCCTTCTTTTGAGCTGGAGGTTCATTTCGCTAGTTTTGATTTATGGGACAGGTCATTAAACATCCGATATTAAACCTTATAAAGAATAACATATTTATTTATATTACATAACTTTTTTCAATAATTTACTTTTTTCTGTATTATATATACTTTTTCTATATAATTATATACTTTTGACTGTATTACAGATTTTAGAGGGAAATAGGACTACATTTTAAATCCATACAAGAGCGCGATTATGAGGATTTCATATATAACAGTATATACCCTTTTATAACCTTTATTTTCTTCTATGAAGAGACTCATTCGATAATAACATCGGCTTTGATGAAATAAGCTGAAATTCGGTATGTAGCGGTTTTATTCTACATACCAAATTTCTGTTGATATTTTTAGCACTATGAAATACCATAAAAGTACATAGAAGATAACTATATTCTGTGACAAAGTCCCTTGATGAAAATAATAAGATTGTACAAAAATAAAAGATTATTTCTATCTTAAGGTTTGAAGCAACAAAAAAAATAAAAACAATAAAAATAAAAAGTAAAAAAACATTACGTTAACGTGTTATATATATATATAAAACAAATAAAACTATAAAATACATAAAACTATATACAATGGTAAAACAGTATAAATACACACCTCTAAGAAAAAAGAAAGAAAAAATAAATAAATAAATTAGGCTTAACGCACCAGTTTCCAAAAGAAAATTTTAAAATGCCTATCATTGTTATTTCTATAGTGCGTGTATTAACATATTTGATAAGATTAAGTTGAACATTTATGTTATATTTTTTTATCGTTATCTTTAGAGTTAAATAACAATTTTAGAATTTTTCTGAGGTATGTCTATTACTGGCACCGACCCCCTGTCAATTAATAGAAAAATCGAATTTTATTGTGTCCATGAGTAGTGCAAAAAGGTGTATTTTTTTAAATAAGGAGATTTTACCTACACAACTGAATATTTTTTCAGTTTTAAATAGAAAAATGAGACCCTAGTGATTCTAAATGTCTCACGGAGGAGTTTATATAACTATAATAATTACAGCCGGACAAGCCAAAGAAGACTAACATTTCCTTATCTATCCTTACCACTGGTGCGCTTATTCTAAATTCTTCTTATCGAAGATCTGAGTTTCTACTAAAAAAAAAAAAGCCATATCTGCCCATACAAAATGTTTAAATATTTAAATGCTAACCAATATGTTAATATATTTAAACAATGTACAATACAAATAAATAAGAATTTACAAATACATCATGAGAAGAGGGTGACTATTTATTAACATAAATATACGTAAGAATTTGATTGTTATTAAAAAAGTATCAGTGATAAACAAAAATAGCTGCATGGAGTGACATCGAGAGTAGGACATTCTTACAATATCCCTAGCAAAGAACATCACTATCGTTATATACATGAAATGAATGTATGGTGTAAAAACGTCAGCATGTATCTGACGGTTTTTGGGACTGGAATTGGAATAGGAGGATTTTGAATGTGGATATGGAGGGGGAATGCCGAATTTTGATAGGGGGAGTATCCTAGAAATTAGGGAAATCAAGGAGTTTCTGAATGTGGCAGGTCTATGACAATTTTAGAATGTCATTAGCGGTTTTTAAATTTTTGCACACTTCTATAGCCCCTCAAATTTAAGATAAAAGTCCCTATAAATAAGGATTTTTATATATTTATTCACAAATTAAGTTCGTAAAATTACACTTTGAAAAATATAACTTTTTTTTGTCACAGCACGGAATGAATCTTTTGTCAGAAATGTTCGCACGAATAACACCGCAAACGATTTAGATGTTGCTAAATATAAAACATACACTAGAAATATGATGAGCATCTTGAAAATTCTAATAAATCAAGTTTTTTTTTTTTTTTTGTCCATATTTATTTTATTTTATTTTTTATTTGATAATTTTCGTTTCTTTTTATTATTTGTAATTTGTATGACTTCCAAACTTGAGGTTTTTTGATATATATATTTTTTTGTGTTCATATGTTTTTGCCTTTGTTTAATTGTCCCAAGATTCATCATTATCCATTCAGTTAAAATTAAGAATCAAATGAGACAAGTAGGAGGAGGGATATGGTTTACAGCATAAACGAAACATAAAATATCACTTTTTTTCTAAGCATTTATTGATACAGTACTAAAATGATGTATAAACAATGTAAATATTTATTTATTAATCTATTTATTTTTTCTAAATTTTCTCTTCGAAAATTTCACAATAATATCGTTGTTCGCGTTATTCTCAAAATTATGAAAATGACAAAAAGGTCGTTTCTCTAATCAACGATTCTATTATAACCTTTCCTTTAATTTATATTGTTTTTTGAGCTTTTACTATTTTATGTGAAAATTATAAAACTAAAAACAGATATATAATAAAAACAAGTGCTATTAATACGGATAAATTGCCGAAATAAACATAAAAGTTGTAATTACTAGATTACATATTTTATTTTATTTATTTATATATATAATAATCTGTCTCGTGGACAATAATTATAGTGATATATGAACACATTCACACCATATATATAGAAAATATAAAATTAACAAAAGTAAAATTATAAAAAAAAGAGAACTATGTACAATAAAAAATAAAATAATCTAAAGATAAGTAAAGTTACATATTATTATTATCAGCCAACGCCTTACTCCAGGCTTGTAAACCATCATGTAACGGTTGGACAAGTGCTGATCACCTTCTGAACTTTCAGGAGAGAAAATGTCTTCATCTTTTAGCAAGAAGTACGAAGATCGGTAGGTTGTTAGTTCTTCTCAAGCACAAGTTTCGTGACTGTTTAGGATCTTGGATTAAATCAATTAGTTTGTTTATAAGTATAAATTTCCATTAGAAAGCAGCATCGGTGGTTCAGTGGTAGAATGCTCGCCTGCCACGCGGGCGGCCCGGGTTCGATTCCCGGCCGATGCAATTTTTTAAATTTTAAATTAATTAAAGCTATAATGATAATATTCTTTGCACTTAATTTCTTTTTTATTTGTATTCGCCTCTACCCTAGAGGGGCGAACATACATATTATTATTATTATTATTATTTTATAAATAATATGTACAATAGTTTATTTCTAAGGATCGAAATCGGGATTAATCCTATTATAATCCCGGTACATACAAAATGTTACATAAATTTTATGCTATATTAAGGTAGTATACCATTTTATACATTTATTATTACATACCAGTTGAAACTAATATAACATTTCGTATTACAATGATAATTTCATGAACACAACAACATAGTTTTACAATGTATAAATTATAGTGAATATTTATTTATTGAAATATAGATTTTATTTATTAAAGGAGAAGAGATAATCAATGACATAGTCACTAATTTCAAATATTATGTTCTTTAAATCTTAATTATTATTGGTATTATGGCGTTATTTTTAGTTTTTCTGACAAGGAAAACGCACATGAATGAACCGAACATAATTAATATCCTCATTCGTTCCAACAAATAAGGCCAGTAAAAAAAAATTTAATGCTTCCTAAGGATTACTTTACATTTATGTTCCTCACCTGTACTATTATATATTGTAAATTTAAAAGAAATAATTAACTTATGCAAACAAAATAATTTTTATTTTAGATATTTTTGAAACAAAATTTGTATTCAACTCTATTCTAGAGGAGTATTTTAGTTATATATTTATGTAACAATTAATTGTTATTTTTCTAAAAAAAAGTTAATATAACTGTTTGGAAGGTTTTTGGAATGTTATCAAATATATTATTTTAATTTGTTTTTAATTTGATCATATTCCATTATTATTATTTATTATATTACGATAAGAGTTCTGGCGATGTTCAGATTCTCCGATCATGTTTTGAGAGTTTGTGGCTTCAGCGCTATTAAGTCACAATTTCTCTGTCCGATATTACACCCTCAGATGTGATTTCTAACCGTCTATTCCACTTGCTTATCCTCGCCAGCTAATTTAAGCAATATAAGCGCAATCAATCACCGATTATCAACGTGGACGATCAGCGGGACCATATTTGTGATTCGGCATCAGCTAGGGGAAACATGTGAGATGATAAGCATCGATAGAGTTGGATACGCGCTCGCGAGCTGATGCGAACTGTTTGTTATGACTGTTCACACAATCGGCCGCTGCAGCTAATCACCAATGCACCCCGCCAATGATCGCAGGCAAGGGATGCTAAAAGATTTCAAATATTAAACCCGCACCCCTTCCACAGCAACCCCTCGACGTCTTTAATTGAGATAATTTAGCATGAATATTTAGACCAGTCGTTGTAGTCGACATTATCTTGCTTTTGGGATTCATGAATCAAGAGAGTAGTAATATATTCCTCGAGGCAGTAGATCTGCTAAGATTAAAACTGTCTCATTTGCATTGGCGATATAAATGTACAAGTGCAACTTAGGATATGAATCAGCAGAAGGCGGCTGGAAGAGGCTAGGGCAATATGTCTCCCCACCCCTCCTCCCAACTTTTAAAGTCCTCTCAACTTAGTTTTTTGACAATTGTATAAAATCATAGTTATATGATAATATTCGTTAATTTAAACATCAGGGTATTTAAACATATGATGATGGTGTATATGCATATTTTTTTTTTCTTAGTTTTAATTTTCTTATTTTTAGGTTAATTTATTTTATTTATTGTATATAATTTTTTATTATTATCTATTGTTAATTTGCTTCTATTTGTTTTATATATTTTGTACATATAGTGCGACTGTTATTCCTACCTCACTATAACTAGTGTCCATGTGACAAAAAAAAAAATATATGATGATGGTTTCAAATGAAATTTAATCATTATAAAGTGGTTTGAATAGGATTTGAAATTTCTCATAACGCAGTACTATTCCTTATAATTTTTTGTTAGTTAAACATTTACACGAAATATCAATTGTTTGTACATACATATATATTTATTTTTCTTCCTTACTATAAAAGTAAGAGAATTTTTTAATTGTTGGTGGAAATCAAGTTCCACAAAAAAATTAGTTAGTTTCACTCTCGTATTACGTTTTAACATCAAGAGTTACGGAATAGAATTATTTTGTAACAAATAATTATACTAATAATTTGACTCTTATTTAAATAACTAAGTTTACTAAACGTCTCAATTGGTGAATCATATATTGACAATTTCCATAACGCAAAGGACTAAGGTATCTAGGATAGCTTAGAAATAGTTATCTAAAAGGCACCGACTGAACCGATCATCATGATCCATTTTCAAGACCTAAGACAGATTTAAGCTAAAGACTCCTTCCTCACAGACCTCATATTAAAAATATCAATTAGTTAGTTCCTTAAGAGATGGCGGAGGGGAAAACATAAAATATTCGAACATTTTTAATTTGTTCTCAGAAAAATGAAAATGACATTCAATATGGAAATTCAGCGGAGGACTCAATTAAGACTTATAAATGGCCATAGTGTTGGCCGCAAAGTTGTCGAGATAAAATGAAAAATAAATAAAATGTAGGAGGAATAACAGTCTTTATATATATATATATATATATATATATATATATATATATATATATATATATATATATATATATATTTATTTATTTATATAAATGAAAACATCACGAAACCAAATCTAGGAATAATGAACATAATTGATAACTTCATTTGAACCCTCTTCCGACTTCTCTCATCCACTGCCCTATTTCTGGGTATATTACCCCCATGGTCCTCTAGACAAAGTACTCATGCTACATTCTTACTACATTCATAGTTACATTCTTGAAACGCGCAAACGTATTATTATACGACTCATGATAGGAACAAAGATAGTGATTTGTTAAAACTGATCCAGGATCTATTTTATCGAATTTCATCTCTCATTTTCGCTTAAGAATGAGCAAAAAGTATTTTCGTTGATATGTCTATATTAGGGAGAGGGCAGAGTAGCCAACCGCGTTAACGGGTAAAAAACATCAGTTGTCCGGCAATCTAGTAAACTAAAGATTATGAGTTCAAATATCGGTTCCAGGGTGACTTGTATCTCTGGCATTAACCCCCCCCTCCTCATCCATGGGTCCGTAAAAATAGTTTAGCCTAAAAGACGAGGAAGGAGAGAGAATAAACAAAATATATAACTATATATTCAGACTCATATTTTTTTTTTTTTACCCTAGGTTGGAGGAAACTCGGGAAATAATGTATAAATTTCCATTTAACAATTAAAATTATTGTAATTATTATGAATATAATGACTGTGGTTCGTGGCGGGTAGTATACATATAGCATTTTTACTTTCCTACCTATACTAGGTAAGGAAAGTATTGCAATCGGGTCAAATTTCCGACAGGTGGTTTTCGACGGATCTATAAGTTTCACAGCCCCCTGAATCCGAAAAACACATTTTTGACCTGTCTGTCTGTCTGTGCCAAGATTTTCTCTGGAACCACTGAACCGATTTTGTTGCTTCTTTTTTTGTTTTGTGGGATCTTGACTAATGATACCTTTGACAGAAATTCGTTGCTCCATGCGCAATAGCTTGCGCGCAATATATGAAAAACATGTTTTTCTATAGACTGTAGCGCGAAAACGATTCTAATGATTTTCATGAAACTTTTCTACGATGTTTTAATCATTGTCCTTTCAATTTTCTTATATAGACTAAATTCCCGAAAAAAATTAGGAAAAAAAGTTATAAAGAAAAGAAAAATGTTGTGGGGCCTAACTCCCTAAGTATATATTATACGGTTATAAGTATATATTATTTATAATAAAACTTTTCAAAGGTAACTAAATTACCAACAAAACAAAAAAAAAAAATCATCGGAATCGAACCAGTATTAGCGATGATACAGCTTATTCTATTTTTTACACATTTCTTTAACTTTTTACTTCCCTACCTATACTACGTAAGGAAAGTACTGCAATCGGGTCAAATTTCCGACATGTGGTTTTCGACGGATCTATACGTTTCAGAGCCCGCTGAGTCCGAAAAACACATTTTTAGCCATTGGTCTGTATGTGCCGAGATTTTCAAGGGAACTACTGAACCTATTTTGTTGCTTCTTTTTTTATTTTGAAGGGTTTTGAATACTGATGCCTGTGACAGATTTCGGTGATCCATATTTTTTGAAAGGTAATGAAATTTCCTACAAAGCCATATAAGAATCTTTTATTTTGGACAGCTATTAACGAAGTTATAGCTAATCAATTTCCAATGTAAGATTACGGTTTCATATTCTGGTGTCAGAAAGGGGTGAATTAGAGAATAAAGATGACTAAGTGAAAGTAAGAAAATCTGTTGCCCGCATCACACAATCTTCACTATTTCCTCTACTTTTAACAGAAATTATTGTTTGACAATACTAAGCTATGCCAAAAAGTTTTTGATCAGCAATATTAGGAAGTATTGAAATTTTTACACTGATCTACCTTAAGCCGGTTTACATTGCTTTAGTTTATCAAATAAATCGTACTCAAATCTTATGTTTGATCAATTTTCAGAAAAATGTATCTAGTTCAATTCTTTTTTCTTTCTTCATGAACATATGTAAGGATATAAACACTTTTCCGAAATAGGTAGGAAAGCCGTGTGAGTGGACACACCAGATATTTTAATTTTAATATTAGAATCCGCCATATTTTGAAAAATAATTAATATTTATAGTATTATGAATATTTACAAACACAGAAAAAAAATAAACAAAAGAAAAACAATTGAAAATGATAACTTGAATATTGCACAAAATCACGTCCATACTATACGTTTACATTTACACTCACCTGTGTTGGCTAGCTCAAAACGCTAAACATGAATACGAGAGCTTAATTGTCAAATAAATTTTACAATAGAACACGTGGATAGGAACCAATCGATTCAGGAGCCGTTTCAATCTTTTAAGTGGATTGTAGCGATGAATTGAGCATGAATGATTTGAAAGTTAGTAAAATTAAATGAAATCAATCTTCTCTATAAGATTAAATATTATGCCAGGAAGAAGAAGAACTTCTACATTAGTGTAAATTAAAATAAAACTTATTTTGATTCTTGATTATCAATTTTATGATATTCGTCCAGTCAATTGGTTATGGAAAGCAGTCGATCGATGAAAAAACTGAAGAATTTTTCTCGACAGCTCTATATGTTTTTTGAGTTATCTGAGGACCGATTTATGTACTAACTCCAGATATGGCTTTACTAAAATTATGACAAAAAAAAACATAAAACTTCGGAAGTTGTTTCAGTTTTTCCCATTGACGCATCCTAGAAAAAATCACTTATATCAAAAAGATAACTGATAAATATTCCTAAAAATAAAACTAGAACCTGATAGCCATCATTTTTCGTTTAGCAGCTAGAAAGCGCTAAAGATTGTCCTAGTTAAAATCATCAAATTAGTTCAGTCGAATGATAGTTGGATGAAGAAAAATTGAAATGGTCGGTTTCTCTTCGGTTCATATTTTCTTTTTTTTTGGGGGGGGGAGGGTGTTTACAAGTATGTCTGTGTCTAATATGTCTAGTTTTATTTTATTTAAGAACATTTTAATTCTATTTTATTTATTTTTATTTTGTTTTTTATTGTCTTAGCTTTCTCAGATTTATTATTGTTATTATTATTTTCTTTCTTCATTATGATATATTATTTTATTTTAATTTTTTATCTTATTTTTTTGTATATTATTTTTGATTCTGTAAATGTGATGTCAATGTGCTCTCTGAACTCTATTATAAGTATCACTTAATTGAGAGATATTGTAATATTTTATCAATATAAAATAAGTAATCTAAATATATATATGCAAAAAACCTTGAAAATTAGGTAATTTTTCTCTAGGATGCGTCGTTTTAGAGTTATGCACGAAAAACTGAAACAACTCCCGAAATTTTATGTTGTTTGCCATTTTTATGGTGAAGACATATAGGAATCTATTGGATAACTCGATTCTCAGATATAGTACCCCCAAAAATATATAGAACCGTAGAGAAAAATTCTTCAGAAATTTTTCCTGTTCAAACTACCTATTTAATTATACCTGCTATTTAATAAATATAGCACTAATTCAAATATTCTGTCATAATTTTTGAAAGTTAATATATTGAAATTTGAAAATGAATATATAATAGGACATATTAAAATTTTACTAGTAGGCAACCATGTAGGGTTATTAATATTATAGTAGATAATATGAATGGCCGTGGAACCGTATGCAGTGAGGCAGCTCACATCTATTGTTCCTAAGGCCCTTTGTGTTATCTGTAACATAATGCCCCTTTTAATAAATATATTATATATTCAATAGACTCTATTATTATATATTCACTTCTCAGAGGTCTCGGAATCACTATGCTCGGACGTTACTCGATATTTCTACTTTTTTTTTTTTTATTCCTTCACTTGTTCCAAACAATCTGAATTATTCTACTTTGCCATAGCCTAACTATATAAATAAGCGTTGTAAAAGAGATCTAGAAGGAGCTAAAGGAGGTTCTACTTCTACAAGAGAAGGACCTCGAGCTATAACTATTTCTGAAAGGGCCATAAAAGTCCTCCCTTCCTTTGCCGTTCTGGATTTCTCTATTATTTACCCCAACTCCCATTGGAGGAGTGCTTTAAAAAATTAACTCCCACCTCCTCCCAAAGTCCGCCCATTGCTTCTGGCTATTCAGGTACCCTTCAGAAGGGCTAATAGACTTCTGTTTCCACTTACTTTAAATAAACAATTCTTAATTTTCCAATTTACCTCTCGCTGTTTTATCCTTTGTCCCTTCAGTTGTATTTTATTCCCCGTAACTTTTGACTACATGATCATTATATTTTGATACATCTATTTGCTGTTAGAAGACTTTGAAATCATACATATATGTCAAATATCTTTATATGTCACCGTTACAATTAGGGTAAAGGCATCAGTAGTAGACATCAAGCCAATAGTAGACACATGAAACTTTAAGTTAAATACATCTGGTGTGTCCACTCACACGGCTTTCCTACCTATTTTAGAAAAGTTTTTATATGTTTACGAATGTTCATGAAGAAACAAAAAAAAAATTGAACTAGATTTATATTTCTGAAAATTGATCAAAGAAAATTTTTCATTACGATTTATTTGATAAACTAAAGCAATCTAAACCGGCTTAAGGTAGATCAGTGTAAATATTTCAATACTCTCGAATATTGCTTATCAAAAACTTTTTGATATATTTAGTATTGTCAAACAATAATTTCTGTTAAAAGTAGAAGAAATAGTGAAGCTTGTGTGATGCAGGCAACAGATTTTCTTATATGGCTTTGTAGGAAATTTCATTACCTTTCAAAAAATATGGATCACCGAAATCTGTCACAGGCATCAGTAGTCAAAACCCTATAAAATAAAAAAAGAAGCAACAAAATCGGTTCAGTAGTTCCCTTGAAAATCTCGGCACATACAGACTAATGGCGAAAAATGTGTTTTTTCTGACTCAGGAGGCTCTGAAACATATAGATCCGTCGAAAACCGTATATCGGAAATTTGACCCGATTGCAATACTTTCCTTACCTAGTGTTTAGGTAGGAAAGTAAAAATAAGAGTTGGAAACAGCAGAATGATTTGAATTTGGTGTCATTTTACACTTTAGCTTATACTGTGTAGCAAACCAAGTGAGTATTGGAAAGATTAGAGAAGCTGATGTTTTTGCAGTGTCATCTAAGATCCTGCTGTTACCAACTCAGCTAAGCAGGGAAGTTTGAGCTTCATCAATTATTCTTTTATGTTTCCAAGATTTTTCACAATTTTTTTCTCACAATGATAGTGTAGACAATGAACTCACCAGCTAACGTATTTTTTTGTGTTAGTTTGATTCAGCACAAAAACAAACTACTGGGATACTGATAATACCTCTTGTTCCAGTAGTAGACAAAAGTGTCTACTACTAGAAAACTCAACCTTTTTGTAGTAATGATTGAATATCATTCATAGTTCTATTCCAAACATGTCTATACGCATGACATGCCTACCAACTCTGAAACATTGACTGCTACTTACGCTGACGATACAACAATTTTAACAAAACACCATGACCCCAGACTAGCCTCATTAAATTTACAAAATCATTTACTAAATTTACAAAATTGGTATTCACTCTGGAAAATTAGATTAAATCATAACAAATCACAACACATAACATTTACGCTTCGACGAGAAACATGCCCACCAGTTTATATCAGCAACAATCCAATTCCTCAGACGGACAGTATACGCTACCTCGGACTAATATTTGACAGAAGGATGACCTGGGGCCCACACATCAAAATGAAAAGAAAGAGTTTGAACAAGCGACTGAAAATACTGTACTCACTGTTTTCTAAATCAAAATTGAAAATTAGACAAAAACTAAATACATACACTTACCTGCTCAAACCCATTTGGACATACGCCTCACAGATTTACGGTTCAGCAAAAAAGACTCACTTACAAAAACTACAATCCTTTCAATCTAAAATTTTAAGACTAATAACTGCAGCTCCCTGGTACGTCAACAACAAGACTTTACATACCGACCTAAGACAACCAACCATTGACCTGCACATACGTACTCTTTACTCCCGATTTCATCTAAAACTACACGGACATCACAATGGACTTATCAAAGACATGGCCACGGCTGAAATGCTCATCAGGAGGCGACTGAAAAGGAGCTGGATGAGAGATCTCCTTTCCTGATTTTAGGATATAAACAGGCCAGGGAAGAGGTGCTGCTGGGTTCCATTCTTCGTCATGCCTATCATGTCATTTTCAATTTAAACAGCTAATCTGCTAATTGTCACTACCATGACAGGTGCGGATGAAGATATAGAGTCAAAAAAAAAAAAAATAAAAAAAATAAAAAAAATTATTTTTTTGTGTTTCACATTTTTGAATTTGTATTTTTTTAAATTATAGTTCTTTGGTAAAAACTGATAATATAGGTGCATATTTGATTAGAAATAAATAAATATAATAATTAAGTGGTGTCAACTACTGGTGTGTTTTCTTGTCAACTACTTGTTCACAGATGTCTACTATTGGTAAAAAACATGTTCTCGAAAATTATCTTAGAAGTAATTTAGGTCACATAAGTTGGAAAAATATAGCAAAAAAAGGGAAGCTTGAAAAAATATAACGAGTTACATTTAAAATTATTGGAAGAGTCTCATAATAGTGTCTACTAGTGGTGCCTTTACCCTACTGGTATAAAATAAACACATGTAAGAAGATGTCCGGCACACTATTCACAAATGTACAGTTTTCCACTTTGGTGCAACGGACAAGATAATGAACTCAGATTACAACGAAAATCCATCAAACCATTTCTAAACACACTGGTAGCAACCATGAATGGAATCCAGCTATTAAATCAGCAATGGATCTGCGGTTCTATAGCCTTTCGGGATCGGTAGATCCGCTGAATGTAACCTCATTATAACGGAAATTCGTAAACTCCGAGCTCATCAATACTCTTAGCGCAGAGTTTAGGAACTTGTCCACTGTTACATCGTAGAGTTTATTCCTGATGGATTCCGATTCTAAATAGTGATCTTAATTTAGCCTTTCGTCACTATTGTGTTAATTTCTCAATTTACATTATATATTTATATTCTTTACATACAATAGTTTACTTACTACCAGTATTTTCATTTTGAAATTTAACAGTTGGCTAGGTATTACATTTATTTAACAATTACTCAGGTATTTATAGTTATTTCGTTCCATTTTTTTAATTTCGTTTGTTTTGCAATTTTCCATGAATGTTAATCTTTGAAGGTACAAAACGCATGGAATCCATCAGGTCGTTCCTGAAATCGGCAAAATAGCCCTTCGGTGATGGATTCAATTGATTGATGAAAACCGTCAATAGAATAAGCGCAACTTTAGCGACTTATCCTAACATAATAAACAAGATTATAAAAATTGTAATCCTTCAGTTGTGTCGGTTTTTATACTTTGTAATATTTTGATACCTGTCTAATTGTCTGTTTCTTTGAATAATGTCATATATTTAATAAATTATTTTAATGAGTTCAGAGATTAATGATACTATTCACACAATTAAACAAATGATTATAGATAATCGACGAATTAAAGTTGATGGCATTGCAAGTGAGTAAGTCATGGTTAAGCAATTTAAACCATTGTTTAAACTTTCGAAAAGTTTGTGGGTTCCACGTCAATCGACCAGGGGTGCCCCACAAAGGGGTTTTATGGGGAGCAAATTTTTGAGGAGGGCACATTTTTGCGGGGTTATGAATATTTGGAATAGAAAATTTCAAATCAACGACAAGAGGAAAATAGGGCACAAACTGTAGCAAGTGTAATTGTACGTGATCTACGATCTTTTAAATTTTACTTCGTTTGCACTGTTACTAAGCAGAGGAGAGAAATAAAATATCTTGGAAAGGAGAGGGAGAAAGTTGATGCGCTATCGACCTCGGAGGGGATGGGCACCTCTGTTCGAAACCCACAAGCATTTATATAGACAAGGGAGTAGGATACTCATTTATTGAGCGAATAATATAGATTGATGATACATGAGTCCATCACTTTCTATGAGATAGAAAGCGAGAAAGTTCGTGAAAACATTCTTCATCACCTAAAGCAAAAAAGTGAAAACTCTGATTTCTGCAGAAAAGATTTTGATATCGATATTCTGGGATATGGAAAGTCCAATTTCTGTTTACTTCAAACCTAAAGGTCAAACAGCGATAGCTGTTGTGAGGTACTGACTTTATTGGAGTCGGATATTAAATTAAAAAAAGATGATAAATTTTCAAAAGTCGTGATTTTGCTTTAGTATCGTATGCTCGTTCTCACACCGCAAAACACAGCCCTGTGCCTTACAAATGTCGGTTTCAACTGTCGGACTACCCGTCAATTAGTCTATACTTTGTTTCAAGACATTTTTATCTTTTTGGCTCATTAAAAGAGATGTTGCGAGGGAATAATTATCGATTTGATGAAGAGGTCATGGAACGGTGCGAATTGTTTGAAAACCTTCTTCCCGTATGAAATTCAAATTCTCGTTAGAAGATGGATTAAGAGCATAGCAGAGATTATGTTGAAAAAATGCTAATATCATTTATATATGTACAACGAATATATTGTTTTTTTTTTTTTAATTTATCTTTACTTATCCTCAATATGATACTTGTTTATGTAGAATTTCTGTTCCTTAATAAAAGAGTGCGGAAGCGCTATTAGGACTGCTTCAATATCCCCCGCAAATACAACCAACGTAAAGACAGAAAAAAACCTCATTACTACGAGCATTGAGTTTAATAAAATCGGTCAATTGAATCGAGAGAATGTTATCCTACGATAATTACCCCCGAACCATTAGGCGTATATCATGTTTTTTCTTTCCCCTCCACCATATCGAAAATACAATTTCGAACCATTAACCAAACAGAAGGCAGAGGGAGACCTCGAATTCCGTATATACCCCACGTTTTCCAGGTCATTTGAGTAGACTGGAGTGGGGCCGGACGTACTCGGCTAGCATATGGTCTCCGGGAACAACACATGCCGTAGGAGATTGCTATCGGGAAGGATTGAATAAAATATCAGCTGATTCCGGGCTCAAGTTGGCTTGGCCCCCGGGGTGCACTGCGTCTTCATCAGGGCCCCAACTTCATTAATAGGCAGTGCCTCCCGAGCTGGGGATATATTACTTAGTTCCGCTAGGCGCTCTATGTAGGTCAGTTGAGCTCAGGGAGCCTGTATCTTATACTCCTTATCCTATAACACTATGTCTCTATAATGGTCGCCATCTAAGTTAACTATAGCTAATTTGTAAATATGACTGTAGTTCTCTCAAGTAATATTACAGACATAGAAGATTTCCCGAGGGAGAATAATTCGAAGCTATTTAAACTGCGAATATAACTCAAACTTTATCGACACTAGCGGTTATATTGTAGTTTAAGAAGTAAACCATTTAACTTGAAATTTGATGATTTTGATTTTATCATCCTAATTATATTTCGATGATCTTATTTTCTGTTGGTAAAAAAAACTCCACTCTACGATTCCTAAAGTCTTGAGTTCAGGATGTAGTTATAAGGAAGTACTTGTTTGTTTGTCAAGGCTTTAAGCATAAAACTCTGGTTCCAATATCGGATATATTTAATTTTTGTTATCTCTGGGATAAAAAAAAATCAAGTAAATTCAATTCTGACTTTATTGCATCATTTTAGAACATGTACAGGTAAATTATGCCTGGTTGAGGGTATGGTACACTGTTGGCATTTCGGCGGTGTCTAGTTTGCTGAAGAGATATGAATGAGTCAGATTTTTATGAACTATTCTCAGTGTTGTGGCAACATCCTTTCAGCGAATAGGGTGATTTGGAAGTAAATAAGTAAAGTTTGAAGGCCAATTGTTGTTCAGAAAAGTAATTGGGCCGGAATCATGCTCAACTCTCAAGTTTTTCGTCATTAATTATTAATTAATTAATTTTAAATTACAAGTACGCACTTCATGGAGTCTGGATGTTCTCCTAGGGTTGATCTACTGCTGATAATAAAGAATAATGATGTAGAGATGGTTGACCGTGATATAATATGAGAAGGAGTTGACTGGGGGAGGGAGTGTACGGTCAAATAAATACTAAATTATAGAAATAGTATTATTTAATTATTATGCCTACGTTTCGACCCACCTTGGAGGTCTTCATCAGGGCGTGGGATATGGAACTGCGGGAGGTAGTTGAAACACTGTCAGTGTTTGAAGACCTGCAAGGTCGGTCGAAACGTCGCTATAATAATTAATAATACTATTTCTATAATTTAGTATTTATTTGACCCCCCCCCATGAGAATAGAAGCACCGT
Organism: Nezara viridula; assembly: GCA_928085145.1. Taxonomy (NCBI): domain Eukaryota; kingdom Metazoa; phylum Arthropoda; class Insecta; order Hemiptera; family Pentatomidae; genus Nezara; species Nezara viridula. Next base: position 40,927,102 of record OV725079.1, read on the forward strand.
TTCTTACTGCGCCTTGGTGAACGTTTTTGTGGTTTATGTACCGTCTGTAAGTCTGTAAGTCGATAAATCGTAAGTGTGCCGACCTCTGTAGTAGACACCAAAATTCAAATTGTCAAATTGGTGCACCATTTTATTTAAGAGAAAAAAGAAATTTTAATTCATATTCGATGTATATGAATATAATAAAGTATAATAATAATAACAACAGAATAATATGAACTCAATCTAAATATACCTCTTTTATAGTAGAGTAAATTTGCTTATATTTGAGTCTTAATAGAGCTGTTAAAATTAATTTCCGAAAATGATTTTAAGGAATAACTTTTATTTTATTTTATTTAGTTACATTTAGTTTTTCAAACTAAATCAGATATAGTTAGGTCCCATCCAACTTGAAATTAATAATCTAATAAATTATTTTCATGATTTTTCATAAAAACTGGTACCTGAGGTTCATCTACTGAATGACGAAGCCATGATGTCCGAATTAGTAAGATATATTTCGATTATAGATAGGTAGATAGATAGAGAAATAACTTTATTCTGCGACAAAGTCGCTCAAGAATAACAAAATGTTACAGAACAGAGGAAAACTTCGGCCCTAGAGAACTACATTAAACAAATAAAATATCATATGTAAACTAACAAATATTAAAAAAAAAAGTATCAAGCTGAATGAAATCAAGATGAAATTATATATAAAATATCTAGAACTATATACAATACAAATAAGAAATAAAACAAAATAATCATTGTTTATAAGTATTATACACGCCAATATATTTCTAAAAATACAAATGAATAAAAACAATAAACTAATGACTCCTGTATATAATCAGTAATTATATCCATTTCGACTTTTCTCAGAAATCTACAACTCTTAATTACATCACATTTACACACAGAAACACACATTTGAATATAGATAAAGTCTTGCACTGGGCTGTAGCGCCAAGGATTAATCATTCATGTATATATTTATATTGTTTTTTTACTACACAGATATTTAAATTCCAATGAAGAATGTCCAATTAATTCCGAGCTTAAAGTGATGGGAGGAGGGTTAGATTTAGAGACCAGTTATATAAGTCTATGGTCGGGCTGTTGAACTGTTCCGATTGGGAAAGTTGATTTCCTTTGGGGAGGGTTAGAGGGAAAAGTTGGATTATTGGCGGGAAAAGTGGAAAAAGACGGTCTTGCTGCTATGAAAAATTCATTTTCCAATGCGACTTTACTGAACCTAATCATTGGTAGAGCAATTTTTTATTTTTTATTTTTATTTTTTTTTTTTGAATCGCAAATTTTCACATAAAACATTTGTTCAGTTCAAGCCAAAAACTACAATAGTAATAGATTTAAAACTTTCATAAGAATATTTTTTTCATCCTCAATTAAGGTAAAAGAAGAACGTTGGGGAACATTGAAAAGGTTTTTTTCCAGGTTTTACTCAAGTTACATTCACATTTTAGTGTTAGAACACTGGTTTCAAAAACGGCTCGTTCTATTATTTTGCAGTTTTAAAAGATGATTTATCTATTTGACTCGAATTTTGAAAAAAAATTTGGGGAATAGTGTACAAATAGTCACTTATCGATTCCGTTGTAACAATCAATGTTAATTTACCTTATTGTTAAGAACATAATGGCTATGGAATATCTGAGATTGATGAAGTAAAGCAAGGGACATTATATTTATATTATAGTTATACTGTAATCCTGTATTCTAAAATAAAATTTAAATTGTATTGTGTATTCGAATCCTCGTGAAAGGGACCAACCGTTAATTCGATTTGATGAAATTTTCAGGGATTGTGTGTGTTGATAGTCCTAGATCGTATCGTACATTATTGGAGCAAATTGGTTCAATATCGATCATTCATATGGATTCATCAAATTCAGTCTATTTCGTTTGGGCGAGCATTTTTCGTTGACAAGACTTTATTTATTTGTTGACCTCACTTACAGAATATGTAAAGTATTTAATTCATATTAATTATTTTAATCTATCAATTTGAGTATTAATTACTTATCCTTGTTATTATCGTTGGTCAAGTTTTGCTAACTTTTAATGTTTATTTAAAAAAAAAGCAAAAAAAAAAAAATTTTTTTGTTTTTGAAAGGCGGAAAACTGAGACATTTTTAAGATGTTGTTAATGATGATGAAAAAAATATTATTGCTCATTATTTTTTAAGGATATAAAATATAAGATATTTTGTAGAAAGATCACAAAGACCTCGACAGACGGAATTTTCCATTGTCTATGTGTTGTAACATTTATATAGTTATATTTAGTTTATGTTTGCTTTATGATAATAAACACGTTTTCATCCATTCATATACATCATTTTGTAGATGTATTTGGACATTTATAAAATGAAGTGCGAATGCAACATAAGAAATGTGATGATAATATGAAAAAAAAACCTGTACCACTACAATCCATGGAGGGTCTTGGGTCCATTAGTATTTAGGGAAAGCACTGTTTCTTGGTCAACTGTTGTGCAAGGAGGTGATTCGACCTATATCACGCTCAACCGCCAGGTTTTCTCCCTTAATTAATCATTTGATTAAGGTTATCCACTTTATAACAGCTGGGTGTGCTCTATGTATCACTACACTCGGATCGCCTATCGGCCAACGAAACAGAATAAATAATTCTGCCATGATCCAGGATTCTAAACTGAAATCTTGAGCATTGGTAAATCAATGACCTGCCACTGAGTTATCCCACTCCCAAAGATAATCTGAATGTAACATAAAAAAAAATCACGATCCTAATACTTTTCCCTCACTATATACTTCATTTATAGGTGAAAGTTAAACTATACAGAAAGGAGATAAATAATAAGCAATACTGGTCCTAATAGGCAAACATTTTATTAACAATGAAGCGAAATAGATCTTATGTATATATTTATCTCTTAATGGTGTATCGCTGTATTGGGAACCATATTTCACATCAAATATCAGAAATTAATTAATAACACCAACATTTAACAAACTAAAGCAAGCCGATCGCACACATTTTGTATGGAGCCAGGAAGGAAGTTAGAGATATAGATAGGGTATAAAATCTAGCCTTAGGGCAGAGACTGCCCGTGGCAGGTGATCAATAGGCTGTGCTATTCACCTGATACAGGTGTGTTATTAGATAGGCCATTATAGCTCTGGAGTCCAGTTGCCATTCCAGTACTGTTCCATGGGTCCAGACCGCAAACCGCTCCTAATCCCTCTGTCACCAATCAGTTACCAACTTTCGTCAAGTGTGTTAATGATCATATCAAAGTTTAAAACGTACCTTAAAATTAATCCATATCTAAACGCAATTCATTGCATGCGCCTATCCAACAATCTATTTATAAGGGTTGTCCCGTAAGAAATGGGAAGTTTGTATTGGGGTGTTGGCATAGGTATACATTGAAATGTAAAAGGCATTGATCATATGGAGTGGGAGTTAGGTTATGACAATATTTTTATGGGGTTATAAAATTTTAGGTTTTATTCAAAGAGTTAATTAATACTGTACATTTCGTGTAATTTTCAATAAATTTTAATTAATTTTTACACTGGGTTTGTAAAAAACAAAAATATTATCTTTGATTATTAGTGGTTAAATAGTTGACTGTCGTGAATAATGAAAAGAAGAATAGTTGGGGTGATCAGTCAAGAAGGCAAAAATAAATGATAATATTTATTTTATCATTTGCCGACGTTTCGAAAGACAATTGCCTCTTCTACCTTAGAGCAGTCAGCCCTGATGATGGCCTGAACTTCAGGTCGAAACGTCGGCTTTCTTTCTCGGCATTCTTCTTCTCATTATCTGTGATTGTGTTTATTTCTATTCAAGTTCAAACAGCTCGTCATGATATCGAGTTTAAATGTGATTTTTACATATATTTTTATATTCCAGCTTACATAGTTTTGTTCTGACTAAAGAAAAGTATTCGTCTCGTCAACGCAGAAAAAAACAAAAAGTTTAGTTTTCTTATTTCTCTTATGGAGTTTTTGCAACATCGAGTTTACGAGTGAAAACATGCCGATTAAGTACATATTGCTATTATTTGTTTAAAAGGTCATATATAAAAATTTTCATCTATTAATTCAATTTGTGCTAAAGGTGACGTTTTGTATTCTGCGTCTGATCTAAGCATTATGCTACGGTGAAAAATAGCAGAGAACAATAAATTATGAAATTATACTAATAAATCATAACGAAACGATCAATTTTTATGCTTTTCTGTAAAACGCTCATTGTTTACATTCGACTTTTTGCACTAACAGTAGTGATATTCATTTTCAGTACGCACTCGATTTTTTTTTTTAATCCCGAGTCATCAAATATGCAGAAATTTTTCGCATTTTAGTATTGGCTGATGAATAAAGCTCGTGGATATCAAACCCGTATATGTTGTGGGGCTACTGAATTTCCAAAAACGCCTTTTGCCAGAGATTTTATTCTGATAGGAAAAAAGGTAAACCTTGTAATATAGATATTTTTAGCCAATGCAAACGGTGAGGAAGCTAAGTGAGGAAGCCTTACTTGGCAGACATTTTTAAGTAAGTCACAGTTTTTGTTGAACGGGGCGGGATAACTAAAAAAAATATTTAATTCAAATTATCAACTATTGTTCCTTACTAAACTACAAAAAAAAATCATAAATTTAGCCATTGAAAAAGTTTTTATGTAAAGAAAGATGTGATTTTCTATCCTCTGACCTAAAAATAGCCGTGTTTTCAGCAAAAATGACTACAGTATACTCCACTGCTTTAATTTACACCTTTTTCAATGACCTGGGGTGTATTATAATAAAGATAATTTACTAATTAATACTTATTATTTATAAAAAAAGTTTTTCAATGGCTAAGCTATGTTGAGATTTTAAAAAATCATAAATTATTAGCTATTTTTTTTTTTTTTTGTCATCCTCCGACTATACTATAGATACCCCACTTTTAGAAAAACTTTCTCGTTTGTAAGTCTATATTAATCAAAATGAGATTTATATGGCAAAAGTTTGGGATTCACCTCAACCTGTGTAAAATAATGATGTGATTTTTTATCCTGCCACCTAAATGTACCCGTTTTTCAGAAAAAATGAATATATAATCAATCGTACACTTTTTATTTATAAAATAGATAAATACGAAAATAATGATTTTTCAAATATTTTTCATGTAAGGTAATTATGAAAGCGTTTTTACCTTGTGTTATGATTTTTTTTTATATTTAACTTATTTATTGAAAAATATTACAATCTGTCTCAAAGGACATTTATAATAGAGTTCAGAGATCACATTCACACTCTATGTACAATAAATAAAATAAATTATACAGAAAAAATATATATATATACAATAAATATGAATAAAATACCCTAAAAATAAATAAATAAAAAGAACACGTACATACCTATTATTGAGAATTATTGTACTATATTGTATAATAATGTATCTTTACCGAAATTGCACTTAACATGGAATCGAACAAGTCTATCGTTTAGAAGTCGAGTACATTAGCATGTTCATCATGTATTGTAAGTTTTATAATTGCCTTGAATAAAGTGGAATCATTACAAAAAATAAACAAGCATACACTTATCGAATAATGTGCAAGGCGATTTTGAAATCTCACAATGTTTCAAGATAATGTTTATAAAATGATTTTTTTTTTTTTTTTTAGCATTAATTCAGTCTGCCACACTGAAGGGCATTGGTACTAGGGCTATAGTATTCATTCACACAATATGTACATAAGAAAGGAAAAAAAAAGAATGTATATATAAATAAAAAGATAAAGTAATATACAAGATAAGTAAAATAACAGATTAGCCGAATAATAACAAAATAAATAAAACACATTCACACCTATGTACAAAAATAAAATAATGATTTAGATAAGAGAAAGACTTCCACGGATATATTTTATATATTACTGAATTAGGTAATTTCACTATTTTTTTTTTTTAAATTAAGAATATATAGTTGAAAAGAGCCGATAATATGAAAACCGTTGCAGTTATTTAATCGTGAAAAAAGCATAAACCACGGTTAGTTTGGGTAAGGTTCTTTAAGAGAGTTTTCCTGATTTGGTTTGGTGGCGTACACATTAAAATTTGATGAGAGGCTGCTTGCTAAGGCGGCTAACCTGTTGTTGACATCATTCCTTGTCCCTGCCCTTTCATCTTCAACGGCCGGAAAATTGGTCCTTCTTTTGCCAACAGTCGCCGAATCACTTTGTCGCTGGATGGAACAACTTGCGCAGAAGGATATGACTCTGATTCCCGACCGATCATCAACTCATTTCTATTATTTAAAAGAAAAATGTTAATAATTTTTTTAATCATATCGTAGTTTTTCATTTAGTATAACCAATTTCAGTATGTCATGTTATTCAATCAGAAATATCTGGTGTGTCCACTCACACGACATTCCTACCTATTTCAGAAAAGTTTTTATATCATTACATATGTTCATGAAGAAACAAAAAAGAATTGAACTAGATTTATTTTCCTGAAAATTGATCAAAGAAAAGATTTGAGTACGGTTTATTCGATAAACTAAAGCAATGTAAACCGGCTCTCAGGGGGTTCTGAAACGCATAGATCCGTCGTAAACCGCATATCGGAAATTTGACCCGATTGCAATACTTTCCTTAAACAGATCCTACACGGTAATTCATGAATGAACGTCACAAGAAGTTCCAAGATTGCCCGCTATCGCTTTGATCATGAAGACATTTACACGTTCAATCATTACTGATCATTACTTATGTGAAGTTTCCACTTTTTTTTCTCTCCAATTTATTGCCTACTTGACTATTTAAAGAAAAAATAGTTGAAAATGGTTAATAATAATAATATAGACTAGGGATATAAACAACTATTTACTTTTATGAAATTATTTACTTAATAACGAGACCTAGGTAAACTAACCTATCTAGTAGTAAGGTTAGTCTCATATCGTTTTGACAAAAGTTAGTAAAATATAAGTCTACTACTTACAAAAATTAAGGAAAGGTATTGCGAAAATAATAAATTTGTTGAGGAAAATGGGAAAAGAACTGATAAATATACACAACGTTAAAGTTTTTTTTTTTTCCTAAAGTAAATTGGGAAGTTTCCTAATTTTTTTTTTTTAATTTGTTGCCTACTTGACTATTTAAAAGAAATAGTTGAAGATGGTTTTAAATTATAAACAAGGGATATGAAAAATTATTTAACTATTTACATATAATGAAAATCAGAAATGTATAATGGTTGTGAGGCCTAGGTAACCTAACCTATCCAGCAGTATGGTTAGTCTCCCCTCCACTTCTCGTGAATGAACCTTTGATTTCCGGATGTTCGGAAATCCGCAGCGCACCTCCATCAGTACTTCATTCACTACCTTACACGACAATTCGGAACGTCATTAGTGCAATTCCAATTGACCGTGTAGGGTCCCCTTTACATAGTATTAGTAGGAAAGTAATAAGTTTTAAATGTGTAAAAAATAAGCTGTATCATCGCTAATACTGGTTCGATTCCGATGATTTTTTTTTTTGTTTTGTTGATAATTTAATTACGTTTTAAAAGTTTTATTATAAATTTTACCTTATGATATATACTTAGGGAGTTAGGCACTATAACATTTTTCTTTTCTTTATAACTTTTTTTCCTGATTTTTTCAGGAATTTAGTCTATATATAAAAATTGAAAGGACAATCATTAGTACATTATAGGAAAGTTTCATTAAAATCGTTAGAGCCATCTTCGCGCTATAGTCTATAGAAAGACATGTTTTTCATTTATTGAGCGCAAGCTATTCGGAGCATGGAGCACCGAATTTCTATCACAGCCATCAGTAGTCAAAACCCTACAAAATAAAAAAAGAAGCGGAAAAATCGGTTCAGTAGTTTCCGAGAAAATCTTGGCACAGACAGACAGATCGATGGCTAAAAATGTGTTTTTCGGACTCGGGAAGCTCTGAAATGTATAGATCCGTAGAAAACCGCATATCGGAAATTTGACCCGATTGCAATACCTTATGTACTTAGTATAGGTTGGAAAGTAAAAAAACATGCTAGATAAACCTGCTATAATGATGCCTCAGTGTTGGTCGTTTAGAAAACAAAAAAAATAGCCCTAATTTCAACCGTGAATCAGATGTAGTCTATCTGATAAGGTCATGACATTGCAACAGGAAAAGGTTTTCAATAAAATCTCAAGAGATGGTAAAATATTTTACTAAAAATTAACATAAAACTGACTACTTTTTTTTTTGTTAGAAAGTTTTTATAAATATAAAAACTGACAAACCAAAAGAAAATCCAAGGAGGAAAAAAAATAAAAGAACATGAAGAAAACCAGTTGCTAAAAGAAAATAAAGTTAAGTCATCACTTTTAAACGACAAAAATGAATATCCAAATAAAACCAATAGTTCAAAATCTTAATGAGGACTTAAATAGAATTATCAGCTGCTAAGAACAACGAAATCTTTTTATTTGTACCAAAATGTAATCTAAATAAAACCAAGAAGAAAGTAAAAATTGAAGTCACCAAACTTGCAGCCATGGCAGCATCCCTAAGACAATTGAGTCGGTGAGTGCAGAAACCACTTCAGTCACAAATTTCAATTTTTTCAGGAGAGAGAAAAGACGTCGTAACTCCTCTAAATTTTCAAATATATGAACTTTTTTTTCCTCTGTCATAACATGCATTTATGTTGCTGCCATACTAAAATTACCTCATTTCGACATAAATTAGGGTTAGGAAAATTAAAAATTTGATTCGGACTAATGTTGTTTCTGCACTCAAATGTTAAAAGGTAGGTATTCATTAAAAGTTTATACTTTTTAATTAACAATTTATTTTACAACAATCTATATTAATTTTAATTTATTTATCAATTTAATTTGATTTTAAGTGTAAATACAAAGGCTCGGGATTTTATATTACTTACAAACATGGTGAGTGATAATTAACATAACGTATTGTAAAATAAACAATATAATATTATTTACAAAAATAAAATTATGCATATAGTAAATATATTTTTTAATAAATATATTTTTTGTAATAAAAAAGAGTATTCATTAAGAAGGTTGTGTGGAAATATGTCTATTCACATCTGTGAATTTAAGAGTATTCATTTTGATAAACGTCAATACTGCTTGACTTTTACTGGTGTAAATACAGCCGTATTCAATCATATGATCGATTGAAAAAGCAAATAACTTTAAAAATTCAATCTATATTAAAATTGAAATAACTCGATATCGATCGACTTCTAGACGAAAATATTGAAAGCAAGAAGTACTGGAAAACAAAAAGAACAGCTTTAAAAAGTTGATCCGGAAAGATATACCCCCTCTTCAAAAAAAAGAAGGTTAGTAATTTTTTATCAGGTTAGTAAGAAAGGAACTAACCAATTGGTATAAAAAAGTTCATCCCTCAAATAGCAAGTCACATTTAGACTTGCAGTATGACAAAAACTCAAAAACCTAAAGTTGTAACTAATAGAAAACGAACTCCTGCCTTCATAAACCTTTCTAAGCAGGACAAAACAGAAGCGTCTACTCGTAGTAGAGGGACTAACGTATCGTCTATCACAAAAACAACAAATGTTATCCCATCCAACGAATTACTTAAACAAACAAATGCTACTTCAACCAAAGAAATCGCACCTCAATCCGTTCCTATGTCGTCTAACACTCAGGACAAATTGTCAACCAAGAATATTCCTAAACCCCCCTCTATAAATTTAAAATCAGTTAAAAACTTCAAAGAATTATGTCAAAATTTATCAACAGAAGTCGGACCTCGCGGGTTTTATTGTCTTTCTAACACAAATGAGACAAAAATATTTCCATCTACTCCAGATGATTATCGAAAAATAATAAAACTATTAAAAGCACAAAATGCAACATTCTACACATATCAATTACAGAATGAAAAACCATTTCGTGTTGTCATTCGAAATCTTCATCACACTACAGAAATTGAAGATATCAAATTCGAACTCGAAGAACTAGGATACAGAGTAAAACATATTAGTAACGCAAAACATCCCAAAACAAAAGTACCGCTACCGATATTTTTTATAGATTTGGAACAAAGTCCAACTAATCAAGAAATTTTTAATCTAGAATTTTTATTATATACTAGAATAAAAATAGAAGAACCATACTTAAGAAAGGAACCACCACAGTGTCAAAGATGTCAAACCTATGGCCATACAAAAGGGTACTGTAGTCTTCCCGCCAAGTGTGTTAAGTGCGCTGGACCACACCTTACAGCAAACTGTACAAAAGTTAGAGAAACGTCCGCCACTTGTGCTAACTGCGAAGGTGCTCGCCCAGCCAATTACAAAGGATGCGCTACATTCAAAAAACTAATATATCTAAAAAACAAACCATTTGTCAACCATATAACCTCTGGATCAGGATTAGAGATAGATCTCCTCCCTTCACAGACTCCAAATATAATGGATCCTTCAACAGCCAAATTAATATCAATAGAAACAAATGAAGAACACGTTAAATCAGTTCAAAAATTAGAAGAGAAAGATCTAACACCGCAGAGTAGTGATAAACCATCTACCGTGGCAGGGGTCTCCTGTGCTAAGGTAACAGGGAGATATCCTTCTACAGCTTCTATCCAACCTTCTACTTCAACTTTTGATATTTCTTCAGCTATAAAATCTTCTATGGAACCTCTTCTAACTGAACTTAAATCCCTTTTATCCCCTATTTTAGAACTTCTAACTAAACTAGTTTCTACTTTCATTTCTAATCCTTCCAATGACTAATTCGAAATCACCTTCTCTAAAAATACTCCTATGGAACTCCAATGGTCTGCTCCAACGAAAAAATGAACTGGAAATTTGTTTAAAAGAACATGACATAAACATAGCTCTGATTACTGAAACTCATTTAACAGACAAACAAACATTTAAGCTACAAGATTACGAAACTTACAGAACTGACCATCCAGACCACACAGCACATGGAGGAACTGCAATTATTGTGGACGAGTCCTTAAATCACCATATTCTTCCTGCTGCTTCTACGAATTACCTACAATACACCAACATTTCTCTAAACCCTACAAAATTCCAACTCACGATTGCCTCAGTCTATATAGCTCCCAATAAAGTTATATCCTCGAATGAACTAAAGGCTATTTTCTCAACAATGGGAAAATCATTCATTGTAGGAGGAGATTTTAACGCAAAAAAACACAAGGTGGGGATCTAGAGTGTCCAATAATCGTGGAAAAAGACTACAAAAATGTATTGAAGATTTGAAATTTTCTGTAATTTCGCTATCTCAACCTACTTACTGGCCTACTTCACTATCAAAGTCTCCCGATCTTCTTGATTTCTTTGTCACAAGCTCCGTACCACATGCACATTCCAACGTTTCCTCTCTCCTTGACCTTTCATCTGATCATAGCCCAATTTTACTTGAACTTTCGAACAACCCTTTCGTTAAACCTGAACCCCCGACATTAATTAACGGTTACATAAACTGGGACGACTTTAAACATTTTTTAAACAACAAAATTACGTTAAACACTTTAATTAGTACATCTGACGACCTCGACAATGCAGTCAACGACCTAACAAAAAGTATACAAGAGGCTATTTGGCATTCAACGAGACCACCAAAGACATACACTAAACCTGCTTCTTACCTACCTCAGCCAATACATAATCTTATAAAAGAAAAACGTAGGATTAGAGCCCTATGGCAAAGAACTAGATATCCATCGTACAAAACAGAACTCAACAAACTAACTAGAAAACTTCACGAAAAACTATTAAAATTTAAAAATGACAGCTATAAAGACTACATAGACACAATAAACAATAGAAATGGATCAATATGGACAACAACAAGACGTATACTAAAGAAAAAAGACCTTCAATACCCTCTCCGACGTACAGACAACACTTGGGCAATAACAAGCGAAGAAAAAGCCAATAAATTCGCTAAATATCTTGCACAAGTATTTGGGAGAAACAGAATACAGGACAATAACTTTACTGACGCAATAGAAGAAGAACTGACAACACCACTACCCTTATCACTACCCCCACCGGCATTTCATCCGAAAGAAATTTACAAAGAAATCAACAGACTACCAAACAAAAAAGCTCCTGGCTATGATCTAATCACTCCCTTCATTCTTCGACACCTACCTCGAAAAGCTGTTTTGTTTCTTACACACATCTATAACTCCATTTTACGCACTACCTATTTTCCTCTCCTTTGGAAACTCTCCACAATCAAAATGATTGCCAAACCTTCAAAACCTACCACTTCTCCTTCATCCTATCGTCCTATAGCACTTCTTCCAATAATGGGCAAGCTATTTGAAAAACTATTACTAAACCGACTAAAACCTATTCTAGAATATGGTGAAGTGATACCAAATCACCAGTTTGGCTTTCGCTGTTATCACTCTACTGTGCAACAGTGCCATCGGATAGTAGATGCTATCTCTGTGACTTTTGAAAAAAAGGAATATTGCTCTGCCGTCTTTCTCGACATAGAGAAAGCATTTGATAGTGTCTGGCACAAGGGCCTATTATGGAAACTAAAACCGCACTTACCTTCCACTTATTTTTTAATTCTTCAATCCTACTTTCTTAATAGATTTTTCTGTACTTCCGTAGACTCTTCTGTATCTTCCTTCTTTCCCCAACACAAAGGCGTACCACAAGGTAGCGTCTTGAGCCCAATCCTCTATTCTATATACACTTCTGATATCCCTGAGCACCCTAATACCACCATTTATTGCTTCGCTGACGACACTGCTATTCTATCTTCACACAAAAATCCTACTATCGCATCAATTGCCCTACAAAACCATCTTCATTCTCTTGAAAAGTGGTTTGAAAACTGGAGAATCAAAATTAATAGTACAAAATCCACCCACATTAGTTTCTCTCTTAGGAAAGCCTCATGTCCACCCATAACGATTGCCAATAATCCAGTGCCTTCAAAGAACTATGTACGGTACCTTGGACTCTACTTAGACAAAAGGCTTACTTGGAACATACATACGAAATTAAAAAGACAAGAACTTACTAGACGATATAGCCAACTTTCACATCTTCTGGACTACAGATCTTCACTTAACTTACGAAACAAGCGACTTATCTACAACACCTTACTGAGACCAATATGGACATATGGAGCAGAACTTTGGGGTTCAGCAAAACAAACACACATAAACAAAATACAAACAGCACAATCAAAAATTATACGAAAAATTGTTAACGCACCTTGGTACATTTCAAATACTACTATACATAACGACTTAAACATCCCAACAGTAAAATCCTACATCCACGACAAATACACTACATTTCATTCATCAACCCAAAATCACTCCAATCCTCTGGTTCTTTCTATCTCCTGCTCCCTGTTACCTGAGCAACGAAGATTAAGAAGAAAATGGCCAAGAGACCTACTACATCAATAAAAAAAAAAAAAAAAATCAAGCAATTACAGCAAGGCAATAAAAATACAACAAATTTGCTAGATGCGCAGGTGCAAATTGCATAAAATAAAATAAATAAAATAAAAAGTATAAGTACCATAAATATAAATGCTATTCGTATTTTTTTAAATATAAATATGCCCATCTCTGTTGGTCATGTGATCCAAAAGTTGGTGCAGAAACCACGTCAGTCACAGACTCATATTATTTCTGCTCTAAACGATCGAAAAATACGTCATGTATTTACGGAGCTACGCAACATATTAACGTGTTTCTTGCACTCAACACGCATCTTACCTTTCTAAGCTTCTTTTCATCGAAAACGATTATTTCCATGTTTTTGACTGAAGTGGTTTCTGCACTCACTGATTCAATTTCATACTTTTAATGGTTTCAAGAACTAGATGAATGTGAAGTACAAGGTGAAGACATTGCTTGTTTTCTTTCACCAATATTGAAAAGGATACGTGGTGGATTATCATTCCTTGTTTCTTTTGTCAACTCTAGATCATTTCCAAAGCTTAATATCCTTCAATAACTGCAGTGGGTGTTCAACAACTGGGAGTTTTACCCTACATGAGAACATCATAAATAAAATTAAAAGAACTTACTTTATTTTATGTAAAACAATTACCACATTAAAAAAAATCGATACATTTTGTAAAAAGGGTTTAATTAAATTATTGTATGAAATAAAATGATATTTCTGAACATGAGATGTGAAGCGCCTAATTGCAAATAATCCTTGTTAATCAGAATCGTTGTACCTCTGCTGGAATGTTACCGCATATGGAAAATTTAATTGTTGTTACATCACTTCATTTCGGACTTCAAATATACAAATATCAAGTTTAATATCGTACTTGAACAAAATGACTTTAAACTCGTATAGCAACGTCAAGCCAGAAATACTTCTGCTTCTGTCAGGAATACACAGGTATCTGATTCGGGATTAGATATGATAATTACGGCTAAATTGGTATGCAATCATCGTGGTCGCATATCAATGCAATACTCATTTGGTATGCAATCGATATTAATTAGTATCCAGCGGTGTTCTCTGAATTCGCTAAGTCAAATAATACATTTTCGACATTTTAAATCAACCATGTTATTATAAGTTATCGCAGTATTCCGTAATGGCAACTGGCACAAATGTCGAAAAGGGGATTTCAATTCATCATCAATATTAGCTATATACGGGGCTAATTATCCGTAAATGAGACATTATGTATTATTAATTGCCTATTTAGACGGAGTAGACTGTACGCTGCTCGTGGGAAGGTACACATGATTGCTTGCCATGTTCACTCCTCTCCTGCCAATGCACGGAATGATAAAATTAGCGATTATTGGTTAATATAATTATGCCAAGTTATTAAAATAGCGTGTATATCATGATTTTCCATCTCAATAACTGTCCATGAAACCAGGACTGCCAAGATTGTAAAATTAACACTAATATATTTTCCATAATTGTTGATTGACTGTAGTTAATAATTGAAGAGAAGATTGGTTGGGGTGTACAGTAAAAAAAAAAATAAATAAATTATATATATTTTTACTTTTACCGACGTTTTGGCCCTAAGTTCAGGCCATCATCAGAGCTGTACAGGCGAAAGATTGCTGCAAGATCGCTTAAAAACACCATCGAATATTGCAATATTTTAATTAAAATACTTTCCAATAAATACTGCGATACTGTATCCACAAAACCTTACGTTAATAGTAGTACTGTCATTGAATACATGACAGTCGACTTGAGGCCCCTACGATCTAGAGAGGAGGAGTTTATAGTATTTATCGATGATGTTTTTGATCGGCAAGCCATATCATCGTTAATTCTTCACCAATTTTGAAGCTTTCTTCTCCTCTAGGCGGGCAACATAGTCCCGAAAATTCAGGCTAAATAGTTATGAAAGAAAAAAATCTTTATTTCTAATTAACTAAATAACTACCCACTTTTTCCTGGGTTATGCACATGATTATATAAAAGGTTAGTAAATTCTCTACAAAAATAAAAAAAAATTCGTCGAAATCGGATAATTTTTAGCAAAGATACAGCTTATTGAAATTTGTAAACATGTTAGTTTTAAACATTAGTGAAGTTTTAAATTAATTTTTGTTTTATTTTTCGATTATATTTTTCGATAAAGTAACAATTGATTTATTTTTCTTATGATACCTAACATTATTTTCTTTTCTTATTATTTTGGTATTTGATCACTTAGCGATATGCTGTAAAAATTTTTGGCACCGGCCTACTATATATATATATATATATATATATATGTGTGTGTGTGTGTGTGTGTGTGTATAAATTGTCTTCTTTATATAATAATTAGATTAGTTTAAAAATATCATATTTATTAGTTCGCATAGAATCTCGACTAATTAATTATGAGATTTTGATGTGGTACAAAGTAGAAATCCTGGATGGATCAACTCCCGTAAGATACTGCAATATGAAGTTGTACAAGCTCCTTGCAGAGAGGTTTATATTGCTAGTTTAATGCTAGACAATAAACCGAGAACGTTACAAGGCACCTCATCGTTCCATATCTAGACCTAGGTATTTTGATGGACCGTCATCTTTACAGTATGTTATAATGCTTTTGCATTGTGTTACAAGTGTGAGGAACTTCAGGAACCATGTTATCTGTAATAAGTCAATGAATTACTGTAAGTACTTTTCCAACGATTTCAAAGTAGTAATCATAAGGTTACAGTATGTTTTTGTAATGTAGATAATGAAAGACTGTTGTTGTTGTTTTTTTGTTGCATTTAAAAAATAATTTATCAACCGCAAAATGTTTTCTATGCATTTCCTCGTCGATTATGTTAAACTAAATCAATTAATATGAAACAAACCCAAAAATTCAGATAAGCTAAAAAAATGTAATTTTAACATCGCTGGGAATCAAACATAAAGTTGTCAGGATGGATAGTGAACAAATTAAGAAAAATAAAAAGCTTTTAACTGACCCATACGTTCCCTGGAAGCCGACCAAAACTTACTCAGGAAGACTATATAAGTTCTGGGTTTTGAAGCTAAATGGAGAGCGGGGAATCCTGGCCGGGTTTCCTAAACTATTTATATTTTATTATAAGTTGATTTAAGAGAAGCTGGTTGGTTTTTTTTCAGTCATTGAAAATACAAAGTAAAAAATTATTTCCTGTGTGTGTGTAATACTTTTTTTAATCTAATTAAAGTCCTTCGAACAATAGCCGATGCTCCTTTCTATGTAACCAACAATAACCTACATCATGACCTCAACATCCCATTTGTCCTAGACATCCAAATACTCTTGCACAATCCCTATCAAGCACCACACCCGCACACATCCCTGTAATCCTCCAAGAAGTTTGAAATGACCTCGCGACCTTTTGTAGATTGTATATTTTGGAGTTCTGGCAATGGCCAGATTCTTCACGCAAGACATGGGTGTATGTGCTCTCGATCAATCTCCACTGGCTTTAGTACCAGTGATGCTGTTAAGAGAATATTACAGAATTGTCCTGGAGTTCCCTCGGCTGATTGTATATTGGTATACATGTGTTTTTTTTCTTAGTTTTAATTTTCTTATTTTTAGGTTATGTTATTTTATTTTATTATTTATTGTACATACTTTTGATTATTATTTTGCCTCATTATAAACAATGTCCAAGAGACAGATTGTTGTAATACTCAATCAATAAAAAAAAAAAAAATCTATAAAATAATTATAGTATTTGACTGCGTATGTTATATCATCTGTCTATATGAACGATTATTTTCATTTTTGAATTTTTTAATTATTTTATTCAGGCTATGTATTTTTTTAAGAATTTCGATTGAATTTTTTTATAACTTTAATATTATTTACTATGTTTTAAATTGTTTATCAATTATTTTATTATGTTTATGAGGCCAACTCCATTTATATGGAAGGTAACCTCGAAAAAAAGTATAAATATATATATACTTATTTTTTTTTAATTTATAAATGATATTTCTGAATCGAGGATAATATTTCGGTTCAACAAGAATATTGTAAGGAGATAAAGTTTCCGATTATATTACTAGTATGACATTGACCAAAGAGGTATTAACATTAACATGGAACAAAACAGAATTGCCGCACGTAACCCGGCATCCTGTGTATCAATCTTTGTTTGAGGATATCCACTGCAAGTGTTCACTTATTGGAGCAGGCAATACTTGATGAAGTGGACACAAACAGATAGCGAACGCGAACACACTGGCTAGCAGATATGATAGATTCGATTGAAACTAGATTAGAGGAGGGGCCGCTATGGAACAATACACAACAACGTTAGAACCAGCGCTCTGCCATTTTGAAACAGGTATTGGCTACCTTTGAGCGCCCATTCCAAGGCCCACGCCACTCGCCCATCGGCTATAAAGTATCCTCGATATTCCGACAATGGCCACCGCTATAGCCCGGCTTTGCCTTTGTGGAATTTTCGTCCGGCCCTGGCTCCGCCGCTGAATTTGAAATTAGGACTTTGTCTTCGTTGAACGATAGTTAATCAATAAATGGAGTGATATAAGTTCATATAACAGTTGAGTTTATTTCGTTAAGGTTCGCTTATTTTTTTTAACAACTCTTTTTAAGTACTATTGGTCACATTTTTGCTTTCCCACGACGGAAAAAAAATTTCTAGAAGTAAAAACAAAATCATCAAGAACTGATATTCACTTCTATCAAAATTTCATTCGCTAAAATAATCTCATGATTGCAGTGCCTTTATTCGAGAAGTGAGATGGTATTTCAATGGAGACAGAAACAATGCAAGGCGGATATAAGCTAGCAGATAGTTCCACAAGGAAGTGGAGCGGTTAAGAAAGTAACGTTCACAGGTTCCAGTTGTGTTAGAGAGGAAGGATCATTGCGGCTTCTACTTCGCAGATTTTGGATATTCTTGGTTAAAACCATAGCGTATACGTCATATATGATCTCGAATTCCTCGTGTAAAGCTCGTAAATTTGTAAAGCGCGGCATACAAGCATACTTAAACCCCCGCCACTGTTTGAAGATGTGAGGTCTGGTTTATTTGAACATGTACTTTCAGAGGATATACTTCGCATATATTAAACATTAAGTTCTGCATGAACATTTAGTTCCTTTAGTTTTTCGCTATTCCTTCAATATTTTCAAGCCTCTTTTTTTACAGAGATCGGAGATTGGAGTTCCGTGGTTTTAATTATCTGATATCAATGTATATTTTTTCTATCCCGTTCCACTATTTTGTAATCGTATACAAATATATATATACATATATATATTTTCCTACGCCTAAGTAACGCCTGCTTCGTTAGCCATGCGTGCTCTTGCAGTCCAATACAATTTTGCTCTCCGAGCATAAGGGCTCTCCATTTCGTTAAAGCAACATCTTACGTCCTGTAATGCAGGGCATGTATCCAGATGTTCTCCTGTCATCATATCTAAGGAACACAGAGGGCATGTCGGGCTATCTTTTACACCGATGCGGTGGAGGTGCTTCTGAAGGAAATCGTGGCCTGTCAGCATTCTAAAGCATGCAAATATAATTTTGTAGATTTCATGCTTTAATAAGCCTGTTACACGAATTGTAATATTTTAGTGACTTCGTGGATATTTCCGAAAATAAAAATAAATATTTATGAAACACAAAAGAATATTTTAAAAATATCATAAAAGTAACATCAGCAGTATAAACAAGGTCAGTAACAGTTTAATAATAAAATTAAAAAATATTATTGAATCAATTTCATTCTATGTGAAGATAAAACAATATCAATTAATTATAAATAAATAAAATTTAAAAAAAAAATATTCTTTTGGGGTCTAGGTAATTGCAAAGTATAATTTTAAAAAGTATGATCAGAATAATAGTAGCACTCAAAGTTCCATATCTGTTTTCATTGAGGTGAAAACTTTTTGGACTTGAGTGAATTATATTGAGCCATCAGATTTCGTTCGGCATTAACGCTCGGGCAAAGTCGGATAGAATCGACTATTTAATATATTTTTACATGTGGATTAAAATATCTCAGAAATTATAAATCGGACCTGCATACTGTATGCGAGGAAATTGTTCAGCATTTCATCCTCTCTGTAATAGGCTATAATTTAAAATTCTATCTTAACGCGACGCCGTATTAGGGAGGCGAAAAGGAAAAAAAATTGTGAAATCCAAATAATAAGGTTAGTTGAACATGTGGATTAAAATATTTCAGATTATAAAAATCGGATTTTTACACTGTAACAGAAATTTTCAGCATTTCATCTTCTTTGTAATGAGCTATTATTTATAATTTATTTTTCATATCATTAATCTCGCCTTGTTGATATTTCCACTTATATCGTGTGGTGCAAAGCACATACCTTGTAATATCCCTCAGATTTTATTTTTTTATAGTCTATTTCATTAGGATTCCGAGGTGGAAAATTTCATTAACTTACTTTTTCTTATTAAACTTTTTTTTCTAGTCTCCGGAGATACTGAGGTCGTGTATTTACATTAAATGCTATCCTTACCTTTCTTCATTTTTTTCCCCCACAGATATAATGTTTTTCAAATTCTCAATCACAAAACCGCTATGCCTTGCGCCGATTGCAGAATGCTTTTCGATCGAACTACATAACATTTATAATTCGTCCGAACGTATAAAACGGAAAGGACGGAAGTGGACCCAATTCTGAAGAGGCGGTATAAAGTATACCCCGGTTCAGCAGTTGTACCTCGGCTGTGTACACTTAGTCCTCCAATAGTTCGGCAACCTCCCTCCCCAACCCCAATTCCAAACACCAATCTACAGCCCCTAACCCACTTTCAATGGTCCGTGGTTGCAATAGCTCAAAACTACCTTTCCCTCAATAGGACCACTCCCCTCTCATTCTCTTCTTGGTCGGACTCTCCTCTGAATCCTACATGATTGTATGTTCTTAACGAAAGGTATTCCAGCAAATACTAACGTTTAAAATAGAGAATGAATATGTAAACATCATTGAATTGTAAATAAAAATAATGGTATTATAAAATATATTATTTTAAAGTTAATTTTTTCAATTCTTGGACTATGAACTATGTGACAGAAAGAATATTTCTTACCCATTGAAGTGGAAGCTTGAACGAGGGAAAGATAAGGTTTTTGAAATTAAACCATAAGAGAAATGATGAACTATAAGAAAGATCTGCTGATCGAGAACTAAATTAGAGGAATACGTTAGCTCACATCTAATAAGTTTAAATAATAATGGGTTTGAATAGATTAAAACTAGTGAACTACAGTAATTTTTCGGCACTAAAACAAGGTCCTATTACCAAAATTTGCCAATAAATTAGGAGGAGAAAATTTCCATTATTGTTCAATATTATTCACTTCTGAATTGGCTCATTTATTTATTTTATTCCGTGCAACTACGGTTATACCAGTATATACTGCAGGATATTCTACAAAACTCCTTTATACTAGCGATTGTGACTCGATATCTACGACCCTAGAATGAGCCCCTTTCACCTTGCGGCTTAGACCATTCATTTTTGAGCCACTCTTCCTACTAAATATTTCAAGGGTGGCGTCACATTCAGGTCTAACCAAACTATCTAATTAGGCTACCACCTTACTTGGTCGTATCCTCTGGTTTGCTATGTCCGTGGTTATAAGGAGTTCTCTAACAGTCTTGTTCTTAAGGATGATGGCTTGTGTCTTTTTACCTGCCATTCTCATCTTCCCTGCCATCCCTCACTCTCAGACACTGCTAGTCCGGCACATCGATCGGTTTCTACTTTGATTCCGACTCTGCTTTTGTAGATCATAAGCAGAGTTAGGAGAACTGCAAGAAACCTTGTAGAAGTTATCAAGGATAGGAGTAATACATTTATTCGAAATACCAGAAGAGTAGGATGACCTCAGTTGCGATAGATAGATGATCCAACTATGCATTTAGCCATTACAACTTATTATAAAACCATAAAACATAAAGGTGATCAGTTTACTTGCCAATGTTTCGCCAATTCAGGCATCATAAGGGCACAAAAAATAAGATCACATATATGAAGAAAGAAAGAGAAAACAACATTTGCTATTGACATCTCACCAAGCCATCCAAATACAAGCTGTTTGCTTATTTTAGTAAGATTTATTATAAAAATTATTATATTTTCAGTAAACGATTTCAGCAACTATTCATTCAATATTAGTGTTAGATATTCATTGAAGATATCCATAATGGAAACGGTTCTCGCTCGGAGGAGGAAATGGCCGGTGAAAAAAAGGTTGTTTTAGGCGGATGGAGAGGGGCTGAGAGGAAGCGCTGTCCACCAGCAACTAGAATATTCTAGCTGCACTACCTGCCCCTTCTCTCCTCTCCTCCCCCCCCCACTTTTAATATTATAAATCCTCTCTAATCGGATTATCTAAGCCTTCCTCTTCATCAAGTATTCAGTGACTGCTGCCTGCCCAAGATTAGAGTCCTCAAGGCAAACTCAAACTGTTAACCTTTTTCCCATTCTCTTCCTCCTTCATCGCTAGAAGCTTTCTTCAAATATCTGTTCACTTTTAGCTTTCCCTTTTCTATGTGATACATTTTAATCGATGCCATATAAGTATGTTACCATTAGTATACGTTTTTACTTTCACTTACCTATATATGTAATATATAGTAAGGATAAGTATTGCGATCGTGAAAAATTTCGAGTCTGAGTTTTCAACGGAAATACACGTTTTGAGGTACCCTGAGTCCAAATAACCAAGTCCCGAAAAATGGTCTATGTGTCTGTGAACAATCTAGCTCTAAAATGAAAAGTCGTATGAAACTGATATTACGTATTTAAGAAAGATATATGCCTTAGATGTCCTTGCAACTTTTTACTTACGATCGGCTAACCGGAAGTGCCACTTTATATTAATGCTGAAACACATTTTTATTCAATTCTTGAAATTCTTTTTATTCAAAACTTTTCGATCCCTGTTTTCTTAAATAAATAATAGGATCCTCTTCAGTTCTGGAAAAACATTACCCAACATTGGAATTACAAATAAAGGCTTTCACACGTTCTAACAATAACCCTAAATTTATCTTACTTGCTTTAAAATGTGCTTCGACACCCCAAGCCCGATCTTGGAGCACGAGAACTATACCGATCACATCAACAATAGTGTTCACAACAACCTCTGGTTGTAATTAAAACATTAAGATTGCCAAAAAATAAAAATTTTCTCCAAAACCGCTCTAACGATTTTGATTAAATTTGGTGTATCACTGTATAAGTAAATAATCTTTAATATCATTTAGGTATAATTCCCATTGATGTCACTTTATAGGACTTATATGCCCAATGTGCATATACGTCTTCCTCTAAAGTACCTTTAATATGGTTCATTTCAAATAATTAACTATCTATCATTATTTAAAGTTACAAAAAAATGATAAATATAACTTTTGAAAGAATTTAATAATTGAATGAAGGAGACAAAAATAAAAATTCTTATCCAGGTCGAAAATGAATCCCCGGAAATAATAGTCAGAGGAAATACGTATAATATATCGTTGGATAGCGGAGAATTTTAGAAAAAACAATATTAATATAGAAAGTTGAAAAGGTAACAGAGAGTGGCGAAAAAATTATATATAATAATTTTTGAAAACTGATAATATTTAACGTAAATCACATTTTTTCAAGAAAATGAAATGAAATTTACGAACTAACTGTAACCTTTAAAAAATATTTTTAAGTTCTTATAAATTATTTAAAATTTACCTAATCAAGGCAATGGCGTTGTTAAAAAAATATTTCATTGTACTTGTGTAAAGGAAGAAGTAAAATATAAAATCATTTCATGGACGTATAAAACATATGTTTATAACCTTAAATACATTTACTGTAGTTTAATGATTATAGATCATATATTATGTTTAAATAATTAGGTATCAACGTTTATCTCGAAAAATTGTCATGTAACTTTTTAGAAAATTAAATTAGTGAATAATTTGATGAATTTTCCCTTGGTGAAATTCCAATATTATCATGTCTTTCTCTAAAGTAACTTTAATTTGGTTTATTATAAATAATTACTGTTTATCTTTGTTAGGAGTTATGGAAAATTCTAAATATAACTTTTGGAAGAGTTTAATAATTAAATAAAGCAGAAAAAGAGAAAAATACTTATCCAGGTTGAAAATGAATATTCGGAAATAATAGTCAGTAGATATATACATAATACATCGTTGGAAAGCGGAGAATTAAAAAAAAAACAATATATAATATAGAAAGTTGTAGAAGGTAACGGAGATTTACGAAAAAAATATAAATAATAATTTCCAAAAACTAACTTTATTTAACGTTAATCAGCTGTTTTCAAGGAAATTAAAGGAAATTTTCTTACTAAATGTAAACATTTAAAAAAAATAATTTTTTTTTTCTCACCGTATCTTTTTCTTTTTTATTTATTCATTTAGAAATATTACATTCTGTCACAATCAAGGACATTTATAATAGTGTTCAGAAAGCACACTCTATTTACAACAAATAAAAATAAATAATAGAGAAACTAATAATAATAAAAATAAATTTATATAAGCAAAAGAACTAACCTAATCAAAATAACAACTAAAACAATATTTACAGAATCCATTCACTCAGAAGAACTCCGAGCCAAGCCTTTCTCCCCACTCGTGGAAGGAAAGGCAGGACTCTAGGAGATCCCAGCGCCTCGCACTGAGCCGCATTACTGGTATTAAGAACTAGTAATCACACATACTTGGCTTGAGTGGAGGATCTGGCCATTGCCAGAACTCAAATATATGCTTATCACAAAAGTTCTCTGGGCCACTGCCGCTTCAACCTTCGAGGAGGATTGTAAGGATGGGTGGTGCTGGATAGAGATTGTGCAAGTTGATTTGGATGATAGGTCTGATTCTGGTGAAATTTGGAGAACTTTTCTGGGATAAGGTCTAGGACAAATGGGATATTACGGTCATGGTGTAGGGTATTGTTAGATGCATAGAATCAACTATTGTTCGAAGGAATTTAGATTGAAAGGATTGAATACGTTTGATGTTAGAAAATTTTGCTGCCCCCCACAGTTCAAGTCCGAATGTCCATATTGGTTTCAGGATTGTCTTGTAGATAAGTAATTTGTTTTCAATAGAAAGTAAGAAGATTAAATTAGTGAATAATTTGATGAATTTTCTCTGTGCGATATACCAACAGTATCCACTTACAATCACTGTGACAACCTTTGACCTGTATATGACAGACAATGCGAATATCAATAACATATATCGGTTTTTGTGCTCTGATGATGCCTGCATTGGTACAACGTATGTTGGAGACTCATGGCTTTGTTGTGTGGATTTTACCTTTAATATCATAAAAGTCTTATGTCTCTTTTCTAGCTTTATGCTTAGTTTAGTAATATTACTTATGGAATAGTCGTATCTCCACTGATTTTAGTTGGGAATAAAAGTTATATATTCCTTTGAGATTTTTATTTGATTTTTCTAATTATTTCTTTTAATATTTTTAATTTAACACGTTTTATACTATTATACTTTAGTTTCACGTTTTGTATTCTTATATTTTTTTCCATGAATTACGTCTAGTCAGCTATTCAATATAATCTTCCTTAGCTGATGTTAACAGAACCTTTTTTATCCCTCAGGATGTATTTGGATGGTTTGGAGAGATGTCTACTGCAATAATTTTTTTTTCTTTCCTTTTTGTTAGTTCGATCTGAATACATGGTTTTTCTGCCATGATGACGCCTGAATCGGCGAGTCGTTGGCAAGATAACTATTTACTTGTATGTTGGGGACTCATGACTTTGTTTTGTCAATTTTTCCTTTTATATCATAAGTCATGAACATTTAATTCCCTGGTTTTACCTCATAGTGTGGTGTACGATAATATTCTCCTCACGATAAAACAAAAATAAAAATCCCATTTAATTTAAATACTTAACCAAAACTTAATAAGTTAACCTTTGATTTATTTAGATAACTCCATTTTCTAATGAAAACATTAAGGGATGAAATTGGTCACTTGGATGAGGAGACAAAACAAAGATTTCGATTCAATAAACAGCTTTGAAAAATATAAGATTGAATAGTTTAAAGTTATGGAAAGAAATTTGAATAAATAAGAGTATAAGCAAAAGTTCCTGCAAAGGTATACCGTATACTTCTATTTAACGTATACTATTTGAGAATACAATATAAAATAATATAGTGTAAGATTTTAGAATCGACTCTTGTATTATGTTATTACATTACCCGCATTGTAAGTTTGTATTAATATCTATGTACTGATTGTTCACATGTTCTATTATGGTAATATTCCATTCAATTTACTTTACACAAACAACATACAATCATATACCGTTAAGTTATTAGAAGATTTAATAAATAATATGTTTGTTTTAATATTATTATAATTAAATAAACGATTCTTATATATTATTAAGGATATGTGTGGATCAGGCTAGGAATGGACGTACTGCCCTTAGGGGTGCACCTTGATTGATCGTCTGAGGCTAAACATTAATTAGCGCTACAGTCACTATTGTATTGATAGGGCTGACAATATCAATCCCAGGCAGTCCTCTTAATTAAACAGGGGAATTCAACAGGGCAACTAAAACTACAAAATAGAGCATAAATCTGTTTAAAGAAAATATTTTAATAAATATATTTCAAACTTTTTGGTTAGGGCTATTAGTAATAATAAAAACGATAATGAGTAAATTAATTTGTAAATATATTGATATTCAGAAATGATGAGTTTTATGCTGGTTTAGAATAATTTTAAAGAAATTATGTTAAATTGTAAATATTCAGCCTGACATATTAAAATGAAATTGATGATCTTCAACAGACGACTCAAACTTTATACACTTTTTTTCAAAACCTTCAAAACTAGAACTAAGACATAAAATAAGTACATACCTACACTTACTTAAAATCTATATGAACTTATTCTTTACAGGTATGCTGAATAGTAAAAAGAACATCTAACAAAAACTTCAAACTTTCCAAACTAAACTATTACGACTTACAACTAAAGCACCTTGGTACACACACAGCTAACAAAACCTTACATACTGACTGCCACCTGCAGTTGACCAACACATAAGGACTGTGTACAAACGATTTCATACTAACTTTATAATAAGTGATATGGCTTTTGCCCATTAATACCAGGAAGAGACGTAAAAATAAGCTGGATGAGGGACCTCCTTCCTCAACAAATCATACTAATTGAATCAAGCAGGGAAGAAGTACCGCTAGGTGCTTCATGTCAGTTTTATTAACTTCATCAAACCATCTGCTGATTGTCAATAGGTCGTTGACAAGCGCAGATAAATATTTGAAGTTTAACAAAATGTAAATATAAAAAGATTTATATTTAATTGTAAAACTGAATGTGAAAAATATAAATATAAATTAAGGCAGGTATACATGAGGATAATGTACCTCTTTCTGCTCTTTGTTACTTCCATAATTCAGGAAAATAGAATTCTCATCCAACTCCATTTTAGTTGTGTCCTGATAGGAATGTCAGCTGTGGTCATCTTGTTTAGAAGTCTGTTGTTCCCATGTACTTTAATGTATGTGTTGGTCGATTATTGGATGTCGTAAATCGCTAAGTTTTGTTACTTATCTGAGAAATGCTGTTATTAGTTTTAAAATTTTCGATTTATAAGATTATAAGTTTTGTTCGTATTTTTTATTGATATTAAATCTGTGAGGTGTATGTCAAAATAAGTTTCAGGAGGTATGTGTATCATATTTTTGACTAATTTTCTATTTTGATTCGGAAAAAGTGAGTATAGTATTTTCAATCACTGGTTTAAGTAACGCAACTTTTAAATAACAAATTTTGAAAAATACATTTCTTTAATATTTAATTTTTTTTTATAATAAATTTATTTATTGAGAAATTTTACAAATGTCTGTTGGCATATTTTGTAAATGTGATGTTCGTTAGCGAACCTCCTCTTCGGGATTAGCATGAAGGCGTGATCGGAGAAATCTCCCAGTGAAGGCACTCCTAACGTGACTTAATGCAGCAGGTCCCTGCTCCAGAGGCGCTTGAGCCTCCTTGGTGGATTCTGTGGTAGTGTGTCCGTTAGTAATGTTTGTACAAGTGGATTAGGATGTCCAGCTAGGGAGTCATGAAATGTTTGTAATATTTTTTAATTACATCAGTCACTTGTGGTGTTTGTAGGTCTTTATGAAGTGATTTATTGGTTATGTAGAAGGGACAATGAGTGATATAACGGAGAAATTTTGATTGGAGAATTTGAATAGTCTGTGTGTTTTTTTGCATGAACCCCATACCTGAGAGGCATACGTCCATATTGGTCTGAGTAGCATGTTGTATATAGTAATTTTGTTAGAAAGTGATAGTTTTTTTTTTTTTTTTTTTTTTTTTTTGGGTCCTTCCTCGCCTTTAAGGCTATACGAGATTCTCCCGGGCCAGGGAGTGTGGACGGGGATTTAAAAGACTCCCCCGGCACCGGGATGCGAACTCGGAACTATTTTTCATCGTTGTCTCATATGTCAGGTTGCCGGGCAACGGCGGTGCTGTGCACATGCCTTAGCCCATTCGGCCACCCAGCCCACTTGTTTTTATGGTGTAGCATTCGTCATAGTAGTGACAATCGATGGTTCAATCTCTTTCTTAATGTAGTCACGTGTGATTTCCAGGTCAGTCGTCTGTCCATTGTGAGTCCTAGATATTTTGTCTCTATGATTTGGCAAAGGGGTGTTATAAAGTGTCAGTGGAGGGCAATCCGAACGTTTAAGTGTAAATGTAACATGATTTGATTTATGAATGTTAATTTTAATGCGCCATTTATCAAGCCAGTCTTGTAGAAGATTTAAATGAATCTGTCCTTTCTGAGATGCTGTGATCGGATTAGAGTCAGTCGAGAGTATGACAGTGTCGTCACAGGTTGCGAGTAATGTGTCTGGTGTCTGTGGAATATCAGAAGAGTAAATTGAGAACAGAGCCGGACCTAAAATACTGCCCTGCGGTACTCCAGCGCCGATTCGGCAATAGTCGGAGTATTTACCATCCTCGTTAACAATAAAAAATCTATCCTCAAGATACGATCTGATGATTAAATAGTATGTATGCGGAAAGTTCGGTTTAATTTTTCAAAGTAGACTATCATGCCACACTTTATCAAAGGCCTGTGAGACGTCTAAGAAAGCTGTTGTGCAAAATTCCTTCTTTTCCAATGCTACAGCAATTGTATCAATTACTCTATGACATTGTTGTATGGTAGAGTGTGCAGGTCTAAATCTAAATTGGTGATTGGGAATAATATTGTTTGCTTCTAAAAATGGATTGAGCCGTTTTAATAATAATTTTTCAAATATTTTGGAAAATGAGGGTAAAAGACTATAGGACGTGACTTGGTCTAAAGGTTTGCTTGGTTTCGGTATCATTTTTATGATTGAAAATTTCCATACTAGAGGAAAGTAAGTAAGTCGAAGGATAGAATTGTAAATAGCTGTCAGAAAGATTAATGCTTTTTTGGGTAGAAGTCGTACAATTTTAGGTGTGATTAGGTCAAAACCAGGTGATTTTCTGCGAGGTAATTTTTTAATACAAAATTCTATGTCCGAAGGAGTTATGGGGGGAGGAGGTAGAGAAAGGGGAAGAGGAGAAATGAGGATTTGTTGGACGTCTGAACAGTGCTGTTGGTCAGGCAACTCTTCATGTGGATGAAATACGCCTGTAAGATGAGTAGCAAATAAGTCTGCTTTCTCTTTATCGCTTCTAGCCCATGAGTTCTGGTTTACGGAGAGGAGTCTTTGTTTGGTGGTACCCTAGTATCTTTCGGGTTTGTTGCCAGAGAGTATGGTTACTTGTCTGTAAGGTCTAGCCAGATGTATTTTGTAAGTTTCCTGTTTGCAATGTTGTATAAGTTTTCTAAGTTTGTTAGAAAGTGCGTTTAGTAGCTGTTTGTCACTAGGGTAGCGAGATCTTTTCCATTGGTTGAGAGCACGTCGTTTTTCAATTAGAAGTGATCGTATTTCCGGGGGTAAGTAATGTTTGTAGCGGTTAGTCTCGTACTTGTGTGCTGATTGCCAAGCGGCAGTTTGTACAGTCTTAGTAAGCGTCTCTACTGCATTGTCGATATCATTTTCCGTCTTTAATCTTGTGTTTAGATCAATTGTCTTATTAATAATGGAATGAAATTTATCAATTAATATTGGCCCAGGAGTTAGTGTAGGTGTGTGGTTGGTAGTAAACATGTGTCTAGAGAGAGATAAAATAATCGCTGAATGGTCTGATGACAAGTCGTTACTAATAGAGATATGATGGTGTAGTGTGTGTGGGCTAGAAGTTATAAAGAAATCAAGTAATTATGGTTGACGGTTTATGTCTGTCGGCCAGTATGTCGGTTCAGGTGGTAGTATGCAGTTATAGTCCAGTTCTATACATGTATTAAAAAGAGAGTTTCCTCTGGAATTATTGGTCCTATTGCCGAAACGGGGATGTTTGGCGTTAAAATCTCCTCCACATAAGAATTTAGGTTCTAAACTGCCAAGTATGTCTGTAAACGTTTCCTGTGATACTCTTTGTCTCGGAGGACAATATGCACTGGCAATAGAAATTTTGGTGTGATCGATTTCAACCGAAATAGTTGATAATTGAATTTCTGGTAAGGCAGTCATTTGAAGAGGATAGTGGTATAATGTTCGTTTTACGACTATTGCCGAGCCGCCACGGGCAGTACCGCTGGGATGGTCAGCGCGGTACACTACATACCCTTGTATGTAAAATCTTGTAGTTTGAGTAAAATGAGTTTCTGTTAGTAATGCAATGTTAATGTCATTTTCATGTAAATAAATGCCAAGTTCATTCCTTCGGTGTAGGGCTCCATTTGAATTCCAAAGAAGGATTTTTAGAGATTGTTGTGAGATAGAATTAGGGACTAACATGAGGAATAAATTTGGTAATTAGCGTGGTGAGAAGAGTGATGAGCGGAGTTATCATAGATTTAAAATCATTTAAGAAGGAATTAAAATATAATGAGAGATCTGGAGTATTAGGTTGTGTATTAGATGTTGTGTGATGAGGTCTTGAGTATGAGGTTGACGTGTATTGATGCGGTATGTATTGAGATTGGGAATAATGAGGTACTGAACGGTCAGGGATTATCCTCGTTTGGTTTATTGAGTGCTGAGGAGTTATACTTGTAGTATGAGGAATAGAGTATTGAGGAGATGTATTTGAAGTTTGAGGATCTGTAATTTGAGGAGTCTTATGATGAGGAATGGTATTGTGAGGCATTACATTGTGAGAAGATATATTTGAAGTTTGGGGATTTGTAATTTGAGAAGCTATCCGATGAGGAATGATATTGTGAGGGATTACATTACGAGGAGATTCATTTGAAGTTTTGGTATTTGTAATTTGTGTTGTATGATGAGGAGCAATACTGTGAGAGATTGCGTAGTGAGGAGTTACACTCGTCGTTTGAGCAGTTGTGATTTGTGGTTTTGTGTTGTAATATGTAGTTTTAGTACACGTTGCCTATGCGTAAGTCATGTTGTGTAGTTTTTGCGAGATAGGGACGGTGTAAGTAAGTCGGTCGTGTTCCGCCTCTGGAGGCAGATGTTACCTCTCTACTCGAAGTGGCCTCACATTGAGTCTTCTTTTCTGCAACTCTAGATGCACTACGCATCCCCTATAGTTCGCAGGATGATTGCCACTGCACAACGCACAAACAGGTGGCTCTTCAAGTGGTTTCTGGCACCTATCACTAGGATGATCTTGACCGCACTTGTGACGGCAAAATATTCTGGTGTGACCGCATTCTTGGCATCTCATGCATTGAAAAATATTTCTTCTTTTGTATGGTTCTTCAATCCTAACTTTTGTATAAGCCAAATTAGTTATATTAAAAACTTCAGCATTGTTTGGAGCTGGCTCTAAGTCAACAAAGAAGAGTGGGAGTGGTTCTTTTGATCTCGAGTGTAACACATTAGAGATGAGACGGATGTTGAATCCTTTTCTTTCAAGATCATATTTTATCATTTTGTGTGGTGTTGAATAATGGAGATTTCTATTAACAAACCTATATGGTTTGTCTTCTTCAGATTGATAATTGTGAAAGTTGTAATTGTTGGTTTCTAAATATTTAATGCAGATTCTATAGGCTTCACATGTTTTAATTTTTAATGTAACAATCGGTTTGTTAGAAAAACATTCAAAATTATTTTCTCCTAAAAGGCTTACTAAATTCGTGCATAGAGTTTGGAAGTTTGCTATGCCTTTTATTTTAATTGGAGGTGGTTGATGAATAACTATTGTTTCGTCAGGTTCGTCTTCCATTTCGGTAGAAAGAGGTTCAAACCTATTATAGACCGGAACGTTAGGGATACTATTTATTATTGTTGGCGTATTTGTTGCATTTGAACTCTGAACAACATTTTCTGGTACTCCAGTGTTGTTAGCATCATGTTCTAGTATAGATTCAATGATATGTGTAGTAGAGTTATTATTTTCAATAATTGAATTATTCATTTCAGTATTTGTGGAGTTAGGGAGGTTATGTGAATTAACATATGTTTGCTTTTGGTCAGGATTTTTTGGTGTAGTTTTTATCACAGAATTGTTTGAATTCGCTCTCTTTTTCTCATTTGTGCCGTCTTTCGATGAAATACTTGAATTGGATTTTACCTTTCTCTTCAGCAGTTTTGACAAAACGGCCTGATCCGACAGTCCACTCGAGCCAGCTAACTGGCGTGCACTCATAAGTAAAGTGTCTGTTTTCACTTTAAAAAACTATACAAACAGATTATGCCTTTAAAGAGAACACATTTCCACTATAAGACACATAAAAAATATAAGAATTCAATAATTTATAAGAAGAAGAATTTTTTTAGCAACCGCACTGTTCAATCGTAACAGCTCTTCTCATTTAAAAATTAATTTAATTTTTTGTGATTTTCTTTTTCTCATGTTGGTTTTGTTTGTTCCCTGAATTGTGTTCATCCTTCTGACAAATCAAAAATTATGAAATATACAGTTCTTTTCGTTCTTTTTATATGGATTTTTTTTTTCGTTTTTGAATATAAAGTAAACAAAGGCCTTCGCCTGATGTTGGGGTGAAATGGGACAATACAAACAGATCTCTTTTGCTAGAGAATTCCATGAATCCAAAATAAAGCAAACACGAAAGATCGTTAATCATTAGCATTACTTGGAAAATGGAAGAGACGGAGAAAGCATGAGAAAATGTTTGTTCACTGTGCCAGGGTGAAATCCCTTACTATTTCAATGCTATCTCAACAAAATTATTTTATTTTCTGCAGCTTGCGGAAATATGATTGTCCTGAATCATTTATTATAAATGGAATATCTATACTTCCTTGTAAGGGCTGGACGCTAATTCCTGTGTATTTTATAATTGATTTTTCTGAAAATTCATTTTTTCAATCTGCTTAATGAAAACCTAGTTATAATTTAGAAAAAAATGTCCTAAATGTCCTATAAAAAAAAACAAAAAAAACATATGTATGTTAACAAAAATTAAAGTTCTATCTGGGATCATGAGTGAAGTACAATAACACTGTACAGCTGGTCAACTATGTTGAGTTGCTAAATAACCCGGATTAGTCCCAATCAATAACATGGAACTAGAGAGAACCAAAACAATTAAGGTTTGCGAGACTATGATCCAAAGTAACGAATATTATGATTTATTCACTCATTGTAATATTTATTTCCTGATTATCCTCCTTTCCACTTCTGTCCGTTGATCTTATAACGAAGTGGCCAGTATTAATACTGGTGATGGTGTATGGTTCCTAATGAGTCCAAAATAATTGATTCCGCAATAACCTACAAATGGCTCCTTTCCACACAAAGCTTTTTTAAAAAATCGGCAGTTCAATTGGAATCGCTCCTCTACTTCAGATCCAAAGTCCCTGAACCAAATACCTCTCTACATTTTACCTTTAGTAACAGAATGCATTTTTTTTTTTTTCAATTTCTCCTTTTACTTTTTAACTGTCAGAGTCCCTTTTCTCTTCCCACTAAAGACATAGCCCGTGGTACAGACCCCTTTTGATCAAATTATTAACATCCGGCCGAAACTTCGTAAATAACTTTATCTCATCGTAACATACAAATATTTTATTTAAGAAAACTCTCGGAATTGGGGCATTTTCAAAATGGTGGTCGGAAAAACTTTGTGTATTTAATTAGATACTAAGAACAAGTAAATTCTCATTTGCTACTTTAATTATAAGATAACTTGAGCACAAAGTCGAGAAAAAAAGTGGCCTTCAAAAATATTGAGCCGTTTAGCATGACCTACACCCCCAAATAGTCAAAATAAACAGATTATATAGGCCATACGCCTCAATATTTTTGTAGGCCACCTTTTTTATCGACTTTTTACTCAAGTTATCTTACGATTAAAGTAGAAAGCAAATGGAGCTTTTAGTGTGCAATTAAATAGACAAAGTTTGCCGACCTCTAGATTGACAACGCCCCAATTCCAAGAATTTTCGTAAATAAAATATTTGTAGGTTATGATGAGATGAAAATAGATCTGTACCACGGACTAACAAAGATATCTACGAATCTTGCTGAGGCTTTGGATATAATCTGAGGAAACATCTATACTGTTTCGTCTCCAGGAATTCGGCAATTCTATGATTTACAGTATTGTTCCAGCAGGTGACAAGGACCATGTTATTCACACATTTGTCCAATACATGGGCTGGGTTTGTGAATCTCAGACACATTTGCGGTAGATGGATCCAACATATCCAATGCTATTAGCTTGGCTTTCGGTTCCTAAAACTCCACCGAACCCCTCTGATCCCCTGAGAATATTTCTATCATACTTATATAGTTAGCCCATTGCTTTCACCTTAAATGAGGCACAGCTATTCTCTGTCATTTACACTTGCCTCACTCCTCAGATGAGTTTTCCCTCATGGACTGTCCAATATTTATTTAAGACTGTAAATATCCGGTATAGGTAGCACAATTAATATTCCGTACATACATTAATTAATTAAAGTTATTAACTGTTTTCCTTATTTAGGTAAAACTTGAGTATTTTTTCCACATCTGTAATATAATCGGTGATGGGGCTCACCTCAGGCTTGTGTTGCCCTTATCCTCTAGAGCTTACAAATATATTAAAACACATATGTGAGTTGTTGCCAACTTTTTGGAATTTTGGCTGGTAATAAATTCTTGAAAAGATAATTTGCCAATTGTTGAGACTTTTCGAAAAATGTTTTTTTTTTTCGTTTTGCGTGAAATTCTTTTAACGTTGATAAATTTAGCGCTGCTTGTATATCCAATGTTTTTATTCTCTGCATCGTGGTGCCTCTTACTATTTTTCTGATTATTCCATTTTGGAAATATTGTAACCTTTTTTCAGTTGTTTTGCTGACATGATCAATAAGCCGTTTTATACTTGTATAAAAGAGGAGCTTCAGGCGTAAAGATAGGTTTGTTGCCCTAATTAAATTTTGGATTCTGTACGTCTTAGATCATACTGTTTTAATTTTTTTGTCAAAATGTCTCGTAAATTTTAAACGTCTGTCGAAGTGAATACCGAGATAAGTTAAGTCAGTCGGTAATTTAATACTGTTGTTGTTAATTTTGAATTAATTTGGCATTTTCTTTTATCCTTTTTGAAATGAAAATATGATTAATTTCATTTTTCGCTTTACTTTGAATGAGCAGGATTTTCGAATTAGCGGGATACGACTTATTGAGATATGTCATTTGATCGTGAAATTTGATAATTATTATATATGCGGCAGGTTTATTTAGAATTTATTACCAGCCAAAATTCCAAAAAGTTGGCAACAACTCACATAAGATAGGTGTTTTAATATATTTGTAAGCTCTAGAGGATAAGGTCAACACAAGCCTGAGGTGAGCCCCATCACCGATTATATTACAGATGTGGAAAAAATACTCAAAAACGACAAAAAAAAAGGAAAATAAAACTTACAATACTTTTTAGCAGCAAAAGGACTATTATGAAGACTATGAAAATCAAAGGATTCAAGACAAAGATAAATAAAAAAGGGGCTATGAAAAAAAAAAAGGAATTTTGGTTTCTAGGTAATTCGTAATGATTTTCGTACCCGATGGCAATTAAACTACTCATAATTTATTTGTCGCTATAACAATTCCGTTTATTCGGAAATATATTTCCATTATCCTTTCTTCGTTTCTCTGAACCATGTTTGTTTGGAACATTGGATTAGATATCCTTTGTATTTCTTCAATTCAGAATAAAATAATCAGTTCTGTTTTGTGTTTCTTTTTTTCCTTTTTTTGCGAATCAATAATTCCAAAAATTACAATAATTCTTTATCAACTTTTGGCGATTGTCGTTACGAATTATCATGGTCGTACTGTACGTACTGTACAATTTTTATTATAAACAGTGCAAATCACGTATTTTTACTAAACATATAACCAATCCGGTTTACTGGTATTTAGAAGTAGTTCGCAATTATTTTTTTTAATAAATAAAAAACCTGCAGTTATCATTATTATTATTTAGCAAACATATTAGAGAACTTTTGTTTCTAGTGAATGTCTTATACGGATCTTTTTTTCTTCTATTTCCGTTGTGTTTACTTTTATCTCGGTAACGCATGATTAGTTCTTTGTTGTATTGTAGCAATAAATATAAATAATATAAAATGTAATCATGATATAAAAACCAATTTTAATCTCTCTTTCAATATCTATGTATACAAACACGGACATCTGTCATTTTTAAATGATGTAGAAAAGCCCAATTTTCGTAACATAGCTTCAATTTAAACCGATTCTATTGTTTTACTTTTTTTTTATTCAACTTCAACATTCTTTTTATAAAAATCATTAAAAAACGGTTTGATTTGAATCAATAAAACAAAAATTGACTTTTTTTTCCACATTCTGAAATGAGTTCTGCGCATGCGTTAGCCTAAGTTAAACATACGTCAGGTCATCTCTTACAAAATTCTTCATTAATAGTGGCAGTGTTCAACTTTAATGTGAAACAACAGTGTTACCTGTTATATTAACAATTAAGTTTGTTACTGAACAAAAGAATAAGGTGAGTAATCACTTATTTACAGCTCAATAGTGAACAGTGTAAATAGACCTCAGGTTAGTTACTGATAGCGGCCGGCCATAACATCGCTAATCCCCCCAGTGGGCTCTGGCTCTCCGTCCAAGGAGGTTCTGTGCCGATCAGTCCTCTCTAAGCACGCGTATATATTTCCGTGTTTAAAAAAAAAAAAAATTTTGTTATCACTTCTCATTTTACAATTTTTACTATCACTTATAATATGAAATGCGATATTATCATATGCTAATGTCGAGCAAGGGTAAAAATACTAGATCCAGGAGCCTCGATACTACAATGAGTTCTCCTATTAAAAAAAGAACAAGGCGTTCGAAAAGAAATACTCCACCAGCCACACCAGGGAGCTCTGTTGAAGAAGTGGATCCCCAACCTGGTACCTCACAACAACAAAACAATCATGAGACAACTCAGACTGGTGAAGAATCGCCGTTTTTTACTCAGAACCCATTTCAAGTGCTATCTAATACACAAAACGAAGAAATGGAAGCAGCACCCACCCCCAGGGAACCCAAACCCCCACCAATATTCCTTAGGAATATTAAAAACTTTCAGTTAATGTGTCACCAATTGAATAACCTAGTGGGCTCAGGAAAATATTTATGCCAAAGCCGCACCAATGACACTAAATTAATGCCCGACACTCCAGAAACTTACAGAAAAATTATAAAATATTTATCTGATACCAAGGCGGATTACCACACGTATCAACTGCGTCAAGAGAGGGCGCTCAGGGTCGTTATCAGAAGACTGCACCCATCTACGCCAACTGATGCTATAAAAGAAGAGCTCGTGGGTATGGGATTCCATGTTCGCCAGATAGTGAACATATTCAAGGAGGATAGAGAACAGCCTGGAATAAAAAGTAAAATACCGCTCCCACTATTCTTCGTTGACCTTGACCGAACGCCCCAGGTCGAAGACATCTACAAGGTCACACGCCTTTATTACACCAGCGTTGTTGTGGAAAAGCCTTACACCAAGCGCGATATCGTTCAATGCCATAACTGTCAGGCTTATGGCCATACGAAAAGATATTGTCATCACATTCCTAGATGTGTGAGGTGTGGTGAGCAACACAAAACAGAAGAATGTAGGAAGTCTAGAACTTCACCTGCAGTATGCGCTTTATGCCACCAAGGGCACCCTGCCAACTACAAGGGTTGTCAAACATACAAAGAATTAAAAACAAGAATGTACGCAACTCCTAGAGAAGAAGGGACATCCAGGCCACCAAGACAACCCTCTAGAACAGTGAACGGAAGAGTGACCTATGCTCAGATGTTCAAAGGAGACACTATAAACACTCAATCTCAGGCCCTGCCACAAGAACCTCAACCTCGAGAATTCACAAATCAACCTCAAGACCCACATCCCTCCATCCCTGAACCTAGGTTCAATACCCAGACATACATTCCTCCTCCTTCCAATTCCACTGACCTCACAAGCCTATTAACTTCTTTCCTCTCTGAATTTAGATCCCTTATCACCCCTCTTATTTCATTACTTACCAATGTTATATCCAACCTCATTCCACCGCCGAGAAATCCATAAATGTCCTCAACCAAATCCCTTTCCATTCTCCTATGGAATGCGAATGGTATTCGAAATCACATCAACGAACTGACAATCTTATTACATGACAAAAACATCGACATAGCACTAATAACTGAAACCCGACTAACCAACAAACGACAAATCAACGTTCCTGGCTACAATATTTATAGAACCGATCATCCTGATGGAACAGCACATGCTGGCACTGCTATAATTATCCACCGATCTCTCTCCCATCATTTATTTCCCTTACCAACCCATAATTTCCTACAATCCACTGCTGTAATAATCCAAACTTCCCTTTACCCAATAACATTAGTTGCGGCATATTCCCCGCCTAAAATACCCATTTCCGAATCCCAAATAATTTCCTTCCTGAATTCCTTAGGACACCATTTCATCCTAGGTGCAGATTTAAATGCAAAACACCAACAATGGGGAGCCAGATCCACAAATTCCCGAGGGCGAACACTGCTATCTGCACTTAATTCCCATCGCAGCAACATCCTTTCACCTAATACTCCCACATACTGGCCAACAGATCCCAACCGCAATCCCGACCTTCTAGACTTTTTCCTACACAAAGGTCTAGGATCATTACACTGTTCCATTTCAAGGCTTGATGATCTTTCCTCAGACCACAGTCCTATAGTCCTAACCGCTTCCACATCACCCATTCCTAAATCATCCTCTCCTTCATTTATCAGGGGACCAGTTAACTGGAACCTTTTCCGTCAAATATTGGATGATAATATAGACCTCAGAGTTTCCTTAAAAACACCTGAAGACCTTGACGATGCAGTGGACTCCTTTACTAAGCTGATCCAGCAAGCAGTTTGGACTGCATCCTCACCTGATCGTCCCAAAAAACACCTCAGTATAAATCCTCTACCCCAAGACCTATTGGACCTTATCCATAGCAAACGATGCTCTAGGGCCCTCTGGCAAAGAACCAGGCATCCTGATGACCGGAAATCGTATAACTATTATTCCAAACAGGTAAAAAAGAAACTGGATATCTTTAGAACCCAATCCTACAATTCCTACCTTTCCTCATTAACATCTAGTGATAACTCCCTCTGGACTGTAACTAAAAAAATCCTTAAAGTCCAATCCATTTCCCACCCCCTCCGCCGTGATGATGGTTCCTGGGCTTCGTCAGATGCGAATAGAGCTGAAGAGTTTGCTAAACATCTATCCTACACATTCACTCCCCATCCCGAACTCCATCCCACCCACACTGCTGAAGTTAAAGAATTCCTCTCTTCACCAATTCCTCTCTCTCTACCTCCAAAACCTGTTAACCCCTCTGAGGTCAAATTCCTCATAAACAAATTAAAACCCCGAAAATCCCCTGGATATGATCTCCTCACTTCACAAATCCTTAGACAACTTCCCAAAAAATCAATTATATTCCTGACCTATCTATATAATTGCATCCTTCGTACTACCAACTTTCCCTTGATGTGGAAACACTCCATAATCGTGCTGTTTCCAAAACCAGGCAAACCCGTTAATAACACATCATCCTACAGACCGATAAGTTTACTCCCTATCCTCTCAAAAATCTTTGAAAAAATCCTCCTCAAACGCATCCTACCCATACTCGAATCCCACAACATCCCTTCTCATCAATTTGGATTCCGCTCAAGACATTCCACTGTCCAACAAGGCCTTCGTGTTGTGGACCATATATCCTCTGCACTTGAAAACAAGCAATATTGCACTGGTGCCTTTCTGGACGTAGCGCAAGCTTTCGACCGGGTGTGGCACGATGGCTTGCTTTTCAAGCTCAAAACCCATTTACCCCAATCCTTATACCTAGTCCTCAAATCCTATCTCTCAAATCGTTCCTTCCAAGTCCGTTGCGGCACCGAATTCTCCACTTACTATCCAGTTGAGGCTGGTGTTCCACAAGGCAGTGTTTTGGGTCCAGTTCTCTACATCCTTTTCACTGCCGATATCCCTCCAAATCCCGATACCTTCCTAGCTACATTTGCCGATGATACTGCCATTCTATCCTCCCACTCAGATCCTCAAATAGCATCTCAAAACCTACAATCTCACCTCTCCTTGATTGAGCAGTGGTGCAACGACTGGCGCATTAAAATCAATGAAGCAAAATGTAAACATATTACTTTCACTCTGCGACGCAGATCCTGTCCCACAATCCTTTTCAATTCAATACCACTTCCCTACTCAGATACAGTCCGTTACCTTGGCTTCCTTCTAGACAAAAGACTAACTTGGAACCCACATACGAGACTTAAAAGACAAGAACTTAACCAACGATATGGCCAGCTATATAGACTACTAAGCAGGACATCTCATCTTTCGATTGAAAATAAACTTTTAATCTACAAGACAATACTGAAACCTATCTGGACCTACGGACTTGAACTGTGGGGAACTGCTAAACATTCGAATATCAAACGCATCCAATCCTTCCAGTCCAAAGTACTTAGAACAATAGCCAATGCCCCATATTATGTCACAAATAAGACCCTACACCATGACCTTAACATCCCTTTTGTCCTCGACATCATCCCATCCAGATTCTCAAACTTTCACCAGAACCTTATCCATCATCCAAATCCTCTAGCTCAATCCCTATCCAGCTCCCACCATCCCTACAATCCCCCTCGAAGGTTAAAACGGCAGTGGCCGCGAGATCTATTGTAAATATGCTTCTGGAGTCCTGGCAATGGCCAGCTTCTCCACTCAAGTCCTGAGCATCTGTGGCTCTAGTGCCCTCCTTCAGCCTCCACTGGCTTTTAATACTAGTGATGCGGCTGGAAAAGTGGCACTGGGATCTCTGGAGTCCTGCTTTGCTTTCCACATGTGGGGAGAAAAGGCTGGCTCGGAGATTCCTGGGCGAATGTATATAGGTATGAATGTGTTTAGAAGTTTTTATTTTATTTTGTTTATTTATTTTTTTTTATTTTATTTTATTTTTTTTCTATTGATTTACATTTTTTTTTATAGGTATTATTTATTTACTTTTATATTTATAGTTACTTCTGTATTACTTGTATATACTGTATGAATGAGAACTTTTAGCCTTAATACTTATAGCCCTCCAACAGTGGCTGATTGTATTATTATTCAATAAAAAAAAAAAAAAAAAAAAAAAAACATTCTGAAAATGAAAGATGTCCGTTTTTTATATGAGACGGCAATAGAATACATAGTCAGATAGATAAAAATTTTATAACTTCTCTAGCTATAGAACGTAAAAAAACTTGAGTTGAGATAACTCTGTATGTACACATATAAAGAGAGAGAGAGAGATAATATATTTTTACACCATGGACATATTTTATATTTATTTATGCAGTACAGAAAAGATCTAATTATAAAGTACATTACAACTAAACATGATATAAATTGGGTGGAAAATGTCACATTAAGATCTATTTTTGGTCGAATGTAAGCAAAAACGAAATTGTAATGAATAAAAATTAGAAGAAATATCACCATAATTTTTATTGGATCTATTTCAGAGATAGAAATCGAGCTCCTGGAAGAAATCCAAGTTAGAAGATTGTAGCTAGGTCCTGAAAGCTGTTGGTGTTTATTTACGAAATAATCTAGATCTTGTGAATCACTGTAATCATTGTAAATATGATCATTATACGTTTTTGGTATTAAATTAACATGACCTTCTATATTCCTGTAAATAACAGATAAATTAAATTAAAACAAGAAGTAAAGAATTGTCTGTTTCAAATCAAATTCAGATCCATTTACACGTTATAAAATTTTTAATCTGATTTTACATAAATATTATTTATCATAGTGAAATATATGCATACTTTAGCTATTAAAATATTACTATTAGCATGCATGTTTTTACAATAATTATAAAAAGATTAATGTTAATGTACAATTTTATGAAATAATTATATAAATAGACAAAGTCGAAATTGTTCTGTGTCTTTTTCTCCTCAGCTGATCACTCTATTATCTTCTCTGTTTAATAGCTGTTGATGAGCTTTAGTTTACTTATACAAAAATTTTGGAAAATGTGTCTATAAATAAAAATGTAAATGTTAGTTTGTTCAAACAGCTAATCTCCGAAAATTCTTCACCCATTGCTTTGAAGTTTTGATACAACATTGAAATTCAGAATTGCTTTTACGAGTATTATATTTGATTACCGTCGAAGCTATTTTGGGCTAACAAAGTACTTCAAGATTGGCCTATGTAAGAACTTTTGTTTCGAAATGGCGAACGAAAAACGTTTGTCGATATAGACTATGGCGTCTATAAACCACGGTGACTATGTTAATGAAACTTTGCTAAAATCTCTTCAAAGCCCTATTATATATTTATATAACTTATTTCCCGGCAAAGAGGTTAAAAATCAAACACCCATGGATTCAGAATTGTTGTTGCGAATATTTCAAAAAGTACAAAATTTATGGTTCATTAAATCTATGAGTATTTGAAAGTTTCCTGAATTTTTTACGAAATGAAAACATACTTGATGGTTGACCGTTGTCTATTATTGAGTAAGGAGATGGTCCGGGATAGCGGTTATAAAATTTCTGAAATAGTGAAAAAACTATTTTTATTTCAAGCCAACTTTCAGTCAACTGAAACTCCTTGCTTCATACACATCACTGAAGAAGACCTGCACAGTTGGGTTTAAACGTTGGCTTGAAATAATGATTTTTTCAATTTTTCAGTCATTTTATGACCGCCACTATGGACCATCTCCTTTCTCGAAAAAAAAAATTATTGGAATTATTGACCATCGGGTGACCACTAGTGTTGTATAAATTTGAAAACATTATACATTAACCATCATAATAAATCAAGACTTCATAAAAATGTACTAAAAGAAGTTTCTAAATTGAATATTTGTAATATTATTTTAAAATGACTGGAAAACTTAACATTGAAAAAACTCACTGTTCCATAATTCACCTTCACACACAAATATAAAAAAACTGCTATTGGCTTTTCGTTTTTGATGATCTACTAATACATTAAATGTCTTTAACACTTATCTTCTGGTATGGATTTTATTTAAAAATTGATATCAAAATCCATCATGAAAGAATTTTTTTCATAACTGCGTTCCTCACGGCACAAAACTATTCTCTACTTATCTTTCAATGCTTATTGAAAAACTATATCCTTGAAAATAGGTGATAACAACAACGATGAAAACACATTTTTTATAATCACCTATTTCGGTATCTTATGGTTCTAACAGGGGTTACTTAAATGATACTAAATATAACTTAGAGTGGGTGTAGTTATTTGTTAAAATATCCGATGGCACCAACATGATTCATCGGCAAAAATATTTAAGAATTCTAGAAACTAATATACGAACAGATGAACATGTATGTGATCTGTTCCGATGGCTATTTTTATACTTCTTTAAAATTAAAAATATACAAATATTTTTCAAATTTATTGGAGGATGAATTATTCAACAAAAAAATTACATCCTTGTCTTTCGAAGCGAATATCTGAATTTTGATGGAACGCAGGCGTATTCTTGGATAGTAAGATAATTTTAGTCGTATTTTTATAAGTGAAAGGCCGAAGACGTAGCATCGGTGGTTCAGTGGTAGAATGCTCGCCTGCCACGCGGGCGGCCCGGGTTCGATTCCCGGCCGATGCATTAGTTTTGTTTCAGTATTAAATAAATTTTTCATTCGTTTTATTATTACTTTTTTTAAAATCACACATTCCATAAATCTTGTTAAATTTATCCTTTCATTGATTTTAAATAGTGATTTTATACTGAAATGTTCTCATTTTTTTAATTAGTGAATTCCCTTGTTAATATTCTATCTATTTTTTCACTCAATTACATTAACGGTTTTTAAATATGTATTCAGTATATGGTATATTGAAATTTTTATTACTAGGTATATGGTATTTGTCCTTGATGTGACAGAATGTAATATTTCTAAATAAACAAATATATAATAAAAAAAAAAAAAAAAAAAAAAAACTAGGTATATAATCTTTGTCATATTTTTCCAAATTCGATATTTAATTAAATAATACTGTGTTTATTAAAATTGATTACTTTGATTCCATTTTAATTTATCATTATTTTTTTTTGTCTTCGATTCTTCATCCGCACCTGTCATGGTAGTGACAATTATCAGATTTGTTGTTAGGTATAAAATGATATGATAGGCATGACGAAGAATGGAACCCAGCAGCACCTTTTCTCTGGTCTGTTTACATCCTAAAATCAGGAAAGGAGATCTCTCGTGTAGCTCCTTTCAGTCGTTTTCTGATGAGTATTTCAGCCATGTCGTTGATAGGTCCATTGTGATGTCCGTGTAGTTTAAGATGAAATCGGGAGTAGTGTACGTATTTGCTGGTCAATGGTTGGTTGTATTAGGTCGATATGTGAATCTTGTTGACATACAAGGGGGCTGTAGTTATTAGTCTTAAAATTTTAGATTGAAAAGATTTTAGTTTTTGTAAGTGAGTCTTTTTAGCTGAACCATAAATCTGGGAGGTGTATGCCCAAATGGGTTTGAGCAAGTAAGTGTATGTATTAAGTTTTTGTCTAATTTTCAATTTTGATATAGAAAAAAGTGAGTATAGTACATCTATTTTATAAATTCCTCGGAGAAAGCAACAGT
This sequence comes from Nezara viridula, assembly GCA_928085145.1. Taxonomy (NCBI): domain Eukaryota; kingdom Metazoa; phylum Arthropoda; class Insecta; order Hemiptera; family Pentatomidae; genus Nezara; species Nezara viridula. Next base: position 40,971,910 of record OV725079.1, read on the forward strand.
GAAAACTCTTCTTTTTGTTGCATTCTGTACAACAACCAATTAGCTCCAAGAAATAGGAACTGAACAACTCGGTGTAACGGTTTTACCGCAAACGATGTTTGAGACGTCGATAATTGGCAGTTCTACAGACAATATGGATATTTTAATATCAAACCAAACTATTCACAAATCCTGGAAAATTCTTGGAAACTCGTTGCAGGAAGAAAATGCTCAATGTACAATAACGGAGACCCAAGAAAAGCTAAAAAGGTAAGCGAAGTCACAACAAATAGTTTTGAAGTTTTAACTAACATTAGTATAAAAGCATATGTGTATTTAAATATTTATTTTGTTAGATTAGTTTATTTTTGTTTAGTTTAGTATCTTTTAGTTTATATACATTCACTTTAGTATTATTATTGCTGTTTATTATATTTATTTATTGTGCAGAGTATGAATGAGCTACTCTATATTACTATTGTCCTTGAATGTGATAGATTGTAATATATCTCAATAAAGACTATTATAAGAAGAATTAACATCAGTGACGAGTCTAAAGCTGCCACTAAACACCCAGTTTCTGTAAAGCCGCCTCCTATCCACCTGAATGATGTTCAGAAATATACTAAATTGGTCACATTTCTACAAAATGTAGCCGGTTTGAACAGCTTTAATCTAAAATCCACATCAAGAGGCATAAGCCTTTATCTTGAAAACTGTGACACTTATAGACGAAAAAGCTGCTTTTTTTTTTCTTTTTTTTTTCTTCTTCTTCTTCCTTCCTTGCTTGTCGGCAATACAGATTTTTGGTAGAAGTAGGTGATACTTCTAGCACTTATCTTCTGGTTGTTCGATCTTCTTTAGCTGAGGTGGAAGTGGTAACCCCCCAATAATTCCTTCCATCCGTACACGAATGCTTCGTAGTACGGGTGGTTATGCTTACTTACTACCTGAGGGAAATCGTCCTCCGCGATTAAGTGGAGTCCAGTTACACTCAGTAGTTTGCCCCTCATTGCTTCAAAATCGGTGCAAGTCGTCACGATATTCTCAGCAGTTTCCGGACACCACAACAGGGAAATAGGTGATTAATTTATTTTCCAAATTCATAAAGCTTGACGCGTAAACCCCCATGCTCTATCAGGAATTGCGTCACCTAATAATCAGAGAGAACCCGTTTCACTTCCAACCTTAAATAGGCGATAGGAAAGTATTTCCTCAAGATAGAGCCTTTATGAGTTACCCACCGTTGATTCCACTGCTCAATGGTATCCTTCCGTATTATTCTTTGTCATTTAGATGGATTAGACCGTAATCATTTCTTGGAGATTTTCCGGAAGACTTCCTGAGCCTTCTTTTTTAAGGATATTTTTAAGCTTGTCTATGTAGCTAACTTAAGACAGGTAGGTGCCGATTTTCCTATTTATCAGTTACTAGAAGATCGAAAGTCAAGAATCGTATTAAAAAACTTACATCATGCTACTCCAGTAAAAATTATACAACATGAATTAAAATGTATAGGCTACGAGGCCACAATTATTGTTAAAGTTATTTCACGATTTAAAAATCCACTTTCCTTGTTCTTTTTCGATATCTCGAAAGACACGTTTAATAAGCCACAAAATATCGCGTAAAAACATTTGGAGGCAGTAGGTAGCCCAACATAGTTGAGATATGACAAGTTGTGATACTTTAATAGCTTTTTCATTTTTGTTCATCAGTGCCGAAGAAAACAGATAAGACATGTCTTATAAAATGTTAGTTGTGACATAGAATAACCGAAGAGAAACGAAATAAAAAAATAATAAAAATGTCTGTGTGACAGGGCTTGCGAACGGGCGAACAAAGTATTTTTTTGAATTATTGAAAGAGGGCAATTAGGTTGTGTTGTTGAGTCCCATTGTCCGTGGCCGGTCGATCGGCCTGAATTCATTTTCGACAGAACTCTCTCCCCTCATCCCCCCACCCCTTTCCTCTCTCCCCTGGGTGTACTTTTGTTTTTAACTTCCTTAATTACTTTCATTTTCCCCCTTTGTTAGGAGGGGTCTACGCTGTCATAGGTTTTTATCATCAGTTACATGTTCCGTATTCATCGTTACCCCTCGACGTTTTTCTAAAACGGTGCCTTCACATGTCAGCTGAATGTGTGTGTTGATTGTTCGACTTGGGAGGGGATGCTGTAAAGCGGTTTGAGCGATGGAAAAAGTTTCCTCATACATGGCTCTCGACCTATATCGAGTTCTGTGATGGTCATACTAAATGAGTGATTTCTAGTAGGTGATCAAAAAACGTCTCCCAGGTTGGGACTGTAACATAATTTACTTAATTTTCTCACAATATAAACCGGTTATAAATATAAATGTTATTAGAGACCGGATTTCAATGTTATTGCACGTTTCTATTAAAAGTTTTTAATTACCTATTATCGATATAATTATCTAAAGTGCCTTGAACTTCGACTTGATTTTACTCAAAACATGTGTAATTTCAATTGGTTTCCTTCTATTAAATAACGCATTTCAAATAATAACCAGGCATTTAATTTTAAAGTAAGTGAGCATTGTGACCAGATTTATTAATGCTTCAATAGTTCTAAAATGTTTAACTGGTTAGGTATTTATAGAAAATGGTGTAAAATGACAAAGACGTACTAACATGGTAATAAGAGAAATGGTTTCAGCTGATCAGCCCATCAATACAAGGAAGAGTCTAAAAAGGTACTGAATGAGAAATTTTCCTTCACAAACTAAAGTAATTGAATGTGATCAGGGAAGAGGTACAGCAGAGTGCCATCTTGCTCCGTGCAATAAAACCAATAATATTTAATACTAAATTAATATTAAATTTTAAAAAATAAAATTCTTAAAATATGCAAAAATAGCACTTTTTTTAATTATATAAAAAATAAGAAAAGAAAAAAAAAATACTGCATCGGCCGGGAATCGAACCCGGGCCGCCCGCGTGGCAGGCGAGCATTCTACCACTGAACCACCGATGCTACGTCTCTGCCCTATTCACTTATAAAAATAATTCAAGAAAAGTCATGCCATCAGGAGAGATCGCAGCTCTATATTCACTGTGTTTCTTGTAAATTTTATAATAATTATATAATAATAAAGGCCTAATGAACCTAAAGGCTCGATGCCGATATCCTTCCATCCACCGACCGCTGTCCAAATCCAACACCGACAGATCAACCTGAACACTATCTTACAACCTTCATTTTGGTTTATCTCACGGAGGCTTAACAATCAGCTATATAAAAAATATTTAAAATTACATGATTTGCCCTTTTTGTATGCTCATTTGACTGTATTCCCTGGAGATCAAGAACAATGCTAATATCTTTTTATTTTTTTTATGTGGATGAATGTCTGTTTGTACCCAACAAACTTCCTAGGTATTTCAAACTATCATTTTAGTAAAAATGTCGATATTTATTATTGAAACCTTATCTTTTACTGTAATATTTAAATATTAAAAAAATTATTTTGTTTTCTATTAATGTTTTAATTACTGTTTATCTAGGTATCCTTGCGATAAGAAATTATTGGCCTCCGGTTAAGGGAATTCTTGGTCCTTAATAATACCCTCTGGATGTGGCCCTGCTGGGTAGGTTTTAGTCACCTGTATCCAATAAAGCGTTCATTAAACGGAGGAACAATAGGCAGATCTGCTTTTGTTGAAGTACTCTCAATGTCGTTGGGTTGCTGAGCCGCACGGAGGGGATTAGGTAGTCGGCTTCCTCCATTTACCTCAAGCAGGAAAATCCACACGTTTTAATTGATAGGCCATCCGATCGTGAGATGGAGCTATGCAAGAGTTACTGTCAATCATGAAATTAAAAATCGGTTATGACAAACCTAACAAATACCTATGGATGTACGGTTCAAGAAAGTTAGAAATGATGTTCTATTATTTTTATAAATAAATAATTGCAGTACTAATACGGTCTAAAGAGCTCGACCATAACCGTTGAAGACAAATATTTTAATTCATACAATAACACAAAGTAATTACAATAGAAATTTAAATAAAGTATTAATTAAAACCATTTAGGTAGGAAAAAGAAGTTATGGTTCTCAAGGTCTTGCTACACATTATTTTCTAGCTTAATTCTGACCTTAGAACTACCAGATATGCGACACATAACAAAGCTCTCTTTTGATAGTATTATTCAAGTTTTTTGTGTAGCATTTAAATGTTTAAAATATTTTAGGAAAAATAATCTTATAATAAAAGTTTTAAGCAACGTTGTAGGAAAATTCTATGTCTATGGTAAAATTTTAACTTTTATTTATTCAAGTTCTTAAAAAGTGACTTTAAATGAGAAATAAGCCGTAATTGTGCTTAGATTACAGTTTTAATTTATCATAAATGACTTATTTGGTTCTAATGTGTAATGAGTTGCTAAGAATAAAACTCATTTTTTAGATCAACTTTTAGGCTATATAAAAGTTATACAGAGCTTATATAAAAGTTGAAAAAAAAATCTATAAAAGTTTGAGTTGAGTATTAGGAATGAAACAATATATGAAACAAAATAAAATGTTCATTATAAAATTAAATTAAATTAAATTAAGGTCGTATCAATAATCAAAATTGATACTGTATTTTTATACGATCAAATTGTCCTTGAAAAATAGATAGCTTATCAGTAAGTACAAAAAATAACACAATTGTAACCCAATAATTTCAAGAGGGGTAATTTAGTGAATTTAAAACTGTCATCTTAAAATAAAGTGAGAAAACAGGTTTAACTAATTTATTTATCGTTATTTTTTTATTATACTTTTTCTGCATTAAGGTTATAGACAATTTACTAAATTTTAGGCAAAAAATAAAACTTTTACTAATATTTACTTATATTTTATATGAATATTTTTTTTAAACTTGATTCTTCAGCTCACACCTGCCAGATGTTCCGACAGCGAGTGCGATGTCAAGATGTAGAGATTGGTCTTGGAATCGTAGTGAGAGAGAGGAGTACCCAGCGGCGTTCTTCCTGTCTTAGTGGAGGAGATCCCTCAGCTTCTTTTAAGCCTCCTTCGGGTGCTATCGGTCATGTTAGTTGTGGCCATGCCTCGAATCAATGAGTTTGTATGTCCGTGTAAGTTATTATGAAATCTTTTGTAGTATGTTCGTATGTGGTCGTTAACTGTTGCCATCTGTAAGTCTTTATGTAGAGTAATGTTACTGACATACAAGGGAGCTTTGGTGATAGTCCTGAAAGTTTTAGATTGAAAAGTCTGTAATTTGAGTGGGTCTTTTTTTCTGTCCCATATATCTGTGAAGCGTAGGTCCAAATAGTCTTGAGTAGGTAAGTATATGTATTTAATTTCTGTCTAAGTTTTAATTTCAAATTTCTTGCAAGGAGTGAGTACAATAGTCGTAGTCTTAGATTTAGAGTTTTTGTTTTGTTTTTGATATTATGGCCCCATGTCATTCTTCTGTCAAAGGTCAGTTCAAGATATTGAACTTTGTCTGTCTGAGGAATTTGGATATTGTCAAGGTAAATAGTAAAAGTGATATGTAGTGATTTGTCTTGGTTGAATTATGTGAATATAACTCATGAGTTTCGCCCGAGTGAAAATTACAAAAAAAACAAAAAAAAAACATTAGGATTTGTAAACAGTTGACAGAGATCTGATAGAGCGAAACACCAGAGAAAATATAATGATTGCAAATCTCATGTATTTTATGTAATGTAATGATCACAAGAGATCTTGCAGCTTTGACGGCTGAGCTTTGTTACAAAAACTATATTGTGTACGAAGGCTTTCAGAGAGAAGGTCATAAATGCAGAATAGATGTGGAGTTAAAGGAATGGAGGATACAGGATTACGGAAGCGAATTCCTAATTTGAACGGAGTAGAATCAATAACTAATAATCAAAGTATATTGTTTCGATATTCGAGTTTAAATCTGGTGATTCCGATCATTCTAACAAGTCTCTTATTCTAGACCACGGATACCGTTATTTACTAAACCGGTTAATTTTACTATGTACTTTTTGTTCGTTCTCGCATTGGGTACTTTATTAGTAGAAGCTCTGTCGTGAATAATTACGATTGTGAATGCATGGAGAAATGACCTGAGAAGTGCAAGGAGAAGATAAAAATCTCCTGCCGACAATATCGTATCGGTGAGGTATCATTTTTTTTTTAAGGCTCCAAATTATTTTTAATTCATAACAAAAAGTTATATTATAGATATATATTTAATTTTTATTTCCTTACATATTCTTACATTTTCGGACATGTTCTTCAATCTTATAGAATTCTAAATGGTCAGATAGGCGTCCAATTTATGTGCAACAATTGCCGAGCCGAAAATGATAATTGGTTGTATATGCTGCTAAACTATGTTTGCGTAAATTTGAATTATTGTAAGATACATTTTTTTTCTTTTTTGTACTTCGTCAATTCCTATTTATTTCCTAACATTCTGTTTATATATAAGTATAGATTAATGAAACAATTATTTATTGGTTTATTATTTTCAATAATCAACCATTGTGATCGACCGAAAATTCAAAAACTTAACCCCCTCTCAAAATTTGAGGTTTCACGTTGCAGGATGCGTTGAATTCGAAAAACGAATAAATATTTTTTTGTCCGTCAGCCGTCCGCCGTACGCCGTCCGCGCATTTTCTCCGAAACTAATGGACCGATTTTTTTTTCAAATTTGGACATAAAATCAGAGGTCACCCGAGGATAATCCTCCTTTATCGACATTACCAACCACCTTTTACATTCAAAATGGCGGCCGAAAAACCTGCGTTGCTATAGACTGTAGCTCCTAAACGAATGTACCGATTTCAATGAAACTTCGCTAAAGTCATTTTCTTGACGCCCTTTAAATTTATCTATATAACATACTTCAACGATAAGAAGCTGGAAAAAAAGTTACAAGGGATAGTAAAATTAAATTCCGAATAACTGAATTTAAAAGTTTACCAAATTTCCTAAAAACCAAAAAAAAAAATCGTTAAAATTGCACTATTAGGAGCAAAGATATGGTCTCCGATTTTTTAATATGTTCTACTCCAAATGTTATATCCTTTGTTTGGTTTTTAAATTTTGAATATGTTACTGATGTAATGCTATTTTTTTAGCATATTACCATTGATTAAAAAAAAAGAGTTTAGTCCAATAATTGAAATCACCTTTTATTTATTTTTCTTCGTAACTATGAAGGTAATGTTACTTTAGTTGTATGATTGTCTGGAAATAATAAACCATTGTGGAATAATTTGCAGCGTTTTTTTGCTAGTACTGTAAGTATTTCACTTTATTTCCAATAAATAACGCATGACACAGAAATATATTGACTTTCATAGTTAATCGTGTCATAATATACATTGTAGAAAATAATACATTAAATCCTTTGGGTCTAGCTTGAGAACGGTACTTTGAGGATTCTGAACTCACTGGATACAAAATAATAACAATATTACTTCAATATAAAACACAAGTTAAAATAGCGCAAATTATAAAAGAAATACCAATAACATTCTTCAAATAAACATCAATTATGCATATTAATTCTATTGTTGTGTATCTGGTACTGTTACTGATACTGGTGGAAGGATACTAGCCGGGAGATGAGTTTTATCATGGTCCAGTTTGCCAACCCCTAACAACTACCTCGAGGTTGCCACCGCCTAATTTATAAGTGTTATTTAAATATATCAAATAAATAAAGAATACCATCAATTTGTCAATTAACGTTGAGGATTGTCATAAAGATTTTTCACATGTCCCGCCACCATATAAAAGGCAAAATAGAAATAACACAATAAAAATATTATCTGAAATTAATATAAGATTAGTTTTCAAATACCAAATTGTACTCTTCAGTAAAAAAACTTTCAGGATAAACCTAATACTGTGTATATTATTTCTGTATCGAAATAATCCATTAACCACTTGTTTAGTATCTAATATTGAAACTAATGCTAATTTAAATTTGTAGAAAAAAACGGAGATCAATTTAATATTCCTATTTCGAAGATGAGGTAAATAATTTCAATGATTTTTTCCCTCTGAAATTAAATAAACAGCGGAGTGGTTTCATTGTGAGGCTAAAGCTATTTTTTTTCTTGAACCAAGCTTGTTAAAAAAAGGAAAACTCGATTCCCAACATTCATTCTCTGGAAAACAAACCAGGCTCTTCTATCATTTAAGGGGATCCTGAAAAACCTTTTACCCAGTGTAGTTAGTAAATATAGACAACAAAGAAAAATATAGCTGTATCGAGAAAGTTTTTTTCTCCGATAATTTGACAAGGTCTGCTTCAAAGAAAATACAAGTCCATCTAAAAACCAGGTCAGTCGAGAAAATGGTTTTGATACTTAATGCATTAAAATAAGGATCGGATGAGAAAAATGTTTCCAAGTAATATACAAAAATGAGGAAGTGATGGCCGAGCACGTTGGTGTGTAGATCCCAGAGTGCCTGACTGTAGTGGATTCGATTCCCAGGTGGGTCGGTTAATTTTCATACCTCGGCAGTCTCGAGAAATGAATCTTGACATTACCACCCTTAGAAATTAAATAAACACTAAGGAATAACAAATAAACACACACACGCGCGCCCGTGCGCGCAGTGTGTGTCTGTGTATTTATTTGTTATTCCTATGTGTGTATTTTATATTATACATAAGTGTGTGTGTTTTATTTTATACATAAAGCACGTATTAAGAGAGTAATGAAAGAGATTTGTTAGTGTTTTGACTAAAAGGGCTAAAACCACTTTATCATATTAACAAAATTACTAAGTGGTTAATGGGTTATTTCGATACAGAAATAATATACACAGTATTAGGTTTATCCTGAAAGTTTTTTACTTAAGAGTACAATTTGGTATTAGGAAATTAATCTTTTTTTAATTTCAGATAATATTATTATTGGGTTATTTCTATTTTCCTTTTATATGGTGGCGGGACAAATGAAATATTTTTATGACAATCCTCAAGGTTAATCCACAAATTGTCGGTATTATTTATTTATTTGATATATTCAAAGAACACTTATAAATGAGATTAAAAATGTATATTTCAATTATTATTGTGGAATCGGTATTTTTCATGGTATTTTTAATTTAATATTATATTATATTTAATATTAAACATACTAATCAGAGATATGGCTTCAGCTTACATGACCATCAATACGAGGGGGAGATTAAAAAGGTGCTGGATGAGAGACCTCTTTCCTTAACAAACCATAGTAATTGATTCAAGTCAGGGAAGTGGTACTGCTGGGTGATATCCTTCCCCATGACATGTCTTATATATATATATATATATACATATATTGTCTATAAAACATGTATTTGTGGCAGTCAACTTATTGACGACAATCAGTAAATATGCTGGCGATACAGGAAATAATGACATGAAAGGCATGGAGAAGGAAAGTAAGTACTCAGCAGTACCTTTTCCCTAACTTGTTCCAATTACTTAGGTTGTTTAAGGAAGGAGATCTCTCATCCAATGCCTTTTTAGTTTCCTCGTGTTCTGAGGTATGTCAGCTATGACCATGTCTCTTATTATGTCCGTTTAAATTAGTGTAAAATCGTTGATACAGGTTGGTTATATGTGTGTCAACTATTGGTGGAAAGGTGGAGATAAGTATGTAGATTCTTGTTAGTCACGCATCACGGTGCTTTTGTTATGAGTGGCAATAATTTTGATTGGAAGGTTTGAAGTTGTATATATTATATTGATATATTAATAATAATAATAATAATAATAAGGCTTAGCGAACCCGAAGGTTCGATGCCGACACCACCAATCGCTTGTTACACACCTCCCTCCACCGTTCGCCGTCCAAACCCAGTCCCTTCAGATCGGCTTTAATGCAATCTTCCCACCTTCGCTTCGGTCTACCCCTCGGACGCTTACCATTCGGCACAGCAAATATTAACCTTTTAGGAATTCTCTCGATACTAAGCCCAACAACTTTACAAGCCCATTTGATTCGCCGCGATGAAATTACCTCAATCATATTACCCGGATACAGCTCACGCAATTCGGCGTTGTTTAACCGTATGAACTCTCCGGTTAACTCATCCTTCTTCGGTTCGAATATTCTACGCAATACTTTATTTTCAAAAACCTTAAGACGCTGCTCATCCCTTAATGTAAGCGGCCAAGTTTCGCATCCATAAAGAACTGTAGGCAAGATAATTGATATATTAAATAATATAAAAATAACGTTTAAATTTAAATATTTTAATTAATAAATTTACTATGCAATCTGTATTAATAACATATTAAAAAATAAATTAACCTCAAAAAAGTCCTAATTCCTCAGACAGAAAAGTTCAAAATCTTGAACTGACATATGATAAAAGGATTACATGGAGACCAAATATCAAGAGTATAATAAAAACTAAACCTAATACTACGACTGTTATATTCACTCCTTTTAAGACGTTCGAAATTAAAATCTGACAGAAATTGAATACATACACGTACGCACTTAAGCTCATTTGGACCTATTTTTCAAAGATATTTTTTTGGACGAACTAAAAGATAACCAAAACTCTCTGGTAAGTTATTAATATTACTTAACATAAAGATCTACAGATGCCAAAAGTTATCGACTATATTCGGTCACACTACCAACGAAAAAAGAAGTGATTATAGTAGTTTTATTGGTTTATTTTGTATTTATTGAGTATTACAACAATCTTTCTCTTGGACATTAGTTATAGTGAGGTAGGATAACATTCACACTATATGTACAAAAAATATAAAATAAATAGAAGCAAAATAATAATCAAAAGTATATACAATAAATAATAAAATAAAATAACCTAAAAAATAAGAAAATTAAAATTAAGTAAAAAGCACACGCATACCTATATACATTATTTACAATCAGGCGATGAAACTCCAGAAGAACCCTGCGCTACTCTCTCAACCGCATCACTGGTACTAAAGCCAGCGGAGATTGATCGAGAGCACTGGTTTATTAAAGCTCAGATTATTTCATCGAAAGGTATATGCCAAGATAACGTACTGATTACATCTGATTTTTTTATTATCAATTTAAACTAGAGAGTAGTTGTTTTGTAGTGTCATATGTATGGATTTATCATGGTTTAGTCTAAATTGTGCACCTTTTGGACAAGCCTTGATGTCGTAAAGTAAGTGAAACCTGTTTTGGATTTCGACGATTAGCAAATATTTTATCGTGAGCATATGAAGCTGTCAGTGTCTCTTAGTTAAAACGTATGTCTTACATTATTACAAAGTCTTACTATTTTGAGTGACAGAAATTTTAAAAAAAGTCAATAAAACCTACATTTTTCTAATCAGGGAAAAGGTACAGCTGAGTGCCATCCTTTTTCATGCAATAAAACCAATGATATTTAATACTGAGTTAATATTAAATTTAAAAAAATAAAACTTATATAATTTTTTTAAAAAATGCAAAAATAGCACTTTTTTAATTATATCAAAAATAAGAGAAGAAAAACAACACACTGCATCGGCCGGGAATCGAACCCGGGCCGCCCGCGTGGCAGGCGAGCATTCTACCACTGAACCACCGATGCTACATCCCCGAATTTCCACTTATAAAAATAAATCAAGAAAAATCTTGCCTCCAGGAGAGATCGCAGTTATATATTCACTGTTTCTTGGAAATTTTATAATAGCTATGTAATTATAAAGGCTTAGTGAACCTAAGGATGCCGATATCCTTTCATCCTCCGACCGCTGTCCAAACCCAACCCCTCCAGATCAACCTGAACACAAGCCTACAACCTTCATTTTGGTCTATCTCTCGGAGGCTTAACAGTCAGCAATGCTGAAAATACTCCTAGTTAAAACGTATGTCTTACACTATTACAAAGTTATTACACTGTTACTTCATTTCTATTTTGAGTAACAGAAGTTTTAAAAAAAGTCAATAATACCTACATTTTTTAAAATGCTTAGTACAAACAATGCGTATTTTAATTGACTTTTCTCTTCTACATTGGTTTCCCAAAATGTTCTATAATTTTGGAGTTATTCTGTGACAATATTAACTGATATCTCGTAGGAATAAACTACAAAAAACAGACTGGCAGAGTACAAGGTCTACATAGCCGAATCCAGTTATTCAGCTGATGAATAAAATAGAACAAGATTCTGCACTGGTGAGATGGAGGCGGCTAATGGAAGGTCGTGCCGCCCCCGCAATGCCCACTCCCCCTCCCCTCCCCCCTCGCACTGCCCCCAACCTGCCTCTGTGGATATAGCTCTCTAAATGGTTCAGTCAACAGCAATAGCTGGCCTCTACTATCAATGTATGCTAGCTCCGGCAATAATAATTCCAAATAATGGCCTCATTCAATAGAAATGTACTCTTCAACTTACACAACTATCAAATTTGGAATGTCATAAGTGCTGAACACAAATATCATTGCAATCATAAAATATAAATTATATTAATAGTGTTTGGTCACGGTAATTTGGTGTGAGCCAAATATTACCCATTGACCTATAATTGATTGATAGTGCGCTGGTTATTGTAAGAATTGGTGTGGACTGTATGAGATTGGATGAGATTATGTACTCAATAGGTAGAAAAACGAATGACTCAAAAAATGTATTATATTATATGTAATGAATACAAACAAAAGAAATGAAATTTGTGCGATTGTACAATTTTGTTGATCTTAGAAGATTTCTGATGGTGAAATTACAATTTCGTAATATGGTATTGCAATGTTAGAAGTAATTTTGCTTTATACTAAAATGATATGATTAATTTGGACTTAATAATGACCTTAATGTTTCTTTTGTTTCAGATCTGGCCCAATCCAGATACCTATCCTTCCATAATAAACTTCAGAATCATCCCAACCCTCTCGTTTCTAACCTTGCTTCCTCTTCAATTCTTGATAACACTCCGAGGCGTCTGAAAAGAAGATGGCCCCGTGATCTCCTAATGTAAACGTATCATTAGAGTGCTTCCATTGGGTAGTTACTCAGCAAGTGTTTTTCATGTCATTATATGTTCAAATTTACTAGATGTATTTATTTAATATAGTTGTAAATGTCTTTAGGAAATAAAAAAAACAACAACATTGTGTCTGAAATTGAGCTTCATTTCTTCTTCCTCCCTATATTTCTTCCATCAGGCTGTTTTCTTGGGATTTAGCAATTTCATTTTTTTTTTTATTATAATTTTTGGTGAAAAAATAAAATGAGAGTGTGCAAACTTTAACAATTAACTGTACAAGAAAACTTTACATCAAAATGGAGGCCAATAAAATGATGTTGAAGTCAAAATTATATAGACCTGTTTTCTTCATATTTTTTTGTGTGTGTATCAGGGATTGGTCGCTGAAAAATAGAACATTTATATGACTTCTTTTTTTTCTAAATTAGGAGGAAAAATGTATTTCCAACTAACTCATGTTGTTTTTTTACTTGTGTTGTTTTTTTTACCTGAGTGTATTAATAAGCAATTAAATTGTAAGATAGTCTGTTGTGCAAACCCTTTTTTATCAACTTATTAACATCTGCCTGAAATTCGTTAATAGCTTCATTACATAGCAACCTACAACTATTTTATTCACGAAAATTCTCGGAATTGGAGCATAATCAATCTGGATATCAGCAAACTTATATTAAATTAAGATTATATTTAATTAAGTTCTAAAAACTCATTTGCTTTCCACTTGAATCGTAAGATAATTTGACCACAAAATCGAGAAAAAAGTTGTCCTAGAAAAATATTGGACCATATGGCGTGACTTAAAACCCCCTAAAATTTCAAAATAATGAGGCTATATAGGCCAAATGGCGCAATATTTTTGTAGGCCATTTTTTCCTCTATTTTGTGATTAACTGTATCTAATACGATCGAAGTGGAAAGGAAATGGGAATTTACGAGTTTTTTAATACCTAATCAAATAGATAAAGTTTGCCGATCTCTAGATTGAAAAAACCAAGAGTTTTCGTAAATAAAATACTTGTAAGTCACGATGAGATGAAACTATTCACGAAGTTCCAGGCGGATGTTAATAATTTGATAAAAGGGGGTATATACTACGGATTAAACGGAGGTCTATGCCGATTATAATAATTATGAGAAGTAATGAGTATTAACTTAAAAACAAAATATTAAATTTAAATTAAATTTGAGTATATTAAATAACCTATTTATTTTATGTATTTAAAATGATCTTATATTTTTTTTTAAAAATAAACTTGAAGGTAAAGAAATTTTGAAAATGTAGCATTTAAGTATTGTCAGATTATCTCGATTATGATAGTACTTATCTTAAATTAGAATATACATAATTGTACATGTGTACGAGTTTGATCAAAACATATGTAAAATCGACAGTATAAATAGGCACTTCCGTTAAGCCGATTTTGATGGAAAAGTTGCTCTAACATACTTGGTGTAAAAAAATCTTTAAAAAATTTTGGTTTCGTGCGATGAGTACTAAGTTCATCTATTAAGAAAGAATCAAGAGAACGTCCGGTATATTATTAATGAAGAATCATTTGATGTTTTATAAGTATATATGTATATATATATATATATATATATATATATATATATATATTATATATATATATATATATATATATATATATGTATGTGGTGAACTAAATTTCAACCAGAAACGTTGACGAGCCCGTATAACCCTAGGATACTAACTCTTCATTGCCGTTCAGTCTTGCGGGTCATCATTCCAGTGCCCCTTAACTAGTTTAAGAGTCATTCAAAATAGTTTTTCTATTTAACATCAATCTAATGCATATACTCGTATGTCTTCAGCCAATAACATATATTTATTAAATATAAATTTTTAGCCTATTATGATTATATTAGGCCAATATTAATTTACATATTACAATATACCGGCCTACAGCAAATCTAATATTATTGTGATTATGAAGCAATATTTACTTACTATTTTTATTTCATATTAATATAATCAATATTATATTACATTAATATAATGTTGTATCTTTATTTAAATTTGTATTTATGACTTTAAACTTATCAGTTTAGTGCTTTTTAAAATTCTTTATTGGATTGCCATTATTGTTTTAGCTTCCCTCCAAAAGATCAAGTTCCTTCCTTTATTTCTTCTTGAGGAAATAAAGTTATTTTGGTAATATAATAAACTTAAAATAATAGGTTTCGATTTACCCTTCCCGTTTAATAGAATTTTTATTTTTATTTTATAGTGAGTAGACCAAAAAACTTTTAATCTAATTTCTTTGGTCTGATAATATAATAGCTATAAGGAATCCTGAGGAGTATGTTAATTACAATTACTACTACTAGTAATTTCAAATGTTCATGATTATGAATAAATGTATAACTAGGTACATTTCATTTCTTAAAGTATAGGGAAAATATTATTAATGATTTTTTTCAGCTTCATTTAAAAACATTTATTAATAATTATATGCTTTTACTAACATAAAAGGAAACATCAACAACTTTTAAATAATCAAAATTTCGTTACAATCAAAAAATACCCTGACCATAATTATTTTTTCATATTAAAAAACCGTAGATAAGCCTCCTTGAAGTTACAAAATCACTTATTAAATTAACAAAAGTAGTATTTTACTTTTTAAAATATGATAAAATCATGACAAATTACAATACATAACATTTAAACTTCGACAAAACACATACCCATCAGTTTATATCAGCGACAACCAATTCCTCAGACGGACAGAGTGCGGTATCTAGGATTAATATACGACATAAGAATGATCTGGGGTCCACACGTCAAAATGAAACCAAAGACTTTAAACATACGACTGTAAATTCTATACTCTATTTTTTCCAAATCGAAATCGTAAACCAGACAAAAACTAAATTACATACACATACCTATTTAAACCCATTTGGACCGACTCCTCACAGATATACGGTTCAACGAAAAAGGCTCACTTACAAAAACTACACTTACAAAAAAATACAATCTTTTCAGTTGAAAATTTCACAATTAATAACATCAGCTCTCCAGTACATGAACAATAAAACTTTACATAACGACTTACGACTACTAACTATCGACCAACTAACACGTAATCTTTTCATATTAAACTACAAGGAAACAACAACAGACTCATAGCCGACATGCCCATTGCCCATTAGGAGGAGACTGAAGAGGAGCTGGATGAGAGATCTGTTTCCCTGATTTTCGGAAACAAAGAACAGGAAGAGGTGCCACTGGTTGCTTCCCTTCTTCATGCCTGGTAAAACAAATTATTGTGCACTATTATTCCAATAATATTAAGTAATCACCAAGGAAGGTGAAAAATAATAGTTATAAGACTTAATAATAATAACAATAAGACTTTACATACCGACCTAAGACAACCAACCATTGACCAGCACATACGTACTCTTTACTCCCGATTTCATCTAAAACTACACGGACATCACAATGGACTTATCAAAAACATGGCCACGGCTGAAATGCTCATCAGGAGGCGACTGAAAAGGAGCTGGATGAGAGATCTCCTTTTCTGATTTTAGGATGTAAACAGGCCAGGGAAGAGGTGCTGCTGGGCTCCATTCTTCGTCATGCCTATCATGTCATTTTCAATTTAAACAGCAAATCTGCTAATTGTCACTACCATGACAGGTGCGGATGAAGATGTAAAGACAAAAAAAAAAAAAAAAAAATTTTTATAATATTAGATTTATTTTAATATTTGTTGCATTCAAAACAATATTAATTTAGAAAAGTTAATATTTAATTGTATATCTCAATTATTCCAAAGTGTACACTTTGTGTACACTAAATGTTATTATAAAGTGAGCTGAATGTTATTATTATGCCCAATAAGATATATTTAATAATACTACGTTAAATTATTTTTATATTAATAAATTAAAGTATTTTATGAGTTCGTGACAATTTTATATCATTTTAAAACTCTAATGTATTAATAATATTTACATAATGTTGTCCTACACGTTTTATATCTTCTTTAAAATAGTTGACGGCCAACTATACCGACTACTAAACAGAAAATCTAAATTTTCCATTGAAAACAAGCTACTGATCTACAAGACAATACTGAAACCTATTTGGACTTACGGACGAGAACTGCGGGGGACAGCAAAAATTTTCTAACATCAAGTGCATCCAATCCTTCCAGTCAAAAGTCCTTCGAACAATAGTCGATGCTCCTTTCTATATAACCAACAAAACTCTATATCATGACCCCCTACATCCCATTTGTCCTATACCTTATTCCAGAAAAATTCTCCAAATTTCACCAGAACCTTACGTACCATCCAAACCCTCTTGCACGATCCCTATCTAACACCACCCAACCCTATAATCCTCCAAGAAGGTTGAAACGGTAGTGGCCTCGCGATCTTTTGTAGATTGTATAAATTGGAGTTCTGGCAATGGCCAGATTTTCCACTCAAGTCATATGTGTATGTGGCTAAAGTGCTCTCGATCAATCTCCGCTGGCTTTAGTACCAGTGATGCGGTTGAGAGAGTAGCGCATGGTTCTCCTGGAGTTCTCTCCCCTGATTGTAAATAGTGTATATAGGTATGCATGTGTTTTTGCTTGGTTTTAATTTTCTCATTTTTAGGTTATTTTATTTTCTTATTTATTATATATACTTTTGATTATTATTTTGCTTCTATTTATTTTACATTTTTTGTACATATAGTGTAAATGTTATCCTACCTCACTATAACTAATTTCCAAGAGACAGATTGTTGTAATACTCAATAAATAAATTTAAAATAAAAAATAGTTGACGTAAAGGAAATAAATATTCTTAATATTTCTTCTATATATTTGTCTCATTTGCAAAGTTAAACAAGGAGATATGGCTGCATTGAGAATATTTCTTAAGGAGGGAGTTGTAAACATTCAGTTCGGAAGGTTCTGTTCAACTGGTTTATGCATTAAACCACCACCTAAGTGATTCTCGTTCCAGCAACTGCAGTTCTATCGTGAAAGAAGAAACAAGAGGCACTTGAGATGCAGATTGGCCTGGATAGAGGACTCCAATACACTGTTTCCTCAATAGGGGGGGAAGGATGTTGCCTTAACAGTTTTAGTTATGATCTCCACGATTACATAAACACTTCGATGGAAAGCGCAGGAATCTTTTAAAGAAATGATGTAACGAAAAAATGTAGTTATTACTAAAAAGAAGAATAGACAGTTTGATTTAAATTTTATTTCTCTAGCATATAATCACCAAATTATAGATTTGAAATATATGATTGAACTTAAATAATTAATTTTTTTTAATCTGTAAGATATAACAATCTATTCTGGAAACTAAATAATTAGCATTAATTGGAATCATTATGTTTTATTCCGATAAAACGCTTTAATTTCCTGATTAATATAAAGCGATATTTTTTTTTTTTGCTTTTGCCAAAATTAAATCCTGAATTTCGAATAGCGATTCTCCGAATTGGAACACATTACTGTTATATTAAATAGACCAAAAACAATCAGAATTTTTTCATCGAATCATAAATGAAATCCTCTTTTTAAAAGATAATTGACGTCTATATTTTACATTTTAAGTTTATCCTTTGAAGTGCATTATTTTTTATTATGATTGAATGCATTCAATTCAATTCTTGTCTTACATATGTTATCGATATGCAATAAGATAACATTCATGACTTAGGGCATTGTATGAATCTGTGGAATTGAGTTCGAATGTAAAGTTTTTTAAGTTAAGTCTATTTATTTAATTGGATTTTGAAACCGTAAAATACATATACACAGACAATCATCATATCGTCGGCACCACGTTAAATCAATAAATGTGCAACGTTAAACCCACTCACCTTCGTTACTTGAGCATGGTGCTGACGAAATGGATTCTCAACGTATTCTTAAGAAGTTATCCATTGGTAACTATAGCACTTACGACTATAGAAAGTCATTTTTTTAGAACTCTAAGAGGCTTATTGGGAAAAGATAAGTGATAAAAGATAACTTTACGAAATATTGGTTTTTCAAAACATTTTAAATTGATATAAGTTTGAAGCTTTTTTATATCAGAAAATTTTATTTTCGTATGGACTAATAATATATGCAAGATTTTTAATAAATTCAAACATTCATCAACTAATCCAACTAATTTATTGTAAGAGGGTTCCATGTATCGAAATGGAGTTCTAGAACCTTTTCAACATGGTTGCAGATTTTATGAAAAGTATTTTTAATGAATAAACATATCATTCATGCATTTTATTATTCCATTAACAACTTTATCCGTTAACTTTTGTCGAACACGGTGTCTTAAGGATGAATTAAATTAAGTTTCTGCAATAGTCAATTCTGTATTTTTTACCATTTTTCTTTTGTTAGGAAGTTTTTCGAAATCGCTTTTTAAAATTATAGCATAAAATTGGAATTGACATGTAGACACCCTAATAAGAAATGGGGCTTCAGCTGGCATTCTCAGGAAAAGGCGTTGGACGAGGGACCTCCTTTCTTATCAAACTATGGTAATTGAATCATGGCAGTAAAGAGGAACTGCTATGTGCTTATACTTCCTCATGCAATAACAACCAACAATATACAATACTTAGCTAACATAACATAAAATGTATACAAAACATTTTTATCAACTAAAAAAAATGCAACTAGGATAACTTTTGTTAGTTGTGTACAATAGAAAATAAGAAAAATAATAATGCATCGGCCGGGAATCGAACCCGGGCCGCCCGCGTGGCAGGCGAGCATTCTACCACTGAACCAACGATGCTTCACACTTTCACATTAAACAATAAATCAAGAAAAATATTTGTGTCAGTGCAGATTGCAACTATGGATCCCCCATGTTTTGTTGGTGATTTTTTAATAGTTATATCATAATAGTGGCTTAGCGAACCTGAAGGTTCGATGCTGATGCTACCAATTGCAGTTTGCATACTTACTTTCCCCGACCACTGTCCAAACCCAATACTACCAGACCAGCCTTAACGACTTAACACTCACCTTCGTTTCGGTATACTCCTCGAACGCTTAGCAGTCGGCACAGGGTATATTTAAAATTATGAATAACATACTAAAACACTAATAAAAGATATGGAATACGCTCAGGAAAACGACGAAGAGACCAAACATAATACGTTTTAATATTTCTGGTTATGTTAACCATTATATATACCAACAGTAAAAAAATTCTTAAGAATGTTTTGCACAAAAAATGATTTGATCCCATCAGAGCAAAGTGGTTTTCAAGCTTAAATGTGCACTGAACATATTCTAGTAAAACTGCAGTCTACAGTAGATAGGTTGTTACAATCTACTCTGACAAATACATTTCTTGATTTATTTTTATAAGTGAAAGTATGAAGATGTAGCATCGGTGGTTCAGTGGTAGAATGCTCGCCTGCCACGCGGGCGGCCCGGGTTCGATTCCCGGCCGATGCAATTCTTTATTTTACAATAGTATCAAAAGGTATGTAGGTATTTTTTTATTAATATCTATATTAACTTAGTTTGAATTAGAGTGCTACTTCCTATGGGTTGATTCATTACAAGCATTTTCGTGCCATTTTATTTCTCTGTTTCACATTTACTGGATGTAAATTCATGACTAAAAAAAATAAACAAAAAAAAAAACTTAATTTTGACAAGCCTTTTTCCCCACTCGTGTAAGGGACTCTGGGAGACAAATGGGATATTAAGGTCATGGTGAAGGGTTTAATTGGTAACATAGAATGGAGCATCAATTATTATTCACAGAACTTTAGATTGAAAGGATTGGATGCGTTTGATGTTAGACAATTTTGCTGTCCCCCACAGTTCAAGTATATAGGTTTCAAAATTAGAATAAAATAAAAATAAAAAAATGGTCTATTCTAAGAAAAAAAAATAATACGAAATGACCTGTGTAACTAAAACCTGTAAAAATTATCAGGTTCCATAACTGATAAGAAAGTATGATATACCATTAGATGGTGTATTAAAAGTTTTTCCTATTAAGTCTTTAAAGGATTGAGTACCCGTTTAAATCTGTGTTTGGTCCAATAGTTGTAGTCCTAAACACGAAAAGAGCATAATTTCGTAAAAAACTAAACATGACAATAATAAATTCTTTTAACGAAAAACAAAATATTAATAACCTGATTTTCCTCAACATAATATACCTTACCATCATCATCGCTTTATTTTATTTGGGCGCTGTTATATTATATGTTATTAACTATCTTTAAACGCATTATCTTGACCATAACGGTCGAACCGTAAAGAAAATACTCACTGACCGTGAAAGCGCTGAACTGAAAAAACATCGCTTACAGTTTTCTGTCGTCCTCTGGAATGGTTCCGAGATATTTGTCGTTAAATCAACTCCTTTGCCGTTCGTTTTTGTAACTTTAAAATTAATTAAATAATTAAGTTGATTGATATTAGCAATGTATACCTAGAAATTCAATTTTTGATAATTATATTTATTCAAATTTACAACTATATATATTAACTAAAAAAAAAAAAAAACAGAGCAATACGAATTAGTGTAATGACATGAACAGACCTTTAGAGAAACTACCCATTGATACCACTCCGAAAATAGTTCTATATTACTATATTACTTTCTATAACTGAAGGTCTAATCTTCTTTTCAGACTCCTAGGAGGATCGTCAGGCGTCGAAGAGGATGCAAGGTTAGAAGTGGGGTCGAATTAACCTAGATTTTACTATGGAAGGAGATGTATGTGGATTGGGCAAAACCTGTAACATATTAAGGTCATTAGACCAATATGTTTATTTGTGATAAGCTAAGCAGCATTGAAGATATTGCGAAAGATTTAGGATTGGACACGAGAGGAATTTGATGATTTAGTTGGTCCCAAAGCTCAATTTCATAATTCCAATGAGGCCTCATTATAGCCAAGTAAATCATTTTTTAAAATTTAATTGAAAGCTCAGAACGTTTATCTAGGATGCGTTGAAGGAGCCAGAAACGACAAGTAGTTTCTTGTAATTTTAGACTTGTATGAGAATTCCAAGTCAAACGTTTGTCCATATGGAGTCCTAGGTAGCGAATTTGTTTAACATAGATAAGTGATTTGTATTAAAGTATACCATAGGAAAAAGGATAAATGTAAGTTGATGGGATTTGTTTCGATATCATTCTTCTTCTTTTTGATATGGAACTGAAGAGTTTTAAAAATCAATAAATGGGGAAAACAATAGCTGAAAGCAAGCTTGTGTCATCAGCATATATGGTAATGATGGTGCTGGAATAGAAACTCGAATATATTTTTTTTTTCAGCAAACACGACATATATCATTCCATTTGAAACTTCCTTAGTTTGTTTCTATACTATTCAATACATACAATATAATAATATAATGCATAAAAAACCATAAATAGATTTACTAAAAAATAAAGGAAGAAAATATTAAAGTTTTGAACGAACTTTTCTAAACTTACGAATGCCCACATAATCTTTAAAAACATTAATAAAGTCTAAGCACGTGTATACTGTATTAGAGTATTATTGCCCTCGGGCAGTGGAAGGAATTTGTTACATGTATATATTGTATTATTATGTATACTATATATGTAAATTGTTTCAATAAACATTTTGGAGGGTAAGAAAAAAAAATTGGAGTATTAGTCATGATATTTACATCCAGTAAATGTGAAACAGAGAAACAAAATGGCATGAAAATGCTCTTAGAGAATCTACCCATAGGCAGTAGCACTCTAATACAAACTTAGTTAATACAGATATTTAAAAAAAAATACCTTCTGCTACATACCTTTTGTTACTAATGTAAAATAAAAAACTGCATCGGCCGGGAATCGAACCCGGGCCGCCCGCGTGGCAGGCGAGCATTCTACCACTGAACCACCGATGCTACATCTTCATACTTTCACTTATAAAAATAAATCAAGAAATGTATTTCTGCCAGAGCAGATCGCAACTATGTATCCACTGTTGTCTGTAGTTTTACTAGAGTATTTTCAGTGCACATTTGAGCTTGAAAACCACTTTGCTCTGGTGGCATCAAATCATTTTGAATACAAAACCTTCTGAATAGGATTATTACAATAGTTCAATCACAGGTAATAAGAGTCAACGATACTTTAAAAGTTGCAATAACTTTCTATAAAAATATATTTTATTCTGGAACATATTCTTAAATTTTGACAAAATGTTAATTATGCACTAAAGTGACGCAGAAATACTTGTTGGGAAGGTTTTTGATCATATATAATGGTTAACATAACCAGGAATATTAAAATGTATTATGTTTTGATAAAAATATTCTCAACTGCATGTTAATCTGATTGGTTAACAATAGCTGAATAAATTGTACACAAAGATTGGTGAGGAGTGCTAAACCTCAAGTAAAGGAAAATACATACATTTTTTATCAGCCAAAAAGTTCGTTTCTTTTTTAAAAGGTAAGGTATAATTTTTATTTCAAGTTGAGTTACAATTCTCTAAGTTTATTATTTTATGTGAAATTAATTCCTATTAAATGTTGTATAGTATATAAATGATGTATGATACGGCGTACCTAATATTTTTCATTTTGCACTGTGACGACTAATATCATGGACCCTTCAAAGTGCAAGAATCAATCCAGCTAATTAACTACCCTCCCTAAAAGTACCTGATGGTATTAATTGGCCGAGGGGTTCTAAATAATAAGCCGGGAGGACATGAGCCGATTGATGTCTCTCCTGTTGTCTTTTAATTAAACCGGTACTCAGGGAGGAGGGGAAGGTGGGAGGAGGAGGAGGAAACACTAAAGCGGGGTCGTGCAGGGAGTACACGTGGCTGTCACCCCTCATTATCGGAGGGCACACGCTCTCTGGCTCAGCCAGGGAGTACCTTCAGGTAGGAGGTACAAGATGGAGAAAGCATAATGCTCTAAAGTTCAACTAGTAAAATTTTAGCCCTACAGATATGCACTCGTTTATATATATATACAGTCAAGACAAATATTGAGGCATAAACGACAATAAGACAAATATTGAGTTATATAAGACAATACGACAAATATTGAGGTATATAAAACAATACGACAAATATTGAGGTATATAAAACAAATGTTGAGAAACGTGACTCATGATTAATGGAGCTAATTCATGAAAATATGCAATAATCAATAATAAAAATAAATATCAAAAATAATAATAATAATAATGTCACCATCCGGTCT
This sequence comes from Nezara viridula, assembly GCA_928085145.1. Classification (NCBI taxonomy): domain Eukaryota; kingdom Metazoa; phylum Arthropoda; class Insecta; order Hemiptera; family Pentatomidae; genus Nezara; species Nezara viridula. The sequence goes on from OV725079.1 coordinate 40,996,069, forward strand.
CACCATCCAACATCCTCCAAAGCCCGCCTGTATTTATCTAGAAACGAAGGAGGTCGCGGACTTCTAAATATAGAGGAAGCATGGCGAGAGCTAGCGCTACGATGATATTTTCTTTCTAAAACGACAGGGATTAACCTCACTATATCCAATATGGATTCAGGTCTAACGACACTCAATTTGAACAAAGTCGAAGATATCACAGTAGTGTCCGAAAATGAAAGACTGTCAGAATGGAAAAGCAAGGCAGATACGACAGCCAATTGAATGAAGCCTCCATAGACAAAGAAAGATCTGTGGAATGGTTAGTGGCAGTAAGGCTATTCTCTGAAACATAAGGGTTTGTAGTCGCCATTCAAGATCAGGTCATTGCCACCAGGTCATATAGGAGGCACGTTCTAAAAGACAGTACAACATCTGATAAATGTCGACTTTGTTCAACGACGTACGAATCAATTCAACATATCACAGCTGGATGTAAAGTACTCACTGGTACGGATTATCTGCAGAGGCTCAACATTGTGCCGAAAATATTCCACCAGGCTCTGGTTATGAAACTTAACCTATTGAATGAAAAGGTGCCATATTATAAATATAATCCGGTAAGGCTACTTCAGAAAGGTTCCCTCTAGATGTATTGGGACGAATCTATAACAACGGATCACACAGTGCGTCACAATAGACCCGATATCCTTATTATAGATTTAGGAGCAAAGAAGGCAAAGTTAATTGACATCGCGATTCCAAACGATAACAAAATAAACACAACCGTGGGAGAGAAGCTCCGTAAATACCAAGAACTGGCGATCGAATTAAAGGAGTTCTACCATTTGGAAAGCGAATTGATTACACCAATAATAATACCCACCAACGGTCTGATCCCAAAGTCAACGGTGGCAGGTACGGACGGCTTGGAATTAACCCTGGATGTGTTATTCATTATTAACAACCGCTCAGCAAGCGGTTCTCTTGGATACAGCCAGAATTACAAAAAAAAATTTTAATATCTAAAAAAACTTATAACTGCAGGTGGTTGGACTTGTCCCCCACCTTCAGCTTTGAATCCGCAAAGGCGAGAATAAAAAAAGATAATAATAATGGCAAATGTTAAAATAAATATTTATATTTATTTTTGCCATTTTTATTTTGACTGATCACCCCAACCATCCTTCTCTTCAATCGTAAAAATAATAATAATATCAATAATAATAAATGCTAAATTTAAACCTAACTATAAATAAATACACTTTAACCGCACACAACTTTAACCTTAACTTGCATTTTACGTCTTTTTAATCTAATATTATTCTTATTATTAACAACCAGTTGGTATAATAATATATACTTTTAATTAATGGTATTGATGACCAAAAGGTTTTACGCCTTTACTATACAACAACCAAGCAACTATAAAAATATGCTAATATTTTTTATAATGTTTTTTTTTTTGTTCAAAAGTAAGGGGAAAGTTGAGAATTGGCGAAAAAATGTCCAAGTAAGCACCAATTTTATCAAATCCCTTTGCTTCTTACGGTTATTATTTTACTTAAGGATCAACGATAGAATTTCCAAGATGCGCCTTTATTTTAAAATGATTCGTTCGCTTAAGTTCAAAGTTAATATTCAAAGGGCGTACAAATGTTTTCTATAAATATCATCAGATTTCACTTAACGATTAAAATTAATGTACCTAATAGATAGAGAAGAATAAAAAATCGATTAATGAAAGAAACATTATTCTGTGACATTAAGTCCCCTAAGAATAATTATAATTAATACCAGATCACCAATGTCCAGCAGAAACCTCAAAAATGTTCAGTAAAAAACAAAAAAATAAAATATAAAAAATATCTAAAAATGTGTATTCAACATCTAAAAACATGCAAAAACGTTAGTTTAATTTATTATATTAATACATCGAAATCTGCTCAAACAGTGTTATAAGCTTTTGAATTAAAATAATCTGTAACGAGAGAAAAAAAATTAAATTTCAACATTGAAAATTAAGTTCCTTTAGAATATTTAGGGTACTTTAGAAGTACTCTGTAATATTTATCTGTGATTCTCAAATGTCAAAATATTTTTATTAATTATTATTAATAATACTAACAAATATTTTTGGGACTTTAGTCCTTAAAAAAAAAAAAATTAATTCTATTATAGAAATATTTGTTCATACCTATTCCACAATGAGCGTCAATCTGTGATTTTCGATCACACCCCATTAATTTTTGATGGACCGTGCAGTTGACAACTTTTCTATAGAATTTCAACTCGGAGTAATTTGCCATCCAGATATTAGTTTTTGACCCCCTAAGATCCCAAATCTCCTATCCTAGATATAGATTCTGCATTCGCCATTAAACATTTTTTAATTTAATTTGTAATAATAATGAAATTACTACAATTCACTTCAAAGCCGAAAGAGATAGTGATAGGCTGAAAAATGAGTGAGAATTAAGTCGAAACAATAAATGTCCTTCAAACAAAACAGATTATTCTAGCAACTCAGTTATTTACTGTTGTTTATAGAAATACTTTAGACAAGTTCTATTTCAAGAATATTTTTGATAGGAAATATACTTACCCCACTTATATTTATTTTCACCGTATGTAACATTAATTTAAATTCATTGCTAGTCATAAATCATCTAATCTAACTCACAAAAATGTGCTATTTAATGCAATAAAAATAAAAAACCATTTTAGGCCAAAAATAGCAAAACGTACAGTTTGATGCAATATCATATTTCAATGTGTTATTCTAAAGGTCATGAAACGGATAGAAATTCGGGTTTGAAGTTTTTATACCCAAGCGAATCTAATGTGCAACATGGAAATCCTGTCTATAATTATAGTGAACAAAGAAGAAAAATTTTTCTGGAAATTGAATACACTCAAGAAATAATTATATTACATAGTTATTTAACCACCAATTGAATTAAAGAAGAAGCACAAGTAAACATATTAAATATAAATAAATATAAATAAGTGTGTTTACATATTTTTAATGAAAGGCAATATTGATAATATATAGGCATCTATGATATAGCATTAAAATAAGGCAGATAGCTCTAAAATATATTTGGAAGATTGATTTCTGAGGAGATGGAAGAATAATTTTTTTATATTAAAGTCTTCAACCACTTGAGTCATCATCGCCTTCTTTTCATTATGAAGTAAATTTATAAATAGTGTTTAAATGAGGTGAAGCATGAGAATTTGCGTAAGGAGGTAGGTAAGATATTATAAAACAAAGAAGGATGACAAAGGATTTTTTAATGGAAACAGTTCAGTGAGAAGGAATAAACAGGTTTGTGGGCTGGGAACTCGTGATAAACGAACAAACAGAAGAATAAGGAATAAAGTAAACAAATAAGAAGGTTTAATATAATATAGAAATGTTTTTTTTTTTATTGAGTATTATAACAATCTGTCTCTTAGACATTGGTTATAGTGAGGTAGGACGACATTCACACTACATGTACAAAAAACAAAATAAATAGAACAAAATAACAATCAAAAGTATATATATACAGTAGATAATAAAATAAAATAACCTAAAAAATAAGAAAATTAAAAATAAGAAAAAAAAAAAACACATGCATACCTATATACAATCAGGTGAGGGAACTCCAGGAGAACCCTCCGTTACTCTCCCAACCGCAATACAGAATTAATATAATAGATTTGCGTGAAAATAATTTAAAATACAATGTTGATTCTTTATAACTATTATAGCATTATTGTTTCTTAATTCCTATTTATATATTATATAGTAAATTAATAAAAAGAGGAGTTGTTTTTTGTTTTAATCATTGAAGAAATGTTGATGACAGATTTTTATGAGCCATATATGTTTGTTGAAAAAATTAAAGGAAATAAATTTTCATAAAAAAATAAATAAATAAATTAAAGAATTATTATTCTTTAATTTATTTATTTATTTTTTAAGCATGCAATGCATTTAAACCACAACAATTAATTTAAAACCAAAATTTATGTGCATCGGCCGGGAATCGAACCCGGGCCGCCCGCGTGGCAGGCGAGCATTCTACCACTGAACCACCGATGCTATGTTTTAAAGCTTTCACTTATAAAAATAAATCAAGAAATGTCTTTCTGTCAGAGCAGGTTGCAATTACGTAACCATCGTGTTTGCACATTTACAAGTTGTAAATGTTCTTAGGAATCAATTACTATTAATAATATTAATGATGATCTGTTTAAATAATTGTAAGCAGTAAGGTCTACCTTGCCAAATCAATGCAAGTAATGAGCCAAAAATATCGCAAACTTTCATATAGTTGAAAAATTAGTAAACATCAGACAATAAGATTTTTTTTATTTCTAAACCTAACAACATTAAATATATTTCTAGTGATATTTGCGTCATCAATTTGTATTGATTAATCAATATAAGAATAGATATTTTTTTGGATGAAGAAATAGTAATTTTAGAGGACTTGTCATACAGATAAGGCCTATATGATAAGATGCAGCACGATTACACCTTATGTGATTGTTGTTTATCAGTGATTGATTTCGAAAGTTATCATTTAATATTTTGTAACAAGAAATAATAACTATTAATATATTTTGTATTATTATGCCACCTCAGTGAGATGATCTCACAAAAAATTAAATTATTTTTGAATATACTATTATTCAGTGCTGACCATTTTACTAAAAACCAAAAATTATTTTACAGAGTGATGTGAAAAGTCGTTGTAGGTATTGTTTTAATTTTAAAATTTTAGTTAAATTTTTTTTAACTGATTTATGATAAAGTTAAATATTTTTTCTGTCCAATGAATCATCATTTAATATATAAATTATATGAATATTTATTTTTCTTGAAAATGACCCGTTGAACTGAAGAAAGATTGCTGCCACTTGTAAAAGAAAAAATCCTCTGTTCTTTTTATTTTTAGAAACATGGAAAAGGGAATTGAAAGAATATTTAAAAAAGTTAGAAATGATCTAACACTAAACTTAATTTATAACCAAAAATCGACCAAAATCCACCAAAAAGATATACAGTTTTTTTAGACTTATGGAAATGGAGGAAATTAGATACCCTAAAATATGTTTCGAAAAGCTGAGAAACAAATGTTACCAATCTAATCCAGCTCTGTCGAAATATAATTGGTGTGCTCAGCTGAAAGTAATGTTAGATACTATTGGTGAAGGCGATATAATTTATGAAACCAACTCAGCCATAATTAGAGCAAATATCGACAGGATATTAAATAAGTAGAAACGCCAATTGCAGGAGGGTGACTAATTTAAAATATATATGAGATTATTAATACATTTCACCTCTCGAGAAAATACATGATCAAGTTTTCAGTTGATAATAACATTGTGTAATTCACTCCCCAACTTGAATGCAAAATGTGAAATGCTAGAAAAAAAGAGACACGTCTTATTTAAATTCCCAACATACAATAATTTAAGAGTAAGAATTCACCAGGGTGTGGGCAATCTTAATGGGATGGAAATATTTAAGCCAACCACTATTGAAGATTATATTTTTTTATTTATAATACATCAAATAATAGAGAATTGGTATAGTAAACTGGAATATCGCCCTTTGAATAATATTGCAAAATGCAGTCTATTCAAGTATTATTTCTTATTTGTTTTCTATATTCTTACGAGTGATTTTAAATTGAATTTTGAAACATAGTTTATTAATAATATTGAAAAAATAAAATGTATTTATTGTTTTTGTGTTTGATATTGTGTATGTGCTTTGATGGGAGTTTGAGATTTTATGTAATAGTTAATGATTATCGTTATTTTAACTGTCTGACTTTTCACCAAATATGTTTTTCAAGTGATTCTCGTAGTGAATTTTTTTTTTTAAATTGTTGTAATGTAGTATATAAATGAAAAAAGAAAAAATGTTTGTTATATCATAAGAGTTATAATATTTGTTATATAAATATATTCTTTATTTGTATGGAGTTCTTCCTTGAAAAGCAAACCAATAAGGATTAAATAAATCAAACAAAAAAAAAGGAACTTACATAATATTTAGATAAAAAATTATAAACAATGTGAATAAGCTTATTAAAATTATAAACAGTAAGTACATTAAAATATGAACATAGTAAGCTAAGTAACAAGATCCTAAATTGAAGTAAATAGATGCTAACAATTATTGTAGTGTAATACATAATAAATGCAAATGTGAATATACTTTTACAGACCTACAGGAGAGATTGAAAGAAAAGGAAAAAGGATATAATATATATAATATATAATTGATATAAAGAAATGTGGAGAAACAAAAGAAAAATAAAACCAAAAATTTAAATAAATGAGTAAATAAAATTAGAGACTTATAGGTGTGTTCAGGTAGGAGTTTCACTTAGAACTGGGAAACCAGGGTTAGGGCAGGTATTGTTGAAGCTGACTTGTTTGGGTAATGGGAAAAACTTAGAAAATTATAGTATCTAAAATTTGAAGATATGGATGGATACAAGGAGAAAATACTATATCTATGAAATATTATTATTATTTATAATTTACCAGATTACAATATTTTTTTCATGTGATCGTAAGAGCGTTCGTTTTCTTCAAGGCAGAGATAATTTATGGAAACACAATTTAATAGCAACAAGAGCAAGTTGCCTCAACTGATTTGACAACTGGAAGGCAAGTTGGAATGCTTGCGGTCGAGCAGATCTCCTGTCATTGCCAACTTCTACCTGTCGGCGGTACCTCCATTCCTCGACGTGCACTGCCAACGGGAAGCCACTGGCATCAACTCCGGGTATGAACTGTATGGAACAGGTATATGAACAACTGGAGGGAAATTTTCATCATATGGGTTAGTTACATAACTCTGGGATTGACAATCAATCCTCTCACTATACGTAAATTTTGTATTATTAATTCCAGAGAAAAAATGTCGTAGATTTCTGTCATGTAGTGGAAATATTCCAGAAGAGAGCATTAAACATGAATAAATAACTGTGATAAGTGATCGGAACAGAAAATATCTCTTGCCATCAATGTGTTGCACATCTTATACCAAAATTCTAAAAATGACTAACCAAACGAATTAAAGTTGGTTATCATGTAGCAAAAAAAGCTCTTAAATAATCTAATTTAGTAATCTAACACAATCACTATAGTTGGAAAGGCATAGGTTTTGTAAATTTATATTTACTAAGAACTCAAATTCAGAAAGACATACATAATCAATATGTAATTAATGTTCAGAATTCTAAAACTTTTTATCCTCATTTACCTTCAGTAAATTATATTGATGACAAAAGCTCATTGAAGGTGATCAGATGGATAATTAAAATTAGAGCTGATGTTTTGAACTTAAATTATAAACACTTCAAGCAAACAAATAATATTTGTAGCATGTGTAATACAAACGAAACAGAAGATCTCTATCACTTCCTGGCTGCTAGTCCGATACTCTCTGAATTTAAAATTAAATGGTTAAAATCTAGAAATTTATCTCAGTATTAAGTAATAGATTTAATAAATGGAAATAATTGGATAGAATTGGTAAATTATTGCAAGTCTGTTTTCTCCTATAGAGTAATGCTCACTTGAGAATTTAACAATTAATAAATTGGAGAATTTTGGTTCCACTCTTTTTGTACTTAAAATATTTACATAACTTTTACGTTGTAAATATAATTGTTCTTATTTGCTTATTAATTAGTTGTATATAAATAGATTGAAATATAATTTTGTTATAAAATACAGACTCCTCTGACGGTCAACAAACCATGTAGCACGTCTTATTTTCGGTTTTAAATCCAAAAATATTATTTTGTATTGTTTTGTAATTGACATTATGTAATTTTGAAAAATAAAAAGACTTTTTCTTCTTCTTGTTCATAGGTTTTGTAATCTTCGATTAATATACTATTTGAAGAGATGAAAATGGTTTATTTTGGTTTATATGACTTTATTTTATACAGTTAGGGTGAACCAGTTATGGACAGGGGGTCCAGTTACAAACAGGTTGGACTTTAAATATAAATAATAAGCTTTATTGTTGGTTTAAAGGTTCTATTTTTTTCTAGATTGAAGAACGATGCCCTCTATTAACAACTGCATGAACGAATTCCCCAAAAGATAATTTTAAAATGCCTATAATTGTTGTTTATATAGTGTGAGATCAGTGTGTTTCATACCTTCCTGCTGACTAACAGTTTTGCTTAGAATAAGTTGAACATTTATCTTATCTTATCCTCATCGTTATTTTCATAGTTAAATAAAGATTTCAGAATTTTTTTCAGGTATGTCGATTAGTAAAACAATTAAATTTCGAAATGTCCATCACTTGTGCGAAAAGTTGTTTTTTTTTAAATGGAGTTGTACCACCATAACTGTATATGTTTTCAATTTTAAAATGTTAAATAGAAAAAAGAGACCCAAGAGATTCTAAATGTCCAACGGAGACGTTTATAACTATAATAATTACGGCGGTATAAGCCAAAAAAGAAAAAAAATTCCTTAGCTACGTCCATCACTGATGGGATTACTCTAAAATTAGAGATTTAGGCTCGCATTATATTTTATTGATAAAAAATTTGAATCAACGGGTCAATACAATATATTTTGGAAACTCTAAGTCGCATGATTAGTGTCTTGTCTTAATGGAGGTAGATCTTTGGCGTAGAAACAGAATGGGAAACTATTAACACTCCTTAAGGAAGATGGACAGTTTGCCATAAATGCAGATAATTTTACCCAATTATAATATTATCCTTATCTAGCTTACTAAACAAGCAGTGGGATTCCCATTCTAGTTTGTTTGTTTATTTTGTTTGGAGGTCATCATCGCCCGATCAACTAAATAACACTACTTTTATAATATTTGGATGGTTGGTCCAAAAAACAAGGATAAAAATAATTAAATATTAGGATTTATAGAATGAAATAAATAAATAAAAAATAAAATAATTAAATAAATAAATAAATAAATAAATAACTATAACTAATAACTAAATACATAAATAAACAAATAACATAATTAAATAAAAAGATTGATAGAATGAAATAAATAAATAAAAATAATAATAGACACTTATAGATAATAAGATAGAATAGATAAATAAATAAACTTTAAAAAAATAGAAATAAAATCAATAAATGAGTTGAAATTAATAACCAAATGAACTTTTAAAATAAAAAAATAAAATGAAATAAAGTATATAGATAAAGAAAATAAATAAACGAATAAATAAAAAATAATAATAAATCTGCAAAGGGTCATGATTTATAATTTTGTCACATATGTTGTTTAAGTCTTTCACTATCTAAGAAATTGATAACTTTAGTAACCATTTCTTCTTGATTTCCCAGGGATGCTGAAATATTCTGGGGTATTCCAAGATCTTTTAACCTTGCGGTGTAAAAACGGCATTCTTCCAGAACATGATTTATAGTAAATGACTGGTCACACTTTTGACATCTGGGGATAAGATATTTTGTTATGAGGTGGAGGTGTGTCAATCTAGTATGTCCGATCATCAGCCGCGTGAGGACGACCTCTTCTCTACGACTGCTGCGTCTGGAGCTGGTCCACGGTTGCACCTCTTTCTTTATTGTCTTCAATTTTTAATCTTTATTGTCCCGTCTTAGTGATGCGGCTGAGAGAGAAGGGATCTCTTGGAGTCTTGCCTCACAAAGGCAATTTTATTTCATTGAATGTTATCTCATGTTATGTTATTTATTGATTTATTATGTTATTTTAAGTTTCCTTTTCTTTTCTTTTATTATAATTTTTTTTTTATTGTATATATGTTATGATTGTGTTTCATACATCCCAAATACTCAATGCTATTAATTGAGGCAAAATGTATTTTGTTCTCAATAAAAATATTTAGAAAAAAAAACAAGCATAGAGAAAAGTAGAATAAGTAAATTTATATATATATATATATATATATATATATATATATATATATATATATATATATATATATATATATATATATATATGAAAATCATTACAAAACAAAAAGAAAAATTGTAAGGACCGAAGATTGAACGAATTTTATCGTTTTCATTTCGAGGACAATAGGTGGTAAACTGTAGGAGGAGTATTGGAGATTAGGGAGAAAGGATATTGAAAATAAGAAAAGAAGATTGGACCGCTACTGAGGCTCTAGGTGACCAATTTTGAGATGGGAGCAGATATTGCCCTCTCCCGCCTCATTCATATTTGAAATTCCTCCGCTGTGAATCTCCTCGGTGGATTGACTCTCGGACCTCTGGCCATGTATTATTCAAGCCAGCTTGTCTGCTTCGTAGCTCTACATCCTATCATCTTATCTGCTTCTTACAATAATGTTGCTTTTAATTATTTAATTAGGATCACAGAGGAGATCACGGCGTAGCTCAATTCTCCGTAGGATCAACTAGACATTTGTTCAATGCACAAGTGCGAGTTCAGATCATTTTTAAAGAGGTTGCCAACGCATAAACATCATGCATTAATACAGAGTTTCTTTAAGTAAAGAACAATCTTTATATGTGATGGCAGACTTTAGGAGATAGAAAAAAGTTCAAATAAACTGTGTCCGATTTTTGTCGTTACACAAAAAAAAATATGTTTTTTTTTTATTAAGGAGATGTTCCGGGGTTGCGATCATAAAAAGATTAAAATAGTGAAAAAACAACATTTTATTGCAAGTCAACGTTTCTGTCCGACTTTGCAGGTCTTCTTCAAGACTGGAACGAACAAGATTTAAAATGATATAGAAAAATTTCGAAGTTACATAATATTTCGATAAACATTATAAACAATGTGAATAAACTTTCTAAGATTATAAACAGTGTGAATAGAAAGTACATAGAAATATTAAGAACAATAAACTATATAAACAGAGTAAACTATGTATAACTAAGTAACAAGCAAGACCCTAAACTGAAAAAAAAAATCTGGTGCGCGCAACACACAACTTTCAATAAAAATTATTTTCTGGCCATGTTAGGGTATTATAAAATGTTTTAAATTCCATTTTAAACTGAGCTAAAGCTAACAAATCACAAATGCTATTAAAATAACAAAAGTCCAATTTATTATTTCACCGGTTGATGAAGGATGTACGATTCGTTTATTATGGATTGTTCGATCCATTGATTATGGATTGTACGACTATAAGTCATTAAACTGTTATTTTCCATTGCACAGTATATTAAAACGGAATTAAGAGATTTGCAGTATCTTTCATAGACAGGTCAAAAGTTGTCACACTAATTGTAAGTGGATTCTGTTGGAATATCGCAAAAAGAAAAATTATCAAACTATTCACTAATTTAATTTCCTAAAAGGTTACATGATGATTTTTCGGAATAAACGGACGATAGATATCTAAATATTTAAATATATTATGAGATCTAGAGTTATTAAACTACAGTAAATATATTTAGGGTTATAAAAGTATCTATGAAATATTTTTGTATTTCACTTCTTTTTTCACACAAGTACAATGAAATGGTAGTTGAATATCACAAAGGGAAGATCTATCGAATTATTCACTAATTTAGTTTTCTAAAAAGTTATATGACAATATTTTGAAATAAACTTTAACACCTAATTATTAAGAGAGAAATACTTTATTAAAAGTAATGCTGCCCTACTACATTGGGTTGCTTGGTACATACTTATCAATCCATACGGACATTAATTTTATATTATATTTTTCTTTTTTTTTTTCTTCAACTTCATAACAATACTCTCACAAATTATCAACAATAAACCATATTAAACAATAGACATAGCATAATAAATTCTATCCCAAAATAAAAAAAAAAAAAATCCTTTTTTCTCTTTAAATTCTCAAACGCCAGGAACGCAATATAACATCGCACACAAATATAACACAGCAATTCCTTGAATATAGCCAAAAAGATAAGACGATTGTGGACCAATTTAAAATTTGATAAATAGTTACTAAACTACAGTAAATGTATTTAATATTATAAACACATGATTTATACATCCATGAAATGATTTTATATTTTATTTCTTCTTTCACACAAGTACACTGAAATAGTTTTTTTAACAATAGCATTAACTTGCTTAGATGGATTTTAAATACTTCCTAAAGACGTAAAGAGATTTTTTAAAGTTTACCTTTTGTCAGTAAATTCCATTTAATTTCCTTGATGTTAATGCTTAAAAGCATGTGATTTAGGTTAAATATTATCATTTTTCAAAAATTGTTACTTATAAGTTTTTCGCCACTCTCCGTTACAACTTCCTATATTAGATATTGTTTTTCTAAAATTCTCCGCTTTCCAACGATATATTATAAGTATACTTCTGACTTGTATTTCCAGAGATTTATTTTCAAACTGCATAAGCATTTATATATATTTTTTTTCCTTTATTCAATTATCAGATTCTTTCAAAAGTTATATTAAGTATTTTTTCGCTAAATGTTTTTTGCTAATTATTTAACAATGGTATATTATTTGCAAACAATTATACATCTAAAGTAACATTACCTTCCAAGTTACAAAGAAAAATAAATAAAAGGTGATTCCAATTAATTGACAAAACATTTCTTTATAATCATTATTAATATGCTAAAAAAATTAGCATTATCTTATTAACACATTCAAAATTCAAAAACCGAAACAAAGGATATAACCATAGCAGCAGAACGTATTAACAAAAAACTAGAGACCATATATTATCTCCTAATTGTCCGATTTTAACGATTTTTTTTTTTTTTTTAGGCTATTCCACAAACTTTTAGAAAACCATTACAAAAAAAGTGTATACTTTTTGAGTTATTCGGAATTTAATTTTACCATCCCTCGTAACTTTTTTTCCAGCTTCTTTTCGCTGAAGTATGTTATATAGATAAATTTGAAGGGTGTCAAGAAAATGACTTTAGCGAAGTTTCAATGAAATCGTTACATTCGCTTATGCGCTACAGTCTATAGCTACGTTTTTCGGAATATTTTTTTTCTCCTTTATTAATTTATCAAATTCTTTCAAGTTATATTTAGCATTTTTCCGTAACTCTGAATAATGCGAAATAATTATCCTCTTAAAATAAACCATATTAAAGGTACTTTAGAGGCAGACGTATATGAACATTGGGCATTTAAGCCCTGTAAAGTGACATCAATGGGGATAAGACCTAATTGATATTAAAGACCACTTAATTATACAATGATACACCGAGTTTAATCAAAATCGTTAGAGCCGTTTCTGAGAAAAGTGTGAAAATGTGTTTCAGCGTTGATATAAAGTGGCACTTCAGGTTAGCCGATTTTAAGGAAAAAGTTGGCGTCACAACTAAGGTATATACCTATCTTGAATACGTGATATCAGTTTCATAGGACTTTTCGTTTTTGAGCTAGACTGCTAACATACAAACAGACAGACCATTTTTCGGGACTTCGTCATTTCGACTCAGGGTACCTCAAAATGTACAAATCCGTCGAAAACTCAGATTCAAAAATTTTCTCGATCGCAATACTTACACTTACTATATATTACATATACACGTAAGTGAAAGTAATAAATGGTAACAATTACTGTATATTATTATATAAAGGGAAAATTGGATGTAATAAGAAGGATGGATAATATACTGTTTTTAGATTATGCTGTTTTATAATATAATGTGTTTCTACTTTCACTTACCTAAATATGCAATATATAGTAAGGGAATGTATTGCGATCGTGACAATTTTCGAATCTGAGTTTTTAAAGGAAATACACAATTTTCCCCATTGATGTCACTTTACAGACCTTAAATGCCCAATGTTCATAAACGTCATTCTCTAAAGTATCATAATATAGATCATATAAAAAAATGATCTCTCTTTTATTGCCAGTAACTATAAAAATGGAAACTGGAAACTGGAGAAAATAAGGAAAATGCTTATCTAGATTGAAAATGAATCTCTGAAAATAACAGTCAGAATGTATATGTGTAATATAAAGCGGATAATTTTAGAAACAATAATATCAAATAAATAAAGTTGTAGAAGGTAACGCAGAGTGACGAAAAAAAAGTATTTAAAATCCATCGAATCAAAACAATTCAATTGTTTAAAATACTATTTCATTGTACTTGTATGAAAAAAAGAAGTAAAATATAATAATATTTCATGGACATGTTTATAACCATAAATACATTCACTGTAGTTTAATAACTATAGATGTGATATTATATTTAAATAACTAGGTATATATTGGCCGTTTATTCCAAAAAATCATCAAGTGACCTTTTAGAAAATTACATTTTCTGATGTAATGTAAGTAAATAATTGGATGAATTTCCCATTTGTGTAATCCCAACATTATCCACTAACAATTAGTGTGACAACTTTTGACCTATCCATAGCAGGCAATGAAAATCTCGTAATATCTTTCAGTAAACTTTACAATGGCAAATAACAGTTTAGTAACTAAATATTCTACAATCCATAATCATTTATAGGTTAAATATACAGATGCACCTTCAAATCTCTTTGGGCACGTCTGTGCCTATCGGTTAACAGAATGCCTAACTCCAATTTCAAAATTCTTTATTGTTAATTTGTTTGATGTTTCTAGTGAAAAAATGTATACTTTTATTAACAGTTATATACTTCAACACTGCAATCACCTACTCTGGAATCAACTTTCTCACTGTCTGTATAGATATACCTTTTCCAAGTAGAAAAGACTCAAAAATGTTGAAATTAGAGTTAGTCATTCTGTCAGCTGAATGGCTCAGAGACTGAAGTTATGTAGTTTATAAAAGCAGATGGAGAAACAAGATTTTTATTGCCTATATTCGATTTTTTATAATTTTAATGACCTTAATGATTTGTTGTCTGTAAGCTTTAAGCTTTAGGTCCGCTTAAAATGCACTTAAAATTTTTTATAATAGTCCAGCATTGCCAGAAAATAATTTCTATTCAATGTAGACAGGTAAATGAAAATTTCGTGTTGTACGCACCAGATATTTTTCTTTGTATCACATGTGGGTGATATTCCCGAGCTGGTTCGCATGAGCGTTACCCGGTAACCTGTAAACTGTAGTCAAGAAGTTCCAATCCTGGCACAGGGGGCTTTTAATTCTGCCATAAATCCCCCGTCCTCTGTTCTATTCCGGGAAAACCTCAAGTAGCCAAAATGAGGAGGTAAGGGAGGAAAAAAGATATATTTTGTTGAATGGAAACCGATTAGTTTATATATGTTTAATTTAGGTAATAGTAATAGTAAACTAGACAAATTTTACTTTATATTTTAAACTTCAAAATGCTAAAATTGAAATTGTAAAAAATAATTGTGTTTGTTGATACTCCAGGACTGTAATACACCAACATTATTGTCAATGATGGAATGGGTAAAGCGATTTACAAATCGGGACACTCCTCAACACATGAGGTTGATACAATTGCTGCCAACCTATTAAGCAGATACCTGGAAGACATTACGGGCTCATTAGCGCTAACCAAATGATGAGCCTAGCAGGTGAGGAGAATGGAGCTGCCTACACTGGAACTGAGCAAGCCCTGATCCAATAACAGCCTGAGGAGGATGATATTGTTATGGTAATGCCTTACTCTTCCAGATAGCAACTTCATAACAATGGTCCCTCCCCGGCTAAGTGATTCGTCATATGCTCTCATCTCATCCTCACACCCTCCAACCCCCTGGATATTTTAATAACCGACCCCTCCATAATGCATAATTTAATAGCTTAGCTCGTATTTCCACAGCATAATGAATGATGCTGGTTTGTTTAGCTATCGCCTGAAAGATAAACCAGAACTTCATCAGAAGAAAATTATAAACATTTTAGAAAATCATACTAGAAAATTACCGTTATCCAAAGGTTAATATATACACAAGGGTTGCCCAGAAGGGGGTTTTATGGCGTAAGTTGCGCTTTCATAATTTTTGAGGGGGCATATTTTACGGGTTTTTGAATTTTTGAGGGAGGCGCATTACAAAGTGGTCATAAATTTTTTTAATGTTTTAGAATAAGGGGCAAAAGGAAAACATAGAACAGACAGCAGCAAGTGCAATTGTGTTTTATTTAGATTTTTCTAATTTTATTTTCCCTATATCTGTTTTTAAGAAAACGTGTGCAACAAAATATCTTGGGATGGAGGGGGAGGAGTAGGTGGTTGCGCCAAAGGCCTTGGGGAAGGATGGACACCCCTGGTTCCAATGCAATGCAGGAACATGAAAGTGGCTCTTTCTTTCCTTCGTCCAATAGAAACAATATTTCCTCGGATCCTTCTGCTACCAAAGTATGCTTCTTCAAAGTATGCTTCCATGCTTCTTACGTCTAAAGTCGGCTACATTCAAGTCCATAGTCTTGGTCCACTCTCAGAGCGTAATTTCAAATCTCTATTTCCAACAATACAGTAACTTTCCCACGTTCCTTTCTTGCCTGCTCCACTGCTTTCTTGAATTTTCTGCCATATCTGCTTCTTCTCTTTATTCATTCAAATTATTTCTTTTCCATTACATCCTCTTATCCCAAAAAGACTGTCTCCAATCTCGAATTTTTAATTTAAGGATAAGTTGTTGATTAGATAATGTCGCTGATTTGACTCAATCCAGATACCTATCGTTTCGTAAACTCTATACCCATCCGAACTCTTCTTGTTTCTAGTTTTGTTTTCTCCTCTATTCTTGATAATCCTTCGAATCGTCTGAAAAGTAGGCCTCAGGATCATCTTACTTAAAACTATTCGGGAGTGCTGTCATTGGGATAGCCTGTATATCCGTATTATATTTTGACACGTATTTTCTTATTATTAGTCTTGAAAAATTCACATTTACTAATTTTATTTATTTAATACAGTTATAAACTTCAATAATTGAAAAAATATTAGAGGTTTAATTCTGGGATAAATTTAGTTTTAATTTTTTCGGATCTTTGGGGCTCCTCTAAACCATCGAATTCCTCTCATATCCAATCCTTACAATCAAAAATCCTTCGTATAATCCTCAATGCTCCTTACTTTGTTACAAATAAAATCATTCATAACGACCTTAACGTACCATATGTTTTCGATTTAGCACAATCCAGGTACCTATCCTTCCATCCAACTTCAAACTTCTAATCTATCCAAACCATCTCATTTTTCTTCGCTACATGATAACCCTCCAAGGTGTCTGAAAAGAAGATGGCCTCGTGATCTACTTATGTAAATATATTATTAGAATGCTACCAATGAGTAGTTTCTTAGTTTATAACCATATGCACATTTACTGAGTGTATTTTTAAGTGTGTACAGTTGTAAATTTCATGAATAAATTTTTAAAAAAAAATTATTCTTCTTTATATTTTAACTTCTTCAATTTATTTTTCCAAGAAAATTATTTACATTTTCGAGAGATTTTTTATTTTTGTTTTATGTACATATATCTTTTTAATGTTGAGAGATATGTTTAATTTATTTACTGTTTCAACCTTATTGATGTTTTTCTCCTTACTATTTTTGACGTATTTTTCTTTCTTTTGTTGAGACACTTTTAGTATATGAATGGAGAGAGAACTTGAATATTATTGCTCGGCTCCTATACTATGTTGAATTACTAAATCACCCAGCATACTCAATCAATCAACAGATTGAGATTTTTTTAAAAATATGAGTTAGTTGGAGCCATTGCAACAGCTAATGTTCCGAGAACAGTACACTGGATCGAATAATCAAAAGCCAAGATCAATCAATATATGTGGTGATCGAGGATTCCTAACGAGTCTAAATAGTTTTCGTCATGGGCTGCATCTGCTCCCTTCCAACACCGCGGCCTCTGCAAAGGAGATTAAAAAGAAATTAAAAATTTTTTTTAACATAACCAGTTGTAGGTCAAAATAAATTTTGTTTCTGATTGGGCTAAAAGTGAAAAGCAATCTTTGTATAATGATAAAAGGAACACACCAACAAAATAAAAAGGTAAAGTAACCTTTAATAATAATAATTTATAATACGATAACAATGTATTTATAATTGAGCTTTGCATTATAGAGGAAAGTCCGAAAAAACTCTATAGGGTTCTGATGATGGGAAAACATATCTATCTAGAAACGTCAACGACATCAAAGTAGATATTTGTGGCAAAGTAAATCTAAAAGACACAAAAGAAGTTTATATTTGTGGACCTCACTAATATTTTTTTATTGTTTGAACATATTTGTTATTCTAAGGGTCCCAGAATAAAGTTTATTTTATTTTACAAACTATAAACAACTTTCGTTGAACAGTCTCGAGGAATGATACGAAATGTCTTATTGCTTCAAGTTCCAGTAGACACCTTGCCTTTCACTTGTCTCACATATTGTACCTACACTGCCAAACAACTTCATCACGCATGATTCCGTTTCTCACGCAATTCTTGTATTCCTCACAAAGATCCTGAAATACCTTATTTATCCAATATAACAGTACTGGAAGGTAATCTTGATTCCATCTTTGCTGGCATGCCTTGTCTTTCTCTGATAATTTCATGATACCATTACAGTTGACACAATTCTTCAAATTATTGAAGAAACGGTCGGATTAGTTTATGAGAAATGCAATTATGGAAATATGTGTTATGTAATTCTATATGTATAGTATATATTTTGTATTTATAGTATTTATATTATATATTTATTTATATTATATATTTATATTATATATTATATTATATATACTATAAATATATTATATATTTATAGTATATATAAATTAGAACAGATCTACAAAGGTAGGAATAGACTGATTATAGGTATTTCTTCTTAAGGACTTAAAAATGAAATTAACCGAAGGCTACGACTATTGTACTCACTCCTTGCAAGACACTCGAAATTGAAACTTAGAAGAAATTGAATGTTTATACTTGCCTACTTAAGTCCATTGGACCTACGCTTCACAGATATACGGGAGAGCCAAAAAGATTCCCATACGTAAACTACAGACTTTTCAATCTAAAACTTTCAGGACTATCACCAAGGCTTCCTGGGACGTCAGTAACATTACTTTACGTAAATATCTACAGATGTCAACAGTTAACGACCACATACGAACATACTACAAAAGATTGCATAATAACTTACACGGACATACCAACTCATTGATTCGAGGCATGACCACAACTAACATGCCCGAGCACCCGAAGGAGGCTTAAAAGAAGCTGGATGAGGGATCTCCTCCACTAACTATAAATATTACATTCAAGACAGGAAGGAAGCCGCTGGGCACTCATTTCCCTCACGCCTATTCCAAGACCTGTTAACCTTATGCATCTCGACATTACACTCGCTGATTGTCGGAACTTCTGACAGGTGTGAGTTGAAAAATTAAGTTAAAAAACAATAAAAATAACTTTAAAAAATTCCATAGTAGATTCATTATTTATCATAATAATTTCTTTTACCACTTTTTGCGTTCAATGTCTAAAAATAGTTCGTCCTTGCAAATAATTTGCATACTATATTGGTCAATGACCAATATAGTATGAAATATGGAAACTCCATATATACGAAATATGGTAATAGGTAAATGAAATAAATGTTGAGAAAAATGTTTATATTTTTTCTCTCTGTGGATTTTTTTTAATTGTATTCGCCTCAATCCTAGAGGGTCATTGGTGGTGATTCTTAATTTTTTATATTCTGCTGCAATATTTTGTTTCAATTAAGTATTGGAAGAGAATGACGACATCTTCCTCCTTGTCTCGCAAAATTTCCTTCAATGTCGTGGATAACTTTAATTTCTTTCGTATTACATAACGTATATAAAGTTATGCAACAATGACTGTCAGTATTTCGAAATATTCTATAGTGATATTAATTCTGCGATGGTAGATATCCTTTTTAAATTACGAGTAAATTATTTTGCAATATATTAAAAAAATTTAAATTATTGCAGTTAAAATAAATCGCTAATTTTAAAGTTTACGGTGAACTTTTTTGATTTAGTAATTTTTCAATTACTTTGAGGCATGCATAAAGAGCATACTTTGTATGAGATAGTATAAATTTTGTATTTGAACTTATTCAGGTTGAAACCGTGAACAGATAAATTTACATGAATCCTTCAACGTAAAAACTTACACTGAATATAATTCAGGGGGAATACATTTTACGATGGATTCAATCAGGAAAAGTTTTCATTCAATTAAGAAAAGGTTTAATCCATTTCAAAACAAAAGGTTTATTACATTAAAAATTCAAATACCTTCCAACCAATCTCAGTGAAGAAACTCTATTCAACTTTATCTTGAAAATAACTCTTTTTTTTACCTGATCCTCTGCCTCGGAGTGAGAACATATCAAACTTTTTTTTTACTCTCGTTATTGTGTATGGTATCTCAACAAAGAAATAGATCTCATTTTAAAAGTATGAAATAATTTTAAATCTCAAATTTTACATTTAAAAATTACGGAAAAACAGTTATTTCACAAAACATTTCTATCAACTTATGATCGAATACTAAATATTACATGCCTAAAACTCTTTTTCAATGTACGAAACATTTTTATCTTCATATGCAGAAAAGTAGGATTTTTGATAATTATTTATACTAATATTCAATACGAGGATTAAAACTGGAAGTGCTGTGCGAGATCGTCAGACTATCCTAGGGGTAAACGAAACTTTTGAACAATGAAGTCTGCTTAGGCTTTTTTCAATGATTTTTTATGCCGAATAAAAATACTGATGGATTAAGTTATCAGTCGATCATTCCAGTAGAAGAAAAATCAATTGGAAGAATTTGACTTTGAGAATTAGTTAAGAGTACGTAAGAGATGATCATACTAACATAAATCTTTGCACACATCCTTGCAACTTTATAGAGGAGAGAGGACCTTTTTTCGTGTTTTCACTTATAGTTAGAAAATATCGGGGTATACAATAACTATAAATTATAGCTTAGAACATTTGTTTTATAAATGTTAATTCCGATTTTTTTTTCGTATTTATTATAGTTCTCGATATCCTCCCTCGCAAAAATCGATGATTTAAAAAAAAAATGATTTTCCTCTCTTATAGTTTGGTCAAATTGTCACTAAAACTCCCCAGCCTTTCGTTTTACAGAGAATTCGACTAAAAGTTGTTGAAAATTGTATTTGTTTACATATTTGTTTGTTTTATTTATTGTAGTAAACCTATTTTAGCCAAAATGAGAAGATCTATACTTATTCCGTGGGTCCGCTCTAAACAAAACAGCTCAACTATGAAAAGACCATCCCCAGGCGTATTCCCACCAAAGCCGCTAAACTCCAGAATGATAACTATAATAATGAGGCAACGCACTAACATGCTCAGTCACCACAGCCTCCTGATTCGTTACAACTGGCTGATTGGTGAACTACTTATTGTATTGTCCAGCATGAAGATACAAATATCTACGGAGAGCTATAATCCTCCTGTTACAATAATAGATTTTAGTGAGAGGACCAAACCTATTCTGTTCTATTTAAATGTTATACCTAAGTCCGCCATTGTAAAATCTACCTAAGATTGGTCAATTCCACAATAAATTGTAATTTTTTTATATTGACGATCGAAAATGCTATTTCGTTTATATATCTTTTTATTAAAGCTATTCTTGTGTCCAACGATTAGTAATAAGAACTTCTTTAACTTGAAATTGTTGATTTTTTATTTATTCATAATACTTTTTTTACAAACATGAATTATCGCTTCCATTAGAGTACCTTTGAATAACTTTGTTTTCTTAATCATTTATGAGAAACATTTCGCAATGCAAAGCAATTTTAAATATGCATTGATCTTCCAAGTCCTTCAAATGATCCACTTTCCGTTTATCCTTTAGAGAGGGACCGAGGCGATTAAGTTTTGGCAACAAAAATATAAGCTCTATAACATTGTTTATATTTTATCCTGAATGGGGTTGGAACTTTAAATATAAAAATAAATTAATGATGTAGAGATGGTTGACCGTTGATATAATGCGAGAAGGAGTTAGTCGGGGGTGCGGTCAGATAAATACTAAATTAAAATATAGTAATTTATAAAACATAAATACAATTTTAATTTAGTATTTATCTGACCGCATCCCCGACTAACTCCTTCTCATAAAAATAAATTATATTTATTAAGTCACAACATAATAATAATATTAACAAATTAATTGTTTTCTAATTAGCAATGGCAAAGGAAATATAACATTAATGACATAAGACTTCATAACAATACATACATAGAATTTTTTTTTGTTTTAATATTTATGAAAAAATACATACTCATAATTTGCACATACATAAACATATAATACTAGCAATACATGATAAATACAATAAATAATATATATAAATACAGTATAATAATTTATATTCTATCAGTAATAAGGTCTCATGAAGAAGTTTCGAGCAGGCTAATCTGAACAGAATTAGAGTTGTTCAAGATTGATGCGAGGTACAGAAATACATGGTTCATTTTATTTATAATGCTATAGTTTCTCCTACTATCTGCTGTATAGAAAATGTCTTCTAGTGAAGAGAGATCATCATTTTCAGATATATAATTCTTTAAAAATTATTCTCTGCAAAGACTTACAAAAAGAGCAGTAAGGAGGAGAAGGTTCAGAGTGTTATCGATGGATTTCCGAGTTCGCATGGTCCTCTGGTCTTTAAAATTAGGCGTTTATTTTGTGAAATAATTAATAATAATACTGGTACTAATTCTGGAACCAGTGGAGAAAACTAGTCCGGCTAATGGGCCCTATCGAGGTCATTTTTGTCAATCCCTGACGGCTACCTTGAGGTTGCACCTGTGCACATACCAGAGCGGAAATATCAGGATTCATTTTCATGGCCGGTGAGAAATGAAAATTAACCAAACGAGGTGGGAATCGAAGGCAAACGTTCAGAACCGGACACTCTGAGACCCATGTCTCAACCTATCCGGCCTTTCCTCGATTAATAATAATAAGTACGACAACAAGTTTACGAGGTTCTATCTTAAGAAAGTATTTTCCTACAGTCGTACCCGTCTGAAAGTAAAGTGGGTCCACCCAATCTGGAATAATCTATTGGTTCTCACACTTTCTTGCCGAACATATGGGCTTTCGTGCCAAGAACGATGGCCTTGGAAATGGTAAAGAAACCCTGTGCGCAATATGCGGGATACCGGAGACAACTTAGCACTTCATTTTGAATTGCACTGCCTTTGAAATACCAAGAATAAAATTACTGAGGTAAACTGGTCTCTACATCTAAGCGGAGAATGAGTCATTAGTCCATGGGTCTCCAAATCGTTTGGTCCGCGGGCCATATTGAGAGTTCCCCTAAGTATTAATGCGGCCTGCGGCATTGAGACCTCAATCTAATTCCCGAGGGCCACAGCTTGTGATGAACAAAAGATCTTGTTCTAAAAATGATTCTTCAGTTGTGAAATTAGCTTTCTAAGAGAAAAAAAAAACATGCGTTAAATGTTTTAATAACCTCTTATATGATTGATTAATGTGCTAAATTTCACATTTTTTAATAGTTTTTAAAATTTTATTATGTAATCAAAGAAACTTTCGCAGGCCACATTCGAGGTGCTGGAGGGCCGTAGTATGGAGCCTGCCTTAAATAATGAAAAAAGAAAACTACTCTTATAACAAAGAATTCTTGTACTAGTGGAAAACAACAATCGGACCGAATCATTTTAATCTCAGAAGTACCAGACTGACATGGAAATCAAGAAAGCCTCGATCAAGGACTTAATGAGATTACTTATCGAGGGCCAAGTTAATTGCTACCTAGTTTCCATATGTTGCCACAAGAGTTGGCGAAGGGCAAGGTATGGCAGGAATAAATAAATAAATAATAATAATTACGTATATCTTGTGACACACACTTCGTCACTATCCATCAGGGAAACCTTTCTAAATTCATGCTGGTATTTAAGAAAAAGAGAGAGAGAGAGAGATGAAGAAGACTGGATGGAGCATTAAGAATGTAAGGAGAAGAAACCGGAAAGGTACTTCTGTATTGATGCCTCTATATTATTTAGCATTCCTCTTTCCTATTTCCTCTACATGGCAGTACAAATATATAACTCCCTATTTTTCCTTATTCTAATGATATCCGTAACATTTGAATGGCCAAATATATTAAAACCTTGTCTTGTCAATAAATAATACAATTGGGGCAGTGGAAAAATGGTCTTATGGTATGTGGGAAATCCATAACAAGGTTATACGACAATTTTAAAGTACTTGTAAATTATAACATCAAAAAAATAAAAAAAATTGAAATTTAATTTGAATATATCAAACGTTTCACACATATAGTCTTCGCCTTTTAGTTTCACTTACATGTAATATATAGTACCTACGGAAAAATATTGCGATCGTGAAAAATTTCTAATCTGATTTTCAACTGATACACTCGTACACATTTTGAGGATCCCTGAGTCGCAATAACCAGATCCAATGGTGTGTGTCTGTGAAAAAACTTGCTCAAAAACGAAAAATCGCACGAAACTGAAACTACATATTTCAGGATGTTAGAGCAACTTTTTCATCAAAACCGGCTGATCGGAATTACAACATTATATATTCCATTTTACACATTTTTATAATTTTCTCGAAAATTGCTCTGACGATTTTGATTATCATTGTAGAATTAACTGGGCTTTAATATCAGCTAGGTTTTATCCTGATTGTTGTCGCCTAACAGGGCTTAAATTATCAACGTTTTTTGTTGAACTAAAATACATTTAATTTCGTTTATTTAATTATTATTATTATTTATTTAAACAATTAACTGTCTCTCATTGTTATTATTATATAAAAAATATGGTGCGCGCAACACACAACTTTCACTTACCACTCTACTTTGAATATAAATCATTTTCTGGTAATGTTGAGCTATTATAAAATTTTTGAAGTGCATTAAGCGGAGCTGAATCTTAAAGCTTACAGATAACAAATCATTAAGACCATCAAAATTACTAAAATTCTATTTATTATATCGACGGTAGACAATAAAAATCTAGTTTTATAACTTCAGTAGTCTCTGAGCCTTCCAGTAATCAGAATGACTCCAATTTCAACATTTTTGAGTAATGTAATTTTAGTGATATTTCTGGTTGCAAAAATTATATCTATACAGACAGTGAGTAAGCTGATTCCAGAGTTGGTGACTGCAATGTTGAAATATAGAACAGTAAATAATGCTATAAATCTTCCACTAGAAACATCAATATACTTTCACAAAGATAACTTGGAAAAGTACATATACATATTTCTTCATTATGCGAATATTACTTTTATCCCTAAATTTGAGGACTTCCAATGCCCTAGTTGTAAATTTAATGACTGGACCTTATCATCCTCATGAAACATATATTATTGACAGTAAAGAAAAAAAAACTAATCAATATATATATATTTATTTAAAACCTAAATAAACAAATAATGAATAAACCTCATCAGCGAGAATGGATTTTCAATACTACATGTTACGTTTTTTTCTGAAATATATTTACTCCGCCTGAAACATGTTCCGAACTTTTTACCTCAGTTTCCATTTTTGTTAATTAATGAGGCGCATGTTGTTTCCCCTTTCATGTATCTGTTTATGAACATGAAGCATTTCGTTTCAACGAAAAGCTTTTTTTTTTCACGTTTTTTTTTAGAATTGTTAGTAGTTATAGCTGCGGACTTCTTGCAGAAATAAATAATGTAGCAGATCTAAAAAGTTGACGGCTCAATCAGACCATTATTTTCCAAGGATAACCGATAACTTCTTTCTTCGTCCGAAAGGACATCTTTGCTGTAGGTCCTTCTGTGAGGTCTAGAGGAATGCAAAAACTCCATCTACACTGCTAATCGACCCTTTTAGGATTCCTCCCAGTTATTATCATTCTTGTAGATGCGGTCATGGAAATACCATACCCGATTTCGGGGATGCTTTTGTTGAGTAAATGAAATATATATCATTCTTCTGCTCTCTTCCTCCTAAATGTGTTTGTTTAATGGTTTCAAACTGTTCAATAATTAGCCTGTTAAAATGATTAAGTTAATTATTAACTAAGGGAAACATTTATTGACGTTTATATATATTATATTTTGAGGATTATGTTATCTGAGAATAATACATATTATATTATCTAAAATAATATAATATGTATTATTAAATATAGAAATATAATAAACAGATAATACTTATGCTTACTAGGAATACAAGAATAATTATTTTCAATAATTTTTATTTTGTTTGCTACAATATTTCGCAGTATTCCCCACTCATGCACTCAGGATGGTTCAACTGATTGTGTTATTTATGCCACTACATATGCGGGTTATACTTCACCTGGATAAAATCACCAACATATGAATTTACAGCAATGAATGACAAAATGTTTAGCCTCTAGCAAGCTTGTTGTAATTTTTCTAACAGCAACTGGAGTTTAGAAGCGGCAATTTATTTTTGTCAAGTTGCCGAATTTGAAATTTAAACAAAGATTAAAAGGAATAAATCAAAATTGAATGCCAAAAGAGATAGGCCTATTTTTATGAATATAATATATTTTTCATGTTTCTCAAATATATTTATCATATTTTTAAACCTGATGAGGTACGATCTTTTGCCAAGGTAACCAATTACTTCACAGTGAATAAAATCAGCAGACAATTTAATCTGCCATGCCTATCTAGAAATTAAATAAAAGAGGGAGCTCTTGTGTGAACGATAAGTCATCGATTGTTGACTGTAAACTGTAATTAAGTAATAATTAAATCTAAAGATATTACTAGACCTGAAATTAAACTATTAATGTGCTTCGTTTGGAAAATGCCGAACCGATAATTTGTCAAGGTGAATAAAAGAGTACCTCACAAAAGATTCAAATGGGCCCTAATGAAGATGGGTTACCCATCCCTCAACATAATAAATATAGTAATGATATATACCTTTTAATTACAAAGATTTTGACTTGCCAGTTGACAATAAATACCGGCTATTGTGCGACATTAAACTAATCCAATTTGGATAATATTTCTCGATAAATTTTATCCTGGAATGATGATAAGAAATCATGCCAATATTCGCCCTAGGCTAAAAATAAATTAGATCTGGAAAATATTTAAGCGACTAATAACCATGAAATTGGACCAGGAGATACTTATGCGTACTCGACTCCATTCTGTATTAAAACTTACCTTTTTATAGATTCGACTCTTGTACTAGTAGCTTTAAATAAAAGTAGTAAGCTTCATCCAACTATCATTCACCATCATAATTTTAGCAGACATTAATTTCGGGCAAGTTAGCATTTAAATCGATTGTCGGGACTTAATTTATTAAAATAAATTAAAATCTCATTTTATGTCACCCATGAATACTACTGCTTAAATATTTTCAGCAGTGTGCACTTATAAAACTACAGTAAAATAGTATTTTAAACAACTTCAGTAATGATATACGAGGGTCCATATATTTCTATCAAGGATGAAATAAACTTTAAAACGTTCTCTGGTGCTCGCAACACACAACTTTCACTTATCGATCTAATATGAATAGAAATTATTTTCTGGCAATGCTGGGCTATTATACATTTTTTTGAAGTGCATTTTAAACGGAGCTAAAGCTTAAAGCTTACAGATAACAAGTCATTAAGACCATTATAATTACAAAATGTCTAATTAATATATCGACGACAGGCAATAAAATCTAGTCACTCCATCTGCTTTTATAAACCGCACAACTTTCTTTGCTTTTATAAACCTCAGAATGACTACCAATTTAAACATTTTTGAGTGATGTCATTTTAGTGATATTTTTAGTTGAAAAAGTTGTCTATATAAGAATATAAGTTGATTCCGAAGGTGGTGATTGCAGTGTTGAAATATAGAACTGAGAATAAAGGTATAAATTTAGGTACTTATTTCTTATGAAAAATGTTCCTAGGAAAGACGCTTTATTAAATATCTGAAGAAAAAAGGCTTTTTTAGTCTTAACTATTAAAAGTATATTTTAAATTTATCCAAATTTTCGCCTCATCAGGGAAAAAAACTAGAGACCATATCTTTCCTCCTAATTGTCCGATCTTAATATATTTTTTTTTTTTTTTTTAGGAAATTCCATAAACTTTTAAAAAAACATGTAAAAATTGTATACTATTTGAGTTATTCGGAATTAAATTTTACCATACCTCGTAACTTTTTGTCCAGCTTCTTTTCGTTGAAGTATGTTATATAGATAAATTTAAAGGGTGTCGAGAAAATTACTTAAGCGAAGTTTCATTGAAATCGGTACATTCGTTTAGGCGCTACAGTCTATAGCAACGCAGGTTTCAATCAATGGGGATAAGACCTAATTGATATTAAAGAACACTTAATTATACAATGATATACCGAGTTTAATCAAAATCGTTAGAGCCGTTTTTGAGGAATCTTGAAATCAAGAAACTGTGTTTCAGCGTTGATATAAAGTGGCACTTCCGGTTAGCCAATTTTAAGGAAAAAGTTGCCGTCACAACTAAGGCATATGCCTATCTTAAAAAAGTAATATGTTACTCCTTTGATATCTCTTCTCACCAATCTTGTATCACATTTTATCCCTCCCGCGAAAAATCCTTAAATGACTTCCAATAAACCTTTATCCATTCTCCTTTGGAATGCGAATGGTGTTAGAAATCACACAAACGAACTAACTACATTATTACTTGACAAAAATATTGACGTGGCACTAATTACTGAAACTCGACTAACCACTAAACAGCACTTCAAAATACCACAATACCTGACATATCGTACTGACCACCCTGACGGAAAAGCACATGCCGGTACTGCTGTCATTGTACACCAATCCCTCTCCCATCACCTACTCCCGTTACCTACACATGATTTCCTACAGTCCACCGCTATCGTGATAAAAACCTTTTCCTTTCCGGTTACCCTTGCATCAGCGTATTGCCCTCCTAACCGATCCATATCCAATGCCCAATTCCGTTCTCTCCTCGACTCCTTAGGACATCACTTCATCTTGGGTGCAGACCTAAATGCCAAACATCAACAATGGGGTTCCAGAACCACGAATACTCGTGGCCGAACCCTGCTGTCTACACTCAATTCCCAACATTTTCATCTCCTTTCCCCCAACTCTCCTACCTACTGGCCTACAGATCCCAACCGTAATCCTGATCTTCTTGATTTCTTTATCCACAGCGGCTTAAGTCCCCTCAATTGTTCCATTACACGTCTAAATGAACTTTCCTCTGACCATAGTCCTCTAATCCTTAATGTTTCACTTGAACCCGTTCCCAAACCTTCTCCACCGTCATTTATTAGGGGCCCAGTTAACTGGGACCTTTTCCGCCAAATCATCTCCGATAAAATTGATCTTAACATATCCCTCAAAACTCCCGATGACCTTGATAGTGCCGTAAATTCCTTTACTACCACAATCCAACAAGCCGCCTGGACTGCTTCCTTCCCAAAAGACTCCTCCAGAATTCCTAAAAAGACCATTCTACCCCAACACCTCCTTGACCTAATCCAAACCAAACGCCGTGCCAGATTATTGTGGCAACGTACCCGACATCCTACCGACCGCTGCTCCTATAATTATTACTGCAAAAAATTAAAACTGGAATTAGCCACCTTCAGATCACATTCCTTCAACTCCTACCTATCCTCCCTTTCTTCTCGCGACAATTCCCTTTGGAAAACCACTACCAAAATCTTAAATCCTCACCGCATTTCCCATCCCCTCCGACGAGATGATGGCTCCTGGGCAGCATCTGACGAAGATAAGGCTGAGGAGTTCGCCATTCACCTATCCAATACATTTATTTCACATCCGGAATCCCATCCTGCCCACACCGTAACAGTAGAAGAATTCCTTACATCACCAATCCCACTTTCCTTGCCCCCAAAAGCTATTCATCCTTCCGAAGTGAAATTTCAATTAAAAAAATTAATCCCCCGTAAAGCTCCTGGACATGATCTCCTTACCCCTCAAATCCTTCGACAACTTCCATCCAAAGCAGTCATATTCCTTACATATATCTACAACTGTATCCTACGCACCACCCACTTTCCTCTGCTATGGAAACACTCCACTATTATCCTTTTCCAAAAACCAGGCAAACCTCCCAATATCTCAACATCCTATAGACCAATTAGCCTACTCCCAATCCTTTCAAAAATTTTTGAAAAGATCCTTTTGAAACGAATCCTACCCATTATAGAATCCCAAAATATTCCTTCCCATCAGTTTGGTTTTCGCTCCCAACATTCCACTGTTCAACAAGGACTCCGAGTTGTTGATCATATTTCCTCAGCCCTAGAAAACAAGGAATACTGTTCGGGTGCATTTCTGGACATTGCACAGGCATTTGACCGGGTATGGCACTCCGGACTGCTCTTCAAGCTTAAAATCCATTTACCTCAGTCCTTGTACCTAGTCCTCCGATCCTACCTCTCTGACCGCTCCTTCCGAGTTCGCTGTGGAACAGAATTCTCCAATATCTACTCCGTTAAAGCCGGTGTTCCCCAAGGCAGCGTCTTGGGTCCCGTGCTTTACATCCTCTTTACTGCTGACATCCCTGTTCATCCCGATACTTTTCTTGCAACATTCGCTGACGACACCGCAATCTTATCATCCAACTCTGATCCCAACATAGCATCCTTAAATCTCCAAAACCACCTCACCTTGATTGAGCACTGGTGTAATAACTGGCGCATTAAAGTTAATGAATCTAAATGCCAACATATCACCTTTACACTCCGACGCAGTTCCTGTCCACCAGTACACTTTAATTCCATCCAGCTTCCTTATTCAGACACAGTCCGGTATCTTGGTTTTCATTTAGACCGAAGACTAACGTGGAACCCACATACTAGACTCAAAAGACAAGAACTCAACCGACGATACGGCCAGCTATACAGACTACTAAACAGAAAATCCAAACTTTCTATTGAAAACAAATTACTTATCTACA
This sequence comes from Nezara viridula, assembly GCA_928085145.1. Lineage (NCBI taxonomy): Eukaryota > Metazoa > Arthropoda > Insecta > Hemiptera > Pentatomidae > Nezara > Nezara viridula. The sequence continues at coordinate 41,026,981 of OV725079.1, forward strand.
AGACAATACTGAAACCTATATGGACATACGGACTTGAACTGTGGGGGACAGCAAAAGCTTCTAACATCAAACGTATTCAATCCTTTCAATCTAAAGTCCTTCGAACAATAGTTGATGCTCCGTTCTATGTAAATAACAAAATCCTACACCATGACCTTAATATCCCATTTGTCCTAGACCTTATTCCAGAAAAATTCTCCAAATTTCACCAAAACCTTACCTATCATCCAAATCCCCTTGCACAATCTCTATCCAGCACCACCCATCCTTACAATCCTCCTCGAAGGTTGAAGCGGCAGTGGCCCAGAGACCTTTTGTAAATAAGCATCTATTGGAGTTTTGGCAATGGCCAGATCCTCCACTCAAGCCCGAGTGTGTATGATTAGGTTAGTTCTTTTGTTTATATACATTTATTTTATTTATTTTTATTTTATTTTATTGTATTTATTATTATTAAGTTTCTGTATTATTTATTTATTTATTTTTTATTTTTTTTATTGTAAATAGAGTGTGAGTGTGCTTTCTCTGATCACTATTATAAATGTCCTTGATGTGACAGAATGTAATATTTCTAAATAAACAAATGAAACTTTCAAAAAAAAAAAAAAAAAAGTAATATCAGTTTCGTTGGATTTTTCGTTTTTTAGCTTGACTGCTTACATACAGACACACAGACCATTTTTCGGGACTTGGTCATTTCGACTCAGGGTACCTCAAAACGTGTATTTCCGTTGAAAACTCAGATTCAAAAATGTTCTCGATCGCAATACTTACCCTTACTATATATTACATATATACGTAAGTGAAATTTAAAAAAATTATAGAAGTAAACAATTATTAGTCATTAGTTTTTCGTCACTCACTATTAAGATTCTAAGCTTTAGATTTTATTTTTTGGTAAAATCCTAAGCTTGTTTTGTGTTTCTTAGTCCTGTTTTCCTGTGGAAAGAAAGCTTTACCTAGGATAATATTTAATTCAGGTAATTACCAATTTCCTCGTAAAACTACTCGAAATTTCTTTAAAAGTTGACTTACCATTATTAAAACCTTTTAAAGGGAATTTAAACACCAAGGTGCCCGGTTCTCTTAAGTTTTCCAATATTTACAACTTCCAATACATTATATTCCGAGTAAAGGATTGTTCGCTAACTCTAATTCTAAGTACTCTGACTCTAAGATCTAACGTAAGACATTCGTTTAAAAAATAAGGAGTTGACTTGATTTGGCGTGATCGGGATTTCAGAGCCATCCAAGTCAACCGAATGTTGTCGCGGTAGGAAATAACTTCGGTTGTTCTTCATTGATCTACCTTTCTAATCTAAGCTACCAAATAATAGTTAAAGATTACCCGAAAACCTTAGCGAATAGGTTTATCAAATACTACAAAAATAATTATCATAATCATTGAAACAAAATATTTTGATTACAATAAATTACTTAAACTATTATAAGATATATCATAAAACAACGTAGTCAAATAAATTTGTATTATATTCCAAATAAAAATCCAACTATAACAATGCGTACCTTATAATTAATAAAGTAAGTAAGTAATTATAATAAATAAATGTTTTGCTTTCTTCATAATAAATCACTGGTAAATTACTTTATGTAATTCATAAAAAAATAACAAATTAGAAAGTTATACGTAATTTTTAATTAAAATATATGAGATAACCTCTTAAGTGATTTTCTGAATGACACAAACAATATCAGATAAATAATAAGATTAACTAGATCCTTACAATACTATTGTTTTAAAATTATGAATTGAGTTGTATTCAATTATGGGAAGCAATGTAGGCTTTGAAGGAAATAATATTTGCACCAATATCACATTCCCAGGAGTTGAAACTTTCTTAAAAAAAATAAGTGTCTGTGAAACTTTTTAGGAATAAACTTTTAAAATAAAAGTTCTAAGTTTACCGTAAAACTTTATCATTTATTTATATGAGTCTTAAAAAAAAGAAATAAATGAATTACTTTATTCTGATGTGTTTGTTTAGCTAAGAATGAAATTTTTTTTTTTTATAGAATTATTGATGTAATCAAGAGAATTTTTAAACAAAATATTTTTAAAAATTATAGTCCTGTAAAACCTTAAAAAATGGTAAAAGGAATAGTTCTATTAAAAATTTCATTTAAAACTCTGCTTCAAAGACTCTCTGCCGTAGTGAAATAAAAATTCAAAAAAATTTGAAACTCCAAACTTGAACTTCAAGATCCGACAGAACGGTGCAAAGGAGATAAAAATAAACAAGAATTAAGGATTTATGAAGTGAGTTAGGAAAAGGGTTCATGAGTGGAGATCGGAGGGGGGATGATGAAAGTCGACAGAGATGTAAATAAGCGCTAACGGAGGGATTTACATCTGTTTCATCTAGGCCCGGTCCTGTCATTTAAATATGACTTAACTTGCACCCACTTTGCCATGATTTGAGCCCCAGCCGTGATAATGCCTCCGGTAACAGCTCTTTGTTCATAACTGATGTGATCCGGGCTGCTCGCCCGTCTGAATGGAGGCCTCTGTTTCCACAGATCTAATATTCCCTTTTAGATAATAGATATATTAATAAAGGGCGTAGATGACTGAATATGTTAGACGCAAACACGTGCCATGTTGATCAAACCGTCCGAAGAGCTCATTGAAGATCTTTAGAACCATTTACGGCCATAACGAAATTCAATTTATTGCTTTCATTAACAGGCGTACAATTTACCATAAATATTGTAATTGTAACTGGAAAACAGTAGAGGATCCGGGATTTAATTTTCGGCTTCACCCCGAAAGCTTTATATATATAAAACGATAATAACTTTAAAAGAAAATGAGAAAAACTATTAGCATTATTGTTATTGTCCAAGTATTCGAGTATCGGGGGCAGGGTGGCCGAGCAGAACTAATAATAATAATATAAATTACATATTAAACACATAGATATATACATATAGAGTGCGTTTTTTCTTCTTAAGGCTATATTTTAAAATAGCATCTCCCTATTTTTTTTTCTCAAACGACAAATAATGGACCTTGATATATAGGGAATTGTATAACGAATGGAAATGACACTGATCCTTTGTTTTTTTTATTGTTATCGAATGATAAATAATATAATTTCTCTTATGAATTATATTTATATATTAGATTCTTATATTTAATTTCTCTTATAAATCATATAATTTATCCTCAAAACATTTTTTTTATCTTATAGAGTTATACATATTTAATAAATTTATAATGATATTACAACTCATGTTATCTTATTAATTTTTCGATTTCTTTATTTGTTAACCTTTAGTATCTGTAGTATCTGTTTACCTACATTTATCAAGTGTAACCTCCACTAGCTTGTCATCCACTGATATCTTATTATTATTTTGGCTTATTAATTTTTCAATTTCTTTATTCGTCAACACTCTTTTTTTTCTGTTAACCTTCAATTATCAAATGGAATCTTTACCAGTTTGTTATACACTCATTTCTTATATTTTATCACAATATGTTTACTTTTAACTTACACACTATATTTCTTTTTTTTTTTCTATTTTTATTCCTGCTTATGTTCTGTTTTTTTTTTTGTATCTTATATATATATATATATATATATATATATATATATATATATATACATATATATATATATATATATATATATATAACGTGGATAAAACAAAATATATGGTTAGCTGCAAAAATGGCGATACTACTGGTGATATCGATATAGATGGTAATATGTTTGAACAGGTAGATAAATTTAGGTATCTAGGTTCTACGATAACTAGAAAAAACGAAATTGCAGAAGAGATTAAGGTTAGACTGAAGGCGGGAAATCCTTGCTATTTTTCTATGACAAAACTACTTAGTTCGCGCCTCTTGTCCCGAAACTTAAAAATTAGAATCTATAAAACAATTATCTTGCCTACAGTTCTTTATGGATGCCGCTTTAACTTGGTCGCTTACATTAAGGGATGAGCAGCGTCTTAAGATTTTTGAAAATAAAGTATTGCGTAGAATATTCGGACCGAAGAAGGATGAGTTAATCGGTGAGTTCAGACGGTTACACAACGCCGAATTGCGTGAGCTGTATCCGGGTAATATAATTGAGGTAATTTGATCGTGGCGAATCAAATGGGCTTGTAAAGTTGTTGGGCTTAGTAACGAGAGAATTCCTAAAAGGTTAATATTTGCTGTGCCGAATGGTAAGCGTCCGAGGGGTAGACCGAAGCGAAGGTGGGAAGATTGCATTAAAGCCGATCTGAAGTTACTGGGTTTGGACGGCGAACGGTGGAGGGAGGTGTGTAACAAGCGATTGGTGGTGTCGGCATCGAACCTTCGGGTTCGCTAAGCCTTATTATTATTATTATATATATATATATATATATATAATACTTAATACCTTAACTACACTGTCAAGGTAGTTACTATATCTCTGATGTCATCTAATTATTTCTTTATCAGACAACTGTTTCTTATTTAATATCTACTTATAATTCATTTGTTTTATTTTCACCATGTACCTTTTTATATTTTGTGTCTTTTCTAGCCCTGACGAAGACCTGCAACGTAAGTCGAAACGTCGGCGTAACGACCAAACCCCCCGACCAACTCCTTCTCATATAAATAATATATATGAGGTTATGTAGCACGAAAAAAAGAATTGATCAAATGACAATTACTGTTGCCCAAATGCGAGACCGAGACGAGTCTTGGTCTTGCAAAACCACTCTTGGTCATGGTTATACTTTTTAGCTTATTACTATAGAGATATTACTGTAATTTTCTAGATAGGAGAAACCTAATTAAGCCCAAATGAAAAATTAGAGGAGTTAAATGCAAAAGTATATTGGTTATACCAATTATTTACATACAGAAACTAAGATTGTCCAGTATTATTAACTATTTTGCCTTAATTTTTATTCAAAAAATCTATTTTTTTTTTACCAGTCCTGGTCTTGGTCTTGTAACAGTTTGGCGGCCTTGGTCTTGGTCTTTGACCGATTTTGGGCAACACTAATGACAATGTACCTTGTATTAACAATGTACTCATTATCATGGGTATATAATTGAGTTACAATGACAGAACTAAGTTATATTGAATAAAATGCGCCCCAAGTAAAACACATCGATCATTCGATATATATATATTAAGTATGCTATTTATTTTACTGCTTTCTGTTGCTACTGGATAGTCTATTTCAGGGAAGTAGGGGAGAGGGCTTGTCTATTTGATAGGACGAGGAGAAGAGAAAAAAATACGATAAAAGCTGATGAGAAGTGCCCCCTTAGACTTTTCCCCTTTTTGCGGATCAGCGTCCGAATTGGTACTGCCGATGGCCAGATGGCTCTCACCCCCGGGAGCAACATCTGTACTCAATTTTCTTGTCTGATGGATCCGATGATAAGTGTTTCTAGGCTCCTTGTTATTTCTCCATTTCCACAGTAAAATTGATGTCTCATGTCTCCGATGGAAGACAGATCGTGAAGTAATTGTTTTGTATTACTGTGGGTTGAAATATAGGTCCACATAACTGGCCCAGCACGTATGGAATTTCGAGATGGAACTTATGCCTTTGTACGAAAATTAGAATTTTAACACGTTGTTTGTGAAAGGTCCCTTTATTAAATCATATTTTCTGCTGATGGATATCCTATTTTCGCAATTAATTGCTTTAAAAATGCATACTTACGATCTGTCATGGTTAATAATTTTTTCCCGGACTTTGTTATTAATATTTAAATTTATATTTATTTAGCATTATTGCTACTTAATTCTATCTATGTTGGAGGTTTGGGTATCTCCTCCACCTTGTTCATCGTTGGCTATTCCCACGACTAACAGTGATTAATTTTACGACTTGGGTATTTCGACCACTAGAAGTTGAATTTTCGACCACCAGGAGAATTCCGAGGTTTTTCAAATATTTCGACCACTTGGTGAATTTCGACCACTGAGAAAACTTCGACGATTTGAGGTATTTCGACCAATTGGGATAATTCGACGAATTCCACCGTTTTCGAGATATAAGCGAAAATCTCAAAATTGTAACCTTTCTTCTCCTTCTCCCTCCTCCCTCACTTACCACCTAGACGTAAGGACTTTTGATATATTCATACCCTAAGCACTCTGAACAAGTTTCTGAAGGAATCGCTTTGGCCTCAGCTCACGCACTCTATATTGCACTTATGCCCTTTATTGACTGGACTAATGAGTGGATATTACTGGTTTTATGGGTTAAATATATTTTAGTAATGAGTGTCAACAGATTTTAGTAAGTGTCAACAGATTTTCTAATTGAGCTGTTTTTTAATGAATTAAAGTTATAGCAAAGTATGAATACAATTTTGAACTCACTTTCTAAAGAAAAGTGATAAGGAAACCTCCCTGAAACTCAAACTGAGTGTTAAAGCTTTAAATCTACTCATATTTGCAATCTCTGTGTTCATAAAGCTCATTTATTAATGATTTGAAAGCTGTCTATTACTAGTACAGTGTCTATTACCGGTACATTTACCTTAAATGTACATTTTTTGTTGATTATAAACAATATAATAAACAAAATAGAACCCAACCAAAGTCTATTTTCATAGATGGTCAGTTTATCGATTGACAATTAGTACTTAGTTTTACCAGAAAGGTTGAACGAGCCTTTCCAATAAGAATAGATTTTAGAAAACTTTCTTGTTCCTAATCTTCGTGGATATTCTGAGATAACAAGTTTACTGGAGAGTGAGAAGTAAAGCTTAACTTACTGTTAGTGAATATAACTTAAGATCTTTTTTGGAACTCACACAGAGCAGTAAAGCTTTAACCGACCACCAATACCTTAGATAGGCATTTAAGAAATCGATCAGTTTATATAACGAGCTGTCGACTAAAGCTCTCCCGAGGTCGAAATCATTACCTCCCCCCCCCCTTGTATAAAGATACAGATCACAAGATGTCAACATGAAGGGCGGAGATAGCCTCGGACCAGGTGACAGCCCATTGGCCCTCACATCCCCCCGATGGCCAATGAGCAATTACCGAAGGGGACACACCCCATGAAATAAGGAGGCCACCTGTGAGACAGGCCTTCAGGAAATTACTCCATCGATCCCCGGTCCATCGCTATGGCTACGTCTTCCTTGTGTCTTCATCCCCAGAAGATTGGCATGGATTAGGATAGGAAAGGCCTAATCTATTTTCATGAAGCGGTATCTTAGAGCTCTTACTTATATCGTAAGGGTCCGAACGGTCCAGGTCTCAAACGCTCATGGACGTCTTCTCAACTGAATCTTCATCAGCAATCGTCCAATCAAACTCAATTTCTCTGTATTTTTCGGTTTTGGTAAATTAGTTCTTCTTTGATATATCCACTGCATAATTAATGCAAATTAATTGCATATTTTATTAGAATTAAATGTTTTTATCACTAAAATTTACAGTTTTGTCTCAAGTAGGTTTATTTACAGTTAGTTAAGGTTAAGCCTACAATGAGAAAAGTGATCCAGCATGAAGTTGTTATCATGTTGATACACCTTTGCCTCTACTACCCTTTCTGTTTAACACAAATAATATAATTTATAAATTATTACAAATGTTAAAGAACAACTGACTGTACGGAAGATTTTTTGAGGCAGTGTATATATTAATTAACATATTTTACTGTTGTTGCTTATATGTCAAATGCATTAGCAAAGTAATCTTATATGAGAGGTCTGACTGGGATATGCTTAAGCTAGTTGCTTACAAATTTTGATAACATTTGTCCCGAAACATTGTATCAAAGGATGCTATAGTATTTTTCTTTGCATGGTTCAGAGGAATTGTTATTCAATTTGAGAATTTTCCAAGTTTACCAAAATATAGAGGGTGTGTGTGAGAGAGAGAGAGAGAGAGAGAGAGAGAGAGAGAGAGAGAGAGAGAGAGAGAGAGAGAGAGGGGGGGAGAGAAGGAGCGAGGAGGGGGGAAATGGAGAGGGGTGACAGGGAATATTCTTATCTGTTTATCAAACATTACAGATAATACTTTAGAAAATGGAGATTTCTTGTACGAAAATAATCAATTTGATATTTTAAATACTAAATATTAATTCTATCCGAATTAGAATAAGATTAATAATAAAAGCAAAGATATCACTGTCACATATATTTTTCTTAGTATTGCTTAACAGAAAATAATAAATCCAAATTAATACATACATTATTTGCATACACGTTTACAATTTTCAGGACTAAAATAGAAAACTTCTATTCTAAATTATATCGAATCCAGTACAAAGATATATCTATAGTTTATGTATTGTAATATTATTTTAATAGAATCGCGTTACATCTATGGGCTCTACCTTTAGATTTCTCTTTCAAGGAAGGGCAGAAGACTACTTTGTAGTTTAGGAATGATGGTAAAGAGAATTCGCAGTATATGGACCAAGTTTCAGTAACGCATATAATGTCGTGTTCTAGCGAATTTTCCTATAATTCCTGACCGCTTTCCTGTAAATTGCTAAACCAAAAAAGCAAGTGAAAGATATTTTTCAGATTTTTATATTGAAAAATAGTGAAACTAAAGCAAGAAATATCTGTTTTACCATACTTCAACAAAAATTATGAATAAAAATAACTCTTCGAACAGGTTGGTTTTCCATCTGTTTGTAGTTTTCTCCTTTCTTTCTTTTTCTCCTTCCTTTCATTCTGTTTTTCTATATTTCCATATCCACTTTGTATATATTGATACATTTGCTCATTCAGTTTTTACTTTATTTTAACTCTTTATTCTATTATAGGCAGTCAGTACATTTTGATAGACTTTACAATATCTCAATTTTCTATCTAACTATTCTATTTACAATATCTTAATTTTACTATTTATTTTTATTTCTTATATAACTTCATATTCCTTTTCCCTGTTTTTCACATTGTATTCTAAGATTACCACTTTAGTACTTATGTCACCTCATTTTGATTATGTTTACTTCATTATTCCACACTTTGTAACGGTTATTATTATTTATTTATTAGTTCATGTTACTGTCATTATTCTAACTACTTCATTTTACTTTAATATTTTTTTACCTACATTGTTTATGTTTCTCATTCCTTGTTATCCTAGGCCTGAACTTCAGGTCGAAACGTCGGGAAATGTTAAAATAAATAATATTATTTATTTTTTCCTTTTTGTTTCTGACTGATCATCCCAACCATCCTTCTCTTCATTGTGAAAAAAATATTGGATTCAAAATCAGTCGATTTGATTAGATATATAATTCTTACCAAAAATAACTGGTATAAAGAAGTTTACAACTCAATATTCCTTTAAGAAACTACCTTGAAAGTTGGTCGAACTACTTTGGACAAAGGTAATTACGGCTTACCTAGGAATGCCTTCAAAAGATAGCCCATTTTCATAGAGATGAGGGACAGCTCTACTAATAACTTACTCTTAACGAATTTTCTTAAATACCCGCGGCTAATTAAAAATAGCCAATAAGAAACCAGGTGTCTTTTATCTGAAGGCTTATAAGACCCTCATTAGACTGTCTCCGAGAAATAAATTATTGTTTATTCCACCAGTCTCGGTTAAAGACTTCCAAAGGGTTGATAATTTTTACAGAAGGGATTATTTCCCAAAAGTACGCTGCGGGTCTTTAGGCGACGGAGTTGTTCAAAGTTTCCACTCGGATGTCAGAACGGCGAACCACTCAGATTAATGGGCTTGGACTAAAAGTTCCGAATTACTCCACCGCAATCTTCAAACCATCTGGGATCTTTAATGCCCCGTCAGCTTCACCAGCTAATTATAATGATTGCTTATTTACTAAATATGTCTCCGCCATTGGCATCTTCTCGGGTAGGTATTATTAACATTTATTAAAGGAAATCTCTCTTCTCTTTTTTTTATTTCTTCGATCCCTTGTAAAGAACTTGTTGGAAAAAAAAAATTAGAAAGAAGGTATTGAAAGAAAAGCTAAATAATGGTCATGTATTTATTTTCTTTTATCTTTCTTCTAAGGGCAGGAAGGCTCAATGGATGAAGACAAAGAGTCGATAATAGAAGGGGGTTGAAACAAAGGGAGCTTAGGTCAAAGAATGAGAAGGTTGTAGTGGTTCTCGTAGGATCAATTGCATTGAATTAGGTCAAAAAACTACATTACTTATGTTCACATAATTTTGATACTTAAACCAAATATGTTTAAATTGATGCATAATTATGGTGAAATAAAGCATAGAATATTTATGCCTAAACAGTAATATTCTAATTTTCGGCTTTCCGTATTACTGGGAGATTTTACGAGCAGCTTCAGCACTGTCTAACCTACTGATATACCTCGCACCTATTACAGATAAAGAACATCTTTAAAAAAAAAAAAAAAATGTATGTGTATTATTTAATACTTGAATGCTAGTAAATTACAATCAACCATCGGAGCCGATGTCTTCCCACTCTTCTTAACTCAGAAATCCTTTCGTCTAAGACCATCTTTGGAATCTGATCCGGGATCATTATAATTATATGTTCTGCCTATCGAAGGTGTTCTACTTGTATCAATCTTACGATAAATCGGCTCTTGTTAGCTGTTCTTGTTAAAGATGTTCTTCTTAAAGATGTTTTTGTTAGCTCAGCATTCGTCCTAATCTTCCAGGTTCCATTAGAGCATACTGGGCCGCAAATTCTCCTCAATATTTTTCTCCCGAACTTAGGAGAACAGCCTCCTGTCTATTAGGTAATGTTCAGCATTCAGACCCATAAGTGAGATCTATTCTTGAATAATTTCACCTTTTTATTTCATGAAATAACATTGCTCTTCGTGCAAATAATTAAGTAACCCAGAAATCGCATTTATGTGCGGATATAATTCTACGATGGATCTCTGCTTGTATTTCATTATCTGCCTTTACATAAGAACCAAGATAGAAAAACTATTTCACCCATTCAAGCATCCAGCCACAAAGTGTTGTGGTTCATACACATTAAGTTGTGGGCCTGCATGCATGTCTACGGGGGGAGGCGGGCTTTCGGGCTAAAGCCCTCCCAAAATGATAAAATTTAACCCTGTTTTATGAAAAAAAATTATCTTTTAAAGTATTATTGTTAGTGTAATTAAATTTAATAGGGCTTCAAGTATCACTTAAACACCATTCCATATATTTTTTTTTTTTTTTGCGTCCCCCCCTTCCTCGTCGTTAAGGCTATACGGGGTTTTACCGGGCCAGGGGGTGTGGGCGGGGATTTAAAAGACGCCTTGGCACCGGGATGCGAACTCATGACTATTTTTATAATACATTTGTCATATATCAGGTTGCCGGGCAACGGTGGTGCTGTGCACAACACGTTAAGCCATTCGGCCACACCATTCCATATAAGTAGTTAGTTTATTTTTCTTTTTTTCCAAAGTAATTATTATTATGTATATGAAAAAAAACCTATCGGCCTGAAGTTCTCTCCCTAAAAAATCAAACCCCGGATCCGCTAGTGGCTTGCAACCCCACATTCGCCACAATCTGGACATTGATAAAAGCGTTTTCCAAATCTGTAGGGGTTCTTCCAATAATATCTCTGTCATTAGCGAAGGCCAGAATCACAGTGTATCTTTTATAACCCTGGAGCCAGGGCCAAAAAATCGAACTGATCGCAGGCGAAGGTTTGATTGTAAATTACTAAAGTGTACTTTATTCTGAGTAAAAAGAACTTTGTCTGCCGTTCCAGAGCCGCTGCTTTCAAAAATGGCGACTGATTTAAAGAATATTAGGCCAATAATTTGAGGATCGAAACGGGAAATCCATTGCGAAAAATAGGAGAAAGGTTTTTATTTTTTAAACTTTTATATATGGCTTTAGACATGTAAAAAACAAAATTGCTAACGTGGGCCACCAAGGGAAAACTTTTTACAGCCAAAAAGTCAGATTTTTTCGATATTTTTCACCTATAACTTCTAAACAATGAATCAAAGCGAAAAATATATTCTTTAATAAATTAAATAACGTTAAATTTTGCGTTAAAGAAGTACATAAACTTTAAAATTTGGTAACGCGGTAAGGTATAAAACCGCGGTCAACCAACGCTGAGTTTGTCAAATTTGTCAAAAACTGAGACAAAATACTATAAATGGCCCTGTAACTTGGAAATGAGTTCCCTAAGAGGATAAACCCATCGAATCAAAGTTGTAGAGCATCAAATTTCGCGTATACTGAGTACTGACATTTTAATTGTAGGCCAATTATATATCTCGAATCCCGATTCGTTATTCCTTTATAAAATTCGGTATGTTTCGGCATCATTTACCAACGCTGTTGGTAATCGAGCAAATCTTTTGCTGTTGAGAGGCGGAAAAGAGGCTTATACTGCATGTAACAGACTTTAAACAAAACTAACTGAGTAAGATAGACACCCATACTGTTGAAATATTGAAAATCACGTTTACCTTCATTACCAATTTCTAACCATCGGGAGATTACCGATGTTGTTCGCAGTAAGTGATCTACATCAAATTAGTTGGTGCTCAGTATACGCAAAATTTGATGCTCTACAACTTTGATTCGATGGGTTTATCCTCTTAGGGAACTCGTTTTCAAGTTACAGGGCCATTTGTAGTACTTTGTCTCAGTTTTTGACAAATTTGGTAAAACTCAGCGTTGGTTGACCGCGGTTTTATATCTTACCGCGTCACCAAATTTTAAAGGTTATGTACTCGTTTGACGCAAAATTTAACGTTCTTCAATTTATTAAAGAATATATTTCGCTTTGATGCATCATTTAGGAGTTATAGGTGAAAAACCAAAAAAGCGTCGAAAAAATCTGACTTTTTTGGCTGTAAAAAGTTTCTACTTGGTGATCTACGTTAGAAATTTTGTTTTTTGCATGTCTAAGCCTATATATACAAGATAAAAAAATTAAAACTTTTCTCACATTTTTCGCAATGGATTTCCGGTTTTGATCCTCAAACTATTGGCCTAATATTCTTTAAATCAGCCACCATTTTTGAAAGCAGCGGCTCTGGAACGGCAGACAAGGTTTTTTTTACTCAGAATAACATACACTTTCGTAATTGATTATCAAACCTTCGCCTGCGATCAGGTCGATTTTTGGGCCCTGGCTCCAGGAATATTACAATATAGTTCACCCAACTTGAATTTCAGATGTTCGCACCACCCTTTCAAGGACCAAAAGATTATTACTGCAGCACAGTCCAAAGAAATAATCTACAAACAGCAAATATAATAGAAAGACATTTAAATTTATAATATATGTGAGTAGTGAAGTGAGCGTACTTTATATTTGAGTTGTTTTTTTTTTAACCGTCGTACTGTACGATATGATGCACTGTTTCTAATTTAGGTGTCCATTTTCGGTAAAATTAATGTGAGGCAGTCTGCATTCATGTGAGATCTAATATTTTTCGATGATCTTTCAACATGATTATGCCCGAATCGGCTATACGTTAACTAGTAGAGAGAATTTAGGCTTTGTTTTCAGAATCTAGCAATAAAAACTGTATATTAATTGCCGGTCTCATTATTTGAGTATTTGTACTTTTTCTGATTATATCATGTTTCTCTGTATTATGCTTCGAAACTACATGCCTGAACTGACACATAAACAGAGACATGATTGATAGACCCTGAAGAAGAGAAAAACCTGGCGACTATCTGTCCAGCTTTGGACTCTAATGGAGGGAGAGTTTCCGCACTGTGGGCACCCTCCCCCGGTCGGCAAGGAGCACCGCTGGGGGATTTCTGCCACACATGGCGTCCCTCCTCGGGGTAGAAAAAATAGTGAAAAATGAGAAGGGAAACAGAAACCCTTGGCAGGAGTAAAAACAATTTCCTATTAGCCTTCGGTCCAAGGGCTCTTTGCGAATCTCCCCTCCCGTCCGGTGCAGTCAATATTGCGCTCTTCCCCACTTACACAGGTAAGTAGAAAGATTGAAGGGCGGGAAAGTTTCCGAACGTCTTCCAATCGCATCCCCTTCACGCTACTTCTTATTTTCCAGTTGAAGTCAATTTGCATCAAAAGTTTGGCTCCAGGCGGGAACTTTTTTGACAATTTCTTACGAATAACATCCTACCATATATTTCAGAAAAACATAACAACAACGTCTGAACCATCTATCACAATGCAATAATTCTAGAACTAGGTAGTTATTCATAGTCTTAATTTATTCTCTCCCTTGAACTGTATTAGATTATTTGAAGACTTTCATTTCATTGTATATTATATATTTTTCAATTAATAATACTAAGATAAAACCATGTAGTATATATTATCAATTATTTAACTCATTTATGTACCTATGTTTGATTTACTAACGTCCTCTGTTTTAAAAAAAAATTTAATTTGTCATAATTCTTTTAAACAATCAGAACACATAATGATGACAGCGCCTAATAGTCCGTGGTACAGACCTCGTTTTATAAAATTATTAATATATGTCTAAAACTTCTTGAATGAATTCATCGTAACAAAACCTACAGCTTTTAATTAATTTAAGTATGAATAATATAACAAAATAATTACGAGTTCGCGTCCTGGTGTTGGGAGGAGGGCTTTTAACTCTGGCATCAATCGCTCGCCCTCGCCCTCACCCTAGGCCCGGTAAGGATCATTTAGAACTTATAAGGCAAGGAAGGGATGGAAAAGGAAAAAAAAAAAAAAAAAAATTCTTTATAGGTTTGTAGTTCCTTGTGGACATTTCATTTTCTTTTCTTTTTCATTAAGGTTACTGAATTCTCCAACTGTCATTTAATTGAGGCGGGAGTTCCGCAGGGCAGCGTCTCGGATCCCATCCTTTACACTTTTTTCACCGCAGATATTCCTGCCCATCCTGATACCCTCCTGACAACATTCGCTGATAATACCGCTATCCTTCCAACCAACTCAGATCCTAAAACAGTGTCATTAAACCTACAAATACACCTCTCCCTGATTGAACACTGGTGTAAGAAATGGCGCATTAAGACAAACGAATCAAAATTTAAACACATAACCTTGACCCTTTGTCGTAAATCCTGCTCACCAGTTTATTTTAACACCATCCAGCTTCCTTTCTCAGATACAGTCCGGTACCTTGGCTTTCTCTTAGACCGACAACTAACCTGAAACCCTCATACTAAACTTAAAAGACAAGAACTAAACCGACGATACGGCCAACTATACCGACTACTAAACCGAAAATTTAAACTTTCCATTGAAAACAAGCTACTGATCTACAAGACAATACTGAAACCAATTTGGACTTACGGATTAGAACTGTGGGGATCAGCTAAATTTTCTAACATCAAGCGCATCCAATCCTTCCAGTCAAAAGTCCTTCGAACAATAGTCGATGCTGCTTTCTATGTAACCAACAAAACCCTACATCATGACCTCAACATCCCATTTGTCCTAGACCTTCTCCCAGAAAAATTCCCCAAATTTCACCAGAACCTTAGGTGCCACCCAATTCCTCTTGCACAATCCGTATCAAGCACCTCCCATCCCTATAATCGTCCAAGAAGGTTGAAACGGCAATGGCCTCGCGACCTTTTGTTGATTGTATATATTGGAGTTCTGGCAATGGCCAGATTCTCCACTCAAGAAATGAGTGTATGTGGCTAAAGTGCTCTCGATCAATCTCCGCTGGCTTTAGTACCAGTGACGCGGTTGAGAGAGTAGCGCAGGGTTCTCCTGGAGTTCCCTCGCCTGATTGTATATAGGTATGCATGTGTTTTTTTTTTTTTTGCTTAGTTTTAATTTTCTTATTTTTTAGGTTATTTTATTTTATTATCTATTGTATATACTTTTGATTATTATTTTGCTTCTATTTATTTTATATTTTCTTGTACATATAGTGTGAATTTCATCCTACCTCACTATAACCAATGCCCAAGAGACAGATTGTTGTAATACTCAATAAATAAAAAATCATTAAGAATCATACCTTCTTTTTCCATACTGATCGTATTTGACGTTGTTTTTTCCACGGTCAGACTTTTACAAGTTTTCAGAGATTGCAACCTTCCTAATCGAGATTCATCTCGGTGGTTCTTTTTTTATTTCTTTTTTTTCACGAATATGTATATAAGTGAATACTACGCTTCTCGCGGTACTGAAATATATATTTTTATAAACTTGTGCACTCCCAGGGGTCGAAATTCGACCATAATCATTAACCTCCAACTGGACTGAAGATACCACATTTTCAGAAAAACTTTCTTGTTTGATGAGCTTCAAATCTGTATTAATCAAGTTGTGGTTTTTTTCAGGGTAAGTTGAGATTCATCCCTAATTGGGTAAACAAATGTAAAAATATTTCGGTCGATCAGTAATGTTACCGTACCAATAAATATTTTTCCTCAATTAGAGAAAATGTAAATTTGACTTAATTAATATTAACTTAAAGCTTATTGAACAAGGAAGGTTTTTCGAAAGTATGGTATCTTCAGTCCAGTTTGAGGTTACAAAATAAATATCGAAAAATCCTTGATTTTATAAACCGTACGTATACTTACCGTGGATTAACTGCTTTAATAAAGTCCCATTAATATGGCTTTAAATACAAGATTTACTTTCATTTAATGTAAATTTAATTTAGTTTACTTTTCAACATAAAACGTGGTTGGCTTAAAAATTACTTCAAAAAGGTATAGTCTACTTTGAAGGAAGTTTTGATAAAAATTGAAATGTAACAAATATAATCTCATAAATATCTCCGTAACCATCGATTTAATAAAAAAAATGTATAAGGTTATTTTTCTAATGATTTTAATGTACTTTAATATTGTACTAATCATTCTTGGCAAAAACCTGATAGTTTTTGAGATATTTTCAAACAACAAAATAAATATCAGCTTCCTGGCCTTCTTCCTCGTCCCCCACCAAAACCTGATGCGGGATTCTTTGGGACTTTTTACCAGTTATTAAGGGAAGGCTAATGAAAAATGTTTTGCAACTTCCATCTTTATTTTTTTAATGTTGGGGTAAGGATATTTTTTTCTCTAACTTTGCTGGACTATAAGGGATGGGCCTTAAAAAATCACAGGAAGGATACCACAAGGGTAGAAGTGAGTCTCCAGTCTTTGTGGAGGAAAGAAATACCAACGGAGAAACGAGGCTCCTGACTTAGTATGTAGTACGAATACTAGCGGACGGATGAGCATCCAGATGTTGTATGGAGTGAGAGAAGAAGATAGAGGTAAATAAATAGTGAAATAAGTGAGGTCTGTTTGTTAGGGTTCCAATTCAAGTATATAAAATATACTAATCAACTGACTGAGTTAGGATAGGATTATGCTTCTAAAACTTTATAATAACAAATTTTTTACAGAAGAAATAAAAATACAAGTACTAAGTACAATTCTTGTGCGCGCACATGTGGTATTGCTATGTAGCGGACGGGTAAACTAATAGGTCGCTATAGGAGTGACTTTGCGAAGTGGCAGGCAGATGAACTAATTGTCCGCTACAATTTTTAGATGTACTTACAAAAGAAAACATTTAAGTACCGTTTGTGTAATTTTTGAGCTACAAGAAACTAAAAATTTGAATCAATCATAACATTTTTCAAAAAAAAAAAATAATCGAAACAAATTTACTCACTCGGTGAAAACTTGAAGAAATCAATTTTTATTTTTTGACTGCTATAAAAATTCATATTTGAGGTTTTCTAGGTGCGAAATATCGATTTCAATTGATAGTTCTTCCTTAAAAATATTTGAAACTACTTTGCTCCTTTAGTTGGTAAAAATGGTTTAATTTCAACGTCGTACTTATATTGTAGCTATATTTCAAACATTAGCAATTAGTAACGATCGAGCCCTCCTAAAAATCGTAAACCAAAGAAAATTAAAAAAAAAAAAAAGTTCAATAAAATAACATTTCTTAACATTAAATATTTGTTTTAATTTTGTAGAGAATTTATTAAGGTTCCAATATGCATAAGTTTAATGAACGAAAAATTGTGTGCTTTTTACGTTATTCGCGCATAAAATTCTGAATCCATCTTTACTTTTTTTTTACCTCTTTCTTAGAAAATATGATGTATACATAAATTTAAAGGGCTTCAAGGAGAAGACCTTAACTAACTCTCATTAAAATCCCTACTGTCATTGCCAAATGAAAGTCCGGATGGTAATGAAATCAATATAGAAACGCTTCTGAATTTTATTGCAAAGTAGCATAACAATTTCAAAGCAATCAGTGAAGAACTTCCGAAGATAAGCGGTTTTGGTCAAACTAACATTTACATTTTTATTTATATAATAGTGTATATACGCCAATTTGTTTTTATTGATAACACTAAAGTTCGACAATAGTAACTAAACAAAAAAAAAAAAAAAATGCTTTTTAGAAACAGAGGAGAAAAGGGGACTGAGCTGTTTTCCCTTTGCCATTTATATAATGAATAATTTTCTGAATTAACAAATATTTAATGAATTATAATTATATATTTTCATGATAAAGTTTTGTAAAATTGAATTTTCAGTAACAGAAATCCTCTTCCATAACTTCTCTTTTAGTAAATTATAAAACAAGCAGATATATACATTAAAATGAAAAATTCCAATACACGGGAAATCTGAGAGCTTATCAGAGCCCAGTGGCAGTTGCAAAAAGTATTTTAATTAAATTCGTAAAGGTCGGTAGGGTCAACAAATAAAATCCAGTTTACTCTTCAACCGTTCACTTTCCATTAATCGAACTGGGATTGTTTTTGAATTTACTCAAATAACCTTTGTCCATTCTTCAAATGCCTTTGTCGATCGGGAACAATAAAAAAAGAATATATTGTCATAGTTTTTTTTTTTCTGTTTCGTCATTTAATTTAAACTGAAATATATACACGATATAAGTTTTTTTTTAGGTTTATAATGTTTTTTTGGATTCAGAAAAAGACAAACCTTCACTAAATATCGTATGAGATGGGAATAAAACATCCTTAAGGCAATCTAGTCTTGGTGGTATGGATGTTGCACCATGAATAAGTTATGACCCACTTGGGGTAATAATTTACTTATTAATAATCCACGAACGATTAAGAAAAGGTAGCATAACTTTAAAATGAATAATTTTCATATAAAAATAATTACGTAGCCATTGACTGACGGGATGACGAACTGTCAAAATATCACAGGTAATCATAAAGTAACGTTGCTCAGAAGGAAACGGTTATTTTTTTTATTATAGGGCAAAAAAAAAAAATGGATGGACCAACAGATCTGTCCAAAGCATTAGTAAGGACATCGTTTAAATATGTTAACGCCTGTAGGTCTCCTAATCTAAGTCCATCATCGATATGTCGTAAACTAAGCCTCCAGAAGTGTCTGCTGAGTACATCTTCCATCCTAAGTTAATTGAGATGTAAGCTTTTGTTAATTGATTATAATCATTAAATGGGTCTATATCCTTGGAAGAGAAATTCTGCTTACCGATCGCAGTTATTTCTTCCATGCACTGAACTTAGCCAAGTCTCTATCGGCGGACATTATATATCTTTGAATGAGCTCTGTCAGCAGCCTATTAGGAACGTCCAACCTACTTGAGCCTAGAACTCTGAAGAACAGCGCTAACAACGAGAAAATGCCTCACTATCTTTAAACCATTGCACATAAAAGAACTTTGGTCGCTAAGAATCAGTGAGATGAATCGAGTATCAACAATTAATCGCAGAGCTTTTATTCGAAACGGTTCGGGATCCTAACAATGACTATCCTCTCATCAACGGTTCCGAGAAGCAAATATCAATAAAATCCCAAAATCACCAAATTGATAATCATTGCTTTGTGTCTTGTTTTTTCTAAAAGGAAATCTAGAGTATCTCACACTTTCATAAGCTTTAAGCGTGTCATACCGGCATTTTTTAATTCGGTGTGGGTAACCGTTAATTTTTTTTTTTTTTTTTTTTTTTTTTATTATGATATTTACAACTGTATTAGTATGAATACATCTAGTATATTTGTACAGAGAAATATTATTACATGAAACACGCTTGTTGGGAAACTACCCACAGGTAGCACTCTAATAATTTGTCTACATGAGAAGATCACGAGGCCATCTTCTTTTCAGACGCCTCGGAGGGTTATCAGGAATCGAAGAGGAAGCAAGGTTAGAAACAAGAGGATTCGGGTGGTTATGAAGTTTATTATGGAAGGATAGGTATCTGGATTTGGCCAAATCAGAAACATATGGAACATTGAGGTCTTTATGAATTATTTTATTAGTGACAAAGTAAGGAGCATTGAGGATTTTACGAAGCATTTTGGATTGTAAGGATTGGTTGCGAGAGGAATTCGATGGTTTAGTGGAGCCCCTTAGCTCAACTCCGTAAGTCCAAATAGGTCTTATTATAGTCAAGTATATGAGTCTTTTGTAATTAAGGGGAAGTTTAGAGCGTTTGTCTAGTAAGTGTTGGAGTAATCAGAAACGTCGAGCGGTTTCTTGTCGTTTCAGTCTGGTATGAGGATTCCAAGTTAGACGTTTGTCAAAATGAAGTCCAAGGTATCGGATTTGTTCAACAGGGATAAGTGGGGTATTATTAAAGGATACTGTGGGACATGAGGTCATAGGTTTACGTCGAAGGGTAAAGGTGATTTGATGGAATTTATTAGAATTTATTTTAATCCTCCAGTTTTGACACTATTCTTCAAGGCTTGTGATGTGTGATTGAAGAGTTTGGGATGCAATGGTTGGGTCATTATTAACGGATAGGACACATGTATCATCGGCATACGTGGTAATAACAGTGTTAGAATGGGTTGGGATGTCAGCTGTATAAACTGTGTAAAGGTTAGGACCAAGGATACTACCTTGAGAAACTCCGGCAGATTGAGAAAAGAGGGATGAATAGGTATTATTGTGATTTACTTTGAAGTGCCTATCAGTAAGATAGGAACTGATGATAAGAAAATATGTAGGGGGAAGGAATTTACGGAGTTTGTAAAGCAATCCCGAATGCCAGACTCGATCAAACGCCTGTTCAACGTCGAGAAAAACTTCAGTGCAATACATTCCGCGCTCCAATGCAGAGGAGACCACGTCTACCACACGATGACATTGCTGGATAGTGGAATGGGATGTGCGGAATCCAAATTGATGATCAGGGATTATGTGGTTAGAATCTAGGATGGGATACAGGCGTTTTAAGATGAGCTTCTCCAGGATTTTGCCCATGATGGGTAAAAGAGAGATAGTACGGTAAGAGGATGGGTATTCTGGTGGCTTTTTGGGTTTATGTATCATTTTGACTACAGATAGTTTCCAAGGGTCAGGAAAATATGTGGAACGGAGTACGGCGTTATAAATGTAAGTAAGGAATAGAATGGCTTTTCGAGGAAGTAGCTTAAGAATGTGGGAAGTGATTAGGTCGTGGCCAGGAGCTTTGCGGGAGGGTAATCTGTGAATAATATTGGATATTTCTGAAGGATGAAATGCTTTAGGAGGAGGAGTCATTTGAAGTGGAATATCCAGTTGTGTTTCAATACATTCAAGCTGATTTGGACTAAGGATATCAGGATGTGGATTAAAAGTTTTGAAGAGGTGATGAGCAAAAATTTGGGATTTTTCTTCATCAGATTTGGACCAAGTTTGATCTTCAGTAAGAAGTGGATGATTAAAGTCTTTAAATTTCAGGAGTCGTTTAGTCGTCGTCCACAGTGATTTGTCGGTAGGTGTAAGTTTTTCAGTAAAATTTAGTATATTTTGTATTTTCTAATTTCTGATTTTAGTTTGTTAGTCAGTTGGGTATAATGAGTTTTATCTGTTGGATATCTAGTTCTATGCCACTTCGATCTTGCTCTGCGTTTTTCCTTTAATAAGATACGAATATGCTGTGGCAAGTTAGTCTTTTGTAAATTGTTAATCTTACTGTTAAAGGTGTTACTGTTTATACTGTCTGTTATTGATGTTGTAAGTTTTTCTATGGCACCATTAATGTCTTCTTTTGTCTTAAGCGGAATTTTCAAGTCTAGTTTGTTTTCCAAGTCATCACGAAAGTTGTCCCAGTGTCTTCGTCCTGTAATCAATTTAGGAGATGATGGTTTAGGAGCATAGCTTGAATGTAGTGAAAGCAGCACTGGACTATGGTCTGAAAAAAGGTCATCGAGTGATTTGATTAAGGCTTGTGAGAAGGAAATCTGCGAGGTGATAAATATATCTAGGATATCGGGAAGTTTTTTGAGTGATGTTGGCCAATAAGTAGGACTCATGGGCGAGATCTTTAAAATTAAAAATATAGATGAAAAGCAAAAAATTATTTTAAAATGTGACATTTTTTATGGAATTTTCTTAAATTTGCTTCAATTCGCTGTAATACAGAGAGAATAGAAATGAATCTTTTTCAACAAAAAAGTCAATTTTTTTAGTTTAATACACATTGAGACAAACAACGTAGATGGTTCAATAATTTATAAAAAATCCTCATAGACAAACTTTAAAACCAATTCCTTCCTCTAACCATAAATCCTATATCTGAACAAATATAGCAGACATTCTTATTCTATCTCAGTATTTCGTAATGAATTTATTTGGTTATTCATTGGTCATCTCGTTATCATTTTGTTTTCGTCACTTTTTTTCCTATTCGCCTCTCTGACACGGCTTAGCGTTAAGATGCAATTTTGAATTATAGCTAATTAACGAGAGGATGAAATGCTAAACGCTTTCCTCGCTTACAGTATGCAGACCCGATTTTTAGTTTCTGAGATATTTTAATCCATATGTAACATAAAAGCATTTCAATTCGTCGACTCTGACCGACTTTACCCGAGCGTTAAAATTTCGGATGTCTGACTGATCAATCTAATTCAGTCTCCACAAAGAAGTGTAAAACGCGCCTAAAGAAGTTTTCGTTTCAATAATAATAATAGGGTTTGCAAACCTGAAGGTTCGATACCGACTCCAACAATCGCTTTTTACACACCAACCTCCATCGCTTACAGTCCAAAGCCAACTCCGCCAGTTCAACCATAACCTTCGCTTCGGTCTACTCCTCGGACGTTTACCAGTCGGCACAGCTAATTTTAAACTTTTAGGAATTGCTTCATTACTAAGCCCAACGATTTTAAACGCACGTTTTATTCGCCACAATGTAATCACCTCAATTATATTAACCGGATATAGTTAACGCAATTCGGCGTTGTGTAACCGTCTTCCCTCGAATCTCTTTACTGCGTAAGGGGGCATCTCTCGGATGGCGGATGTGGGGATGATCAGTGAAAATTCCTTGGAAGTTTCTCCCGGCTAGTCCGTTCTGGTCTTATTGTCCGTCGGCTAGGACCCGCTGACCAACAATGAGAGCAGCCATCCTGCTCCCATTCCATTCCACACTTGCTGGAAGGTGTGACGTAGAATTGAACGCCCTACTCACATGTCTTTTGTTAACAATACAGCACATGTAAATAGTTACAGATGAGACCTCTCAGTCAGTTATTAAGAAAAACATGAAGTAAATCATTCGAAAAACCATTGGAAGATATGATTATTGGAGTAATCTTCGTTTTTTCTAAGTGATATAGCGATTTTAACTCCAAGGCAAGTTCTTGGTATTTTATAATATTTCCGGCTCTGATGGTTACCATGTTGGTATCACGGGGTACGGTCTATGATTTTTCAGTTTTATTTACTTTGTTTTTAACAATGATATTCGGACGGTTATTATTATTATTATTATTACAAGTCATGGATGAAGTATTAATATCGACCTTCAGTTTCAAAACTTATTATTATGTTCCATGGTAATACCACTACTAGCCTAACTATTCTGTAATATGAAGGCATTTCATTAGTTTTTACAACATACGCGAAGCTTAGTACCAGCACATAGTAAGAACATAATAAAAAGCTATTATTAGAGGAAACTTCTCTTTATTGCATTGTGTTAACGGCCTTAATAGCTGTGGCCGAATAGAAGGGGAAAAAAGAAGACAAGGAAGTAGGGGTGGAGGGTAATTCGGAGATAAGACTAAAATGTAGCGGTGAAATAATGAGACAACTGTTCCGGCTGATTAAGTTTTAATCCGAGGGGACCCTGGGCACTGATTAGCGGGGCTTTTCCTGTCGATAGTTGTTCCCATCCTGTGTTACCAAAGGTTGTTGATTTGCTCTCTGCTTGTTCCCAGTTGTCTTCGGGGGCTATATTCCAAATAATATAATAGAAAAATTATTATTTAAATGTTAAACTTTTCTAATATTTGCCTTATGATAATTATTCATAAACAAAAAACAAAAAAAGAAAAAATCTGGTACGGTAGCACATTACACAACTATCACTTACCGCTTAATAATTTTCTGGACTTAACACATTTAAGAGGTTTACAATACTTAGCTCTGGTTCCATAAATATCCCTATTTTATTATTGGACTACTAATAGGTAGTTTATCTACATTTCTTTTTTTGCCATTGTATTTCTCTTTAACACATTTAGTAGATGTATTTTTATTTTATAATAAATAAAAATAATAAAAATAAATTATTGTTTATTGTATATAACATGTTTCGATGATATCGGTTATGCATCGAATTCATAACAGAGAATGATGGCTTTTTACTATGAAAGCTCTTGCTAGGCTATACTACTTCTAATAAATTAAGGTATTAATCAATAGACAAGCGACTTGGAATCCTCATACCAGACTGAAACGACAAGAAACCACTCGACGTTTTCGACTACTCCAGCACTAGACAAACGCTCTAAACTTCCAATTACTTACAAAAGACTTATATATATATATATATATATATATATATATATATTATATATATATATATATATATATGATATAATAAGGCCTATTTGGACTTACGGAATCGAGCTTTGGGGCTCAACTAAACCATCGAATTCCTTTTTTATTCAATCGTTACAATCCAAAAATTCCCACAAAATCCTCAATGCGCCTTACTTTGTCACAAATAAAATCATCCATAACAACCTTAACGTACCGTATGTTTCCGATTTGACCCAATATAGACACCTATCCTTCCATAATAAACTTCTGCACCATCCGAATCCTCTTGTTTCCAATCTTGCTTATTCTTCTATTCCTGATAACACCCCGAGGCGTCTGAAAAGAAGATGACCACGGGACCTTCTAATATACAACTTTAATTTGAGTTCTACCAATGGGTGATAGTTTCTCTTCATGTTGTACATGTCATGTTACTAATGTCACATTTACTTGACTGTACACTTACCGACAGCAGACCCGCTAATTGTCATTGCTTATGACAGGTGTGGGTGAATAAATAAAGTTACAAAAAAAACATTTACTTGTTGTATTTTTCATGTAATACAGTTGTAAATTTCATTAAAATAAAAACAACAAAACTTGACGACTTACTAATATTGAGACATACTTCAAAGGATCAAACAGCCGTGATTCTAAAGTATGATTTGGAAATAAATCAAACCCTTCTATAGGAAAATGTGTCGTTATGGGAGAACTTATAAAGTGGATAAGATAGGATTTTTTTTTTAACATTTTCCTGAAGTTGAGTGGATTGTTGATGATCATTATGTGTAACTCGAATACAATAATCCTCCCAGGCGAATCCAAAGGAAGTTTCTCCATAACGCGCTTATACAGTCCTTGTGATTCCTGTGGGAAGGAGTAATCTGAGCGCTTTTACATCCGGATAGTGGAGAGCACAAAGCCCGCATCTGCCATTCAACCAAAGCCCTTTCACATCCGAGAGCCTCCATTATATTTATCCAACTATATTCATTCAAAAACAGAAGAAAATATATCACAAACAAAAACATTAAAGAGCGACTGAAACTTCTTTGAAGGACAACTTAGTTGAATCTCAAATTTGATTCTAAATGTAATGTTTAGTTTAAATTTTACTCTTTTTTCATTACTCCTACCCATAGACGCAGGTTTCAGGGGTTGGGAGGATTCCTCCTCAATATAAATAAAGATTGGGGGAGAAAATCGTTTCTCCCCCTTCTCCTCCTATATGTCGAAGAACAAAAATAAAATCAAAATTAATCTATATTAATGAATAAAATATGTAAACTAAAGTTAATTAAGAAACCAGGAAAAGTCGATTAGATGGCCAAATAGGTATCTAGAGGTAGATATGCAAGATGTTACTATATCTTGAATTTTAATTTATATTCATAGATAATTATATATAGCAATAATTATACTTTTTATATGTAGCAACATATCTTAGGACATCATGATTCATTTATGTGCAGCCTCTCATGTTTATGTGAAGATTTTATCACATTTCCATCTGCAAATTTGAAGCATTGGAGATTTAGAGTTCACCTCACTGCCTCAAACTCAAAATCTCAGCCTATTATTATTCATTATACAGAGACAGCATAATGCAATATGTAGGATTCCATCAGTTAATTAAAAATAAATAATATATACAAGCCATTCATGGATAGAATGAAAAATAAAAAGATAGAATTGAAACTTGCTTTGAGAAAAAATTACTGTTTCACAATGTCATAATCTATTTAACTTTAAAAATGAAGTATCCACACGCAACTTTAGGAACTTGTTTAGCTAAGAAGTTGAAACATGTTTGAAGTGATTACAACGTTATCGTTAAAAATGGTCCAAGTGAAGTTGTTATACTTAATAGTGAAAACATATGGAAAAGTTAGTAAACACTGAACCGCGATATTATAGTATTTATGATCTTCATTTATGTTTTACAATTTTCTCAAAAACGGCTCTAACGATTTTGATTAAACTCGCTGTATCATTGTATGGTTAAGTGGTCTTTAATATCATTTAGGTCTTATCCCCGTTGATGTCATATCACAGGGCTTCAATGACCAATGTTCACATACGTCTTCCTCTAAAGTACCTTTAATATGGTTTATTTTAAAAAGTTAATCATTTCACATTATTCAGAGTTACGAAACAAATGCTAAATATAACTTTTGAAAGAATTTGATAAGAAAAAATAAAAATGCAGAAAAACCAGCGTTGCTATAGACTGTAGTGCCTAAACTGATGTACCGATTTTAATGAAACTTCGCTAAAGTCATTTCCTCGACACCCTTTAAATTTATCTATATAACATACTTCAACGAAAACAAGCTGGAAAAAAAGTAACGAGAGATGGTAAAATTAAATTCCGAATAACTCAAAAAGTATACACTTTTTTGTGGATATTGTGATAAGATGATTCAAAGGTATTTAAATTTCCTAAAAAATGATAAAAGTTTCATCGGAATCAAATAACTATGAGTAAAGATATCGTGATTTTAAAATATTTTGGTTTATTTTTATTTTTTTACAGACCTCGTTTTATAAAATTATTAATATATGTCTAAAACTTCTTGAATGACTTCATCGTAACGAAACCTACAACTTTTAATTAATTTAACTATGAATAATATAATAAAATAATTACGAGTTCACGTTCTGGTGTTGGGAAGAGGGCTTTTAACTCTGGCATCAATCCCTCGCCCTCACCCTAGGCCCGGTAAGGATCATTTAGAACTTATAAGGCAAGGAAGGGATGGAAAAGGAAAAAAAAAAAAAAAAAAATTCTTTATAGGTTTGTAGTTCCTTGTGGACATTTCATTTTCTTTTCTTTTTCATTAAGGTTACTGAATTCTCCAACTGTCATTTAATTGAGGCGGGAGTTCCGCAGGGCAGCGTCTCGGATCCCATCCTTTACACTTTTTTCACCGCAGATATTCCTGCCCATCCTGATACCCTCCTGACAACATTCGCTGATAATACCGCTATCCTTCCAACCAACTCAGATCCTAAAACAGTGTCATTAAACCTACAAATACACCTCTCCCTGATTGAACACTGGTGTAAGAAATGGCGCATTAAGACAAACGAATCAAAATTTAAACACATAACATCGACCCTTTGTCGTAAATCCTGCTCACCAGTTTATTTTAACACCATCCAGCTTCCTTTCTCAGATACAGTCCGGTACCTTGGCTTTCTCTTAGAACGACGACTAATCTGGAACCCTCATACTAAACTTAAAAGACAAGAACTAAACCGACGATACGGCCAAATATACCGACTACTAAACAGAAAATCTAAACTTTCCATTGAAAACAAGCTACAGATCTAGAAGACAATACTGAAACCAATTTGGACTTACGGATTAGAACTATGGGGATCAGCTAATTTTTCTAACATCAAGCGCATCCAATCCTTCCAGTCAAAAGTCAAAAGTGGTTTAGTGGAGCCCCTTAGCTCAACTCCGTAAGTCCAAATAGGTCTTATTATAGTCAAGTATATGAGTCTTTTGTAATTAAGGGGAAGTTTAGAGCGTTTGTCTAGTAAGTGTTGGAGTAATCAGAAACGTCGAGCGGTTTCTTGTCGTTTCAGTCTGGTATGAGGATTCCAAGTTAGACGTTTGTCAAAATGAAGTCCAAGGTATCGGATTTGTTCAACAGGGATAAGTGGGGTATTATTAAAGGATACTGTGGGACATGAGGTCATAGGTTTACGTCGAAGGGTAAAGGTGATTTGATGGAATTTATTAGAATTTATTTTAATCCTCCAGTTTTGACACTATTCTTCAAGGCTTGTGATGTGTGATTGAAGAGTTTGGGATGCAATGGTTGGGTCATTATTAACGGATAGGACACATGTATCATCGGCATACGTGGTAATAACAGTGTTAGAATGGGTTGGGATGTCAGCTGTATAAACTGTGTAAAGGTTAGGACCAAGGATACTACCTTGAGAAACTCCGGCAGATTGAGAAAAGAGGGATGAATAGGTATTATTGTGATTTACTTTGAAGTGCCTATCAGTAAGATAGGAACTGATGATAAGAAAATATGTAGGGGGAAGGAATTTACGGAGTTTGTAAAGCAATCCCGAATGCCAGACTCGATCAAACGCCTGTTCAACGTCGAGAAAAACTTCAGTGCAATACATTCCGCGCTCCAATGCAGAGGAGACCACGTCTACCACACGATGACATTGCTGGATAGTGGAATGGGATGTGCGGAATCCAAATTGATGATCAGGGATTATGTGGTTAGAATCTAGGATGGGATACAGGCGTTTTAAGATGAGCTTCTCCAGGATTTTGCCCATGATGGGTAAAAGAGAGATAGTACGGTAAGAGGATGGGTATTCTGGTGGCTTTTTGGGTTTATGTATCATTTTGACTACAGATAGTTTCCAAGGGTCAGGAAAATATGTGGAACGGAGTACGGCGTTATAAATGTAAGTAAGGAATAGAATGGCTTTTCGAGGAAGTAGCTTAAGAATGTGGGAAGTGATTAGGTCGTGGCCAGGAGCTTTGCGGGAGGGTAATCTGTGAATAATATTGGATATTTCTGAAGGATGAAATGCTTTAGGAGGAGGAGTCATTTGAAGTGGAATATCCAGTTGTGTTTCAATACATTCAAGCTGATTTGGACTAAGGATATCAGGATGTGGATTAAAAGTTTTGAAGAGGTGATGAGCAAAAATTTGGGATTTTTCTTCATCAGATTTGGACCAAGTTTGATCTTCAGTAAGAAGTGGATGATTAAAGTCTTTAAATTTCAGGAGTCGTTTAGTCGTCGTCCACAGTGATTTGTCGGTAGGTGTAAGTTTTTCAGTAAAATTTAGTATATTTTGTATTTTCTAATTTCTGATTTTAGTTTGTTAGTCAGTTGGGTATAATGAGTTTTATCTGTTGGATATCTAGTTCTATGCCACTTCGATCTTGCTCTGCGTTTTTCCTTTAATAAGATACGAATATGCTGTGGCAAGTTAGTCTTTTGTAAATTGTTAATCTTACTGTTAAAGGTGTTACTGTTTATACTGTCTGTTATTGATGTTGTAAGTTTTTCTATGGCACCATTAATGTCTTCTTTTGTCTTAAGCGGAATTTTCAAGTCTAGTTTGTTTTCCAAGTCATCACGAAAGTTGTCCCAGTGTCTTCGTCCTGTAATCAATTTAGGAGATGATGGTTTAGGAGCATAGCTTGAATGTAGTGAAAGCAGCACTGGACTATGGTCTGAAAAAAGGTCATCGAGTGATTTGATTAAGGCTTGTGAGAAGGAAATCTGCGAGGTGATAAATATATCTAGGATATCGGGAAGTTTTTTGAGTGATGTTGGCCAATAAGTAGGACTCATGGGCGAGATCTTTAAAATTAAAAATATAGATGAAAAGCAAAAAATTATTTTAAAATGTGACATTTTTTATGGAATTTTCTTAAATTTGCTTCAATTCGCTGTAATACAGAGAGAATAGAAATGAATCTTTTTCAACAAAAAAGTCAATTTTTTTAGTTTAATACACATTGAGACAAACAACGTAGATGGTTCAATAATTTATAAAAAATCCTCATAGACAAACTTTAAAACCAATTCCTTCCTCTAACCATAAATCCTATATCTGAACAAATATAGCAGACATTCTTATTCTATCTCAGTATTTCGTAATGAATTTATTTGGTTATTCATTGGTCATCTCGTTATCATTTTGTTTTCGTCACTTTTTTTCCTATTCGCCTCTCTGACACGGCTTAGCGTTAAGATGCAATTTTGAATTATAGCTAATTAACGAGAGGATGAAATGCTAAACGCTTTCCTCGCTTACAGTATGCAGACCCGATTTTTAGTTTCTGAGATATTTTAATCCATATGTAACATAAAAGCATTTCAATTCGTCGACTCTGACCGACTTTACCCGAGCGTTAAAATTTCGGATGTCTGACTGATCAATCTAATTCAGTCTCCACAAAGAAGTGTAAAACGCGCCTAAAGAAGTTTTCGTTTCAATAATAATAATAGGGTTTGCAAACCTGAAGGTTCGATACCGACTCCAACAATCGCTTTTTACACACCAACCTCCATCGATTACAGTCCAAAGCCAACTCCGCCAGTTCAGCCATAACCTTCGCTTCGGTCTACTCCTCGGACGTTTACCAGTCGGCACGGCTAATTTTAAACTTTTAGGAATTTCTTCATTACTAAGCCCAACGATTTTAAACGCACGTTTTATTCGCCACAATGTAATCACCTCAATTATATTAACCGGATATAGTTAACGCAATTCGGCGTTGTGTAACCGTCTTCCCCCCGAATTTCTTTACTGCGTAGGGGGGCGTCTCTCGGATGGCGGATGTGGGGATGATCAGTGAAAATTCCTTGGAAGTTTCTCCCGGCTAGTCCGTTCTGGTCTTATTGTCCGTCGGCTAGGACCCGCTGACCAACAATGAGAGCAGCCATCCTGCTCCCATTCCATTCCACACTTGCTGGAAGGTGTGACGTAGAATTGAACGCCCTACTCACATGTCTTTTGTTAACAATACAGCACATGTAAATAGTTACAGATGAGACCTCTCAGTCAGTTATTAAGAAAAACATGAAGTAAATCATTCGAAAAACCATTGGAAGATATGATTATTGGAGTAATCTTCGTTTTTTCTAAGTGATATAGCGATTTTAACTCCAAGGCAAGTTCTTGGTATTTTATAATATTTCCGGCTCTGATGGTTACCATGTTGGTATCACGGGGTACGGTCTATGATTTTTCAGTTTTATTTACTTTGTTTTTAACAATGATATTCGGACGGTTATTATTATTATTATTATTACAAGTCATGGATGAAGTATTAATATCGACCTTCAGTTTCAAAACTTATTATTATGTTCCATGGTAATACCACTACTAGCCTAACTATTCTGTAATATGAAGGCATTTCATTAGTTTTTACAACATACGCGAAGCTTAGTACCAGCACATAGTAAGAACATAATAAAAAGCTATTATTAGAGGAAACTTCTCTTTATTGCATTGTGTTAACGGCCTTAATAGCTGTGGCCGAATAGAAGGGGAAAAAAGAAGACAAGGAAGTAGGGGTGGAGGGTAATTCGGAGATAAGACTAAAATGTAGCGGTGAAATAATGAGACAACTGTTCCGGCTGATTAAGTTTTAATCCGAGGGGACCCTGGGCACTGATTAGCGGGGCTTTTCCTGTCGATAGTTGTTCCCATCCTGTGTTACCAAAGGTTGTTGATTTGCTCTCTGCTTGTTCCCAGTTGTCTTCGGGGGCTATATTCCAAATAATATAATAGAAAAATTATTATTTAAATGTTAAACTTTTCTAATATTTGCCTTATGATAATTATTCATAAACAAAAAACAAAAAAAGAAAAAATCTGGTACGGTAGCACATTACACAACTATCACTTACCGCTTAATAATTTTCTGGACTTAACACATTTAAGAGGTTTACAATACTTAGCTCTGGTTCCATAAATATCCCTATTTTATTATTGGACTACTAATAGGTAGTTTATCTACATTTCTTTTTTTGCCATTGTATTTCTCTTTAACACATTTAGTAGATGTATTTTTATTTTATAATAAATAAAAATAATAAAAATAAATTATTGTTTATTGTATATAACATGTTTCGATGATATCGGTTATGCATCGAATTCATAACAGAGAATGATGGCTTTTTACTATGAAAGCTCTTGCTAGGCTATACTACTTCTAATAAATTAAGGTATTAATCAATAGACAAGCGACTTGGAATCCTCATACCAGACTGAAACGACAAGAAACCACTCGACGTTTTCGACTACTCCAGCACTAGACAAACGCTCTAAACTTCCAATTACTTACAAAAGACTTATATATATATATATATATATATATATATATATATATATATATATATATATATGATATAATAAGGCCTATTTGGACTTACGGAATCGAGCTTTGGGGCTCAACTAAACCATCGAATTCCTTTTTTATTCAATCGTTACAATCCAAAAATTCCCACAAAATCCTCAATGCGCCTTACTTTGTCACAAATAAAATCATCCATAACAACCTTAACGTACCGTATGTTTCCGATTTGACCCAATATAGACACCTATCCTTCCATAATAAACTTCTGCACCATCCGAATCCTCTTGTTTCCAATCTTGCTTATTCTTCTATTCCTGATAACCCCCGAGGCGTCTGAAAAAAAGATGGCCACGGGACCTTCTAATATAGAATAGAATATAGAACTTTAATTTGAGTTCTACCAATGGGTAGTTTCTCTTCATGTTGTACATGTCATGTTACTAATGTCACATTTACTTGACTGTACACTTACCGACAGCAGACCCGCTAATTGTCATTGCTTATGACAGGTGTGGGTGAATAAATAAAGTTACAAAAAAAACATTTACTTGTTGTATTTTTCATGTAATACAGTTGTAAATTTCATTAAAATAAAAACAACAAAACTTGACGACTTACTAATATTGAGACATACTTCAAAGGATCAAACAGCCGTGATTCTAAAGTATGATTTGGAAATAAATCAAACCCTTCTATAGGAAAATGTGTCGTTATGGGAGAACTTATAAAGTGGATAAGATAGGATTTTTTTTTTAACATTTTCCTGAAGTTGAGTGGATTGTTGATGATCATTATGTGTAACTCGAATACAATAATCCTCCCAGGCGAATCCAAAGGAAGTTTCTCCATAACGCGCTTATACAGTCCTTGTGATTCCTGTGGGAAGGAGTAATCTGAGCGCTTTTACATCCGGATAGTGGAGAGCACAAAGCCCGCATCTGCCATTCAACCAAAGCCCTTTCACATCCGAGAGCCTCCATTATATTTATCCAACTATATTCATTCAAAAACAGAAGAAAATATATCACAAACAAAAACATTAAAGAGCGACTGAAACTTCTTTGAAGGACAACTTAGTTGAATCTCAAATTTGATTCTAAATGTAATGTTTAGTTTAAATTTTACTCTTTTTTCATTACTCCTACCCATAGACGCAGGTTTCAGGGGTTGGGAGGATTCCTCCTCAATATAAATAAAGATTGGGGGAGAAAATCGTTTCTCCCCCTTCTCCTCCTATATGTCGAAGAACAAAAATAAAATCAAAATTAATCTATATTAATGAATAAAATATGTAAACTAAAGTTAATTAAGAAACCAGGAAAAGTCGATTAGATGGCCAAATAGGTATCTAGAGGTAGATATGCAAGATGTTACTATATCTTGAATTTTAATTTATATTCATAGATAATTATATATAGCAATAATTATACTTTTTATATGTAGCAACATATCTTAGGACATCATGATTCATTTATGTGCAGCCTCTCATGTTTATGTGAAGATTTTATCACATTTCCATCTGCAAATTTGAAGCATTGGAGATTTAGAGTTCACCTCACTGCCTCAAACTCAAAATCTCAGCCTATTATTATTCATTATACAGAGACAGCATAATGCAATATGTAGGATTCCATCAGTTAATTAAAAATAAATAATATATACAAGCCATTCATGGATAGAATGAAAAATAAAAAGATAGAATTGAAACTTGCTTTGAGAAAAAATTACTGTTTCACAATGTCATAATCTATTTAACTTTAAAAATGAAGTATCCACACGCAACTTTAGGAACTTGTTTAGCTAAGAAGTTGAAACATGTTTGAAGTGATTACAACGTTATCGTTAAAAATGGTCCAAGTGAAGTTGTTATACTTAATAGTGAAAACATATGGAAAAGTTAGTAAACACTGAACCGCGATATTATAGTATTTATGATCTTCATTTATGTTTTACAATTTTCTCAAAAACGGCTCTAACGATTTTGATTAAACTCGCTGTATCATTGTATGGTTAAGTGGTCTTTAATATCATTTAGGTCTTATCCCCGTTGATGTCATATCACAGGGCTTCAATGACCAATGTTCACATACGTCTTCCTCTAAAGTACCTTTAATATGGTTTATTTTAAAAAGTTAATCATTTCACATTATTCAGAGTTACGAAACAAATGCTAAATATAACTTTTGAAAGAATTTGATAAGAAAAAATAAAAATGCAGAAAAACCAGCGTTGCTATAGACTGTAGTGCCTAAACTGATGTACCGATTTTAATGAAACTTCGCTAAAGTCATTTCCTCGACACCCTTTAAATTTATCTATATAACATACTTCAACGAAAACAAGCTGGAAAAAAAGTAACGAGAGATGGTAAAATTAAATTCCGAATAACTCAAAAAGTATACACTTTTTTGTGGATATTGTGATAAGATGATTCAAAGAAATTTAAATTTCCTAAAAAATGAAAAAAGTTTAATCGGAATCAAATAACTATTAGTAGAGATATCACGATTTTAAAATATTTGTGGTTTATTTTTTATTGTGTTCAGAGGTGGAATGTAAGGCAACAATAAATGTCAGCGATATACCTTTTATTGTTATAATTATTTTATTTTATAGGCTTTATCTAGGCCATCAGCCTGCTACGTTTCTTGGCCTATTGTTTTTTATTTTAATGAGTGTAGTATTTTTTTTTTTTTTTTTTTTTTTGTATCGTCGGTGATAAGTGGTATTAAATGTTAAATTAACTTCTCAAAAATTATTATTATGATTTGTTTGGCTTTCAAATAGTTTAGTGACTATAAATGTTTCTTTGATGTAATATATGTGCTTCTTTACTAATAAAGGTACAAAGGTAGTTTTGCATTCTCTAAATTTCCAATTAGCATGGTTAGATCAATCTACCGAATAATAAGATCGTGCACAGAAGAAGAGAAAAACAATTTACAATATAAATTATACATTGGATAAAAAAGATTAAGAAAAAATTTAGAGCTGTGTGTGTGATCGGAATTCGAAATTAGCTGGAGATGCGAACAAATTTACTGCAGAAGGTCAGTTGAATTAATAAGGAATTCGGGAGTTCCTTTGTCCTAGCTTCTTCGAGGAAGTATCCTGTTTTCGGCCATTCTTCGACTAATGGTCAGTCGTCATTGTTATCATTCACGTTTTCAATCTTTTTTTGGATGGCGGAACATTAAATGGAGAATAATTGAAGAGAAGGATGGTTAGGGTGATCAGTCATATAAAAAATGGCAAAAATAAATATTACTATTTATTTTAAATTATTTTAAATAATGATATTTATTTTTTATATTTATTTAAAATAATTTAATATAAATAATAACATTTATTTTTGCCATTTTTTATTTGACTGATCACCCCAACCATCCTTCTCTTCAATTATTCTCTACACTCAACAATCAACCCACAATTATAAATGGAGCATAATAATTTTTGAGTTTTAACAAATATTTTAGCTTTAAAATGGATATGATAAATTTGTTTCAATAGTAACAATACAATCTGCCACAATCAAGAGCATTTTGTATTATGGCTCTATGCTTACATTCATTCTTATATACAAATTAAAATACAAGCTAAGAAGAAAATAAAATAAGAATAAAACATAAGTAACATACTATACATTAAAAGATATAGAAAAATACATGTAAAAAGAAAAAAATATATACACTGCAAGAATTAAAAAAAGAAAATAAATAAAAGAGAGAAAAATTACTTTACACACATTCATTCTTATTTATAATATTTACATTCAGCCTAGGGAACCCTGAATCATACTTTGCCGCTTTCATATGAAAGGCAAAGCAGGGATCAAAGAGATCCCAGCGCTTCTCTCCCAGTCGCATCACCGTTTGAAGATCATTGGAAACCGAGTGAGAGCTCTAATCGTTAACAAATATTGACGAAAAGTTTCAGTCTCAAATTAAACCTTTAAAAGTTAGCAACCAATAAATCTATCCCTTAGTCCACACATGTTACCAGTGAAGACAGTTTCTAGATTTAAGAAAACGTTCGTTAAGCATAAGACAGCATTATCTAGTAATATATTAAATTCAGAAAAAGAAAAAAGTTCTTCATCCGGTTCTGCAATTTGATAAACTCTTGTCATTTCTCTCTACCATAAACCATCGCTACCTAATAGAAATCATGCGATCCATTAAAGCGAATAAATAATTTATACAATGATTTTTGTCAAACATAATTGTATGTTATAAGTTCCTTCGTCAGTTTTTCACAGTGCTTTTTTATATGTATATAAAAAGGCCGAACAGACTGCACCTAGCCCTATACAGAGAGATTTTAATGAATATAACATCAAATAAATGGTACTTGATTAACTTTAAAAATCATCTTTAGTAGTTTATAATGACATGAAGAGAATTTTCTATAGATGGGGAGAGGTGTCTCGAAACATCAAGCAAGGAATATGTATAATAAAATATATAAGCAAGAAATGGATAGTATTATCCTATATAATGACCTTAAGATAAAATTTTATACTATCAGTACTTATACCTGAAGTAAAAATATGTAAATAATAATAATAATAAAAGGCTCAGCGAACCCGAAGGTTCGATGCCGACACCACCAATCGCTTGTTACACACCTCCCTCCACCGTTAGGTAGACCATAGATAAACTATGAAATTCTAGTCACGTGTGAATTCACGTAATGCTATATATTTTTCCAATTTTAAACTTCTTAAATTCACTAAACCGACAAACTAGGTTATATATACATATAACATAGTATACATATATATATATATATATATATATATATATATATATATATATATATATATATATATATATATATATATATATATATATGTATATGTATATATATCCAAACAATTACACACGCGCGCATATACAAATATATATGTACATATTTATTCCGACATATAATACACACAGTAAGCTATTTATATATAAGCCTGGCTAAACAAAGATAATTGAAATATCTCCCGTGGAATTAATTTATGTCTTTTCATTTTGCAAATTAATTGAATCCGTAATGAACTCACGAGGAAGGGAGGGCAGTTTTTAATTTATCTAAAATTTAATTGGAACGTTAATTGATTTTTCAGTTTACCTTTTGATGGATATTTATACGAACAAATTGCAACAAAATATTTTCTTCTCTCTGCAATATTGTGATATTAATTTTTTTTTAGCTCCGAAATTGTACAACAACCGAAAATAATTAATCCTGGGAACCGGCGTTTCAATAACCAATGACATAAAAAAATATATGAAACATTTTTAAATTTATTACTTTATATACAATTTGGACAAACAAAATAAATGTATGTATATGTAATATAATTTTTTTTTTCCTGTACCACTTACAACCCATGAAGGGTCTTGGGTTTAGTACTATTTAGGAAAAGCACTATTTCAAGGTCAACCGTTGTGCAGGGAGAAGATAGGGCCAGAATCACGCTCAACCACCAGGTTTTCCCCCTTATTTTAATTAAGGGTACCCACTTTGTAGAGGCTAGGTATGCGTCAGGGCTCGTCCTTACCCAGGGATCGTCCCACGGTCGATGAAAGGGAATAAATAATTTTTCAGCCATGAGCCGAGATTCGAACCTGGGACCTTTGAACTTTATAATCTGAGTGTCCTGCCACTGAGCTATCCCATCTCTCTCTCTCTCTCTCTCTCTCTATATATATATATATATATATATATATATATATATATATAGATATATATATATGTCCGTTCTTAAGGATAAACATATAACAAGGGCCCTTTTTATTACAGTTAAACTTTATATTATTTCATATATATTATTATTTTCTAATGAAAATTCATGATTCCTAAAAAAATATTTTAATTGGACAAAAAAAAATCTATCGTTCCTACAGTACAGTACGTCTAAGATAAGCTTGCCTGAAGGAGAAGGAAGCTGGCGCAACCTTTTCCCTCTCAAACTCCACATCCCCTCCATGCCATAGCAATCACCTCATACCGGGAACGCATTTTTCGATGTTCAATTTTCTTTTAAATTCTAATTTCATTAAAAAAAAAAAAGAGGTTAAAGAAATTTCTACTTGTAAAATATCATGGAAGTATGTATGAATGAGTTAAGCGAAGACAAAAGTGTGGGGGATCGGCGACCCACTGACCAACTTATCTTAGACAAACCCTACTAGAAAAATTATTACAAATCAGAAAAAAACACTATTTTTTTTAATGGCACCTTTGTAATTCTTAAATAAAATTGTATTAATTAAATAGTCTTAATTACTTTTTATAATTTATAGTTTAAGTAGATCATTGGTAAGGCACAAGTCTTGTGGTTCTCGGAGCCATGTTCAAGTCCAAAATTGCTTTATAATTAAGAATTTATTTCCTGAAAATTCAAATTGTTTACATAAGAAGTTTGTGCTATAAAATTTTATTTTATAGCTGACGTTCGGTCTCTATATTCTAGCTTCCTTAAGTTATTAATAATAAAAATAATCATACAGTTAAAATGAAAATAAAGAAATAGACAAACAAAAGATTTAAAATATCCTTGAAGTAAAATGATGAATCGATATAGATGATAAAATTAATAAAGAACATTAAAAACGATGTCAATTAAACAATAAAACATTGCTTGTTTTTAATAAAAATGATGTATTAATTCTCAAGTTTAAAAATTTGTATAAACTGGATTATTGTAATAATAAATTAAAAGTGGAAAATATATGTAAACTTTATGGATGTTTGTATATTTTTTGTAGATAAAATAGGTCATGAAGATGGCCATAGTCTGAAACGTCGACCAAGAAGCCGAGAATTGATTTATGACATTTGAGCAATAGTAAATGGAAAAAAATATTATAAAATGTATTTTGTGTTAAATAAACCGTTGATCGACTGGAAGTTTGGAAGACAGTCTCGGAGTTTTCTTAACTTTTACAAAAGTATTTATCAACACGTCTACCAATTGGGGGAAAACCAGTTTGTTAAGCCTGAATACGAACCATATAATCTTCTTTTCTATCCTTTGACCAAGAAATAGTGTCTATTTACTTAGTCTAATAGTGTAATTACTAAGTGATGAAAGCAGCTTTTTTTCTTCTTGTAATTAGTTACAAGCTAACTAACCTCACTTCAGATCTTTTCTATTATTACGTTTTGTTATTGAGATATTTTTAAAAAATATTATTATGTGGGAAATTTACACTAAAATCCGGATCAGTAAATAATTACTATACTGAGAGATTCTCGTTGCGTCCAGATTAAAATTAGGAGAAATTTCTATTTACAATTTAATTTAAATACGAAAATGATTATTATGAATCCTGAAAAATTCTTATAAAAAAAACACATCTATTGTCTTTTATCTAGCAAGCAGTAAATTCATGATTTTATAAATAATTTTGTGTCATTAAAGTGACGAGAGCTATTTTTCCTTCTCTTTCCCACCTCTCACTCCTAGAAAAGTTTATTTATCTCTTTAAGATTCGTTAATAAGTACATAAGAAACGTTAATACAAACTTTCATTAATATCATGTAAAATCAGACTTTTCTGGTCATAAAAACAATACTTAGGTTAATTTAATTATGAAATTATTTTAACAGACCCATTTGTATTTAACTAAAGTAATAAATTCATCATGGTTTTATAAATCATATCGTGTTTTTAAAGTGAAAATTGCCTTTGCATTCACTCTCTCGCACTGTTAAACAGCAACAATGGTATAATATATTATTACGATTTAACATAAATTATCAGTGTATTTTATATTTTTTTATTAAGTCAGCGTTTTATTATTATTTCTTTTTGAAACTTTGCAACAGTCGATACTTTTAAATTTTTAAGAGGGGACTTGCAGCGCCCAATCTCCTTCATCCACTAGGGTAGGTCGACGAATTAATAGTAAATAATTCACACGGTGTCTTAAAAGAAGTAGGTATATGTAGTACGTGGAACAATGGCTCCATTGTTCTAAAAGGGCATAAAGAGATATCCATTATAAAATAAATGACGTGCTAATGTGTTAAATGTTGTTAACATAAACAAATTAGGATGACATAGGCAGCCGCGGGGCATGACAGCGACCTGAGGAAGAAAAATATGAGGGGACCCGGTGGGTAGCTGGGTCCCGCGGTCGTTAGGCCCTCAACGGAGAACCGCACCACCGCTGCAAAGGCTACATTCATTTATCAACCTCCGCTCTCCATTAATCATATGCAAGCCCTGGAACTTGGGCAAAAAGCCGCCATTGTCTGCTCTTCCTCCTAAAGCGGTTTTATTTAACCGTTCCCAGCTGATGGATCCCCGCCACCCTCATTACCGCTCCTGGGGGAGCATCCGCCGAACTAGGATAACATCGGTAGATCCTGATTGTAGAGGTGACGATTCCATGAGTCGACCGTGTACTTTCAACTTCCCGTTCTAAGAAAAATCCATTCGGAAACTATCTCCACACCATTATACTTCCTTCATTATACGAATACATATATTCTAGAAACATAGAACGTGATTTACATTACAATCAGGGATGCTCAGAAGAGCATTTCATGGCGCAAGTTGCGCCATTAAAATTTCTGAGAGGGTGATATTTTGACAGGTTTTGGGATTTTTGTGGGGGACAAATTACGACGGGGTTATGAATTTATGGACTAATGGAAAGGAGAAAACAGAAATCATATCGCAGTAAGTGCAGTAATATATGACCTACGAACTTTCTACTTCTACCTTAGCTTACTCGGTTTTTAAGAAAAATGAGCAATAAAATATCTTGGGTGGGGGGGGGAAGGTGGGAGGAGTTCTTGCGCCACCAACCTTGGGGGGGAGATGGGCATCCCTGATTACAATTACAGCTAATGTTGCCCAAATGCGTGAGCGAGATGAGTCTTGATCTTGAGCAAGAGTCTTGCAGCTACTTATTAGCTTATAGAAATATTACTGTATTTATGTAGATAGGAGAAACCTTACTAAGCCCAAATGAAAAATTAGAGGAGTTAAATGCAAAAGTATATTGGTTATACCAATCATTAACATATAGTAAATAAGATTGTCAAGAATTAGTAACTATTTGCCTTAATTTTTATTTAAAAAATTGATTTTTTTTTACGAGTCCTGGTCTTGCAAAGGTCTCAAAGGTCTTGCTTGCATGACCAAGACAAATTTTGGGCAACACTAATCACAGCCATATTTATAGAAGTATATGTAGCTACTAATTCCCTCAACCAGAAGATTGCCTAAAACAATATCTGTAAACGAAAACTAATGACAGTGAGTCAATTGTGGGTTTAATTTTTGAGAGAGGGCTTTTTTTTTTATACCGATAATTTCTCTGGACGAAAAGAAAGAAGTACTTTTATTGAATGCTGTTAAGTGATTCTAGAAGGATGAAAAAAATGACAGATAAAGTCAAATGTCTTATTTTTTTTCTTAACACTTGCTCACATTTTATATCTGTATATGCCTTATAATTAAAAAAGAGAAGATATTATGATTGTTGTTCAACTTAGCTCTGGAGAAGGTAATAAGAGCAACATGAATGAATCACAAAATCCTTGGATACCATATGATAGAGCTGTCCTTGGAAGTGATCAAGAAGACATTGAGAAATTCACTACAACACTGATAAGAGAGGCAGAGCAGATGGGCCTAGAAGTAAATGAAGGCAAAACAAAAACAATATATGATAATAAGCCGAAAATTCCACCCCAATAACAGGATCAGCATAGAAGAAAAATCATTTCCCAGAGTAGAAATATTCAAATAACTCAGCTCCATAATAACCTCAATGAATGACCAACCCCTCTTCTTCTCCCTCTCAAAGGTATTGAAATCCTAAAAAATCTACAGAAATTTACATTGTTTTATATTATAAAAACATTACCATATAAAGATCAGAGGAGGATTGTAAATGGTGTGATAAATTTATTCATAATAGTTTCAAACCTGCTGGAATGCACTTTTCTAGAAACCTTTAAAAACAATAACTCCAGGTCTATATCAATACTATGGAAGAAAATTTGTGGTTAGAAAATATCTTGGATAGTAAAAGCTTTAATCAACTGAATATATATTTTACTTTCTCATTTGTGTTCTTGGTTATATTAATACTGCAATCCCTTAGTTATGTATATAATAAAAATTAGTTTCAGAATTTTTATTTATTGGCAGAAATAGTATCTATGTATTTAACTATATTTAATCTATTGTTAGAAAATTATATAATTATTATTTGAACATAAATATAATTCTAATCTAATATATTATTAAAGCATGTTTTTAACATTAATGACATAAACTAACACCGATTGGGCCACACTTTCATGGCAACATTGTATATTTAAGCCAATAAATATATTATCCACAATATTACTCAATTCTTCTTCGGTGCATACTATTTATTTTCAAGTTAATTTATTATTAGCCATATTTACACCAATTTAAAAAAAAAAAATTTATGTCACTTAATGACTACTCATCAAAATGACGACGTTTCGGCTCGTCGAGCCATTTTCAAGTCTAAAAAATTTTTTTCATTTACAATCATATATTAACTTTAACATATTTCAAATTATAAAGATACTTATTATGTACCTAAAATACCCATCATGTACCTGTCATTTTGCAATTCGCATAAGTGAAAATGACAGGTACATGATGGGTATTTTAGGTACATAATAAGTATCTTTATAATTTGAAATATGTTAAAGTTAATATATTATTGTAAATGAAAAAATTTTTTTAGACTTGAAAATGGCTCGACGAGCCGAAACGTCGTCATTTTGATGAGTAGTCATTAAGTGACATAAAATTTTTTTAAATTGGTGTAAATATGGCTAATAATAAATTAACTTAAAAATATATTATCATTCTATCCATCGTTGTGTGAATATGATTTTAATTCTTTTAATACAGTGATGGTGGATCTGGATCTCAGATATCCTCCCTCACCTGTATTATTTAATAATTTCTTCTGGTGTCGGGTAAGAGTTCAAACCCTCTCCACACTAATCTTCAGATGATCTATCAGACAGGTGTCCTCAGAACCAATAAAAAAGCAATAATTTAATATTATAAAAAATAAACACATATGTAGTCTTAAGGAATTCAATCTAGTCAACTGTTCTCAAGTATTTCATCCTGAATAATAATTATTTTAGGATATTTTATTTTTCAAGTCAATTAGAATTTTATTTTGTATTACTTTGATGCATATCATTAATTCAATCATATGTTCTAAAGAAACAAAGAAAGAAAGAAGGAAAAGGAAAATTTATTCTGAAATATTTAGTCCCTTAAGAATAAATACAATCAACAGAAAAGTTACATTTTTCTAGCATTATAAGACAATAGAGAAATAATTAATTAAAAGGAAAATGTATTCTGAAATATTTAGTCCCTTAAGAATAAATACAATCAACAGAAAAGTTACATTTGTCTAGCATTATAAGACAATAGAGAAATAATTAATTAACATAATTGGTAAGATAATTATGTTAATAAAGTAAAATTAAAAATAATAGAGCACAATTGAATTTATTAAATTATAGATAAATAAACATGAGTTTGTTCACATACTTATACAAATAGGCAATGTAGATAATATCTATAGGATAACATGTGTGGTATATATGTATCTGTAAGATAATAGTAGAATGTGGGCGACAGCTCTTAAATACGAAAATTATATTCTTACATATGTTCAGTAAATTGATTTCTGAGGAGGTGGAAGAATAAATGGTGTTTAAATTAGGTTAAGGGGGAGGATTTGCGTATGGAGATGGTTAAAGAATTCCAAAACAAGGTAGCTCGCATGACCTGAAGTTTCGGAAAAGGCATACAGCTAATAAATATTAATACATATATATTAACCCTAGAACGACACACTGGGATGTGACATACCCCACAAAATTTTCAATATTAATTTACTATGATGTAAGTAGCTCTTTGGCCAAGTTTTTTCATGTAAATAAACTTCATACATAGCCCGGCTAATTACAGTCATTAGCACTCCATTGTTGGGCTTATATCATTATTGGGAGTTATCGAAAGTCATTATGGAGTATCCTACACTCCAGTGTGTTGTTTACGTGACTCTCCTGGGTGCCTCACATCCCAGTGTGCTGTCTATGCAACTGTTCTGTGGATTTCGTATCTCAGTGTTTTCTTTGTTATTTTCAAACTTTGAATAATTCAGGTGTGGATTTCTAATGTTATATTTGTTAATTAGTGGTATTTTCAATTCAGACGGTATTGTACAGAAACTATTTTTTTTAGTATGGCAACTACCAAAAAAATGTATTCTTCTGCTGAACAAATCTA
This sequence comes from Nezara viridula, assembly GCA_928085145.1. Lineage (NCBI taxonomy): Eukaryota > Metazoa > Arthropoda > Insecta > Hemiptera > Pentatomidae > Nezara > Nezara viridula. The sequence goes on from OV725079.1 coordinate 41,071,845, forward strand.
TAAATTGTCATGGAATTTAGAAGATAAAGAAAAGATTTATGGAGCAAATTAAATAAATTTGGCACAGTATCTTTGATCAAATGTGTGATATATCTTAACAGCAAGAAAAAAAGGAGGCTGTCTCTCCGACTTTTCTTTGGAATATTGAATCATGCTGGTATAAACTGCATGGTAATATTAAGCCTTTTCAATAAAATGACCGTTTTTCAACCAAAAATTTTATTATTATTTTTTTATATAAAATACAATTAATACACAAAGTATAGTTCATTGTTTTGTACTATCATAAAGCATCTGCTAGCCAATTCCTGGAATCCACACTGATACCATTCTTTGGAATGCCTGTCAAAGAACTCTTGGACCCCAATTTCAACTTCTGCAGCATTTAACAATATCTGTTCTTGTCATATGAATAAAATCCATATTTTTTTATGTTGTCATATTTTTAAATTTTTTTTCACAGTTATTCTACTTAGGAACATCCTAACCATCCTTACATTGTTACAGTCTTAACAAAATTGGCAAAGAAATTATAAATTAAGTAATTATGTATAAGCCATGTGGATGAATTTGATTCATTGATTTTTTCCTCCAAGAAAAGTCAAATATTTATTCATTTTACATAAGTAATGTTTTATGATTTTTACTGGAAAAAAAATCACTAAGTAGTCTGAGAAGAGATTGTTCAAAACTAATAAATATACTCAGGGCTGTTTCTGAAATGAATCGGGGAGCCGATAGAAAGACACTATTTATCTTGTATCAAACTTTAATTAGAAGTAAGTTAGATTATGGAAGTATTGTATATAATTCAGCCTCTGAAAGAACCCTAAAAAAACTCGATACTGTCCACAATACTGCAATCAGATTATCTTATGCAGAAATTATATTATATTATACAGAAAAATTAATGGAATCACAATGATCAATTTAACCAACACTGCTGACTGGAGATAGGAGTACAAAAAAATGTTAAATAAAAAATGGCAATTCAAGTGGAACCAATCTACAAAAAAATTTCAAGAAATTAAAGAAGATATCCAACCATGAAAAACCTCTTTCAGAAAGACCAGATCAGAGGAAATAATTTTAACTCGACTTAGAATTAGACATGCAGCTACCTAAAGAGAGACCTGGAACCACCATTTGAATTGGAGTATTGATTGAATTTGAATTGGAACCACCATGCAACACATCACTTATACTGAAACACACTGTAACAACTTGCAAACTGTACTCTGTCACCAGAACAAAACAATATATACCTTCCACCATATCTGATGCGCTTGCAGATGATGAAGAAAAGATTCAAAGAGTAATTGAATTCATTAAAGACATAAAATTTGTCAATCTCAAATTCACCTAAAGCCACTAATGACCCACTCGGGTAGATGTGGAATGTAACAATAAATAAAAAAAATCATTACTGATTATGAGGTAAGTAATGATTTTCTTTTGTAAAAAATTAAACATTACTTTGATTCTTTTTAGATTCTGTTAATTTCTATCATCCATTTAAAATTTGTTCATGTTTAAAAATTAAAATTTAATTAGTCAATTCCTAGATTGTTTACTAACGACAATCCCTTTTTAAATTATTTTATTTTATACTATAAAATCAGAGAAACTTTCGGTGTACCTGCAACATATATATATATATATATATATATATATATATATATGTTGCAGGTACACCGAAAGTTTCTCTGATTTTATAGTATAAAATAAATTTAAAAAGGGATTGTCGTTAGTATATTAACTTTTTATTATATTTAACCTACATATGGTTATGTATTTATAAGAAAATCCCTTTTTAATCTCAGTCTTCTATTTTACATTGAAAACATTTTTATAAACATTTAAAAATTATTATTTAACATCAGATATAAATTTGTTTTAGGGGCTGGGGTAGCCGTACAGGCTAAGGCGCTTGCAATAGGTAATCAATGTTAAGCAACGTCGAGCGTGGTTAGTACTTGGAAGGGTGACCGTCCAACAGGGAAAGCCATGCTGTCCGAGTCTTTCCTCCCCTCCCCATGGTATGTGAGGCCCATCAGTTTACTGGAGGCAACTCACACTGACCGGGCATAGGACTGATGACCCTACTCCGTGTACTTAAATCGGGAATCGGAATGTGGTTTACCAGGATCTTAATAGCCCCCCTGAGGTTCGGTCCTTGGATGGTCTGTTTTGGGGAAAGAAATATAGGTCCCCGTGCGCCTGCTGACTCCGAGCAGCCATAATCCATGGATCTAGACCGATTTGTAACTGTCCTTGAACCCGAGAAAGTCGGTGGGTTGGACATTGCCAGATTTGCCCCAAAGGGATCGGCTATGGAGCTATGGGTGGCATGCTGCTGCACCATGGAAACCATGGTTCGTAGCAATGTGAGGTTGGGTGACCCCCTCCAGGCTATCTAGGTTCCCGCAAGTATCACACGTCTGTAAGGAGACCACATCTCGCAGCCAAAGATCTTCTTGGTCTGTAGTGACAACCGAAAAAAAAAAAAAAATTTGTTTTGTTTTGTTTTCATTTTCTCCACAAAAATTCCTTTCTTCTCCTCATTTTATCAAAAAATTTCATCCTATAAACTAACAACTCATTTATAATCTAATAATTTAAAACAAACCTCTATAAATTCAAAAACACTGTTTCATTTAAAATCTTTTTTTGTATAAAATTTATTTAATTAATAAAAAGCACTACAAAAAACCAGACCTAAAAACAAAAACTTTTTTCTTTTATTTTTATTCACCTTAATATTTTATTTGTTTAATAGTAGTTTAGACTGATTCACTATCAATACTCAGGTGCCCTCTATTGTCTTTAATTTTAATTTATTTTGTTTATCAGGTTTAAGAATTTATTTTATCTATTAACTTTTTTAAAAGTTCTGCATAATTTTGCCTAATGTTTTTTTAATCAGATTTAAAATTTACTGCATTTTCTAAATTTTGCATAATAGTTATTGATTCTAGAATTTTTCTTCTAAAAGTATTTTTTTTCTTATATATCATTTCTACACCTTTAAAATTGAATCTGTCCTTTCTCTGCACTATGTTTTACTAATGCTGTTTTTTAAAATATATTTTGGATTATTTTTATTTTTTACTAACTTTTTATAATTAAAAAAATAAATTGTTTGAACTAAGTTCTTCATCTGGTTTTATTATATATCTTACTGAAATTGCTCTATATCGAACACCATCTTACAAGGGCTGGTTAGTATTATTTCAAAAAGACCGTCGTTGGTGAACTACCTGTGCGTCAATAAATATAAAACAGTCCACTATTGCCTAATTGTAAAGCATTCTATTTCGAGAAGTATTTTCACATAGTGGGAAAAGGGCTAATTACTTTCTTCCAATAATAACCAGTAAATTAAATCAGTAAAGTTAGATCATATATTTCAGATATTCTGTTTGAGTTAGTGACATCAAAACTTATTTCACAATTCAAATATACTTTTATTTATTTATATTACTAACAATTTAAACAAGAGTTACTTCTACCTTTTATTTCTATTCCAGGAAGGGAGGCAGTCACTCAGACACTATAATAGCATAAAACAACCGATTTGTTCTATTAAAAACTCTATGAAACCCTTACTTTTCTCTGGAACAAATAGTTTGCTCACTATACACAATGATTAGACAAATAAAACCAGATCTTTAATTTGTTAATAATGAGTCAAGTTCTTTTAAAACTCACTTGATGTAAGGAAGAGAGTGATGAGAAGACCAGATGAAAGATATTCACCAAGCAATGTCTCATCTGTAATGAGTTACCACAGAGACTCAGTAATGATGTGGGTTGGAATTTGACTGATAATAATTATTATTACAGAGTTACACACTACTAATAGATGCATTATGAATGTCTTCAGGTATCTTGAAGAAATACAATATGTGGTTCCATTTTCCTTTATTTGGAATGATTTTGTATTACTATATGATAATGCAAAATCTCACATAACTCGTAAAATGTGTTGAGTACTTTAACAAAGATGAATTCAGGATACTTTGTATTTCATCCAAAATCCATTCTCCAACCCAATAGAATATGATTGGAAGACTTGTGAGAGGCTATTAAGTTCTGATGATTTACATACATACCTCGAGAATCTCTTCATCAATGCCTCAACCAACGAACACCAAAATAAAAGCTGGAGGAGTCACTGAATATTGTTAGTGAGTTCTTTTTAAATTTAGCTCATAATTTATACTTTTATGTAAAATTGAAAATTGTATTTTGACAACTGTATAGCTTTGTCATTATTCCATATGATAGGATTGCTTTCACAAGGGGCTTACATACATATATTTTATATCTATGAATGTCTTTAAGTATCTTAAAGATATACTTCAAGAATATGTGACATATTTTCCTTTGTTTGGGGTGATTTTGTATTACTACAAGATAATGTTGTGATGTTAACAGATTTTTAATTAGATGTTTGTTTCATTGAAATTAAATAAAGGTCAGGTATTTCATATCAATTTCAAGTTATGTTTTCATATAAAATTCAATAAACACACATTTTAATATTAGTAGGTTCTGCTGAACATGTATTCTCTTTATTGTAATGTGTCATTTTTAACACATTAATACCTCTTGGTCAAAGTTTTGAGGCTATGCCTTACCAAGATTTTACTGCAATACATTATTGATTTAGTTATCTATCACTTTCAATTTAGTCAGATATTTTTGTGATTTAATGGTTTTTTGTAATTTATGCTTTATATTTATTTAAGTATTCCTATGCAATGTAACAATAAAGGATCAACCATCCACTGCTGAAAATTATGTTGCCTACTTTATTTAGATTAAGAGAACAGATTTTATTTACCATGCCAGTAGTAGAGTCTCGCTTTGTTTTTATTCCGTATTAAATTAATGATAACATCTTTGCTCAGTATCCTCTCTTAAATAGCCATCTCATATTTCATTTGAAGTGAATATTTCTGTAACTGTCAAATTATTTTGTGATATGGAAGTTGTCACTACCACTCTATTAACATCAACAGTGGTCGATTATTAATGTAGGAATAAATGGATGATGTATGCACACTTCTTAACTCAAATAGGGAAGTTATACTGAATTAGAAATAAATTATTAGTAAGTTCCATTTTACTTGTTTATTTAATCAACTAATTGAAAATGATAGAAAAAAAATTTATATTTCAAATAAAATTTAAACAGAATTCTAACCTTTTTAATTTATTTATTTACATAATTCCTTGGAAGTTCCTCCCGGCTAAGTCCGATGGACTCGCTGACCAACAATGAGAGGGGCCCTCCAGACTTGCTGGAGGGAGGGGACCTCCAGACTTGCTGGAGGTAGGGGCCCACCAGACTTGCTGGAGGGTGTGACGTAGGATTGAACGCCCTACTCACATATCTTTAGTTCACCAAACACCACAAAAAGTCATGGATCTCCCTAAGGTAAAACGCTCATTATCCGGAGGTAAACTAGTCCCCCGTTCGGGTCTCCGGGTGGGGACTGCTTTAGGGGATTCATGCCACAAGTTGAAATATAGGGATTTAAATATTGGTACTTGGAACGTAAGGAGTTTAAACACAGCAGGGGGGCTAAAATCGGTCGCGAATGAGGTAAATGGGTACAATTTGGATGTCGTGGCTCTGCAAGAGGTTCGCTGGCCAGGGGAGGGCTCGATGAGGGATGGAAAGTACACTATTTGGTACGGAGGAAGCGGGAATCATTGTTTAGGTACCGGGTTTCTAATTAGGAGTAGATTACTATCCGCTTTGAGGGACGTACAATTCTTTAGTGATAGAATTTCGGTAGCTACATTTCAGGGACGTTGGTTTAAAATCGCATTAATAAACATACATTGTCCGACCGAAGACAGTGACGATGAAGTCAAAAGTGAATTTTACGATAAACTCGAATGGGTTTATGATAAACTACCGCGAAACTATATGAAAATAATTGTAGGTGACGCGAACGCAAAGGTAGGAAGGGAAGAAGTTTATATTCAGACGATTGGTAAAGAAAGTTTGCACGAATATAGTAATGATAATGGGATCCGTCTGATAAACTTTGCCATCTCGAAAAACCTGGTAATTAAAAGTACGACGTTTAAACGTAAGGATATTCATAAATATACTTGGACATCGCCGGATTCGCAAACACGAAATCAAATCGATCATGTCTTGATACAACACAGCTGGCAAAGCAGTATAATCAATGTACGGTCTTATCGCGGAGCAGAATGTGGGTCGGATCATGAATTAGTAATCGCGAAACTTCGACAAAAACTTAATATAAAAAAGAGAAAAGAAAACCGTTTCGATTTTGAGAATTTTAATTTGGAAAAATTAAAAAATCCATCAATTAGAAACCAATTCGAGCTAGATGTTAAGAATAGGTTTGAAGCTTTAGAGCTTCCTGACGAGGACCACGAGGATATTGACAAGTTATGGGTAGAGATCAGGGATAATATTAAAGCGGTCGGTAACTCGTGTCTAGGAAAAAGGGAAAATAAGAATAACAAACCGTGGTTTGATGAAGATTGCTTAAACATGTGCGAAAAAAGGAAAGCCGCTAAATTAAAAGCTCTAAATAATCCTAGCGAAGACAATCTGGAATACTTCCGAATCTCAAAGAACGAAACGACAAAATTGCTCAAAAATAAAAAAAGGGAGTATCTTAAAAATAAAATAATTGAAATAGAAACTAATAGAATCGAAAATAACGTAAGAGACATGTACAAAGGTATAAACAGATCACGTAAATATGTAGGGCCCGTAACGTCTGGAATTAGGGATGATAATAACAATATTCTGACCGATCCGGTTGACATATTGAATAAGTTTAAGGACCACTTTGACAATATTTTAAATGCGGGAAATTATGATCGGTGTCCTCCTTCTGAGTTCCAGAGTGCTGAACCGTTGATAGAAGGACCAAGTAAAGAGGAAGTTGAAGTAGCTATCGGTAAATTAAAATCATATAAAGCAGCGGGAATCGATAATATTCCTACTGAACTAATTAAGGCATGCGGGGAAGCTGGAGTTTCTAAAATACATCGGTTGGTTGAAAAGATCTGGGTGAACGAGAAATTACCTGAAGAATGGAAAGAATCTATTCTTATTCCGATTCACAAAAAGGGTCCGAGAACAGATTGTAATAACTATCGAGGAATTTCACTCCTTCCGGTATGTTATAAAATATTCACTTCAATCTTAACCAGTCGAATCACGGAATACGCCGAGGAAATTATCGGAGACTACCAATGCGGATTTAGACGGAATCGTTCGACTATTGATCAAATATTTTCTTTACGGCAAATATTAGAGAAAAAATTGGAGTATAACGGTATTGTTCACCAGCTGTATATAGATTTTAAAAAGGCTTACGATTCTATTGACCGCCAGAAACTGTATAATATTCTAATCGAGCAGGGAATTCCAAAAAAACTAGTAAATCAGGATGTGCTTGACAGAGACACTCAATAAAGTTAGAATCGGTAATAATTTGTCCGAAAAATTTGAGGTTCGATCGGGCTTAAAACAGGGGGATTCTCTTTCGCCTGTCCTGTTCAATTTGGCATTAGAACATGCCATTAGGGAGGTAATGCGTACCGAGAAAGGGTTGGATCTGGGCGGGACAACATCCGTGCTGGGCTATGCTGATGATCTGGTACTGTTAAGCGAAGACGTTGAAACTATAAAACTAAATACGACAACGTTAATGAAAGCCGGTAAAGAACTAGGACTCGAAATAAACGTGGATAAAACAAAATATATGGTTAGCTGCAAAAATGGCGATACTACTGGTGATATCGATATAGATGGTAATATGTTTGAACAGGTAGATAAATTTAGGTATCTAGGTTCTACGATAACTAGAAAAAACGAAATTGAAGACGAGATTAAAGTTAGACTGAAGGCGGGGAATGCTTGTTATTTTTCTGTGACAAAACTACTCAGTTCGCGCCTCTTGTCCCGAAACTTAAAAATTAGGATCTATAAAACAATTATCTTGCCTACAGTTCTTTATGGATGCGAAACTTGGCCGCTTACATTAAGGGATGAGCAGCGTCTTAAGGTTTTTGAAAATAAAGTATTGCGTAGAATATTCGGACCGAAGAAGGATGAGTTAACCGGAGAGTTCAGACGGTTACACAACGCCGAATTGCGTGAGCTATATCCGGGTAATATAATTGAGGTAATTTCATCGCGGCGAATCAAATGGGCTTGTAAAGTTGTTGGTCTTAGTAACGAGAGAATTCCTAAAAGGTTAATATTTGCTGTGCCGAATGGTAAGCGTCGGAGGGGTAGACCGAAGCGAAGGTGGGAAGATTGCATTAAAGCCGATCTGAAGGGACTGGGTTTGGACGGCGAACGGTGGAGGGAGGTGTGTAACAAGCGATTGGTGGTGTCGGCATCGAACCTTCGGGTTCGCTAAGCCTTATTATTATTATTATTATTATTACATAATTCAAAATCTTTATGTACTACACTTGTAATAGAATTAGCAGAAATACAATCATTTATTACCCGATTTCAGGTTAATTATTACCTAGGAAAGTTTGGAGTTATTTGGAGCTATAGTAAATTTAAAAAAAGTTATATTGCTTATAATTACTTGTTTTAAAGGTAAGCAATAATGGTCACCAAAATGTCAAACATTTTTGTGTGGGGATTTCATTGTTTATTTCTTATTACTTCATTCATACTTCTTAGGCTACTTCAATCAACATGTCAAACATGTGACAATAATAATCTGACTGTAGAACATATATTCTAATGTATGAAATACATCAAACAATGAATAGGACTCAAAATTGAAGAAAGGACAAAAGGGAATTGAAAACAATGTTAAAAAACAGAAAAAAAAACAATATTTTTTTTAGAATTCTATGGACTTTTTATATTAATATTAGAGAATATATTTTTTAAAGGTGCCCTCCTTCTTTGCTAGTATATTCATGAACTGATTGCTAGTTCCGCTACTTCCGTGAAATTTCATATTTGTAATTTTATTAGAGAGTTTAAACAGACTGAAATTTTGCTATATCATACTTTGTTTAGCTCACCAACTATTTATTATTACGATACTGCATTTCTCATAATTCGAAAGTTTGTTTTGTCTTCCTAGATTGGTGATCTACCCCACTGTGCAGGGTTATGATATCAGTTAAAAACAAAAAAAATAGTAAATAAATATGGATTATTATCACATTTTTATGGTTATGATCATATGCGGTATAGAAGCCCTTGATATCACAGCATCTATCAACTTTCTCTCAAGTTTCCTTGTCGGAAGCATTTTAATTATAAAATGCAAACATCTTATTCAGAACCTCATCTCATTTTTAAACACCGCTAACAAATATTTTGATGTTGAAATAAATGGTAAGCAAACAAGAATTACAATCGACCAGATCAAGCCTGCGTTTCTCCTGGGATCTGCATCTGCTATCAATAATTACCAGGAATCAGATGAGGTCCAGCATCAACAAAAACCTTCAACTACCTCAATGTTCACAGAACAGATTCAAGAAAAAACACTCAACAATCATAGTGCTCAGTTTCACCTGCCAAATACTAACCTAGAGCCCTGCAGTCCTCCAGGTTTTTCTCTGGTTGGGGAGTGTGAAGCAAACATATTCATTTTATAAATATTTATCAAACCATTTTGTAAACACACTTTTTAATTCGACCACATGTTTAGATATCTTACTTTTAATTATTAATTTTGGTGTTATAATTTTCCCTGTGTTTTCCAGTGTTCTAAGCATTTAAAAAAAATTATTTTCTTATCTACATTGTGAAACAAAAATTCTTAAAATTATATATTCAATAAAATTAAATAAAAATAATGAGACTTAAATACAAATCACATATATCTATATTATATTTTACAATTGTTAGACCATCTGCTGATAATCTACTTCAACTAATTTTTAACAAGAACAAATTTAAATTATAATAAAAAAAATCAAGTTCTTTCTTCAACTTCCAGCTTAGGAGGATTTTCCACTTCCATCAGAAGGCAAGCTTTATATTTAATATCTTCGAATCGTAAACCTTTTTGAGCTGGTCTAAGTTTAAGTCTTCTTATTATTTTTGACAATGTAATTTTCATCAGTGATGTAGCGTTTTATACATGCCTGAAAAACAAAAAGTATTTTGTATAAGTATTCCGAAGGCATAATTGTTGGATATGAATGATAAAATGTAATGAAAGGGATTGTAGACTTTAATCCAACAGATAAATGGTAATTTTGATCTGGAATTTCTAAAAATCATGTAAAGGTTTTTTGGAGCAATTTTTATCATTGATCACAAGTGATAACAATCATATCCTGGTCATTATTTTTTAGCAAAATGTTTACAATTAACAATAATAATAATTCTTGGGAAATACTTTTTACATCATAAATATAATTTTTTGTAATCTGTGTGATACATTTTGAGTTATGAATTATCTTATGAATTAATTTTGAGTTACAAAAAAAAAAAAAATGTATATTGTAACATCTCTCTGATAAGTTACAAATAATAATAGTATATAACCTCAGAAGATCACTTTCTACCATTGGAATACTTCTTAAATAAATAAGAGGTTATTAAATAATAAACAAATTATTAGAGTATTAATATATTTATTTATCTTAGTTGTGGGTTACTGAAAATCAGATCAACTCAGACAAATTATTATTATTTACACTATTTATACTAAAATTAAACACTGGTTTAAAAATAAAGTCAAGTATGAATTAACAAGCTAACCTTTTTTCTACATACAATGTTTCTTCCTTTGTGGCACTGAACTCATTTGTCTTCACACATTTTCTTATGTTCTGAAAACACATATCCCAAAATGGTAACACTATTCTTCCATTCAACTCAAGCTCTCTGAGAAATCCTCTCTCTTGCAATTCCAAACAACTATTCTCCCTCCCAAACAAGATCTTCTAAGATGGTAAAACTATCACTGGGTTTTACCCATTGGAGCCAGGATAGGATATCTTCTCTTAACCTCTCTTCACTGCAGTCACACAACAACTGCTTGCCAAAACAAAAACCTTTGTCCCTCTTCTCTTTGGGATTTAACTTCTTGGGAAATTACAGAGCAGCCATTTTCTTTTCCCTGCACTAGTAGAACTAGATTAGCTTGCCTTTTAATTGTTCAATATTAATTTATTAAATCATTTTTACCCACTTCCAATAAGGTCAATAAGTAATAAGTAATAAGCAATAAGTAAATGAAGAAAAGAGTATATGATATTAAGCCGGAAATTCCACCTGAATAGCAGGATCTGCATAGAAGAAAAACCGTTCCCGAGCGTAGAAAAAATTGAATACCTCAGTGAATGACTAATGATCAAAAATAGACCAGCATATAACTAGCGCAAATGGAGCTTTCAAAGGTATAAAAATCTCAAATTAGAATGAAGGGTGCACAATACTATGATAAAACCAGTTCTAATATATGGCTATGAGACCTGAACACTGACCAGCACTCTAGAAAGAAGTATTGACAGATTTGAGAGAAATCCTAAGAATCATCCACACGATAAGCGGAGTGTTCTGGGATCAGAGTATTATCTCATGGAGAAAAAATACCAATAAAAAACTTTTCAATCAGTATCCCATGATATGAAGGCACAGAGGTTAAGATGGGCTTGCCATTTTGCTCATCGCAATCCATCTGGAAGCCTCTGCATAATATTGAATGCTTTAATAGACAGCAAAAGAACACATGAAGGCCAAAAAGCAGATGGATAGATATAATCAACTATGTAAGAGATCAAGATGTAATAGAGCTATGTGCAGATAACTGGTAAAAAATAACATAAGACAGGCAGAGATGGAGCAGGCGCCAAAAGGTTTACAAGATCTGCAATGCCAACAGAAATGAAAAATAATTTTGTAATATATATATTGTAACGTATACCTTAATTGGAGGTGAGTAAAAAGGATTTAATAAATTAAATTTGAACAATTAAAAGGCAAGTTAATCTAGTTCTACTAGTGCAGGGAAAAGAAAATGGCTGCTCTGTAGTTGCCCAAAAAGGAAAATCCCTAAGTGGAGAGGGACAAAGGTTTTTGTTTTGGCAAGCAGTTGGTGTGTACTGCAGTGAAGAGAGGTTAAGAGGAGATATCCTATCCTGGCTCCAATGGGTAAAACCCAGTAATAGTTTTACCATCTTAGAAGATTTTGTTTGGCAGGGAGAATAGTTGTTTGGAATTACAAGAGAGAGGATTTCCCAGGGAGCTTCAGTTGAGTATAAGAATAGTGTTACCATTTTGGGATATGTGTTTGGCAGAACATAAGAAAATGTGTGAAGACAAATGAGTTCAGTGCCACAAAGGAAGAAACATTGTATATAGAAAAAAGGTTAGCTTGTCAATTCATACTTGACTTTATTTTGAAATCAAACAGTGTTTAGTATAGTTAATTTTAGTTTGTCTAACCTGAGATAAATAAATATATTAATATTCTTATCATTTTGTTTATTATTATTATTACATTTACCTCACTTTTGAAAAAATGTCCACACTTAATAAGCTTTAAGGCCATATTATTTGAGTTGAGGTTTATTAGGAAGAATTTTGAGATTCACCTTAAGTGGTGTAAGAAAATGATGTGATGTTTTATCATGTAACCTTAAACTTGTTTTCTGTAAAAATGACTACAATTAACTCTTGCAAAGTTTTTATTTCTTGTTTTTCCCTGATAGGGGATGCATATTTCATAATAAGCATATTTGCCTTAAAATATATTTTATTTTTAAAAATACATAAAATTTATAAAAAAATAAATAGTGTATTTAAATAATGTCACCCTTTTTATGTTAAAGATTTTCTGAGTTTAAAGTACACATAATATTTCTATGAAGCAGGGTGGAATCGATAATTTTTTTTTCATGAAATCATGAAATAATTATATTTCATTTTTAATTTAAAAATCATGCCTGATTTATAAATATAAATTTAAATCATTCTGTGATGTTTATTGATTTTATGAAAAATAATGATTATTAGCTGAGTGATATGGTTTTATATCAATAATTTATGGCATTTTTTTTATAAATAATTGATGACGTTTTTTTAACAGAACCTAGCTGTGTCTGTCCGTCCAATAGTCCTTTTTAAATTTAAATAATTTCAACAGCGACAAATTCTATTTTCCATATTTTCATTTAAAATAAATTTTGTTTAGTTTGCTATGGAGTTACTTAGTTACTTAAATTAAATGTTTTTTTAATTTATTGCTTCACATTTAACAAAAAACATGACTCGCTCAAAAAACAAAAATCTTAAATTTCTTAATTTTCTGCTGGGAATTGTGCCATTCATTATATAATTTTTTTTGTAGATCTCGATGTCCAATATCAATCTTTAAACATATTTCCCTCTAATTAAAGGACACCTTGTATAACAATAAATTGTTTATATGAACTTTTTTGGGGACTTTGATGTCACTATCAACCTTTTAAATATTTCCCTCTTCTTACAGGACATCCTGTATAAAAGGGATTGGGTCATTTTAGTGAACTTATTGTGTTTCATGATATATAAGTGCAAAATTCATACAAATGTTCTTAATATAAGAGTTTTATTTGAAATATTTAACTTCATTTTATAACATATTGAGATATATTGAATGGTTTGATATTATTTTATGTTAATACGCTCATTTTATGTAATTTTTATTTTTAAAACTATCAAAATCCGATATTTTTATTTTTTTTTCCAAATTATGATAATATCGAATCCTTTGTTCCATGTAATATTGGGCGAATATCAAAAGTAAAATATTTAATGATATCGATACTATCACATTATTCCTATTTGTAACTATATTTGATATATAAAATAGTTTATGCCATTTCAGTGAACTCAATGTGTTTTTTTTTTAATTGTTGCTTAAGGTCTGAATTTACAATAACAGTTTTAAAAGTTCAGCTACATAAAAAATGTACTTAGCGACTTTTTGCTATAAACTGATGGTTCACAATGCCTTTTTTTTCCTACAAGAAATTATTTATATTCCTATATTGCATAGTTTTAAAATAAAGATTAATTAATTAGTATTTTTTTAATTAGTAAACATTTACACTCATTGTGGATTCAAGTGATTCAGATGAAAGAGGACATCAGGTCTGTATATATTACTCTCTAGTACCAAAAGATGGCATTGCTATCCTGTACTAGGGTGCTATCTCTGTATTAAAGTTGAAACTATTCAATGATATTCACTGTAATAGTCTGTCAGCCTCATTACTCCAATATTTATGTATGTATTATATTAATAGTAAACATTTCTCTGTTAAACATATTTTGTGTTTCAATTAAATTACCGATACATTTATTGACGATGATATTGAACTCTATAAGTGTTACTCACAGAGTCACATTTTTGTTTACTACTTCAGTCCTGTTAGTGATTAGGCTGTTTCAGAAATATCTTGTATATATTTTTGAAAATATATTATCATTGGAAATAATAATATATTTAATCGAATAATATTAACTAATGCTATCGAATGAATTAAGGGCAAATCAATGAAAAGATAGAAAGAAAGGATTTTTTTAAGAAATAAAATTTTTACTTAAGCTAAAAATATATTGAATTTGTCGTTGTCTAAGTTCTATTGCCATAATATACGAGGTATTGCCACATTTGCCAATCCCTAGGGTTATTACATATCCACAATTCAACAAATCAAGATATTTATCTGGGCAGCTTCATATACCAATTCCAAATGGTGTATAAGAATATTTCATTGTCCCTCTTTCTTCAAGAAAGCGGTCAGGGTCGAAAACTTTTGGATTCTTCCAGTATTTTGGATCCATTCTCAGGTACCTAGCTAGGAACACTATATTAGTACCTCTAGGTATTGTTATTCCATCTGAAAATAAAAATATACCACATTACTTTATCGTTTAGATTTGTTTTTGTCGTGTTTATATATTATTTTTCAAAGATATTGTTATTCGGTACAGTATATCTTCATTAATTCTACATCGGATTCAATTATTGACTCAAAAAAACAAACACTAAAATATATATATATATGGCTAAAAATTAAATAATTAGTAAACATGTTGGTTTGAAACGTGAATAAAATTTTTAATTAATTTTCTTTTCCTTGGTCGACTTCAATTAATGAGAAAACAAGAATTGATTCCTCTGTCTTATGATACTTTGCATAAATAGCAACTATACAGTCTGTTGTAATTTATACACAAATTTTGGTTTATTATTATGAAGGAACCATTGTAATCCACTGAAGAAATCCACCGAAATCCAAATTGCAATCCACCACGACTTCAAATATTATATTTAAAATTAGAAATATCAGAATGATGTCTTAGTATGATAAAATATTACTTACTTATATTTATGTTGTCTGATGCCAATTTTGCAAATATTGGAGGACCAACATATCTCAGGGATTCTTTTATGAACCTTAAACGAAAAGGATAATATCATATATGAAAATCATTAGTAAAAATAAATAGAGAAAAATATACAATTCAAACTTATTTACTACAATTAGTGTTGCCCAAATGCGAGACCAAGACGAGTCTTGGTCTTGCAAACTCAGTCTTGGTCTCGCACTAGAGTCTCCCAACAGTCTTGCAGTTATCTATTAGCTTATCACTATAGAGATATTACTGTAATTTTTTTATATATAATAAACCTAAGCCCGAATGAAAATTTAGAAGAGTTAAATGCAAAAGTATATTGGTTATACAATTATTTACGTTTAGTAACTAAAATTGTCGAGTATTAGTAACTATTGCTTCCTCACAATGAAGGAAGGGAAACATTTTATTCATGCAAGAGGTTAAAAAAAATTGTTTAGGGTAAATTTTATTGAATTCTGTCCATTGCTTTCTCTTGCTTGCGCAAACGTGTTTTCCTTGATACGTCTATATCTCTAAAACTGCAAGTTCGATTTGGCTCAAATTTGGAGGAAATTTAGGGATTGGTGAATAAAAATGAAATAGGCATCAATTTTATCAAATCCTATCTAATATTCCAAAAAAAAAACTTCTGCTTTCAGATCAGGAAATGTGTTATTTGATATGCCTATAGTTTGAAAACAATTTGACCCAAACTTGGAGGAAATTTGGAAAACAGTATAGAAATTACTTTGTATCAATTTCGTTGAATTCCATTTAATAATTAAAATTAATAAAAATAATCGTTAACAATATAATGGCTCTTAAATGTGGAAGACATTGATCATATGGAGTGGAAGTTAGGTTATTACAATATTTTTATGGGGTTATAAAATTTTAGGTTTTATTCAAAAAGTTTATTTATACCGTATTGTTTGGTCGATTCCAAACGTTACTGGCATGACACTTGCTGATGTTACTAAGATTTCGTGTAATTTTCAGTAAATTTAAAGTGACTTTTACTCTGAGTTTATAAAAAACAAAGTCTTATTAGTGATTTTGTTTATTTCTATTGAAGTTTGACCACTTCGTCTTGGTCTCGATTTCCTTTTTAAATATCGAAGTTGTGTGAACTTCACCCATATTTTTATATTCCAGCTTAATTAGTTTTGTTATGATTGAGAAAAGTATTGGTCTTATTAACTCCGAACAAGCAAAATTTTGAATTTTTCTATGGATGTTCTTACTCCATCTCTTTTACGAGTGAAAACATATCTATTAAGTATATATCACATTTAGTGCAAAAGTTCGTATGCAAACATTTTTAACTTTTATTCTATTTGTGCTATAGGTGGTGTTTTGTAGTCTGCAACTGATATAAGTAGTCAGCTTCTATGAAAAATAGCAGAGGGCAATAAAATATGAAATTATAGTAATAAATCATAAATAAATAATTAGTTGTGAAACACCCAATTTTTACCTACGGCCTTTTGCACTAACAGTAGTTATATGCATGTTCAGTATGCACTGGGATTCATTTTTTTAATCACAAATCATCATATATGTAATCATCAAATATGGAATTCTTTCACATTTTATTATTCGCGGATGAAAAAAAGTCGTGGATATCAAATCTGTACATGTTGAGGGATTACTGAATTTCTGAAAACGGCTTCTCCCGGAGATTTTTCTCATACGAAATATTTTACACCTTAATATAATATCGATATTTTTTAGCCAATGAAAACGGTGGGATGCCATACTGATCTTACGTGGCAGATGTTTTTCCTTTCAGTTTATCCCTCATACATAAAATTTATCAAAGTAAATATAATTTTAGTTTGCTGCTTCTGTTCAGCATTTTCGATCAATCTCCACTGGCTTTAGTACCAATGAGACTGGTGGGAGAGAAGAGCAGAAATATCCTGGGTTCTTACTTTTCCTTTCGTAATCGGACCATACAAGCCTGACTCAGAGGAGTTCCCTCCCCTGAGTATATGGGTGTATATATATATTTTTGTTTCTTTCATATACTTATCTTTATGTTATTTTATTTTTATTTATTGTATATTTTTATTTATTTATTTTATTATTTTATAAATTTTCTAAAAGATGAAAGAAGTTTCATCAAAATTAAAGCACTATTAGTAGAGATATCGCGATTTTAAAATATTTGTGGTTTATTTTTAGTTATATTTGGGTCCATTTTTATGAAGTTTTTATAATGTGTTTCTAAATTTGGAGAGTAATAGATTAGACTTCTTGCTGCTTACAGCTTTGAGAACCAATGACCTTTCATTTTCATCAAGTGTAAATTGTGCTGCTTTTAATATAAAAACAATCCACCAATAATATAATTAGCCAAAAAATGTGGTTGACATAATTTTTTGTGTCCTTGGCATAAATATTGATTTTTTATAACGATTTTTACTTTCATAATTGTTGGTTGATGTTGACTGCAGTGAATAATTGAAGAGGAGGATGGTTGGGGTGATCAGTAAAAATTAAAATAGTAAAAATAAATATAATTATTTATTTTACATTGATCAAATGACATAATCACCTGGTGTGAACCAGATGATTGTCGTAAATAAGGCAGTGGGATAATTTGAAAGTGGGTACATATTAGGAACAGTTGAGAAGTCACTAACATAGGCATTGAAATAACTTGTAGATATTGTTATGTTAAATTGGGTCCGCTTCCTTCTAGTGACATTGACATCAGTGTTAATGTAATATTAATAATTATGACATATTATTCATGTGTCCACTCCTTAACTGAAGGTAACCCAAAAAAATAAACTCTTTAAATCATAATTTTACCAATTTGAAGATTAATTATTTGATTCCTTAACTGTACGTTAAAAATTCATGCCTCTAAAGTGCTTTTAATTTAATTTATTTTTAATAATTAACTCTCACATTATTAGCAGTAATAAAAAATGCCTCTATATAAATTATAAAAGAATTTGATAATTGATTACAGGAGAAAAACAGAAAAATGTTTTTAGGTTGAAAATGAATTTCCGGAAATAATAATCAGAATGTATATGTAACTTAAAAACATTTTTTTTTTTCTTCAGTCAATTATCAAATTCTTTCATAATTTATATAGAGGCATTTCTTATTACTGCTAATAATGTGAGAGTTAATTATTGAAAATAAACTAAATTAAAAGCACTTTAGAGGCATGAATTTTTAAGGCAGGGTTAAGAAATCAAATAATTAATCTTTAAATTAGTAAAATTATGAATTAATGAGTTTGTTTTTTGGGATTACCTTCAGTTAAGGAGCGGACAACGCGCATGAATAATAATGTCATAATTATTAATTTTATATTAACACTGATGTCAATGTCACTAGGCGGAAGCTGACCCGACTTAACATAACAATATTTAAGGAGAAAAAAGGAAAAATGTTTTTAGGTTGCAAATGAATTTCCGGAAATAATAATCAGAGTGTATATGTATAACATATTGTTACAAAGTGGAGAATTTTAGAATATAATATCTAACATATTAAGTCGTCTCCATTCTGATTATTATTTCTGGAAATTCATTTTCAACCTAAAAACCTTTTTACAGTTTTTCTATTTCCGTCAATTATCAAATTCTTTCATAGTTTATATTGAGGCATTTTTTAT
The DNA here is from genome assembly GCA_928085145.1 of Nezara viridula. Taxonomy (NCBI): domain Eukaryota; kingdom Metazoa; phylum Arthropoda; class Insecta; order Hemiptera; family Pentatomidae; genus Nezara; species Nezara viridula. The sequence goes on from OV725079.1 coordinate 41,090,882, forward strand.
TACTGCTAATAATGTGAGAGTAATTATTAAAAATAAATTAAATTAAAAGCACTTTAGAGACCTTTTACCTTCGACCACCTTCTCCCACACTTCTTCGTAATTCCTGCTCACCAGTTTAATTTAACTCCATCCAGCTTCAGTTCTCATATACAGTCCAGTATCTTGGCTTTCTCTTTGACACACGACTAACGTGGAACCCGCATACTAGACTTTAAAGACAGGAACTTAACCGACGTTATGGCCAGTTATATAGCCTACTAAATAAAATATCTAAACTTTCTATTAAAAACGAATTAATGATTTACAAGACAATACTAAAATTCTTCTCAACCTACGGACCAGAACTGTGGGAGACAGCCAAATTTTTTAACATCAAACGCTTTCTAAAATCCTTCTAGTCTAAAGTTGTTCTAGATGTTCAACCAAACCTATTCTACCCAGAGTGAGAGGGCCTAGTTTCATTCTGTGGATCCGCCACGAAATAAAAGTCTACTACTCCCAGGACAGACCTAGCTCCAACACACTCGGCCACCAGGGGCGCCCATCTCTCCCAAGATCAGTGGCGCAAGAACCTACTCTCCCCCTCCCCTTCTCCCAAGATATTTTATTGCTTACTTTTTATTAAAAACAGAGTATCTATGGTAGAATAAGAAAAATTGTAGATCATATACAATTATACTTGCTGCTGTATGTTCCATATTTTTCCCCTTTTCTATTAGTCCGAAATTTCATAACCACGTCAAAATTTACACCCCTCGAAAATTCGAAAACCCATCAAAATTTGCCTCCTCAAAAATTTTGATAGCGCAACTTCCGCCATGAAACCCCCTTCTACACGGTGGGCCAGACCCCTTTACCGTGCACCCCCTCCCCCCCCACATCCCAATAAATTGCATATCGTTGTGTTCCTTGTAACTATTTATTAAAAAAAAGCCAATGTTCCCACAAAAAAAAGTGAACGCACTGCCCCAAAATGGCGTCCAAAGATGGCGGATTGACGACTTTGACTTTAGTTAGTTTTTTGGTCACTGCGAATCAGCATTTGGCTTAATTTCATCATAGTTGGTCTTTTATTAAAGCTGAATAGTCATAGAATAATAAACCATGAAGAAATATTAAAAAATAATTGGCTTAGACTATGAAAAACACTACTAAAGTCAATTTTTTTAACAAAAAAATTTTCAAGTTAAAAATCAAGCGTCATTTGTAATTAAACGGCCTACAATAACGCAAAACGTGCTGAAATAAACCATCTGGAGAATATATTTTTCTTTCCAAAACGCTGATTATTTTTTAAAAACTTTTGAACAGTTCCGTAGAAAATGCACTTATGCGGCAGAAAAGCGGTACTGGCGTGGGTGCCTACAGGCCTCTACCACACCATTCAGTACACATAAATGGCTTAGTTAAAGTGATATAATAACATTTTTGGTACATTATATTGGTTTTATTAACGAACAAATATTAATGCAATAATTTAATTGTAAAAAAAAAAAAATTAAAATTTTTTTAAAAAATTTATTATTTTTTTTTTATTTAACCATCTTTATTTCTACACGTAGGTCGTTTAAGAAGACCTTGATTGTAAAAATGATATAATTATAATAATAAAACTTAATTAAAAAACTTTGCTAAATATCTTGATTTTTTTTTTATTTAACGTTTGCAATTTAACATTGTGTTTTGTATATTTACTGATTCTTAAAGGTAATTAAAATTTATATATACTTCCCAGGAAATGAGTCGTATTAATACCTGTTTTATAAACTAAAATAATATATACCTAATCTGAACTATATATAATGAATAGCTGCTGGGTTGTATAGTAAAACTCATATATCACTAATTAAAAAATTAATTTTTATTTCCTTTATTTTGTGCGGAAGTTGGACTATATCATAAATAAATACGAAATTTTATTATTGAATGAATTATTCTCTCTGCACAAAGAAAGATAGAAACGGTGACGCTATAAGTTCTTCTATGAGCCAGAACTGATTGTTTGGATTTGGTCTTGAAATGAGGAAAAAGGCGAAATTGAACCCGAAAACTGGAAAAATACATTAAGCGAACGAGAAAGGAAGTGCCAAAACCTCGGAAAAGATAAAAAGTACCAGTATCCATTATATGGCTAAACGGATGTATAGTAGACAGATGAAGAGAATACTTCAACATGCTGCTAAAAGGGGGTCAATTGCAGTTTGGACTTCTTATCCTCGACAATATTTCTTATTCCACCTTCTACGATTCTTGAGTATAATTTCTTTGGTACACTAAACAGGAATGGATCTTGATGGGTATTAAATTAAGAATCGTAGAAGCTGGAATAAGAAATATTGTCGTTTGCCAGAACGATATGGATTGAGAAACTCAAGTTGCACATTGCAAGAGAAGTTGAAAATTGAGACTGGCTTCACTTTAAGGCAGGTTATAGAGAAGTCTATATACAAAAAAATATCTCTCTATCTCCTCAGTGCCTTACTCTTAGGATTGTGCTAATATCTAATTGTCTTTCAGAAAAGCAGGTTTTCATTTTAGATTCCTTAAAAAATCGTTTGCAAATGCACTAAGCAGAAGGAGAGCTATGAGCTATAACTTTCTCGATATACCTCTCTATATCCTGCTTCAAAGTGAAGATAGTCCCGATGTGTACCTTCAGCAATCGAAAATAAAGTGATTTTTACCATAATAAACCTACATCGTCCACTTAATATCATCCAAACTGCAATTGACCCCCTTTTAGCAGCATGTTGAAGTATTCTCTTCATCTGTCTACTATACATTCGTTTAGCCATATAATGGATACTGGTACTTTTTATCTTTTCCGAGGTTTTGGCACTTCCTTTCTCGTTCGCTTAATGTATTTTTCCAGTTTTCGGGTTCAATTTCGCCTTTTTCCTCATTTCAAGACCAAATCCAAACAATCAGTTCTGGCTTATAGAAGAACTTATAGCGTCACCGTTTCTATCTTTCTTTGTGCAGAGAGAATAATTCATTCAATAATAAAATTTCGTATTTATTTATGATATAGTCCAACTTCCGCACAAAATAAAGGAAATAAAAATTAATTTTTTAATTAGTGATATATGAGTTTTACTATACAACCCAGCAGCTATTCATTATATATAGTTCAGATTAGGTATATATTATTTTAGTTTATAAAACAGGTATTAATACGACTCATTTCCTGGGAAGTATATATAAATTTTAATTACCTTTAAGAATCAGTAAATATACAAAACACAATGTTAAATTGCAAACGTTAAATAAAAAAAAAATCAAGATATTTAGCAAAGTTTTTTAATTAAGTTTTATTATTATAATTATATCATTTTTACAATCAAGGTCTTCTTACACGACCTACGTGTAGAAATAAAGATGGTTAAATAAAAAAAAAATAATAAATTTTTAAAAAAAATTTTAATTTTTTTTTTTTTTACAATTAAATTATTGCATTAATATTTGTTCGTTAATAAAACCAATATAATGTACCAAAAATGATATTATATCACTTTAACTAAGCCATTTATGTGTACTGAATGGTGTGGTAGAGGCCTGTAGGCACCCACGCCAGTATCGCTTTTCTGCCGCATAAGTGCATTTTCTACGGAACTGTTCAAAAGTTTTTAAAAAATAATCAGCGTTTTGGAAAGAAAAATATATTCTCCAGATGGTTTATTTCATCACGTTTTGCGTTATTGTAGGCCGTTTAATTACAAATGACGCTTTATTTTTAAGTTGAAAATTTTTTTGTTAAAAAAATTGACTTTAGTAGTGTTTTTCATAGTCTAAGCCAATTATTTTTTAATATTTCTTCATGGTTTATTATTCTATGACTATTCAGCTTTAATAAAAGACCAACTATGATGAAATTAAGCCAAATGCTGATTCGCAGTGACCAAAAAACTAACTAAAGTCAAAGTCGTCAATCCGCCATCTTTGGACGCCATTTTGGGGCAGTGCGTTCACTTTTTTTTGTGGGAACATTGGCTTTTTTTTAATAAATAGTTACAAGGAACACAACGATATGCAATTTATTGGGATGTGGGGGGGGGTGCATGGTAAAGGGGTCTGGCCCACAGACTATTCTGGGCACCTCTATTCACCACCATGACCTCATTTATGTGCAACATCTGTCTGACAGAAATAGCAGATAACCCTAAAGGTTATCTACCAACTTTAGCAGAAAGACAATTAATATTTATTCCCTGATTTCAATATGAAATAAAATTCTACCCGTTTAGACTATTCCACCATAAGTGCTGGGACTTAAAAAATATTGGGGAGAATAAAAGTAAGAACACCACACATAAAGTTGTAGCCCAGTCATCAGTTTATTATCTGTAATATAATATAATTAATAAGGTTACTTGAGCATTTTTTGAACTTTTTTGTAAGTTATTTATAATTTAATGAATGGGAAATTTTGGGTGGCCTCTTTCATAAAATATTGATGAATAGGAGTGCAGAAAATGACTTGCTGGCCCATTTGAATCATGTCATTTACCTTGATATGACTTGATGTGGTTGAACCTGTATAAAACATGGATGAAGATTTTTCTTTTGAAAGCTGCTCAGTAATAAATCAGTACATTTATATTCTAATTCTTTAACATTGTTGAGTATTAAGGAATTAAAATTATTAGTATCAATCTATAAAAAAAAAATTCCGTGGTATTGGCATGCCAATGGATTCTGAGCCATTGGGTTATTCCAGGAAATAAGGAAGCTGATAGTCTCTCCAAGAGAGGAGCAGAATTGCCTCAAACACTCCATCCAAAATCTTATGATTCAATTCGACGAACGGTGAGAATGGTAGTGAAGGAGGAAACAAAAAATATGAACAAAGACAAGGTGGAAGGGAGACGTTATGGATGTTTGGTGGAAAACCCGATTCCAGCAGAACTACCAAGAAGAGATGCAGTAGCCTGCTTCCGCCTGGCCACTGGTCACGACGATCTATGAAGTCATCTTCACAAGATAGGCGTGGCTGAGGATCGTAGGTTTAAATTATATGAATAAACGAAAATGGATACAACCTCCTAGACAAGTGTCCTGCTTTGACTGACATAAGAAATATAACATATGTGAATGATTATATAAAAAAATCATACTGGGCAGCAAGATGTCGGATGGTGGAATGACCAATGATTATGACATAAGAAAAAAATTAAATAAAATAAAAAAAAATTTTTTTCTTTTTTTATTGTCCGACATTTTCTAAAATAATAGGGAAGAGTGTTTTACCAACGGAACAGTTCTACCTATGGACTCGAAGTTCATTCTTCAAGAGCCATCTAAAAAAAGTTGTATGGCCTTTAGTAGCACCTATGTCCATTTGCAAAACATATCATTTGCTGATTAAATAGAAATGATTTTATTATTACTATTTAATTTTAAAATAAAGTTTTACCAACTGAACATTTCCTTTCTTTTCACCTAAATAAAGTGGTTTGTTTACTTATGAAGGATTTTACAGAGAAAGAGGGTACCTCAGAGAGTAAATATGAACACTGTCATATTTCCTGGTTGTTGGTTCGAGTATGGTTGTATTTTATTGTTATTTATTCTGTTACATTAGCACCTTGGCATCGGGATACTATCTTATGGCACACTCAATCTCTGTAAAGTGGATACCCTTAATTAGGAGGAAAATTTGTTGGTTTATCATGATTTTATATGTTAAAGTTCTTGCACAATTGTTGCAAGTGCTACAACAGAAAGAAGGTGTTTCTTCTAGGGAGATATCTATTTTAGAAATTGCTGTGGATAGCCATAATGCCTAATCCTGTTATGACTTGTAAATCCTCTTGTATCAGTGAGCTTGTACAGAGCAGCTTACAGGAGACTCACCTGAATCACACCTTTATAATAGTTTGAAGCTTTGCTCATACTAAGAAGGACCTGGGGGTGTTACAATATATAAATTCCTTAAAATGATCTGAGCACAAGACCCTCATGAGTTTAGTGGTAGATGCAAGAGGTTTATAATATAACTAACAAACTAAAGTCAATTAAGAGAATTGGATAAGTTGACTAAATGGCTTAGCTAAGGCCTATAAGTATATATATAGGTATTTTACAACAGCCTATGTTCCTATTACAGAAATTTTAGTTAATATTCAAAGGTGATTGATTATATGTAGCAAGATATCCTAGGATTTTATGATTAATTCATGAATGGTCTTTCATTTTTACTTGAAGATTTTATTACATTTCAGACAGAAAATATCAAGTGATGAGTTAGTTCATCTCACTGAATCAAACCTTTAAATCCAAATAAAACTATGTAACATATTCAGTTAGTTTGTTAACGTATTTTCAAATACACCTCTACACACACAAAAAAAAATATTTACCATATATGTATCGTACATATATCATTTTATTTTTATATATAGTATTATATTCTTCTTTTCATAATATGTTATGTTATGTATCACTTGTAATTTTAATACATAATATTAATTCCTGAGACTGTTTTTGTTGGGTTCATTATTTCCCTTTTAGCCCAACCAGAATGGAAAGTCTGCATCAATGGTCCTAGACCTACAAGCCTTTCAGTGCCCTATTTACTTATGGGTTGGTAATGGTAATAAAGATAAGCTTAATGGATGGTCAGGTTAAGTACAACAGTTGCAAAGATACCCTGGAATATGCGTACAAGACAGCCTTAGGGTGAGATGAGCAAGGGCAGTCAAAGTTAGCAAACACCTTGATTGAAGAGAAAATTTAGCAAAAGTTAGCAAATTTTTGAAGAGATTGATTCAATTCAATAAACCCCTTACTGTCTAGAACTTTATTTTAATTTTTGTAAACTTTTTTTGTTTCTTGTTTGTTTCGATGTCTAGGCGCAAAACATCCAGGTCATAAGCGCCCGATCAACTAAATAACATCACTTAATACTATTTGGATGGTTGGTACAAAAAATAAAAATAGAAAAAAAGGACAAAAAAATAAAGAAATGGATTGATAGAATAAAATAAATAAATAAGAATAATAATAGACATTTATAGGTAATAAGATGTATAAAAAATGTATAAATAAATAAACTTTAAAAAATAGCAGTAGAATCAATAAAAAAAAAAAAAAAAAAAAAAAAAAAAAAAAAAAAAAAAAAAAAAGAGAAAATATAATAAAAATAAATAGATAAAAAGGAAATTAATAAATTTAAAAAAAAAAGTCTGTCAAATGTGTTTTTTAAGTCTTTCACTATCCATAAACTTGATGACTTTGGTAACCATTTCTTCCTGATTTCCCAGGGACGCTGATATATTCCGGGGTATTCCAAAATCTTCTAATCTTGCGGTGTAAAAAGGGCATTCCTCCAAAATATGTCTTATAGTTAGTGATTGGTTACACTTTTGACATCGAGGGATAGAATCTTTTGTTATGAGGTGGAGGTGAGTCAGTCTAGTATATCCGATGTAAACTTTTTTTGTTTTACTTTGAAAAATATCAAACCATACATTCTAGCTGAATGAAATTAGATTTGACTGGAAATTAATATTTATTTAATATTTCCATTTAAATCCACAATTTAATATATATTAATAAATAAGAATATTCATTCATTCATAAGATTAGGTGAACATATTTTCATTCACTTTTGTAAATTTAAGTGTATACATTTTAATAAACATGGATACAGCTAGCTGTATTCACTTTTACAAGTGTAAATATAGCCGAATTAACTTTTACAATGGTGAATATATTCTATATTTGTATTCACAGCCATGAATACGAAACATCTGTATTCATATTTCTTTTTTAATATAAATATAAGAATATTTATTTTCATAAGTATCATAAATGTAAATGTTATTTGTATTTATATTTTTGAATATAGATTTGCCCATCTCTGGATGGCCATGAAATAGTTCAGGGCCTGATTCCATCTTGTCTCATATAAAGGTTTAATTATTACCTAGAAAAGTGTGGAGTTGTTAAGTTTTATAGTAAATTAAAAAGAAGGAATATTGCTTTTAATGGTTTTTAATGGTCACAAAAATCTAAAACATTTTTGTGTGGAGTTTCATTGATTGATGATTTTAAACATTCAATAATTTACATATTGATTTTTGAAATTCATTAGTATATTACAAATATAGATATTAAGCAATATTTTTCAATTTAAAAAAGTACTTATATATTTCCAAGTTATTTTTAAAATACATATATGATGGAAGGATAGTAAACTAGAACAAACAAAGCTTGGTAAATAATTGAAAATGGGGTGTTATGGAATAAAATATCAAATGAACAATAACTGTTTATTTCATTTTTATTAAACAGTATGGTCATTTTCTAATCAAGACCAATATACAATATATTAAATAATAATTAGTGCCATTCTTTTCATCGAATGGAGAAAGTACAAAAAAGTAAACCGAATGAAACATAATAGAATAAATTTCATACAGTCTGATATGTAGTCATTAAATAAATAACTATTTAAATAATTTGTTACACGAGATAGGTCGTTGTGCACTTAGATAGACCCTAATCACTGTGAAAGAGAAACACCGATCCATGCTTTTGCACGTCGATAAGTTTTAAGAAAATAGTCAATAAATTTATTTACTTATTAATGTCGATGTTTTTTCGTGCGTAAAGTCTTGAGGTGTCTAATCGTGCCAAAACTACTATTATATAGCCAAATATAGACTTACATACATATATAGACATCAGATGTTATCAATGTCAATCAAAACACCATTTATCTAAACTATATACATATAACATTAAAAATGTACAAGAGTCTCATCGCTGAACACGCAAATCTACAATCAGTTAAAAATCTATTTTTAATTTTATGACTAGGATTGATAACTTAAACTTTTAATACAGAATTATTTATAAATAAACTCATTCGACCGTATAGTCAATATGTATAATTATAAATACTAAAAATGGTCCTACTATAATAAACCATAAACACATACTAATTACCACATTCATATATAGTATTATATACAATTGTAGGCTTACGGAAACCATAACCAAACATAAGAATATGATTGGCTTGCTATATATCACATAATCAATATTTAATACAAATCATACATCACAAAGGTATATACATTCTATAAATTACAAAACTTAACATTGAAAATACGATCTGATACTTAGTCTATAAAGCAACATGCCTCAGTAAACATTTAGCTTCAATTATTATTTCATTTAATTTTTTTTTTTTTAAACACCAGTTGAGAATACAATACAGCTAGAGGAGTATCCTTTAGAAAGGGTAGATACTTACGTATACAAAGATTTATTAGTTTACAACTGACCTTAAGATTACAAATTTCGAACAGTGTTATAACTGCGAATAAGATGTCAAGAAAACATCCACACATTGCTAACATATCAAACGATAGACAAGTATACTAGATGTGAGAAAACTAAAAAATGCCTTAAGAGGAAATGTGAGGAGAATTTTCTCGCAGTCAGTATGATTGTCACCACAATGCATCGCTTTTTATCAGCCAATGGATTAAACAAAGAACAAAATGGAAAATAAATAAAAAGTTGGAATAAATCACTAATAAACTAGAGAATCTAAATAGTTAAAAACACTTATTTTTAAGCTAATGATTCTAAAAAGCTTTAACCTGTGTTATCAATCAACAAACTAAATAACATAATCATTTATCAAACTCTAAATTGCTTGTTAATAGTAATTGTACAAACTGCATTACTATATCTTATTGTCATTTATATTTCTCGATAATTTTGTATTAAAATATCATCTGTTCTGTTCCCTGTCTCACAATAAACTTCAAATAGATAGATATGTTCTCAATAAATAATATTTACTTTATTTACAAATATTTGATAGATATCCTCATCTGTCCATGGCTTTGTATTTTTGACATCCTCATAAAATCATTCTAAAAATTATACAATATGTCAAGTATGAAAAGTGATACAACTCATTTATTTAAATATATTTACTTTACACTGGTGTTATATATATGTACATATATAAATATGCAATAAAATAAAAGATCTACGCACAAAACTAGAAGTTATATTGGTCATACAACTTTCCCCAAATAGGGAACCAGTTGCTATAATTAGCATTTAACAAGAAGTTCATTAAGAAAATATATAATTGAAAACATTTCAAAAGATCAATTGTGGTGATAAAATTTCTTCTCTTTTAGAATAAAATATCCTCTATACCAACTGGTTATAAACAAAAATATATTAGACAACTGGTACAATAAAAATAATTAGAAATAAATTCGCACAAGCTTAAGATTCAAGCTGGTGATATAAGAGGGATCTCATAGTGTTCTCTGAAAATTCAATTAGTTTTAATAATTCGATGTTGATTTTTTCTTATTATTTACAAAAGAATAAAATGCACATTATTCTACTATATAGATGAGTGCATACATTTAGATATTTTATATGTATATATGTACTAATGTATATATTTATTTTCAGTTATATAACTACCTAAAATTAATGCATATATCAAATTATTTACAGGCAAGTCTTTAATATCACTTTACATTATAAACAGAGCACAATAAACTGGTGCTATGAAATAAATTTAGTACATGCAAATGCTTAAGCACAAGTTACAAATGAGCATTAAAGTTCTTCCCTAGTGTAAGATTACATCGATACCAGTTAAAACTAAGTTACAGAATACAAAACATAAAAATGAGGAAGATTCATTTTCAAAACTCCATTTATCTGAATTATAATAAATACAGAACTATTCAGCGATTTTAAATTAATGAAAAACAAAGAATTGTTTTATATAATGAAAATTTGATAAAAGTAACTAGACTCAGGAATCAGCATAATTTAAAAAAAATGTATAATTAACAAACAATATCAGAACGCCATCAATTCTAATTATAAAATTTTTTCATGCAAATGAAAACATATATAAAAAAAAGCACTGAACAAAAGGTAGAATACATACAAATCACAACTATATATATTTTTAAAAAATAATAGATTACATCATAAACTTTTACATACAACATACATATAGTGATTTACAAAATATACATTGTCATATACAATAATAACTTTAATATAACAATGGAGAGTTACATTTTTATTTAGTAAACCTTCATAAAGGTTCATTTCAATAGTCTTTGTACATATAGAAATATTTTTCTTTTGGTCATGCTTTCATTTAAAACAAGTCGTCATCTGACAGGAAAATAGCTTCATCAACTCATTAAGTTTATTACAGGAAAACAATTTTTAGGATTTTCAAAACTATGTATTACTAGCCACTTGTTTTAATTTTTTTCTTTTTTATAACTGATCCCAAAGAAAAAAATAACCACTCATCATATAATACCAATGTAAAGCAGATGTATATTATTAATATCTGTAATGACACATTAAAACTTAGTTTGAGAAAAAGTGATAAGGTAGCCGATAAAAATTGTGGTTCTAAAGGAAAATAGTGAGTACTATTTTATATAAAAACGCTGAAGAAAATGTTAGTTAAATTCTCATCAATTGAAAAGAGATAACCTTAGCTTATAAAGTTCTAGAAGGCTACTTACCATTCTATTATTCAGTAGTAAATAAGATGAAAACAGTTATTTTAAAAACTAATTAAATTAACTTAATCATTATATTTTTATTATACAATGAAGGGAGCAGATCTTTCCACTATTGGAATCAGTTAATAAAAAAAAGTTATTTATGATAAATAAATAAATAAATCCTTCAACCATCAAAACAATTTCACGAAACAGGCGCATACCCGAGATTTTTCCTTTGGAGGAAAAGGTGTATCTGGCAAAATGTAGGTCTTTGAATTTCAGAAGTCCTCCAACACTCAGCCATCAAATCTGCGATATCTTTTGTGCAAGGAACTGGTGGTCTGGGAAGGGGTTCGAACCCACCAGTCTCATCTCGAAGATGAGCTAGATTCTCGACCACTTCGGCATCAGTGAGCGAGTCGAACGGTCTCCTTCTGCAGAGACAAAGGATCTCCCAAAGAGTAACACCGAATGACCATACATCACTCTTAGTTGTGTATTTACCCTGAAAATTACAACATAAATTTATATTTTTTAGAGATAGATTAATATGTATAAAATCATATTTATTTTATTATAACTGTCTCCATTAATATTTGATTAGCCTTGGCTTGATGAGAAGATGAAGTTGACATTAATATTTTAAAGCAAATATAACAAAAGATTAGACAGTAAATAAGAACACATTTTTTTTTAATGCATTGCTTTTAAAATAAATTATTAGAAAAAATGAAGATTTTAGACAACAATTACAACTGAAAGATAGTCTTACCACTTTAGTAAAGAAGGTTTAGTAAAAAATAAATTAATTGAAATGTAAAAAGAATTTATATATATTATTTTTGAAGATGGAACCATTTGCCTGAGTCATATTCATTTAAAAACTGTATCTTCTAATATTTACTTTTCCATGAGTTAAATTTTAAATCCCCAAAGTATATACAACATTTTTTATATCTCTTCAAGCATGGCAAATGGTGTAGACTCAAAACCTATTTTGCAGAGAATTTTATTACACTATTTTTCCATAAGAAAACTGCAGTGGAAGGGCATACAATTTTTGTGGAAACTTATGGCAACCAAGATCTATCAGAAAGAACATACAGATCTTTGATTTGGATCTCAGATATAATGATTATCCGAGTGGAAAAAAAATTGAAGATGAAGATTTGGAGGCGTTACTTTATGAAGATCCATGCCAGAAGCAAGAAGAACTTAGAGAATCATTGGGAATTGATCGGACAACAGTTACATAACATTTGAAAGCTTTAGGAAGAATGGTTCAAAAGCAAGAAAATTGGGTACTGTATCAATTATAGGAAAGGGATGTCAAACAATGTTTATCCATCTGCAAATAACTGCATCAACAACAAAAGAGAAAAGGTTTTCTATATTTTATCATAACAGGTGATGAAAAGTGGATATGCTAAGACAACCCAAAGTGAAAAATTCTTGTGCACTCATCACATGACTTAAAACTTTCTTCTTAGCAGAAATAAGTATTTTCAGACAAAGGGAAAGTGAAAGTAAAAATTATAGATGCTATATTTACATTTCTTTCTTAGTTTACATTTTCTTTTGGGTATTTTTATTTGTTTGATTACCTTTGTATATCCAATTTTAATATTTATATCATAATAATCTATACTATTAATTATTAAATAATAGTATTTATGAAAACTGCAAATGTATACTCGGCTATGCATAATACAGTCGGAGTCAGTATTATATTAAGCTCATGTTACATATGTGAGTCTGTTCTAATCTTCGAACTCGGATGCGTTTGTATTCCTTTGGTTCTTGCATTAAACTATTATCCATTATTATCTCTTATTTCTCCTTCTAGTTAAATATCAAATTCTTTCTTATTTTACATTTAATTATTTTGTATATCTAAGATTAATGTGAAATTTTTAATTATTTTAACTTGGTTATTTGAACTCAGAGGAACTCAAAATGTGTATTTTCGTTAAAAACTGAGATTCCTTACTATATATTACATATATAAATAAGTGAAAGTAAAAAAAAAACCATGAGGACTGTCCAGACACGCCTCAACAAAAACAGGAAAGCCGAACATTCATGATTCCAAGCTTATACTTTGCATTTGGTGGCATCAACTTGGTATCATTTATTATGGGCTAGTTCAGCCCAATGAAATCATCACAAGAGATCGCTATAGACTACAATTGATGTGTTTGAACCAAGCTTTGAAGCAAAAATCTCCAGGTATCCAGGGAGCCCGTGGTTTATAATAACCGGACACGATCAGGATGGTACATTATATATATATATATATATATATATATATAATGTATTGAACTTGTATATATGCCTTATATATATATATATATATATATATATATATATATATATATATATATTATATATATATATATATATATATATATATATATATATATATATATATATATATATATAAGGCAGTTTCTTATATATATATATATATATATATATCTTCAATCAATATTGGATATATCTTTAAAACAAAATCTATTATGTTCAATACAAGTTATCAATTTTCAGCTTATGTAAGCATGTATTGAAATTAAAAATTTACAATTTTGAGACCCTTCAAATAATACTATGGAAGATGTTATTTAAACTAAGACCAAACTTTTTGTTTTTCGGAATATAAATATTTTGTAATTAATTTATCAAGCTGAATCCATCAATTAGAAACCAATTCGAGCTAGATGTTAAGAATAGGTTTAGAGCTTTAGAGCTTCCTGACGAGGACCACGAGGATATTGACAAGTTATGGATAGAGATCAGAGATAATATTAAAGCGGTTGGTAACTCGTGTCTAGGAAAAAAGGAAAATAAGAATAACAAACCGTGGTTTGATGAAGATTGCTTAAACATGTGTGAAAAAAGAAAAGCCGCTAAATTAAAAGCTCTAAATAATCCTAGCGAAGTCAATCTGGAATACTTCCGAATCTCAAAGAACGAAACGACAAAATTGCTCAAAAATAAAAAAAGGGAGTATCTTAAAAATAAAATAATTGAAATAGAAACTAATAGAATTGAAAATAACGTAAGAGAAATGTACAAAGGTATAAACAGATCACGTAAATATGTAGGGCCCGTAACGTCTGGAATTAGGGATGATAATAACAATATTCTGACCGATCCGGTTGACATATTGAATAAGTTTAAGGACCACTTTGACAATATTTTAAATACGGTAAATTATGATCTGTGTCCTCCTTCTGAGTACCAGAGTGCTGAACCATTAATAGAAGGACCAAGTAAAGAGGAAGTTGAAGTAGCTATCGGAAAATTAAAATCATATAAAGCAGCGGGAATCGATAATATTCCTACTGAACTAATTAAGGCATGCGGAGAAGCTGGAGTTTCTAAAATACATCGGTTGGTTAAAAAGATCTGGGTGAACGAGAAATTACCTGAAGAATGGAAAGAATCTATTCTTATTCCGATTCACAAAAAGGGTCCGAGGACGGATTGTAATAACTATCGAGGAATTTCACTGCTTCCGGTATGTTATAAAATATTCACTTTAATCTTAACCAGTCGAATCACGGAATACGCCGAGGAAATTATCGGAGACTACCAATGCGGATTTAGACGGAATCGTTCGACTATTGATCAAATATTTTCTTTACGGCAAATATTAGAGATAAAATTGGAGTATAACGGTATTGTTCACCAGCTGTATATAGATTTTAAAAAGGCTTACGATTCTATTGACCGCCAGAAACTGTATAATATTCTAATCGAGCAGGGGATTCCAAAAAAACTAGTAAATCTAGTCAGGATGTGCTTGACGGAGACACTCAATAAAGTTAGAATCGGTAGTAATTTGTCCGAAAAATTTGAGGTACGTTCGGGCTTAAAACAGGGGGATTCTCTTTCGCCTGTCCTGTTCAATTTGGCATTAGAACATGCCATTAGGGAAGTAATGCGAACCGAGAAAGGGTTGGATCTGGGCGGGACAACATCCGTGCTGGGCTATGCTGATGATCTGGTACTGTTAAGCGAAGACGTTGAAACTATAAAACTAAATACGACAACGTTAATGAAAGCGGGTAAAGAACTAGGACTCGAAATAAACGTGGATAAAACAAAATATATGGTTAGCTGCAAAAATGGCGATACTACTGGTGATATCGATATAGATGGTAATATGTTTGAACAGGTAGATAAATTTAAGTATCTAGGTTCTACGATAACTAGAAAAAACGAAATTGAAGAAGAGATTAAGGTTAGACTGAAGGCGGGGAATGCTTGTTATTTTTCTGTGACAAAACTACTTAGTTCGCGCCTCTTGTCCCGAAACTTAAAAATTAGAATCTATAAAACAATTATCTTGCCTTCAGTTCTTTATGGATGCGAAACTTGGCCGCTTACATTAAGGGATGAGCAGCGTCTTAAGGTTTTTGAAAATAAAGTATTGCGTAGAATATTCGGACCGAAGAAGGATGAGTTAACCGGAGAGTTCAGACGGTTACACAACGCCGAATTGCGTGAGATGTATCCGGTTAATATAGTTGAGGTAATTTCATCGCGGCGAATCAAATGGGCTTGTAAAGTTGTTGGGCTTAGTAACGAGAGAATTCCTAAAAGGTTAATATTTGCTGTGCCGAATGGTAAGCGTCCGAGGGGAAGACCGAAGCGAAGGTGGGAAGATTGCATTAAAGCCGATCTGAAGGGACTGGGTTTGGACGGCGAACGGTGGAGGGAGGTGTGTAACAAGCGATTGGTGGTGTCGGCATCGAACCTTCGGGTTCGCTAAGCCTTATTATTATTATTATTTATCAAGCTGTAAAATTTTGAAAAATATACATGACATATTTTGATTATAAATGACTCACATGAAAGATTCTCAAAATTAAAGAAAATTAAAGAAGATAAAAATTGCTCATCTTACCATAAATACTGATTCCCATGCCATCCAACGTACGGGAAGAGGCATACTTCCATTGACATTATAGTAGTCACTAGCATAGGCTTCATTATCAGTCCCAAAGTCTGAGATCTTGATCTGATAAGCTTTACCGACAAGGCAGTTTCTGAAATAATAGAAAACATTTACGATGTAAAATATAAGACATAAAAATACTATTGTACACATAAAAATTAAACACTTTAAAATTACGACCCTCAAGAGCAAAGGGAAGCAATTAGTAGGATAAAAGAGCCAGATATAAACTTTAAAATGTGAACATTGTGAAGCATAACAAAATATGTTTTATTTCAAATAAAAACTTCAGTTTTCTTTTATAATTTAATTCTTTCATTTACCTTTTCTAATGATACAGTATTACATTTATTTTCTTTTGTCTATTCCCATTTATTTCATGATGCTATGATATCTAGAACCATTAATGGTGACAATATTAGATTTTGTCTCTTAAGTTAAATCTTTTTTAAGTTACACAAATTCATTTAAATGAACATATGTAACTTTTAAATTGAGAAGGATTAAATATGAATTTCAATAATTATGAAAACTCATCAATAGACTTAATAGGAAACCTTTATCAAAAATATTCGTATTTATGTTTATACATCTCTATACTGTATTGCATAATTCATGTTTTGCATAATTACAAAAAATAAAAAAAGGGTGAAAATCTACAAAAGGCAGTGAAAAAGGAATCTTATATATTATAGCATACAACCTTATATATTATAGTATGAATATTAAAAACAAAACTAATGTAAATAATGCATTAACTCAAAAAATAATAATATTCTGTTAAAGAAAACAAGAGGGAAATGTTTTATTACTCGAGGTGCTAATGGGTTATTAAAAGAGGCTGAATTCACAAATATTTGTTCAGCCTCGGCTACCAGAATAAACTTACTGTTTTAAAAAACATTACTAAAGCTATGGTGTTATAGAAAGGATCTCACAAAGTAAATTAAAAAGTGTTTCCAGTATGATAATTTTCTAATATAATTTATTCAATTTTTCAGACGCTTAATGTTTTGTTTCATTTCTTTTTTATGTGAAAAAACATACAAATTGTTTGTTTCCTGAATATTTCTCATTAATTCTATTGATTCACTAGAATTATTATCCATCTAAACACGAAGATGAAAGTTAAAATATTTACCTTGTCGCTAGATCCCGATGAACAAAATTCAGGGACTCCAGATATCTCATGCCTGATGCTATCTGCGTTGCCATGTAGAGGAGACAGTTGAAACTATAAAAATTATAATATTCATTTATTAATTTATCATATAATATTATAAATTAGATTTTAGTTTTTTTAGAGAAAACTTAATTGTCAAATGATTATCATATAATTTTTTATAAAATGTACACTTTATGAGTTATATTCAAATCAAATTTTATTTTCGTGTTATATATCAGGGTTGTGCTAAATATTAGAGAAGATAAAAGACTTTAGATATATGGATTAAATTTATGGAATACTTCAGGCAAGTATCATAAAAATAATTTCAATTGTTTATGCAGTAACATCTTTATAGAAAAATTTTTTTTTTCGGGTATTTCACTTAAGCTAATGTATACAGCTTAACAAATTTGGTACACAGGCTTCAGGAGGCTAAAACCATAAAAAAAAATAAAAAAAAAGTAACCAATTTGTATCTTCCTTTCAAGAAATAATTGTGGCACAGTTCATACGAATGGGTGAAAAAATTGTTTTTGGAAGGATTTGAGAAACTCTTAAATGCACAGGTGCTTTGAAACTAAACACTAAATATTTGGCCATATTACAACATTTTCCTTACTTGGTGGCGAATGTAAAGTGAAAATAAAAAAAGCAACTAATTTGTTTCATCTCTTCTAGAAATAATTGTGGTACAGTGCAGATGAATGACTGAAAAACTTTTTTTTCACTACAGCAATTGGCTCTTCAGTATTAACAAATGACCAAAATATAATCAATAAGGATATATTTTTTTAAAAATATAAGACAGGACTATTTTTCGATTAACATATATTAGATATGAGATTTAATTAAAAAATATATTGCACAACATGCTTAAGATCACTGAAATGAAAACAAGCCAATTTGCAGGTAAAATATATATTACCTTAATGTTTTGACTCCTAGAGGAAGTGTGTGGGTTGTCTCAGCAGGAACATGAGTTTTAAGGAACTGAGTGAGATCTCCATGTTCGAGATATTCCATCACAACACAGAATGGTTCTTCACGCCAGCACACCCCGAGAACACGAGCGATATTCACATCTTCCAATGCTCCTAGGATGCGAACATCACGCTGGAATTCAACTCTGAAAATATAAAAGTAGAATATTATGTGAAACAATAATTTTTAACTTCATGTAAAAAAAAATGTTATAATATTTATATATGGAATAATGATATTGGGGAGGAGGGACTAGTCTGGCAAGTGGGCCTTATGATTCTATTTGCCAACAGCTGATGGCTACCTTGTGCCACCTTTTATATAGACTAACTCTCTAAAAGTAAAAATTATGTTATTAAAATCAAAATTTTAGTGACAAGAAGATAGTGTTAATTTTTCTATTTTACCCCACAAGAAAATTTTTATTAGACTAATTATATTTACCACCGTTTTAGTATACTTTATTACATTGTCCTCTTAAATTATAGTTCATTTATTGAGTTTATATTTATGACTCAATAAATCAATTCTTTTACTGCATCGTGTAAAATGGGAGGGTTTTTCGTATTTTTGTTTCCTTATATTTTCCTACACACATATTCAACCTATACATATTTTAATTTTTTTTTATACATTAGTATCGGACCTTTGGATTTGCTAAGTTCTCTTTTATATGCAATTAAAGCAATGACAGAAAGTCTCACAAGAGAAAATTCTCCTTCATAGAGTTACAGCAAAGTTATTGGTATCATCTACACAAATTCTGTTTTAATCTGATTTTTATATAAACTCCCAAACCTTAAAAAATTCCTTAATAACTCCTAGAACACATACATCATTTAAAAGCAAGAAAAAGTCACATAAATTATCATAAAATAATACTGGAGGACCAGACATCTTGAAAAGTGTATTTGAAGTAAATCTATTAGACAAGTTAGAAGAATTATTAAAGTTTGGTGAGAGGGGATGCTGATAATATTAAGTGATTTATTATTCTGCATAATCCATGATTTCACAAGAGTCGAGAGGAAAAAAAAGAGAAAGAGGTTCCCTTATGAAATATAAATGTTACTTAAGCCCTAAGCAGGGAACCCTCCTTATAAGACCTCTGATGGGGTGCTTCTCTTTGTGGCTTTTACCCACAACTGTCTCACATCATGTTTCTCAACCACTCAGCCCCTCCTTTGAGGTCAGCTAATTATTTCGGTGAGGGGATGGTGGATCATTTATTTATAAAAAATGTAACAAAGGGGAAGGTGCTCTCAGAGCTAAGCTCCTTAGCTTTCAAGTTCAGGGAAAAAAGTAACAAAATTTCTTAAAATAAAGAACATAAACTTATTTAAAAAAAAAAAGAAACACTAAAAACCTTAATAAATGATCAATTTTTAACTTTAACTACTATCGGTATAGTAAGAAATATTTCATTTATGTTTTTAATGAAACATAAGAAAAATATATAAAAATACAGAACTTTAAAAACTCTAAACAAATTACTCTTTTAGGTTTTTAAAATAGTACTGTTTATCATTGAACCATTAAATTCTTTTAATAGGTTTATTTTCCAAATGATTATTAATAAGAAAAACATAAGATTATATATTAACAGATATTTTCTCAGAAAATTATTGGTAAAATAAAATTTCATGAATGCTTACAGTGCTTATTAACTTACTTTTCTTTAACAGTAGCATTTCTCAGCAAGAACTTCACAGCTACCAGCCTCTTCCCTAAGCTTGCATTAAGACCATATTCTGGAATTCCATCAGCTTCAGCTACATAAACCTGTCGAGGAATAATAAGTTCAGATTGCTATAAATAATCAACAGCAGATATTTTCTAATGTCATCTGATTTGTAAGCAATGCCCACAAAGTTAGAGCTTATGTAAAAAAAATAAGATTTTATGATTATCAATGAGAATAAACAAAGTAAATTTACAATAACTAATAATAAATATTACTGAAGGTTATGGAGTATTTTTTAACTTTTTTTACATTTTGGTGTATCATCGCTGTCTTTAGAAAAATTCTTAGTAATAAAACTTATAATTTATTTTTATTAGTCAATAATAAAATAAATAAAACAATTAGTAATTTGCTAATTACATTATTGTCACATTCTTTAATATGAAAGAATACAAAATAACAAGAATTGTTCCAAAGATAAGAGATGATGTCCTGAAAAGTTTTTAAATGTTTTAAGGGACTTGCCAAGGAATTCAAAAGATATAAGGTAATAAATACCGTTCCAAAAGCTCCTTCCCCAAGCTGAGTGACCATTCGAAGGCGATGTCTTGGGAATTCAGGCACAGATGTCTGCTCAAGCCTCCTTTTAAGTGCGGTAAGGACATCCTGAGGAGTGGGAGTCTGAAACAAGATTGAAATGAAATTGTAACAGCCAATTGTTTTTTAAAGAAGGGATATAATGAATATTGGACTTAAACAGTTTTAAAAATCCCAGGTGAATGGGTGACCAACTTGTTGTGTATTTATATATATATTTTTTTAAATCAACACACTAGAGAAAATTTAACCCAAGGGTCTTATCTTATGGCATTTAACAACGGTGTTAAAGGATGTATTCACAATTTACAATCGTCAATAACTAATTAAACTTAAGAAATCACAACGAAGTATCCATATTTCTTATTTACTAACGAGGATTATCTATAGGCGACCAATAGAAGATGGAGGCAATATGGTTGAGGGAAGAGGGCGGAATGACAGAGCAAACCCCTCGGGGGTGGAAGGGGAGTGCTTTTAAAGTCTTCACGAAATCGCCAAATCCTATTTTACGCTTAGGCTTGTGGAAATGTCCTTCCCTTTTCTTTAGGAGGGCTCAGCACTAGTCTTAAGTAAACACGTCGGGGACTTTTCAAATTTAGCACGTCTCCTCTCTCTCCAACCTTCACGTCGGGTACGTGGCCTTGTCGAGTGCCTTGTTCATGTAAAAAAATGTAGTGAGTCTACTCAATAAATATTTTGGGCGTTAAAACTTCCTTTTGACTTTTTAAATATTCACAATAGTCAAAATATATATAATTTCTAGCATTGCTCTAAATTTTAAGGAATCACGATAGTAGATCTCACCCCTGGATCCTTCTCAATCCTTGTTTCTAAGGTTAGTAGCTATGCTAGCCATTCTTTAAACCTCTATCTTCACCGACAATACAAGCATCCAGTTAACCTCTTTAGGTAGAGATTCGTAAATACCACTATCAAGCACGGGCGGATCTACGGTGGGGGGGGAGGAAGGGGGCTTTCGGGCTGAAGCCCCCCAAAATGGGAAAATATAACCATGTTTTATCGAAAAAATTATCTCTCAAAGTGTTATTGTTCGTGTAATTACATTAAGGGCTTTAGGAATAACTTAAACACCATTTTATAGAGGTAGTTAGTTTCTTTATTTTTTTCCAAAAGTAATTATCGTTTTTTTTATGGAAAAAAAGCTTTCGGGCTGAAGCCCCCCAAAATTAAATCCTGGATCCGCTAGTGCTATCAAGAGATTTGAACTACTTGCAGTGAACCCCTATCTACTAAACATGAAGGCTACGCCGGTAGTGTATACATACACGGGTAAACATACGTTCCAAACTAAATTAATATTAATAAAATGAACACCATAGTAGTATAACATCGTGCAAAAAAAAAAAACCAGTATGTAGAGATATCTTGAAGATATATTTTCTACTTAGGCAAAGAGATTTCTCATTTAAATCGTTTCCAGCGTTCACCGAATTTTATCGAATGTGTGAGTTGTGGTGATATGCATGTTTCATAAAATAACGAAATGGTTATACCAGTACTTTTACAATGGTAAATTGAATTCTACCATATTCGAAATATAGCTCAAGTTCATATTTAACAATATTGATTATTCATTAAAAGTATTATGTGAAAATCAAAACAATTATATCTCTTTGTTTCTTTTAATGAGTGAGACATTTTATTATTATAAATAAAATGCTTGTGATTAATTAGGACTGGATGATAAAAAAAAAAATCTTACTAAACGCTTTGGAGCTAGAAAATTTTCTTTTCCCGTTAGAGATTTCCCAGTTTTTACTTTTAATCTTCCAAGCCGTTCGAATTCGAAGGAGACAATTAGCAGAGAACGTCAAGAAGGGGGATATAAGACCCTCCCCTTAAGTGGGGTTATGGACTACTTGAGAGCCATCGAACCGCCGAAGTCGACCGGAGAACAATGGAAGAATCAAAGGGATAAAGATTACCCATTGTCCCGGATCGGCTCTAAAAGTGATCGATAGCCTCTCAGCCTTTTACCAATCCATTCCATAAAGCTCTTTACTCGGGAGTGCTGGCAAATATAGGGTCCCTCCCCACCTTGCTGTGGTGGAAGAATATTTAGCATGTGTCGCGGGGCATCTGGGAAGGTACCAACAAGAATGGGTGGGGTAAATCGTCCAACTCAACTGACCATAAGATACAGAAGTAATCAGAATAGCAAAAATAAGTGTGAATATCAAAATAAAAACTAAGTTGTGTGCTTTTAACCACAAGATAAAAGCGAAAACATCAAAACGGCGAGATTAATAATATGAAATACAAATTATAAATAATAACTCGTTATAAAGAGAATGGAATGCTGAATATTTCTCTCGCTTACAGTATGGAGGTCCGATTTTTAGTTTCTGAGATATTTCAATCCATATATTCAATTAAACTGGCAATCATTTGGTTTTCGACACTATTTTTCTCCTTTTCGCCTCTCTAACACGGCGTCGCATTCAGATACAATTTTGAATAATAGCTCATTACAGAGAAGATGAAATGCTGAACAATTTTGGTAGTAATGTTTGAATAATTAATTAAAGGAAAATATTTGGTTTCCAGATAAAAAGAATTAAAACTCATACATTTTCTATAATTTATTGAAAAATGTTTTGTTTTTTTCAGAATTAAGTAGTGTCCATGAAATAAAACAATTATCTAGCAATATCAATTGAAGCTTTACCAAACTAGTATATATTTTTTCTATGAACAACAAAAATATTACTGAAATATCTAAGAACTAAGCCCTAAAGATGGGATACATTCCCTAAACTTCAACTACATTTAAAAGAATACGATAAAGTATATTTTCATTGAAGTTTTTTTTTCCTAACTAAATTTAATATATTGACAAGTTTTCTACAAAATTTTATAAGGAAATTGAAATTCTTTTAGATGAAGTAGCTTTATTTTCAGTTTAATTTTTCCGAAAAAACAAGTGAAGCTGGTCGGATTTACGACTACCTAAAAATGTCATATAATAACTAATTACTATTGCTGGCTACTTAACTGGGTAAGTACTTCAAATATGGTCTAATATGTACTTCAGACTAATCAGGTCTCCTAAAATTTTTAGTTTCAAAGCTTCTAGGCTATAACTGGAAATCACATTTAATAAGTCGGATTGGCTCTTGGGCGGAACATTATTGTTTTTGTACATTTTTCTTCTAATATTCGTAATTTTTATTCTAAGGAGTATTGTGAGTTGAAGTATCCGCTACAAAATCCTAAGCATTTCATATGAAGCTGTTCAGCATAGAACGAATCCTTAGAAATAAGAAAATTTATTAATTGTTATTAATAAGGTAACTGAGAACGTGAATTGCTATGGTATTCACCTATGGCAATGATTTGATCCAAAAATCAACAGTCGTTAATCATTCCGTAATTTAAGAACATAAAGAATTTTTTCTACAAATATTTTTTTTAAATTTCCATATTGCTCCATGAAAAAATTAATCCATTGTTTTTATAGTCCATTAATCATAAAATATTTAATCAACATTGAATAGATACGGAAGCCTGGATAGGAGATTTATTATCGAGACATTAGGATCAGAAGGGGGTATTAGTGCTATAAAAGATATCCGATATGAGAGCAGACTTTACCCTTTTTACAGCCCCACATAAAAGTAATACATCCCTTCACTGGGCAGCTGTGAAATATAGGCTGGTCACTGAAAGGCCTACCAGAAATTTATACCTGCGTCTGCGGCAGACCGTTTTAAAGGCACTTTTATACATTTTTATTTATTATATATAACTATAACATTTTTTTTCCTTTTTCTCTCCTTTAGAAATATTTAAATTTATTTTAGAATATTCTAGC